>OY728160.1:1324798516-1326082683 GCA_963277665.1 Viscum album
TGAATAAGTGATTATACAACATTTAATGCTAGTACACACCGTGTAATGGTCTGGGAAGGGTCCGTTTATGATGTGTAAGTCATATCGACAGAAAAAGGGGGAATAGGAATATACACGGCATGTATTTTCCACTACACGCAGTGTATTTTATTTGAAAAAAAGCAAGTAACCTCATTGTTTTTAGATGAATAAACCTGACCTCCCCTATTTCACAAACTACAGTGCAAGACGAATTGAGGTAAGGGTTGTCTCCTGACTCTTCATCTGAACTACATTTCGATCCCCATCAGTTGTGTTGGAACTAATTTTGTGATCTCTTGATTTTCCTTGATCCATTCCTTATCTCTTCTAATCTTGACCTAATTATCATGGATTTGGAATTTATGCTCATTTTTCAGATCTAATCAATTCTAGGTCTAATTAAAATCCATCCTTCAAAGTGGAGAGTCATACTCGTACGAGGTAGATGGTCTCGTGCCTTTCACTAATTGTCAAGTTGTTAATATATTCTGGACAGTCTTGCACCCATCTTGGGGTGTCTTCTTGATTTATAATTGTCCCTTTTTCATATTGATTTTTAGGTAGGATAATTAGAGTTTTAAAACATGTTTTATGTTTTATAACATGATTAAGGTCCACCCCATGGGTGAGTTTCAATAGATGACTGTTTATGATCATTCAGTCTATGATGCCTATGTGGAATTCCATGTTTTCCCTTCTTAGGTTGTTAAAAATGAATTTACATTATAATAGAATTATGTGGTCGATAATTTATAATTTAATGGGTTAAGGGTATTGGGATTATTAGCTTTCCCATTGAACCTTGAATGAATAAATTTGTTTGTGCATGTTTGGATTGTTCTGCTCCAACTGTGAACCTTCCCACAAGAGTTTTTTAAGGTTAAATCCATGTACTAGTTTAAATTATGTGTGTTTATTATTATGATAATTTTTTCCATGTTATTAGTTGAATGTCTAAAACTCATGAGGATAGTCCTTTATTGATTTGTATTATATTAATTTTGTGTTAACCATAGTGTGGATAACTTATTCTTAATTTAAACCTATTGTGGTTGAATGTTAAATAGATTTGGGTGAATCATGCATTCTATTTATAATTCAATCGATGTAATTATAAGTCTATTATACCGTGGTTAGTTGGGAGAACCTTGGATCCATATAATTACTTGGATGAACTCAATGGGTTTGTTATATTGATATAAAATGAGTGAACCTTGGATTCCAGGGAGGATATCGAGAGGAATATTAATTATATTTCATGAGTGATACTTGGGGATACCTAAAAGGATACCAAAGATGGGATCCATTTACATGTATTTATACAACACTTAGAGTAATACCATGTTCTTGAGACATTTTCTGGAATATGATCATAGTTTTTTGGTGTAATTATACCTAATTTGATAAGTAACTTCCAACTTAAGAATAGAAAGGATGGGCTCAATTTATATATTTAATATTGAAATATAATGTCTTCAGGTGCATTCTGTAAGAAAAATCACAAGATTGGATTAAATATTCACTTTTTTGTTTAGATGGTCTTATGAGACTTTTTTTTATAATTATTTTTATATGGGGGGTGTTGGGATTATGATAGATCTATATACTTATATAATAAAATGTAATTGAAGTGTTAATGAACATAGAATGATTGTTAATAAAAATAGGTTCTTGAAAGACTATTTAAATTTGAGTGCTTCCTAGATTACTATTTTCATTGTTGTATACTTCATATTATGTATTCACTGAAAGATTGGCATAGTATTTGGGTGGTTTCCTATTGGGATTTATTATCACACCCTACATGGGTCATATTTTTGGACCTAAATAGATTATATGGGTTTAGGTGTCGATAATGGAAAGCACCCTTCTCTAGGAACTCAATATGCTGGTTAGGAGTATGAGAGAATGGGACCAAGATGAGGTTTGTGATTCTTATGAGTTTCTTTTGTATGTTTTTTCATTTTATACTTATATCATGTATTTCGTTGTTGTAACATGTTTTATCTATTTTCCTAGAACATGTACCCTACTGCATCATCTTTTCTACGATTTGACACCTGGTTATTTATATTATCGGTATTCATTTGTTTACTTCATCTGTATGGTATTACTACTTCCAATATTGATTTACTATGATTTACAATGTTTTATACTATTGTAATGAGTTCATTATCTCCCCACTATCACTCTAAGTCCTTCACTACTAATCATAAGCCTCTGACATTTGGGGAGATGCGCTTGAGGCCTTATGGATAACTGGTAATGGGGAACCTTTTAGTTGTGTTAAGATCCGAGATGTTACAGGTATTTGGAAATAGGGACACATAAAAAACTTATTTATAATAGATCTAGATCATCCCACACCAATTTCTTTGCAACTATCTCCCTTATTATATATACGATACTTACATCCTTTATTCACTACCTAAGGAAAGGAAACATAAGAAAGAGTGATCTCAGATTCTCCGTAAGGGTAAAAAGGGATATATTAATGATGACATAAACATAATATTAGAATAAGTGTATGATAACATGAATATAACATTTGAAAACCATCCCCTATATATAAAATATATTAATATTGAGTCATGGCATAATTTTTTGGTGGTTTATAAGACAAAAATAAAAAATTAATCATAAAACATGCTCTATGAGAGAATAAAATTATCATAAGACAAAATTTTTTAGAATAAAAATAACCATATAAAATATTTTTCTAACAAAATAATCACTACTAATAATATCATAGTGTATGGGGTTCACTCACAATTCCATCATATAATTTGTCAAGGATCGGTCCCATGACTATCATAGTTAAAAAAGTCCCTTACTGAATAGGGTTAATTCCACATTCCAGTCCTTATTATCCAATGATATATCAATATTTAATCAATTTAATATAGGTATATATAATTATGGTCCAACCAATCATGTAATCCTAATTCATTCATATATGTGAAACAAGATCATTTGTAACACCCTGAGATTTTAAAATAAGAATATCATATTCGATACAGTGTATGAAATGAAAAAAGCCTCGAAGAGAATATAACACTCCAAAAAATTATGATATGTACTTTAAAACAAATTCAATCACATGTATATATTTAAAATCACATAAACTTGGGTTTATATGAAATATGATACACAATTAAAATATTAATATTTAATCATGACCATTATAACCTAGCCGTTATATTGACAAGTACGAATATGTATAACTAAATTATAAAAATTATACGGTTTACATATGTATAAAATAAATAAAATGGCTATATATTCATTATAAATAAAATAATTATCATTTTGAGGAAAAAGAAATGTTTTTTTAGAAAGAAATATTTTACAAAAGGGCGGGTTAGTGTCAATTTACGCACATAATTTAAAATTAATTTTTAACAATTCTATAAGTATTGTTTGAAAAAATAAATGTAATTTTTGATATTTACTTGTCAAAATTATCTTTGTGTTAATTTTATGAAAATATTAGTTTTTTGATGAATAGTGAAAAATAGTGATTTTTATTGAATGATACATATCCATTTAAATTATTTACAAAGTTAAATTATATTTTAAATTGGTATTAAAGTAAAATTAGTGAAATTAAATTAAAATTTATACAATTTATGTCCCTTAAATCACTTTCATATTTAATTTTTAAATAAAATAATTTTAATATATTTAAAAAATTTCTTCCGAAAAAAACTATTTATTTACAGTGACAATGGTCTTAATTTAAAATTTTATTACAAAACATGTATGAATTGAATTTAGAATAATATATTCCATTTTTGGAATCAGAATAATTTATAATATCTAATAACTTAAACACAACATTGACTATAATGAATTGTGAAAATAGAGAAAATTAATTACCACGGTTAAGGGAAAATGGCCTTATCGGGGGTTAGACTACGATGATAAGGGTTAAAAATAACCAAATTTTTTTACAACACATTTATGAAGATATTTATAAATTATCACATATTGGGTTCAATATTGAAACGTTTTAGAGGCCTTTTTAATAATTTAAATGTGGATATCACTTTTTCTTTTAAAAAATTCCAACTGTGTCCTCTCCCCCACTTATAAAAGGTAACCCACTTTCCTTTCCTCTGCAAACTTCAAAATCACTCAGGTTTGTACAATAAGTTTAAAAATAACTTTATTAATTTCCTTAAATCATCCTATAGTCCTTATATATATTTGGAATCCCCACCAATAATTCATTAGGTATAAACTTAAAGAGGCTCTCTAAAGAAAATGTAAAGTTCTTAAATATGCATATTTGCTTTATTTCTTCTTCCACCACATTAAGATAACATTTATAAATTATTATATATTAAAAAACGTATTCCATATGTACATAGATGTTATACTTATAATTTAATAACCTATATCTATCCATACGTCAATGAAATGGAAAACAGAACTGTCAATCATGTGTACGATGGACTACCGCCTCGTGAAATGATCTAATTTGTTCTCCATGACCATATTAATGACTAGATATAATAATGTATTTAACATATTAATATGAAATTTATGAATTTATTTTACATATTTAATTATTATATCACACATACCATCTTACTAACTAATTTTTTGCGGATTTGATATTGGCATTTGTCTGTACGTCGGACTACAACCTCAAAAAGCGATGTGATTCAGTTTTCACTTATACATTACATGAAATGTAGTATGGATAAATTTAATAATCATATTTTATATTTATCACCTAAAAATAACTCCATAAATATAATATCACATTTAAATTATTTCCTTATAATCAGTTAGAAAATAATAATGTTGCTCGTTCCTACATATGGACTACCATATCCTAGAGCGACATGGAATTTATTTCATTTATTTTTATATGAATGGTAATAAGGATTTATTTTATTAATATAAATGATATATAAAACAAAAATATTATTCTGTAAAGGGTAATTAGCTTTTAGATTTCTTTTATTCGATCCTTCTAGAAAAATGGAAACAACAATCATGCATACATAAAACTTACCTTCTCCATGAACGGTGTAATCCATTTTCTATATCTAAAATTTATAGGTCAATATAATTACATATATGATATATATATATATATGAATATATAAATATGATATTTAAATCATGTTTAAAATTATGGAGATTATTTATCCATGACAAATGTAAAAGGACTTAAATTACTGAACCAAAATGTACCTGAAAAATTATACAATTATCACCTAAAATAACAATTCTAACAAATAAATATTAATACATAGGTGATAAAATGATACAATTAAATAAAATATCATATGAAATATATGAGTATGGTTTTTAAATAAATTTATAATTAAAAAATAATTATACTGGAGGTTCGAACATGTATGATGGAAAGCATATAGGAGGAAAGGGTTTCTCATCCACTTTTACTATTGTGTTACATATGCCATACTCACCACTTATTCCATTGTGTGATGTATATAATTCCCCTTTCTATATGTTATATCATGAATATAATTCTCTTAATTTTCATTTTATTTTATTTCTTCCCTAGGTCATATGATTCAAATTTTACCAAAGTGGTATGTGTGTATTTCACAATCTCATTGTTATTCGAGATTGTTTATGTTTATATATCCCTTGGGAGAATTATTTGATACATATAACTTAAAATAAATATATTTTATACTAATATTTTTATTCATTTATTTTATCAAGTAAAAGTATAATTTTTTTTCTCTTCGGTACTTAAAATGGTTTACAAAACGTTTTTAAGAAAATATGACTTTGTTTCTTTTTTCGGCCAAAAATCATTTTTCTTTAAAATCTAGGATTTCCAAAAATGTTTTAAAATGTTTTTATAATTCAGTTTTTGGAATATATGGTCATAAATTATATAAAACCTTTTTAATAATTTTTATCCACTAGGAATATGTTGTGTTGATACCATCCTTATTATATCTTTGGATGGTTTATGATTAGTTTGACTGAGGATGTATAAGTTTAATATCATTTGACATATTACTCAGGATGGCTAATGATTATGTTTATTTATTGGGGTATATATTATCATTTCATATGTTATTTATTAAATATGAATTTTTATGTTTATTATGCATCAACCTATTCATATAAGGAATTGGTTGGACTTATTAAGTTATGGGTGGGTCCTGAAATAATGTAGCCACTTGCTGCATTGATAGGTCTAATGAGACAATTTAGTTGGACAGTTTTGATGGGTTTTTACCTAGTGATTTAATCTATCTTGATAAATTTCATTATAAAATGTTTTACATTCCCAAAATTATGTATTTCCTTATTGTGAGATATTTTATTGATATCAATGTGATTATTCAACTAGTAAGAATATCCATGGATAAGTTTAATGGTTTTGTGAATTTTTAAATGGATTCATTTTTTCATCAGTTATTATTTCTATATTATGATCACGTTATTTTTTATAAAGAATTTATTTCAGTTATTTATGTTTCCATATTTATTATTTGTATTTATGATATCTTCCACTATACACATATCCATACACAGGATCAGGGCTCAACCCTTTCTTATATTCTGTTCTCCCATGATACCCAAAATATATTTTTTTGTTCAAATTAAGGGATATTGTAAAGGGAATAATAGTTCTCTCAAAGAAAATACAATGTTTATTTTATTTTTTAAAAGATAATGTGAATTTCAAGTATGTATTTAGTTTACCAAGACTATAAAACAATTCATTCCTTCGGTATTTAATTATGTGTATCTTGTGAAAATTTAATAAAGTAACTACTAACACTAGGCTACTAGGGTCTAGGTATTTATAGTTGTTATCAGATTAAGTTAGTAGAAGCATTGGGATCTTGATTTAGGAAAACATAGATTCAGGAATATAACCCTATGATTTACTTTATAGATAATTATAAGTATAGGATAACATCCTAGAGGTTTTTTAAGGAATATATTATGTGGTTTCTGATAAATACATATCTTTATAGATATTTTAAGTCAATTTGGTTCTATAACACATGTACATAGGGTTAATAACTATGAAAATGCACATGAGGATATACTTGAGCATTACATAGTAAATGATAATATGTCTTTCTAGGTTTGACAGTCCGTGGGTATATTATTTGGTTAATTCATATTTTCTATAAAAAATTATAAAGGATTTAAAAATATTTTATAATTTCAAAACATTTCCAAATAAACCATGTTTATGATTATAAAATTTTCCATGTATACATTTTTTAATTTATGGTGATTCATTCAAGGGTATTGGATGATGCATTATGTTTCATAATGATATGATCTAATCTAGTGTATTCAATTTTTTAGAAATGGAAAATAGTGGATGTAATGGGAATTGCATCAACGCACATAACACATATATGGATTTACCTATTAAGAAATCTAATGAATCCATACTTGGAGATACAGTTGGAACTAATGAAATTATAAGCATATTGGGGAATCTAACTTAAGTGATGAGATACAACCTATTATTCCTAGAGCATCCTACCGATCCATAATGTGGTGTAATAATGGTAGAAAAATTTATGAATCAACAACTTCTATCATTCAATGAGGCTACAAATCCATTTTTATATGAGAATTTTATATATACCCTGGAAATATATTTCATTATTTTGTTTTTAATGAAAGGATGATGGTTTTTATGGTAGTTTATCATATCTCAAGATATTTGGATCAATAGTTGTCATTAATTCAAAACAACATAGATGTAGAAGAAATAACAAAAATAGAATCGAATGATTTTTTATACTCTTCTTGGAAATGGATATTCCTTGAGATTAATGAGAAGATATAGAAATGAAATTCTCGAGTTTGATAAAGAAGGATGATAAAATTGTTTCTAATTATGATGCTAAATTTACAAGGTTAAAATTAAATTATATGGACTATGTATATAGTCCATAGAGAATTATTGGTGGTTTCTTTGATGGGATTATGAAAATTATTCAAAGGAAACTAGTCTCCCAACATTTCGAATCATATAAAGACATAGAATCATGTGATATAAAGGTAGATAAAAAATACTCTAAGACTCATGGATTATAAGGGACTCAGGAGAAGAGGCCTATGGAAGAGAAAAAAGATAGAAAATGGGAATATGGGAAAGAAGTATTTTAGCCTTATGATATATTCTAAAAAAAACCCTTTATAGGTTTGAAGGGAATGCGATTTTACCAAAAGTGTGGAGAGAAAGGACACCATGAACATGGTTGTAATATAAATAACTAATCATACAATGTGAAATGCTTAAATTTTAAGGATATGGGTCACTATGGAAAAGAATGACCCAAACAACATGGAAAAATACATCAAAAGAATCCCCGATATCCAGGTTAATATAATTATATTATTATATAGGAAGTGGAATGATTGTTTTCTGTGTGTTTGGATTCATGAATTATATTATAAGTGTATTTTATAAATGAAATTATGGTTATAATAATTATGAAATTTATAAATAATTTTCAATAGTACTTACTATTTATGTATTTTAGAGTATATGTAAAATGGTACTGATGACCAAGAAAAGTGAATCAGTGGAAATTCTATCTTCATAAAAAATACATTATTAGGGGAAAATAACCCTTAATATGTTTTTATGATGAGATAACAATGATAAAGATATGTCTATGGGATAATATTGGTTACCATGAAAGTGGATAGAGATTTGATGGTTTTTTTTCACATTTTTGGTTGTTTATTACATGTTTTTATTTTTTTAATATGTTAAATATCAAGATATTTTATTTTCCAAAGAATTAATTTTATCATTAATTATTTATAGTGATCATGGTATTCACATATTTGGTATGTCACATTAAGAGAAAAATTATAGTTTTTGGGGAATCTAATGATACGTTGATTTTGGATACCTATTAACCTTCCTTCTAAATATTATCAAACATATTTTGGATGAGTTTTAATGTGAACTATTTTTTGAATGGATTATGTTATAATTTTGGATTATTTTTCAGATATTAGATATTAAGGTATTATATTATATAAATTTTTCTATCCATTTTTATTTTATAAATTAAGGATATAGCAAGTTGTTATTCTTTTATGTATATTATAATATGTTTAAAGTTAATTATAATGCCCCAGACATGATGATTCATCTTCAATAACCAACATTTGGATAAAAAGACAATATTGTTGGGGAATTTGATTAAATGAAAATTGGAAATTGAGTATATTTTTTTATGTTGCTTTATTATATATTAAATGAGTCCCTCAACTCCATAAAAAGGATATGGAAAAGAAAATGTGATCCTTGTACATTTAGTTTTGATGAAACAATGGTTTTGACCACCTTATTATTTTATGGTTTTAAGGTTCTTAAATTTATATTAATAATACCCTTTTTATCAATGATTTCTATCACTAAATATTACTCCTTGGTTGTGAGTATTCATTTCCATGTTCATGTTTTTATTTTCCAGTAATGTTCTCAAACTTATAAACCTATTAATTTGTTATTCTATAAGACCTTGATACTTCCATTTTTCTATTATAAAGAAAAAAATTTAGAACATTTTTTACAAGGTCTATTTCCAAAATATATATTTTAAAATTTCCAACCATTAATTATCGATATCATGATTAAATTGAATGGAAATAATTTATTTATGGTGGGAAGAATGTAACACGATGGGATATGAAAAGAGTAAAACCATGTTCAACATCATGTATAACTCAGAACACCATTATTAGAATAGTATAAAAACCCTAATACTTTCCAATATATCTCTTGTTAACCAAATTCAATCTGTTTGATAGCCTGTGATTCATGCAACATGGGGCTTAAAAAAACTATACTCTATTAAAATATTATTATTTAAACACAACCATTATAACCTTTCACTTAAGTTTCTAGATAATAATTGGACTAACTAAATTTAAAAATTATATTATTTATAAATTTTTAAAAAATACTAAAGGGGTATCTATTGATTATAAAAAAATAAGAATCATTTCAGATAAAAAATAAATGTTTTCTGAAAAAAAAATTATTTTTCTAAGAAGCGGCCTTTCTAAGAGTTGAAAACATCAAAAAAATTTAACTTCTAACGCCATTAGAAATTTTTTATGAAAAAATTAAATTCATTTCTGAAATATACACATAATTTCTTTTCTTTGGGTGAATTTTTCATAATTTTCTGAAAACATTAGTTTTTTGATGAATATTGCGAAAAATGATTGTTATTGAAAACTAACTTTTAATTTAAATTATTTAAAGAGTTTAACTATATTTTATATTAGTTTTAACGTAAATTTATCTATATTATTTTATAATTTAACTAATTTTGTTCATTGTAATCAATTTTATATTATATTTTATATAAAAACCTTTAAAACTTTTAAACATTTGTTTTTTAGAAAAAAGTATTTTTTTCTGAAGCGCCTATGAGTTTAATATTAAATTTAATTATTCCACTTCAAAAAAATAGATTTATAAAAATGTATTAAATATTTGGAGTTATAATAAATAATATTATCTAATAAGTTCAAATGAATTTTCAACCTTATTTAATAGTTAAAATTTTAAAAATTAATTATTGCAGTTAAAGTAAAAATGGGGTTAAAGTGTGTTAAACTAAAAAGAAATGGGTTTACAATGACGTAAAACATGTACAAAAAAATTTTATCATCATATTTTGACTTTGTATCCTCTATAGTTTGATAAAGACCCATTATTGAGTCTTTTTTTGCAAAAAAATTGTGGGTATCACTTTCTCGTTTCAAAGCTTGTAATTGTGTCCTCTCTTCCACTTACAAAAGTTCATCCCTATCCACTCCTCTTCACACATCGAAAACCTTTTGGTTTTTCCAATAACAACACAAATACATTATTCAATTCCATATCCACATATTTTCATTCTTATTTTTAATATTCATCCCTCCAATGAAGTCTTTAGTTATAAACCTAATGAGGCTCTCTCAAGAAGAGGTAAAATTCTTAAATGTTCATTTTTGTTTTGTTTCTTCTTACACCACGTTAAAATCATCCATAACTATGATAATATAATATCAATAATTTACCCACTATACTGAGTTGTTATTATTTCAATTTCATAAGCCAAATCTATCTCTATATCCATCAAATGGGAAACCAAATCGTCTATCATGTGTATGGTGGACTACCGTCCTGAGAACCGATGTAATTAATTTTCCATCACCATCATTCAAGGATTGATAAAATGAAGTATTTAATAAATTTAATAAAAATTTATGAAATAATTATACTTTAATAATCATAATGTCATATTTACCTTCTTACTTTAGATATTTCGTGTGGATAAGGTGACATTTATCGTATGTATGGCAGAGTACCTCCTTGATAAGTGATGTGATTCATTTTCATTTATGCTATAAATGGAATATAGTAAGGATAATGTAAATAATAATATGTGAAATTTATGAAATATTAATATTTATAGAAATTTAATATGGCATATAAATTCAGTCCTTCTAGTCCATTGGGAAAGAATAATGTCGCTTGTGCGTACATATAGATTATCACCTCCATATAGCGATGTGATATTTTTTCATTTCTTATTTATATGGATTGTTACAAGGATTAATTTAATTAATATAAATTCTATGTATAAATTATTTTTCCAAAAAATATTTTTTATTCCTCTTCGGTATGGATCATATTAGATATTTATAATTTCTCAATCTACACTAGCTATAATGAAAAATCATAACAACAGTAATGGGTCGATCCTAAATAGAGTAGTTAATGCTATACTGAAACATATTGACCAATGGTTGGGTAATACCAATTTCAATTTGATTTTATTGAACTAATTTAATTACAAAAATAAAAAACTAAATATTAGATAAAAATTGTTGAAAATGTAGAATATAGGAAACTAGTTTTACATGATGGTTTTGCTAAATAAATTAATTCAACTTCACTTAAAAAACAATAATATTAAATCAAAATAGAATCCATTCAATTTTATTTATAAGAGAAATGATAAATCCCAATATATTATCTATAAACCATTAATTCATCATGTTATCATGAACAAAAATAACTAAAGTGCATTATGGTCATATTTCCAAATGTAGAAAAATAATTCAATTCAGTGGTTATGAATAAATTATCTTAATAAAGTTGGTGTTCATTCATAATTGAAATAATTACTTCCATGAATCGATTATAAATAAAAGAAATTTTCATGAAAAAATGATATTATTTAATAAAAAAATATTATGAGTGAAGGAAATCATGATTGTTTTGTACACATCCCCATTAATTGATTTCAATCCCCTAAAAGGGGTTCAGTCAATCATCATCGGGTAATCATCGATGATGAAAGAACCAATACCCATAGTGGAGAGATAAAGAAAGAAATAATTAGATGGGGATAAATATTTTTATTAATCTAAATATAATTCATCATTTAATTAAATAATACAATAAAAATGGGAATCATAAATAAAAGTATAACTATAAAGAATGATATCCTGGTCAGAACAATATGGTAACCACCTGATAGTCGAACCCCTATGCCGAAAATGGATCCATATTATATTTGAGTAATCCCATATTTGTATTCTTTTAATTATACCTCGGGATTATCTGGGTTAATATCATTATATAATGGATGATTGGGTCAAAGGAGACATCCCCCTGTTGAAATATATGCTAAAAATTTCATATCTAAGACAGCCTAAAAATCATCATGGCATAAAATATCTAACTCTGTGTGAACGTTTTAGAACACCAATTTTTGTGAATTTCTTCACTTCACATCATTTAAATTTTATACACCATGTTCATTTTACCTGTCTTGTACATGATACACACCATGAAACATGTACTACAACTGGTCGAAGCCTTATTTTGATTCAATTATTCGGTTTTGAGCCTCCTGGACATCATGTGTTGTTCCAAAATCATGGGAAACATTCATTAAATTGGAATATAGATATTTTAGTAGTCAATATTCAATATTAACATTAGTGTTCTTCTATTTTCACACCGCGTCACTTCTTAGCCCAATGCGAAGTCCTGTTATATTTCTTAATTCTTAATTCTCATGTTCTCTTATCTATTATTCCATAGGTTCTTCTGGTCATAAGAAAACAAGAAACATTAATATAAATATTGAATATCATATCCAATAAATTAGTTTACAAATAATTCACTTATAAGATATATGGACATATAGTTACAAATTATAGATATCAAATACCCTCGTAATCAAATAATTACTCGTCATTGATAATAATCTCAACATTGAAACTCAAATGAACCATAAATAAACAATGGGATTTTCAAAATATTATAGTCAAAAAAATTATTTATAAATTAATATTACAAAATATAAAAACATACATAATAATTAATTCACAAATCATGCTTCATTTATAATTCGAAAATCATGACATTTACCCTTTCAATATCAAATTTCAACATTTCATCAACACCCATTAAATTTATGATTTATTTCACCATGAATTATTTCTATAATCACTCAAGGTAAAACTTTAATTACAATTATGTTTATACCTCAAGAATGTGAACCAAACCATTGGGTTTTATAGAATCTACCAACACAACCCCATAGAGAAAAATATCACAATTAATCTGGAATGATTTGAAATTTCGATCAAATGTATAAGAGGCTGGGGGTTGATAACTATATATGTTTAAAGCAAGTAGGGATAAAAAATAATCTAAAACCTACAATATAAATAATGATATTTAAAATAATTGTCTCAATAAAATGCTCATTATAAAATTAATCCCGTATTTCACACCCCCAAAAAGAAATATCAAAGCTCATAGATGATATATTCATAATGAAAAATGTCCCTCTCTTCTTGTTATTTTTTTTATTTTTTCTAAATGTTTTACCTAAGACATACCTCATATCCAACACCTAAATAGATATGATTTTTTGATCATCGGTCCAGAAGTGGTGATTTTGGACATAACTAAAAAATAATAATTTTTTTTATTTCTTTTGAAAACCATGATTGTAGTGAAACTCATATATACCATCTAACCACATATGATAAAAATCATTAGTCTATAAATTTAGATTTTCTTATTCTCCATAGTCGTAACACATTTTTTATATTTTTTATAATAATAGGGATAAACGTTGAATTATAATGTATGTATATATGAACCTTCCCTCAAAAACCATAAGGAAACACCATAAAACCACCTCTAAAGAAACAACATCCCTTATCTAACATTAATAATCCCTCCCCTAAACTCATTCAGTTAAATAAAATGAAAAATATAAGGATTATGGTAGGAATAGAAAATAATAACCCCTAATGTGGCACGGTACAAAAATATTTATCTATGTCTTATATGGGATAAGAAGGATAAATTTGTAGCTGATTCCTAGGATAAATTTCTAGTTAATAAAATTCATTAATCATTTCAAAATTGAATTAGTTCAGTCATAGCTTGGAAAATATATGAATGAATGTTGTCACAACCCGTACCCCGGGGCCCGTGTCGTGACTAACCCAAGCCCGCCTTCTATAGGCCAGGGGCTGGTGACTAGCACCAAAGGTGTAATTCCCTAAATGTGTGAAGAAATTGCATTTAAAACATGAAAACACACACAACAGAGTATGAGTTGGAAACAAAACACTAAAGTAAAAATTTATAACAAGAGATTGTTGAAAAGTAATGGGGCCGAAAATAAAAGCCCAAATATAAGGTACAAGTACAACTAAAGAGAGAAAATAGATGAAAAGTAGAAAGCAGGTCCTGGATTTTCCACCACAGATCCTACCTGAAGGGTAGGTAAAGAATGACTCTATAGCATTCCATGTTCGTCTGTCGCCTCCCTGTACCATAACACTGTGTAGTCCACCTCCAAGTATTGTCTAGTCCTAGTACACTCAGCCTCGGTAAGCGTTGTCGGTTGTCTGCATTTAACACAAAGAGGTGCGGGCATTGCCCGTGCATGGGTGAGTATAACGATACTCAGTAGGGACCACGAGACCCACATAGTCTCTCAAAATCCACCAAGCATAAACCACCGTGTAAGAAAACAACAGATGGCCCCACTTAGGTATATTCCTATACATATACATTTGTTATCAAGTAACCCATCTCAATCATGAGGTAAACAAAAAAGTTACTGACTCAGCTCAAACATGTATTCAAATTTTTTAGAGAGATAAATATAATCAAATATAGCCACTGAATCATCTATTCTATCGAACCCACACAGGATCCAGGAACAGAAATCCGAATATTCTAACCTACACAAGATCTTAGAACATTTATTCTGTCGAACACACAGAGGATCCAAGAACAAAAGTCAGAACTGTCGAACCCGCATAGGATCTAGGAATAGTAGTAAAAGGTCTGGAACCCACATAGGATCATGGAACAGTTATTCTATCAAACCCACATAGGATCCAGGAATCGAAGTGAGAACTTTTGAACCCATACGGGATCTCGAAACAGTCATCTGTGCATGGCCATCCACAGGGTTCCGCACAAATCATGCTTTATTCCGGGAGGGTGCACTCCTCAGGCCGAGTGTCAATACATCAACTGCAAAAAAATCCCAAGAAGAAGTATCTCAAAGGTCCTCCATGTTATAGGGGTTTCAACGGAATGGACGACGTGTTAATCGGATGCTCGGTCTATGAGTTATTAGCCTTTTAGTCACAGGGCCTGGTTGGATTCGTGTACGATCCAACTTGACCATATCTCAAATAAACCCTGAACTCCAGTGGGGTATACTCAAAGGGACGGCTACAATATATGATTTTTAGCACCACTGACGGATCATGAAACAGACGTCTGGTGCCAAAGATATGGCCAAGAGAATGTAACGGGTCGTGGTGGGCCCGGGTCCGGTCCGACATAGTCGGACCGACCCGTCCCTATGCAGTCTGGGCCGACCAGTCCTAGATGACCCAGTTAGACCTATTGGGTCTGGACCAACCCATTGAGTGGCCAACATGTTAGGTTTGTCCTGGCCCACTGGGCCTAGCCCTGCAGGACGTAAGGGAGGTTCGTCCCGAGCACGGGGCCAGTTCGACCCAGAATGTCGCAAAGGCGCGGCTCGGCCCAGAGGGTGTCGTCGGGCCAGTTCGACCCAGAGTGTCGCAAAGGCGCGGATCAGCCCAGAGGGTGTGGATGGGCCAGTTCATCCAGGGTGCCGCAAGGGGGACCACAGACCGGTTTGGAAGTCTGGTGGTTGGGAGGTGGCCGGGCAGGGCGCGGCCTGGCAGGCCATAGGGTGGCCTGTTCGGGTAGGGAACGACCCTGCAGGTAGGTTAAGGCGGCCAGGCAGGGGGTGGCCCAGCAGGCCGACGACCGGGAGGCATGTGACCATGTGGTTCGAAAGCCGGGAGGCGTGCGGCCGGGTGGGCTAGCGGCCAGGAGGTGCGCGACTAGGTGGTGCGGTGGCTGGGAGGCGCGCGGCCATGCAGGCCGACGATAGGGAGGCGTGCGGCCAGGCAGGCTGGCAGCTCGGCCAGGCGGGCGGGTGGGCAGCCGGCAGCGGCCAGGAGCCGAGCAGCATGGGTAGGCGGCGGTGCGTCCGGGGTAGCTCGGCCGGAGGACCACAGTTCGGCCTAGATTACCAAAGCGCCATGGGGGTGGCACGATTTTCGGAGGCCACGGGTAGCATGACCTTTGTCATCGCCACCTTCGTCACCTCGTTGCTCATATCCATGCCGAAAGTTCAACATAAAAAAGATCAGTGGAGGGGTCAGGCCATGTTGGTTTTTCCCGCACACTCCGCGTTTAGGGTGGTATCAATTGGTTGATCAAATATGTAAGAGATACCCCCAATTATTTTACAATCATGCAAAGAATTATTTCTATGTGAAGAAGAGAAATAGAAAAGGAATAAAACACAAAAGTAAACCCCCTAACTTTGTTCGTCGTTCGTCGTTCCTTGACGGAGTCGTAGAAAGTAGATGAAGATGTTTTTCGTTCGTTGCGTCCACTGCAATTTTCTAGTCCCAAGTTGTGTCAGCTGTGGAAGATGCTCCATGTCGGTAGGTGTCCGAGGAAGAAGTCGAATAAGGATTGTCACCGACGTTATTCATTGGAAGAAGGCGTTCTTTGTTCTTCATTGGGAGAATTTTAATCCTTCCATGCCCTCCTCTTCCCAACCATCCACCCAAATGCTAAAGTTTTTCCAAATAATAGATTAGAGTATCTATTAATTCATTGGCAAGAATTCAGAAAGAATGAATTAATTACTTGGCTCCACCTAATTAATGTGATGTTTTGGCACAAATTAGTTAGAGAAAAGGTCAAGAGGCTCTCCCTCATTAATGAGCGAGAGTGGAGAGGTGTTACTCTCTTCCATCAATAGGGGGGTCAAGCCCCATGTGGTCCCCACGTTGTAACCTATCACCGGATGTTATGTTCAGGTGGGCCCCACCACCATAACCTATAATGGGAGGTTAAGGTGAGGTGGTCCAACATCCATCTTCCATGAGGAGGTTTTAACCACCAATCACCCACATGGTGGCTCAAATAAAATAAAAGGAAGCTGGCTTTATTTTATTACTTTCCACGAAAACCCAAAAAATATCTTATATTCTCGACTCACTGTCATCGAAGTGAAAGTATTCTTATGTGAATACAGGCGCTGCGAGTTCAACGGTACACTCGGATTTCAGTTCCTAGCACCGGTTCCAAATCTATAAAATCTCCCTCATACGTTTACTGAACGCACCTGAACAAAACTTCAAAAATTGATTCTGGGCACACTGAGCCTCAGAATCAAGCATCGTCAGTTTTCACGGACTCGTAAAATTCCCATGTATTTAAAAAAAAATTCCCTGGAAATTCTGTGTCTTTAAATTCTCCCCGCCTTAGGGCTTTACATCCTCGTAAGCTACAACTCGAACTAATGGAACAAGTGGGGGTACAGAGCCCACATTTGAGCCTCCCACTCCCATGTGCTCTCTCGGAGGTTTCCGTGCTACCAGCGAACGCATACCCAAGGTATCGACCATCCACATAGGACCTGCTCATGTCAATCCTCAATCTCCACTGGAACCTCCATAAATGTCTCCCCATCGTCAACGTCTAGCTCTCTATGTTCGATGATGTGGGAAGGGTCATGAACGTGTGTACTCAACTGGCATACTTAGAAGACGTCATGCACCCGGTGCAACTGAGGTGGAAGTGTTAAGCGGTAAGCCACCTCGCCATCTCTACTGAGGATCTAGAAATATCTGATGGACATCAGAGATAATTTTCCACCTTATCCAAATCTTATTAGACCTCGTGGAGGTCAGACCCATAGGAAGACGTGGTCACCATCCTCAAAATCTATAGGTCTCTGTGTCTCGTTAGCATACGACTTCTGCCTGCTCTATGCAGTCTTCATCTGCTCTTGGATGATCTGCACCTTCTCCGTGGTAGCTCGTACCATCTCTGGTCCCAATAGTGCTAACTCCCCAGGGTCAGTCCAACACAAGGGTGATCTGTAAGGTTGCCCATATAATGCCTCAAAAAGGTTTCATCCCTATGGTGGAGTGATAGATGTAGTTATATGAAAACTCCACCAAAGGTATGTGGTCCTCCAAGTTGCGACTGAAGTAGAGGACACAATTACGTAGAATTTCCTCGAGGGTTTGAATGGTCTGCTCAGTCTGACCATCCGTCTGAGGGTGGATGGTGGTGCTCAGATGAAGTTGTGTCCCAAAATCCTCCTGCAACCCCTTCCATAGCTAGGAAGTAAACTGTGCATCACAATCGGAGGGAATAGAAGAAGGTACTCCATGTAGCCACACAATATCCTCCCAATAAAGGCATCTCAAGCCTCCTACTGAGCCCTACTCTCTGATCAGTAGGAAGTGGGCCTACTTGGTGATTCGGTCAATGATAACCCAAATAGAGTCATGAACCCTGGATGTACGTGGAAGACCCATCAAAAAGTCCATGGATATCCCATCCCAAATCCACTCTAAAACCTCTAAATGTTGAACCAAGCCTACTATTACCTGGTGCCCTTCCTTCAGTTGCTGAAAAATGAGGCATTGAGGGAGAAACTCTGGTACTGACTTCTTTATACCATGCCACCAGTGCTATCGTCAAAGGTACTAGTACATCTTCGCCACTCCTGGATGTACTGCTAAAGGGGATGTGTGGAACTCCCACAAAACTTCCTCCTGAAGAGACACTGGAACCATAGTACGTCCTCTGAAAAGGATGACATTCTCCCAACCTTCAGAAAACCCATCAGGTGCCTGCCATGCGGATATCTGAGCACGTCATGTCTCGCAGTTAGCGTACCCATTTGTGCCTCTCTTACATTCTGAAGACGTGGGGGAGTGACTATATGATACTAAAGGAAGGCTGCTCCATCTCTATCCACAAAAGGATATCTACAAAGTGGCCAGCTTCTACGTCACTTCGCCTAGCAGTTGTATACTAGATCTCCTGCTGAGTGCATCTGCTACAACATTCCCCTTTCCAGGATTATAGAATATCACAAAGTCATAGTCCTGGAGGAACTCAAGACATGTACACTATCTCAGGTTCAAGTCCTTTTGAGATAATATATACCTAATACTCTTGTGATCAGAGTACACAGTAAAATGCTCGCCCATATGATTGTTTCGCCACATATTCAAGGTGAAGACCACTACTGCTAACTCCAAGTCATGGGTAGCATAGTTCTGCTCATTTTTTCTTAGCTACTGAGAACCATATGTGATCACTGCTCACTCTTGCATCAGCACAAACCTGAGTCTAGTCCCTGAGTCGTCGTAGTGGACTACGTACCCTACGCCTTCCTCTGGAAGCCTCAAGATGGGGGGCACTATTCAGCCTCAGCCTCTACTCCTGAATTCTCTACATGAATCTATCTGACCACATGAAGGGTTGCTGCTTCTTCGTCAAGGCTAATAGTGGTGTCTTAACTCTGGAGAAGTCTAGAACAAACCTTCGAAAATAACCAGCCAAACCTAGGAAAATTCGTACCTTTGTTACACTCCTGGGTGGCTCCCATGCAAGTAACGCCTCAATCTTCACTAGATCCATGAAAAATCCATCCTCTGAGATGATGTGTCCCAAGAAGTGAAACTCTCGGATCCAAAACTGGCACTTTGAGAGCTTTCCATTATGCTGGTGCTCTTGGAGTGTGTCCAGTACTACCCACAAATGGTAGGCATGCTCCTCCTCAGTATTTGAGTAGATCGGAATATCAACGATGAAGACTACGACAAAGAGATCGAGGTATGGCTGAAAAATCTTGCTCATGAGTCCCATGAACATAGCTGGAGAATTAGTTACTCCGAAAGGCATAACCAATAACTCGTAGTGGTCATACCGACATAGGAAGGTGGTCTTCTGCACATCCTCATATTGAACTCTGAGCTGGTGATATCCTGATCTGCAGTCTATCTTTGAGAACCACGGTGATCCCTTCAGCAGATCAAAGAGGTCGTCAATCCTCAGGAGTGGGTACTTGTTCTTCACGGTCACCTGGTTTAGGCCACGGTAGTCGAAAAAATGCCTCAAGCATCCATATTCTTTCTTGGAGAATAGAATCAAGCCAACCCAAGGAGAAACACTAGGCCGGATGAATCCCTTCCCCTGTAAGTCCTCCAGTTGTACCAGCAGCTCATGATCCTTAGCGGGAGCCATTTGATATACTGGTGTAGATATCGGTGTCGTCCCGGGGTACAAGTCAATGTAAAATTCCACCTCTCTACGAGGAGGTTGACCTGGGACATCGTCCAGGAAAACATCCATGTACAGGTCGACCACTAAAGGGTAATTAAGACTCTCCACATCAACTGCTCTGAGGGTAAGGCTAGAGAAATGATTAGTGATCTGATACACCCTCCTTTGAGTAAGTCTGTCCTACACTACAAAGGCTCCCTTCTTGCTGTTGTAGGTGAACCTGGTCCCATATGTGTGGACACACCATACTTTTCACATAATACAGTCGATCTAAGCATGAATTGTAGATAACCAATCCATACCGAAGATGACATCGTAAGGCCTCCACGTCGCTACTACAAGATCTCAACCAAAGATCTCGCCTCTTAGAGTAATCTCACACTGCTGGAACCAGTGCGTAATCATTGAATCTTCTCTTGTAGGCTATATCTATCCATAAGGATTGAGCCAACGGCTCTGTTAGAATCTCTGAGCTCCGAACGAGGGCAGTGGCAATGAAAGAGTGACTGGCACCTATGTCTTTAAGAACTGCAGTCAAGGTGGATTAGACATAGATCGTACCTCGAATCATATCTAGAGCACCATGATCATAATCCTCAGCTGCCTGGTGCTAGGCTCTCGACTGTCCACCTTCTCCCTATGGTCGGGGTGGACCTCCTGGTGGTGGTGGTGGTAACACCTCGTTACGTCATCCACCACCAGCTACACGACCAGCTCCTCCGCGACATCCGCCTGTGCCATGAAGATAACCTTGATCGAACCTCTTCCACTTCCTGGGAGGTCCCTCAACTGTCTGCTGATCATCTGAACAGTAGGTCGGACAGTCACGAGCCATGTGACCCTGCCCGCAGCATGTGAAAACCTGCATGTTCCTAGAATGACTGGCTCTGTATTTTGTGCCTCGAATAACCGAACCCAAGTCTTGAGGTCGTCCACCAGATGGTCTAATCCTCTTGGACCTCGGTGACATCTATCTGCTCTCAACTGTAGAATAATCCGCGACGTGATGCCCGTTGGTGGGTCTCGCTGGTGGTGTTTTCACAACAAGGAAACTCTCCACTAAGAGGGCTCGCTCCAACACCCCCGCCTACGTCGGGTTTCTGATAGAGATCATTGAAGCCCTGATATCTTGCCCGAGCCCCTGCTCGAGGGTCCGACCTCTAAAGAATGGGCCCCACACCATATCTGTGGAGGAGTGCGAGAGGTCGGTGAACCTCACTGAGTATTGTGCCACCGTCATGATACCCTACTGTAGATTAAGTAGCTCTTGTCTCCGCACCGCACATAGGGTGGCTGGGAAAAACTCTGCCTAAAACAGACTCTTGAAGTCTGCCCAGAGTAGTGTCGCCTCGTCATGCAGCTGGAGCATTAGGTTCCACCATTTGCCGGCTTCTTCTTGAAGGAGACTTGCAGAAAGGATCACCATAAAGTTTTCTAGTGTCTCTACCAGTCTAAAGACTCTCACCACAGCCTCCAGCCAATCCTCAACTACCTGCGGGTCCAGATCGCCCCTATACATAGGCAGCCTCTAGCGCTGGAACTCATGCAACGCGCTCAGGTGGTCTGCAGTCTCTGCTGCTAGGGCTGGTGGCATCGGTGGCCCAATGGTTAGTGGTACTATTGGTACCTCCACTGTGATAGGGCCTTGCATCGAAGCCTCATCGCTCGGTGGGCTGCCATATCGTACAAAACTTAGAACCCTAGATGGCTGTCTATGTGGTCCCATCCTGAAAAAGAATAGGTACACCACAGTTAATAAGCTATACCTAGTGAGATGACTCAAAGAGATAACTAAGAAAACTATTGAAACACACACGTAGTCAGTGTTTTCGTGCACTGAGTCAGAAATCTGAAGTCAAGGCCCTGGTGTATGGATATGTAGGTCGTTGCATGAAAATTGGATATATATATTTCTCAGGAATACATATTTTTTTACTATAATTTTTTAGTTATAAATGTTTTTATTTATCATTGTTTTTTTTATTTTTTTTATTTATAATTTTTTTATAGTTGAAATATCTATTTCTTAAAAAAATTCATTTATAAATTGTTTTTTCAATATAATGTCTTTTGATTAATTTTTTTATTGTAACTTGTTAATAATTTTTAATTTTTTTATGAAATAATTTATTTGTTAAAAATATATTCTTGTATAAATTATATTATAATATATGATTATAGGTTTCTATTCAATCATGTAGTTCTCACCCAATTTCCCAAACAATCTAGTGATTTCATCAAAATTTAGTATCTATTTTTCATTATCAACCTCCAAATTTAGTATGTTATTTTTTTTAAAACCAAATTTATTTTCTATTAGTTATCAATTTAATTCACTATACATTTTTTTCTGTAAACACTATTATCAAGTATATATTTAACAATATTTTTTGTAATGTTATAATTTTTTATGATTATAAAATGTTTTTTAATTTAATTTTTTTGTAACTGTTTGTATTTATTATTTTATCTATTTATATATTTTTTATCGCTATATATTTTTTATATGAAATTTTTGTTTTCTTCATTTTTTTCATTTTTCAATATTTTCTTCATTACTATTACATTTAATTAAGAAATAGTTCTCACCTATATTTCATTTTTTTCAAGATATAAATTATTTGTTTAAAAATTATTGATATTCAAATAATCTTATTTATATATAGTCATATGTTTTAATTATATATATATATATATATGAATAAATTTTTATATGTAACAACATATTCATATATTTTATTGATATTTCTTAGGTAATTAGTGGATCATAATTGGTTAAATTCATGGAGATATACCAATGACTATTGGAAATGGGTTGATATTTTAATAGAATTTTGTAATCGAAATGTTGAAAACAAAGTTGTGATTTTATGTCCATGCATGAAATGTTTGAATATGAGGAAATTTGAGTATATAGAAACCAAATAACATCTAATTTTCTATGTTTTTAGTCATAATTATACCTGATGGATATAACATCATGAAATAACAAACATGTCATGATATAATAATGATGATGATGTTCTACATTAGTCAAATGATCAACATAAAGAATTAATTCACGATATAGATGTTAAGACCATTAAAAAAAATTTAGAAACTATATTGAGATATTAACAAACTATTATTCTCATGTTGCACTAAATTTATATTACTATCTAATGTTTTGAGATTAGTTAACTTAAAATAGAAGCATGGTTAGAATTATAAAAGATTCAATGAATTAATTGAACTTTAAAAAGAGGTACCTTCAGAAGAAAACATACTTCTATATTATAATTATAAGGAAAAAATATATTCTCTGCATTGGTATTGGGGTATAATAAGAAACATTGTTTTCCTAAAAACAATGTGATGTGTAGGAAGGAATACACAAGTTTAGCAGAATGTCCAAAATATGGGAAATCATGATATAAAATGTATGAAAATTCTAATTGTGATTCATTATCAATAACTAACACAAAATATTCCAAAAATGTAATTTTATATATTCTAATAATTCCTCATTAGAAACATCTCGTTATAAAATAAAATTATGAAAAGAGGCAAAAATGGAAGAAAGTTGATTACATCTCTGATGGAAGCCTATGAAATCCTACTGATTCACCACAATGAAACAGATTTTATCATAAATCTTTTAACTTTGTAAATGAAGTCAGAAATTGGAGAATGGGTCTTTTTATAGATAGAATGAATACATATCAAATTCTCAATGTCCAATACAATTCATGGCCTGTTTTTGGTTGTCTATAACTTTTCCTCACATATATGTTTGAAGATTAAATATGTGATGATGATATTGAGGATTTCTATACCAAAACATCCTGGATGTGATATTGATGTATACCTGTCACTATTGATTGGTGGTTTGAAATTTCTATGGATGACAGGTGTTGATGTATTTGATACATACGAGAAAGTGTATTTTCTTTTGGGTTCTATGATAATTTACACTATGAAGGAATTTACTGCATATGGGAACATATTTAGATAGAGTTTTAATGGAAATAAATCTTTTCCAAATTTTTAAGGGGGGACATCATATCATAAATTATAGAAATAAAGAAAGATAGTGTTTATGGTACATTAGATATTTTTTTGAAAGGATCGTCCTTATTGAATATTAAAAAAGGAATTTAGAATTTTACATAAGTATGATTTTCACACACAACTATTTTAAGTTATATAATATTTTAGTAATTTGAAAAACATTTATGTCAAATTTGGAAATAATGTTCCAGTCATCATAAAAATACATGTAAGTGAAAATCTATTTTATTTGTGTTATCTTTTTGGATATTTTTTAATTTAAATCACATCATTGAAATTATATATGTTGATAAAAATATTTTTTACAATATAATTAGAACATTTTTAATTATAAATAGATATATAAATATTTATTTTATGTAATAGTAGTCTTAAAAAACATGGGAATACATTTTTATTTAGCTCCTTCAATGAAAGAAAATAGAACATGTTTTCCTTTAGCTTGTCTTATATTAACAAACTTTGAGGAGATGATTTTTTTTTCAATGTTTGCATGGTATGAAAGTACCAAGTAGTTTTTCATTAATTGAGAAAAACATGATATCATTGAATTATTTGATGTTAATAGGTATGAAATATTGATTCAACAGTTTCTAACATTTTCAATATGTGGTATATTTTAAATATCTATCAGAAAGTATGTAATCATGTTGTATAACTTTTTTATTCTATTTTTAGAAAACATATTGATCCAATTTTAATAAAGGTGTAAGGGAATGAAAATTCCATTATAATTTTTCAAGTAAAAATGTATTTTACCGCCTCATTTTTTGATTTACTGGATCATTTTTTGATTCATTTGGTGAAACTGATAAGAATATTTTGGGTTTTCTATTTATGTTGGATGTATCATTTGAAAATATATATGAAATTTTTTAAGGGATTTGATAATAATAAGAAATGAATAAATGTATATATTATTCAAAAATATATATTAGAAGATGTAACTGTATTCTTTGCTAATTATTTTTCTGAAGTGGAGCAATTTGGTCTCCATATATCTTGATATTTGGTAGTTGATACTGAAGGTAAATGGATTCATGGATTAAATGTAATGTCCATTACATGTGATGAAACAATGCATACATATTTTTATATTTTGAACAACATAGGTGATATTCAACCATACATATCATCATATATTTCACGATTGAATATATCCACGAATAAATGAAAAGTTGTTGATGAATGAACATAAAGAACATTTGATTCATGGTTTACAATGAAAATCAACATTGATTTATCCATATTATAAATATTATAATTGTTATTATGGACCCAGTGTTAATGTGATCACATGGTATAGTTTTGGTATTAATGGTTACACATTTTACAAAAATACCATGATCATAAGAGAAACATTAAAAATAATGGAGTAATGGTAGACATTTAAGAACTTCATTTTTCAAGTTCCAAATTTAAACATGAAATTTCTACATCAACGTCATATTTTAAAGTATTTTAGGATATATGAGAGATTGATTATACTAAATTTTAGGTAAAAATATTAAAGTGTATGTGGGTTGATAGTAAGAATTGTGTGAATCATGATTAGTATGGATTTAAACTTTTTCTTTGAAAATATTTTTTTGAAGGATGAGTGAATTTTTATGGATATAAAAGAATAATAAATATTTTATGTTGTTGACCCATTAAATGATGGTTGTTCCATTTTACCATTTGGGAAAAAATCATTTCACTGGTGTGAATATAGATGATGTTGAATATTTATATAATCTTTTTTCATATATTGCATGATTACGTGATGATATAAATGACTGTGATATAGAAATTATTCAAGAAATGTCGAATAGATATGAGAAAACACTCCATTACTCAAGTAATTAATTATATATTCTCTTTTACATATATATATATATATATATATGTTTAAAAAAAATTAATTTTTTTTGATATTTTTTTATTCATTACATTCTTATATCCTTTTCCGGTTGAAAAAATCACCTTTATTATTATTTTTCACTATTTGATTTATATTCTTCAGTTTATGATATACACTCTTATTCAAAAAACAATTTGTAATTTTTTCCATATAATGAATATTTACATTTTTACTTATAAAAACTATTTATTTCTAAATAGACAAAAGTACACAAAATCACACATTTTTTTATGATAATAATTTCTATAGTATTCATATTGTTAAATTAAAAATTAATTTTTTTATGGCACATTTTTTTGGTTAAAAAATTTAACATTTATTATTTTGTTTCCTCTTACTAAAAATAACTTTATTATTTA
Source organism: Viscum album (assembly GCA_963277665.1). NCBI lineage: Eukaryota > Viridiplantae > Streptophyta > Magnoliopsida > Santalales > Viscaceae > Viscum > Viscum album. Next base: position 1,324,825,539 of record OY728160.1, read on the forward strand.
TTAAATTTATTTAGTTTTATTTAAACACTAGTACACACACTTTTATACAAGTAGAAGACATATTTCTCAATGGAAGAAAGTAAGGAAGGGTAATCGATGTATGTGCAGTTTTTCAAATAAATATAAATATATAGAAATTAAATTATTTAATTAAATTTAACCCATATTTATTAAATTTTTTTGAAACTCTTCTTATTCTCTAGAGAGGATGGTACCAAAATATGGTAGGCAGAGGATGAAATATTTTTCAGATCCTTAACTCGTACATGGAATACAGAGGGTGATAATTAGATTTTAATGGAATAATAACCCATTATTCCTATAGTCCACAAAATTTAGGACTTACATGGCTATACAGAGTTATTGAATGATCATTATATTATTCCCCAATTAGTGGAGTGTCAGTCAGTTTGTGAAAGATATATTTTGGGAGTCTATAACAGTAAAATTTCTAACATTATTTATTACATTTTACAATTTTTTAAATATTATACATTTAACAATATATTATCTATTCAATTATAATTGGAATTTATGTTTCAAGAGTCAAAATGAATTAATGAAAAAAATTATATATTTTTACGAAGAAATATGGAGTCTTTTTAAGTTGAATTTGGAAACATTTTATATTTTTGGAGTAATGTAGATAAAGATACATGCCATAAGTATGGATTTATATATATATATTCAAGATAGATGTTTGATGCTAGTCAGAAGGATGAAGTTTTTATGGTTTGTGTAATCAATTTTTTTTAAATTATTTTTAATATCATTGTTACTTATTTATTTTTTCCAGATGTAATAGGCCTCCATAAAGTCTCACTATATAAATAAATATCACAATTTAATATCCTATACACTATCACATAGATGGAATCCTTTTTCGTGGAATCAAATATTTATTGAAAAAAATTGTGAATTAATATCCAAGTTAAGTAGCGACTTTGAAGATGATTAATTAACCTTTACATCTCCTCCTTTACATCTTGGAATGTTAAAATGGGTGTGAATGAAGAAATAGGAAGTATATTTTCAATCCAACAAAGGATGTTGCATGTAATATTATTAGTAATTAATTGTAACTTTTCATCAATATTACTATTTAGTAAATTTATCTCAAAAATATTTCATTTGAAATTATTACTTTAGGATTCCATTTAGGAGAAAATTATATGGTGGTTACTTTATACCTCGGGTAGGGTTATTATTATTTCCAATACATTATGAATTTTGGAACACCTGATTTACATGAGAATTTTTTTAGAGGGTATTAGTTTTAATTTTTTTAGTCACGCCCCTAGTGTGGCATTGAAAGGGAAAGAATACAAGGAAGAAATAAATTCTTTGAATTTTGAGCTATGGAACATGAATGTGTTGAGAGAGGATATAATTAAATAATTTTTATTAGATATTATTATAAAATAAATGATAAAAAAGTCTCTTGTATAGATTTTATATCCTACCTACAAAAATTGGGCACCACGTCATTCAGACACAACTGTGTATAGTGAGTTGCATATTCGGGATCCACATGTGTGTATTGTCACATGTGGAAATTTATATCATATAGGGGATTACATTCAACATAAGATTATATATTTGGGATGGTTAAGAGTAGAGGTACAATATATTATTGATCAAACTACTCACGTAAAGCTACTTACTAAGGAGGTTTCCATAGTTTGAAGGAATATTTGTTATTTTTTACTTTGACCAGTTGGTATATTCCATCAAGTGACTTATATGTTATGCATTATTTATCATTTTTATTTCTCATAAAATATATAATTACTTGAAATTTTTTGTTACACATAACTTATATTGGAGTATATGAAATTGAGAGAATCATTATAATTGACTAGAAAATTTAATGTCACAATACCTTCATGTTCTCCTCAGGAAGCTAATCGGGAAAAAATGTTATCACATATTATTTATATGTTGGATAATTTTTATAATTTTATAATGGCAAATGATTTATGTTTAAGAGATTATGTAATAAAAAATTTTAATATTGGCACCTTGGATGGGTTAAAAGGATCTCAAATCAGTGTACCAATTTAACATTTTTTTTCATTGTAAGTAAATTTAGATTTTTAGTTTATTTTTATTAAATAAATATATGATATATTGAATTAATTAATTAATTATATATTTGTATCTATGGTAATTCCAAGAAATGTGGTTAAACTTATATTTATTGGTCTATTGACCCATAATACATTTTTAAGGGTAAAATACCTAAACCATGAATCTAGAATTGAATATCTATCTGAATGATTATATACACACATATTACATGTTGGTTTTTTCTAATGAAGTGTAATAAAAAATATAAAAGTTTGAACCACTATTCATTATAATATTATTAATACTGAATTTTATGTATTTTTTTGTATACTGGATGCTATAAATATATTTCCAAAATGAATGTCGAGAATATTGGTAATTCTTTTTACTATGTGGTGTTTAATGAATTTTTATCCAGTTGTTAAATAAAACTGTTATATTATATTATTTTAGTTGTTTCATCATAAATTTTTCATTTTATATAGGTTTTGATAATTAATATTTTTAACTAAAATAGTTCATGGATTATGTTCAACTGGGCTTAGTATCTAACAATGGAACTGGAAAAAAGTTAATATGTGAATTTTCAGGTATCTAATTCTTATATCAATAAATACTTGTTTTTTCTTACATATATCGTATTTTTTTTATTTTTTTTTCATAAACATAGTATCATTTTCAAAAAGGGGATATTAAATTTAGATATTATTTTTTATGAATCATTTATAAACTCATAATGAACCAAACATAAATAGAATTTAAAAAGTTTAGTATCATTATTACAATTATAATTTAAATAAATTTATTATTTTTTAAATTTGTAAAACATTATTTGTAGTATTTAGAAGATATTTATCTATATATATCATACATGTTTAAACAAATTCAAAATTTATTTATGGGATATTTTATAATTTTTAATAATTTTGAGTTTTAAATTCACTTAGATGTCTATTTTTAAATTTTTTTGTAAAATTTCACAATTAATTTTTTGAATGTTTTATTCATTCTAATAATAATTTATTCTTGTGGTTATTAATTTTATGTTCATAGGTGTGGGGAAAAATATTTTTTAATGTTAAAATAATTCAAATTTTTATATCAGTTTTATAAACAATTGACATTGAAAGGGACAACCGAACAAGATTTCAACATCAGTTTTAACAAAAAGTGATATTGAAATCCTTCCATACGGATTTTAAAAATAATTTTTATATAAAAATATCATTTAAATTATACTTTTAATACGTTTGAAAGTGAAATTTTTGGGTGAAGGTTATATTGATGTTAATATATATTTTACATTTCAGAAGGGGTTTTAGTGTCGGATTATAAAAACTAATGGGGAAAGTTCCACTTTAAACATCTCCTGTATTAATTTCACTTTATAACTGATGTTAAATGTAATCAATAAATAACATTAATCGTGTTTTTTAATTAATTTATATCATAACTGAGAGAAAATAAATGGATTTCATAAACCTTTCAATATTTTATCATAGCGTATCCCAGGGAAAATCTATCAGTTTATTAAAGTTATTTTCATCATAATTATAAACCATATAGAGAAATAATACAGATGGTTCACTGGGATTATACCCATAGTACATAATAAGTAACAACAAAGGATTTATCATAATTTAAAATTTATTTAAAATATCACATGGAATATTTATTAAAAAGAATAAAATTTTCTTTTTGGGGTCACTTTTTTAAAATCTAAAAATTTCAAAAAATTTATGGGAATAAATTTCAATAAAAATAACCATGGAAAATTTTAATGGAATATTATCATAGGTTATCATTCATGGTAGTGAAAAGTTTCATTCATAATTCAATAAATAAAAATAATATTCCATCTAATCCACTTTTTATGAGTTCAAAAATGGGTGAAAATTATTTTCATAAGACATTTTATATGAGAAAAAACATTCTTAATTTTATTTTAGAAAATATGGGCATTAAAAAAAGATTTTTGACCAAAGAGAGAAATATGGTTGATTTTGGTAAAATCATTCTTTTAGCCTATTGAGTTCCTAAATAGAGGGAAATGAAATGAAATATTTTCCCTAAAAATAAAGGATAATAAAATTCATGATACCTGGAGAGAGATATGTTATAAAATTTCATTATTTTAAACATGCTTTTAATCAATCTCGGTAAAAAATGAGAGTGTAACATAAACTACTTACTGCTTTGGTAATTATTGAATCTTAATCCCCATAAAAGGAATAACCTTATATGGATATTTTTCCCATAATTTTCATGAGAATAATGAATAAGATAATTAATGGGTAGTATATACACAATATAAAAGTTACAATTAGTGAATACTGAATGTGTCTTAAAAAATAAAACTGAGGAAAAAATATTTTACTGTAAATTCATCATTCTTAAAAAGAACTCAAATCTCCTGTACAATAAATTTTAATTTACAGTAATCATAAAAAATAATAATTTACATACTTATAATATCATATATTATCATCTTATAATATTTAAACACCAATTTGTTAATAATTTTTTGTTAAAATTGTCATTTTTTGGTGTAAACTATTTCATTTTCAAGAGAATTTTCGTTTTTCAGTTTCTATCCTTATAAATTTCTCATGGTCAGGTATTATTAATAATGTTAATATCTATATTAATATAATATGAATTCATTTTATATATATACATATATTCATCCATGTATGGTATAAATAGAAAAATAAAATTACATCATTCATAGAGATGATAGGACGTATGTATGAATACATTCTTTTTAGAATTTATAGAAATGGAGATACTGAAAGGTAAATAAAAATATAAAATTCCAAGTTTATTATTATATCATATATATATTATATTCAAATAATCTATCCTTATTAAAATCAATGGAAAGAAAAAATAGAAACTGAATGACATCGCTTCGTGGTGGTGGAAGTCCACACGTATGCATGAACGACATTATTATATTCCAATGGATTGGAAGGTAAGAAGGAATATAATATATTATAATCTATATTTAATAACTATATAATAAAATATCATATATATATTCATTATTTATAACTTTATAACAATCCAATTGAAATAGTGATGACAAACGAATTGCACCGTTGTCTAGAGGTGGTAAACTATACGTATACTTGAGCGATATTTTTTCTTTTCATAGTGTATAAAAGACATGAAATATGAATGTTAAAAAATCATAATACCATTTAAGTATATATATTATTTTTTATTCATTATTTTAGGATGTGAAAAATAGATTTATAGTATATATAAGAAGAAATAAAATTAAACATTCTCGGTTAAGAGTTATACCACTTCGTTGAGAATCCTCTTTACCATGAACATTAATCGTCGACGAGATTACCCTTTTGAAATTAGAGAATCTATAGGACTTGGTGAATGATTCTTATAATGTATTATGGTAGATTTTTTTTGATATATGAGGATGAAAATGTGTTATTAAGATAGTTGAATAGGATCCCTTTTATATTTGAGGTTAGGGGAACACATAGAATTATATAATGTATTAAATAAATATAAATTAATTTCAAGGAAAAATAGCACCAAATTTATATAATTATAAATTAATATTATTATGAGTCTATATACACTCATAAAATTAAATTTGGACTAGTTTTTTCTATTTTTTCACACTTATCATTTCGTTTTTACCCCCAGTTAACTCTTTTGAAAATTATCATGACATAAATGTTTTTATCTATTTTTGGGTTAATAAAATTAAAATTAAAAGAAATCTTACACATATATGGACCATTTTTTATAATTTAAAATGTATCTTATTAAATATAATTAATATGGTATTTTTATTAATTTTAAATATATTAATAAAATATTGTTTATTATATAATACCATTAATATCATTTTAGAACTATTCATTTACATTGAATATGAAAACATCTTGATAGAAAAGTAATTAAAATATAAACCATCAAATAAATGAAAATATTTTATATTTATATAAAATATTCTTTTAACACAAAAAAATATCCACATTATATTAATTTTAAAATTTCTAAAATCTTTTATTTAATTTTTCTATTAATCGAATAAATATGGGGTTAGTGTTGTGTATGAATTTTAGGTAATTATTTAATCACTAAAAGTTGAAATTAAAATACCATGATAATAAAATAGTTCCGTTTTAAAATAAAAATTATGAACAGAACATATCTGTTTTTACTCATATAATAATTTTATAGATATTAATGTAAAATTTTTGACAATTTGTATATTTTTTTATTAAAATAATAGAAAGGTAAAAAAAAACTGAACCAAGTTTCCATATATTATACAATTTAATTAAAATGAAGGAAATAAACTCATCTAATAGGATAATGGAACTTTTTGAGTTGATTTTGAGACCTTATCCCACTATTTTATCCCTATTTTACCCATTTTACCCTTACCGAGGTGACAAACATTTATAATGGTTATTATCCAAAATAAAAAAAAGATCTATTTACCAAAATTATACCACTTTATTAAAAATATAATATCCCTTATTTATGATTTAATCTTTATACTTCGAATAAATTAATATATGGTAAAAACAAAAATAAAAAAGAAAACAATTTTCTAAAAAATTACTCTTTGAGTATAAAAATGTTTTTATACATAATTTAACATTGAATTTGATTAAAATAATTATAATTGGAATATTAAAAATATAATTTAACTAATTTTATTTTTTATCCATTTTATAAAAAATGTAATATTTTAATTTCTGGAAATAAAAATATAGTTTCCAACAAAAATATTTATTCTTTAACTATTCTCTAGAAGATTTATCTGTTTAGAAAAATTTAAAAAATCAACCTAAGATAATTTTTATATTAGGGTTTCAAAATAAAATTTAATTTTATGAAATAAATTTTACAAATTTATAAAAAATAATAATAATTTTTCCTTACAAAAAGAAAAAAACCTTTTTGGAAGAAACATATTTTTGATGCATAATAAAACATCACTAAAAATAAATTTTTATTTACTAATAATTAATAAATTAATTGATATTTATTTTTTCCTATATATATATTTTATGATCTTTTGATTCATGTTAGTACCCCCTACAATTCAACATCTTGGTTATAACGGTCATATTTAAATTATAATATTTCATGGTTTGTTTAATCTTTTTTTTTGTGTCATGTACATTATTGAATATATTATTCCATTAAAAATCTGTGTGTGTTATATTATCCCACCCCACCATTAATAAAATGAATCGTCAAAATATTAACTTTTCCTTACTAAGCATGGGTTTGAGATTTTAAAAATCATTCATTGAAAAGCCACATCGTAAAAAGTGTTAATAAAACATCTTCATGAAAATAAGGAAAGAGAGACACACATGTCATATGAAATAAAACATAATTGGGTTTCAAACAAGAAGAATATTAGTGGGAAGTGAAAATATGGACATATAGGGAAGATTTAATTTCTAAATAATTATGGAGAGTTATAGATAACATTTATCATATGAAATTTGATGATCGTGAGAAAGTTAATGACCAAAAAATCATAAATCAATAAGGTTTGAGAAATAGAATCAATTTATCATAAATGAATATTATGGGGAAAATTTTATTTCATGTTTTTTTATTATATTATATGAATTATTTTACCATATATACTAATAACATAAGAAAATATTCTTACTTAAAAAGTATAATGTCATCCTTTAATCAATAACCATGATAATGTCATCAATTTCAACCAAAAATGAGTATTCAAGATGAATTTAACATACCATAATTACTGAAATAATCTTATAAAGGATCATATTTTCCATAAATCTATAAAAATATATTCCTTATGTATTTAAATATTAAAATACACTAAAATGGTTAGAAAAAGTAAAGATAGTATCCAAAAATATACACACCATCATATGAAGAAATAATACATTTTACATAAAAATTACCAAAATAACACCAATGTTCTACAAGAATTATTATATAAATTAATGAACTTATATCCTAATTAACCTCAGTAAAATCATCTTTAAATAATGATTTTATCCCAATGGTGATTTCATACCTTTCAACTAACAACCCCAAAATTGTAATTTCATTCATCCAAAATAATCGTTCATATTAAATCACATGTTAAACCTATAGGTTAAATATACCTGAAACCAATGAATAATCCCCCACCATATAATTAATACCATCATAAATCACTATAAAATATTACAATATAGGAAACTTCAAAAAAATATCCCAGACGAATATTAGATACCATCCTAAAAAGTAATCCTTATCATAACCATAAATATATAAAAAAATATCACATTTTCAATGAATTATTTTTTATATATCCCATTATCCAAAATAACATGATGAACTTAAAAAAAAACCATATTATAACCTAGATGTTTATTTAAACATTAATAGAGTATTATTTCTAATACACAATAAAAGTTTCCAATCACCTCAAAATCCCATAATTTAATACCTGAAAAGGTAATTTTATATCATTGAACTTATGATCATACTTAAACATATAAACCCATGATGGGTTCCTTAAATCCTATGTAAACCTCGCAATAAAAAATTTAATGTTCAAAAAATGAAATAAAATTCATCAAAGGTGGTCTAAATCACAGTAACATCAAATCACTAACTAGTTTCAGGATCACCAATACCATGTCATTTAATTCATCAATTTAAATCACCACTTTACCAAAACTAAACATTATTAAATCAAAACATTTAATATACTATGAGTTATATTTCACTTAATCATGTGTTATAAAAAATTATAACCTTACCACAAAATCAATTTTCATGGTTATTTTTTCTACTAAAAAAATGTTTTCAAATGCTTAAAGTAAATGAAATTAGAGAATAGTATGTACATATTTTACAATTCTTATAACCATAATATCATTGATAGAGAGCATATGAAACATAATTCTGGAATTTGAATACATAAACACGTTAATAATTTCACTGTATATATTGGCATGCCATAGGTCCTTCATTAGTTTAGGAGTTAACCCTGGTATTATAGAATTGACTTGTATAATTTTCATGTTACCCATACATTCAAATTTGAATTATAAATGGATTGTTATGATGATCTTCATAACCCACCATTAAACTATTCATTTTTCCTTCTAAATTACATTCTTTATTCCCTTATTTTCTACACATAAAATATATTATTTTTTCTATGTGGAATTTCACTGAGTAATTATTCCCATATACATAAAATGAATTAATCTTAATCTTCTTCCCAATATGGTCTTCAAGAAAAAAAAAATTTCTTTATTATGTGTTTTAGGAATTTTACCCAAGTTTATACTATTTATGATGTAACATGATATATTATTAGGCATGATCATTGGGTTTCATCTTCCACATATCATTTCATTTGTTTAATCATGATTAAAAAAATCCATTATCTTTCACATTAAACATTTACCCAATTTCTACCAATACTGGAATTTGATTAAAACCAAAACCATAGTTTGAGAAACAATATTTATAGTGAGAAAAAAATCATCAAAATCAATTACATGACATGTAATCCTTTAAAACATTTTTCAATCTACGACACATTAGGTTTAACCTAGTTCATCCATGATAATAATATATTCAAATGATTCATAATGTTTTTTAAATAAAATTTAAATAAACCAAAGAATATCTTATGGGAGTTTCAAACATGGTGTAAAATAAGGTAATAATCACCATGCACACGGATGATATCCATGATATAATTAACAATATCTTTAGTGTTATTTTCCTTAGTTTTATTTGGGATAAAACCATGTCCACTTTTAGTATATAGATATGTATGTTTTGATAGGAAAACCTCAAAAAAATTACAATAACATATGATGTTCACATAAATATAACATTTTACTAAGGGTTATCACTAATTTTTTCTCATCAATGTTTCTAAAGGTAAACAATCAATTATCTGATAGAAAACATAGTTTCCCATATTTATCATACATAAATATCACTTCTTATTATATCAATAATCAATACATATAATTGTGATACATGAATGAATAATATAGTTATAGTGTCTTTGGAAACATATGTACATAAAAAACTTTTTATTAAGAGATATAAATCAAACCTAAAAAGTTCTTCATAATTAGAACACTTCTTAGATATATCATACTTAAATCCCTTCTTCATAACATGGGGAAATTAGTCGTAAAAAAGGGTGTGTTAAATACTCATTAAGAGTAAGCAATAGAGATATAATTAACCACTTAAATACCAAATGAGAATAAGGGTATGATAATTTGATATTAGAATTTTAATACCACATTATACATAACAAAGATAATAATCTTATGTACTCGCATAATTAATTAGAATTTCATAATACAAAAATCAAAAAAGGAATAACAAAACATTGTCTATGAGAGTATAACATTGGTATAAGACATAAGTTTTGGGAATAAACATAACCTTACAAAATAAAATCCTTAGACAAGGAACACACTCAATATTGTCATAGTATATTGTGTTCACTCCCAAATATATAATATCATTTGTAATGGTTCATTCCCAAGACTATCATAGTGGGTATAGTCACTTATGGAATAAGGTTTGCCCTATGATCCATTCCTTATCATCACATGAGATATCCATCTTCAACTATTGTATTTGAAAACAATATATTTTATCCCCACTCATCACATATTCATAATCCATTCATATATGTTCCATATGATCATAAATCATTCACCATATATTCATTATTTATATATATATTCATCTATAAAAAGTATAAATAGAAAAAATGAGTTGCATCATTCATTGAGATGGTAGATCGTACGTACACAAGAACATTTTTTTCACCTTTTAATATATTTAATGAATGAAATGTGAATAATAATTAACCTTTATTTAATAATTAATTTATTAGATATATAATATATATATTAATTGAGTTAATACTTACTACCATCCATGTAAATTAAAACATTGGTCCTCTGTACGTATGGATTACCATCCCTACGAAGCGGTGTAATTAATTTTTCATAAAAATTTTAATTGGAAGGTTATAAATATGAAAATAATAAAAATTTATGATATTTAATATATAATTATTATTTTTAAAATTATAATATCATATCTTACTTCTTTCATTTAAATATTTTTAATATGATAGAGTCGCTGATGCGTACATGTGGACTACAACCTCTACGAAGTGATGTGATTCATTTTTATTTTTTTAATTTACATGGATGGTAGTAAGGATTCACTCAATTAATATATATATTATATATCTGATACATTAATTATTCAATAAATGTTATTTATTATTCACCTTTCATTCATTAAATATATTAAAATGTGAAAAAATGTTCATGTGAACGAACGACCTATCATCTCTATGAATGATGTACCTCATTTTTTCTATTTATACTTTTTATAGATGAATATATATATATATATATATATAATGAATATATATGGTATTTATATAATAATTATAAATCTAGAGATAATATAATTATGATCAATGTACAAGGACTGGAGCTGTCGAATTGAAACTCTCTTGAAAATGAAACAATTAACACTCGTAAATAATTTTAATATGTAATTATTAATATATTGGTGATCAAATGTTATAAGTGGATAGTGTATGCAATAATAAGTATTTAAATGATAATAATGTATAATTAAAATAAATTAACATTTATTATATAGTATATTTTGTGCTTTTTATGTATGTTGATCTTGAGGTATGAGATATCCATCTCACTTTAATTTTTGAGAGACACATGCCATATTCACCACATGTATATTTAATGTTATTTTTATACTAACCATGAATGTATTTTGTGTTTATTATAATAAAAATTATGTAATATTTTTATCCATTTAAGTTTAATTATTGTAAGGGGATTATGATTCAAAAATTTCCAAAGCAATAAGGAATTCATGTTACAATATCATTTTTTATTATCTTTTTTTTATGATAAATTATTTTAAAATATATCAAAAGAATATCCTGAATTTTATTCTATTATATTTATTATCCATAGATTTATAATAATTTTATAAATACCATATATATTCATTATTTTTATATATATTCATCTATAAAAAGTATAAATAGAAAAAATGAGTTACATCATTAATGGAGATGGTAGGTCGTACGTACACATGAACATTTTTTGTCAATTTTTAATATATTTAATGAATGAAATTTGATTAATAATTAAATTTTATTGAATAATTAATGTATCAGATATACAATATATATATTAATTGAGTGAATCCTTACTACCATCCATGTTAATTAAAAAAATAAAAATGAATCACATCACTTCGTAGAGGTTGCAGTCCATATCTAGGCACGAGCAATTCTATCATATTCAAAAGATTTAAATGTAAGAAGGAAGATATGAAATTATAATTTGAAAAATAATAATTATATATTAAATATCATAAATATTAATTATTTTCATATTAATGACCTTCCAATTAAAATGTTTATGAAAAATTAATTGCACCGCTTCGTAGAGATTGTAATCTATACGTAAAGAGGACCAATGTTTTAATTTTTTGTTGGATTGAAAAGAAATCAAAAATGGATGTCACATAATCTAAAGAACATATTAGTATATTTATCATACTATATTTTTTATTTTAATATGGGTTCAATATATTTATAATTATTAGATGATGAAATAAAATTTAAAATGGATGGTTAAGAGTTATTCCTCTTTATTGAGAATCATCTTTTGACATACACATTAATCCTTAAATAGATGGTATTTTCGAAAAAAAATAAGATATAAGATGTGGTAAATGAATCTAGGAAGGTATTATTGTAGATCATTGACATTTTATATGTCTCAATAGGTGTGATTATAAGCGGATTTTATGTGCCCTTTTATAAGTGTCGATATATGCCCTCTTGGAATTTCTTAAAGTATTAAATAAAAATAAGTTTATTTTCATCATAAAATGGCTCAAAATTAATATAATTAGACAGTAATATGATTATTTTTATAATTAATTTCATTGTATGTGATTTTTCCATGTTTTGATTATGTTTTAACCCTTGTGTATCTTTATCCCCCATTAACCCTTTTGACAATTACCATTATATCAATGCTTATAACTCTTTAAAGGTCAATAATGTTACCATAAATAGAATATTGAACGAAAAAGGGGCCATGGTTGATATGGAAATCAATTTACAAATCAATTTATAAAAGCGATTTTTTTTAATTTATTAATTAAGTAATAAATATTTTTTATTATAATATATCATTAATTTAATTTTTGGAACAATTTATTAAATTTGAATTTGAAAACATCATGAAATGAAAAAAAAATTAATAAAATAATTTGAAACATCTATAATATGTTTTATTTAACAAAAAAACATGGGCAAAATAATTCATCCAAATTATATTATTTTTAATATTTTTAAAATCATATATTTATTTATCAGTTAATTGATTAAATACTTTGTCAGTTTTTCATAAGTATTTATGGTATTTATTCAATTAGTAAATATTTTTAAAAACATATTACCATGATAAAAATATTAATTCATATTTAAAATAATGATTTATAACATAACTGATCCAAATTTTATCTTTTATGAACAATCTAGATTTATTAAATTCAAGAGAGTGAAACACTGTATTTATTCTTTCCTTAAAATAATATAAAGGTTATCATGAATAAAAAATGGAACAATGTGGTCCTAAATTAGGTAATTTGAGGGAATTAACTAAATTAATTCATATAATGGGATACATTAATTTTTGTGGTTTAATTTTAGACGTCATCTCATTTTTTACCTTATTTAACCCATTTTATGTTTACAGAGGTTACAAATATTTACCAACGATACTATTCATAATAGCCAAAAATAAAAAGGAATTTCAATAAAATTTTAAATATCCTATTTCACAATATATTATTCATTTTAAAATACTAAATATATAGAATAATCATAATTTAATTTAACATAAAAATTAAAAACACAACTAGTAACACTTTTTCAAAAAAATGCATTTTTATGTATACAAATGTTTTTACATCAAATTCAATGATAAAATAGATTTAAATGAACATAATTGGATTATTAATAATATAAGAGAACTAAATTTACTTTTAAAACCTTTTAAAACCAAATATAACTTTTTAAATTATAGAAACAAATATAGAGATGTCAATAAAAATCAATGATTTTTTATCTTTTGAGTGGAAATTTATTTTTTTTTGAAAATTCCAAAAATTATTCATAAGATAATTTTTATATTATGATTTCAAAATTAAATATACTTTTATAAATAAAATTTCATAAATACGTAAAAAATTAAATATGATATTTTATTTTTAAAATAAGTAAAAATGATTTTTGAATGAAACAAATTTTTAATGTGTATGACGACATTACTAAAAATTGAATTATCATATGCTAAGATTTAAATTAATTAATTTTTATGGAGTCCAAAAATTATATATTTCTATAGAATGTTTATTACTATTCAATCTTTCCTATTCAATATTTGGGTTATAACAGTCAAATTTAAATATTAATATTTCCTGATTCATTTATGCTCGGAGTTGCATGTCCTATACAAAAACAAACATAGTGTTACCTTAAAAAAATTGGTTTATTATAGAGTTTGAGATTAGATTTTACTTATAATTAAAATAAAATATATAATAAGTATATATATAGTTATGATGAGTTCTACATGTAGTTTTTTTACTTTTGTGACAATAGATATAAGAAGGAGTCTAGGTGGCATGCAATTGGAATGAACTCAATAAAGAAATCCAAAGGAAAGAGTTATATGTTACTATCCTTTAATAAATGTCATATGAATCATTTTCTGGAGTGTATTATTAAGTATTTAAAGTTAATATTTTTGTGTTATTTAATTATATTTTTCTTTTGTTTGTGAAGAAAAGAGTCAAGGTAATGATCAGTAAAATTATGATAATAAGGTAGTGAGATTTATTAAATGCAGTGAGATGAAGAATTATGTTGATGTCTATCAAAATAAAATCAGGAATGTTCTTAATTATAAGAAAAATATGTAGAATAGTTTAGAAATTTAATTCATGAATACCTAAGGAAATTCTGGACTATAGAATAAAGTTGATACAAGCACATTACTTATTTACTCTTGTTATGAAAAAGTATTGTTTGACTAATGGCCTACGCATTATATTATTTATGGAAAATTTTATGGTAAAATGGAAACATTTCCTTAATAAATATAGGAATAAGTTTTAGTAAAAACTCATGGTGGAAGTGTTATGGAATCAAATATTTATAAGAATCATCTTATGATTATCAATGGAATGGGTTTTCTTGAAAATATTGTTAACTAGTCCATATTTTAGTTTGAAGTTATTTTGTGTATGGATTGGCTTTTAGTTTGTTGAGATAAGATATTTTATATATATAAAGAAGTTATAATAAATTTTTACTTTGAGTTTGAATTTTTATATAAGAATTAGTTCATACTTATGATAGCATATCAAGAATTTTAGAAACCGATTGAAGATGGTATTGAGAGTTATCTTTCTCATACTGTTGAAAAGGGGGGATGTAATTCATATTAATGATTTATCAATAGTAAATTAACATATATATGTATTTTCTAATGATTTTCCTAGTGTTATTCCTGATTGGTGTTTTTTATTTACTATTTTATTAGTTCTAGAAGATATGATAATTTCAAAACCGCTATATTAAATGGATCATTTTGACTAATTCAAATAGAAAAGTTAGTTATAAGAGTTTTGTAATAATTGTTTTATTCATCAATGAAATTCAACATTTGGTGATCTATTTTTTAAAAATATGTATGGTTTTATGAGTATTTTAAATAGTTATAGAGACCTTAATGATGTTATTGTTAAGAAAAAGTATCAATTTCATCATATATATGACGTGATCAATAATCATTATGGGGTGTAGTATTTTTCAAATATTGATCTCATGTTCTGATATCATCAACTAAAAATAATGTAATAATACATTCAAAGTATGAAATTTCATATAATTAATGGGCCTTACGAGTTTTTGGTTATGTATTTTGGGTACAATAATGCATCTATTGTATGCATAGAAATTATGAATAGGGTTTTTCATGACTATTTGTATAGACATTTGGATGTTATTATTAAGGAAAATTTGATATATTGTAAAATATATCTTGATCATGAAAAACATATAATAAATATTCTACTATCCTTAAAAAAAATTAATACAAAAAATAAGAAAATATAAATTTTGGTTACAATAGATTTCATTCCTTATAAATTTTGATTCAAAATATAGAATAATTGTTGATCGTGTTAAAATTAAAATAATGAAATATTGATTAGGACTTATAAAATTCAATAGAATATGATTTTTTTTTTATTATTTGATTTTTACTGATGGTTTTTTGAAAATAATTATTGGTAACCTAGCCCACAAAGTTAAAACAAAATGGAATTAAATTCATCTAACCTAAAGATTGTGATGAATGTTTCCAATAATTAATAAAAAAAATTTTAATTCATTGGTTTTAGACTTTCGATCAAAAAATGAATAATTTTTTTGTATATTGTAATGATTCATTAAAGGACCTTGGGTTTTTAAAGTAAAATGATAATTTAATAGCTTATCCTTTAAACCAATTGAAACTATATGAGAATAATTATAAAATAAATTATATTTAGCATGAATAAGTGGTTTTTCAATAAAAATTGTGAGGTAAAATTTACTTGAAGGAAAATATGAAATATCCATAGACCATAATTGTTTAATGTACATATTCACTCAAAAATATTTGAACATTATGAATATAAGATGGTTCAAACTAATAACAGGTTATGGTTACATGAATTACTAATATCATGATAAATATAAAAATGATTATGATGATTTATGTCAAATAGATAATTCATAATTAACTATTCTATATTTAGAGCATGATCCTTTTTTAGTGATTTAATAAATGTTGGTCTAGAAACTGTGCAAGAAGGAACTTCCCCTCTCTGTACCAATGTATTAGTGATATCATCATTGTTGAAAAAAATTTGGAAGACTCAAAAAAGAAGATCTGGTTTTCAATAAATAATTAACCAGGTTAATAATGGTATGTTGTCTAAATTTAATATTTTAAATGAATGTGTTAAAATATTTATAAAGATATTTTGTTTTTTGAGTGATTTGTTTGATAAAATTTTAATTATTGGTTGAGGCTTATAACTCTCCATTTTTTGTTCATCCCACTAGTATAAAAATTTATAGATACCTCCAAGGATATATTTGGTGGGAAGGAATAAAAATTGATATTTTTTTTATTTTATGATGAAATGTTTTTCTTTTACACACATTAATGATGAATAAAAAATAATTGAGGGGATTCTTAAAAAAAATAAGTTCCTGAATAGAAATAGAAAAATATATCAAAGTGTTTCATGTTTTTATTTCTAAATTAATGTAGAGGAAATAATGTGATTACTATTATTATATATCGATTGGATAAATTAGATAATTTTCTTCTTATTTGAGATATTATGTATTTTGATTAGATTTAATATATTTATATTAAAGAGATAGTCAGGTTACACTAAGTCCCTCTCTCTAGAGTATTTATAAGTGACCACAAATTTACCTCAAAAATTTTAAATGAATTCAAAATTCATTATGTACTGAATTAAATCTCATCATATATTTTAATCATCAATCAGATGGGCAGCCGAAGTAGGTAATTTAAACATAGTTATATATGCTTTGAGATTACATATTGGATTTCCAAGGATACTGGATCAAAATATTTCTTTAATTGAATTTTCATATAATAATAGTTTTTATTCGAATATATATATATATATATGACACCATTTGAAGAATTATATAGAAAGTAGCATTGAGCTTCAACATGTTGGGATGAAGTCTGTGAGAGGATGTTATTGGGACCAGAATTTTTAGAAGATATGGTTGAATGGTTAAATATAATTCAACAACATGTGAGGATATATTATATTAAGTAGAAAGGTTACACATATTACCAAAGGATAGATCATTCATTTTTGGTAGTTGATCATGTATTTTATAAAATATCTCCATAGAATGGTGTTTTCTAATTTAGTAAAAAGGGAAAGACAAAACCATGGTTTATTAGGCCATATAAAAACTTGGTGTTAGTATTGAATTTTTGAGATCATTATAGGATGATGTTCTTGGGTTGAGGTCCTATGTTACCCTATTATTATTTTTATGACATGTGGTTGGATCCCATGTTTTTTAATATTGATTCTTCTTTATAGATTTTATTATCATTAGTATTATTTTAAGGCTATTGGTTATGTGTGGATGAACCATAACATATAATTGTTTGGATGCTTTTGTGGTATTTATTTTCCCATTGGGATTTAGATCCAGATTCTGAGATTTTTATTGAGGTTTGTGGATTTTATATTTATTTCATTCGAAAATTTATAATAATTTTTAATAGAGTGGAGACAAATGAATTTTTTCGGTCACTCATTGGATTTTTTGAAATTATAAAGGAGTATTTATTGGTGACTCTCAATGATGTTTATGGATTTAACCCAGTAATTTTGAACGTTTTTTTCATTATTTTTTATTTCTTTAGTTATGTATTTAGTTATTATTCCACATAAATAACTCTATTAATGAGTTATTTTTGTATTTTTTTATTCCATTACATTATAATTTTACAAAATACTTTATTGTGGATGGATGTGAAATGGTGGAGAAAATTTTAAAACCACATTTTCTTAATTTTATATTATAGAATATCATATAATTTTGTATTGTTTTGAAATAATTTATGTTATTAAATTTTTTTACTATGTTTGGGAAGTGTTAAAAACAAGTAGATTCGGAATAAAATAGATCATGTCATGATGGGTGTTATTATACCATGAATGAACCCTTTTTTCTTTATGAAAAAATTGGCTAGAAGTGCATCATGTAGCGAACGAAGAATGTTGTGTTGTGAAAAAACCGAGGTTGTGGAGACACATTCTAGGGGAGGTGGCTCCTTATATGACTATAGGATGTTTTACCAAAATCCTCATTTTAGTAAGGTTATTATACCTTGATGGATGAGTTATAGAAATAACCATCATTGTGAGTGCATTTAATTTTGTGAAATTAAATCTTTTTTATTATCGAGTAAAACTCCTTTAGAGGTATTTTCTCCTCCCATTAATATTTGATTGTCATGTGTGGATCCCTATTTAATAAAACATCCTATATCATTTTTTTATTCCCCTCTATCAATATCAAAAGTATTTTTGTGGGAAAATATCATTTTCACTTGTTATCCCCATATTTATTCCTATACCTTAATTTTCATTGACTATGTCTTCGCACATTAAGAAAATGGGAATTGTGGTCTAAAATTAATGTTTGGGATGACTATAATATGTAGATTTAGATATTTAGGGCTTATAGAGGGTGTTTTATCTTTTTTTTCATTTACTATTGAATGAGACATGTTGTGCTATAATTTATGATTTATTGAGGTATGTTTTTTTCGGCAATTACATTAATTGAAAAGTCATTGAATTTTTTATACTTTCCAAACCATTTTTCCAATTTATATATATTTGTGATAATAATACTATATTTAAAAAAAATTATGATATTTACACAATTTTTATAAAGAATATTGATTGGTTTTCTTATATCTAATTTAATATTTCATGTTCAATGTTTTGGTGAAAATAATTAAGAGTTTTTAAATTTATTTAACGATAAATGGTATTGACTTCATTTGGGTCTCGAAAATGGTAATGTGATGGTATTTATGAAGTGGGTTTGAAAGGAGGGGGTGTTTGGGATTTTATAGTGTGTTAAAATGGATGGAGAACATGTTTTTATTAGAAATGGTTTAGGTTGGATTTTTAAATGATATTTTATTGTCAGATTTTAAATATAGATAAATCACTTGGAATCCCTATCAATTTTTTGAAAGGTCTATTTTAGAAATTATTAAAGAAGTTCCATGGTGTCTTTAAGACCTTCAGTTGTTCCTCATTTATTTTTTGATGATTGATATGTATCTTGGTTCTAGAGTGGAATGTTTTGTATTACTATTAAATGGATTATGTAAAAATGGTTTTTTATTATGAGGTTGTTGGAGTTGAGATAAGATTTATTTTTATATTGTTGTTGATTATTGATGTGTTCATGATATGATATATTTTTCTCTCAACTCTCATAATTTTTTAGTTTAAACCTTATAATCCATGATAGAGGACTAGATATGGAATAAAATATTCTATCACACACACTAGATCATGAGCCCAAGTTATATTATCCATCCTGAATAGGGGACTTACCCAAAGATGAAATTGTGGGAGAATCAGTTGGATTGTGTTATTTTTTGGATATAATATAGGATTGTAGTTTTTTATTTAATTATTATCTATTACCATCTTACCTTAAAATCTAGTGAGGTTCTGATGTCACCCAGATATTATTTATAAAACTAAATTGGGTATTTCCATCACTAATTTCCTTATATCCTTTGTATCTATTGTCTTCTGTGTCACTATTGTTGATATTTGGGGATTATGGTTTATGTTTTTTCATTGATGATATGGTGAATTCATATATTCTATTTTCATTATTGTAGATCGACATGTTTATCTAAATTGATTTGAAAAATGTATTTCAAAAGGGATGATTTATAGATAATGAAATTATTTTATTAGGTGTGATTTTTTTAGTAAAACATGGTATGTGGTAAAGGATATTTTTTCTTAAAAAATCAAAAAAATATATATCTTTTAATGGTTTTAAATTTTTTATTTCTATGTTGTTAGTTTCTAATAATTTTATTTTAAGAGGGGGTCAATGCTTTAGGAAATGGTTATAGATAGATAAGGAACCCCAGACCTAAACTCTTAGGTATGGTACTAAAAAATTCCTTTCAATCCTATATATGATTCAATGTGTGACGATTCAATGTAAAGATATATATATTTCACATCATTTTCATCACATAAACATTACATCTCCCTAAATTATATCTATCATAATAATGGTTGTTTTAGTGTCTTTTATGATCAACAATATAAGTAAGATAATTTATGATATTTGGATAAATTTCTCTATAATTAATCCATACTTGTCTCCTTCGTTGACTTATCATAAGTCACAATCATCTTTATAACTTAAGAAATGTGGTGAGATCCATTTATCATCAAGGAAAAACATTTCAACATATCTTTAGTGGTTAGATCATTTGTATATGTGAAAACATGAGAAGTATAAAAATGTGTTATTAAAAAACATGGAACAATGAGAGTTTCCCATAATTCAGGATAGTAGAACAAGTGATCTTTCATAAAAAAACATGTACCCTATAATTAGTGTTTCATATTAATATGGGAAAATAGAATAAGTGAGTGATATCATAAGTTCATGGAATCATAAATATGTGGAGACATAATAAATCATGACATCATAAGAATAATTAAATGATAAATTCTCAGAAAATATAAACCGTTCAGGAATATGGGTGGGACCCCTGTAGGGATGTTTATATTGGGAACATAGTGGTTCTTAGTGGGCCATGTCTCAATATTAATGTTAATATGGGGGTATTTGAGCTATTAGTATGGCTGAGTTTTGGTAGTCCTATAATTCATTGTGTAATAATTTCATCTCATGAGATACCATGAATGGTGCACATCTCAAATTAATATTATAATCCAAAGAAGGGATGGTTTAGTGTCTTTGATAAAAAAATGTATATGAAATGTACTTTATGATACCTAGGAATATTTCTCTATAATTGAGACACAATAGACTTCTTTATGGACTCTCATATGTAATACTATTCTTTATAACCTGATAAATAGGTGGCGATCAAATTATTATAAAGGAATATCTATTCAACATGTCATCAAGGGTTATATCATAAGAACATGATAAAACATGATAAGGTTAGAAATATCTTATAAAAAAGAACAAAAAATAATGAGAGATTCCCATATTTCATGATATCAGAACATGTAATTTTTTCATGAAAAAACATGTACCATGTCCTCAGTGTTTTTGAATAATTTTGAAACATGGAACAAGTGAATGATATCATATATTCATGGAATCATAAATATGTGCTCACATCAGAAACATGTAATCACAAAGATAATTCAAATCTAAATTCCCTAAAACATAATTTTGTTTTCTAATATAACTGCCTATGCACTATTCAGGGTACCTCATGAGATGAAAATATTACCCAATGAATTAGAGGGATGTAAAAAATAGTCCTCATTAAAAGAAAAGATATAATTCCTTAACAAGGCCATAACATCTTGACCCACCAATAACCACCATTTTCCCTTCAGATACATCCCTACATGGGGCCCACCCATTAACTTTAATGGGTCATAAAACTTATTATTGGATCCACAATCCAAGATATGTTCGTTACATTTTTATTTTTAATCACTCGGTCATACCTAGGGAAATATCTTAGAAGGTCACTCATCCTGATCACTAATCCTGGCCAAACACTCTTAATTATAGAGTTTCAATCTGGTTGGCTCCCGAAAATAAAGGTACACCTTGTTAAATTACATCAT
Source organism: Viscum album (assembly GCA_963277665.1). Taxonomy (NCBI): domain Eukaryota; kingdom Viridiplantae; phylum Streptophyta; class Magnoliopsida; order Santalales; family Viscaceae; genus Viscum; species Viscum album. Next base: position 1,324,848,213 of record OY728160.1, read on the forward strand.
ATAATTTATCTTTTTAATCCCCCCTTCAGATAAAATAACTTCATTATTGACCCTATATATCAACCTAGGTAGTTCCACAACACTTAAGGCTTTGTAAACCAACAATTATTCCTTTTAGAGTAAATTTTCATCACACACACACACACCATATGAAACATCCTAGAAGGTCAAACATCCTGGTCACTACACTATGAATAACATTATTAAATGCGGTGTTTTAATATGGAAATCTATTGAAATGAAAGAAACACCTTGTTGACATGAGTTGTATCATTTATCATTTTAACCCCCTATTAGACAAAAACACCCTCATTGTCGACCTTATATCTCGACAAGGGTAATGCCACCACACTTATTTATGGGTTACTCTTATGATACTAAAGTAGAAATTGGGCCCTACTGATTGCAAAAACACCCCTCCTTAACATGGTCATTGATTTTTGGTCCCCCGAGAACCAAAGGTTTACCCAAAGATAGTTTCCTACTAGGGATTGTCTATGATAACTACTATGAACCATTCATGGTATCATAGGAGATGAAAATATTACCCAATTCATTAGAGGGTTGTAACAAATCGACCATAATGAAAAGTAAAGACACCCTTATTTAAAAAATACACCATGTCCTAAACCACCAAGAATCATCAGTTTTTTTATAGACACATCCCTATATTGGGATCACCCATGTTCTTAAACAGGCCATCAGACTAATGGTTGTCTCCACAAGACAACAAATGTTCATTCCCGCGTTCTTTTTCTACACTTGTACACACCCTATGAAACATCCATGAAGGCCACCCTTTTTATCACTACTATAGGCCAAGAACATATAACTATGAAGTTTGAATTATGTAGGATCCATAATATAAAGTTAAAAATTGTTCACATGTGTCATTACATTTATTCTTTTCACCCCTGTAGAGAACTACAACCTAATTATGGACCCTATATATCAACCTTGACAGTACCACCACACTTAAGGCTGGGTAATCCAACACATGTTATTTCTAGTGTTCTTTTTTCTCAATCATACACACCCTAGGAAGAATCCTATATGTTCACCCAGCCTAATCACTACTGTTTCACGAACACCCATAACTGTGGAGTTCTAATTATGTACGATATTGAAAATAAAGTTTAACCATGTTGAAAAGACTCATATCATTCAGACTTTTAACCCTTGTTAGATAACAATATCCTCATTGCGGGACCTATATCTCAACATAGGTAGTTCCACAACACATAAATATGGGTTTTTTCTATGATCACAATATAAAAACTGGGCCTTACTAACAACGTAGCTAGCAGGCCTAAACATAGTCATTGGGTCTTGGCACCTTGGGAACCACCAATTTTCCAACAAACATATCCCTACCTAGGGCCCACCCATTTGCCTTAATGAGTCATCAGACTGATGAATTTCCCTACAGGAAAACACATGTTCTTTCTAGTGTGCTTTTTCCTCACTCACACACACCCCATGAAACTTCCCAGAAGGTTATCCATCTTGATCACTACTCCATTCCGATCATGATTATCCGTGGAGTTATAATCAGGTAGGATTTCGAAAAGAAATCTACACCTTATTGATATGAGTCATATAAATTAATCCTTTAACCATTTATCTTTTCCCTAATTTGTGTTAGGATATATAGAATTTAGGATAATGGGGTTTAGGAAAGGGATCTATGTCATTTTCTAATCAACATTGAATATAAAAAGTCCTAGTTACCATAAAATATGGAATTTTTTTTATTATTACCATTGATTAAATTCACCTTGGGATATGTAAAGTATATTGATACATGATTTATGTGTTTTGGTGTATATTAATGCATCTTTTTAGAAACAAAGGTTCATATTCTATATATAGTAGTATCTTGTAGTAGATAGAGACTAAATAATTAAATGCCTATTTAAATTATGATATGCACCATGGTTCATTATTTATTGAATTATTTTTTTTGATTATGTTTTATTCTATTCTAGAGTGAACATATGTGGTTATGACTAATTTGAAAATGTTTTTAATATGATCATATTCCGTGAATAAGTGATAAGACTTTTTTTATTCTTTTCAACAAACTCAAATAGAGTTAAAATTCAGTGATTGTAAATAAATATAGTAGAACAAAAAATATTTTAATTAAAAATGATTTAATATGGGAACTCCTATGGTGAGAAGTAGTGGTTCCATGATATGAAACACTTATTGGGAATGAAAATAAATATGGTTGGTGAATTGTAACATTCTAAGATATAAATGCTATTAAAAGCCCACAATTTTAGTTAGTTAAATTTATTTTCATGTAAAACATCAATTTTTAAGTATTTTTGTTTATTATGGCTGTATGAAAGGGTGAAATCCTTGTTTAACACTTTCTAATAATATATTGATTATTTATAGAGTTAGTAGATAAGTCATCATGGGATTATGAGGCCCATATATACTTGACATTGATAGAATAAAAGTATTAAATATATTTTATTCATGAATGTGCATGTTTTTTTTTGTTTTTTTAATATTTCTCAAATGGTACTTCATATGAAAAATTAGAGACCACCATTGGGTCCAAGATGAAATGTTTAACTGAGGTGAGAAACAACAGTTGTGTATGTTGGGTGTTTGTGAATATCACACATGAGGATAACTTATTTAGTATTTTATTGTATTTTTTCTTAAAATAATGGAATCTCTACCAAACATTGTTTTGAGGGAAAATCATAGACCACCATTATGTTCACAATATGGGTTTTACACTGAGAGAGACATGCATCTTGTGTGTGTCGATTGTTTGGTAACATCACATGTAAGGATAATAATAATTGGTATATAAATATTTTATTTGGATGCAAGAAATAATAATAATTTAATTATTATTATCAATATTATTATTATTATTGTGTTTGTTGTTATTATTATTGTTATTTATGTCAAACATAAAAATGAAACTATACTTTCTTGATTAATAATGGTGTTAGGATAGAAATAATGAGTGGGAAATGTGAAAAATAAATGAAATTGAGTGTGGTTAATAAAATATATTAATCTATTATCGGTTCTTAATGAAGGTTGATATGTAAATATTTATGATGGAAACGGGGACCATGATTTAATAAGAAATATAATATACTATTATTACTCTTATTACAATTAAATTGGTGTTATAATATTGAATTATATATATATGATGTGTGTATATATAAGGAAGAAAAATATAGGTATATATATACATGTTCTGGTATAAATATGTATATACAGATTTGTATATATATATATAAATTGTATATATATATGGATTAAATAATTAAAAATATATATGTGTGAGGTTATATATATATATATCTTTATTTTTGTTTGTTTATATAATGATTAATTTAAATATATAATTAGTTTTTGTAAAAATTGATTTAAGGTGATTAAATAAATGAATAATTTTTTAATATAATGTATGTGGGGGCCATGTGGGGGCACCACATAGACTGGATGAGTTTTTTTATAAAGGAAATTCATGGAGAAATGAAATGAAATAATGAATTAAAAAAATAAAATGAATGAAATAGGAAAAAGATAATATATTAGTGAAATGTAAGGATTGTGATTATTTTTATGCTTAGGATGGATTTATCCACCCCCTGAATTCTCTACAACCCTTCTCTCTCTATTAACCTTTTTTATTTTTTATTTTTTTTATATATTTCAAAGCACCTCTCCTTGAAATATTCTATGACATTGATCAGATTGATGTTCGGTTAGTGTCATTGGGTTCAACTCGACGAGAAGAATTTTAAACCTATTTTTTTCTAAAGGTATTGAGGTTTTAGTGGTGAAATAAAGTTCCAACATCATGCCTTATCCTTAGTATTCATTGCAGTTAAGGTAGGAAACCCTTGAATTTAACATATGTTTTGTATGTATTTTTTGAATCATTTATTGGAATGGGTTTATCTTGTGAGACCTATGTTTGATGCTTGTCCAAATGAGGTGTGTGTGTGTGTGTGTGTAATCTTACATGTTCTTGTGTTTCTTGCATATGGATAGTGATGATTATTTTTATTTCTCGGCTTGATGTGATATCTATATGTCATTTTCATTATGTATTGTATATACTATATTTATATATATTGTAGAACAGTATTGAAGTTTGGTATATTTCATCCGAATGTGAGATGTGACACATGTATTGGTCGACATTGAATGACATGTGAGATATTGCACATGATTGATGACATGAATGATTTGTTAAATGTTCAAGACTATCCTCCACAAGGGGTGTGATAGGATTTTGTCGACTTGTACATGGGGTATTCCGGTCGGTGGGATGTGTCACATTATTTTGGATATCCGTACTGGAGGGATGTCATAAGACATTGGTCGGAAAGTGAGAATTCATTGATGTTTTTGACTATCCACTCGAGATGGATGTGATATGGTCATAGTGGTTGGAATTTACATGGACTATCTTGATTGGGGGAATGTGTCAAATTCGTACGGATATCCACATAAGGAGGTTGTTTTAGGATATTTATCAATGTTTCATTAAGAAATGTTCTAAAGTACATATAGTTTTTCCATTATGGTTCTAATGCATGAAAATCCCATCCTCGAGTTCCCAGAATCTAAATGGAAATTTTTTGATATAATTTTTTTATATATGTACACTATTTTTATTCATGGAACAAACTTTTATATATTATGCACTGATGTTAAGGTCTATTTGCGGTGTCCTTCTGAGTCTTGTACTCACACCCTACTCAGGAATTTTGGTGCACTAATAGCTAACATTACATGAGACCTATGGAATGAAAGGTCCCATGGATTGACAATTGGTCTTGTGGAAAATGAGGATTCTAATGATTCGAGACAATGATGGAGTGGGATATCAGCTTCAGTTTTTATTTTATTTTATTACCCCATACTGGGGATCCATGTTTGTTTATTTATTTTATCATATCTGTATTATTTAATTTTTCTCTTTATGTAATTCTATTTTCATTTAAATGTAAATTTTATTATTTATTGGTCTCGTGACAAGATATATAGGGTATAATATCCCTAATAAAGGATTTATACCCTTAATGTTAGTTAGAAGCCTCTTGTGTATGAGGAGATGTGCATGAGGCCATGTAACATTTGGTTAGGACATGGAGGTTTGTTTTAGGTTGTTACAAGGATTAAATAATTCATGGACCACTAATAAAATAATTAATATCATATATATGTGTTCTATAAGAACTTGAAAACAATTGTCTTTGAAAAATTACAAAATTAACACATATAAAAGAAAAAAATCTCATAAAAAATTTTAGAAAAAATTCTATTATCCATCCATAGAATGAAGGCGGATAATGTTATATGTACATATCCCCACTGTAAAATAAGTATCATTGAGGATGATTATATAAAAAAAGAACTAATTCTTTAGATCATTAAACAAATCACTTTGAAGAATAAGCAAGAATAATCAATTTCAATTTAAAATCATTATTGATGAGTTTCATTGGGAAAACCATTTTAAAACATAGAAAGGAATATTTTTTAAAATATTAGACATAAAAATTAAAGAATTTATTCACATAGAAAAATCATAAAATATTATTTTAGAAAAAATTATTAATACTGTCTTAAAAAGATAATGTTTTGATTCACATACAAAAGTTATTTTCAAATAAGTGAAGTGAAATATTATGAAAAAAATTTCCTTTTTAAAAAATATTATTCAATAATGGGTCCTTAAAAAATATATAAAAACTATATTGAGTAAATGTTAAGTGAATTATAAAACAAATGATTTTGGAAGGAAAACCATTTCAATATTTTAAAATACCTTTGTTTAAACCTCACATCGAAATTACTGATAATAAAACATCATTTTGAAAACAGTAGAAGGAAAATACTAACGTCATATGAGATAAAACATAATAATGTTTCCAAATATAATGTATAATATTGTTCGTAAGGGAAATCATGGACATGGTATAAAAATTCATCAATAAAGAGAATAAAAATTATTCATAACCATGTCATACTTTTATGTTGAAGAAATTCATCAAGGGGGATGATTTGAATAAAAAAATATAATTTTCCAATATAGAAATATAATTTCCTATATAATTTATTTTTGTGTAAGAAAACAATAATATAATTAATATTTTTATGATGAAATAATATAACAAAAATAAAGGGGGTTTGAGCTAATAAAAACCATTACAGTGACATAATCATTCGAGTTAAAAATTCATAGAAGGTATAATATGTGATGGATTTAGGAATTATATTTATTTCATTAAATTTATGACAAAAGTAAATTAATTTCCAATGTATTCACTATAAAAATAAGAAAAAAGTGGTGAATTCTAATCATATCTTCACAAAACAAAATTGAGATACAAAAACCCTAACCTTGTATTCCCTCTTAGTTGAAATGCAATCTAACGTCATGTATAACAAAACAAAATTTATTAATCTCATACTATAGAACATTATTTATATATATGACCCTTCCGTAATATTAATTAATTATCATATATTATAAAAATATTTGATCATAATATTTTATGTTTATTATAAGATGTTATTAGTTTTTATTATTTTTTTTAGTACTAGATTCATAAACGCGATGTTGATTCATATTGAAAGATTAAAATTTAAACAATATAACAAAATTTCTGGTACTATTATATATATATTTATATCTATTAATAACTATATAATTTCATTTCATAAGAATTTTATTTACAATTTATGACAACGATATCGGTGAATAACATAATTTGGTAATTTTCATGAATGGAGGGTGGTATCTTAATAACATGTTATATATTACAATTACTCTTACAGAAAGAAAACCAATTATAAAATATTTTTTATTTTCAAATATCATAATTAATTATTGTTCCTTATATATATAGTATAAATTTATATCATTGTTCATGTTGGTGGTTAAAATTTCCCAGGCAAGAACAAAATATAATCTACATGTGATTATGGTTATGAAAGTGATTATTGAAAAAATAACATTATTATTGAAGAAAAATTACATTATTTATATGGAAATAAAATTTTAACCATATTTTTATGCATTTCAGTACATTAGAAAATACTTGAGTGAAAAATGAAATAAGTCACTTTCATGGAGGTAGTAGTCTACATGTATGTATGAGCGACATGTTTGTTTTCCATAGATTGCGAGGAAGATTGGAAATTTTTTACAATTTCATAATATTAATAATTTTATAAATATCATATTAATAATTTAATTATTCAATTATATCCATAAATGTATGATAATGATAAAAATCAATCATGTTATTTATAGAGGTGATAGTCTATTAGTATGCATGATGACATCAACTTTTTTCAAATTGTTTTAAAGGAAGGAATAAATTGGATATCAAATTAGTTTTAAAAAATAAAAATATAATTAATAACTATGTTATCATAATATCATTGATATAATTGGTTTGATGGGATAGAAGAAGAAAAGAATTTCTGGAGCTGATTCGAGAATATTACCTCTCCCTTTGGATGTTCTCCCTTGGGTAACACCGTAAGGATCCTTATCATGGTTTTTGGAAGTATCATGTATTTTAGGACATGGGGTGAGAGTGTCGAAGAGATTATGGAATATTTTTGGATGATGTAATTCTTTATAATGAGTAGGGAATTGGGTTGGATGTGAGTACCTTTTATTGGAAAACAAAATGACATTTTTGTGACCATAAATTCTTATTTTAATGAGAAATGAAATTTCAAATAGAAAGGAGAGAAAAGGGGGATAGTAAAAGAGTTGGGGATGTTTTAAGGTCTATAATCCCACAAAAAATTATAGTTAAGTATTTTACTCATATAATTTATACTTTTACCATTTTTAGTTTTAACCACGGTAATTAAATTTAACATAATTAATAAACTTTTAATGAAAAAAATGAGACTTATTATGCAATTTTAACATATTCATTTCTAATATTAAATCCATTTTATCAATTAAAATAAATATGTGTAAGATAACTATTTTTTTAAATTAGTGATTTAATTGTGTAAAAAACCATTTTAAGAAAAAGTTTATTTTTAAGCATAAATGTCATGTTTAAGAAAAAATTATCAATGCTATTTATTTTAATGAAATTAATTGATTTATTATTAACCAAAGAAGAGTTATTTGAATTTAAAATAAATTAAAATACTAATTTTACCCTGTGAAAATACAATTAAATGAGAAAGGATAAAAAAAATTTATCAGGAAAATATTTCTTAATTTTCAAAATGTTAAACATGAGTAAAGTAAAATCAAAATAGTATTTTAAGTGAACAATTACACTTAATGGTATCATTTTTAATAATAAAAAAATTATATTTTTAAGTTATACTTAGTTCCTGACATAGTTATAAACACTACGCTTTTTGTAAAAACTATATTTTTCATTATTAAATTAAAATAAATTATTTTATAAAAATCTCAAAAAAATCCTCCAATAGTAATATTTTTTTTGGAAAATCCAATAATAATTTTCCAATTTTCAAATAAAATGTCAAAAAATTTTGTATTAAACTTTTAAATAAAATAATGAATTATAATGAAAAAAGATTTTATAAAAAGATGATTTTTCATAATATTAATCATTCTAATTCTTATTTTCGATCAACCAATAATTAAATTAGTTTCATTTATTTTTTTTTTATATTTAAAATAAATTATTTTATTATATATTTAAAAAGGATCATCTTAATTTAAGATAAGAAATTATATTTTATGAAATAAATATATTTAATTTAAATTAAACAATATACACCAAAAAACATTTAAAATTAATTTTATCAATTTTTAAAATTTAAATTTTAATAACTAATAAATATTAATATAATATTTTTTATTTAATAAATTAAAAATATAATACATTTATACACTTAATATTATTATGTAACACACTGACGCATATATTTATAATATTTTTTGATTATATTTTTTTCCATTCTTTATTGTTAACGAGTTATTATTTTAAAGTTACTATAAACCACACTAAAATTATATACAAATTGTAAACATATATATCAAATGAATATATCTTCAATGACCATTTTTCCAATGACCATATTTTCAATAACAATATTTATAATGGATAGATTTCATTCTTATATATAGACTTATTAAACTCATTCATTTCAATGACACTTATTAATTCACTCTTCTCATTTCAATTGTTTTCAATTTACCTCTTAGAATATTCATTCTCATAACATGATTTTTTTTCTCATCATAGTTCTTGTTTTAATGATGGTGAATCTCAAATGTGAAGGTGGTCTAAGGGATTTTCTAATTTTATATATTATTTCCTATTTCTTATACCCATTTAATTTTTTCACTTCTAATGCATATAATAATTCATGGTTTGTAATAATATATAGTGTGTAATACTTATTTTAACATTCTTTTTTTAATGGTTTACTTTAAATGAATTAAGTATAGTTAGTTTAATTCCTTTATTATGTGAATTTTTCCTAATATATTTCAATTTTTTTCAGAAATAGAAAATAAATCATTTATAATTATAAACATATAATTTATGGAAAGAATATTCTCTATAAAAACCTAATTCATTACTCCCCTAACATAAATAAATTTCAAACTTTTAATTTGAATTAGAACATACTAATGAATTAGTTAAGGTTGTCCCTAAGATATTCATGACTTGGTGTTTAGTTTCTAATGACGTGTCAGACTTTGTAACATGGGTATGTCTTGGAGACTCATTTACTCCTTCATAATCAAGATATCATTGTATTGAGTTTATTATTACCAATTTAATCAAATAACTCATCATGTTTAGGTGTTAAGATTTATAAAATGGAACAAATTTTCTTATATATTTTATAATCATCCATACAAATAAATATGGTCATAATTTCTTTTGTGATATGAAATGTGATTTCTAAATGTTTTTATTATTATATATTGTATATTGATAAAGCCAATATGTATCAAAAGATACATAAAATTTTTCTAAAGGAAGGATAGTAAGGATATCATGATTCATAATTCAAGACACTATGAATGTGGTTCCCATACCTCGTATACAATGATGATAACAAAATATACTATTATTTAAAATACAACAGCAAATAGTTTGTGAAGGCTAACACGACATAAGACATGTGTGAATATACAGTGAAGAATAAGTGTATCTTGAACAACTTGATTATTATTATCCACGTCAATATTTTTAATTCCATAAGATTTTCATTATTCCCATGGTCTATGAGGTTTTGGGAATTATTTTCATCTTAATCCCTTGGATTAGTACAGTGGTTTGCAAAGGGACCAAATACATCATATCTAAATCACTGAATTCCTAATGGATCCTTAAAAGTATTACTATTTCGCTATATTGTGTTAACATAACTATTCCATTTTCCTTGATAGTATATTGATTTATGTCATCCTTTACCATAGATAAAACATCTTCTAATCCCATTAAGACATTCCCCTAGATTCTTATTCCAACATTTTTGGTTTGAAGAAAATTTAGTATCATTACCTTCATCATATTCATCACCTATAAATCTATTAAAGTGTATTGTTATATTATTTTGTGTGTTTTGAAACTAAACAAGGTTCACATTCTAAATCATAATTTTTCATATATTATTAGGGATTGCATAATATTTCTCACCGCATCTCTTATCATGTTAGGTTACTCTTGGTAACATTCTCTACGATGACTATACATGAATTTTTAATTGGGTTATTTGGGATCCATATATTTCTAAAACTAAAATTGTTTCATGGTAGCAATGAATGATTAACACCATAAGAGAATTGTTATAAATGATCTTACAAATGATGTAATCTTCAAATCAGTTTCTCTTTAAAACCATCAAATTAGATTTTAATTCAACATAAATCACTCTTATTTGAATCCATTTTTATTTATGGAGGGTTATCTCAAAATCATTAACCAAATTATAAAACAATATTAATCCTTCAGAATGGCATGTAAAGAGATTGTGATTTACCAAATCATATCCCCTATGAATCATTTTCTAGGTGTGCACCCTTAAGTCCACTCACCATAAACCATATGAAGATTGAGTTTATCCTTATCAATCATTCTTCAGGGTTATTATCCCTAAGTACATCTATTCTATTTCTGAATCCACGTTTCAGTATCTATAATGGGATGAAATTTCTAGGAAAATCACATACTAAAAAATCAACTAAATTTTTATATTTTTTATCCAACATTTATACATATCCATTTGAAATACCCCTAAATTTTTCAATAATGTTATATTATCATAGTCCCTAAAAATAACTAAACTAATACCCAAAAAACTGAACCATTATCATATACTAATTTGGGTTCCTAGACCCACACTCCTGGTTCTGGTGCTATAAACAATTCCTTTAAATAATGTATTTGATATAAAGTGAGATGAACCAATATAAAAAGACATATATATTCACATAATTTTAAAAAATTAAAAATTATATATCATTATAATATCATAATCCCAAGAACATATGGATTAGTTCCTTAGAAGATCACCTATATAAAAAATTTATTTAACGATAATTATGACTATTTCTCTATAATTGGGTCACAATATACACCCATATAAACTTCTCATAAGTATTACTCATATTATATTATTGGGAAATAGAAACAAAAAAAAGTTGTGTGCTCAAACAATCAATTATAGAAAACTTCTCAACATTTCATCATGGTATATATTATAATCACATGAGAAAACATGAGTATGGTAGAATTAGGTTATTAAAAAGTACATGGAATTGTGATATTTTTTCCATCAATCATTATATAATATCATTTAATTTATAATAAAGAAACATGTATCATGGTATAAGAGTGTTAAAAAATATGAAAAAAGGATATAAATAATGATATATTAAGTCCGTTGAATAATTAGTTCGTAAAAACAATATAGATCATTAAATCATAAGCATAAGTCATGGCCCACTTCTAAGATAAAACAGAATAGTGTGCTAGGAAAACTGTATGTGAAAATTATATGATATATGATGATATTAAAAGATTAACTAATGAATTTAGGGGATATATAATTTTTGGATTACACATCACTTAATGAAAATCATACATCTGTGCACTAAAATAATATGAAAGAATTCATATTTCAAATGTCACTTAATTTACTCAGAGAAATAGTTTTTTTAAAAACATTCATAAAACATTGAATAATCCATCTGAAGAAATAAATTGGATAGAGGAATAAGAACATATCCCTAGTGTATGATAAGGATCATTATGTATGTAAGAATAAATGAAAAATTACCTTCCCAAAATAATTGGATAAATCACTTTGAAAAGTAAGTTGAAATACCACTGTTAATTTTAAATTTATTACAAATAATTTTCATTGGAAAATTATTTAAATTTTTTTAATGAAACTCTATGTAAAATAATGTTCATAATTAATAAATAACTTTTTCACATGAAAAATGCATAAAAAATGATTTTAGAAAACAACATTAATATTATCGTAAATAGAGGAAGTTATCGGTAACTTTCAAAAGTTACATTCATAATGGTAAGATAATTTGTTTGTAAAACAATAACTTTTTAAAAAAAATCAATAATAGAGACATGAAAATTACATGAATACTATCTTGAGAAGTTATGGTGTGAATATAAATTAAATTATCGTGAAAGGAAAATAATTTGAATATTTTAGAATAACATTGTTGAAATACCACATAATAAAAATTGATAATAAGACATAATTTTGAAAAGTAGAGTAATCAAATACGAATTTCATGGAAGATAACACATAATTAGGTTTCAAAATATAAAGGAGAACAATTCTTATAAAGGAAAATATAGAAATGGATGATAATTCCCTATTATAGACATTGAAAAATATTATAAATAATATCATACTATTATGGGGAAGAAATTCATTTAGGAGGAAGATAAGAATCAAAAGTATCATTTCAACAAAGTAAAGGATAATGTTTAATAAAAACTATTGGGTCAAATTAAGCTTATAATTAATGTTAGATATTAAATATGAAACATTACAAATCAATGATATAAGGTTTTAGTTAAGAAAACCCATTATAACATCGTTATATTTTGAAAAAAAAAATACTTTGAAGGTAGAAATGAGATGGATTTTAAAATAAATTTTATAGAAGTAATTTTATTACAAAAATAAATAATTTTCTAATTCAAACACTATAAAAAATAAACAAGTGGGGAATATGAATCATATCTCAACAAAAAAAAGTTGAGATATGAAACCCCTTACTTTATATTCCTTCTTAGTCAAAATGAACTCTAGCCTCATATATAACAAAAATAAGTATCTTAATATCATTTTTTAGAAATTATTTCATATCTAAAACTTTTTATAATCTTAATTTATAATATTTTCACCATATATTTGTTATTTATATTTTTATTTTATCATCATAGGTGATTACTTTTGATTATTTTTATTACTATATTTATAATGGTGATATCAATTATAATTTTAAGATTAAAAGTTCATCATTATGAAAACATGAAAATTACAGTAATAGATGTTTTATAATGATTAAAAATGTGATAATTGCATTCGATAATTGTATTAGTTATGATTCATGTGGTTGAAGTCGGATATGTGTTTGTTTGTTTTTTTTTTGTAATTTTAACGAAGAAGGGGTGATATATTAATAACGAGTTAGATATTATTGGTACCATTATTGAAAAAAATAATTATATACATTTTATATTCTAATATCACTAGTAATTAGTTTTCCATAGTTATCTGTGATATAAATTTATATAATTGATCATTTAGGTGGTCAAACCCACCCAAACAAAATAATTCTAAAATCTACAGTTCAATATGGTTATAAAAGTGAATATTTTGGAATACTATGATTTTTATATTATTATAATGATGTAATTTATATTTTATTAATGTTTTTAACATGATTTTTAAATATTTGGATACATAATAGAGGACCAAAGTGGAAAATAAAATACGTATCTTTCATGGAAGAGGTAGTCAACACGTACAAATGGGTGGCACTATTGTTAACTAATGATTAGTAAGAAGATATGGAAAGGTTTATAATTTCATAATATTAAAATTTTTATAAATATAATACTAATGCTTTTAATATAATTTTAAAACTATTTTTGTAATTCGATGATAATATGTAAAGAACGCAGTTCATGGTGATGGTAGTCCACAAGGACACATGAAGACGTATCAATTTATAGAATAGTTTTGGAGGAAGGTAGAAATTAGATATTCAATGAGTATAATAAAATTTTATAATATTTTTAATTATTATTTCCTTATAATTTATTATATAGAATATGTTTGAAGGGGTATAAGAGGAATATAATTAAAAGAACTTTTTTGAAAACATTATCCCTCATTTTTCATATTATCTCTCTGATAACACCTTAAAGATAATTATCGTGGTATTTTGGAAAGAAAAATGATTATATAATGTGGGGATGGAGTGGAGGAACCAGTATGGTGGATATTTGAATGAGAAAATTCTTTATTATGATTGGATAAATGGGGTGGAGGTGAAAATCTTTTATAGATGAAGGGAATGAAATTATTATAAATGTACCTTCCTAATATTAATATGGGACATGATTCACATAGAAATTTGATCTAAAGAGGAAAATAATATATTTAGGAAGGAGTAAAATTTTATAAACCCTCAAAAATTCATTTTTAAAAATGTTTATAACATTTTTCAATAATTTTAATCTTTGATTTTACACTTTTATAGTTTTTTGTTTTGTACCATGGTAATTAATTTTTACGCAAGTAATTTAATTTCACTTGATGAAAAAAATGGTACTTTTCAAATTATTTGTACCTAATGATTATAAATATAAAATTCCATTTATATAATGAAATTACAGTTTTTATGAAAAATTTAATTGAACATTTGCGCATGTAACGCAAAAAAAACAAGCTTATAGAAAAATATTATCTTTAAAAAAATGTTTTTTATGAAAAAATTATCTATGTTGTTGATTTTATGTCCATTCATTGTTTTATTATTAAAAAATTAAAGTTATGTGACTTTATAATAACTAAAAACTATAATTTCTCTTAGCCAAAAATTAATTAACATAGAAATAATAAAAACAGATTTTTTATTTGAAAAATATTTCTTAAATTTTAAAATGTTAAATGTGGATTTTCTAAATTTAGTCTAGTATTTTTAAAATTTTAATTTCTCTCAATAATTAAATTTTTCATAATGAATTATGTTTGATATGTTTTTGTGTTATAATTAATTATGGATATATCTTAAACTCTATAATTTTAGTAACGATGATATTTTTTACTATTCACATAAAAATAAATAATTTAAACAAATTCCCAAAATTTTACCCTTTGATAATATTTTCATGATTAATAAAAACATATTTTAATTTTTGAAAATTAATGTTCGAAAATTTGAGCTGTTATCTTTAAAATAGAATCACAAAATAAAATCAAAACTATTTTTATAGAAAAAGGACTTTTCATAATATTCACTATTCTTTTTCTTATTTCATTTCCAATAATAAATAAATTGCTATGATATATTTGTTTTTATATTTAAAAAATGTAATTATAATAATCATTAAAAAATTCTCAATTCAATTTAAGATAAAATTAAATAAATAGTTCTATTTTAAAAAATATTACTGTTATATCATATAATCTTTATCAACACCCACTAAAATTAATGAATTATTCTCTACAAAAAAATTATACTAATCCATCAATATTAATATCATTATATGAGTTTTATAAATACATCATATTATAATTTAATATTATTAATAATTATTATTATAATAAATAATGCATTTATATATATATATATATATAATTTTTTAATATTATATTTAAATTTAATTATTTAATACTCATGATTTTTTTTATATTAATAATACTAATAACCATACACAAAATTAGTATATAAATTAGGCACATGTATATCCAATTACCATATTCCCAATGAACATATTTTTATTAAATATTTTTATAATGTTTATATTTTGTTTCTATATAAAGACATACAAAACTCATTTATCCCATTCAAAAATATTTGGTCACACTTCTCATTTCAATAGTTTTAATTTTATATCACAAAAAATGATTTTTTAGATTCATGATATTCTTTATCATTTTAGTTTTCGTTAACCTAATGGTCATCCTCAATGGTGAAGGAGGTCCAGTAGAGTTTCTATTATTTAAGAGATATTTTTTTATTACCCACTTTAAATTTTTTCACTTCTAATATATGTAATAATCTATGGTGAGTAATAATTTATGGTGTGTAATAATTAGTTTTCTGTAATTTTATATTAATTTTACAATATGATTGAATAATATGGTAGTTTAATTACTATATTCTATGAAAAATTTCATAATATATATTAATTTATTTGAACAGATAGAAAAGTATAGTTTAAAATTGTAAAAATATAGTTTATAGAAAGAATATGATTCCTAAAAACCTAGAGTATTACACTAGATAATTTCCATATTATACTAACTTGTGAAAATAAATCACATTCTTCATATATCGTTTAAACTATCATTAATGATATTGTTTTGAGAGGAATTTTATAAAATCTTTGGTGAATTCTTATTATGAAAATTTTCTCGCACCCTATGCACACACTGATGTGAGTGTATGCTGTTATCATATTTTGATTCAGGAACTCATGTTGTGGTCACATTTTCATGGTGATCACATTGTTTCATTTATTTATATGTTTGGTTATGGTGATAAACCATGGGTCTCATGGAGGTGATCTAGTGACATGGACCAAGTTTTAGTTCATTTTTATTTTTTGGACGATTATTTATTAATTATGTAAGACCAAACCAGAGTTATGAATTATCTTATAAATGGGATATTGATTTTTTATTTTTTTTTAGATTGTGTGATGGTGTGGTTTTTGAGTTTTTTCAATTACCTCTGTTGTGTTATATTTAGATTTTAATTTCCATTATTAATTAAATTGTTTATATTTTTACTTGGGTGTTCAATAAATAGGTGGTTTATTTCATATTCATATTTGGATTCTATGATGTGGTTATTTGGATCCTAGGGGGGAAAGTATTTATTATTTGTTATATTATGATACCCTAGTTTATATCCCCAACTTTTTGTGATTGAAAATGAACTTAGGGTTCTAAGGAATGTCAAATTGGGTGTCATTTTAGGTCAACCAAGGTTGATTCATTAAAATCGAATTAGAATTGAAAATAAGTCATATAAGGTATTAATAAAACCAAACCACTTTATTTATTCATAATGTGACATTAAAATAAAAATACATGAAACTAATAATTACATACCATGGTTCAATACATAACAAAGAAGATTACATCCCTTAAAAATTAGATAAATAAAATGGTAATAATGAAAATAAAAGAATAAAAATTATGAAATCTCTTAGATTAGCTTCAACCTTGAGAATCACCGTTAGTTGAACAAACCATAGAATTATAAAATAATTCCTTAATGGATAAATCGTTTTCTAAAATACAAAAACAAAAACAAATGGAATGTGAAGTTTGGTACGTAAATTAATAATCATGTGAATTTATATGTTGAAATTTGTTCAGTATTTCCATTATATGAAAATTATACAATGGTATAAAATCGTTGGGTATAATTCCAATTAACAGCAGTTTAGAATTATTGGTATAAAATTAATATACAAAAATATTATTTAGATGTAATAAAATATAAATTTTCTTTATAAATAATGTATTTGAAAAAGAATAAATTATTTTGTAATATAATAAAAATACCCTTATCCATTTTTCAAAATATATTTATTCTAAAGAAAATTTATTTTTTAAAAATTTAATTTTTTTAACATATTACATTCAAATAATAATTTCAAAAAAATTATTTGATAAAAATGAATTATTAGTGAATTAAATAAATAAAAACTTTCAAAAAATTAAGTAACTATAATTAATATTAATTTAAATATTTATTGAAAATGAAATAGGATTTTGTTTAAATTATTTTATTATTATATATATTTTTTCTAAATATTAAATATATATTATTTAGAGTATAATTTTATTAAATTAATTATATATATATATATTAATATTAAATGTATAATTATTAATTATTTAAAAAAATATAATATCCTTCAATTTATAATTGAGATATTTCTTGAAGAACTGTTTTTAATTGTAGTTTATTTCTATTTTAATAAATTATATTGATTCATTGTAAATGATTTATCTACTAAAATGATTCTACATATAAAAAATATATTAAAAAATATTTAATTATTAATTTATATGATATAATATTAAGAAGAGTTCATGTTTAAACAATCATTAAAAAAACAGTTTCAGTTATATATATTGTGTTTAATTTTAATATTTAAATTTATTACATTTAGAAATTTATTTATATTTGGTGATTTCATAATTTTAAATCAAAAAAATTAGGATATAAGTTTTTTTACATTATTAGTCATAAAAAAGATACAGAGGGAAAATTAAGGTACCACATCAAAGATAATATAAGGTAAATATAGATAAACTAAGGGATAAAGAATAAAAAATCATGAAAAAATATATCAAGATGTTTAAGATGGGGGAATGAAAAAAATATCTTTTATAATCCTTTTTTATCATATTTTATTTTAAAATTAAACCATATAAATTTAATAATGGGTGTTTTTTAAAATACTAATAAAAACCCAGCAATAATAGGACTCTCAACTACCCCTCTAAAAAAATCCTTTAGTTCACTTTTGATTGCATACCCATATTGTATCTCGTAAAGTGTTAATAAATGTTTGGGAACCTATGTTCAAAATAAATATGTTCAAATCCTTTAAATCAAAAGAACCCATTTTGATAATGAGATAATTCTTCAAAGAGGATAAATGACCTTCATGGATGTCACAAGTAAAGGTAATGGTTTTTCCTTCCATTATGACTTTGAATATAATAATCTTTGTGAAAAAAATTAAAACTAGAGAAATTTACTATTCATTATCAATATATTCCATTTAATTTATTATCCTATGGTTATTTATTTAAATTTAATTTCTTCTTAACATTTTCCCTCTACTTGGTTATTAATTCAACAACAAGGTTTCCTGTATGAGGTACCATCCTTATCTATTATTTTCAAATAATTATATTTTCATCCATTTTTCTGTTCATATTCATTATTATTTCTATAATACCCTTAAATATACATCATTTATTGATTGGGGTTACTTTATATCATCCATAAATGCTTACGTAAGTTTAGAAGAAATATTTTTAATGGTTTTATACATATGCCATTTTCTATTTATTTCACATTCTTTAGAGATGTCTGAGAATAATATTCAATTCTAATTATTCTAACATAATGTCATTTCCCCACCACTCTATCTATTTTTCTTTTCAAAACATCATTTATAGGATTTCATGGTTTTCTAAATATAATTATTATCCTTATTTTATAAAATATTTTACTTTAAAAAACATTATAAATATTAATAGAAATTTATTCATATTTTTAAATTAAAATTTTTAATAATCATATAAAATTATTTTCATAATTTTTATAATCCTTTAATTATTTTTATACATGATTTTTGATATTCCTTATTGATATTATCCACCTTATTCTTCTGATGGATTGTGGCCATGTTTTTTGGGAGTCATTATGGATCCTATTTCAATCAGATGGATTTAATATTTTATTATTAATTTTTGAATTTTATCATGTCCTTTTGGAATAAAAATGTTTGTTCTATCATTATGTGATTATTGGTTTCGTTATTTCCCTCCAATATATAAGGTAATGTTTTATATCTCATTAAATACAGTTGTGATGAATGGGTGGTCAGCCCAATATCAAAAATTTGTGATACATGGATGGATATACCAAGGATAAAAAGTATATGGTACATTGTTGGTTTTCCCAAGGAAAATTTTTTTATGGTAGATGGGTTGTTATCCCAAGCCCAAAATGTTGTGGTACAAGATGGTTAGACTAATCCTAAATGTTTTGGTACATGTCTCGTTATCCCAAGACCAATAAATTTATAAATAACATTATACCATACCTATTATATTATAATTAGGTGCTTATCTAAGTTCATTATATACTAAATGAGTCAGTGGTTAACATTAAAACTTGATTTATGATCATATTTGTTTAATATTATTATTCTATGGATCATGCATGTGTTATTTTCACATATTGTTTACTGATGTTTCAAAAATCTTATGATTCATGTCTCATGATCTGATATAAACTTTTTTTTCATGAATCATGTTTGATGATATATGTTTTATTCTAGATGATTCATTTTTTTAATGATTTTATACCTTGATTATACTATCATACACACATGATTTTATTATTCATACTTACGATCATATATTTTTATCTCTAATGTGGAGACTTTTAGAGCATCTAATCTCACCCTTGTATAATTTTTCCATTGATTATATTATAAAAAACGGTATAATATATGATATATCTAGAATGGGTTCTAGATAAGCATGGCTATGAAAAATGTTAACAATGTTATAAAATAAATAAATTATGTATCATACCCCCAAAAAGAACTAAAACAATAGGTTTTGGGATATTTTTAATTGTGTGATACAATGAATAATATTGTAAAATAAAAAAATTATGTATTTATGTTAAGGTTACTTCATATTAGTTAGTATTAGGGTGCATTTGTTTCATGGAGTAAGATATAGATAATAAGAGGATATAACCTAAAAAACCAAAAAGAATCCAAAGTGATTTAGTATGAACCTAAAATGCCTTTTTTCATAATATAGGATATATTAGGATTTATTTCCCTTAAATAAAATCAATTACTCTTATTATTATTTCCTAATACTCAAATAATCCTTTTTGGTTTTAATCAATATCTAGAATGCTGATGAATCAATATAATATTGAGTGTGAGGGATAGTTTAATGACTACCCTAATAATAAACTAAATGGGATGGTAGAAAAATTGAACAACATCATAGAAATTCCACACTAGGTTATTAGTAATAACATAATCCATTTCAATCATTCTATAATATCATATGAAGAAAAAAGAAATTTATTCTTTCATGCATCACTCTCCACCCTCCTATAGTGGGTCTTAGAATGAAATAATTATCAGGAAATTCATCAATATAATAAAAAATATATTTTCCATTCTCCATTGATAAAATAATGAAAAGTTAGTATTATCCTTTTTTTATTTTAAAGGTTTAATAGATAAATATATTGTGATATTCAAGAGAATAGTGAAATAAGAAGAAATTAACTCCATGTAATATGGGAGTTTAAGAAGACATTTTTTCATAAGTACATTATCTCAACTCTTTAAACTCAAATAAAGAGAAAATTGCTGAAGATAAAATAGATAAGATTAATCTATTCGTACTCTTGAAGAAAACTTCACTAGACATGACTGGTATTATTTTAATTTTTTCATTGACTTTGAATAAAAATTGACCATTTTGTTAATTTATGTAAAGACCCAGAAATTCGGTGGAAATGTTTTTCTTAAAATCATTGGAATTTTACGAGTCCGTAGTTTCTGACAGTGCTTCATTCCGAGGCTCGGTGTGCCCTGAATCAATTTCTGATGTTTTTTAACCTTAAATTAATGCCCATAAGTAGTTTTCCTAAAAATGTGGAAGAACTCTTAAATGGTTATTTGGATCATAAATCTGAGGGCACTGTTGCGCTCAGGATAGCAGGTTTACCCTAGGCACGACTTAAGTTTAGTCGGTGCGGGCCTCCTGTGAGAAATCCCAAAAATGGCATAACCATAAATAAAATAATTAAATAAATTGTTTTATTTTTCAAATTCTTATAACTCACAAATGGTAGCTCGGATTAGAAATCTGAGAACACTGATGAACTCATGAGGGAATGCTTTATTTAAATAGATACTAACTTTGGCCGGTGCGGGCCACCATAAAAAGTTAGTTTTTGGCCGCAAATAAAATAATTAATTGAAAATTATTTTATTTATAAAGTCATAACATTTAAACGGTAATTCGGATTGAAAATCCGAGAGAACCATTGGTTTTGTTAGGGTGTGTTTCACCTAGGCGGAGCCTAACCTCAACCGGCGCGGGTCGAGGGTGACTGATAATAATTTTCCGAAGTTCTTTTCGGGTACGTTAAGTAAACGTGGGAGCGGCGTTTTATATATTTTGAACTGGTTCTCAGAATGGAAATATGAGGGCACCTTTGAACTTATAGTGCCGGTGATTATCTAGTGAGACCTTCACTGTAGTTGCGTTCTAAAAAGAATGGAATATAGTTTTTTTGGGGTTTTTAAATAAAATTAAATAAAAATAAAATGTGTGCTTATTTTTATTTGAGGTGGTTAAAACCTCCAAGTGGAGGTTATAGGTGGGGTCCACCCGCACAAAACCTCCCTTGGAAGGATAATTAATGTGGGGTCCACCCGATCATATAACCCCTTTAACACCCCATCCAAGTGGTGAATCCTTTAAACTTCCATGGTTTAATTTTTGCCAACTCTCTTCTTTTAATTGAAGACTCTTGAACTTCCCTCTTTGTGGTGCCAACCCACCTAATTATTTGATTGAGCTTATTCAATTAGTTAATTTTAACCATTTAAATTCTATATGAAAACATTATAATAAGATGTGATATCTTATTATTGTGGGGTTGGAATAATCTTTATGTAGAACAATTGGGAGAGGAGTTGAAGAGCGACGATGAACGCCTCTTCCACCAACTAAGAACAACGAACACCCTCATCCTTCTTCATGAAAAACAAAGGAGGGAGCACCACTCTCAAAGAACGCAGATGACGCCATACTCGACTTCTACATTTCTGACATCAATGAATCGACGCCTACCCTTTTCCCGCGACTTCGTCAACGATCATTGGCAATCAAGGTAGGGGGTTTTGATTTGTTTTGTACTCGTTCTTAATCGTACAAATTTCTGGAGTAAGAACCAAATGATATCACTATAATGAGGAGGGTTCGGACCGCACAAACCCGGCCCGACCATCCCCTTTTGTTAGTTCTTCTTTGATGTTTACAACATGGAAAAGAGGCGACAGAGAACAAAGGCCACGCTGCCTGTGGCCTCCACAAACCGCATCGTCAGCCCAGCGGCGCCCGACCCGCGGACCACACGCTATTCTCCGGCCCTGCCGCCGGCACACTGTGCCTCGCCGGCGCACAGCCTGCACCCCTTCGGCGCACTACCTGTGCCCCCAGCGCCCCACCCGGCCCTACCGACGGACTGACCGGCGCCACCCAGCGCCATGGCACGCTGCTCGAAGCACCCCGTGGCGCCCTGCCGCCATCCTCGGTTCCCTTACGTGCTCCCCGATGTGCCCTCGTGCATTGTGTGACGCCCTAGCTAGTACCCCATGCACTGCCCGGTGCCCCCGCGTGTATCCCGGCCCCCCGACATCTTGGTCGGAACCCCCGCAGCATGTCGCGCCCTGCCTGGTTCACCCGCAGCCTTCCCGGTGTCTAGTTGGTCTTCGCGTGCCCCGCGCGGCCTGCCCGCTGGCCACCCGGCCACCAGCCTCTCGAGCCGACCCACGACGTCCCCTGCGGTGTCACTGGCTGAACCGGCCAGGTCATTTGGGCTAAGTCACCGAGCCACCTATGTGGCGACTACCGGGCCGAACCTCCCTTGCGGTCCGCTGGGCCGGGCCTAGCGGACTGGGTCAAAATATAGCAGGCTGACCCACCCAATGTGAGGGGTCAGACCCAACAAGTCTGACAGGGTCGACCCAGACCGAGTCAGACTGGACCCGGGCCCATTACTGACCCATAACCTTCTTGGTCCATCCCTTTGGCACCAGAAGTCTGTTTGATGAACCTTCAGCAGCGCTAGAATTCTTGGAACATTTTCATCTCTTTGAGTATACCCCACAAGAGTGTGGGGGAATAGTTGAGTCATGGTCAGGTTGGTTCGTACATGAATCCAACCGGGCCCTGAGACCAAAATTCAAATAACTCACAGACCGGGTGTTTGATTGATGCACCGTCTATTGCGCTGAGACCCCTATGACATGTCGGTCCTTTGAGATACTTCCACGTGATACCTTGTGACACTTGGAGTATCGAACAGTATCTCGTAGAGAAGAACATCCTAGATATTAGCAGACAGAGTGCGGAGACCCATTAGTTATAAAACTAATTACTTCTTGACCGATTCGACTCAGAATGATTTGACTAGCCCAGTGGACAGAGCACCCGGTTTGGCGGTAGACCCACGATACACAGAGCACCTGGTTTGGAAGCAGACCAGCGGTTCTCAATAAGAGGAGTACCTATATAGGCTATTAGTGGGAGCACCCGGTTTGGCGGCAGACCCACAGCGGACGATGCACCTAGTTTAGCAGTAGACCCACGGTACTTTATAGGAGGAGTACCTCAGCAGTACAAGGTTAGTGAGTAGTGCCTCGGAGTCGTAACAGGTCCACTGTTCTCGAAAAAGGAGGAGTTCTCCAGCAGTCGTGGTTTCGTCAATGAAATTCATGGTTTGAGCAGAGTCAATGACTGTTGTGTTTTTGTCATAATTGAGATGGGTTACTAGATTACTTAGGTATATGTATTGGCATATAACTAAGTAATGGTTATCCGTTGATTTATACATTGTGGTTTTTCCTTATTGGATTTTGTGAGACCCTGAGGGTCTTCGGGTCCCTACTGAGTATCGTTATACTCACCCCTACACGGGCTAAGCCCACTCCTTGTTGTGTTGGATGCAGACGTCAGACAGTGCTGACTGAGGCGGAGTGTACGAGGACATGACAGTGCTCGTAGCTGGACCTCACGATGAGTCGGTACCCAAAGGAGACGGACAGCCGTGGAGTGCTGAGGAGGATATTTATACCTACCCTTCAGGTAGGATCTGTGGTGGACAATCCAGGAGCTACTTGTCCCGTTCCAACTGTTTTTTCTTTTTAGTTATACCTGTTTGTATTTTCCTTGTACTTTACTGTTGGGCTTCTATTTCTGGCCCCTTTTACTTTACATTACATCTTTTGTATTCAGTTTTTTACATAGTGTTTTCTTCCAGTTGTGTACTCTGATTGTGAGTGTTTACTTTTATAAAGGCAATGCCTTCGCAGCCTAAGTATTTACGCCTTTGGTTCTAGTTGCCAGCCCCATTCCTATGGAAGGCGGCCTTGGGGTAGTCATGACATGGGCCCCAAGGACGAGTCGTGAAAAATTGGTATCAGGGGAGTCAGTTCTACCGCAGAACTTAGGACTCTGATATTTCTTTACTGTGAAGTAATAGTGTTAAGTGTACCGAGTGTGGTCTTTAGTTCAGGGATTTCAGTGTTGCTATGGTGGCCGACATATCCATACACTAGGACCCTGAATACTGATTTCCGACTTAGTGCATGAAAACAAAGATTGCGTGTGTGTTTTAAAAAGTTTTCTTTAAGTTAGCTCAAACTAGGTCAGCTCACCAGGTATAAATCATTTGATCATGTTGCATCTGTTCAGGATGTCTCGACATAGACAGTGAGTTGGGGTTCCAAGAGAGTACACGATGACGGCCCATCGATTGATGAGGCTCCGGTGCAGGGACCTCTTACTATGTTGGCACCTTCGGGTGGTGTACCAGCAGCAACACCACCCATTGGTCAGCAGATGCCACCAGCCGTACTAGCAGACGGTGCACTCCGACAAAGCTTGTTGCAGGAGTTCCAGTAGCAGAGGCCTTCGAGGTTACGATGCGAGACAGATTTCCAGGTAGCATAGGACTGGCTGGAGGCGATTGCAAGAGTTTTCTTCCTAGCTGAGACACCAGTAGAGTGTATGGTGGACTTAGCTACTAATTTTTTCCAATGAGTGACCATGAGGTTGTTCCGTATAGTGATGAGGCTTCGGTACTTGGATCGATGCCTGAGATAGTAGCTTTGGGTAGTGTGCCAGCTATATCACTACCTGTTGGTTAGCAGACACAACCGGTGGTACCGGTAGATGACACATGTAGTCTTAGTGCCTTACATGTGTTTCAGCATCAGATACCCCTTAGGTTCCGAGGCGAGCCCGACTTACAAGCAGCTGAGGACTGGATTGAGGAGGTGGATGAGATTTTTCTAGAGCTTATATAACTTCGGCAGGATGACGTGTTGGTAGCTGAGTATTCATTGAGACATACTGATCGTTCTGGGTACTTGATAAATAATACATGATCAGTGCTTTGGGGCTCAAACTACCAAACGAGGTGTTTTTAATGGACATCAGAGTAAGCACATTTCCTCTATGCATTCCTACTTATGATAGGGTGCTAAAGAGAACCTTTTTGGTTGAATGTTCTTTGGATGAACGGATACAGCTAGTGAATGTTAGCAGTGGGAAATTATGGAACTAGCGCCAATCTCAGAGACTTGGGTGTGTAAAATGCTTCAAGAAGAGGAAGTGTTAAGGACAGATGAATCTACAGAGCAGTAGATGTGGAAGCAGATCTAGGGGAGCAGCATGAGGTGGTGTATATTTCAACATGATATAACCACCCACCTTTGTAGTCCCCACCAGGCTCAGGGAGAAGGAGGGTAGGGGAAGAGAGTAGCTGCATGTGGTCAAGGAGTGTGACCCAAGGGCTCTAGGAATGATTTGAGGTACGATCTGTGTCAACTAATAGCATATGTATCAATAAACATAGGTACCAATCATTATATCCTTCCACGAAACTTTTTCCAGACCTAGAGTTTCTGGTTAAACCATTGACTTGACCATCTTGTCTGCATATACCTTTGGGAGGAGACTCGATAATCACACTTACACTGATGGTGTGATCTGACCCTTGAGGCAAGAGTTTCGGTTGGAACCTCTTGGTAAAAGTGTCGAGGCCTTACAATGTTAGTTTGGGTATGGACTGGGCAACCATAGTTCATACATAGATTGACAGAATTAGGCAAAAACCTTGTGGTTTATCTAAAACGTTGGGATAAGGTTTTCCTTAGTTGGTGACAATGGAAACCCAGGCAGCATAGGTTAAACTCATGCATAAGAGGGCACAACCGAAAACTCTTGGGTCGGCAAGACTTACCCTCGTGGCAGTAAGTGTTTTTTTTTTGAGTTCCTTCAGGACTATGACTTCGAGGTAGTCTATACTCCTGGGAAGGGGAATGCTGTAGCGGATGAACTCAGTTGGAGATCTGATATACAGTTCCTAGGCGAGGCGACAGAGCAGCTGGCTACTTTACAGATACCCTTTGTGGATATAGATGGAGAAACCTTCCTTCAGTCTCTTACAGTCACTCCCCCACTTCTTCAATGATTCAGGGATGCACAGCATGGGGACACTGACTGTGAGATTTGACGTGCTCAGATATCCATAGGGCAGGCACCAAATAGATTTTCTGAAGGTGGGGAGCACATCATCCTCTTTAGAAGTCGTATTATGGTGTCAGTTTCACTTCAGGAGGAATTGTTGAGAGAGTTTCACACATCCCCTTTAGTGGTACATCCAGGAGTGGTGATGATGTACTAGGACCTTCGACAATAGCACATGTGGCCAGGTATGAAGAGGGAAGTAGCAGAGTTTGTCTCTCGATGCCTCACTTGTCAGCAAGTGAAGGTGGAACATTAGGTACCAGCAGGCTTGGTTCAGCCTTTAGATGTCCCATGTGGAAGACAGATTGGATATCCTTGGAATTCTTGACAGGTATTCCATGTACGTCTAGGGGACATGACTCTATTTGGGTGATCGTCAAACAACTCACCATGTCGGGCCATTTCCTAGAAACCAAAGATGGTACGAGCTACCACGAAGAAGGTGCAGATAATCCAGGAGCAGATGAAGATTGCATAGAGCAGACAAAAGACATATGATGTCAAGAGATGGAGACCTCTGGAGTTCAAGGATGGCAACCACATCTTTTTAAAGGTCTCACCTCGACGAGGTCTATGGAGATTTGGCCAAGGCAGAAAGTTATCTCTATGATTCATCGGACCTTTTCAAGGTCCTCAGTAGAGTAGGTGAGGTGACTTACCACTTATCACTTTCACCTCTGTTGCGCCGGGTACATGATGTCTTCCACATATCTCAGCTGAGGAGATATGTGCACAAACCTTCCCACATCCTCTACTATGGAGAGCTGGATATAGATGATGGGGAAACTTTCACGGAGGTTTTAGTGGAGATTGAGGATCGACAGGAGCGGGTCCTATGTGGATGATCATTACCTCTGGTGCACATTAGTTGGCAGTACGAGAACTTCTAGGAGAGCACTTGGGAGTGGGATGTTCAGATGCATGCTCAGTACCCCCATTTGTTCCCTTTTTGTGAGTTATAGCTTACAGGGTTTTAAAGCCTTGAGGAAGGGAGAATGTAAAGACCCGGAAATTTGGTGGAAATTTTTTTCTTAAATTCATGGGAATTTTACACGTCTGTAGTTTCTGACAGTGCTTGATTCCGAGTCCCGGTGTACCCTGAATCAATTTCTGAAGTTTCGTTAAGCTTAAATTAACATGTGTAAGCATCTTTCCTGAAAAAGTGGAATAACTATTAAAAGGTTACTTGAATCAGAAATATGAGGGCACCATTGTGCTCGGGATGTCATTTTTACCCTAGGTGCAACTTAAGTTTAGTCATCATGGACCATTGTGAGAAATCCCAAAAATGGCATAACTGTAAATAAGATAATTAGATAAATTATTTTGTTTTTCAAATGCTTATAACTCACAAACGGTAGCTCAAATTAAAAATCTGAGTCCACCGCTAAACTCGTGAGGGACTACTTTACTCAACCTGATACTAACATTGGCTAGCATGGGCCACCAGAAAAAGTTAGTTTTTGGCCGCAAATAAAATAATTAAGTGAATTATTTTTTTGTAAAATTCATAACTTCTAAACAATAACTCGGATTGAAAATATGAGAGAACCATTGGGTTCGTTGGGGCGTGTTTCACCGAGGCAGAGCGTAACCTCAACCGGCGCGGGTCAAGGGTGACTGATAATAATTTTCCGAACTTTTTTTCGGGTATGTTTAGTAAACGCACAAGTGGCGTTTTATATCTCTTGAACCAGTGCTCTGAATTGAATTCTGAGGGCACTGTTGAACTCGTAGCATCCATGATTTCTCAGTGAGAGCTTCACCGTAGTTGCGTTCTAACAAGAATGGAAGATAGTTTTTTTGGGGTTTTTAAATAAAATTAAATAAAAATAAGGTATGTGCTTATTTTTATTTGAGGGGGTTAAAACATCCAAGTGGAGGTTAGAGGTGGGGCCCACATGCACATACCCTCCCTTGGGAGGATAATTAAGGTGGGGGATACCCAAGCATCTAACCCCTTTAACACCCCATCTAAGTGGTGAAACTGTTAAACTTCCATGGTTTAATTTTTGCCAACTCTCTTCTTTTAATTGAAGACTCTTGAACTTCCCCCTTTGTGGTGCCAACCCACCCAATAAATTGATTTAGCTCATTCAATTAATTAATTTTAACCATTGAAATTCTTTATCCCAACATTATAATATGATGTGGTATCTTATTACTGTGGGGTTGGAATAATCTTTTGGTGGAACATTTGGGAGAGGATTTGAAGAGAGATGAAGAACTCCTCTTCCGCCAAATAAGAACAATGAACAACTTCATCCTTCTTCAACTAGAACAAAGGAGGGAGCACAATCCAAGAAGAACGCCGACGATGCCATACTCGGCTTCTTCATTTCTGACGTCATCTAATCAACGTCTGTCCTTTTCCCACGACTTTGTCAACTATCATTGGAAAGCAAGGTAGGGGGATTTGAATTGTTTTATTGTTACTCTTCATCGTAAAATTTTCTGGAATAAGAACCAAATGATATCACCGTAACGAGGAAGGTTCAGACCACACAAACAAGGCCCAAACCTCCCCTTTTGTTATTTCTTCTTTGATGTTGACGACATGGAAAAGAGGCGATGGCGAACAAAGGCCGTGATTCCCATGTCCTCCACGAACCGCACCATCTGCCAAGAGACCCCCGACCCATGCCCCACGCGCTGTTCTGAAGCCCAGCCATTGGCCCACCATGCTGGTCGCGCCCCGCCAGCGCGCTCCATGCGACCTCGGCCCGCCGCCCTGCCCTACCGGCGAACTGAACGGCGCCCCCCGGCGCCCTGGCGCACTGCCCGACACACCCCGCCGCGCCCTGCCCAGCTCCATGCCATGCTACCCGGCATGCCCCCATGTGATGTCTGGTGACCTACCTGACACCCCCCATGCTACCCGGCACCCCCGCGCACAGCCCGGCTCCCCGGCATCCTACCCAGAACCCCCGCGGCCTACCGCGGCCTGCCTTGGGCACCCGCGGCCTGCCTGGGGTCCAGCTGGCCTGCCCGTGACCCACGCGGCCTACCCGCTAGCCACCCATCCACCAGCCTCTTGAGCCGACCCGTGGCGTCCCCCACAGTGTCGCTGGTCAAACCGGCCCGGTCTTCTGGGCCGAGTCACCGAGCCACATACGTGGTGACTACCGGGTCGAACCGCCCTTGCGGTCCACTGGGCCGGGCCTAGTGGAAAAGGTTAAAACTTAGCATGCTGACCCATCGAATGGGATGGGTCAGACCCAGCGAGTCTGACCGGGTTTACCCAGACTAGGTCAGACCGGACCCGGGCCCATTACTAACCCATTACCTTTTTGGGCCATATCATTGGCACCGGACTTCTGTTTTACAAACTATCAGCAGCGCTGGTATTCTTGGATCATAGTTGTCCCTTTGAGTATACGCCATGGGAGTTTGGGATATAGTAGAGTCACAATCAGGTTGGTTCATACACAAATCCAACCGGGCCCCTGGGACCAAAATGCTATTAACTCACAGACCTGACTTCTGATTGATGCGTCGTCTATTTTGCTAAGACCCCTATGACGTGGAGGTCCTTTGAGATACTTCCATGTGAGACCTCATGACACATGGAGAATCGACAAATATCTCGTGGAGCAGAACATCCCGGAGACGAGTAGACAGAGTGCAGAGACCTAGTAGCTGTAGACCTGATGAATGCTTTACCAATTCAACTCGGAGTGATTCGACTAGCCCAGTGGACGGAGTGCCCGGTTTAGCGGCAGACCCATGATTGACAGAGCTCATGGTTTGTAAGCAGACCCGCGATACTCGACAGGAGATGTACCTCTGTAGGCTATTAGGGGGAGCACCCAGTTTAGCAGCAGACCCACAACAGATGGAGCGCCTGGTTTGGAAGCAGACCCGCGGTACTCGACAGGAGGAGTACCTCAACAGTCAATGGTTAGTGAGTAGCACCTCAGAGTCGCGATAGGGCCACTGTACTCAATAGAGGAGGAGTTATCCAGTATTCATGGTTTTGTTAATGAAAATCGTGGTTTGAGCTGAGTCAATGACCTTTGTGTTTCCACATGATTTAGATGGGTTACTAGATAACTTAGGTATATTTATCGACATATACCTAAGTAAATGTTATCCATTGATTCATACATTGTGGTTTATCCTTGCTGGATTTTTTGAGACCCTGAGATTCTCGGGGTCCCTACTGAGTATTGTTATATACTCACACCTGCACGGGTTATTCCCACACCTCATTGTGTTGGGTGCAGACGTTGGACAATGCTGACCGAGGTAGAGTGTACAAGGACAGGACAACACCCGAAGCTGGACCTCACAATAAGTCGGTACACGGATGAGACGGACGAACGTGGAGCACTGAGGAGGCTATATTCACCTACCCTTTAGGTAGGATCTGTAGTAGATGATCTAGGAGCTACTTTTCCCCTTCCATCTATTTTTTCTTTTCAGTTTTACTCATTGGTCTTTTCCTTTTACTTTACTGTTGGGCATGTATTTCCGTCCCCTATTACATTAAATTAAATCTTTTGTATTCATTTTTTACTTAGTGTTTGATTCAGTTGTGTACACTTATTGTGTGTGTTTACTTTTATAAAGGCAATGCCTTCCCAAACTAGGGATTTACACCTTTTGTGCTAGTTTCCTGCCCTTGGCCTATGGAAGGTGGGTTTGGGGTACTCACGGTACGGGCCCCGAGGACGGGACATGACAATTATTAATACCAAGTCACTGAAATGTGTAAGCTATAAAGGACTTTGGTAACTATGGTGAAATTGATTGATGATCTCTTAAGGAAGAAATGGATAATAGAGACTACAATTAAACATCTAGTTTTGGGGAAAATAGGTGAAAAAATATGTTTTTTTCAGAAAATTTAATGATAAAAACCATTTAAGAATTGAAATTAATAATCCAATATTCCAAATAAATGGGAAGAAGTATGGGGAAAACTTCTTCAAAGGAATATGTTAATGGTTCAATTTTTGGAGAAAATTCAATCAAGAAAATTAATTTCAATGGGATATAAATAAGGAAATGTATGATAAACCAAATACACCACCCACACTTCGATGTTTTAATTTTAAGGATTTTGGAAATTTTGAAAAACTATGCACTAATCAAAGGTTTAATAATGAAAATTGACAATAATAATCTCCTAAGATAAGGGAATAATGGGAAGGCTTATTAAATTAGAACTACTAATGTATGACATAAAAGAATGTGGTGTAAGGTAAACTCATCATACATTCAAATCTCTTCAAAGAATCAGGAAATTTTTTATGCCTCTTTCGCTACATAGAGTCGATGATATCCTCATTGACTCTAAGGAGGGAATTTCCTATCATGTGGTCTCTTACTTTTATAATATTTTTAATGGCCCAAATATCAAAAAAGATATTCTTTCTAAGATCATTCGGGTGAGGGTAAATGAAGAAGGCAATGTTTTTCTTCATATTGTGACTCTCGATCATGAAATCAAAGACATCGTCTTTAGCCTTAACACTAATAGTGCCCCCGAGACCTTATGGATTTTTCAATGGGTTTTTTCAGCAATATTGGGAGGCTGTCCCCTTTAATGTTTTCAAACTTGTCAGATCCTTTTTTTCTAATGTTTTTCTTCCCCAGGTTCTTAAGGTTCAATTTCTCACATTAATTCCTAGAGTGTAAAATGCCTCAGAGATCCATCTATTATGGCCCATTTATCTTATTAACTATATTTACAAAATCATTATGAAACTGCTTTCCAATGGACATTCGATGTTGTGAAATAAATTTTTTTCATGGAATCAAATTGGATTCATCAAGGGAATGTCTATAGAGGACTGTATTTTTATGTCCTCTGAATATACCAACACCCTTAGCAAATCTATCAGAGGAGGTAACATTTCCATCAAGCATGATATCAGGAAATCCATTATAACCAATGTTTGGGGCTTCATATTTAATGTTTATCAGGCCTTCAGTTTTAATGACACGTTCATCAATAGGATAAACTCCTTATTCAAATCATCTTCAATCTCTATCCTTGTAAACGGATCCCTGAAGGGATAATTTAAGTGCACTATGGGATTCAGACAAGGTGATCCCTTATCTTCCATTCTCTTTCCTATTTCTGCGGATTACCTAAGCATATTACTCACTCGCCTTGTGGATAAAAATAAGATTAATCATATTCAGGCTGTCATAAACATAAATGTGCCTACACATCTTCTTTATGGTGATGAAATTATCTTATTCTTAGAAGGTGATAAAAATAATATTCATAATTTAAAAAGAGACCTGTCGTACTATGAAGAAGTCTCTAGAAAATCTATAAGTTGGAAAAAACTTCACCTCTCCTAGAAAGATTAGTATCATAAATAATTTAGGTATCGAAGAAGTAACTTTCCCCTCCACCTATCTTAGAGTTCTTATCTTTTGGGGAAGGCCTAAATATATGTATTTTCCAAAAAAAATTGACCAAATCATAAATCAACTATCTTCCTGGAAAGGTAAATCCATTTCCAGGGCTGGCCAGATTTGTTTGGTGAAATCTTTCATTTTCTCCAAAATCTTCAACTCAATGATGGTCTATAAATGTCCCATTGGTCATTTAATGAAAATTAATGTTTAAAGAAATAAATTTTTTTGGACAAGTAGCACTCTTTAAAGGAGGCTTGTGAACATACCCTGGGCCACCTGTTACAAACCTTTAGAGAAAGGTGGTCTTGGCACAAAAAATCTTAATTTTTTTAAAGATTCCCTTCAAGCCAGACTCACTTGGAGGTTGATTCATAACAAATCTGACTCCATTGATTTTCTTAAAAAAGATTCTTTGTGATGATAAAGAAGAGAAATTGGAACTAGATTAATTATTCGATCTGGAGTTCCATTAAAAAATCATTTACCAATATTATGGTTAATTCTAGATGGATGGTTAGCACAAATCATTCCTTGAATTTCTGGATGGATAACTGGGCTAGTTCCACCCTTATCTCTATGGTGTCCCCTAATTCTTTTCCAAATAATTCTAACTTCTCTGTAGAGGAGGTAATCTAATCTCGTAATTACAATTTTATTGATAACATCCTTCTTGTTATTGATAATTACCACTTTTCTAACTTTTATGACTTCTATATTTGGGATGCAACACACAATGGTGTTCTTGATTCCAAAATTTTTTACAATCGAAATTTTTATAACCCGGATTCATATTTTTTCTGGTTTAAATAATTTGATAAACTCTAGATTAAACACTCGAGAATTACTCATGTTTGGCACATTTCTCACAATAGTGTCTCCATGGAGGTTTTTCATTAATCTTACGTGGTCTAACTTTGCTCCATGTGTCCTTTTTGTCACAAACATAGAGAAGAAACTAAAGATCTGTTCTTTTCTAGAGCTACATATTTTTTCCTTTGGAATTATATTTCTATCATTTTTGACTGCAGGTGGTTACTCCTTGACACTATTAGATCTTAATTAAAATGTTTTGTGGATCTTGATACCTATCAACAGATCAAGAAAATTCCATTGCTGAACTCCTCCATGTGATTTGGTATGATAAAAATGCAATTATCTATAACAATTTCTCACTCAATCTTAAGTCAGGTCAGACGTGTATTCAAATTTCTATTAGGGATTCTTCTAAGACACAAAAATCTCACTGTTATAACTCCAATGGATACATTGATATTCTTCGTTGACATTCGATTGATAGGATCTAAACACAACTATGATGTACTTTTGAGGTCTTCTGGAAAGCTCCACTACCGGGACGGATCAATGTGAATGTTGATGGTTCTTCTAAAGGCAACCCAGGTTCCACATGTTGTGGATCCATTTTTAGAGACCACCTTGGTCAGTGTCATGGATTATTTGTTGGTAGTTGTGGTATTGCCTCATCATGGGAGGCATAAATGATGGGTGTGATCCACACTATTAATTTTTCCATGCAAAAGGGCTAGAAAGATATTTGGATTGAAAGTGATTCCACCTATGTCATCCATGCGATTTGGGAGGGGGTGGATTATCTCACCTGGTGTTTGAGAACCCATTGCATGAGCTACCTTGATTTTCTTCTGGAGACCAACTACATTATCACATATGCCTTTTGTGAAGTTAACATGGTTTTCAAAGGTCTTTCCAACATTGGAATAAACTAGGGCGTAACATGGATGGATAAATTTCCTGCTGACCTTCTCCCTTTTTATGATATAGATTGTAATAAGATTCCATTCTTCAGACTCATGTAGTTTCCCCGTTGCTTATATTTTAATAAATTTTGTCTCAAACACTTTCTGAGGCTCTACCTTCAAAAAAACACAGTACAGAGTTGTCTTTATATCAATTTTATTAGGAGAATTCCAATTTTATGGATATTCATATTATGGGGGAAAATAAGGGTTTAATATTATTAAAAAAATATTGTGAGTTTCATATGTCTTTAGAAATTAAAGCATGAGACTTTCCAATATTTTGAGTACAACCAACTACTATAATAATTAAGATATAATTCAATTATGAGGATAAAATTTATTTAGGGGGTGGAGAATGTAACACCTCATGTTTAATGTAAATTTTTTTTCCATTATACTATATTTTAGTGATTCTTATTTCTTTATTCTCTAAAAATAATTAAACTAAATTTGGAAATAATTCATATAATATATGAGTCAAGTTAACCACATTTTATTCTTTCTTAATGGAACATTACATAAAAATTAAATAAATATAAGGGTAACGTAGTATTGATTATTTAATACGATGGAGTATTAATTTCTTAACAGTGCATAAATAAAATGATTACAATTAATATAAAGGAATAATATTTAAAAATAAATAAAATTCCCACGATCTTATTCAGTATTTAGAATTATCATTATTATTACTAAACCTATTATTAAATAAACATCATGAAAAGAGAAAGAATTTTTCAAAATAAAGAATGGAAACCATGGGAATGAGATGTGTTCATTGTAAAGATATAATGGTATGTCTATAGGATTTAGTGGATATAATAACTAAATTATAAAATGGTTTATATATATTTGGTATAATACCATTAATCATCACACCAATTTAGAATTATTGATACATAGTTAATATATATATATATATATATATATATATTATTTCGATGTTAAAAATTAAATTTTTTTTATAAATAAATAATTTCAAATATAATAAATCATAGTGGAATAAAAATAAAATATACTGATCCATTTCTAAAATGAATTTATTCTAATGAAATTATTTTTGTAAAATATAAACTTTTATTAAACTTATAACTTTTAAAGAATGATATAAATAAATATGTAAAAATCAATATGAATGATTATTAATGTAGATAAGTAACATTCATAAAATAATTAAGGAACTATAGGGGATGTTAATTTAATTATTCATGGACAACTAAATGAGATTTTATTAAAAATATTTCATTATTAGATCTAATTTTTTTTTATTATTTAAATGTTAAATTTATCCTATTTAGAGTAAAAAATTTAACAAAATGTATTTTATATATATATATATAAATGAATTAATATTCATTTAATTATTATTAATTGGATTTGAATAATAATAAAACAATTTAACATTAAAAAATAATATTTTTAATGATCAATTTTTTGAAGTGTTATGTATTTTTATCATAATATATTAAATATATCACTTTTAAATAACAAATATAAATTCTTGTTTCAATGTATAAACAAATATATTGATACTTATTTAATTATTAATTTATTATATATAATATTTTGAACTATTTTGTTTTAAAATTTATTTTTCTAAAAAAAATCTATATATGTTATGTTTTCATTAAAAAATAAAATTTATTATATTTAGAAATTGAATTAGATTAAATGTTGTTGAAAATTTTAATATGAATTTTAAAACTAGGTAAAAATTTCAATTTCATTTTTATGAATAAAAATATGTCTCCAAGGTAAAAATTGACTTTCCATAGTGAAGGAAAAATCAGGTAAATGGGGTTAAACATATTGATAATGACATAAAAAATCATGAATA
Organism: Viscum album; assembly: GCA_963277665.1. Taxonomy (NCBI): domain Eukaryota; kingdom Viridiplantae; phylum Streptophyta; class Magnoliopsida; order Santalales; family Viscaceae; genus Viscum; species Viscum album. The sequence goes on from OY728160.1 coordinate 1,324,885,569, forward strand.
ATTATCAATAAACTTTGGGGATTATGGGTTTCATATCACAACTCATGAAACTTTATTAATAAATATATTTCATGTTTTATTAATATTTATTATTATATTTCATAGATAATGAATCATTGTAATAATGTTATATGTTTTTTCAAACCGAAAAAGAAAAATATGTATTCCAACTAAAGTGTTTTTTATGTATTATATAGTGTTATTTAAATGTTAAATTTATAAATTTTATCAATTTAATTTCATATAATGGACATAATTTCTTATATTTTCATATAAAATATATTTCAAGGATAATATTTTATATTTTTATTTAAAGATGTATTTTTGGATAAATAGTGAAAATAATGGTTTTTATACATATTATCATCCATTTTTAAGTATTTACAAATCTTCATACTTTATTGGACTATTTTTTTAATTTAAATTATTTTCCATTGAATAAAAATAATAAAATTAGTTATATGGGAATCATAATTACATGAGATTTTGGTATAAAATCATTTTTAGGCATAAAAATTTATTTAAAAAATTATTATTGCATTTTTCATTTTTCTATTAAAATTATATTCCTTAAAATCTAAAAAAATTAATATATAAAATGTATTTTAAATTTAAAATTATTATTTTAAAATTTAGTAATGAGGCCAATTTTATTTTTGGTCATAATGAATTATAACCATGGAAAATTGTTATCACCTTAATAAAGGGTAAAAAAATAGTCAGTGTTCAAGTTTTTGATAAGGTCACACAATCACATATTAATTATTATTTTATGAGAGGATATATAAAATTATCACTTTATATTCAAAATTTTATAGATTTAGTACCACTTTACAATGAATAAAATAGTTATAATATTTAAAAGTTATGAAAAATTACAATAATGTCACTCCCCTCACCCAAGGAAAATCCAAATACCTTAAAAATTCTCTTCCACATTTCTTAGACGTTTTGGTCTCACCAAAAAAATAATATAGATTTCTTTAGGGTAAAAAAAGAGGTTTCCTAAAGAAGATGTATAACACTTAACTGAGTCTTTTCAGCTTTATTTCTTCTTATATCACCTTTAAAACAATCATAACGAGGATGTTATAATAAAACCAGTTTCTAAATATACTAAATTTTATTATCTTTATTATATGACTCTTTTTAATAACTTTTCTATCCTTTTGGAAAATGAAAAAATCGCTTGTGTGTATATATAGATTACCACCTCCAAGAAATGATGTGTGCAATTTTTCCTCCCCAACCCACATCGATAATTATTATGATGTTTTTAATATGTATATATGATATATAAAATATAAATATGAAATTTAAAACATATTTTATTACATAACCTTTTACCCTTCCGTCCATTAAAAAATGATTTTTTCACTCATGCGTAAATGTGGACCACCATCTCCATGAAGAAATGTGATTAATTTTTCTTAACATCCATTCATGGATGGATATAAAATTTAATTTAATTTATAAAATGATAATTACTAATTGATTAATATTTTTTATATGATGGAACCATGACCCCTTTGAACATGGTTAACCTGCTGAAGTTGTTTGGGATTTATGAACCGAACGTCTTAATTTTTTTTTGGCATGAACTGAATCAATTTAGTAAATGTATAAGAAAAGGTAATAAATGAAATAAATCATATAATGAGACGTTATTATATGTAAAAATTGTTCACAAACAAATAAATAAATAATATAAATTTATCAATCTGGTGTTAAAGTATATATGTGGTGAGTCAGACACATGGTAAGAGATTTTCCTTTAAAATATAATATAAAACATTTTAACGTTTTATTACTAACTATTATTTCCTCTATATTAATATTTCATAAAATGTATAAAAAAAATTATTATAATACTAAAAAATATTTTTCAATTCATTTTAAAACTACATATGACTTTCATTATTGTTTTTTGAATGATATCTTTTAATTTATAATATACAAGTAATTTTAAAAAAATGTTTAAGAAATCCTTATTTAATTTTTGAAAAATGAAAAATACTAAAAACTGTTTTTATTATTATTCATTAAGAAGATTATACTACATGTTTTAATTTATTTTCAGAAAATATTTTATTTCCCATTATTTTTTGAATTTTCTATTTTTATGAGTTTTCAAAGGAAAAGGATATTTATCTTAATTATTAACTGAAGCCCAAATATTATTCTCTATATGTGTTCCAAAGGGTATTTTAGAACACCCCAAATTTAGTAACATAGAGTCACCAATAACATTATTACAATGGTAAAAAAATATAATGATCCCATCATGAATTATTGAATATTTTAATAGTCATTTGAGATTAGATACATACATGATTTACATTTTACATTAGAAATTAAAAATATAGTATACAAAAATCTTAAAAATTTCTTAATTATTTTATGGAATCCATAAATTTATTCATATATCACTTCTTGTTACCCTTTGGAAATAAAAATCTATAAGGATGTGCTCAAATTCTCAGTAAGGGTATATGTGCAATGAAATATTTGACAACATACATACACATGATTATAGAGTGAATAATCAATAAAATTCCATATAATCAATGTATTGAGTGTGAAAAATATCCATAGATAACAAATAATTGAAAATAATGACATGGATAATAATAAATATATTCATGGTGATATAATTCATAATTTCATATATCATTATATTTATAATCAAGGCCTCGTACAAATATTATTCTTACTATCAAGGTCATCATCAAGACATTATTCTTTAGAACTTGTTTATAGCCAAAATATCATTATTTCACTTGGTGGGAATTCACCAAATACCCAAACCATTTTTATCACATTAATAATTGACATAATATGGGGATATATAATATAAGTCCACATCCTACACTACTCTATTTTTAATAGATTCACCATATAAAATATATACGAATCAATATAATAAATAATAATTTTTTTATGAATCAATTAAAAATTTTATTGAGATACAAAAAATTTAATCTTCAACACTTTCCCAGTTAATAAAATGGAAAATAAGGACCTAATACATGCAAATAAGGAATCTGTAAGGTTAAAAATTCCATTTAATATACAAAAAATGGGTTATTATCAATGTAATAGGACGAATCTGTATCAAAGAAACAATTATGATGTAGTTTTGAAGGGTACATTCAAAGTGTTGGGTTTCTGATAGAATATAAAAATTTAGTTTTACTAGTTATCACTGGTTGGAGACCATAACAATTATAGGAAAATATTCCATCATGTTTCATAAAGATTATGTGAATTGTCTAAATAATATCCCAAATGAGTATCTATACAGGTGTGGAGTCTCAAACCCACTCATTATGCCCTAAATTGAAGATTGATTTGAAAATCAACAAGCCTTTTTTGTGTGTTATTTCCTATAGGCTTTGTTCCACATACACATCATCTTTAATTAACCAAATATGGATTTCACTCCAAGGAAAACCAAACACTCTTTAATTTCCCAAATTTTGGATTTTTTTCTCATTATAATGGAATAATTAATGAATTTAATGATATTAAATATAATATTAAAAATATATCAATTGTGTGATAAATATATAGAATTACAAGAATGATGAAATAATAAAAATTGTTTGTAATTGAAAAATCAATAGGTGGAATGTCGGCCCAAATGTTTGTATAATTACATTATAGGAAAAATTCTATAATAAACAAAGGATAAGTAGTATCTTATGAACAAAAAATCAAACTGGAGATAATAAAATGTCATTAAATTCAAGTAAATATATGAAAATTTAATTATAAAAAATAATTTTAATCAAAAAGGAAAGAGATATATTTGAAACTCATACCTTTATAAGTATATTTTTATAATGTGGGAGGAATCCTTTTAACCTTAATATCTTTTTTGAGGGATTTAAAGTGATAGGGGAAGATAAATTAATTATCAATTACTTTTTTGGTATAGTTGAATGAGAGAATTGGTGGGAGTGAGATACATTTATATGTGAAAAGAGGAGCATTCCATTGAAACTAAAGTTGGATTAGGGGTAAGAATGGTATCACATAGTGTCTCAGTGGGTTTGGGGATTTATCCAAGTTATGTGGGGAAATGTTTGTGATAGTAATTAAATTTATAAATATAAAAACATACTTTTAAATTTATACTTATAAAGTACATAAAAGCCCTTTTTAGATAGGTTACATTTGAATTGTTAGGTGTTATTAATATTAATTATCATTAATTATCAACTAAAATATTATTAATTTAATTTAATATATGTATAAAGTTATTATTAGAGTATTAATTTTAAAAGAGATCAATTTAAATATACATAATATTTATGCAAGTATTTTTCTTTGAAAAATAACTATTTTCCCAGGTAACTAATATTTAAAATGGTAACTTCATTTTATTAAAACATATAAAATTTTACTTATTACCTAATTTTATGATTCTGAGTAATAATACCCAAATAATTTTTTTATTCAAGTCATAAAGCGATAAAAAAATCCATTATAATATTATCATATTTGATGTGTAAAAACCCATTTTTAGAAAATCTATATATTTAATATTAAAGTTTATGTGTATGATAAAATTATAATCACTTTTTGTTTTCCTAATAGAAATTAGTTTATTTTAAATAAAATAAATGTTGTGTGTTATCCAAATAATTCTGAAAACAATGTTTTTTAAATATAGTATTTAATTAAAATAATAACTAAAATATATTTTTATTGGATATTATTACAGATATACATAATTTTTTAATCATAAGATTTATAAATTCAACATGGTATTTAAAAAAAATATTACTTATGAATATAATAACTTATTAATGTTATTTTAAACATTAATGTGTTGATTATATAAATTTATTTTTTTGGTAAAAACTGTGGTTTTTTATTATTCTTATAAAAATCAACTATTTCAAAAAAAAAACTCAAAAAAATCACCCTAAGATTATTTTAATATAGTTATTCAAAATATGAATTATTTTTATAGAATATAAATTATCGAATTTAGGCATTTTACTACTGAATACAATGATGAATATATGCTCTTATGTTTGTAAATTGTGAAATAGTTTTGGAGATGTAGTCTACCTACTTGAGTGAGGTCAAGGGTATTACACCCCCACCGAGAAATAATTTAAAATTTTGATGGATTTAAAATTTTAAAAAAAATATATGTATTCCACCCTCATATATTCTTTAATCTCCTATGTTTCTTTATCAGGTTATTAATTTTCCCAAAAAGATTTTTCTAGTAGATTTATTTGATTGAGTAACACTTTCCCTATAGTGTTCAATATCTATATATGATCTTAATTATAATAAAATATCTGTTTCAACTTTATTCCCCCTAATGTGACTACATGTGTTAAATATAATATGAACAACGTCTATAATGAAACATGGAATACATTGTCTACTTTTAGAAAATTTGGGAAATCTGAAATCCATAAGCTACAACTCCAATTCTCTTTATAATTTATTAATTATAATTTCCCTATATACCAAAGGAATAAAAATTACTTTTACAAAATATTGTAAATCCATCCCATGGGGAAAATTTTATTTATACAGGAAACCCCTCATGAAATTCCAAGTCATTCCATTGATTAACTGCATAACTATTTTTTCTATTTTGATATATTGTGATAAGATTCTAAATATTATATACTTTTCCAGCTATCTCCTCAATATGTTTTGGGCCAAACATATTCCTTTATTCAACTTCTTTCCAACAATTTGGAGTATGACATTTTTTCACCTACAATTCCTCATGTGGTTCCATCACGATGGTCTAATTTGAACGATAATTGTATGAACTCCACTAGAGGCACCCAATGGAATAATTAATATAATGAGGGTATTCTATTTAGTACCCATTATGATGCATACACACATCCCACTTGAAGACATGATTATCATACCTCTTTTTTACTTTGATATAATCCTGGGAATGGATTGGCATTACAATTATAATGTTAAAATTTATTTCTAAGAGAAGAAGATTATAATGTGTGAAGGGGGAGTGATGTTTTTTTATTTGTAGGTGAGTCATCACTATATAAGTCATACCAAGATCCTCATCCAGTATACAACATTACTGAAAAACTTTTAGAGGAAAATAAGAACCAACCTATAGTTAGAAAGGATCACATATGAATGGGGGATGTACTTGTGAATGAATACATTGATGTGTTTTTTGAAGAATTTACGTGAAATATACTTGAGTGTAATGTTGTGTTTTTTATTAAATTCATCCAAAAATAAAAACATATATCTAATTCTCCCAATAAAATAGGCCAATATAATTTGTGGAGATGAAGAAACAACTACATGAGTTGTGTGTTTAGTGATTTTCCCACCCTAGTGTTTCACTTTAGAGAGATATTACTATTTTTTCTAGTAATAAGAATGGGTCTGTGAGGATATTCATTGATTATAGGGAGATAAATTCTATTACTATAAAGAATAAGTATCCTTTCTCACATTGTGATGACTTATTTGATCAAATTCAAAGAGATTAATATTTTTTTGAAGACTAATATTCACATTGTTAATCACCAATTAATATTATATACAGAGGACTTCATTTTATATGAGGTATTAAAATTATGAGTTTTCATTGATACAATATGGATAGAATTATAAACCCTATATGTTTATTGATATGATAAATAGAGTAATCAAGTATTGTATTGATGATTTCATAGTGGCAATCATTGATAATATATATATATGCTCTAAAAGAATGGTGGGGAATGGGTATCATTTAAGAATTGTTCATGAGAATCTTAGTGATAAGAAATTGTATGAAAAAATATGTAAGTATGAATTTTGGATCAAGGATATTTTTTTTCTATATTATCTATAAGTATGGAATATGAGTTTAGCCACTAAAAAAAGGTTAGTCAAGGAATTCCCCAAACCAAATAATATATCTTAGATACGTATTTTCTTTGGATTATCAAGTTACTATTGATGATTTTTTCCTAAATATTTATTCATTGAAAACCTATTAACCATGTTGATGCATAAATGGGTAAAAATAATTCGATTAAAGTAATGTGAAGAACATTTTTAGGAGCTAATGAAGAGATTATAAAATGCCCCATTTTGACTAAACCATAGAGAAATAAAGGATTTAAATTATATAGTAATTCATCCAAGAAAGCATTGGAAGAAGTATTTATTTAAAATAACATAGTGGTTTCATATTCATTAAGGAATATGGATATCTATGACAAAAATTATCCAAATCATGATTTTTAATTGGAATATGTAATATTTACTTGATGATATGGGATAAATATCTCTAGTGTGAGAGATGTGAGACATAGATAGATCAAAAGAGTTGTCATACATTTTCTCACAAAAGGAACTCAACATGAAAAAATAATATATATAGACCTACATAAGGATTGTGAATTCTTGATACACTACCACCCTTAGAAATAAAACAAGGCCATTTATGCCTTATGTTGGAAAGATCAATGAGTTATGACCAATATGGGGATTGAGATGTTTCCAATATTCATAAACCTAGTGAAGATAGATATGAAAATCATTAAAGAAGGGAAAACATCACTCATTTTATAAATTATTAATAATCCAAACTTACTATAGAATAAAACGAAATCTAACATGAATAAAAGGGTTTTAAAATTATAATTGAATCCATTAATGATGGGAGATTAATATAATTCTCCTACAAATATAGTGTGTTAATGTTTGGAAATATATAATGTGTTCCATACATACCTAATCAAAAAATGTAATTACAAGATAAAGCACATATCACAAACATATCTATACATCTTGGTAGCATAAATATGTATAGATATTTAATAGAACATTTCTAGTGAGATTGTATGATGTGAAACATTGGGGACTATATGTCATGTTTCTTTGTGTGCTAGTAGGTAAAGGTTGAAATATAATATACTAAAGGTTTAATATAACCTCTACATATTCCAATGTTAATGTGGGATAATATTACAATGGAAATTTTCACAGGAATTCTATGGATTACTAAATATAACAATGTTATATGGGACATTTTGGATCGCTTTACCATGTTTTCACATTTTATAGAAATAAGGGAGGACTTAAATCTCAAACATATTTCATGAATCTATATAAATGTAGTAGTGAGATAATGGATGTCCTGTTTTTCCCTTCTTATTCATTTTCGAATTGGTTTATCAATAATGCTCAAATATCCTCATCTAACATGAATTCCCATGAAAATGTGTGACTTAGAGAATTATTTTTCATTCTTGATGGAGTTTGATAATATTTTATCATATCATGAAAAATTTTGAGAGACTAGTTCCCTCCAGAGGCTCATATTATCCCATAGAAGAAACAATCAATCTGACTTTTTGGTTTACACATATAGTACACAACATGCCTATAAAATCTTTTCAAAATTATCCTAATACCCAACAATAATCTTCTCATCCTTCTTCATCAAATCAAGGAATTTCCATTCCATATCTACACGTTTATCTCAACGGAAATATTTCTCAAATAAAATCCCCCTAAAAGTATTTTATTACATGTTATCTATCTCCTCCCCCAATATAGTATTTTGAATCATTGGCCATTATTTATAATAATCCCCCATTAGATAAAAAAACATACATAAAAACAATTTCCCTTTCATTACATTCTAGTTTAAGTAATATCTTCTATAGGGACATTATTTATTGTTCAAATACTAATATATTAGTGGTCCCATTGACTAATGATGGTTTTTCTCACATGAAGAGGTGAAACATTATTACTAAATGTTTTGTGTTAGTATGATTCTATATAATGGTATGGTTATTAGTCATAACATGAGTCAACTACCCTAATATAGCCATAATCTACTCAGATCCAACACCCACCATGTTACTTGGTTTGGAAGAAAATATCTACACCGATTATGGGTGTTGATATGATTCCCCTTCCCCCGATTAGGTTCCATATATAAACAATAACATATACTGAATTAGATCATAAATTTTTTAATATTGATCTATAAAAAACTAATAATATTAAAAGTTCATAATAATACTGACTGTTTATTAGAATGCTTTGGATAACTGTTTCATTCTTAAATAAAGTACTCAAGGTTCCTAATAAACTTCCCTTAGATACCAACTATAATTGCCCAATATCATTATCTCAGTGTTAGTGATTGATTTATTTTATTAGTACAGAATATAAGGATCACATAAAAATGTGCTAAAGAATTTCACAGTTTTGGGAGATGAGATATATAAAATATTTTTCTATTACATTACTACATCAAAATTAAATATAAAAACATCTTAAAACATTCATATTCCATTTATTTTCCCTTTATTCATTCATATATCACATCTTTTTACCCTTGGTAAATGTAAGTATAATAAAGGTGAGATCAAATTCTTATTAAGGGTAGATGTATAGTAGAATCTATAATAATAGGATTACACATAATGAAAGAGTGAATAATGAGTAACTATTCCATATAATCAATATATTGAGAGTGAAAAATATAAATGGATAATATAGAAATGAAAATAATACCATGAAAAAATAATTGAATTCATGGTGATAAAATACACAATATCTTACATACTGATATTTATTGTCAAGTACTCAATTTAGACATTATACTTGTTATAAATATTTTAACCAATACATCATTCCTTTCATCAAGCTTGTAGTTGGTACATCATGATTTCATTGGGTAGACATATACCAGATACCAAAAATGTTATCTCATGATATGAATTGATGGATTGAGGTGACACATAATATGGGGCACCACATATGATTTATTTAAGTCCAATAAATTCAACATATAAAAGATCAAAATATCAATATAATGCAAAATCAAATTTCCTTAGGAATAAATAAAAATATATATTGAGATACAAACATACATAATTTCAATACATTCCTAGTAAATATTTCTAAAAAAATAGTCATAACCTATCCAGATAAAGAAGGTGGATGCATAAATAACACATAATCAACATAGAATATGTGGGTTATTCTCAGTCTAACAGAATGTACCCTTATCATGGAAACAAATATTAATTAGTGGTTAAGGGTAATTTTAATGTTTTGTGTAATCAATATAAGTTTTTAAATAAGTTAAATATTATTTTCTTGTTCGACACCAAATAAATGGTTGGAAAATACTTCACTATAGTTTTTAAAGACCCTATTAATTTTCCAATGCTTATCCCCTTAAAATATTTAGCTTGGCGTACATTCTTAGGACAAATCATCTTTATCTAGAGTACATATTATGGTGAAAATCAACCAAAAATTTTCCTCATGACTACCCCAATGTGCATCTATTCTACAACCACATCCATTTTCTAATGTCTGGTCATGGATGTCATTTCTTGGAAAACCACACACTCTTTACATTCCTCGATTTATGCTTTTTGGTAAATATAATGGATTATTAAATGTATTTAATGAGAGGAAATATTAGTTTCAAAATATTAAAGGGTTTATAATTTTAAATAAATACAAACATGATGAAATTTTAATAGTGGTTTTTAATTTAAAATGAAGGGGGGAAATGAGAGCCCATATGTCAGGATAATAATAGCATAATAAAAATTCAACAATTAGATGGTATAATAGGTCTCTCATTATAAACATACCAAATGACATATAATATGTTTAAATAACAATCAATTAACCATATGGGATTAGTATTATAACAAAATAATATCGATTATTAATGAAAGAGATGGATTGGAAACCCTTACATTTATAAGTACAATGTTATAGATTATATGGAATCATTTAAACCTTAAGAACTCCTTGATAAGAATTTAGAGAGGGGGAGTGAATAGAATATCACGATAAATGCCTCTAAATTAGATATGGATGAGTGAATGGTTGGGCGTGAGATCCTTTTATATGTGAATAAGAGGGGATTTTTCGTGGAAACTAATGATAGGTAGTGGGTAAGAATAATTTCACTTGACGGTTAGGTGGGTTGGGTTAGTTTGGTAAGTTGGACAGGGAAATTTTTCTGAGTCATTTAGGTATTAATTTTCTAAATAAAGTTAATTAAAATTTTATATGTTCTAAATTGGTTTAGGTAAATTTGAGAAACATTATATTACCAATGTTAACAATTATTAATCCTGATTAAATTTAATCATGGTTTTTATTTTGTCATTAAAAACATAAAATCTCTATTATTACCAAATATAGGCATGTGGAATCTAAATTTGGGCTCCAATAAACCTTATTCAGTTTCTAAATATGAAAAAATTAACTTTAAATTAAAATATATAATGCATATATTTTTTATAGAAAGATGAAGTTTAAATTTTTAAGGGTCCTTAATAATATTTTACCTTATTTGATAGTTAAAAGGTGATAGTATATTTTTATAAATGTATAAAATTTATATTAGAGTATTAATTTTAAAATATATCCATTCAAGAAAATACAATATTTAGAGCATTATTGTTCTCTAATAAATAACTTTTTTACTGTAGTAACTAATTTTGAACATCGTAACATAATTTTATAACAAAAATTGATGTTTTTCTCATTTACTAAATTGAGAATTCTTAATAATAATAAAAAATCATTTTATTATATTCAATTTCTAAATGCGATAAAAAAGTAATATTAATATTATCCCTTGTAACATGTAAAAAAATGATTTTTAAAATGTGTGTTCTTAAGATAACAATTTAGGTGTATGATAAACCTTCCAATAATTTTTATTTCATGAAATAAATTAGTTTTTTATATAAAATGAACTATATGGGAAATTGAAAGAAATCTCAAACTGAATTTTTCTAAATTATTATTTAATAAAAATAAATGATTTAAAACTATTTTTAATGGAAATTAGTACTTATATACATAAAATGATTATAAATGTTTTTATAAATTCAATATATTAATTTTAACATATATATTTTTATTTACTACAAATCTGATCAATTAAAAGTTCTTATAAACTTCTTGGTATTTCATAGATAAATTAAATGTTTTGGTAAAAACTGCAATTCTCGCTATTCTCCTCAAAATTATATATTTTAGATACATCTAAAAAAATTAATCTTAATTTGAAATAATTAATCCCAATACGAAATTATTTTTTACCAATAAAATTCAAGATTTTTTGAATTTAAATTTTAAATACAATCATGAGAAAAGACTCTTTAAATTGTACATTGTACAATAAGTTTCGAGATCTAGTTTTTATCGGCTAGATTAAGGACTTATTTATTAGATATTTTCTAAATTTTTATGATAAAAAAGGAATATTTTATTTATTTTTTTTATTTTTTGTCCTTTTAATGTTTTATTAATAATGTTTGAGTTTAATATCTCTCTCCAATTCAATGGGTAATAATTTTCTTTCGGTGGATTATATTATGGAACTAACCACGAATGTTATTCCATTTGTAAAAATGATATGAAGATAATATACAAAGGTAACAATGTGAATTTTTTATTATTGGAAATTAATTTTAATGGTTGAAATTTTATTTAAAATGATAATCTATAGAGATTATATTCAATGAAAATTTTGTGAGCATTTTATCAGGGAAAATTACATTTTTAATAAAAAAACATTCAAGAGAACTTATGTTTTATAAGAAACCCTAATTACTACAGGCCTACCTTGGGGGGATGACCTTTTCCTCCATTACTTCAGACCTCCCTACATCTCTCATGGTCTTGGTTGATTTGGACATTTGGGTTGTCCATCTTCTTATATAATAAAAAAATTACATTTTTAATTAAACTAAAAAATTTCATTGATAATGATACTATGATGTGTTTTATGAAAATATTTTGGGAGTGAATTCTATTTCATGAGAATGTAATTTATTATTTATTGCTTAAGGATAATATTATAAAATGTAATTTTTTATGTGATTTCATGATTTTTATAATGGACTAACTTGTTGATTTATTATTATATCCCTTACTATAACCTTTTCACTCATCCTATATTTTCAAATGTTTTTGAATCAGTTTAAGGATGAGTAATAAAGATATCAAGATCTATCTTTTTTCTTTGATTATTCATCTTAAAAGAAGTGAACATGTCTGGAATGAAATAGGAGTTTAAATTTTTTAATCCTGTTTTTTTGGAAAGAATGTACTTCGTGTGTAAGTGACCATTCTTTATTGTATGCATTTTATAGGTAATAGTTTTAATAATTATCAAAAAATATAAACCGAAAATATCATTATAATTTAATAAAATTAAATATTTTATATTAAACTCATAATCCTTAGTTTATTAAGTTGATGAATATTATAGATAATATTAGTGAAATATTTAAATAACATTAGAGGTTATGAAATTATTAAGAAATGACATTTTAGGGATGTTAAAATATGGATTATATTATAATGAGAAATTCTTTTGTGTTTCTATGTTGATTCATCACATATATGTCTATTATAGAATATTTTTCCACAAGAAATTTGGTGAATGGAGTGAAAAGTATTTTGGAAGATAATATCTTTTTTAATTAGAAACGTGTGATGGTAGGAATTTGAACAGAGACTTTTTTAGAATTGTTAACTCAGTTGATGCATCAAATTAATTGTGGAAACCATGATAGCGAGAATCTAAACTATCCATATAGGAACATGTCTATAGTTTAATATTTCATAAAACAAACCCGTCTTATATATGGTGGGACATTAGAATGAATCATGACCAAATTATACTTGAATTTAATGGAAAATAAATTAATAGAATGGTATTTTTGAACTCAAAATTTTAATTATTTTCATTTATCGTTACAATGTAGTAGTCAATTAGTGGTGGTAATTTTTTAATAATACCAGAGAAAAAATAATTGATTGAAGCTAACGAGGGGATGGTATTTAATTATTTTTCATTGAGAATTATTCTCCTATGGTTGTTTGAATTAGGATTGAAAGAAAATTTTTGGAACTGAGGAAAATGGAAGAGGATTGTGTTACCACCTATGAAGATAACATTTCTAGATTTACTAGATATACACTATATTTTATTTTGGGCTATAATATTAAAATTATATGGTTTTAATCAGGATTTAAAATTAGTTTATAGAAACCAATTATTTTCTTACATAAATTTCTCATCTTATTAGTTAAATATTAAATAAAAACACTATAATCCATGCTGTAATCATATAGATAATAGTTCTTGTAAGAACCTATTTTTTCCTCTAAGGTATGGATGTTTTATTTTCAGTTTGTAATTGAGAAAGGGGAAGAAAAAGATGATTACGAATATAATTCATGCCTATTAGACAACATTATTAGGGGATTAAACATTGTGTAATCATAGTACATGATGTTTAATGGTATGGTCATGCCCCATTTATGACTTTTAAGGCATGTCAACAGAAATGGGGTGAACATGCATATAAACAACATGTATTTTCTAGTAAATGATGTTTTTCATAAAATGTGTAGTATCCACATTTTTTAGATTGACAGACCTCACCTCCCTTAGTTCATGAACTGCAATGTAGGATGACCCAAGGTAAGTGTCAGCTCCTGATTCTTCATCTGAACTCTATTTTGATTGCTATCGGTTACTGTTGAACCCCTTTAGTGAGTTCTATATTCCTCTATCCATTCATTGTATCTTATTCTCTTGACCTGATTATCATTATTTTGGCGTTTATCCATGTTTTTTAGATATACTATGTTCTAGGACAAATTAGTGGCTGATGTTGGATGAGGAGAGTCCTAAGAGTACGAGGTAGGTGGTCTCCTTTTATTCACTAATTGTCAGGATGTTTATATATACTGGAGTATCAGACACCCATTTTTAAGGTATCTCCTTGATTTATAATTGACCCTTGTTGTTTCATATTGATTTTTAGTTAATTGAATATTTGTTTTAAAATATGTTTTAACTTGTATACTCCGATTGAGGTCCACCCCATGGGTGATTTTACTTGGAAGATTGTTTATGGTCATTCGTCCTAGGATTCCAATGTGGCATGCCATGTTTTTCCTTTCAGTATTGTTAAAAATGAATTGATATTATAATATAATTAAAAGGTTTATAAATTGTAATTTAATTAGTTGATGTAATTGTGATGGGTGGAGTTCCCATGGATCCTTGAATTCCTATGATTGTTTGAGATTTATTGGAATGTTCTTATAAAATTGTGAACCTTTAAATGTGAGTTTATTAATTTTAATTCCATTTAATATTTTAATTTACTTTTTTTGTTATTATTCAAATTGTTCACATGTGAGTAATTGAAAGGACAAGCCTAATGAAGTTTGTCCTTACTTGAGTTGTGTTATATGATTTTGGTTTTGACCCAACTGTCTCTAATGAATTGATAATTTAATCCTGTTGTAGTTTAATAGTAAATAACATTGGGTGAATCATGTATTATATTTAAAATTCCATGCATGGACTTATATGTCTATTGTAACTTAGTCCCTTGGGTGATCCTTGGATCCCTGGAATGCCTTGGATAGACTCATTGGGTTTGTTATAATGGTAATCCATGAGTGAACAAAGGACGCTAGGATGCGCTTGAGAGGCATATGACTTATATATCATGAGTGAGATTGTGGCTCCCTATATGAATTCCAAGGAGAGGATCCTTTTACGTGGATTTATACCACAACTAGAGTGATACAAGGTTCATGAGAGGTTCACCGGAATAGGCTCGTTGGATGTTGGTGGAATTACACCTGGTGGGATATTTGAATTCTAACCTAGGAATATCAATGATGGTCTTAGGTTAAAATTTTAATATTGAAATGGAATTTCTTGTGATGTTTTTTCTAAGACAAAGCACAATCTTGGATTCAATAATCACTTTTTTTAGATTAGATGGTCTTCTGAGACTTTTGTCTTACTTACTTTTATACAAGGGAGGACAGGCTTATACAGGGTATAGAGACATATATAAGACAATGTAATTGAATTGATAATGAACATGAAATGAATGTGAATAGAAAACAGTGCATATACGACTGTTCACATTTGATTACTTCCTAGATTATTGCTTTCATTATTGTGCAATTACTATTATATATATTCACTGATAGACTTGCATGGGCCATGGGTGGTTACCTACAAGGATTTTGCCTCACACCTTGTTTGGGACATATTTTTAGACCCAAACATATTATATGGTCATGCATGTCGATAAGGGAAAGTGCCCTTCTTGAGGTACTTGATATGCTTCTTAGGAGTAGGATATCACGGGAGTAAGTCGAGGGTTCCCATGATTCTTAGTTTCATTTGTTTGATTTTTCCCTTTTGGTACTTATATCTTGTGTTACTAAAATATAAATTGTTTTGGATGTCTTCTGAGAACATGTAACCTACCACATCATCTTTTGTACTATTTTTCACTTGGTTATTTATATTATTAGTTTTATACTGTTTAGTTCCATTGCATGGTATTATTGCCTCGACTATTGATTTTCTATTAATTCCTCTATGTTACACACTAATAATGAGGGAATAGTTTCCCTACTATCACTCTCATTCCCTTCCTGTTAGTCAGTAGATTATAGAATTTGGGGATATATGATTGAGGCCATGTTTCTAACGAGGTACGTGGCACATTTGAGTGGCATCCTGACTCAGAATGTTACATAGTGGTATCAGAGGGGTTCTTTTTTGTTGTGATTTTTTTGAGATGATGGGAATAGATTGATATGAAATTGGATTTGGTAATAAGTTGTGTCTGGGAGTAGCTCCCTTGCGTGCAAGGAAAAGATATATTTCCTTGAATTGAGTTGTTATTTTTGGATTTTGAGTTATAACATTTGATTCAATTTCACAATTGGATGACCAACTTGTATTGTGATACTATTATTGATATTATTATGGTTAAATTTTGTTGTAACATGTTGAGATGAGGGTATTCTATCTCACAAATTATATATATTCTATCTTGAAATCACAATCCATGCATTTTTTCCATGCCATTTAGGAGAATTGCTGATATCACACTGTTGTGATAGGTTCCATGATATATTTGCATGTTGTGGTGATATGCGTATTCATACGTGATATTGTTTAAATTGGATAAACACCAAGATTTTATCCCTGAGGTTTATGGGCCCTCTTGGATCAGAAATGGGTGGACCATTATATTTCCTTGTATTGAAACATTTTGCGATGTGTTGTAGGTGGATTCTAAGAATTGATTCTTGGGGAGTACGGTTCCCATAGATTAGAATTTAGCATACCATTTGGGATAGAAATGTGAACTTAGTTTGATTACTATGGGTTTCAAGAAATATGAGGGTTTTAGCTTATGTAAACCCATATTATATGGAATATGGTACAGGGGAACACACAGTGTGTTCTTTTCGTTTTGGGAAGATGAATTCTAAGGGGGTACACGCCATGTATAGGGTATACACTCTCAGTAATGATACATGAATATTTAGTCCAGTACCAGGGAATTTCAACTTGTGTAGGGGTACATGGACATGTAGAGTACATGGGAAAAACTCATCTAGGTATCATTCCATGTATAACTACACAACTTGACCGAGTAAAAGGCCAAGATGATTGAGGACACAGGCATGTACCCTGTTTTGGGTACATGTTGTGTAAAATTCTTACACAATGTGTACT
Organism: Viscum album; assembly: GCA_963277665.1. Taxonomy (NCBI): domain Eukaryota; kingdom Viridiplantae; phylum Streptophyta; class Magnoliopsida; order Santalales; family Viscaceae; genus Viscum; species Viscum album. Next base: position 1,324,903,168 of record OY728160.1, read on the forward strand.
TGGGGTGACTACATGGACAGGCTGGTGGAAGTACACACTCATGTGAGAGATTAACTCTACACACTACGTATGGTTTCTACACATCGTTTATTCCTATTTTGGTACCATTTTAAGGTATTTTCTTGTTTTTTTCACTCTTGAATTGGGATCCTTGATAATGAAATTGAACTGATGTGTGTGCTTGGCCTTGTATAATCATGCCACCACCACGACATCTAGTTGTATTCCAGGAGGGTAGTGACAATCATACCCTAGAGGTGGTAGGCCATGAGCTATTAATGGATTCTCCAATCATTCTGCTTGTGACACCAGTTGTTATACCAAAGGAAGGTGTTGAGGAATAGTTTTGTTAGGTCTTTATGAGGTTCATGAAATTTTTTCAGGGAGCACCAAACCCAGCCAAAACTATAGAAGAGCAAACCTGAGTGGTTCAGTAGTAACATCTACCCACATTTTTTGGGGAATGGTGGACTAAAGTTTGTAGATTTGTGGATAGAGGCCATCTATTGGATCTTAAATCACTTAGAGAAGCCTCATGAGATTATGGTAAATATCGAAACACATATACTGCAGGATTCCTCAAATAGATGGTAGGATCTGATTACTAAGGCAAGGAACAATTAGGGTATGTCATGGGTATACTTATAGACCGTTTTATGAGACTATTACTATCCTAATATGCTAAGGGATGATAGAGCCTGAGATTTTATGCATCCGGAGCAGGGTGCTTCTTCAGTGATGAACTACATGTCCATTTTACCATGATTTAAAATTTCACAAATATTTTGATGGGTGATAATTTATCGAAAGATATGTGATTTGGGGATGGTTTGAGGTAATACATTTGATAATAGGTGAATGTTTTCTAGTTGAGTACCATATATGATGTATTGAATCAGGAATTGGTTACTGAGTATAATCAGAGGGGATCTGGAGGTACGAGCCCGGGCTGTTTGGCACCAAAATCTAGAACTGTCTATATCGATAGAAGGAAGCATTTTCTGGAGCTTCCTCATGGTATTTTTATTAGTCAAAATGTATCTTTAGGTAACCACCCATGGTTCTACCAATGTTGTAGACTGGGGAATATGAGGCCATAATGTCCGATGGACCAATTCAAGTACTGATCTTTTAGTAAGATGAGCCATCTTTTGTTCTTCTATAGGGCGTTTACACCAACAACTAGTGAGAGAGGGTCTCCACCATCTCCACATTTAGGAATGGGATCTACAACTACTCACGAGTCATGGAACTTGAATTCATCAAGACATCTGTGCCATGGTGGTGTTCATGGCTGTGGTAGCCAGACCCAAGGTTCTTATCCACAATTGGGTGGATTAACTCAAGGTAGCTTTGAAGTGTCAAAGGGTCGTAGTACATGTCATACTTATGAAGTGAAATAGACCAAGAAAGAGAAGGATCTTGAACCCTCTACTGTCAAAGATACTATTCTAATTTCCTCTATTTTAGATTATTCACTTTTTGATATAAGAGATTCATATATATTAATATATGTTCTTGTTTTGGAGAGCATTGGGCTTTGTTCATTTACATCTGATGATGTTATGACTATAGAAACTCTATTAGGGATTAAAAAGATAGGTGTGCATTACTGAAAGGAGATCCCCCTTCAGGTTGGTGAATATCACATCGTATGGGACCCCTATATCTTATAGATGAAAGGCTTTTATATCATCCTCAGAATGAAATTTTTGGTTCCCTTCTCATCGTTTTTTGATTTCTATCACCATAGAGGGAGTTTCACTTCACTAGAGGGAAGATAGTTTTGACATTACATTAAATGGGATATATTGGCAAGCTGAGTTGGACTCGAACATCGTGGGTTGGGTGGGATGACTGCCCAGATTACGAGGTTGTATCTGGATTACCATGGAACATGTCAAACGGATTTTCCTCAAGCGGTTGATCATTTTATGGATGTCTTCCCAGATGACTATTGAGGCTTACTGCCAGTGAGAGAGCTAGTGTTATCTACTAAAATAGTCCCATGAGCTACACCGGTATCCATTATTCATTATAAAATAGCTATGACAGAGTTTCAATAGCTCAATATGTAGCTAAAGGATTTAGAATATAATGGTTTCATCAGAACAAGTAATTCTCTATGGGGTTCACCAGTTCATTTTGCGAAAAAGGAAGATAGTGCATTCAGGCTATGCATGAATTATCAGAAAAATGAACTAGTTGATAGTTAAGAATTGGTATCCTATGCCAAGGATAAATGATATCTTTTACCATCTTTAGGATCTCGATTATTCTCCAAAATTTATTTGTGATCAAGTTATTATCAGTTTCATGTTAAATCATAAAACATACATAACACAACTTTTCAGAGTAGGTATGGCATGTATGAGTACATGGTATTGTCATTTGGTGTCATGAACGCACTAGAAGTTTTTATGGCACTGATGAACCGAGTGTTCTATACTTATCTTTATTTAGTTGTTATGGTTTGGGTGGATTATATCATGGTTTATTCTAATAATCAACATGGAAAAGACCCACATCTTGGGATATTTTTTGGTACACTGATGGATCATCAGTTATTTGTTAATATCACTAGGTGCCACTTCTAGATGGATCAGATCCAATTCCTGGGTTACATCATCTCAGAGATAGGAGTATCATGGGACCAAAATAAAGTGAGAGTATTAGTAACTTGGGAGTAGCCCAAGAACAAATTTGATGTAAAGTGTTTATTGGGCATGTTCGGCTACTTTAGGAATTTTATAGAGGAATTTTCATGCTTCTCAGCACCATTGACGAGCCCGACTAAGAAGGGGGTGAAGTATGTTTGGTCAGATTCTAGTGAGAAGGACTTTGAGGAGCTGAATGGTAGATTGAATTCAGTTCCAATACAGATTTTTACAGATCCATAAAGGAGTTAAATTGTGTACTAAAACATATCCGGTATTAGGCTAGGAGAAGTTCATATTTAGGTGGATTAGGTCATTCTGTATAGATCTCAGCATTTGAGGACACATGAGAGGAATTACCCAAATGAGTGATCTTGATTTAGCAATGGTTGTTCGTGATTCAAGATGATGGATTAATTACTTACTGGGATATCATTTTATGGTTTTCACAGACCAAAAAATCCTCAAGTACATATTTACTTAGCATGATCTAAAAGTTAAGAAATGAAGGTGGTTGAAATACCTTAAATATTTTGACTTCAAACTTTCCTAAATGACTGGTAATGGTAATGTACTGGCTGATTGTTTGAGTAGGAGGACTCAAATGAAAGTAGTTCAAGAAGCCAGTAGCGAGCAACAAATTATGGATTTATTATCTAAGATTCATTTAGAGGTTGAAGAAAACTAGAGACATACATTTCGTTCATATTTATCTATTACCTATTCCATCCTCGGTAGAGTGAGGATGAGGAAGTTATCAGATTATAAAGGCCTAATTCAATGGGATATTATGTCAGGTGAGGACCCTACTCCTAGTTGGACCATAGGTGAGGATGAGGTTCTCTGATTACACGGTCATGTATGGGTTTCAATAGACATGTGTGAGGAGATGATGTTGGGATTTTATGCCTTTTTATGGGTAGTTCATCCTAGAAACACCAAGATTTAATGGGATTTACTTCGTTAGTATTGGACACTAGGTACAAAAAGGGATGTAGCTACTTTTTTCATGAGGTTCTCCACCTTTAAGTAGGTGAAGGAAGAACAACAGCGTCCAGCCAAACTTTTACAGCTTCTACCCACTCTGGAGTATAAATGGAATTATATCGCAATGGATTTCATCACAAGATTACCAAGGTCTCCAAGAGGTAAGGATTCCATATGTTTTGTTTATTTTGGACTCATGAATGTTTCACATTTCATTATGATCAAAGAATCATTTAGTGTTGATGAGTTCTGGAGGTTATAAATATGTGATATTGTAAACCTTCACAAGGTCCCACATTTTATCATTTTAGAAAGGGATTCACAGTTTACTTCTCATTTTATTCAAGGTATATGGAGGGTGATGGGTATACAAGTGGTTCTATGCACATATTACCACCCCCAAACAGATGGCTAGTAGGATAAAATGATTCAGGTGCTGGAGGAGATTCTATGAGAATACATCCTTTATTTTAGGGTTTCTTTAGAGAGACACATACCCCTTATTGATTTCAACTATAAAAAATATTTCAAGCTACAATTCAGATGGTTCTATATAAGTATTTATTGGTTAATCCATGTCAATCACCCCTATGTTGGCTAGAGATAGGATATGTAGCTATGATGGGTGCTCATATTTTCTATGAGACCACTCTGTAGGTGTTGTTGATTCAAAAGAAGATGGCTACTGCATAGTGTCATCAAAAATCGTATGTTGAATGATGGAAAAGTCCTTTAGAGTTAGTGGTTGGGGATTGGGTTTTTCTATGTGTTGCACCATGGTTGGGAAATAAGAAGATCTGGAGATAGGGTAATATTTCTCCAAGATATGTCAGTCCATTTGAGATTCTTGAGAGAGTCGGCTTGGTTTCCTATTAGTCAAAGTTATCTCAGAGGTATTGGTATATTCACAACATCTTCAACATTTCTCAGATTAGATTTTACTTCTCATACATATATCACACTTTTTAGCCCAAGGAGGTTGAGTTACAAGTAAATTCATCCTTCAAAGAGAATCCTAAATGAATTGTGGAACATAGAATGAAGGTTATTTGTGGCTAGTTTGTTCTTTTTGTATGGGTGATATGGAATCAAGAACAAGTGAAGGATGATACCTGGGAGAGCGAAGCTGATGTAAGATCATATTTTCTAGAGTTATTCTCAGATGCTTCTTCACTACCCTTGGATGGTAAATTTGTGGATGAATTTTTTTTGGGGGGGGGGAGTTTTTAAGAACCAGTTTCTTCCTTTAAGGTGTGGATATTTTCTTTTTTGTTTCAAATTAATAAATATAGGCAGAAAGTGGTTGAGGGTAAGGCTGCAGGCCTATTACATAACACGAATAGGTGATTATACAACATCTAATGCTAGTACACACCATGTAATGGTCTGGAAAGGACCTGTTTATTATGTGTAAGTCATATCAGCAGAAAGGGGGGGAATAGGAATATACACGACATGTATTTCCCACTACACGCAGTGTATTTTTTTCAAAAAAAAAAAGAAGTAGCCTCATTGTTTTTATATGAATCGACCTGACCTCCCTCTGTTCACAAACTACAGTGCAAGACGAATTGAGGTAAGGGTTGTATCCTGATTCTTCATCTGGACGCCATTTCGATAACCATCTGTTGTGTTGAAACTACTTTTGTGATCTCTTGATTTGTCTTGATCCATTCCTTATCTCTTCTCATATTGAACTAATTGTCATGGATTGGGCATTTATACTCATTTTTCATATCTAATCGATTCTAGGTCTAATTATAATCCATCACTCGAAAAGGAGAGTCATACTTGTACGAGGTAGGTGGTCTCGTGTCTTTCACTAATTATCAAGTTGTTAATATATTCTGGACAATCTTGCACCCATCTTGGGGTGTCTTTTTGATTTATAATTTTCCATTTTTCATATTGATTTTTAGGTATGTTAATTAGAGTTTTAAAACATGTTTTAGGTTTTATACCATGATTAAGGTCCACCCCATGGGTGAGTTTCAATAGATGATTGTTTATGATCATTCAGTCTATGATGCCTATGTGGAATTCCATTTTTTCCATTATTAGGTTGTTAAAAATGAATTTACATTATAATAGAATTATGTGGTCAATAATTTATAATTTAATTGGTTAAGGGTATTGGGATTGTTAGCTTTCCCATTGAACCTTGAATAAGTATATTTGTTTGCACATGTTTGGATTGTTCTGCTCCAACTATGAACATTCCCACAAGAGTTTTTTAAGGTTAAATCCAAGTACTAGTTTAAATTATTTGTGTTTATTGTTATGATAATTGATTCCATGTTTATAATTGAATGTCTAAAACTCATGAGGATAGTCCTTTATTGACTTGTATTAGATAATTTTCGGGTTAACCATAGTGTGGATAATGTATTCTTAATTTAAACCTATTATGGTTGAATGGTAAATAGATTTGGGTGGACCATTAATTATATTTATAATTCCATCGATGGACTTATAAGTCTATTGTACCGCGGTTAGTTGGGTGAACCTTGGATCCCTATAATTACTTGGATAAACTCAATGGGAATGTTATAATGTTATTAAATGAGTGAACAATGGATTCTAGGGAGGAGATCGAGAGTCATTTGACTTATATGTCATGAGTGATACTTGGGGCTAACTAAAAGGATAACAAGGATGGGCTCCATTTACATGTATTCATACCACACCTAGAGTGATACCGTGTTCATGAGAGATTTTCTGGAATAGGATCATAGTTTTTTGGTGGAATTATACCTAAAGTGATAATTTAATTCCAACTTAAGAATAAAAAGGATGAGCTCAATTTATATATTGAATATTGAAATGTAATGTCTTTAGGTGCACTCTCCAAGAAAAATCACAAGATTGGATTCAATATTCACTTTTTTTGTTTAGATGGTCTTATGAGAGTTTTTTTATAATTAATTTTATATGGGGGATGTTGGGGTAAAGTTAGATCTCTATACTTAAATAATTCAATGTAATTGAAGTGTTAATGAACATGAAATGAATGTGAATAAAAATAGGTTCTTGAAATACTATTTAAATTTGAGTGATTCTTAGATTACTACTTTCATTGTTGTATACTTCATATTATGTATTCATTGAAAGATTGACATTGTATTTGGGTTTCTTCATATTGGGATTTAGTATCACACCCTACTTGGGTCATATTTTTGGTCCTAAACAGATTATATGGTTTCAGGTGTCGATAAGGGAAAGTGCCCTTCTCTAGGTACTCGATATGCTGCTTAGGAGTATGAGAGAATGGGACCAAGATGAGGTTTGTGATTCTTATGAGTTTCTTTTGTATGTTTTTTTATTTTATACTAATATCATGTATTACATTGTTGTAACCTGTTGTATTTATTTTCCTAGAACATGTACCCTATTGCATCATCTTTTCTACAATTTGACACCTGGTCATTTATATTATCGGTATTCATTTGTTTACTTCGTCTATATGGTATTACTGCTTCCACTATTGACTTACTATGATTTACACTGTTTGGTACTCTTGTAATGAGTTCATTATCTCCCCACTATCACTCTGCGGCCATCACTACTAGTCAGAAGCCTCTGACATTTGGGGAGATGCGCTTGAGACCTTATGGATAACTGGTAATAGGGAACCATTTAGTTGTGTTTAGATCCGAGATGTTATAGGTATTTGGAAATAGGGACACATAAAAAACTATTTCATAATACATCTACATCATCCCACACCATTTTCTTTGCAACTTTCTCCCTTATTATATATACGATACTTACATCTTTTATTCATTACCTAGGGAAAGGAAACATAAGAAAGAGTGATCTCAGATTCTGAGTAAGGGTAAAAAAGGGTATATTAATGATGAAATAAACATAATATTAGAATAAGTGTATGATAACATGAATATAACATTTGAAAATCATCCCCTATATATAAAAGATCATAATCTTTAGTCATGGAATAATTCTTTGGTGGTTTATAAGACAAAAATAAAAAATTAATCATAAAACATGATCCATGTCAGAATAAAATTATCATAAGACATAATTTTTTAGATTAAAAATAATCATATAAAATATTTTTCTAACCAAATAATCACTACTAAGACTATCATAGTGGATGGGGTTCACTCACAATTCCATCATATCATTTGTCAAGGATCAGTCCCAAGGCTATCATAGTGAAAAAATTCCCTTATTTAATAGGGTTAATTCCATATTCCAGTACTTATTATCCAATGATGTATCAATATTTAATCAATTTAATAGAGGTAAATATAATTATGGTCCAACCAATCACGTAATCCTAATTCATTCATATATGTGAAACAAGATTATTTGTAACACCGTGATATATTAAAATAGGAATATCATATTCGATATAGTGTATGAAATGAAAAAAAAGCCTCGAAGAGAATATAACACTCTAGAAAATTATGATATGTACTTTAAAAAAAATTCAATCACATATATTTCTATAAAATCACATAACATTGGGTTTATATGAAACATGATACACAATTAAAATATTAATATTTAAACATGACCATTGTTACATAGTCGTTAAGTTGACAAGTATTAATATGTATAACTAAATTATAAAAATTATATGGTTCACATTGGTATAAAATAAATCAAATGGTTATATATTCATTATAAATAAAATAATTATCATTTGAATGAAACAGATTTTTTTTTGAAGAAGCAGTATTTTTTAAAAAGGTGGGTTAGTATCACTTTACACACATAATTTAAAATTTATTTTTAAAAATTATATAAGTTTTGTATAAAAAAAATAAATTTAACTTCTAATATTTTCTTGTCAAAATTATCATTGGGTTAATTTATGTTAATTTCATGAAAATATTAGTTTGTTGATGAATAGTGAAAAATAAAAATTTTTATTAAATGATACATATCCATTAAAATTATTTACAAAGTTAAATTATATTTTAAATTAGTATTAAAGTCAAATTAGTTCAATTAAATTACAATTTATACAACTAATGTCCCTTAAATCACTTTCATATTTAATTTTTAAATAAAATAATTTTCATATTTTAAAATTTTTTCTTCTGAAAAAACTAATTTTTTACAGTGATAACGGTCTTAACATTAAATTTTATTATACAACCTGTACGAATTGAAATCAGTATAATATATTCAATTTTTGGAATCAGGATATTTTATAATATCTAACAACTTAAACATATCATTGACTATAATTAATTGTGAAAATAGAAAAATTAATTACCACATTTAAAGGAAAATGTCCTTATCGTGGGTTAGACTTTGATGATAAGGGTTAAAAAAAACCAAATGTTTTTACAAGACACATTTATGAAGATATTTATACATTTCCACATATTGGGATAAATATTGAAACGTTTTAGAGGCTTTTTGAATTATTTAAATGTGGTTATCACTTTTTCTTTTAAAAACTTCCAAGTGTGTCCTCTCCCACACTTGTAAAAGGCCACCCACTTTCCTTTCCTCCTCACACTTCAAAATCACATAGGTTTGTACAGTAAATTTAAAAATAACTTTATTAATTCCCTTACCTCGTCTTATAGTCCTTATATATATTTGGAATCCCCACCAATAATTCATTAGTTATAAACTTAAAGAGGCTCTCTAAAGAAAATGTAATGTTCTTAAATATGAATATTTGTTTTATTTGTTCTTCCACCACATTAAAATAATATTTATAAATGATTATATATTAAAAAAAGTATCCCCTATATACATAGATGTTATAATTATAATTTAATAACCTAGATCCATCTATACTTCAATGAAATGGAAAAAACTGTCGATCATGTGTACGGCGGACTACCGCCTCGGGAAATGATCTAATTTATTCTCAATGACCATAATAAAGACTAGATAGAATGATGTATTTAACATATTTATATGAAATTTATGAATTTATTATACTTATTTAATTATTATATCACACATACCATCTTACTAACAAATTTTTTGAGGATATGATATTGTCATTCGTCTGTATGTCGGACTACCACCTCAAAAATCGATGTGATTCAGTTTTCACTTATACATTACATGAAATGTAGTAAGGATAAATTTAATAATCATATTTTCTATTTATCACCTAAAAATAATTCCATAAATATAATATCTCATTTAAATTATTTCTTTATAATCAGTTAGAAAATAATAATGTTGTTTGTTCCTACATATGGACTACCATATCCTGTAGTAATATGGAATTTATTTCATTTATTTTTACATGAATGGTAATAAGGATGTAATTTATTAATATAAATGATTTATATAAAAAATGAATTATTCTTTAAAAGGTAATTACCTTTTAGATTTCATTCATTCGATCCTTCTAGTAAAATGGAAACAACATTCACGCGTACATACAACTTACCTTCTCCATGAACGGTGTAATCCATTTTCTATATCTAACATTTATATGTTAATATAATTACATATATGATATATATATATATATGATATTTAAATCATGTTTAAAATTATGGAGATTATTTATCCATGACAAATGTAAAAGGACTAAAATTACTGAACCAAAATGTACCTGAAAAATTATATAATTATCACCCAAAATAACAATTCTTACAAATAAATGTCAATAAATAGGTGATAAAATGATACAATTAAATAATATATCATATTAAATATATGATTATGGTTTTTAAAAATATTTATAATAAAAAAATAATTATACTGGAGGTTCTGACATGTATGATGGAAAGCATACAGGAGGAAAGGTTTTCTCGTCCACTTTTACTGTTGTGAGACATATTCCATATTCACCACTTATTCCATTGTGTGAGGTATATAATTACTATTTATATAAGTTATATCTTGAATAAACTTCTCTTAATGGTATTTAAATCTTCATTTGATTTTATTTCTTCCCTAGTTCATATGATTCAAATTTTACAAAAGTGGTATGTGTGTATTTCACAATCACGTTGTTATTTGAGATTGTTTATGTTTATATATCCCTTGGGGGAATTATTTGATACATATAAATTAAAATCACCATATTTTATAATAATATTGTTATTCATTGAATTTTTCAAGTAAAAGTATAATTTTTACTCTATTTTGTACTTAAAATGGTTTACAAAACGTTTTTATGAAAATATGAATTTATTTCTCTTTTCGGACAAAAATCATTTTTCTTTAAAATCTAGGTTTTCCAAAAATGTTTTCAAATGTTTTCATAGTGAATTTTTTGGTATATTTGGTCATAAATTATAAAAAACCTTTTTCATACCTTTTATCTACTAGGAATATATTTTGTTGATACCATCCTTATTAAATATTTGGATGGTTTATGATCAGTTTCACTAAGGATGTATAATTTTAATATCATTTGACATATTGCTCAGGATGGATAATGATTATGTTTATTTATTGGGGTATATATTATTATTTCATATATTATTTATTAAATATGAATTTTTATGTTTATTATGCATCAACCCATTCATATGAGGAATGGGTTAGACTTATTAAGTTATGGGTGGGTCCTGAAATAATGTAGCCACTCGATGCATTGATAGGTCTCATGAAAAAATTTAGTTGGATAGTTATTATGGGTTTTTACCTACCTATTTAAACTATCTTGATAAATTTCATTATAATATGTTTTACATGCCTATAATTATGTATTCCCTTATTGTGAGATATTTTATTGATGTCAATTTGATTATTCAACTAGTAAGAATATCCATGGATAAGTTTAATGGTTTTGTGAATTTTTAAATGGATTTATTTTTTCATCAGTTATTATTTCTATATTATGATCACGTTATTTTTATATGTAATTTTTTTTAGTTATTTATGTTTCCATATTTATTTTTTTTATTTATGATATCTTCCAGTATACACATATCCATACATAGGATCAGGGCTCACCCCTTTCTTATATTCTATTCTTCCATGATACCCAAAATATATTTTTTGTTCATATTATGGGATATTGTAAATGGAATAATGGTTATCAAAAAGAAAATACATTTTGTATTTTATTGTATAATATATAATTTTAATTTAAAGTATGTTTCTAGTTTACCAAGACTATAAAACTATTCATTCCTTTTGTATTTCATTATGTGTATCTTGTGATAATGTAATAAACTAAACACTAACACTATAATACTAAGGTCTAGGTATTTATAGTTGGTATCAGATGAAGTTATTACAAACCTTGGGATATAGATTTATGAAAACATAGATTCGAGAATATAACCCTATTATTTACTTTATGGATAATTATAAGTATAGGATAACATCATAGAGTTTTGTTAAGGTAAATATTAGGTGGTTTTATAATAAATACATATCTTTATAGATATTTTAGGTGAATTGGTTCTATAACATGTGCATCTAGGGGTAATAACTATGAAAATGCACATGAGGATATACTTAAGCATTACCTATTATATGATAATATGACTTACTACACCCTAGGTTTGATATTCCAAGGGTATATTATTTGGTTAATTCACTTTTTCTATAAAAAAATTATAAAGGATTTAAAAATATTTTATAATTTCAAAACATTTTCAAAGAAACCATGTTTATGATTATAATATTTTCCATGTATATATTTTTTAATTTATGGTGATTAATTCATGGGTATTGGCATAATGCATTATGTTTCATAATGATATGATCTAATCTAGTGTATTACATTTTTTAGAAATGGTAAATAGTGTATATAATGGGAATTGTATCAATGCACATAACACATATAGGTATTTATCTATTAATAAATCTAATGAATCTATACTTAGAGATACATTTGGAACTAAGGAAATTATAACCATATTGGGGAATCTAACTTAGGTAATGAGATACAACCATTTCTGTATAGAGCATCCTACTGATCCATAATGTGGTGTAATAATGGTATAAAAATTTATGAATCAACAACTTCTATCATTCAATGAGGCTACAAATCCATTTTTAGATGAGAATTATATATATACCATAGAGAATATATTTTATTATTTTGTTTGTAATGAAAGGGTGATGGGTTTTATTTTAGTTTATCATATCTCAGGATATGTGGATCAATGGTTGTTATTAATTCAAAACAACATAAATGTAGAGGAAATAACAAAAATGGAATGGAATGATTTTATGTACTCTTCTTGGAAAATGATTTTCCTTGAGATTAATGAGAAGATATAGAAATAAAATTCTAGAGTCTGATAAATAAGGAAGATAAAATTATTCCTAATTATGATGCTAAATTTACAAGGTTAAAATTAAATTATATGGACTATGTATATAGTCCAAAGAGAATTATTGGCGGTTTATTTTATGGGAATATGAAAATTATTTAAAGGAAACTAGTCTCCCAACATTTACAATCATATAAAGACATAGAATCATGTGATATAAAGGTAGATAAAAAATACTCTAAGACTCATGGATTTTAAGGGACTCAAGATAAGAGGCTTATGAAAGAGAAAAAAGACAGAAAATGGGAATATTGGAAAGAAGTATTTCAACCTTATAATAATTTCTAAAATCAACAACCCATTATAGGATTGAAGGGAATGTGATTTTACCAAAATTATAGAGAGAAAGGACACCATGAACATGGTTGTAAGAGAAATACTAATCTTATAATGTGAAATGCTTAAATTTTAAGGATATGGGTCACTATGGGAATGAATGACCCAAGAAACATGGAAGCATACATAAAAAGAATCCTAGATATGAAGGTTAATATAATTATATTATTATATAGGAAGTAGAATGATTGTTTTCCTTCTGTTTGGAATCATGAATTATATTATAAGTCTATTTTATAAAGGAAATTACGATTATAATAATTATGAAATTTATAAGGTTTTTACAATTGAACTGTCTATTTATGAATTTTAGAGTATATGTAAAATGGTACTGATGACCAAGAAAAGTGAATCAGTGGAAATTATATCTTCATGAAAAATACATGATTAGGGGAAAATAACCCTTAATATGTTCTTTATGATGAGATAGCAATTATAAAGATATGTTTATGGGATAATATTGGTTACCATGAATGTGGATAGATATTTGATGGTTTTTTTTACATTTTGGTTGTTTATTACATGTTTCTATTTTTGTAATATGTTGAATAGAAATATATTTTATTTTTCAAATCATTAATTTTATCATTAATTCTTTATAGAGATTATGGTATTCACATATTTGGTATTTCACATTAAGAGAAAAATTAATTTTTTTTGGGTAATTTAATGATACATTGATTTTGGATACTCATTAACCTTCTTTCTAAATATTGTCAGACATATTTTGGATGAGTTTTAATGTGGAATATTTTTTGAATGGATTTTTTTATAATTTGGTATTTTTTTTGAGATATTATATATTCAGGTATTATATTATATAAATTTTTCAATCCATTTTTATTTTATTAATTATTGATGTAGTAAGTTGTTATTCTTTTATGTATATTATAATATGTTTAAAGTTAATTTTAATGCCCCAGACATGAAGATTCATCTTCAATAATCAATGTTTGGATCAAAAGACAATATTGTTGGGGAATTTGATTAAAGTAAAATTGGAAATTGATTATATTTTCTTATGTTTCTTTATTATATAGTAAATTAATCCCTCAACTCCATAAAAAGGATAGGGAAAGAAAAATGTGATCCTAGTACATTTAGTTTTGACGAACCAATGGTTTTTCCCACCTTATTATTTTATTGTTTTAAGGTTCTTAAATTTATATTAATCATTACCTTTTTATCAATGATTTGTCTCACTATCTATTACTCCTTTTCTTGTTAGTATTCTTTTCCATGTTCATGTTTTTATTTCCTAGTAGTGTTATCCTACTTATAAACCTATTAATATGTTATTCTATAAGACCTTAATACTTCCATTTTTCTATTATCAAGAAAATATATTATAAACATTTTAACAAGGTCTATTTACAAAATAGATATTTTAAAATTTACAAACTTTAATTAACGATATCATGATTAAATTGAATGGACATAATTTATTTATTGTGGAAAGAATGTAACACAATGGGATTTGAAAAGAGGAAAATCATGTTCAATATCTTGTATGACTCAGAACACCATTATTAGAATAGTATAAAAACCCTAATACATTCCAATATATTTCTTTTTATCCAAATTCAATCGCTTTGATAGCTTGTGATTCATGGAACATGGGGCTTAATAAAACTATACACTATTAAAATATTATTATTTAAACACAACCATTATAACCATGCATTTAAGTTTCAAGGTATTAATTGGACTAACTAAATTTAAAAATTATATTATTTAAAAATGTTTAAAAAATATTAAATGGGTATCTAATAATTATAAAAAAAATAAGAATCAATTCAGATAAAAAAGAAATGTTTTATGAAAAAAAGTATTTTTCCAAGAAGCAGCCTTTCTAAGATTTGAACACGTCATAAAAATTTAACTTCTAACACCATTAGAAATTTTTTATGAAAAAATTAAATTCATTTATGAAATATACACATAAATTTTTTCTTTGGGTGAATTTTTTATAATTTTATGAAAATATTACTTTTTTTATGAATATTGCGAAAAATGATTGTTATTGAAAACTAACTTTTAATTTAAATTATTTAAAAAGTTTAACTATATTTTATATTATTTTTAAAGTAAATTTACCTATATTATTTTAAAATTTAAATAATTTTTTTCATTGTAATCAATTTGATATTATATTTTATATAAAAACATTTAAAACTTTTAAACATTTGTTTTTTCAGAAAAAAAAAGCTTTTTTTCCGATGTGCCAATGAGTTTAATATTAAATTGAATTCTTCCACTTCAAAAAAAATCGATTTATAAAAATTTATTAAATATTTGGAGTTAAAGTAACTAATATTATCTAATAAGTTCAAATTAATTTTCAACCTTATTTAATAATTAAAATTGGAAAAATTAATTATTGAAGTTAATGTAAAAATGGGGTTAAAGGGTGTTAAACTAAGAAGAAAAGGGTTTACAATGGCCTAAAACATGTACAAAACCAATTTTATAGAAATATTTTGACCTTTTAACCTCTACAGTTTTATAAAGACCCATTATTGAGTCTTTTTTCCTAAAATAATTGTGGGTATCACTTTCTCATTTCAAAGCTTCTAATTGTGTCCTCTCTACCACTTACAAAAGGTCATCCATATCCACTCCTCTTCACACATCGAAATCCTTTTGGTTTTTCCAATACCAACACAAATCCATTATTTAATTCCCTACCCACATACTGTCAGTATTATTTTTAATATTCATCCCTCCATTGATGTCTTTAGGTATAAACCTAATGAGGCTCCCTCAAGAAGAGGTATAATTATTAAATGTTCATTTTTGTTTAGTTTCTTCTTACACAACATTAAAATCATCCATAACTATGATAATATAATATCAATAATTTACTCTCTATACTGAGTTGTTATTATTTCAATTTCATAAGCCAAATCTATCTCTATATCCATCAAATGGGAAACCAAATCATCGATTGTGTGTATGGTTGACTACAGTCCTGAGAACAGATGTAATTCATTTTCCATCACCATCATTCAAGGATTGATAAAATGAACTATTTAATAAATTTAATATAAATTTATGAAACAATTATACATTAATAATCATAATATCATATGTACCTTCTTACTTTAGATATTTTGTGGGGATAAGGTAATGTTTATCATGTGTATTGCAGAGTACCGTCTTGATAAGTGATGTGATTCATTTTCATTTATGCTATACAAGGAATGAACTATGGATAAATTAAATAATAATATGTGAAATTTATGAAATATTCATATTTATAGTAATGTAATATGGCATATAACTTCATTCCTTCTAGTACATTGGGAAAAAATAATGTCGCTCGTGCGTACATGTAGACTATCAACTCCATATAGCGATGTGAGATTTTTTTCATTTATTATTTATATGGATGGTTACAAGGATTAATTTTATTAATATAAATTCTATATATAAATAATTTTTCCACAAAATATTGTTTATTACTCTTAGGCATGGATCATATTAGATATTTATTATTTCCCAAACTACACTAGCTATAATGAAAAATCAAAAAAGCATTAATGGGTCGATCCCAAATAGAGTGGTTGATGCAATACTGAAACATATTGAACAATGTTTAGGTAACACCAATTTCAATTTGATTTTATTAAACTAATTTAATTAAAAAATTAAAAATCTAAATATTAGATAAAAATAGTTTAAAATGTTGAATAGAGGAAACTAGTTTCAAAGAATGGTTTTGATAAATAAATTAATTCAACTTCAATTAAAAACAATAATATTAAAAAAAATGGAATCCATTAAATTTTATTGATAAGAAAAATGATAAATCCCAATATATCATCCACAAAACATTAATTCATCATGTTCTGATGAACCAAAATAACAAAATTTCGTTATGGTCATATTTCCAAAAGTTGAAAAATAATTCAATTCAGTGGTCATGAATAAATTATCTTAATAAAGTTGTTGTTCATTCATAATTGAAATAATTACTTCTATGAATCAATGATAAATAAAATAGTTTTTTCATGAAAAAATGATATTGATTAATAAAACAATCTTATGAGTGAATTAAAATCATGATTGCATTGTACACAACCCCTTTAATTGATTTCACTCCCCTCAAAGGGGTTCAGTCAATCATCATCAGGTAATCATCGATGATGAAAGAACCAATACCCATAGTGGAGAGATAAAGAAAGAAATAATTATATGGGGATAAAGATTAGATAAATATTTTAATTAATCTAAATATCATTCACCATTTAATTAAATAATGAAATGAAAATGGGAATCAGAAATAAAAGCATAACTCTGAAGAATGATATCCTGGTTGGAACAATATGGTAACCACCCGATAGTCGAACCCCTATGCTGAAAATGGATCGATATTAAATTTGAGGAATCTCATATTTGTATTCTTTATTTATTCCTTGGGATTATCTTGGTTAATATCATTATATAATGGATTATTGGGTCAAAGGAGACATCCCCCTGTCGAAATATATGTAAAATTTCATATCTAATCTAGACTAAAAATCATCATGGCATGAAATATCTAACTGTGTGTGAACGTTTTAGAACAACAATTTTTTTTTAAATTTCTTCTCTTCACATCGTTTAAATTTTATAAAAAAAATTTATTTTATATTTCATTTACATGATACACACCATGAAACATGTACTTCAACTGGTTGAATTTTGGTTTAATTATTCGGTTTTGAGCATCCTGAACATCATGTGTTCTTCCAAAATCATGGGAAACATTCATTAAATTGGAAAATAGATTTTTTAGTATTCAATATTCAATATTAACATTATTTTTCTTCCATTTTCACACCGCATCACTTACAAGCCCAATGCGAAGTCCTGTTATGTTATGTAATTCTCATGTTCTCCTATCTATTATTCCATAGGTCCTTCCGGTCATAAGAAAATAAGAAAAATTAATATCAATAATAAATCTCATATCCAATAAATTAGTATATACATAATTCACCTATAAGATATATGGAGACATAGTTACAAAATATAGATATCAAATACCCTCGAAATCAAATCATTACTCATCATTGATAATAATCTCAACATTGAAACTCAAACGAAACATAAATAAACAATGGGATTTTCAAAATATGATAGTCAGAAAAATTATTTATAAATTAATATTATTAAATATAAAAACATACCTAAAAATGAATTCACAAATCATGCTTCATTTATAATTCAAAAATCATGACATTTACCATTTTCAATATCAAATTTCAACATTTCATCAACACCCATTCAATTTATGATTTATTTCCCTATGAATTATTTCTATAATCACTCAAGGTAAAACATTAATTAAAATTATGTTTATACCACAAGTATGTGAACCAAACCATTGGGTTTTATAGAATCTACCTACCCAACCCCATAGATAAAATTATCACAATTAATCTTGAATGATTTGAAATTACGATCAAATGAATAAGAGGTTGGGGGTTGATAACTACAGATGTTTAAATAATGTAGGGATAAAAAAGAAGCTAAAACCTACTATATAATGCATGATATTTAAAATAATTGTCTCCATAAAATTCTCATTATAAAATTAATCCCATATTTCACACCCCCACAAATAAATGTCAAGGCTCATAGATGATGTAATAAAAATAAAGAATGTACCTCTCTTCTTGTTATTTTTTTTTCTAAATGTTTTACATAAGACATTACTCATATCCAACACCTAAATAGATATTATTTTATGATCATTGGACCATAAGTGGTGATTTTGGACATAACTAATAAATAATCAATTTTTTTTTATTTTTTTGAAAACCATGATTGTAGTGAAACTCATATATACCATCTAACCACATATGATAAAAATAATCAGTCTGGAAATTGAGATTTTTTTTTCTTCACACCCAAAACACATTTTTTATATTTTTTATAATAATAGGGAGAAATGTTGAATTATAATGTATGTAAATATGAACCTTCCCCGAAAAACCCCATGGAAATGCCATAAAACCACCTCTAAAGAAACAACATCCCATATCCAACATGAATAAACTCTCCTCTAAACTCATTCAGTTAAATATCATGAAAAATATGAGGATTATGGTAGGAATAGAAAATAATGGCCCCTAATGTGGCTCAATACTTAAAATTTTATCTATGTATTATATGGGATAAGAAGGATAAATTTATAGGTGATTCTTAGGATAAATTTCTAGTTAATAAAATGCCTTAATCATTTCAAAATTGAATTAGTTCAGTCGTAGATTAGAAAATATATGAATGAAATTTGTCATGACCCGTCCCCTGGGGCCCGTGTCGTGACTACCCCAAGCCCGCCTTCCATAGGCCAGGGGCTAGTGACTAGCACCAAAGGCGTAATTCCCTAAATTTTTGAAGGCATTGCCTTTAAAACATGAAAATTCTCACAACAGAGTACAAGATGGAAACAAAAAACTAATGTAAAAATGTATAACAAGAGAGTTTTGAAAAGTAAAGGGGCTGGAAATAAAAGCCCAACTATAAAGTAGAAGTACAACTAAAGGGAAAAAACAACTGAAAAGTGGAAAGCAGCTCCTGGATTTTCGACCACATATCCTACCTAAAGGGTAGGTAAAGAATTCCTCTGTAGCATTCCATGTCTGTCTGTCACCTCCGTGTACCATCACGCTATGTAGTCTACCTCCGGGTACTATCTGTCTAAGTACACTCAGCCTCGGTTAGTGTTGTCTGTCGTCTGCATCCAACACAATGAGGTGCGGGCATAGACCGTGCACGGGTGAGTATAACTATACTCAGTAGGGACCCCGAGACCCTCATAGTCTCTCAAAATCCACCATGGATAAACCACAGAGTAAGAAAACAATAGATGACCCCACATAGGTATATGCCCATATAAATACCTAAGTTATCAAGTAACCCATGTCAATCATGAGGTGAGCAAAAACGTTACCGACTCAACTCACACATGTATTCAAATTATGTAGAGAGATATAGATAATCAAATGCACCCACTAAATCATCTATTCTGTCGAACCCACACAGGATACAGAAACAGTTATTCAGAAAAACACACAGAGGATCCAAGAACAGAAGTCAGAACTGTCGACCCACACAAAATCTAGGAACAGTAGTGAAAGCTTTGGAACCCACATAGGATCTAAGAACAGTTATTCTGTTAAAACCACATAGGATCCAGGAATTGAAGTGAGAACTGTTGAACCTATACGGGATCCCAAAACAGTATTCAGTGCACTTCCCGCCACAGGGTTCCGCACAAAGCATGCTTTATTCTGGGAGGGTGTGCTCCTCAAGCTGAGTGTTGATACATCAACTAAAACAAAGTCCCAATAAGAAGTATCTCAAAGGTCCACCACGTTATAGGGGTCTCAACACAATAGACAGCACATCAATCGGACGCCCGGTCTCTGAGTAATTAGCCTTTTAGTCCTGGAGGCCTGGTTGGATTCGTGTACGATCCCACTTGACTGTATCTCAACGAAACCCTGAACTCAATTGGGGTATACTCAAAGGGATGGATACACTCTATAATTTCTAGCACCTCTAGCAGATCATCAAATGGTCATCCGGTGCCAAAGATATGGCCAAGAGAAAGTAACGGGTCATGGTGGGCCCGGGTCCGGTCCGACCTAGTCGGAACGACCCGGCCCTACCCAGTCTGGGCCGAACCAGTCTAGGTTGACCTAGTCAGACCTACTGGGTATATCCCAACCCATTGAGTGGGCCAACCTGTTATGTTTGTCCTGGCCCCCTGGGCCCAGCCCAGCAGGACGCAAGGGCGGTTCGTCCCGCGCTCGGAGCCAGTTCGACCCGGAGTGTCGCAAAGGCGCGGCTCAGCCCAGAGGGCACGGCCGGGACAGTTCATCTGTGGTTCCGAGAGGGGGACCACAGACCGGTTTAGAGGGCTGGGTGGTTGGGAGACGGCCGGGTAGGGCGCGGCCCGATGGGCCAACGAGCAGCCGGTTCGGGCAGGGCGCAGCCCAATGGTCCGGTTAAGGCGCCCTAGTAGGGCACGGCGTGGCGGGCCGGTGGGTGGGAGGCGTGTGACCAGGTGGTTCGGAAGCCATGAGGCATGCGGCCGGGAGGGCCAGTGGCTTGGAGGAGCGTGGACAGGTGGTGCGGCGGCTGAGAGGTGCGCGGCCAGGCTAACCGACGATTGGGAGGCGTGTGGCCAGGCATGCCGGCAGCTCGGCCAGGCTGGCCGGTGGGCGGTCGGCAGCGGCTGGGAGCCAGGCAGTGCGGGCAGGCGGCGGTGGAGCCAGGGTGGCTCAGCCGGAGGACCGTAGTTTGTCCTGGAGTACCAAAGCGCCGCCGGGGAGGGGTGGTTTGCAAAGGCCGTGGGTAGCACGAACTTTGTCGTCGCCACCTTCGTCGCCTCGTTGCTCATCGCCATACTGAAATTCAATATAAACAAGATCAGCGGAGGGGTTGGGCCATGTTGGTTTGGCTCTCACACTCCACGTTTAGGGTGGTATCAATTTTTTGATCAAATATGAATGATGTACCACAATTATTTTACAACCACGCAAAGACTTCTTTCTTTCCGAAGAGGAGAAATAGAAAAGGAATAAACACAAAAGTAAACCCCCTAACATTTTTTTCCCTTCATCATTTGTTGAAGGAGTTAGAGAAAGTAGATGAATAAGTTCATCATTCATTGTGTCCACCGCACGTTTCCAATCCCAAGTTGTGTCAGCTGTGGAAGACGCTCCATGTCGGTAGGTGTCCGGGGAAGATGTCGAAGAAGGATTGTCACCGGCGTTCTTCATTGGAAGAAGGCATTCTTCATTCTTCATTCGGAGAATTATAATCCTCCCAAGATATCCTCTTCCCAAACTTCCACCCAAATGTTAAATTTGTGCCAAATAATAGATTAGAGTATCTATTAATTCATTTTCAAGAATTCAAAAAGAATTAATTAATTACTTGACTCCACCTAATTAATGTGAAGGGTTGGCACAAATTAATTAGAGGAAAGGTGAAGAGGCTCTCCCTGATTAATAAATGAGAGTGGAGTGGTTTTACTCTCTTCCATCAATAGGGGGTTAAGCACCATGTGTTCCCCACGTCCTAACCTATCACGGGAGGTTATGTTCAGGTGGGCCCCACCACCATAACCTCTAATGGAAGGTTAAGGTGTGGTGGTCACACCTCCAACTTCCATGAGGAGGTTTTAACCACCAATAAACCACATGGTGTCTCAAATAAAATAAAGGGAAGTCCACTTTCTTTTATTACTTTCCACAAAAATCCAAAAAAATATCTTATATTCTCGACTCATTGTCCTCGAAGTGAAAGTATTCTTAAGTGAAAACTGGCGCTGCGAGTTAAACGGTTCCCTCAGATTTCAGTTCCGAGCACTGGTTCAAGAGTTATAAAATCCCTCTTGTACGTTTACTGAACGTACTCAAACAAAACTTCAGAAATTGATTCTGGGCACACCGGGCATCAGAATCACGCGCTGCCAGTTTTCAAGGACTCCTAAAATTCCCATGTATTTAATACAAAATTTTCCTTGGAAGTTCTATGTCTTTAAATTCACCTCACCTTAGGGATTTATGTAACCGTAAGCTATAACTCGAACTAAGGGAACAAGTGGTGGTACTGAACTCACATTTGAGCCTCCCGCTCCCATGTGCTCTCTCAGAGGATCATGTGCTTCCAGTGAACGAACACCGGAGTTATCAACCATCCACACAGGACCCACTCTTGTCGATCCTCAATCTCCACTATAACCTCCATAAAAGTCTCCCCATCGTTGATGTCCTGCTCTCCATAGTCGATGATGTGGGAAGGGTCATGCAAGTATCTAATCAAATGAGATACATGGAAGACGCCATGAACTTGGTGCAACTAAGGTGGAAGAGCTAAGCGGTAAGCCACCTCATCAACTCTGCTGAGGACCTAGAAAGGTCCGATGAACTTCAGAGATAACTTGCCACCTCGTCCAAATTGTTTTATACCTTATAGAGGTCAGACCCATAAGAAGACGTGGTCGCCATCCTCAAACTCTTGAGGTCTCCGTCTCTTGTCAACATACGACTTCTGCCTGCTCTGTGCAGTATTCATCTACTCCTGGATAATCTGCACCTTCTCCGTGGTAGCTCGTACCATCTCTGGTCCCACTAGTGATGACTCCCAAGGGTCAGTCTAGCACAAGGGTGATCTGCAAGGTCGCCCGTATAATGCCTCAAAAGGTGCCACCCTATGGTGGAGTGATAGATGATGTTATATGAAATCTACACCAAAGGTAATTGGTCCTCCTATCTAGGATTGAAGTCGAGGACACAAGCACGTAGCATGTCCTCGAGGTTTTGAATGGTCCGCTTAGTCTGACCATCCATCTGCGGATGGAAGGTGGTGCTCAGATAAAGTTGTGTCCTGAAATCCACCTGCAACCCCTTCCATAGCTAGGAAGTAAAACATGCATAATGATCAGAGGGAATAGAAGAAGGTACTCCATTTAGCCGCATAATCTCTTGCAAATAAAGGTGTCACAAGCTCCATACTGATCCCTGCTCTTTGATTGGTAGGAAGTGGGCCTATTTGGTGAGTCGGTCAACGATCACCCAAATAAAGTCATGACCCATTGATGTACGTGGATGACCCATCAAAAATTCCATGGATATCCCATCCCACATCCACTCTGGAACCTCTAAAGGCTAAACCAAGCCTGGTTGTACCTAGTGCTCTTCCTTCACTTGCTGAAAAGTGAGGCATCGAGAGAGAAACTCTACTACTGTCATCTTCATACCTGGCCACCAGTGCTGTCGTTGAAGTTACTGGTACATCTTTGCCACTCCTGGATGTACCGCTAAAGGGGATGTGTGTAACTCCCTCAACACTTCCTCCTGAAGTGACACGGGTACCATAGTACATCCTCTGAAGAGGATGACATTCTCCCAACCTTCAAAAAATCAATCAGGTGCATGTACTGTAGATATCTGAGCATGTCGTGTCTCGTAGTCAGCGTCCCCATGTTATACCTCCCTTACATGCTGAAGAAGTGGGGGAGTGACTATAAGAGAATAATGGAAGGTTTTTCCATATCTATCCATAAAATGATATCTGCAAAGTAGACAACTGCTCCGTTGCTTCGTCTAGCAGTTGTATACCAGATATCCTACTGAGAGAATCTGTTACAACGTTCCCCTTTCGAGGTGTATAGAATATCTCAAAGTCATAGTCCTGTAGGAACTCCAGAAATCTCCATTGTCTCAGGTTCAGGTCCTTTTGAGAGAAGATATACCTAGGACTCTGGTGATCATAGTACACAATAAAACACTCTCCCATCAGATATTGTCACCACATCTTCAAGGTGAAGACCACTTCTACTAACTCCATGTCATGGGTAGCATACTTCTTCTTGTGTTGTCTCAACTACTGAGAACCATATACGATCACTGCTCGCTCTTACATCAGGACACACCCGAGTCTATTCCCTGATGTGTCACAGTAGACTAAAAACCCTACACCTTCTTTTCAAATCCTTAGAATGGGGGCACTATTTAGCCTCTAGCTCAGCTCCTGAATGCTCTACTGGAATCTCTCTGACCACATGAAGGGTTTCCGCTTCTTCATCAAGGCTGATAGTGGTGATGAAACTCTGGAGAACTCTGGAACGAACCTTTGGAAATAACTAGCCAATCCCAAGAAACTCCGAACCTCCGTTACACTCCTGCTCCCAAGAAAGTACCGCCTTAATCTTCACTTGATCCACTGCAACTATGGCCTCTGAGATGACGTGTCCCAAGAAGTGAACATCTCAGATCCAAAATTGGCACTTTGAGAGATAACCATAAAGCTGGTTCTCTTAGAGTTTGTCCAGTACTACCTACAAATTGTAGGAATGCTCCTCCTCAGTAGTCGAGTAGATCAGAATATCGTCGATGAAGACTACGACAAAGCAATTGAGGTATGGCTAAAAAATCATGCTTATGAGTCCCATAAACATAATAGGAGCATTGGTTACACCGAAAGGCATAACCAAGAACTAGTAGTGGTCGTACCGACATCTGAAGGTTGTCTTCTGCACATCCTCATCTTGAACTCTGAGCTGGTGATAGAATGATCTGAGGTATATCTTTGAGAACCACCGTGATACCTTCAGCAGATTAAAGAGGTCATAAATCCTTGGGAGTGGGTAATTGTTCTTCACGGTCACCTGCTTCAGGCCACGGTAGTCGAAAAAAGCCT
The DNA here is from genome assembly GCA_963277665.1 of Viscum album. Lineage (NCBI taxonomy): Eukaryota > Viridiplantae > Streptophyta > Magnoliopsida > Santalales > Viscaceae > Viscum > Viscum album. Next base: position 1,324,928,603 of record OY728160.1, read on the forward strand.
TAAGCATCCATCCACCTTCTTGGTGAATAGAATCAGGGCTACCCAAGGAGAAACACTAGGCCAGAAGAATCCCTTCCCCTACAAGTCCTCCAGTTATACCCATAGCTCATGAAGCACAGCGGGAGCCATACGATATACTGGGGTAGATATCAGAGCTGTCCTGGGGTAAAAGTCAATGTAAAAGTCCACCTCTATACGAGGAGGTTGATATAGGACATCTTCAGGGATAAAATCCATGTACAAGTCCACCACTACAGGGTATGTTAGACTCTCCACATCAACTGCTCCGAGGGTAAGGCTAGCCAACTGATTAGTGATCGGCTACACCCTCCTCTGAGTAAGTCTGTCCAGTGCTGCAAAGGCTCCCTTCTCACTAGTGTAGACGAACTGGTCCCATATGTGTGGACACACCGTACTTTGTGCCTAATACAGTCGATCTGAGCATGGACTATAGATAACCAATCCATACTGAATATGACGTCGTATAGCCTCGACACCACTACTACAAGATCCCAACCAAAGATCTCACCTCCTAGAGTATGGTCACACTGCCGGTACCAGTGCATAATCATCGAATCTACTCTCGTAGGAATTTAAATCCATAATGATCGAGATAACGTCTCTGTTGGAATCTCTGAGCTCCGAATGAGGGCAGTGGAAATGAAAGAGTGATTGGCACATGTATCTTTAAGAACAGCATCCAAGGTGGATTAGACATAGATCATACCTCGAATCATATCCGGAGCACCATGATCATAAGCCTCAGCCACCTGGCGATAGGATCTCACCTGTCCACCTGCTCCCTATGGTCAGGATGGACCTCCTGGTGGTGGTGGTGGAAACACATCATTACGTCTTCCACCACCAGCTTCACGACCAGCTCCTCTACCACGTCCGCTTGCGCCCTGTGGATCACCTCGATCGAACCTTTGCCTCCTCATTGAAGGTCCCTCAACTGTCTGCTGATCATCTGAATGGCGAGTAGGACAGTCACGAGCCATGTGACACAGCCCGCATCATGTGAAACACTGCTTGTTCCTAGAATGAATGGATCTGTCTCGTGTTCCTCGGGCAACAAAAACCGAGTCCTGAGGTCGTCTATCAGATGGTCTGATCTGCTTGGACCTCTGTGACATCTACCTGTTGCCAGCTATAGAAGACTCTACTACGTGATGCCCGTTGGTGGTTCTTGCTGCTGGTGTTTTCTCAGCAAGGAAACTCTCCGCTAAGAGGGCTCTCTCCAACACCCCCGCATGCATCGAGATGCTGAAAGATATCATCGAAGCCCTGATCTCTTACCTGATCCCCGTCTCGACGGTCCGGGCCCTGAAGATTGGGCCCCACACCATATCTGTGAAGTAGCGCAAGAGGTCGGTGAACCTCTATGAGTATTGATCCACCGTCATGCTACCCTATTGTAGATGAAGTACCTCCTGTATATGAACCGCACATAGGGTGGCTAGGAAAAACTCCGCTTGAAATAGGCTCTCGAAGTCTGCCCAGAGTAGTGTCGCCTCGACATGCACCGGGTGCATCAGGCTCCACCATCTGCCTGCTGCTTCCTAAAGAAGACTTGCGGAAAGGATCACCATAAGGTCTACTGGTGTCTTTACCAGTCTAAAGACTCTCACCACAGCCTCCATTCAATCCTTAGCACCTGCGGGTCTGTCTCACCCCTGTACCTGGGTATCCTCTAGCTCTGGAACTCGTGCAACGCGCTCAGGCGGTGTTCGGTCTCTACTACTAGGGCTTTTGGAATCGGTGGCCCAACGGGTAGTGGTACTATTGGTACCTCCGCAGTGATAGGGCCTTTCACCGAGGCCTCATCGCTCGGTGGGCTTCCATCTCGTACAAAACCTAGAACCCTAGATGGCTATCTATGTGGGGATATCCTAAAAAATAATAGGTACACCACAGTTAATATGCTATACCTAGTGAGATGACTCAAAGGGATCACTAAGAAAACTCTTGAAACACACACACAGTCAGTGTTTTCGTGCACTGAGTCAGAAATCCGAAGTAAGGGTCCTGGTGTATGGATATGTCGGTCCTCGCACCAAAACTGGACTCCCTGAACTGAAAACAACACTCAATACCCTTAACACTATTTCTTCACATAAAATAATAGAGTCCTAAATTTTACAGTAGAACCGACTCCTCTGGTACCAATTTGTCACGACCCATCCCCCGGGGCCCATGCCGTGACTACCCCAAGCCCGCCTTCTATTGGCCAGGGGCTGGCGACTAGCACCAATGGTGTAATTCCCTAAATCTGGGAAGGTATTACCTTTAAAACATGGAAACACAACCAACAGAGTATGATATGGAAACAAAACACTAAAGAAAAACTGTATAACAAGAGAGTGGTGAAAAGTAAAGCGGAAAGTACAAGTACAACTAAAGGGACAAAAGAGCTGAAAGGTGGAAAGCAGCTCCTGGATCATCCTCCACGGATCCTACCTGAAGGGTAGGTACATAATGCCTCCATAGCTCTCCACATCCATCCATCATCTCTGTGTACCGTCACGCCATGTAGTCCACCTTTGGATACCGTTCAGTCCTAGTGCACTCAGCATCGGTCAGTGCTGTCTATCGTCTGAATCCAACACAACGAGGTGTGGGTATAGCCTGTGTAGGGGTTAGTATAATAATACTCAGTAGGGACACTGACACCCTCATATCATCTCAAAATCCACCAAGGATAAACCACAGAGTAAGAAAACAACAGATGACCCTACTTAGGTATATGCCCATACATATACCGATGTTATCAGGTAACCCATCTCAATCATGAGATAAACCCAAAAGTTACAAACTTTGCTCACACAAGTATTTATCTTATGCAGATAGATAGAGATGATCAGATGTAGCCACTAAATCATCTATTCTGTCGAACCCACATATGATCGAGGAACAAAAATTAGAACTGCCGAACCCACACAGGATCCGAGAATAGTTATTATTTCGAAGCCACACAGGATCCAGGAACAGAAGTCAAAATTGTAAAACCCACATAGGACCCAAGAATAGTAGTCAGAGCTATCAAAACCACACAATATCCAGGAACAATTATTCTATCAAACCCACAAAGTATCCAAGAACAGAAGTCAGAACTATCGAACCCGTACGGGATCCAGAAACAGTTGTCAGTGCACAGCCAGCCATAGGGTTCCGCATAAAGCATGCTTGATTCTGGGACTTTCCTCTCCCCAAGCCTAGTTTTGATACATCAACTACCACAAATTCCTTAGAATAATTATCTCAAAGGACTTCCACTTCAGAGGGGTCTCAACACAATAGACGGCACGTCAATCGGACGCCCGGTCTGTGAGTTATTAGCCTTTTAGACTCACGGTCCCGAAAGGATTCGTGTACGATCCAACCTGACTGTATCTCAACTAAACCCCAAACTCTAGTAGGGTGTACTCAAAGGGACGGCTACACTCCAAGATTTCCATCGCCGCCGACGGATCATCAAACGGACGCCTGATTCCAAAGATATGGCCAAGAAAAAGTAAAGGGTCGTGGTGGGTCCGAGTCCGATCTGACCCGGTCAGACCTGTTGGGTCTGGCCTGACCCACTAAGCGGGCCAGCCTGTTAGGTTTGGCCTGGCCCACTGGGCCCAGCCCAGCGGGCTGAAAGGGAGGTTTGGCCCGGGCTCAGGGCCAGTTCGGCCCGGAGTGTCACGAAGGCGTAGCTCGGCGTGGCTCGGTCTGGAGGGTGTGGCTGAGCTGGTTCGTCTAGGGCACTGCAAGGGGGACCACAAACCGGTTTTCAAGGCTGGGTGGCTGGGAGGCGACCGGTCAAGGCATAAACAGGTGGGCCGGTGGGTGGCCGGTTCGGGCAGGGTGCGACCAGGCGGGCCGATTCAGGCAGCTGTGTAGGGTGCGGCTAGGCGGTACGGTGGCCAGAAGACGCGCGGCCAAGTAGGCTGGTGGTCGGGAGGCGCACGACCAGGCGGGTTGGTAGTGGGGAGGCGCGCGTCCAGGTAGGACAGTGGCTGGGAGGCATGTGGCCAGGCGGGTCGGTGGCGGGAAGCCGCGCGGCCAGGTGGGCCGGTGGTTGGGAGGCGCACGACTAGGCGGTTTGGCAACCGGGATGCGCGCGACCAGGCGGTCATGAGGCACGCTACTAGGTGGGGGCTGGGAGGCCGGTAGCGAACGAAATCCAGGCAGCGTGGGGCAGCCAGGGGGCTCAACCAGAGGACCGCGGTTCGACCTGATGTACCAAACCACCGCAGGGGCGGCGCGGTTCGCAGAGGCCGCGGGTAGCGCAACCTTTGTCGTCACCGCCTTCGTCACCTCATTTCTCATCGCCATACCGAAAGTTCAATATAAACAAGATCGGAAGAGGGGTCGGTCCATTTTGGTTTGTCCCACACCCTCCATGTTTGGGGTGGTATCAATTGGTTCATCAAAGATGTACGATGTACAACAATTATTTTACAACCACTCAAAGAATTATTTCTATCTGAAGAAGAGAAAGAGGAATGGAATAAAACACAAATTTGAACCACCAACCTTTGTTCATCATTCCTCATTCATTGATAGAGTCGTGGAAAGTAGACAAATAATTTTGTCATTCATTGCATCCGTTGCGTGTTTCCAATCCCATTTTGTGTCAGTTGTGGAAGACGCTCCACATCGGTAAGTGTTCGGGGAAGAAGTCGAAGAATGATCTTCGCCGGAGTTCTTCTTTGGAATAACATTTTCTTCATTGGGATAATTCTAATCCTCCCAAGCTCTCCTCTTCCCAAACATCCACCCAAATTCCAAAGTTGTGTCAAATAATAGATTAGAGTATCTATTAATTCATTGGCAAGAATTCAAAACGAATGAATTAATTACATGGCTCCACCTAATTAATGTGAAGGGTTGGCACAAATTAATTAGCGGAAAGGTCAAGAGGCTCTCCCTCATTAATGAGAGAGAGTGGAGAGGTTTTACTCTCTCCTATCAATAGGCAGTTAATCCTCGTATGGTCCCCATGTCATAACCTCTCACGGGAGGTTATGCTCAGGTGGGCCCCACCACCATAACCTCTCATGGGAGGTTAAGGTGTGGTGGTCCCACCTCCAACTTCGATGAGGAGGTTTTAACCACCAATCACCCACATGGTGGATCAAATAAAATAAAGAGAAGAACACTTTATTTTATGACATTCCACAAAAACCCAAAAAATATATCTTATTTTCTAGACTCACTACCATCGAAGTGAAAGTCTTCTAAAGTGAATACCGGCACTAAGAGTTCAACGGTGCCCTCAGTTTTCAGTTCCAGCACCGGTTGAAAATTTATAAAATCCCTCTCATATGTTTAATGAACGTACCCAAACAAAACTTTAGTAATTGATTATGGGCACACTAGACCTCAGAATCATGTGCCGTCAGATTTTGCGGACTCGTAAAATTACCATGTATTTAAGAAAAAAATTTCCATGGAAATTCCGGGTCTTTACAGGAGTTATAATTGGTTTACATGGGATATTTTTTACTCCAAAAAATCTCATTAAAATTATAAATATTTATTCTAGTATCCTCATGATAATGGGACTATAAAAATGGGAAATCAGGTCATGAACTAGACATCAAAAATTAGAATAATCGAATCATTTTTTAGGAATCAACATATTGAAAATCAATCACATAAGAAATAATTTTCAATAAATTAAAAATATATGTAATATAGTGAAACTTAAAATGTACATTTAAATATTTTTCATTTATGATAATTGTTTTCATATTTTTCAAAATTTTAACATAATTCTATTAAGTGATGATGTCTCTTAGATTAGTGATTACAAGCGTAAAAATCATATAATTTTTTATGTGAATCAAATTCAATTTAGTTAATGAAAAAATTTAATACCTTTTATATATTCTAATTTTTTTTCAAAATAATGTTGTAGAAAAAACATGGAGGTCATAAATATAAAAGAGTAAAAAACTAATCCCCTTTGATTGATTCTTTTGAACAAGTGGATAAAATTCTATGTGGTCCAGGCTCAGGGTGTGAATCTGTCTCATAATTTTTATTTCATATGTTTGACAATAATGAATGGAGTTCATTTCATGATTTGATTCCATATCTTCTTCTCACATTGCCTTCATTTTACTTTAATGGTCCTTAAAAAAATTAAATAGTGAAAGTACACAGTCTTTTAAATTTTGAAATATTTGTTTCAAAAAAGATAAATCGATCAACCATAAGGATAGATAATAAAATAATATAATAAAAAAATATATTTCCTCTAAATAAAATTTAAAATATTGTTTTCCTACTAATAGATACTAATTTTTTATAACCATTTAGCTCTACCTTTACCTTCGTTAGCTAATAGGATCATGTTAAAAAGAAAACCATCTTGGATTTACCCACATCTGACTTATATTGTTAATCCAAGGTAGATCTTTATTTCTTCTTCCATTTTTAATTCCTAGTTGGTACTTATCATGGGCTATATATTTAGCATAAATTCAGTGAAAAGACAAGTAAATCGAAATCTGGACATATTTTTACGTTCTCTTCTTCCACCATAACTTCTTCTATTTCATAAATAAGTTCAAATTAAATAATTAATTCTTCAGTTAGGAATACAATTTTTTCATTTTATACATAAAATTGTAGTACAAATTCCCATTATTATTAAGTCTCTTGAGATATAGTGAGGTTAATGCATGTATGTTCGATATCCACATCCTCCACCTCTTCTTCTTCCTTCACTTCTACAGAAAGTACTGCTTCAATCTCTAGATCCACATTCTTTTCAACCATCCAGTCAATAATTTCCATCACATTTTTTTTCTTATTCATCTAATTGTCTTAAAATTTATTATACTTGTTCTTATTTCTCTTCTTGTATGTCAAATAGAGATGCCTAATGTTATTATTCTTCTTTTTCATAAGCCATAGGTTCAAATTTTCTAGTGTTTTTTACATGATCTTGGTACTTTTCTTTGTTTTCCATCTTCTATTTATATTCTATAATTTTTTAAAAGACATTAATTCATCTACCAATTTCTCTTATTCATATTCAAAATATTCTATATTAACATTATAAATTAGTTGTAAATTATTTATATAAAAAATCACATTTAAATAATTCACGAAACGTTTTTTATTCATTTTCTTTGTTCTATGAGATGTGAATAATTAGAATCCATATTCTTATCCAAATAATTAATGTACTATGTGAGTAAAATGGTATGTATATGCATAGAGTTTTCTCATGAGTTGGTATAAATTAAGGGTCTTCCTGAGTGTCTTTCTCTCGAGGCTTATTTGTGTCAACAATATTGATATCCTACACTTCCTAATATTCTTAATCTTCAAACTGAATACTAAAAATTGAATTTAAATTTGAAATATTATGAGAAAGTTGATTTTTCAATTATTATTATTCCTTATATTGATATTCATGATTATCCATCATCTTGTCCATCCATTTAATGTATTATGCATGCAACCCAATTAGTTTTAATTTAGGATTCAACAATTGAGGTTCCTTAATGTAGGATTTTTCATGAGTGTACTAGTCGATCCAGTAATTTCCTTAGTATACATTACATTTGGGATCTCTACTATAGGTCTATTAGTAGGTTTCCTTCCATGGTCACTACCCATTCAAAATTTTCACTTCCCATATTGTAGACTGTCATTGATATTCATTGCACTATGGTGGTGGTGCGATATGATAATGATCAATCAAATAATAAATCTGGTATAATACCAAAAACCACTAAATATAGGATATTGAATAATAATACTAATATATATATAAAACATAAAAAATATAACAAATACCTAAACTAAGTTTAGTAAAAAAAATGGGACAATAAAAAACCTTGACCTAGGAAATTAGTCTACAGTCGTTTGTAATGCTCTGATGCTCCCGAATAGTGTCACCCACACCATCTCATGCAGCTTTGCTGATTCCACATGAGTTTGGATAAAATTAGTTTTTTATAATGTTCCAAAATACACTACCTACAAAGGTATATCATAGAAGTAATAAGGGGTCGATTCTATAGAGTGTTCGGAATGCAATGATGAAAACTCCTGACCAAAGGTTGGGTCATCTGAATTTATATTTGATATTATTAATTTAATTTAATGATGATAATTAAATAATTAAAATGAAGAAATAATTATTGGAAAAGTAATAAGAGAGGGAAATTAGTTTTTAGGCGTAGTTTTTATAAATATATTAATTCAACATCACTTGAAAACAAACATATTAAATAGGTTCATAAATGAGTCAATTTTATTGATATAATAAATGATCAATCCAAATAAATCTTACCTAGAATCTTAATTCATTAATGTATTATAAAAAAAATTGATAAATCACATTCAAGTCATAATACCTAATTTGGAAGAATAATTCAATTCAATGATCATGAATAAATAATCGTAATCATGTTTGTGAACATTCATTATTGAAAGAATTTCTTCCATGAATATATAACGAATAAAATAAAAATGTTAGGAAAAAAAGATAATATTTAATAAAAAAATATTATGAGTTAAGAAAAATCATGAGTTTTTTTGTACCTAACCCCTTTAACTAATTTTTCTCTTACCTATTGGGTTCAACCAGTCATTATTGGGGTGATCACTGACGATGGACAAACCAATACCCATAACAGAGAGATGGGGAAAGAATGTATGATAAAGAAATAAATAAGTGGGAAATATCAGAATTAAACTAAATATAATTAAATTATACATCATATTATGAAATAGAAAAGGGAAACAGAAAAAAATACTAAATACAAAGAATGATCTCGGGGTCAGAACCTTATGGTAGCCTTCTGGTGGTTGAACCCCTGCACCTGGAGTGGATCCGTCTTCTCTTAGAAGAATCTAATATTATAAGATTTATGTAATTACCTATATTTACCAGGTCAATATCAATTTAAAATTACTTATAGGTCAAAGGATATATTCCTCCATCGAAAGATACACCTAAAATATAATATATAGGTCAGATTGGATAATTTCACAGTGTGATATATGTACCACCCTGTGAAAGTTGTGGTCCTCCACTTTTTATTATTTTTATCTCTTTAAATCTGATAAATTTCAAAAAAAATTGTATATTTTACATTTCATGTACATCAAACATGTTCTAAAAGATGCACTTCCATCACCTAATGCCTCTTTTTCCACGATTCGTCTGTTCAGAGCCTCCTGAACATCATGTTATCATTCAACGTCAAGGGAAACCATCATTAAATGCGAAACTTGATCTATTTGGATGAAATATTAAATATAATATTTATCATAATTATATTTTTATCAATTTATGGTGTGTTTCTTGTCTCAAAGTGACTTTATGTTCCTTAATTTCCATTATTTTCTTTTTTATTGTTCCATATGTCATTCCTGTTAGAAGTATATACCAAAAAATTAATATTAATCATGAATATTTATTTAATAAATTATTATCCAATGAAATATACTATAACATATATTAATATATTGAATGAATATAGATATAGAAATAACATAATAATAATTTAGGAAAGGTGAATTAACATTTATTTTCCTTTAATTATCTTTATTGAGAAAAATAGAAGTAGTATTTATGCGTTTGTACGTCTTTCCATCTCCATTCATAGTATAATCTATTTTCTATATAGAATTTTTATAAAACAATTTTATTATATATATAATGAATATATATGATATTTGCATCATGTTTAACGTTTTAAAGATGATAAAACCATAATCAATGTAAAAGTACTGAAATTACCAAACCAAAACCTACATGAAAAATCAAATAATTAGCACATGAAACAATCATTTTAACAAATAAATGTATATAAATGTGAGATAAAATACTACAAGTAAATCATATACGGTATTAAATATATGAGTATGGTTCTATAATATATTTATAATAAAGCTATATGTATTATAAAATAGGTTCAAACACATATTATTGACATCAGACCCAAGGTAAGGGTTTCTCGTATCACTTTTACACCCATGACGCATATGCCATATTCACAACTTATTGATCTATATACGGTATATACAACACCTTTTTATATTTTATATCACGAATCTATTTATATTTATAGTATTTTAATTTTCATATTATGTTATTTCCTTAATCGAACATATAATTGAAACATTAACAAAGTATTAAGTGTGTATTTTACAATCTCATCATTATTTGAGATTGTTTATGGTTAAGAATACATGGGGGGAATATTTAATATTTTTATTTTAAACTAAAAATATTTCATTCTCCTCTAGTTATTCCTGAACATATCAAGTAATATTACCATTTCCCTTCTCTTGAATACCTAAAATGATTTTTCATGAAGATAAGAAATTATTTCTACCTTCAGTCAAAAATAAGTTTTCTTATAAATCAGTGATATCTAAAAAAGCTTTCAAAAATGATTTTAATGAAATTATTTTATTATTTCTATTTATCAATAATAAGAAACCATTATTGTATATATTATTTGTTGAGGATATATTGTGTTGATACCATCTTTATTATTTATCCAGATAGTTTATGACAAGTTTGAATGGGGGTTTAAAATTGTATTAACATTCAAAATATTAATAGGTATGGTTTGTGATTAGGTTTATTGATCCAGTTATGTATTAAAATTACATATGTTAGTTTTTTAATATAAATATTTATTTTGGTTAATTTTCACCACATTTATATGAGAAATTAATGAAACTTATTAAGTGATGGGTAGGGATTATAATTACATAACTCGTTATTGTATCAACAAGTCACATAATATAAATTAGTTTTCCATATTAGATGGGTTACTATACCTATATTTAAACTGTATTTTGAATGGTCTTGAATGTATGTTTCATATGACAGATATTATGCATTCCCTCATTATGACATGATTTTTTGATATCTATGTGATTATTTGACTACTTAGAATATACTTTGATAATTTTTTGGATTATGTGATTATTTATATGAATTTATTTGATCATCATTTATTTCTATAATATTATTATAAATTTATTATTTAAATTCCAATTGTTTTCGTTATTTTCCTTTTTTATTTATTATTATTATTTCTTATATATTTAGATGTATATATACCTTTACTGAGCATATAATATCATCTCTTTATTATGATTCATTTTCCTATGATATGAAGAAGTTGTTTCTGATTAATATATATTGATACAATAAGGAAAATAAGGGTGTTCCAAAATAAAATAATTTATTCATTTTTTATTTTAAAATATAATTTTAGTTTCAAATTTATATATAGATTTCCATGACTAATAAACTATTTTTTCTATTCATATTTGATTTATTGTATCTATTGATATTGTGATTAACTTACCACTAAATTTGGGTTATAAGGGTAACAATATTTACATCATAATTTATTCATATTATCACTAGTAGAAAAAGAGGCTTCTATGTTAGAACATCCACATAAATTTTGTATAAAACATAATTTAAAGGAATTGAGAATTTCCATTAACATCATTTTTATAGAAAAACGATTGTAAAGTGATTTTAAAAATCCTTTTAATTTCCATATTTAATAAAACTGATGTTAAAAGTTTTAAAAGAAGTCAAACCTCTGAAACACTAATTTAATCGAATCAAAAAATTTGAATCCCTTATTCTCTCGATGCTCGATGACACTTGACAATAATCAATAATCAATTTATGTCAATTAAATTTATATTTTCTCATTTTCTCGATAATATTCATTTCTTCATGTTTACTTTATATTCCATAAAATTATTCAGTCCATGGAATCAGTAATCCTTCTAACCCACAACCGCGTTTCAAGATTTTTTTCATTATTTTTTTCTACATTATTTTTAAAAATGTTTCTCTTAAATGTTGTAGGGTTCACCCAATTATCCTCACTTCCATGTGATTTTATCAAATTTATGGATCTGTTTAACATTATCGACCTAAAAATTTTATAATTTATTTATTTATTTCTAATGATTAATGATTTATTTTTAAGTTACAAATTGGATTCTTCTACTTACTTGACTGTATGTATTTCAGTACCAATTATTAATTTTTTGGTTAAAATTTGTTTAATTTTATATATTTCTCAGGAATATATATATTTTTTTACTATAATTTTTTAGTTATAAATGTTTTTATTTATCATTGTTTTTTTTATATTTATACTTTTTTATGTTTGAAATATTTGTTTTCTAAAAAAATCATTTACAAATTGTTTTTTTATTATAATGTATTTTGAATAATTTTTTTATTGTATCTTGTTAATAATTTTTTATTTTTTATGTAATAATTTATTTGTTAAAAATATATTATTGTTTAGATTATCTTATAATATATGATTATAGGTCTCTATTAAATCATGTAGTGCTCACCATATTTCTTAAACAATCTAGTGATTTCATCAAAATTTAGTATCTATTTTTCATTATCAACATCCAAATTGAGTATGTTATTTTTTTTAAAACCAAATTTATTTTCTATTAGTTATAAATTGAATTCAACTATTCATTTGTTTCTGTAAACATTATTATCAATTATAAATTTTATAATATTTTTTGTAACATTAGAATTTCTTTATGATTATAAACTGTTTTTTAATTTAATTTTTTTTGTAACTATTTGTATTTATTACTGTATATATATATATATATTATTGCTATATTTTTTTGTCTGAAATTTTTGTTTTCTTCATTTTTTTCATTTTTTCAATATTTTCTTGCCTACTATTACTTTTAACTAAAAAATAGTTTTAACCTATATTTCATTTTTAATTTTTTTCAATATGTCAATTATTTGATTAAAAATTATTGAAGTTCAAATAATCTTATTTATATATACTCATATGTTTTAATTATATATATATATGAATAAATTTTTATATGTAACAACATATTCATATATTATATTGATATTTCATAGGTAATTAGTGGATCATAATTGGTTAAATTCATGGAGATGTATCAATGACTATTGGAAATGGGATGATATTTTAATATAATATTGTAATCAAAATGTAGAAAACAATGTTGTGATTTTATGTCCATGCATGAAATTTTTGAATATGAGGAAATTTGGGTACATAGAAACCAAAGAACATCTAATTTTCTATTTTTTAGTCATAATTATACATGATGGATATAACATCATGAAATAACAAACATGTCATGACCTAATAATGATGATGATGTTGTACATTAGTCAAATCATAAACATAAAGAATTAATTCAGGATATAGGTTTTAAAACCATTAAAAACAAGTTTTAGAAACTGTATTGAGATATTAACAAACCACTATTCTTAGGTTGAACTAAATTTATATTGTTATCTAATGTTTTGAAATTAGGTAACTTAAAATCGAAGCATGGTTAGAATTATAAAAGATTCAATGAATTAATTGAACTTTAAAAAGATATACCTTCAGAAAGAAACATACTTTTATATTATAATTATAAGGAAAGAATATATTATATATGTTGGTATTGGGGTATAATAAGAAACATTGATTTCCTAAAAACAATGTGATGTGTAAGAAAGAATACAAAAGTTTATCAGAATGTCCAAAAAATCGGACATTATGATATAAAATGTATGAAAAGTCTAATTGTGATTCATTCTTAATAACTAATACAAAACATTCCACAAATGTAATTTGATATCTTCTAATAATTCCTCATTTGAAACATCTCGTTATAAAAAAATTATGCAAAGATGCTAAAATGGAATAAAGTTGAGTACATCTCTGATGGAAGCCTATGACATCCTATTGATTCAACACAATGAAACATATTTTATCATAAATCTTTTAACTTTTCAAATGAAGTTAGAAATTGTAAAATGGTTCTTTTCATAGATATAATGAATCCATATCAAATTATTTATATCCAATACAATTCATGGTCTGTTTTTTGGTTGTCTATAACTTTTCCTCACATATATGTATGAGGATAAAATATTTGATGATGATATTGAGGTATGATTTTCACACACAACCATTTTAAGTTGAATAATATTGTACTACTTTGAAAAACATTGATGTCGCATTTGTAAATAATGTTCCAGTCATCATAAAAATACATGTAAGGTATAATCTATTTTATCTGTGTTATATTTTTGGAAATTTTTTAATTTAAAGCACATCATTGAAATTATATATGTTGATCAAAATATTTTTTACAATATAAATAGATCATTTTAAATTATAAAGAGATATAAAAAATGTTGATCACACGTAATAGTAGTCTTAAAAATATATGGGGATACATTTTGACTTAGCTCCTACAATGAAAGAAAATAGAACATGTTTTCCTTCAACTTGTCTTATATTAATAAAATATGAGTAGATTTTTTTTTTCAATGTCTGCATGGTATGAAAGTACCAAGTTGTTTTTCTTCAAGTGAGAAAAACATGATATCCTCAAATTATTTGAAGTTAATAGGTATGAAATATTGATTAAATAGTTTCTACCATTTTCATTATGTGGAATATATTAAATATCTATCATAAATTATGTAATAATTTTGCGTAACTTTTTTATTAAATTTTAAGAAAATATATTGATCCAATTTTAATAGATGTGTAATGGAATGAAACTTTCATTATACTTTTTCAAGTAAAATTTTATTTTACCACATCATTTTTGGATTTACTGGATCATTTTTTGATTCATTTGGTGAAAGTGATAAGAATATTTTGGATTGAATATTTATGTTAGATGTATCATTTGAAAATATATATGAATATTTTTACAGGATGTGATAATAATATGAAATGAATAAATGTCTATATTATTCAAAAATATATATTAGAAGACGTAACTGTATTCTGTGCTAATTATTTGTCTGGAGTGGAGCAAGTTGGTCTCTGTATATCTCGATATTTGGTAGTTGATACTGAAGGTAAATGGATTCATGGATTAAAAGTAATGTCTATTCCATGTGATGAAACAATGCATACACATTTTTATATTTCAAACAAAATAGGTGATATTAAACCATACATATAATCATATATTTTATGATTGAATATATCCAAGAATAAATGAAATGCTATTGATAACTGAATATAGAAAACATTTGATTCATGGTTTACGATAAAAATCAACATTGATTTACCCATATTAGAAACATTATAATTGTTATTAAGGACCAAGTGTTAATGTGATCACATGGTATAGTTTTAGTATTAATGGTTATACATTTTAAAAAAAATACCATGATGATATGAGCAACATTCAAAATAATAGAGTAATGGTAGACATTGAAGAACTTCATTTTTCAAGTTCCAAATATAAACACGAAATTTCTGCATCAACATAATTTTTTAAAGTATTTGAGGATATATGAGAGATTGATTATACTAAATTTCAGGTAACAATATTTAAGTGTATGTGGGTTGATAGTAAGAATTGTGTGAATCATGATGAGTATAGATTTAAACTTGTTTCTTTGAAAATAATTTTTTTGAAGGATGAGTCAATTTTTATGGATATAAAAGAAAAATAAACATTTTATGTTGTTGAACCATCAAATGATGGTTGTTCTATTTTACCATTTGGAAAGAAATAATTTTACTGGTGTGAATATAGATGATGTTGAAGATTTATATGAATTATTTTTTTCATATATTTCATGATTACCTGATGATATAAATGACTGTGATGTAGAAATTATTCAAGAAATGTCAAATAGATATGGGAAAAAACTCCATTACTCATGTAATTAATTATATATTCTCTTATATATATATATATATATACATATATATATATATATGTTTAATAAAATTAGTTTTTTTGATATTTTTTTATTCATTACATTCTGATATCATTTTCTGGTTGAAAAAATCTCATTTATTATTTTTTTGTCAATATTTTATTTATATTCTTCAGTCTTATATATACACTCTTATTCAATTTTTTTTTAATTTTTTCCCTTTTATGAATATTTACATTTTTACTTATAACATTTATTTATTTCTAAACAGACACAAGTACACAAAATTACACATTTTTTGATGATAATCATTTATATAGTATTCATATTGTTAAATTAAAAATTAATTAGTTTTAATGGCACATATTTTTGGTAAAAAAATTTAACATTTACTATTTTGTTTCCTATTACTAACAAAAACTTTATTATTTATTAAATTTATTTAGTTTTAATTAAACACTAGTACACATAATTTTATACAAGTAGAACACATATTTCTCAATGGAAGAAACTAAGGCAGGGGAATCAATGTATGTAAATTTTTTCATATAAATATAAATCTATAGAAATTAAATTATTTAATTAAAATAAACTCATATTTATTAAAATTATGTAAAACACATCTAGTTCTCTATAGAGGATGGTACCAAAAGATGGTAGGCAGGGGATGATATAATTTTCAAATCATTAACACGTACATGGAATACAGAGGGTGATAATTAGATTGTATTGGAATGATAACCCATCATTCACATAGTCCACACAATTTAGGACTTACCTGGCTACACATAGTCATTGAATGATCATTATTTTATTCCCTAATTATTGGAGTGTCAATCAGTTAGTGAATGATATATTTTGGGAGTCTGTAATAGTAAAATTTCTAATATTATTTGTTACATTTTCCAATTTTTTAAATATTATACATTTAAAAATATTTTATCTATTCAATTATAAATGGAATTTGTGTTTCAAGATAGAAAATGAATTAAGGAAAAAATAATTTATTTTTACGAAGAAATATGGAGTATTTTTAAGTTAAATTTGGCTTCATTTTATATTTTTCTGGAGTAATGTAGATAAAGATACAATCCATAAGTATGGATTTATATATATAGATTCAAGATAGTTGTTTGATGCTAGTCAGAAAGAGAATATATTTATGGTTTGTGTAATCAATTTTTTTAAATTATTTTAATTTCATTGTTAATTATTTATTTTTTCCAGATGTAATAGGCCTCCATAAAGTCTCACTATATGGAAAAATATCACAATTTAATATCCTATAAACTATCAAAAATATGGTATCCTTTTTCATGGAATCAAATATTTATTGAAAAATATAGTGAATTAAGATCCAAGTTAAGTAGCAGCTTTGAAGATGATTAATTAACCATTACATCTCCTCCATTACATCTTGGAAAGTGAAAATGGGTGTGAATGAAGGAATAGGAAGTATATTACCAATCCAAAAAATGATATAGCATATAATATTATTAGTAATTAATTGTAACTTTTCATCAATATTACTATTTAGTAAATTTATCTCACAAATATATCATTTGAAATTATTACTTTAGGATTCCATTTAGGAGAAAATTACATGGTGGTAACTTTAAACCTCCAGGAATGGTTATTATTATTTCCAATAATTTAGGAATTTTGGAACACCTAATCTACATGAGAGAGTTTTTAGAGGGTATTAGTTTTAATTTTTTTAGTCCCGCCCCTAGTGTGGCATTGAAAGGGAATGAATACAAGGAAGAAATAAATTCTTTGAAGGCTGAGCTATGGAACATTAATGTGTTGATAGAGGATATAATTAAATAATTTTTATCAGATATGATTATAGGATAAATGATAAAAAAGACTCTTTTATAGCTTTTATATCCTACCTACCAAAATTGGCCACTACGTCATTCTGACACAACTGTGTATAGTGAGTTGCATATTGGGGATTCGCATGTGTGTATTGTCACATATGAAATTTTATATCATATATAAGATTATGTTCAGCATAAGATTATGTATTTGGGTTGGTTAAGAGTAGAGGTACAATATATTATTCATCAAACTAATCACATAAAGCTACCTACTATGGAGGATTCCATAGTTTGAAGGAATATTTGTTATTTTTTACTTTGACCAGTTGATCTATTCCATCAAGTGAATTATATGTTATCCATTTTTTATTATTTTTTATTTCTCATAAAATATATAATTACATGAAATATTTTGTTACACATAACTTATATTGGAGTATCTAAAATTGAGAGAATCACTATAATTAACTAGAAAACTTAAAGTTCAAACACCTTCATGTTCTCCTCAGGAAGCTAATCAGGAAACAATGTTATCACATATTATTTATATGTTGGATAATTATTATAATTTTATAAGGTCTAATTATTTATGTGTTGGAGATTATGTAATAAATATTTTTAATATTGACACTTGGATGGGTGAAAAGGTTATCAAATCAGGGTAACAATGTTACAATTTTTTCCTTGTAAGTAAACTTAGATTTTTAGTTTATTTTTATTAAATAAATATATTATATATTGAAATAATTAATTAATTTTATTTTTGGATCTATGGTTATTCCAAGAAATGTCGTTGAACTTATATTTATCGGTTTATTGACCCATAATACATTTTTTTAGGGGTAAAAACTTGAACCATGAAGCCAGAATTAAATATGTATCAAAATGATTATAGACACACATATTATGTAACACCCCAAGCTTCCACGATACGCTTCCCTTTCAATAATTTAATAGCTTACATTGTACGCAAGTTCGAGATTCTAACACACCGCGACTAATCAAAGTAGCAGGTATGAATAGTAATACCCACATTTTGAAATTATATAAATTTTATATTTCAAAATGGACTTCATTTTTGTATTCTTAATATCGAAATTATCCTAAGTTGAATTTTTTGTAATTTTCTGAGAACTTACAATTTTTTATGAATAGTGAAAAATACTAAAAAGCAACTTTTTTAATCAAAATAATTTATAGTGATAAATTATACTATTGAGTGGTTTTAAAGTGTAATTAGAATATATTTTTACCATTTTATCCAATGGTGGTCATTATAATTAGTTTCACTTTGAAATTGGACATAAATAATTGTCAATCTTTTGATATATATTGTTTCTTAAAAACACGCTATTTGTTGTGATAGCGTGAATTAATTATAAAATTAATTAATGCAACTTATATGTTTTTAATTTTTTAAAATAGACATCATTTTTGAATTCGGAATATCAATTATATATTAGGGTGAAATTTTGGCATTGTTCTGAAAAACTTCAATTTTTGATGAATAGTGAAACCACTAAGTGGTGGTTAAAAAACTGATTTTTCGTTTAAATGAAACTTTACCACTTATGTGATTTGATTTTCAAAAATACTACATACATGGTTGTCATTAGGATGTAAAATGTGGTTCAATGGGATTAAAATAATTTTTTGGTGAATAGTAACTTTTAAGTTTAATTAATCGCGATTAAAGGTAATTAGTGAAATTTAAGGTAAAAATGATATTATAAAAATATGAAATGACCTTGACACTTGTCCTAAACCTATTGGATGAGTCATAGCCGACCAAGAAACTACATGGGTCATATTGGGGACCCCATGGAGCCACTTTGGTAGGAAAACGACATAAATAACGTTTATTTAAAGTTAAAATAAAAATGTCACAAACATAAGTTGTTTTACTAAAACAATTTTTAAAGGGGGTTATACAAGTCATATTTTTTACTATAAATATTTATTATAAAGATAAAAAGATTTTCTACACCATGATATTTTTTTATAATTTTTAGACATTAAATAAATTAAATTATATATGACACCATGATGATACCGGGATTACCTCATTAATTAACGATTTAAATAAAATGAAAGGATAATGTAAAATCTAAGGCTTACACTTGTAAAAAATCTATTGGATGAGGATATTTAGAACCATTATCACCTTATCCTAGAAATATATCATTTTTGGACCTTTATAATCTGAAAATCATTTCTTAATAAAGTAATATTTCATGACATTCCAAGAGTGCCCCTCCTCTCCACTTATAAAAGGCCCCCACCACTACCACCTTACTCACACATTCAAAGACTTTTGGCTCAGCCAACCTCTACCCAAATACTCTCCCAAATTCCCACCCTTACTCCTAGAAGCCTCACTTTGGGCAGAATTCTTCCCAAGGAATCCTTTGGCTCAAATAAAAAGAGTTACCCGATTTTAAGGTAATGTCTTCTCTTATGTTATATTGTTTTATTTCACTTATTCAACCCCTTAAACTATTTTTATTCTTTTATTTTGTAAAAACACCAGTATCTTCAATATAATAGGATTTTGTTATAAGAATGCTTTTATTTACACTTACACACACCTTCGTCAAATGGTTAAAGAACATACTGTTTCTGTGGGTGGTGAGTTACTGCCTCACGAAATGATGATTGTTCAATCTTCTTTTAACACCTCTAATGGTGGCCATTATGATGAAACTATTTTCATACATGATATATATTATGTTTATTTTTCCTTATGATTCTGTATTTTTCATTTATGGCATACCTTTACGATTTCCATTGTGGGTAAACGCGATAATTTCATTTTAGGAAGTGCGGACTACCGCCCCCTCAAAGTGATTTGAATCGTTAATGCCATATGTGGGATGTATAAAGGATGGAGTAAATGGTATTATACATTATATTATACTAGAATTATATTATAACTTTATATAATTATAATTTCATTCCATTAAATATGAAATAGAAATGAAAGTATTGTTTATGCGTACATAAGGCTTACCGTCTCCATGAAGGGTGCATTTCATTTCGCACCTCTATATGTTATGTAATATTATAAATTCATGTATATACTGGATATATATGATATATATGATATCTACAACATGAATATAATTCTGGATATAATGGATATTTTACCACATGAACAACTTGTAATGATAAGAAGTTTATTTTTGACTCAAGTACCAAAGATCGACAAAATGACCGTTATTAACTAAAATAATTACATAATGTTCATAGCATGATAATAAGTGATATAAAAGGAATAACGAACATGAAAAAGGTTCTTATGAAAATATAAATTAACTATAGTTTATTATTTAGGAGGTTAAAGAACAGTCGAGTCAAGAAAGGATGCAAGGTAAGGGAACTTCTTAACCCAATTTCCATTCTTTGGGTTAATCTCCTATTTTAAAATTATGTCATGATATTATTATGTCTTGTCTTGTATTTATAATTTCTTTATGTGTACATATATTGAATACACATTATAGATCTATTTTATTTAAAAAATGATATTTGTAAGGGACTTCATCTCAATCTCCATTCATTGAGGCATATTTTGTTTTATACACAAATTTCTTTTATACGGTGTATAAACCCCTTTGAGTTTTACATTTATTCAAAAGGAATATTTTTATACAAAGAGTTTTACTAAATGACAAAAAGTAATGTTATTATTTTCGTACGTATGCGGCGACAATGTCTTCTCCGCCACCGTGACCATTATTTGAGTTTTGGATTCATCTACAAGCCATAACTTTTTCTTAAATGAAAAGTAAATACAAGGTTTTAATTTTATTTTGGTATTGAAAATGGTTTTGATAATGTTTTTATTATATCAATGTGATGTATTGATATCTTCTGATTGAAATGTGGGAATTTTATGTTTCCTTTATGCATGTTTTATGTGATATGATTATGTTATGCTTTATGATATGTTTAAACCTGTTCATATGAGGAATGCATTGGAATTAATAAGTGATAGGTGGAGCCCTCTATAGCTTCTCGATGCATCGGTAGGTCTCATTAGACAAACTAATGTCTTGGAACGAGGCCTTGAAAAAATCTTATTGTAGAATTGGCACGAGGCCTTGGGTACGTGGTTATGATAGTCTGGCATTATGCATTCCATCATTATGAAAGTTGTTATTGATATTTCATGTGATTATTCGACTAGTAGAATATCCATGTGAGTAAGTAAATGGCATTATTTCATTTTACTTTTTCCATATTACGCTAAAGTTCATGTTTAAAAGGCTTTTGTTTTAGTTATACATTGCCTTTAATGTTAATGTTTATTTATGAAAGCTTCCGAAATATTGTTGTCCTTACTGAGAATCTGAGCTCACCCCTTTCAATGTTTTAATTTTTCCAGGATATGAAGAAGTATATTACGAATGTCCTATAGGGATAATATATGGGGATATGAAGAGAATATGTTGTAGTTTTGTTTTACTTTATGATGTAATGCAAGACTTATGAATGTATCTAGTTTTTCCAAGGCTACTAAACTAATCGGTCTTTCGAGACTTGATCTTTTGTGATAATGCCAATGTTTCGAAGTAGTGCACCGACTCTGGGTAACTGGGGTCAGGGCGTTACAGTTGGTATCAGAGGCAGTTTAGTACTAACCTTGGAAGCTATATTTAGATAAACTCTGATTAGAGCACATAACCCAAAGATAGACTTTGAGGATTAGTATAGAAGAACTTCCTAGAATTTTGGTATTATAGAGATGTGTTGAGTTTTAAGAGCAATACATCCCTGTTTGGATACGAGCAGGTAGAGGCGGCTCTGGCACAGATGTACCTAGGGGTAAAACCCGAAAACACCGCTTTGATCTAGACTCAAACGGGAACTGGTGCACGACAACGGGTCTTGCTGCACTCTTGGTTACGACACTCCCGGGGGATATGCTTAGGATAATTATCATTTTCTTTACAAACCACTATGAAGGGTTTATGATTATATACTTACTCAAAGAAAACATTTCTTTTTATGATTATGGATTAAGTGTTGTACGAGTATGGAATTATGTATTTTGATTAATAAACTAATATAGTTTATTCCATTGTTTAGAAATGGCGCCTAGTGGAAGGAATAGAAACCGTATCAATGCACGAACTCCGTGTAGGGATTTCCCTCCTGCTCAAGATAATTATTGTGGATATGGAGATACAACTGGTGCTGATCAACTTATTACCATACTGGGACAACTCACTCAGGTTATGAATAATAACCTTACTCGTATAGAGCACCCTGATCCGCAACGTGGAGGATCAATGTTAGACCGATTCATTAGGAAACAACAATCATCATTTAATGGGGGTAAAAATACATTAGTAGCTGAGAAATGGATAAACTCCTTAGAGAAAATATCCCACACCTTGGGGTGTAGCGAAAGGGAGAAAGTTATCATGGCAGTTTACTGCATCACTGGAGATGCCGATCAATTGAGGTCGCTGATTCAAAACAAAAAGGAAGATTAATAAGTATCAAGTATGGAATGGAGGGAGTTTAAGGAAATATTATTAGAAAAATACTTTCCACATGACCATCGAGCAGATATGGAAAGACAATTTCTGAGTCTGAGGCAGAAGGAGGATGAGAATGTCGCTAAGTATGAGGCTAACTTTACAAGGTCAGAGAGGCATGCTGCAGATTATATACGTAACCCAAGAAGTAAGATTGATCGTTTATTTGATGGGTTAAAACCATTTCTCCGTCGAGCTTTAGTATCACAATCTTTCTCAACATACGAAGATATTGTCTCGTGTTCTATCAAGATAGAAAAGGAATTCTCTAAGTCTTATGATAATAAAGTAAAGCAAGAGAAGAAGATAATGGTGGAACAAGATACAGATAAAGGGAAAAATGGAAAGAAGGATTTTCCATCATGTGATAATTGTGGTAAGAATCACCCAGGTACTTTCCTAAAAGGAATGGGAGTTTGTTACAAATGTGGAGAAAAAGGTCACCAGGCTCGTGATTGAAAGGGAAAGAAAGAGGCTATCAATGATGAATGCTACAATTGTAGGGAAATGGGGAATTATGAAAATAAATGTCCTAAGAGTCAGGGAAACTTACCTCAGAAAAGGCCAAGGGATCAAGGACAATCTTATGTTGTTACTACAATTTAAGTAGAATATTTAATGTATTAGTGCTTTTGGACTCAAGGATTATATTCTGGTTATAAGAATAATGTGATATATATATAAGGATTGTACTGTAGTACTTGATGTTTTCATTAAGGTTTTTATATGATTAAGGTAATCATATTTTTTCATGTGACAATAAGATAAACTTTAATTTTTTTTGAGGAATCTGATGATACAATTGATTTTGGAATTAAGAGACCTTTTAGAGAAAGTTTGGACAGAGGTATTTTGGAAAACTATAAAGGTTGGGATGGATTATGTTGAACATTGGATAGTATTGTTTAAGGTTAAAACATTTCTGAAGATTATTTTTTGAATATTATAATACTATACTTTTATGAAAAGGGCAACCTTTAGGTTGGGGGATAACCCGTCGCGTCGGACAAAGCTGCAGGAATCGAACCCACAACCATAGTGTGACAGGCCTTAATTATCTACCACTAGCCTACAGGAAGTCCCTGGTTATTACAAAATAGTTTTACTAATCTAAATGGGATGTGTTAATATTTAGAACCTTATACAATTAGGATAAACAAAATATTTTTGAGTTCTATTACCTTTTAGAGTGAAATATGGGTTTGTGGTAAAAATTTATTAAAGAATGAAAGTCTACATGACAAGTATGTATATTCCCTTACGTTCTTAGTAAATATCCTAAATAAATTCATCAACTTTATAAAAGGTATCGTAAAAAAACGTTGCTGGTTAACTTTTCCAACTAGGGATTCAATAACCGTTTAACCAATCACAGTTTTGTGATTTTCATATGGTTAACTTTCTCCTAATCCGGTTTTCTACAACTCTCCATCAGACCTTGATGGTTTGTTTTTCTTCCATATCCATATTTTGAAATAATCCTAGTATGGGCTATCTTGGGCGAGCTTTGTACTTATCTTTCTTTCCTTTAAAGTTATATTTTTATTAACCTTATTTCCGATGTGGGTTTTCCACAAAGGTATTTTATATTTTCAACCTTTTACTTTCAAAGAAAAATTTCAAATTGCGAGGAGCAATTTATTGAATTAGGGGAGAATGTAACACCCCAAGCTTCCACGATACACATCTCTTTCAATAATTTAATAGCTTGCATTGTACGCAAGTTCGAGATTCTAACACACCACGACCAATCAAAGTAGGAGGTATGAATAGTAATACACACGTTTTGAGATTATATAAATTTTATATTTCAAAATGGACTTCATTTTTGTATTCGTAATATCAAAATTATCCTAAGTTGAATTTTTTGTAATTTTCTAAGAACTTACAATTTTTTATGAATAGTGAAAAATACTAAAAAACAACTTTTTTAATCAAAATAATTTATAGTGATAAATTATAATATTTAGTGGATTTAAAGTGTAATTAGAATATATTTTTACCATTTTATCCAATTGTGGTCATTAGAATTAATTTCACTTTGAAATTGGACATAAACAATTGTCAATCTTTTGATATATATTGTTTCTTAAAAACACGCTATTTGTTGTGACAGCGGAAATTAATTATAAAATTAATTAATGCAACTTATATGTTTGGAATTTTGTAAAATAGACATCATTTTGGAATTCGGAATATCAATTATAGCTTAGGGTGAAATTTTGGCATTATTCTGAAAAACTTCAATTTTTGATGAATAGTGAAACCACTAAGTGGTGGTTAAAAAAATGATTTTTCGTTTAAATGAAACTTTACCGCTTCTGTGATTTGATTTTTAAAAATCCGACATACATGGTTGTCATTAGGAAGTAAAATTTGGTTCAATGGGATTAAAATAATTTTTTGGTGAATAGTAACTTTTAAGTTTAATTAATCGCGATTAAAGGTAATTTGTGAAATTTAAGGTAAAAATGATATTCTAAAAATATGAAATTACCTTCACACTTTCCTAAACCTATTGGATGAGTAATGTCCGGCCAAGAAAATACATGGGTCAACTTGGGGACCTCATGGAGCCACTTTGGTAGGAAAATGACATAAATAACTTTTATTTAAAGTTAAAATAAAAATGTCGCAAACATAAGTTGTTTTACTAAAACAATTTTTAAATGGGGTTATACAAGTCATATTTTTTACTATAAATATTCATTAGAAATCTAAATAGATTTCCTACATCATGATATTTTTTTTATAAATTTTAGAAATTAAATAAATTAAATTATTTATGACACCATGATGATGTCGTGATTACCTCATTAATTAACGATTTAAATAAAATGAAAGGATAATGTAAAATCTAAGGCTTAAACTTGTCAAAAACCTATTGGATGAGGAGATTTCGAACCCTTATCACCTTATCCTCAAAATATATCATTTTGGGACCTTTATAATCCGAAAATCATTTCTTAATAAAGTAACATTTCATGACATTCCAAGAGTGCCCCTCCTCTCCACTTATAAAAGGCCCCCA
The DNA here is from genome assembly GCA_963277665.1 of Viscum album. Lineage (NCBI taxonomy): Eukaryota > Viridiplantae > Streptophyta > Magnoliopsida > Santalales > Viscaceae > Viscum > Viscum album. The sequence continues at coordinate 1,324,954,712 of OY728160.1, forward strand.
CCACTACCACCTTACTCAAACTTTCAAAGCCTTTTGGCTCGGCAAAACTCTGCCCAAATACTCTCCCAACTTCCCTCCCTTACTCCTAGAAGCCTCACTATGGGCATAATGCTTCCCAAGGAAGCCTTTGTCTCAAATCAAAAGAGTTACCCGATTTTAAGGTAATGTCTTCTCTTATGTTATTTTGTTTTATTTTACTTCTCCAACCCCTTAAACTCTTTTTATTCTTTTATTTTGTAACAAAACCAGTATCTTCAATATAATAGTATGTTGTTATAAGAATTATTTTATTTACACTTACACACACCTTCGTCAAATGGTTAAAGAACATACTGTTTCTGTGGGTGGCGAATTACTACCTCACGAAACGATGATTGTTCAATCTTCTTTTAACACCTCTAATGGTGGCCATTATGATGACACTATTTTCATACATGATATATATTATGTCTATGCTTCCATTATTCTTCTGTATTTTTCATTTATGGCATACCTTTACGATTTCCATTATGGGTAAACGCGATAATTTCATTTTAGGAAGTGCGGACTACCGCCCCCTCAAAGTGATTTTAATCGTTAATGCCATATGTGGGATGTATAAATGATGTAGTAAATGGTATTATACATTATATTATACTGGAATTATAGTATACCTTAATATAATTATAATTTCATTCCATTAAATATGAAATAGAAATGAAAGTAGTGTTCATGCGTACGTACGACTTACCGTCTCCATGAACGTTGCATTTCATTTCTTACCTCTAAATGTTATGTAATATTATAAATTCATGTATATACTAGATATATATGATATATATGATATCTAAAAAATTAATATAATTCTGTATATAATGGATATTTCACCACATGAACAACTTGTAATTATAAGAAGTTTATTTTTGACTCAAGTACCAAAGATCGACAAAATGATTGTTATTAACTTAATTAATTACATAATGTTAATAACATGGTAATAAGTGATATAAAAGGAATAATGAACATGAAAAAGGTTCTTAATAAAATATAAATTAACTCTAGTTTATTATTCATGAGGTTAAATAATGGTCGAGTCAAGACAGGACGCAAGGTAAGGGAACTTCTTAACCCAATTTCCATTCTTTGGGTTAATCTCCTATTTTAAAATTATGTCATGATGTTATTATGTCCTATCTTGTATTTATACTTTATTTATGTGTAAATATAGTGAATACAAATTATAGATCTATTTTATTTCAAAAAATTATTTTTGTAAGGCACTTCGTCTCAATCTCTATTCATTGAGGCATATTTTGTTTTATACACAAATTTCTTTTACACAGTGTATAAACCCCTTTGACTTTTACGTTTATTCAAAAGGAATCTTTTTATACAGTGTTTAACTAAATGACCAAAAGTAATGTTTTTCTTGTCATACGTATGCGGCGACAACGACTTCTCCGCCGCCGTGACTATTATTTGAGTTTTGGCTTCCTCTACAAGCCATAACTTTTTCTTAAATGAAAAGTAAATACAGAGTTTTAATTTTATTTTGGTATTGAAAATGGTCTTGATAATGTTTTTATTATATCAATGTGTTGTATTGATATCTTGCGATTGAAATGTGTAAATGTTATGGTTCCTTTATGAATGTTTTATGTGATATGATTATGTTATGGTTTATGATATGTTTAAACCTGTTCATATGAGGAATGCATTGGAATTAATAAGTGACGGGTGGAGCCCGCTATAGCTCCTCGATGCATCGGTAGGTCTCATGAGACAAACTAGTGTCTTGGCACAATGCCTTGACAAAATCTTATTGTAGACTTGGCACGAGTCCTTGGATACGTGGTTATGATAGTTTGGCATTATGCATTCCATCATTATGAAAGTGGTTATTGATATTTCATGTGATTATTCGACTAGTAGAATATCCATGTGAGTAAGTAAATGGCATTATTTCATTTTACTTTTTCCATATTATGCTAAAGTTCATGTTTAAAAGGCTTTTGTTTTAGTTATACATTTCCTTAAATGTTAATGTTTATTTATGAAAGCTTCCACAATATTGTTATCCTTACTGAGCATCTGAGCTCACCCCTTTCAATGTTTTAATTTTTCCAGGATGTGAAGAAGTATATTATGAAAGACCTTCAGGGATAACATAATGGGATATGAAGAGAAGATGTTGTAGTTTTGCTTTACTTTATGATTTAATGTTAGACTTATGAATGTATCTAGTGTTTCCAAGTCTACTAAACTAATCGGTCTTTCGAGACTTGATCTTTTGTGATCATGCCAATGTTACGAAGTAATGCACCGACTCTGGGTAACTGGGGTCGGGGCGTTACATATTACATGTTGGTTTTTTCCAATAAAGGTTAATAAAAAATATACAAGTGTGAACCACTATTCATTATAATATTATTAATAATTAATTTTCTATTTTTTTTTGTATATTGGATGCTATAAATATATTTACAAAATGAATATAGAGAATATTGGTAATTCATTTTATTGCGTGGTGTTTAATGAATATTTATCCAGTTGTTAAATAATTCTGTTATTTTATATTCTTTTAGTTGTTTCATCATAAAATTTTCATTTTATATAGGTTTTGATCATTAATATTTTTAACTAAAACTATTCATGGATAATGTTCAACTAGGCTCAGTATCTAACAATGGAACTGGAAAAAGTTTAATATGTGAATGTTCAGGTATCTAACTCTTATATCAATAAATACTTTTTTTCTTAAATATCTTGTATTTTTATTTTTTATTTTTTTCATAAACATAGTTTCATTGTAAAAAAGGAGATATTAAATTTGGATATTGTTTTTTTTGAATAATTTATAAACTCATAATGACCTAAACAGAAATAGAATTTAAAAAGTTTAGTATCATTATTACACTTATAATTTAAATAAATATATTATTTTTTAAATTTGTAACACTTTATTTGTAGTATTTAGATTATATTTGTCTATATACATCATACATGATGAAACAAATTCAAAATTTCTTTATGGGATATTTTATAATTTTTAATAATTTTGAGTTTTAAATTCATTTAGATATACATTTTTAAAATTTATAGTAAAATTTCACAATTAAATTTTTGAATGTTTTTTTATTTTAATGAAAATTTATTTTTTTGGTTATTAATTTTCAGTTCATAGGTGTGGGGGAAAATATTTTTTAATGTTAAAAGAATTCATATTTTTATATCAGTTTTATAAATAATTTACATTTAAAGGGACAACCTAACAGGATTTCAACATCAGTTTTAACAAAAATAGATATCGAAATCCTTCAATAAGAAATTTAAGCATTATTTTTATATAAAAATATAATGGAAATCATACTTTTAATACGTTTAAAATTGACATTTTTGGGAAAAAGTTATATTGATGTTAATATATATTTTACATTTCAGAATGGGTTTTAGTGTCGATTTAAAAAAACTGATGGGGAAAGTGTCACTTTAAACAACTCTTGTATTAATTTTACTTTATAACTGATGTTAAATGTAAACAATAACTAACATTAATGGTGTTTTTTCATTAATTTATATCATAACCCAGGGAAAATAAATGTATTTCATAAACATTTCAATATTTTATCATAGCATATCCCATTGAAAATCAATCAGTTTTTTAAAGTTATTTTCATCATAATTATAAACCATATAGAGAAATAATACAGATGGTTCACTGGGATTATATCCATGGTAAAGAATAAGTAACAACAAAGGATTTATCATAATTTAAAATTCATTTAAAATATCACATGGAATATTTATTAAAAATAATACCATTTTCTTTTTGGGGTCACTTCTTTAAAATCTAAAAGTTTCAAAAATATTATGTAAATAAATTTATATAAAAATAACCATGGAAAATTTTAATGGAATATTAAAATAATTTATCGTTCATAATTTTTTTTAGAAAATATGGGCATTAAAAAAATTGACCAAAGAGAGAAATATAGTTGATTTTCTGTAAAATCATTCTTTTAGCGTATTGAGTTCTTAAATAGAGGATAATGAAATGAAGTTTTTTTCCCAAAAAATATAGGATAATAAAATTCATGATATTTGGAGAGAGTTATGTTATAAAATTTCATCATTATAAACATGGTTATAATCAATCTCGGTAAAAAATGAGAGTATAACATAAACTGCTTACTTCTTTGGTAACTATTGAATCTTAATCCCCATAAAAGGAATAACCTTATATGGATATGTTTCCACTAATTTTAATGAGAATAATCGAGAAGGGAATTAATGGGTAGTATATACTTAACATGAATGTTACAATTAGTGAATATGGAATGTGTCTTAAAAACATATAACTGAGGAAAAACTATTTTAGTGTAAATTCATCTTTCCTAAAGAGAACTCAAATATCCTGTATAATAAATTTTAATTTATCATAATTATATAAAATAATAATTTACATACTTATAATATCATATATTATCATCTTATAATATTTAAACACCAATTTGTAAATAATTTTTTTTTAAAATTATCATTTTTTGGTGTAAAATATTTCATTTTCCGGAGATTTTAAGTTTGTCAGTCTCTATCCTTATAAATTTCTCATGGTCAAGTATTATCCATAATGTTAATATATATATTAATATAATATTAATTAATTTTATATATATACATATATTCATCCAAGTATGGTATAAATAGAAAAATCAAATTACATCATTCACCGAGATGATAGGACGTATGTATGAATAAATGCTATTTTAGCATTTATAGAAATGGAGATACTGAAAGGTAAATTATAATAAAAAAATACAATATTATTATTATATCATATATATATATATATTATATTCAAATAATCTATCCTTATTAAAATCTAAGGAAAGAAAAAATAGAAAATGAATGACATCGCTTCGTGGTGGTGGAAGTCCACACGTATACTTGACCGACATTATTATATTCCAATGGATTGGAAGATAAGAAGGAATAAAAGATATTATAATTAATAATTAATAATTATATCATAAAATATCATATATATATTCATTATTTATAACTTTATAACAATCTAATTGAAATAGTGATGACAAATGAATTACACCGTTGTCTAGATGTGGTAAATAGTACGTATGCTTGAGCGATATTTTTTCTTTTCATATTGTAGAAAATACATGAAATATGAATTATAAAAAATCATAATAACATTTAAGTATATTTATTATTTTTTATTTATTATTTTAGAATTTGAAAAATAGATTTATAGTTTATATAAGATGAAATAAAATTAAAAATGCTTGGTTAAGGGTTATACAAATTCGTTGAGAATCCTCTTTACCTTGAACATTAATCCTAGAAGGGATTTCCCTTTTGAAATTATATAATCCCTAGGACTTGGTGGAGGATGCTTATAATGTATTATGGTAGATATTTTCTAATATATGAGGATGAAAATGTGTTAGGAAGATAGGTGAATAGGCTTTCTTTTATAATTGAGGTTAGGGGAACACGTAGAATTACATAATTTATTAAATCAATATAAATTAATTTCAAGGAAAAATGGCACCAAAATAATATAATTATAATATAATATTATTATGATTCTATATAAACTCATAAAATTAAATTTTGACTAGTTTTAGATATTTTTTCACAGTTATCAATTCGTTTTTACCCCCAGTTAACTCTTTTGAAAATTATCATGACATAAATGTTTTTAACTCTTTTTGGGTTAATAAAATTACAATTAACGGAAATTTTACACATAAATGGACAATTTTTTATAATTTAAAAAGTATCTTCTTAAATTTAATTAATATGGTATTTTTATTAATTTTCAATATATTAATAAAATATTTTTTATTATATAATACCATTAATATCATTTTAGAACTATTAATTTACATTGAATATGAAAAAATCCTGACTGAAAAAGTAATTATAATATAAACCATGAAATAAATGAAAATATTTTATATTTATATAACATATTCTTTTAACACAAAAAATTATCCACATTATATTAATTTTAATATTTCTAAAATCTTTTATTTAATTTTTCTATTAATAAAATAAATATGGGGTTAGTGTTGTGTAAGCATTTAAGGTAATTATTTAATAACTAAAATTTGAAATTAAAATACCATGATTAAAAAATAGTTCCGTTTTAAAATAAAAAATATGAATAGAACATATCCTTTTTTACTCATGTAATAATTTTATAGATATTAATGTAAAAACTGTGACATTTTGTATATTTTTTTCTTAAAATAATATAAAGGTAAAAATACAAAAAAAACTGAACCAAGTGTCCATATATTATACAATTTAATTGAAATGATGAAAATAAACTCATATAATAGGATATTGGAACTTTTTAAGTTGATTATGAGACCTTATCCCACTGTTTTATCCTTATTTTACCCATTTTACCCATACCGAGGTGACAAACATTTACAAAGGTTATTATCCAAAATAGAAAAAAAAGACATATTTACCAATATTTAACCACTTTATTAAAAATATAATATCCCTTATTTATGATTTAATCTATATACTTTGAATAAATAAATATATGGTTAAAACTAAAATAAAAAAGAAAACAATTTTCCAAAAAATTACTCTTTGAGTATGAAAATGTTTTTATACATAATTTAACAAAGAATTTGATTAAAACAAATATAATTAGAATATTAAAAATATTATTTAACTAATTTGAGTTTTTTTCCATTTTATAAAAAAGGTAGTATTTTAATTTTTGGAAACAAAAATATAGTTTCCAACAAAAATATATATTCTTTTACTATTCACTAGAAGATTTATCTGTTTAGAAAAATTAAAAAAATCAACCTAAGATAATTTTTATATTATGGTTTCAAAATTTAATTTAATTTTATGAAATAAAATTTATAAATTTAGAAAATATATTATAATTTTCTCTTACAAAAAGAAAAAAAAACCTTTTTAGAAGAAACATATTTTTGAAGCGTAATAAAAAATCAATAAAATTTAAATTATTATTTACTAATAATTAATAAATTAATTGATATTTATTTATATATATATATTATAAACTTTTGATTCATATTCATACCCCCTCCAATTCAACAGCTTGGATATAACAGTCATATTTAAATTATAATATTTCAGGGTTCGTTTAATCTTGTTTTTGTGTGTCATGTACGTTATTGAATATATTATTCCTTTAAAAATCTATGTGTGTTATATTATACTACCCCACTATTAATAAAATGAATCGTCAAAATATTATCTTTTACTTAATAAGCATGGGTTCGAGATTTTAAAAATCCTATATTGAAAAGCCACATCGTAAAAATGGTTAATAAAACTTCTTCATTAAAATAGGGAAAGAGAGACCCACAGGTCATATGATATGAAACATAATTGGGTTTCAAACAAGAATAATATTAGTGGGAAGTGAAAATATAGACATGGAGGGAAAATTTAATTTCTAAATAATTATGGAGAGTTATAGATAAAATTTATCATATGAAATTTTATGATCCTGAGAATGTTAATGACAATAAAATCATAAATCAACAAGGTGTGAGAAATAACATCAATTTATCATAAATGAATATTATGGGAAAAAATTATTTCATGTTTGTTTTCTTATATTTTATGAATTATTTTACGATATATACTAATAACATAAGGAAATATTCTTACTTAACAAGTATACTTTCATCCTTAAATCAATTACCATGATAATGTCATCAATTTCAACCAACAATGAGTATTCAAGATGAATTTACCATACCATAATTACTAAAATAATCTTATAAAGGATCCTATTTTCCATAAATCAATAAAAATATATTCCTTATGTATTTAAATATTAAACTACACTAAAATGGTTAGAAAAAGTTAAGATAATATCCAAAAATGTATAAACCATCATATGAAGAAATAATACATTTTACATCAAAATTACGAAAATTACACTAATGCTTCTACAAGAATTATTATATAAATTAATGAACTTACATCCTAATTAACCTCAGTAAACTCATCTTTAAATAATGATTTTATCCCAATTCTGATTTCATACCTTTCAACTAACAACCCCAAAAATTTAATTGCATTCATCAAAAATAATATTTCATATTAAATCACATGTTAAACCTATAGGTTAAATATACCTCAAACCACTGAGTAATCCCCCACTATATGATTAATACCATCACAAATCACTATATAATATTATAATATATGAAACTTCAAAAAAATATCCAAAATGAATATTAGATACCATCCTAAAAATTAATCCTTATCCGGACCATAAATATATCTATAAATATCACATTTTCAATGAATTATTTAATATATATCCCACTATCCAAAATAACATGATGAACTTAACAAAAAACCATATTATAACCTAGAGGTTTATTTAAACATTAATAGAGTATTATTTCTAATACCCAATAAAATATTCTAATCACCTCAAAATCCCATAATTTAATACCTGAAAAGGTAGTTTTATATCATTTAACTTATGATCATAATTGAACATATAAACCCATGATGGGTTCCTTAAATCCTAATTTAACCTCACAATAAAAAATTTATGGTTCAAAAAATGAAATAAAATTCATCAAAGGTGGTCTAAATCATAGTAACATCAAATCACTAACCAATTTCAAGATCACCAATACCATCTCATTTAATTCATCAATTTAAATCATCACTGTACCCAAATTAACATTATTTAATCAACATTTGTAATATACTATGAGTTATATTTTACTTAATCACGTGTTATCAAAAATTATCATCTTACCAAAAAATCAATTTTCATGGTTATTTTTTCTATTAAATAAATGTCTTCAAATCTTTAAAGTAAATGAAATTGGATAATAATCCATACATGTTTCACAATTCTTATAACCATAATATCATTGATAGGGAACTTATGAAACATATTTCTGGAATCCCAACACATAAACACATTAATACTTTCACATTATGTATTGTCACAACATAGGTCCTTCATTAGTTTAGGAGATAACCATGGTATTATGGAATTGACTTGTATAATTTTCATGTTCCCCATACATACAAAATTGAATTATAAATGGATCATCAGGATGAACTTCATAACCCACCCTTGAACTATTCATTTTTTCTTCTAAATTACGTTCTTTATTCCCTTATTTTCTACACATAAAATATATTATTTTTCATATGAGGAATTTCACTGAGTGATTCTTCCCATATACATAAAATCTATTAATCTTAATCTTCTTCCCAATATGGTCTTCAAGAAACAAATTTTTTTCTTTATTGTGTATTTTAGGAATTTTACCCATGTTTATACTATTTATGATGTAACATGATAGATTATTAGGCATGATTACAGGGTTTCATCTTCCAAATCTCATTTCATTTGTTTAATAATTATTAAAAACAGTCCATTATCATTCATATTAAACTTTAACACAATTTTTACCACAACTGGACATTGATTATAACCAAAACCATAGTTTGAGAAACAATATTCATAGTGAGAAAAAAAAGAAACAAAATCAATTATATGACATGTAATCCTATAAAACATTTTTTAATAAATGACACATTAGGTTTAACCTAGTTCATCCATGATAATAATATATTCAAATGATTCATAATGTTTTTTAAATAAAATTTAAATTAACCAAAGAATATCCCATGGGAGTTTTAAACTTGGTGTGAAATAAGGTAATACTCACCATGAACAAGGATGATAGCCCTGATATAGTTAACAAACTCTGTACTATTATTTCCATTAGTTTTATTTGTGATAAAACCATGACCACTTTTAATATATAGATAATGATATATTGATAGTAAAACCTCAAAAAAAATTCAATAACATATGATTCCCACTTATATATAGCATTATACTAAGCGTTCTCACTAATTTTTTCTCATCGATGTTTCTAAAGGTAAACAATCATTTATCTGATAGCAATAATAGTTTCCCATATTTATCATACATAAATATCACATCTTATTGTATCAATAATCAATACATAAAATTTTGATACATGAATGAATAATATAGTTATAGTGTCTTTGGAAACATATATACATAAAAAAAATTTCTTAAGGGATATAAATCACCCCTAAAAAGATCTTCATAAATATCACACTTCTTAGATATATAATACATAAATCCCTTCTTCATAACATGGGGAAATTAGTCATAATAAAGGGTGTGTTAAATACTCATTATGCATAAGCAATAGAGATATCATTGACCAATTAAATACAAAATGAGAATAAAGGTATGATAATTTTAGATTACAATTTTAATACCACATTCTACATAACAAAGATAATAATATTATGTCATCGCATAATTAATTGGAATTTCATAATACAAAAATTAAAAAAGGAATAATAAAACATTGGATATTGGAGCATAACATTGGTATAAGACATAAGTTTTGGGAATTCACATAACCTTACAAAATAAAATCTTTAGACAAGGAACACACTCAAAATTATCATAGTAGATTGTATTCACTCCAAAATATATAATATCATTAGTAAAGGTTCATTCCCAAGACTATCATAATGGGTATAGTCACTTATAGAACAAGGTTCACCCCACTACCCATTCTTTATCATCACAAGAGATATCTATCTTCAACCATTGTATTTGAAAATAATATATTTCATCCCCATTCATCACGTATTCATCATCCATTCATATATGTTTCATATGATGATAAATCATTCATAATATATTCATTATTTATATATATATTCATATATAAAAATTATAAATAGAAAAAATGAGTTACATCATTCATGGAGATGGTAGGTCGTACGTACACAAGAACATTTTTTTCACTTTTTAATATATTTAATGAATAAAATGTGAATAATAATTAACCATTATTGAATAATTAATGTATTAGATATATAATATATATATTAATTGATTTAATCCTTACTACCATCCATGTTAATTAAAAAATTGGTCCTCTGTACATTTGGATTACCATCTCTACGAAGCGGTGTAATTAATTTTTCAGAAAAATTTTAATTGGAAGGTCAAAAATATGAAAATAATTAATATTTATGATATTTTAATTATAATTATTATTTTTAAAATTGTAATATCATATCTTCCTTCTTACATTTAAATCTTTTGAATATTATAGAGTCGCTCGTGCGTACATGTGGACGACAACCTCTACGAAGTGATGTGATTCATTTTTATTTTTTTAATTTACATGGATGTTAGTAAGGATTCACTCAATTAATATATATATTATATATCTGATACATTAATTATTTAATAAAGGTTAATTATTTTTCACCTTTCATTCATTAAATATATTAAAAAGTGAAAAACAATTGTTCATGTGTACGTACGACCTACCATCTCTATGAATGATATAACTCATTTTTTCTATTTATATTTTTCATATATGAATATATATATAAATAATGAATATATATGGTATTTATATAATCATTATAAATCTAGATATAATATAATTATGATCAATGTACAAGGACTGGAGTTGTCGAATTGAAACTCTCTTGAAAATGAAACAATTAACACTCGTAAATAATTTTAATATGGAATTATTAATATATTGGTGATCAAATGTTATAAGTGGATAGTGTATAGAATAATAAATATTTAAATGATAATAATTTATAATTAAAATAAATTAACATTTATTATATAGTATATTTTAGTGCTTTGATGTATGTCGAACTTGAGGTATGGGATATCCGTCTGACTTTAATTTTTGAGAGACACATGCCATATTCACCACATGTATATTTAATGTTATTTTTATACTAACCATGAATGTATTTTATGTTTATTATCATAAAAGTAATGGAATATTTTTATCCATTTAAATTTAATTATTTTAAGGGGCTTATGATTCAAAAGTTACCGAAGTGATAAGGAATTCATCTAACAATATCATTTTTTATTATCTTGTTTTTAATGATGAATTATTTTAAAATATATCTAAAGAATATCCTGAATTTTATTATACTATATTTATTATCTCTAGATTTATAATGATTATATAAATACCATATATATTCATTATTTATATTTATATTCATCTACAAAAAGTATAAATAGAAAAAATGAGTTACATCATTCATAGAGATGGAACGTCGTACGTACACATGAACATTTTTTTCAATTTTTAATATATTTAATGAATTAAAGGTGAATAATAATTAACCTTTATTGAAAAATTAATGTATAAGATATATAATATATATATTAATTGAGTGAATCCTTACTACCATCCATGTAAATTAAAAAAATAAAAATGAATCACATCACTTCGTAGAGGTTGTAGTCCACATGTACGCATGAGAGATTCTATCATATTCAAATGATTTAAATGTAAGAAGGAAGATATGATATTTTAATTTGAAATATAATAATTATATATTAAATGTCATAAATATTAATTATTTTCATATTTATGACCTTACAATTAAAATGTTAATGAAAAATTAATTACACCGCTTCGTAGAGATGGTAATCCATACATGCAGAGGACCAATGTTTTAATTTTTTGTTGGATTGAAAAGAAATAGAAAATGTATGTCACATAATCTAAAGCAAATATTAGTATATTTATGATACGATATTTATTATTTTAATGTGGTTTCAGTATATTTATAATTATTAGATGATGAAATAAAATTTAAAATGGTTGGTTAAGAGTTATTCCTCCTTATTGAGAATTATCCTTTGACATAAACATTAATCCTTAAATGGATGGTATATTGGAATGAAAATAAGATATAATATGTGGTAAATGAATCTAGGAAGGTATTATTTTAGATCATTGACGATCTATAAGTCTCAACAGGTGTGATTAAGAGAGGATTTGATGTTCCCTTTTATATGTGTTGATATATGCCCTCTTAGAATTACTTAAAGTATTAAATAAAAATATGTTTATTTTCATCAAAAAATGCTCCAAATTAATATAATTGGACTCTAATATGATAATTTTTATAATTAATTTCATTTAATGAAACTTTGACATGTTTTGGTTATGTTTTCACCCGTATGTATCTTTATCCCCCATTAACCCTTTTGAAAATTATCATGATATCAGTGTTTATAACTCTTTAAAGGTTAATAATGTTACCATAAATAGAATATTTAACCAAAAATGTAACATGTTTGATATGGAAATCCATTTAAAAATAAATTTATAAAAGAGACATTTTTTTTAATTTATTAATGAATTAATAAATATTTTTTATTATAACATATCATTAATTTAATTTTTGGAACAATTTATTAAATTTCAATTTGAAAACGTCATTAAATGAATATAAACATAATATAATAATTTGAAACATCTATAATAAGTTATATTTAGAAATAAAACATGGAAAAAATAATCCATCCAAATTATATTATTTTTAATATTTTTTAAATCGTATATTTGTTTATCCATTAATTGATTAAATACTTTGTTAGTTTTTCATAAGTTTTTAAAATAATTATTCAATTACTGTTTTTTTAAAATAAATTACCATTATAAAAATATTAATTCATATTTAAAATAAGGATTTATAATAGAACTGATCCAAATTTTATATTTTGTGAACAATTTAGATTTATTAAATTCAAGAGAGTGACACTTTGAATTTATTCTTTCCTTAAAATAATATAAAGGTTATCATGAATGAAAAATGGAACAATGTGGCCACAAATTAGGTAATTTGATGGAATTAACTAAATTAATTCTTATAATTGGATATATTAATTTTTGGGGTTTATTTTTAGACCTCACCTCATTTTTAACCCTATTTAACCAATTTTACGTTTACCGAGGTGACAAATATTTTCCAATGATACTATTCATAATAACCAAAAATAAAAGGGAATTTCCATAAAATTTTAAATATCCTAATTAAAAATATATTATTCATTTTAAAATGTTAAATATCTATAATAATCATAATTTAATGTAACATAATAATGAAAAACACAACTAATAACACTTTTTCTAAAATGTGCCTTTTTTATGTAAAAAAATGTTTTTACATTAAATTCAATGATAAAATAGATTTAAATGAACATAATTGGATTATTAATAATATAATATAACTAAATTTACATTTAAAACATTTTAAAACAAAATAAAACTTTTTAAATTATAAAAACAAATATAGAGACGTCAATCAAAATCAATGATTTTTTAACTTTTGAGTTGAAAATTATTTTTTTTGAAAGTTCCAAAAATTATTCATAAGATAATTTTTATATTATTATTTTAAAGTTAAATATAATATTAAAAATAAAATTTCATGAATATGTAAAAAATTAAATATGATATTTTATTTTTAAAATAAGTAAAAATCATTTTTGAATGAAACATATTTTCAAAGTGTATGAGGACATTACTAAAAATTGAATTATTATATGCTAATATTTATATTAATTAATTTATATGGAGTCAAAAAACTTTATATTTCTATAGTATGTTTATTCCTATTCAAACTTTCCAATTCAATATTTGGGTTATAACAATCGTATTTAAATACTAATATTTTCTGATTCATTTATGCTCGGTGTTTCATGTCGTCTACAAAAACAAACATAGTGTTAACTTAAAAAATTGTGTTGTTCTAGAGTTTGAGATGATATTTTACCTCTAATTAAAATAAAAACTATAAAAATATATATATAGTTATGATGAGTTCTACATGTAGTTTTCTAATTTTTTGAAAATAGATATAAAAAGGAGTCTAGGTGTCATGCAATTGGAATGAATTCATCAATGAAATCCAAAGGAAAGAGTTATATGATACCATCCTTTAATAAATTTTATATGAATCATTTTCTTGAGTGTATTATGAAATATTTAAAGTTAATATTGTTGTGTTATTTCATGATATTTTTCTTGTGTTTGTGAAGAAAAGAGTCAAGGTAATGATCAGTAAAATTATGTTAATAAGGTAGTGAGGTGTATTAAATGCAATGAGATGGGGAATTATGTTGATGTCTATAAAAATAAAATCTAGAATGTTTTGAATTATAAGAAAAATTTATTGAATAGTGTGGAAAATTATTTTATGAATACCTAAGGAAATTCCAGACTATATAATAAATTGGATTCAAGCACATTACTTATTTACTCATGTTATGAAAAAGTACTGTTTAATTCATGCCATACACATTCTATTATTTATGGAATATTTTATGGTAAAATGGAAACATTTCTTTAATAAATATAGGAATATATTTTAGTAAAAACTCATAGTGGAAGTATTATGGAAACAAATATTTATAAGAATCATCTTATTGTTATCAATGGAATGGGTTTTCTTGAAAATATTGTTAACTTGTCCATATTTGAGTTTGAAGTTATTTTGGGTATGGATTGGATTTTAGTTTATTGAGATAAGAAATTTTATATAGATAATGACGTTATAATAAATTTTTAGTGTGAGTTTGATTTTTTATATAAGAATGAGTTCATACTTATGATAGCATATCAAGAATTTCAGAAACCGATTGAAGATGGTATTGAGATATATCTTTCTCTTACTACTGAAAAGGGGGAAGTCATTCGTATTAGTGATTTATCAATAGTAAATTAACATATATATGTATTTCCTAATGATTTTCTTAGTGTTATTCCTAATTGGTGTTTTTTATTTACTATTTAATTAGTTCTAGAAGATATGATAATTTCAAATCCTCTATATTAAATGGATCATTTTGACTAATTCGAATAGAAAAGTTAGTTATAAGAGTTTTGTAATAATTGTTTTATTCATCGAAGAAATTAAACTTGGGGTGATCTATTTTTAAAAAATATGTATGGTTTTATGAGTATTTTCATCAGTTATAGATACCTTAATGATATTACTATTAAGAAAATGTATCAATTGCATCACATATATGACATGATCAATAATCTTTATGTGCTATATTATTTTTCAAATATTTATCTCATGTTCCGATATCATCAACTAAAAATAATGTAACAATACATTAAAAGTATGAAATTTCATACAATTAATGGACCTTATGAGTTTTTGGTTATGTATTTTGGGTACAATAATGCATATATTGAATGCATGTAACATATGAATAGAGTTTTTTAGGACTATTTGTATAGACATGTGGTTGTTATTATTGAGGAAAATTTGATATATTGTAAAATATATGTTGACCAGGAAAAACATATAATAATTATTCTACTAACCTTGAAGTAAAGATTTTATATGGAAGAAATAAGATAATATGAATTTTGGTTACAATAGATTTCATTACTTGTATGTTTTGATTCTAAATATGTAATAATTGTTGATCATGTTAAAATTAAAATAATTACATATTGATCAGGACTTATAAAATTAAATAGAATTTGAAGTCTTTTTTATTTTTAGATTATTACTAAAGGTTTTTTGAAAATAATTCTTGGTAATCTAGCCCAAAAAGTTAAATCAAAATGGAATTAAATTCATCTAACCTAAAGATTGTGATGATTGTTTCCAATAATTAAAAAAATTGTTTAATTCATTGTTTTTCGCCTTTCCATCAGAAAATAAATATTTTTTTTTTCTATATAGTAATTATTCATTAAAGGACCTTGGTTTTTTAAAGGAAAATGATAATTTAATAGCTTATCCATTAAACCAATTGAAACTATATGAGAATAATTATACAATAAATTATATTTTTCATGAATAAGTGGTTTGTTCATTAAAA
The DNA here is from genome assembly GCA_963277665.1 of Viscum album. NCBI lineage: Eukaryota > Viridiplantae > Streptophyta > Magnoliopsida > Santalales > Viscaceae > Viscum > Viscum album. The sequence continues at coordinate 1,324,971,435 of OY728160.1, forward strand.
ATTGTGAGGTAAAATTTACTTGAAGGAAAATATGAAATATCCATAGAAAATAAATGTTTAATGTACATATTCCCTCAAAAAGATTTGAACATGAGGAATATAAGATGGTTCGAACTAATAACGCGTTATGATTACATTAATTACTATGATCTTGATAAATATAATAATGATTATGTGGATTTAAGTCGAAAAGATAATTCATAAATAGTTATTCTATATTTGGAGCGTGATCCTTTTTTAGTGATTTAATAAATGTTGGTCTGGAAATTGTGCAAGAAGTAACTTCCCCTCTATGTACATAGGTATCAGTGATATCATCCTTATTGGAAAGAATTTGGAATACTCAAAAAAGAAGATCTTGTTTTCAATAAATAATCGACCAGGTTAACAATGGTATGTTGTCTAAATTTAATATTTTAAATGAAGGTGTTAAAATATTTATGAATATATTTTTTTTTGAGTGATTTTTTTGTTAAAATTTAAATTATTGGGTGAGTCTTATAACTCTCTATTTTTTGTTCAACCCAATAGTATAAAAATTTATAGATACCTCCAAGGATATATTTGGTGGGAAGGAATGAAAAATGATATTTTTTATTTTACGATGAAATGTTTTTCTTTTACACGCATTAAAGCTGAATAAAAACTAATTGAGGGGATTCTTCCAAATTTTAAGTGCCTGAATAGAAATAGAAGAATATATCCATGGATTTCATGTTTGTATTTCTAAATAAATCTACAGGCAATAATGTGATTACTGTTATTATAGATCGATTGGATAAATTAGATAATTTTCTTCCTATTTGAGATATTATGTATTTTGATTAGATTTAATAGATTTATATTAAAGAGATAGTCAAGTTACACTGAGTCCCTCTCTCTATAGTATTTATAAATGACAAAAAATTTACCTCAATAATTTTAATTGAATTAAAAAGTCATTATGTACTGAATTAAATCTCATCATATATTTTAATCGTCAATCAGATGGGCAGCCGAAGTTTATAATTTAAACATAGTTAGATATGCTTCGAGATTCCATATTGGATTGCCAAGAAAGAAGGATCAAAATATTTATTTAATTGAATTTTCATTTAAATATAGTTTTTATTCAAATATATATATATATATATGACACCATTTGAGGCATTATATAGAAAGTATTGTTGAGCTTCGACATGTTGGGATGAAGTCAGTGAGAGGATGTTATTGGGACCAAATTTTTTAGAAGTGATGGTTGAAAGGTTAAATATAATTCAACAACATGTGAGGATAAATTATATTAAGTAGAAAGTTTATACATATTACCAAAGGATAGATCATTCATTTTTTGTAGTTGATCATGTATTTTATAAAATATCTTCATAGAATGGTTTTTTCTAATTTGGTAAAAAGAGAAAGACAAAACCATGATTTATTAGGACATATAATAACTTGGTGAAAAATATATCAGTTTCTTACTCAGTATCTTTTCCTCTATTTATACCTCATATACGTGATGTGTTTCATGTTTCACTATTACCGAATTATATACCGGATGCCTCTCATGTTTTGATCAATGAGGTGGTATATTTGGAATAAAATATTTATAAAGAGTAAAATCCTGGGTGAATTGTAGATCATAGAGAGTAGTTGTTGTAGAATAAGGAAACTCATTTGGTTACATTTTTAAAGAATAATCACAAGATTGAGGAAGAAATATGTGAAATAGAAAAGGTTATGTTGTAAAAATATCCATACCCATTTAAGTGATAATAAAATTTTGGGGAAAAGATTTCATTAAGGGGGATGAATGTGAAATCCCAGGTAATATTAATAATAAATAAATTTCATGACTTATTAATATTAGTCAATATATTTTATGTATTCACATTCATTACAATAATTTTATAGAAATTTTTAATCAAAAAAGAAATAATTTTATTCTAATAGAATTGTTTCCCTTATAATTTAAGGTTTTATTTAAAATTTAAATTTGTAAATTTTAGAAATTTAATATAATATAATTGAATTATATTTTTATATGTGCATATAAAATATATTTTAAGTTGATTTTTTTGATTTTTTTTGAAAATATTGATTATCTTTTGAATAGAAAAAATATCGGATTTTTATAAAAATTTCCATTTATTTTAAAATATTTATAAAATATTTTTTTTTATTTAAATTATATCCCTTATATTAAATATTATTAAATTAATTCCATAATAATCATTATTATAATTTATTTTCGTATAAATTCATTTTTAAACTTAAAACACATTTTTTCTAAAATATGTTTTTCATTATGTTTTGTGTTCTTATATTAAAATCAATTTATATCACATATAAATAATTAATCATCAAAAATAATTTGATATTTTCAATAGTTAAGTTCAAATTTAGTATGGTGGTCGATTATATTTTTTTGTCATAATCAATAGTAACTGTGGTAAATTGTTATCACTTTAGTAAAGGAAAAACGAGTCAATTAGGGTTAAAACATTATGACAAGGTCAAAAAATGACATTTTAATTCTCATTGGATAGAATTATTTAGATAATTATCACCTTATATCCTCAATTTGATAGATTTAGGTCCACATGACCTTTATTAATATATTTATAATATTTAAAAGTTAATAATAATTTTATGAGTTCCACTCCCCTAACTTATAAATGGGAACCTACACTCCTTACTTATTCAAAAAAATGATCACCATTTTTCATCCAATACATTCCAAAATACCTTAAATCTCTTAAAAACAAACCCAAGAGTTTTTTTTCTCACAAAATACCATCCTATAAGGCTATGTGTAAAAAAATCAGGTATTCAAAAGTAGAATCATTACACTTAATGGAGTTCTTTAATATTTATTTATTCTTATATATCCTTAAAATTTATCATAAATAGGATGATAAAATAAAATAATTATATAATACATATTTAAATATTACTATGTTTATGTTACAACCCTTTTCATCTTGTTTCCATCCTCTGGGAAGTGAAAACATCACCCATGCCTACGTGTTGACTATTAGCCCAACAAATCGATGTGTTTCATTTTCCATTAGTCCCTCACATAGATGGTTATTTTGATTGATTCAATGAATATATTTTATATTTATGAAATAATTAATATTATTTAAATATAATAAATTACTTACCTTCTTACCCTCCAATCCTTTAGAAAATGATAATGTCCCTCGTGCATACATGTGGACTACTACCTTTGTGATTTTTTTATGTTTGCCATTCATATATGCTTAAAAAATGTATTTTAAAAATAAAAAACAAAAATATTTCATTACTACTATTCTAAATATTGTATTTCCATGAATCCAAGGACCATGGTAAACCTAAAAAAAATTCATTGGATTATGAATCAAACATTTACAGAACATATTACATGAACTTAATAGATTTAATAACTATATATGACCTTGAAAAAAATTAAATAAATGAGTTAATGTAAATATAATTAACTATAAAATGGTAATTAAAAATTCAAATAATTAATTCAATTTTATTAAATTGGATTTAAATAATGTATTTAGCAATTTAGACTTGAGGTAACTAGTTTTCTTATAAATATAATTTAAAATTTTTTCATTTTGTTTCTAAATATTTTTTCCTCCGTATCCATGATAAATAAAATTGTTAAATAAAATTTTTATTATACTCAAATAGTCATTTAAATTAATTTTAATACAATATTTTAATTTTCATACAATAGTTTATAAAGTTATCATTTATTGTTTTCTATATAGTTTAATTTTTAAAAAAGTTTGACAGGGTTTTTTTAACATATATAGAAAGAACATAATTTCATACCATCATAATCATTATTCATTAAGATGATTTCATACATGTTTTTATGGATTTTAAAGAAAGGTATTATTTCTAGTTATTCTAGGAATTTTTTATTTTTTATTTTTTCATAGGAAAATGATAATTCTCTTAATTTTTATTTGAATCACGAAAGTGTTTCTCCATATGTTTTCAATATGATATTTTATAAGTTTTTATAATGTAAATGAAATATTTAATGTGTCTTATGTATGATTATTCCTTTTATATTATTCATGATGTCAGTTGAGCTTGGTATAGCTCTCCAATTCATTTGGGTAATTATATTATTCTCTCACAAAAAAATATTGGAATTATTTGGGTAGGTTATTCCCTTTATAATTGTTCTTGTAATAGTGATTTCAGAAAAAATATAAATAATATGGTGAAAGGTAAATACCAAATTTTTATATTATTTTAATTTAGTTTTCATGGATTTAATTTTATTTAATAAGGCAATCCAATGATCTTATGTTAAAAGTAATAAATTATACACCTTTTACGTCAAAAAACATTGTTTTTCAATAACTGTTTTTCATGGTTAAGAAATTTTAATATGAACCAATCATGATAACATTTTAATTTTAAGATAACTTATGAGATATTTTTTTAAAATCATTGAAAATTTATGATTATTTCTTGAGAATGAAAATTATTATTTAATAACGTGTTTAATTACATAAAAGGGATTTTTTATTGGGATTTCATGATTTAAAAAATTTAATAATGGGTTAATTTATTTTTGTATATCTTATTAATATTGTTGTGCTCATTCAATATTATAATATTTTCTTTATAAGGATCGAGGATTTGTAGTAAATATAGAATGTTCTATCTTATTTCTATGTGGATTCATTATAAAAGAAGAAAAACTATTTTGAATATAATGGGATTATACATTTAATAACCCCTTTTGTGTAAAAATATATTTTATATTTATGTGTATACTCTTTATGGAAAATAATAATTCAGTTTGATTCATATAAATTTAATTATAAGGGTGTAATATAAATTAGTTTCTTTTAATTTCGTAAAACTCTAAAGATAAATTCACATAGGAGTGTATTAAAATACAATCCTTACTATAAAAATAATTATTATTTTTTATTAAGTTACATTATCTTATAATAGACATCCCATATCCATTATTTTATAATTTTTATCCACTTGGATTATTTAAAATAACAACCTTATAAAATAATTAATGAATAGTTTTAGAAATTGAACTAATAAATCACCAATAAAAGGGCCCCTCCACTACCTATTACAAAAAAACATATTTACATTTAGTTATCACATCAATACCAACCAATTTTACCTCTACAACATAATTTTTAGATGTTTGGTTTCTTATATTTCTTTGAACGTAGCCTAAAACCTTCATTCTTAAGTAATATGTTTTTAGAAGGACATAATTCATCAATATATGAACCTAGTTCGTCACGATTTTTTTAATTACCCTACTATATACACTGCATATAAATATAATTTTCCACTATAATTATTTTATATTAACATAGTTCATGTTTGAATAAAATAATATTAATATTATATAATGGTAATCTTACACATTACATAATTTGACATGTTGTTATTTTGGTAAGTCTAATCACCAAAATGAATGATGTTATAGTAGCTTCATAGTTTAAAACAAAAATAAGTATAAAGAAAATAATGATGGTAATATACTAAATTAAATATTAATTGGTGTTATGAATTTTTTTTGAAAGGGTGGCCCAAAAAATGAATTATCATTTTTAAGTAACTCATTACAATAGATTAATTTGATGATTCATGTTCATCGTTAATTTTATTCTTTAGAACCATATCCATATAATTCATCCAATATACGTGGGATTATATAAATCATTCAACCAAAATCATACTACTACCCTAAATAATCTATTAATGATGAACAGGGAATCAATGTTTGATGAATGATATCTCCATTACGGAAATCCAAAAAAACATTCAATGTTAGTCACATATAATGATGAAAATTAATAATAAATAACAAATATATATGTAAGTAATTATTATAATTATAGACTATAATAGTTAACATATATGAATAAGGTTCCCAAATAAGTTATTAATATTTTTATTTTTATTGTACATGATCTTAAATCACATTCATGGAAGTTGGGAGTAATATTCATGTTTTCTCATCTAAATTTTTATTTTATTAGGATATATTACATATTCATCACCTATATACATTTATATGGAATATATATTTCCATAAATATATATTTTAAAATAGTTATCATTTAATTCAATGGATTTACAACAAAATCTAAGGATATATCTTTTATGTTCTTTTTATTAAATAGTTTCTAAATCTATAAGATTTTATCTTTCAAATATCACATTAAATGTGTGATTTTTTGGAGATAAATTTACATTTATGAAAATTGATTTATATTTATCTCTAAAACCACATTTATTTTTTTATAATTTATTTTTTAATATATATTGAATTTCATATTACCATTAAACATCTCTTTTCTTCACAATTAAACTTATGGTTGTTTGTAAGAGGGACTAAAAATATATCTTATTTTTGGTTGGGAATGATTTTCCTATATTTTAATATTAATTATTTGTTGTAAAAATGCCCAAATATGTACATAAATGAGTGGTATGGTCATTCCAATTATCTTGAGTTTTTTTAAACATATTTGGAAAGAATTTTTTTAATTTTTTCATCATAAATGAATTTTCTAATAACCATAATAAACATTAATTATGAAACATTGTATCTAAATTTTTATTGTTTTCCAATGATATTTATATTATCATTTTTTATAAATTATTCTATTTTAAAAAAATTATCAAATTTTAATGAATATTTATATATATTTCTCAAATTAAATTTCTAATTCTCTTATATAATTCTTTTTCATCGATATTAACATCCTTAATTGATTTTTCACACCATTTGGAATATAATCAAGTGATACTATTCACCTTATTCTTATTGTTTAATTATTTTGATTATTTTTTGAAACAATTATAGAACCCTTTTTGTTACCAAGGGTTAATTACTAAATGATGAAACTATAAATGCTTCCAAGTTCTTATTCCACACATATGTATGGATTATCATTGCGTGATAAATGAGTCTATTAGAACCTTGAAATGCATTTGGAAAAGTTTTATATTATATGAGATAAGGTTGTGGAATAGGTGTGGTTAGCTAAATCCTACATTTTTTTCATACATGGTTGGTTATCCCAAGACCAAAATGGTATATGAATGGTCATCTTAAGACCACTATATTATGGTTTTGTAGTTTTCCTAGACTTTTTTGTGATTAGTTTCTTAGTGGTTATCCTTGAAACAATATTAGATCACATTGATGGACTATTATTATATTATGAATGATACATATATAAATTTTAAATATAATTTAATCATGCTTCCACACTACCAAGACTCATGTTTTATGAAAAAATAATTCTTTCATTGTTAATGTTTCATTATATATGTTTTATTAGGTATGATTTGATAAAAAAAATTCAAATAAACCATGATCATGTTCTCAAACACACTTTATTATCTTATAACAACTATGCCATTCAATTATTATCCCTTATATTAACCAATACTTATGATTTTATCTAACCCTTTTCTTATATTCTATTCTATGAGTTATAGAGAATATTATTATGTATGATATGTATAGTGGTGAATTTTTAGAGAAATGTTAAATAATTATTATAAAACAAGAAGTCTCTATAACTAATATCCAAAAAATCCTATTGGTTTTGGGGTATGTTTTTTATGATATGTAAGTAATATTCAATAATAATGTCATATTATATATGTGTGTTATGGTTTGTTTTTCTCAATTGTTGTTATAGCATATGTGTTTGCATGGGCATGCATGCCTAAATCACTATAGTCAAGATCTCCTTATTTTTTAATAATTAATCACCATTTCCTATAATATTCTTGACACATGAGATCTTTGTAGACATATCATACTCTATAATCTTATCTATTACCTAGGAAATAGAAACACATGAAAAGGGTGAGCGTAAAATCTCTATAAAGATAATAGTAGGAGACAACAAATAAAGATCATAAGTGGGAATAATATAAACATGTGTGTATAATAACATATTCAAGGTAAAAAAGAAAACGAAAGATAATATTACCCAATAAAACTATTATCATAAAAAATATATCATTACATAAGTCATTTTTAATAGAATATTTAGTATTGGGAATGTAGAAAAGTGAGTCAATAATATTTGAACATGACATAGTCATGATGAATCACGTAAGAACATAGAATGAATATAAGTATAGAAAATTATTCAAGGTTAACCACGGAGACAGTCATCAAATAGTGGACTAAGAAAACCACCTACCTATAATATAATTGTCTTGGGCTGATCACCAATGTACATTTTTTGGAATGGGATAACCTCTTTTATACAACATACTTTTGGTCTTGGGATGACCACAATTGTGCCACAACATTATCTCATGTGATATAAGAATGTATATAATGCTTTATAGGGATATATTTGATCCACACATAACATAAATACAAGATATACATATATATTTCATATCATCATGAAGTCATAAATATTTCCATCATAGATTAATTGACCTTTGGGAGATATTTGTTTCCTGAAAATATCATCAAACATTATTATAAGACTTAATAATATATAATGTGGATGATATCATTTTAGAATAACCCCATTGAACCTGATAAAATATTTAATGATTCTGGCATAGTTAAAAACACTGTTATAATATCATTGGGAAATTTATTTTAGAAATGAGATAAAAATACTTTAGTTTTAATATATATATTTTAAAATAGTATAATTTATAAAAAAATCCAATCCAAATTGGATTGTTAATCCAAAAGACATAGATGCTAATATTATTAATGAAAACTAGATAATACAACGTGAAAATTAGGGGGGTAGTGGTAATGTTGTGATGATCAGTGTCATGTTACATCATATTTTTGGGGATCCCAGGATTGACCCTTGATGTCCTCATTTATGGGGGTTCATCCTTGAAACAATAATGCTCAAGATGAGGGGGGTTCTTCCATAGAGTGTGATTGTCACGACCCGTCCCCCGGGGCCTACATCGTGGCTACCCCAAGCCTGACTTCCATAGGCCAGGGGCTGGCGACGAGAACCAAAGGCGTAATTCCCTAAAACAGGGAAGGAATTGCCTTTTTAAAATGTAAAAACACACAACCAGAGTACAAGTGGAAGCAAACACTAATTAAAAACTGTATAGAAAGTATTCTGAATGTAAAGGGGCCAGAAATACAATCCCAACAGTAAAGTATGAAGAAAAGAAAAAGGGGAACAACTAAAAGACAATCAGCTGGAATGTGTCCAGCAGCTCCTGGTTTGTCCACCCCAGATCCTACCTGAAAGGCAGGTATAGATAGCCTCCTCAGTGCTCCACGTCTTTCCATCTCCTCCGAGTACCCTCTCATCCTGAGGTCCACCTCCGGGCACCGTCCAGTCCTAGCACACTCTGCCTCGGTCAGTGTTTTCTGTCGTCTGCATCCAACACAACGAGGTGCGAGCATAGACCATGCAGGGGTGAGTATAACGATACTCAGTGGGGACCCTAAGACCCTCAAGGTCTCACAAAAATCTAACAAGGATAATCCAAAAAGTATGAAATAAACGGATAACCATTACTTATGTATATTCCCATACATATACCTAAGTTATCAAGTAACCCATCTCAATCAAGAGGAAAACACAAAGGTCATTGACTTATCTCAAACCAGGATTTTCATTAACGGGACCATGGCTGCTGGAGAACTCCTCCTCTATCGAGTACAGTGGCCCTGACATGAACCTGAGGCACTACTCACTAACCTTATATTGTTGAGGTACTCCTCCTGTCGAGTACCCTGGGAGCTACGTCACACAGAGATGCTTCCCACCTGGGGTCTACCACCTCACACAGTAGCGCTCCCCCTAATAGCCTACAGAGGTACTCCTCTTGTCGAGTATCGTGGGTCTTCCACCTCACACAGTGGCACTCCTCCTCCATGGGTCTGTCCCCTCACACCGTAGCGCTCCCCACTGGGCTAGTCGAGTCACTTTGAAACAAATCGTTCAAGCAGTCGTCAGGTCTCAGCCAGCTACTAGGTCTCTATACTCTGCTCGCTCATCTCTGGGAGGGTCCACTCCAGGAGCTACAAGCCAATACTCCAAGTGTCACTAAGTCTCGCGTAGAAGTATCAAAAGGACCGCCACATCATAAGGGTCTCAAATCAATAGACGACACATCAATCAGACACCCGGTCCGTTAGTTATTAACCTTTTTGTCTTGCGGGCTCGGTTGGTTTCGTGTATGAACCAACCCAACCGAGTTTGGGGCGACCCAATCAGACATGCTGGGTCTGACTCAGCCCATTGGGCAGGTCAGCCCCGCTAAGTTTCAACCCGGTATGCTCGACCCGGCTCAACGGACTGTGGGGGCAGTTCGGCCGGATGCCGCCACACAGGCGACATCAGACCGAAAGCCGGGGATGGTTCGGCTAGCGCCGCGAAGGGTGAGGCTCGAGAGTTCAGTGGTCTGGAGACCAGGGGAAGGCTTCACGGGGTGCGGGCAGGCTGGCGGGACTTTGAGCAAGCCACTGGTGCACCGTTCAGGGTTCCAGGGTGCCAGGTAGTGCGTCGGGGTAGCGCACTAGCAGGGGCACGTGGCACCGGGCAACACACCGGTCAGGGGCACGATGCACCGAGAGCACACCGGTAGGGGCACAGGGTGCCAGGAAGTGCGCTGGAAGGGGTATCGGGCACCGGGAGGGCGCCATCAGGGGCGTGTGGCGCCGGGAAGTGCGCTGGTTAGGGGCACTGGGCACTGGGTGCACGTCGGTAGGGGCGCGGGGCACCGGGTAGCATGACGGCAGGGGCTTGGGGCAGAAGGAATGTGCTGGCAGGGGTGCGGGGTGCCAGGTGCATGCTGGCAGGGGCCAAGGGTGTCGGTAGCTCGCCGGTAGGGGTGCGGGGCACCAGGAGCATGCCGGTAGGGGCACCGGGCGCCTGGCAGCGTGCCGGTCAGGGGTGTGGGGCGCTGGGTGCGCGCCAGTGGGGTCGTGGGTGTGTGGGTAGCGCATCAAGGAGCCGCAAGGGCGGCGCAGTTCGCAGAGGCCACGGGTGGCACGGCCTTTTTCATTTCCACCTTCGTCACCTCGTTTCCGCTTCATTATTCCAAAGATCATCACAACAAGATCGGCGGAGGAGTCGGGCCATGTTTGTTTGGCCAACTCCCTCCACGTTTAGTGTGGTAACAATTGTATCATGGAAGGGGGTGATATTCAATTGTTTTCAAACCACACAAAGATTCCTTTCAATTCCGAATAAGAGAAAAAGAAAAGGGATATTACGTCAACAAGAAGTGAACCCCCAACTTTTTGATTTGTCACATGATGCTTGTCGTTTGTTGAAGTAGTCCTGAAAGGATGATGGAGGAGACCATCATTCGTCGTGTTCGTTGTACATCCTGAATTCCGAGCTGTGTCGGTTTGTTGATGACATTGATCGATAGGTGGACGAGGAAGTAGTCGAAGAAGAAAGAGCATCATCAGTGTTCTTCATGTTCTTCTCATTCTTCATTGGGAGCACTTTTCTCCCAAGATTCTCCCAATTCCACCAAAAGAGAAATTCCAAAAAATTAATATTAGACTTTCTGTCTAATATTATATTGGCACACCAATTCAAAAAGGAGTAATTAATTAACCCGGCTCTACCAAATTAATTGCACAAAAGGTTGGCATAATTAATTTGGAAGGTCAAGAGGCTCCCCATAAATGTTTGGAAAAACTTAAAGTGGTGGAGTTGAGGAGTTTCTCCCCATTTAATGGGGAATTGATGAGGTTTTATCCTCCTCTATTGATTGGGGGTCGGGTGGTCCCCACCACTATCATTAATAGAGAGGTTATGTGGCTCGGGTGGTCCCCACCTCAACTATCCTCTCATGGGAGGTTAGGGTTTGATGGTCCCACCACCAACTCCCAAGGGGAGGTTTTAACCAACACACTCAACACATGGCAGCATAAAAATAAAATAAAGTGTCATACTTTATTTTATTATTATTTATAAAAAGCCAAAAACTAGTTTTTATTCTCGTCAGAATGCAACTATTGTAGAGGACTCACTAAGAATTCACTGATGTTGTGAGTTCATCAGGGCCCTCAGATTTTAATTCTGAGCACCGGTTCAAAAGTTATAAAACGCCTCTTGTGTGTTTGTTGAACGTACCTGAAAAAAAAAGTTCATAAAATTATTATCAGTCACTCTCGACCAACTGCCATTGAGTTTAGGCTCTGCCTAGGTGAAACACGCCCCAATGAACCCAATGGTACTCTCATATTTGCAACTCGAGTTACCGTTTAGACGTTTTGAATTTTACAATAAAATAATTGTCACCTAATTATTTTATTTGCGGCCAAAAGCTATCTTTTTCTGGTGGCCCGAGCAGGCCAAAGTTAGTATCTTCTTAAATAAAGCATGCACTCATGAGTTCAGCTATGGTCTCAGATTTTTAATCTTCACCACCATTTGTGATTTATAAGTATTTGAAAAATAAAATAATTTATTTAATTATTTTATTTACGGTTATTCCATTTTTGGGACTTCTTATTGGAGGCCCGCACTGACTAAAATTAAGTTGCGCCTAGGGTAAACCCTCCATCCTGAGTGCAACGGTGCCCTGGATTTCTGATCTGAGTAACTGTTTGAGAGTTATTCCACTTTTTTAGGAAAACTGCTTACGTGCATTAATTTAAGCTAAAAAAAACTTCGACGGACCATTTCGGGCACTCCGGGCCTCGGAATCACACACCGTCTAATTTCACGGACTCGTAAAAATCCCATTTAAATAAAAAAATACATGGAAATTTCGGGTATTTAATGTCTCCCCACCTTAGGGCTCTACATTCCCATATGTCAAAACTCAAACTAAGGAAACAAAAGGGGGTACTGAGCATGCATGTGAATCTCCCACTCCCATGTGCTCTCCTAGAGGTTCTCTTACTGTCAGCAAATACGCATTAGAGGTATCAATCGTCCACATAGGACCCGCTCCTATCAATCCTAAATCTTCATTGGAACCTCTATGAAAGTCTCCCCGTCAACGATTTCCATCTCTCCATGGTCGATGATGTGTGAAGGGTCATGCATGTATCTACTCAGTTGTGATATGTGGAAGACGTCATTCACCTGGTGCAACTGAGGTGGTAGATCTAAGTGGTAAGCCACCTCACCAACTCTGTTGAGGACCTGAAAAGGTTCAATGAATCTCAGTGATAACTTGCCTCCTTGGAAAATCTCCGTAGACCTCGTCGAGGTGAGACCCGTAGAAAGACGTGGTCGCCATCCTCGAATTCCAGAGGTCTCTGTCTCCTAACAGCATATGAATTCTGTCTACTTTGTGTTGTCTTCATCCTCTCTTGGATTATCTGCACCTTCTTCGTGGTAGCTCATACCATCTCTGGTTGGTAGGAAGTGGTCTGACGTGGTGAGTCGGTTGAAGATCACCCAAATAACGTCATGTCTCATGGACGTACGTGGAAGACCCGTCACAGAGTCCATGGATATCTCATCCCTCTTCCACTTTGGGACCTCTAATGGTAGAACCAAGCCTGCTGGTACCTGATGATCCACATTCACTTGATGACATGTGAGGCATCGTGAGACAAACTTCGTTACTGCCTTCTTTATACCTGGCCACCAGTTCTATCATCGAAGTTCATGGTACATCTTCACCACTTTTAGAAGTACCACTAGAGGGGAAGTGTGGAACTCCCTCAACACTTCCTCCGGAAGTTCATATGGTACCATGGTACGTCCCATGAAGAGGACGACGTGCTCCCCACCTTCAGAAAATCCATCATGTGCCTTCCCTGTGGATATCTGAGCACGTTGCGTCTCGCAGTCAGCATCCCCATGTTGCACCTCCCTGACTCGCTGAAGAAGTGGGGGAGTGACTGTAAGAGACTTTAGATAGGCTGCTCCATCCCTTCCAAAAAGTATATCTACAACGTGTCTAGCTACTCCATCGCCTCTCCTAAAAGCTGAATGTCTGATCTCCTGTTGAGCGCATCTGCTACTACGTTCCCCTTCCTAAGAGTATAGACTATCTCGAAGTCCTGGTCCTAGAGGAACTCAATCCATCACCTCTATCTTAGGTTTAGGTCCTTCTAAGAGAATATATACCTGAGACTCTTGTGATCAGAGTACACAGTAAAACATTTTCCCATCAGATAATGTTGCCACATATTTATGGAGAAGACCACTACTGCTAACTCCAGGTCATGGGAATCGTAGTTCTGCTCAAGCTATCTCAACTGCCTAGAACAATATGTGATCATAGCTCGCTCCTGCATCAAGACACACCCAAGTCCAGTACCTGATGTGTCGCAGTAGACTATGTACCCTACGCCTTCCTCTTGAAGCCTTAAAAAAATTGGGGCACTAGTCAGCCTCTACCTTAGCTCCTGAAAGCACTGCTGGCATCTCTCCGACCACACAAAGGGATTCCCCTTCTTCGTCAAGTCTAATAGTGGTGCTACAGCTCTGGATAATTCTGGTACAAAGGTAATTCTGGCTGACTCATGAGTGATTGACTGCACCCTTTTATGCATGATTACAACCTGTGCTGCCTGGGTTTTCCTTTTCGTCGACCAAGGAAAACCCCATCCCAACATTGTGGATAAAACACAATCTTTGGCCTAATATAGTCAATCTGTGTATGAACTGTGGTTGCCCTGTCCATACCCAAACTAATGTCGTAAGGCCTCGACGCTACCACCAAGAGGTTCCAACCGAAACTCTTGCCTCTAGGTCCAGATCACACCATCGGCATAAGTGCGATTATCGATTCTCCTCCAAAAGGTATCTCTATACGTGAGTGTCTAGTCAACGGTTTAACTAGAAACTCAAAGTCTGGGACAAAATTAGAGGAAGGATTGATAGGTACCTATGTATATTGATACTGATGCTGGTATTAGGCATAGACCATACCTCGAATCATTCCTAGATCCCTTGGGTCACACTCCATGACCGCATGCAGCTACTTTATTCCCATACCCTCCATCTCCCTGATCACGGTGGGGACTACAAAGGTGGGTTGTTGTAACATGTCAAAAAGCACACCGCCTCATGCTGCTCTACTAGCTCTGCTTCCACATTTTCTACCCTGCAGATTCCTCTGTGCTGAACACTTCCTATTCTCAAAACTTTTTAACACACTCAAGTCTCTGATACTGGTGTTGGTTTATTTCTTTCCCACTGATAACATTTACTAGTTGTATCTGCTTAGCCAAAGAACATTCAACCATAAAGTTTCACTCTAGAATCCTGACATAAGTAGGAATGTGTAGTGGACTTGTGCTTGCTCGGATGTCCTTTAAACACACCTTGCTCGGATGTTTGAGACCTAAATCACTAATCGTACAATATTCATTGAGTATGAGGAATGATCAGTATGCTTTGATGAATACTCAACTATCGAAATTTCTTCCTGCCAAATCTGTATAAGCTCTAGAAAACTCTCAAACACCTCCTCAACCTAGTCCACAGCAGCCTGTGAGTCGGGCTCGCCTTGAAACATGAAGGGCATCTGATGCTAAAAACATGTAAGGCACTAAGCCTACAAGTTTCCTCCACTGGTACGGTTAGTATTTTTTTCTGACCAACGGGTCGTGATATAGTTCGCACACTGCCCAAATGTACCATCTTAGAAAACGATCCAAGTATCGAAGACTCATCACATTGTGGAACATCCTCATGGACACTCACTAAAAAAATACTATTAGATAAGATCACCATTTTCTATACTAGTGTCTCAACTAGGCGGAAAACACTAGAAATCACCTCCAACCAGTCCTATACTGCCAGGGAATCTGTCTCTCCTTGTAACCTCGGAGGCCTCTACTGCTGGAACTCGTGAAACGCGCTCTATCAGCGTGCACTGTCCATGTGTACGGTTGGTGGCATCTACTTCCCAACGGGTGGTGCTGCTGCTTGTAAAAAACTCGATGGGGCCAACATAGAAAAAGGGCCCTGCATCGGAGCCTCGTCGCTCGATGGGCCATCATCGTGTACTCTCTTAGAACTCTAACTGGTTGTCTGTGTGGAGATATCCTGAACAGATGTGACATGGTCAAAAGATTATTCCTGGTGAGCTGACCTAGTTTGAGCTGACTTAAAGAAATCTTTTGGAATCACACACGCAATCAGTGTTTTTGTGCACCAAGTCTGAAATCAGTAGTCAGGGTCCTGGTGTATGGATATGTGGGCCTCCGCACCAAAACTGGACTCCCTGAACTGAAAACCACACTCAGTACCCTTAACACTATTGCTTCATTGAAAAGAAATATCAGAGTCCTATGTTCTATAGTAGAACCGACTCCTCTGATTCCAATTTTTCATGACCCGTCCCCTAGGGCCCGCATCGTGACTACCCCAAGCCCGCCTTCCATAGGCCAGGGGCTGGTGTCTAGCACCAAAGGGGTAATTCCCTAAAACAGGGAAGGCATTGCCTTTGTAAAACGTAAACACACACAACTAGAGTATAAGTAGAAGAAAACACTAAGTAAAAACCGTATAACAAGTATGATGAAAGTAAATGGGCCAGAAATACACGCCCAACAGTAAATTACAAGGAAAAGACAAAGGGTAAAATTAAAAGACAAATAGGTGGAAGGTGTATAGCAACTCTCGGAACGTCCACCAAAGATCCTACCAGAAGGGCGGGTACAGATAGCCTCCTCAACGCTCCACATCCGTCTGTGTCCTCCGGGTACCGTATCGTCATGAGGTCCACCTCCGGGCACCGTCCAGTCCTCGCACAATTCACCTCAGTCAGTGATGTCCGTCATCTACATCCAACACATCAAGGTGCGGGCATAGCCCGTGTAGGGTTGAGTATAATGATACTCAATAGGGACCCCAAGACCCTCAAGGTCTCACAAAAATCTAACAAGGACAAACCAAAAATATGAGATAAATGGACAACCATTAATTAGTTATATGCCCATACATATACCTAAGTTATCACGTAACCCATCTCAATCATGATGGAAGCACAAAGGTCATTTACTCATCTCAAACCGGGATTTTTATTAATGAAACCAAGAATGATGGAGAACTCTTCCTCTGTCGAGTACAGTGGCCCTGACGCCACTCCAAGGCACTACTCGCTAACCATAGACTGCTGAGCTACTCCTAATGTCGAGTACCGTGGGACATCTACATCACACAGAGATGCTTCCCACCTGGGGTCTGCCACCTCACACAGTAGTGATCCCCCTAATAGCCTACAGAGGTACTCCTCCTGTCAAGTACCGCGGGTCTACCACATCACACAGTGGCCCACCTCCTCCATGGGTCTATCACCTCACATAGTAACACTCCCCACAGAGCTAGTCGGGTGACTCCGAAACGAATCAGTCAAGCAGTCATCAGGTCTCCGCCAGCTACTAGGTCTCCATACTCTGCTCGCTGTTCTCCGAGAGGGTCCTCTCCACGAGATACAATCTGATACTCCAACTGCCACAAAGTCTCACATAGAAGTATCACAAGGACTGCCACATCATAAGGGACTCAAAGAAACAGACGACACGTCAATCAGACACCCATTCTGTTAGATATTAGCCTTTTAGTCTTAGGGGCCCGGTTGGTTTCGTGTACAAACCAAACCAACCATATCTCAACTATAACCCAAACTACCATGGGGTATTTTCAAAGGGATCGTTTCTCAATGAGATTACCAGTGCCACCGATGTTACGTCAAACGGACATCTGGTGCCAAAGATATGGCCAATGTAAGAAATGGGTCATTAGTGGGCCCTGGTCCGGTCCGACCCGGTCGGACCGACTTGGCCCAAACCAGTCTGGTTCGATGCGGTCTGACTTGCTGGGTCTGACTCGGCCCATTGGGAAGGTCAGCTCGCTATGTTTTGGCCTAGTTTGCAGGACTCGGCCCAGCAGACTGTGGGGGCAGTTCGGCCGAATGCCGCCACTCAGGCGACATTAGCCCGAAAGTCGAGGCTGGTTCGGCCAGCGCCACGAAGGGCACAACTTGAGAGGTCGGTGGTCAGGAGACTAGTGGGCAGGCCGCAGGGACACTAGGAAGGCTGCTGGTGCACCGAGTAGGGTGTCAGGCAATGCGCTGTGGTAGCGTGTGGGCAAGGGTGCGGGGCACCGGGCAGCGCGCCTATCAGGAGTGCGGAGCACTAGGAGCATGCCGACAGGGGCGCAGAGCACCGGGCAGCGCGCCAGCAGGGGCGCGGGGTTCCTGGAGCAGGCCAGCAGGAACGCGATGCCCCGGGAAGCACGCCTGTCATGGGAACGGGGCCCCGGGTGCGTGTCGTCATGGGCACAGGGCACCGGGCAGCAACCCTCCAGGGGCGCGGGGGCACCGAGCAGCACGCCGGTTAGGGGTGCGGGGCACCGGGCAGTGCGCTGGTAGGGGCGTCGAGTGCCGGGAGCGCGCCGGCTGGGGCGTCGGGTGTCGGGAGCATGTCGGCAGGGGCTCCGGGCACCGGGAGCTCGTCGGCAGGGGCATGGGGCGCCAGGTAGCACGCCGGTCAGGGGTGCGGGGTGCCGTGAGTGCGCCTGTAGGGGCGCGGGGGTGCGAGTTGCGCTCTAGGGAATCGCGGGGGCAGCACAGGTCACGGTGGCCACGGGTGGTGCAACCTTTGTCGTTGCGACCTTCGTCGCCTTGTTATCACTTCGTTCTTCCAAAGAGTATCACAATAAGATCGGCAGAGGAGTCGGGCCATATTTCTTGGGCCCGCACCCTCCGTTTTTAGTGTGGTAACTATTGTCTCAAGGAAAGGGATGATCTTTAATTGTTTTTAAACCACACAACGATTCCTTTAAATTTCGAATAAGAGAAAAAGAAAAGTGATATTACATCAACAAGAAGTAAACCCCCTAATTTTTGATTTGTCGCATGATGCTTGTCATTTGTTGACAGAATCACGAAAGGATGATGGAGGAGACCATCGTTCGTCGCATCTGCCACATGTCCTCAATTCCGAGCTGCATCGGTTTGTTGACGACATTGAGCGATAGGTGGACGAGGAAGAAGTCGAATAAGAAAGAGCGTCGCCATCGTTCTTCACGTTCTTCATTGGGAGAACTTTTCTCCCAAACATCTCTCATTTCCACAAAAAGAGAAATTCCATAAAAATAATATTATACTTTCTGTCTAATATTATATTGGCACACCAATTCAAAAAGGATGAATTAATTAACCCGTATCCACCAAATTAATTGCACGAAAGGTTGGAACAATTAATTTGGAAGGTCAAGAGGCTCCCCATAAATGTTTGAAAAAACATAAGGTGGAGGAGTTGAAATGTTTCTTCCCATTTAATGGGGAGTTGAGGAGGTTTTATCCTCCTCCATTGATAGGGGTTGGGTGGTCCCCACCCCTATCATTAATAGGGAGGATATGCGGCTCGGGTGGTCCCCACCTCAACTATCTTCCCCTGGGAAGTTAGGGTGTGGCGGTCCCACCACCAACTCCCAAGGGGAGGTTTTAACCATCACACTTAACACGTGGCAGCTTAAAAATAAAATAAAGTGTTGTACTTTATTTTATTATTATTTTTATAAAAAACCAAAAACTATCTTTTATTCTCTTTATAGTGAAACTATGGTGAAGATCTCACTAAGCATTCATCAACGCTGCGAGTTCAATAGTGCCCTCGGATCTCAATTCCAAGCAACGGTTCAAAAGTTATAAAATGCCACTTGCATGTTTACTGAACGTACTTGAAAAAAAGTTTGGAAAATTATTATCAGTCACCCTCAACCAACTGCCATTGAGGTTAGGCTCTTCCTAGGTGAAACACGCCCCAAAAAACCCGACTGTACTCTTGTATTTTCATTCTGAGTTACCGTTTATATGTTATGAATTTTAAAATAAAATAATTATCACTTAATTATTTTATTTGCAGCCAAAAACTAACATTTTATAGTGGCCTGCACTGGTCAAAGTTAGTATCTTCTTAAATAAAGCATTCCCTCACGAGTTCATCTACGGTCTCAGATTTGTAATCCGAGCTACCGTTTGTGAGTTATAAGCATTTGAAAAATAATATAATTTATTTAATTATTTTATTTACGGTTATTCCATTTTTGGGACTTCTAAAAGGAGGCCCTTGATGACTAAACTTAAGTTTTCCCTTGGATAAGCTTGTCATCCTGAGCGCAACGGTACCCTCAGATTTCTGATCTGAGTAACTGTTTGAGAGTTATTCCACTTTTCTGGAAAACTACTTACACGCGTTAATTTAAGCTTAAAAAACATCGACGAATCATTTTGGGCACTCCGAGCCTCGGAATCGCGCACTGTCTGATTTCACGGACTCATAAAATTTCCGCTTAATTAAAAAAAATCACATGGAAATTCTGACACTTTACAGTAATGGAGGATCATTATATATGGCATGTGGTGAGTGACCAATGAAAACTGATTGTGTGGTATTTGACATATACAGTGTGAGATTTAGGGTTGTAACGAGTGATGG
The DNA here is from genome assembly GCA_963277665.1 of Viscum album. NCBI lineage: Eukaryota > Viridiplantae > Streptophyta > Magnoliopsida > Santalales > Viscaceae > Viscum > Viscum album. The sequence goes on from OY728160.1 coordinate 1,324,991,821, forward strand.
CTAGAAATAGGTGGATATATTGGGCTCATGGTTGTGATTTCATGGAGGGTAAATTAATTGAGCACAATGTTATGGTGGTGGGGGTCTTCACGATAGAATGGGGAGAGTGAACAAAAAGTGCTAAAGATGATGGATGTGACGACTACATCAGATGACATTGAGTTTTGAATAATGATGGAGGAATGATGATAACATTTTAAGTAATCGAAGATATTTTTGGGTGGGCCAATTTCACACACATGCATTTTCATTTTGTCCTATTGGTTCCGGCATTTGGGCATTTAATAGATCATCGGGTCTAGGACTATAAGAAATGTACTTAGTTCCCCTCTACAATAAAAAATTGGTTCTCTTACATAATTAAAAATATGTGAATTTTCCCCATCCTATTAAAAAAATAGTTTATATAGAATGATTTAAAATGGAATATTCATTTCAAACATTTTTGAAGAAATTAAAATCAATATAAAGTGACTCATGTGAAAAATGTTAAAAATAATCCTTTCAATTTTTTGTAAATAAATTCAGGTCAAATTGAAAATTTCATTATGAAGTAATATATTTATAGATAAAGGAATCCCTCATCCAATATAAAAAATATGAACATGAATGGGAATAATTCCTTCCAAAAAGATGATATAAGGACTATCCCAATTACATGAATCCTTTTGATTGAAATGTGAATTAAAGAAATAATAAATTATATAAATAAATGAAACCCAATGAAATAATTAAAGGGGTAAAATATAGGAGTTTTATAGAGAATTTAAATTCAATTTTTTGAGATGTTAATTTATTCTTAAACAATGTCGGATTCATAGGGATATTTGAATGAAAGAGACCTAATATTACTCCCAACATCAATTAAAGTGATTTAATTTCATGTATATTAATCCTGACCATATTAATCAATTATTTAATAGACTCAAGACAATATATGTCCATTCATTATTTTTAATCAAAATCATGATTTAAATGAATATTAGTTATTTATTATTTATCTTCTTCATCAGATGTTTTTAAATTTTGTTGTTTTATAGAAGTTTTTTATGGTGATATTATATTCATTTATTGATAGAATTTTTCGAACTATGATATTTATAATGGTATTATAATAATTATGTTTAAATGATTTATGTTTTCCCATGTTCATTTAATGATGGAAAGGGTATGGTTCATGAGAATGAAATCCATGGAGAAAATGTTTTTTTTAATTTATCGATACCTGTGAGTAAATTTTTAATGATCATTGATATTTTCCACCATTATAGAACCATATTTATAACCCAAATTACTATTTAATATCATATATATAAATTTTTAGTGTCTTGATACTCCTTTGTGCTGGAAACCACGAATTTAATCTATTATCATTCATATGGGCAGTAGGATTGACACAAACAAGAGCACATTATACTAAAGAATGACCACGAGTATTGTTTAATATAATATTGATATAAGTTTTTTAAAATAATAAAAATAATCATATAAAATAATTATATTTAATAATATATTTATAATTTGTTTATATTAGTAGGTAATAGAAAATATGGTGAAGAACTAGGTAATTACATTGATGAATACTATCCTTCTCGAAATGGGTTACATCAAAATGTAGGATTTAGGCATCCTTTGTGGAACCAGAAGCTACCAAATTTTTTAAAGGAGTTTTGGAGAGTAAAAATGGATAGACATTAAAGTTATAAAAAAAATTACAACTATGGTTTTTTTGTATAAAAATATTCCTTTAATAGGTGAGTTTTGAGTGGCATTTTGACAAATACCAATTTCTTAATGAGTAATGAATGAATTTTTACATGGAAAGTGGATAAAAAAATAAGATGATAATGGATATGGTCCATGTATCCCCTTTTATAAAGAATATAAAGATAAGTTTCTATGATATTTTAAGTCTTTAGCACTTAGTTTAATCTTTTTTACCTCATTTTATCTTTATTGTTGAAACTCAATTTTTACCCTCGTAACTTATTTTTATGCATAGAAATAAAATTGACCCCCTTAACTTATTTTTTCATTCTATTTACTAATTCATAGTCCATTTAATATAATTCAATTTCTAAATATTATAAATTTATATTTAAATTAAAACGAAATATATAAAAATTATTTTTATTTAAAAATTACCTTTAAAACATTAAATATTATAAAAAGGATACTAATACATTTTTGAACAAAAATTATTTTAAATTATTTTTTTATAAAATATAAATTTATGTTAAACATATTCCTTAATTATTTCAATAATATCGATTTATAAAAAAGAATGACTATTATGTTAATAAATAAAATCCATGAAATATCTAAGGAACTATAAGGAAAACTAGTTGAATTATTCATATATAATCTCATATGAATTATTTTAAAACATTGATAATGATATGTTATACATTTTTATTTAGATGTTAAATATATACAATTTCATGTATGAAATTTAATGAAACATACTATATTTTTGTATAGAAAAAATAAATAAATATTCATAGAATGATTATTAATTAATTTGTATTAATAATATAATAATTTTTTAGTTAAAATGGTATTTCTGAAATAACTGTTTTTATGTGTTGTGCATTTTTATCCTAAAAACACAAATTAATTATTTTTTATTACGAAACAAATGTATGGTTTAAATTTATAAAGATATATATTAACATTTACATAATTATTAATAGTTTTGGAATTATATTAAGAGAACTTATTATTTATAAATTTATTTTTATATTAAAATCATTTTTATACAGTATGTTTGATTTTAGTTGTTAAATTTACCATATTTAAAAATTAAATAATTGTATGTTGATTCATAATTTTTAATATGTATTTATAAAATAGGTAATAAGGATAATTTCAAATTCAGGTATAAAAAAAGTTTTCAAGGTAAAAATCATGTTACCAAAATAATGGTAAAATAACGATAAATTAGATAAACTAAGTTATAAAGACTAAATATTTTATGATCTATTTTCTATAAACTGTTTTTATGATGGGATGTAGAATCGATATCCATTATTTTACACTTTTTGTCCACATTCATTATAAAATGGAAATTTTATACATTAATGAATGTAAATTTGTAGAAATTCCACTCAAAAGTCACCAAAAAAGGACCAATTCTCCACTACATACAAACACATATTTTATGCATGAGTCATTTTTTGGTGGCTATTTTCAACTCTCTGAGAAAAGTCACCACTTCTAATGGAATTAATTATTCTACCATCACTATTATTTTAATTTCATTCTTTATAGAGGTTTTCAGTATATATTACACCATATCATGATGTAATTACTATAAAACTCTGATATTTATATGAAATGTATTTTTAAATAATTTCATTTCTTTTATAGACGGTGTTACATGAAATATAATGTATAGAATAACCAACAAATATTATATATATGGTATAACCTACACAATAAATTGGAGAGAATAAATATGAATTACTAATTTATGCATTAATATTATGGTTTAAGGGAATATGAATTTTTTATTAAGTTCTTGTAAAAATAATCGCAGAATATTTAGTGAGGTCACTTAATTCTTCCAGAAATATGTTTTCTTCACAAATGAGTTTTTATTATTTTTTTGAATGAATATAAATTTTCTATATGTTATAGAAGTTTTTTATGAAACAAATAAATTAAAATTTTCTATTAATAATGAAAAAAATATATTATAATTATTTTTTTAATAATTTTCTGAAATCAGTTATTTTTCATTGAATAGTGAAAACAATAATTTTTATTTAAAAATGTATTTTTTTTAAAGATATTTACCAAGTCAGGCTATGTTTTTGATTTCTTTTAATTTCTAATTAGATCATGTTGATATAAAATAAACCAATTCTAGTTTATAAAATGGATTATATATAATATTTTATTCTTTAAACATTTTTTGTTTAAAATGAACATTTTTTCGAAAAACTTTTTTTTGTGTAATTTTATCTGTTTTATATTAAATTAAATTATGAATTTTTTATGTATTTAATTTTGAAAATTGATTCAGTATTTAATATTATTGGGTCTAAATTTAGTAAATATAAAAGATTTGTTTTTTTCAATATAATGAGTAAGATTTGTAATTCTTGTTACCACTATAAAGAGTAATTTGAGTAAGTTGGGTTAAAAATAACGATAAGGACTATAAAATGACCCTAAATCCAGCATAAATTTTATTGGATGAATTTTAATGAATAATTAACACCTAATAACTGAAGTTTATTCGTTTATTGTGAACTTTTTCATGAATATTAACTATATACTATAAAAATCAATGAATGTCACAAAATGTCACTTTCTTTTTCTTAAATATCTCTTATATATCGACATGGTAAAAAATTATATTAGGAATGAATATAAGTATCAAATTTTTTCTTAATAAACATATTTTTTTAATATATATTTACTTTTAAATTTTGGGGACCACATAGATGAGATTAGGATGTTTATAATATATGATTTAAGGGAAAGTCAACAATTTAACATTCATATTTTAAATACTATATCATTTTTAATACCATGTTATCTATAGGCTATTTGGACTATAAATAATATTATTAAATAAAATAAATTGTATATAAATCTAGGTATATTTTTATTTTTATGGAATAAATAAATACCATAAATATTTACTAAATGATTATAAAGAAATTATTTAATTAAAGAAAAAAATTAATGATATTATAAATAAAAAAATAAAAAAAAATGAATTAAATAATTTTATCCGTAAATTTTATATACTCTTATTATATATTAGGTTTGTATTAAACAATTTAACTTGATATTATCTTATTTTTAATATTTTATTATATTAAATTTATTGAATTGTTTCAAAATTGACAATAATGATATTTTATAAAAAAGATTTTTTATTAAATTATTTGAAAATCATAAAAAGTATTAAAAAAATTAATATCATATTGTATGAAATGTCCTAAATTGTTCATTTATTTTATAATTGAAATAATATATGTAAAAATCTTGATCTTTTAATAATAAAAAATTTATTAGAGTGGTAAATATTAAAATAAGTAAAATAAGGGTTAATCCATATTAAATGGTCTAAAATAATACAAAAAAAATTTCAAACTTATATTAAATGGTGATAAAAATATTTAAATTATCTTGTCATCAAATAAATTCACATTTTATGGTATTTTTAGAGAAAATAAATTTATTATAATTTAATATTTTAATAAATTTCAAAAGTGCCCCTCACATCTTTTATAAATGGAAATCACCTCCCTCACTTCATTAGCTGTCCAAGAGCATTATATTTCAACCATACTCTGAAAACATATATTTTCCACTTCAATATACACATTACATATGTCCTGGTATTCTAAAAAAATCAACCCTATAGCTCTTTAGAAGAGATACAAATGAGACATTTTGAAGAAGAAGCAATCACACTAAACAATAAAAAAAATTCTACTCTTCCTTAAATCATATAATTAAACAATGTTTATCATAAAATAATAAATTATGTATCCCAAATATTAGGAAATGTTATTATTATTATTATTATGAGAACACCATTATAATCCCACCTTCCCATCAAATAAGAATTTAACTTATGGTGTGTGCATACATATGGCTTGCTATTTCCACATAGTGATAAAATTAATTTTTCCTCTCCAAATATTATAGATAGTTATTATGATGGGTTTAATTAATATATATGACAAATATGATGTAATAATTATTTTAAAATATAAATTATAATTTATATTTCTTTCTTCGTATCAATCGAGAGAGGGAAACAATGTTCATGCGTACATACGACCAATTGTCTCCACGAACGGTGTAATTCATTTGTCTATATATACATTCTATGAATGATTATAAATATATAAATAATTATTATATATTATTTTTATACCATTTTTAAAATTATTTAAAGGACGAGAACAATATCAAAGAACAATAAACAAGATTACTAAACAAAAAGATTCATTGAAAATAAAGAGGTTTCATTAAAAATGGTGATTTTAATAAAAAATTATTATTAAAAATGTAATAATTTTTTATAAATTAATTATAAATCATATGATTGATATATGGTTATTTAATTAATTTATATTAAATTCATATTTATTATGCAGGATGATTCAATTTGAATAAATAATGTCGAGGGTTGAGGAAATTTATTTTTGTCTAACTTTTATTTCAGTTGGACACATCCCTTTAACAAAACTCATTTATGTTCTATGTTGTGTATATTTACCATGAATTCATTTTATGAATATTATCCTAAAAATTTAGGAATTTACATATCCATTTATTTATTTTTCTATTTCATGGGTAATACTATTTGACTGATTATAAATTGGTATGGTAATTCTTAACTAAATTTTTATTCTTGATGTTAAACGAATTTTTCATTGATTATGTCATTCTATGAGTATGTGTGAAATGAATTATAATTATGTTATAGTTTATTTATACACTATTTATTTATATTTACAATAAATACACATAATGGACCCATTATATTAATTTTAACTTCTATGATATGATATTTGTAGGGTTTTATTTCACAATACCATCATTATTCAAGAAGTTTTTTGTTTATGTCCCTATTATGGAATTTTTTTCCTTCTATAACATGTTTTCTATAAAAATTTTCAAAATGGAATGTAAAATTACCCTATAAATGTTTGAATTTATTTTTACCCAATTTTTAATTTTTACTAAGCTGTTTGAAAAGAATATTTATTTAATTTTTTACATAAGGATATTTTTGAATTTTTCAAACAACAATAAATATATGGAATGTTTTTTTACTTATACAGCATGAGTTTATTTTCCCACTATTATAATTCAATAATTTCTTCAATAATATTTTCATATTTAAAATATCAATTTAAAATAAATTGTTTTCCTTTATAATTGAGTGGGTTTTTAAGAAATAATTATTTTAAAAATGGAAAAGATACTTTACTCAAGATTTATTTCAAGTGATATTTCAAAACCATTCTCGATATAAGTTAACATTATTTGATGGTACATATCCTTTATCAAGGTTATGATTAAATAATAGTGTCCTTATTCTTCTTATAGTCAGTTTATGTTTATAATCAATTGATATTTATGAAACCCATTTCTTTTCCATAAGTTTTGTTATAATGAAATATTTATGAATACCATTTCATTTAATAGATTCTCATATGTTAAATGATGTATGTTATTATAGAACACATATTTCTTTTCTTCATTATATAATATGTGGGATATATATCGCCCTCTAATTCATTGGGTAAATCTTTATATCATATGAGATAACTATGGGAAACACGTGGGGTGATTGAACCACTGTGAGAATCATGTTGAGTGGATTTATCCATAATAGGAACCAAGTCAATGTTTCTAATAGACTATGTGAAATAGGTGTGTCCTGATCCAATAAGTTGATAGTATTGTTATTTAACCCAGAAATATGAAATTTTATTCTATATTTATGTTGATATTATAGTTTTATGATATGATTTTATAGTTCATAATTGATTAATGATGATTTCTTACTCCAATTTCCAATGTATTCTGAAGTGATTATGTTTTATTAAAAGACCCATGTTTATGATACATGATAGGTTTTTTTATGAAATCATTATGCTATATTCATTATTATGTACAATTATTATTATCTTATTATTTCAAATGATCATGGATTGATATATCATTTTCTTACCATTACTGAGAACTTGATCTCACCCTTTGAATATGTTTCTTTTCCACAAGTCATGAGGAATGATGTGAAATGAATTTACTCTAGAAATACTTCACATGGATGATTTTTATGACATACTGGTAAAGAGGAAATCTTTGGTATAGTGGGATATAATGTATGCATTTATGAACTAGTTTTTTACGAACCCAATTTGTTAATATACTTTCATAATTCTATAAAACTCTAAATCGTAAATGTCCTTGGGTATGTATGAGATATGATATTTACTTTTGAGGTTGTTTTTTGGAATGATAAAAATTTAGAAATTTTTTAAAAGGTTGGGTCTATAGAACTGAATCCAAAATTGTAGATTTTTGTCTATTACATTTTGTATGAAAGGAGTGTTTAGAAAAAAATGGAGATAATGATGTTTTCCTAAGAGTTTTGGATATAATAATAGGTTTATAATTTTAAGGTTTATTATACATTTAGTGTATAATAACTCCCTTTTTAGGCCTTAGGATATGAAATTTTAATGTACCATGGGAATTTTTGGAGACATTTATTTTTAGGTAATTTTGGTTTATTATATTTTGAGATTGAAAATTAAATTTATGAGATAACCTTTGAGGTTAAAACATTTTAAGGTTATTTTTCATGACTTTTCTCACATTTTTTGATTTTTTATAATTATTCTATATATGTAGTTTTATAAAAATGTAAGCATTTAGACCATGTGAAAACATGTCGCGTCTGACAAGGCCACACGAATTGATCCCATAACCGAAGGGGGATAAGAGTGTATCTCCTACTATTGGCCAATGTGATGTCATAGTTAGTATGAATTATTATTTTTAATTAAAATATATTATAGATTAATAAGAAGTTTATATTGGTCTTATTTTAATTTTAGAAAATATTTTCCAAGGATTGGAAAATTATTTAGTGATATATTGTTTAATGTTATTCTAGAAGACATTCATTATTATTGAAATCCTATAAGATTAAGGTAAATATAATATTATGGGATTCTGTTTGGGGAATAAATGTTGAATTTTATTTTAGAGGGAAATATTATTTAATTTTTCCTTTATTTTGATTCAGGTTATTTTTATAAATTATTATTATATCATGAATATTATATGATATGGGTATATAAATTTTTGTAAGAGACTTTAACTGTCACTGATTTAATATGGAGATAATTGTTAAAATTTATCTTTGAAGTATATGTGATAAAATTATTATAAATTTTTAGGTTCAATATTATTTAGTACGATTTTGCAGAGTTTTAAGGATAGTTATGTGTTAAATGATTTTTTTAACATTGGGTATTTCTGATGAATTTGGGAGATTAAAAGAAGTTTTTCCTATTTTGGAGAATTTTTACTTTTCTGAATTATCTTATCTTATCCTAACTATTTGGGTTTTAGTTATTTTCTAAATAGAGGAAGAATATATAGTTATACTTATGTGTATTGTTTGATCCATAGAAGTCGACTCTAGTGCTTTAGGCCTAAAAATTCATCTAAAAATCATTATTTGGATAAAAATATGATATTGTGGTGGAAATTTATCATGGTACAATAAGAGAGAGAGATTTTACTTATGAAATTAAATTAACAATGTGTATATTATTAATGTAATTTTAGATAAGATGTTATCCTAATTTCATAAATTTTTATGATATCACTGACCTTTTTCAGACATATTTTATTACGGTTTTTTGGTCATTAACCATATATTGACCATGTCATCTTTCAAAATATATTAGTTATTGGGGATTAGTTTTCCCTCCTAAATTTATATTTTAATTTTTTCATTTTTAAACACCTTATTTTACATTTCTTTGACTAACCTTTATGATATTAAATTTTTTAAGGGAATTTTTTAATTCATTTTTACGATGTGGGTTTCCTAGAATGAATTATGAAATATTAATTTTTTGCTAACCAAGATGAATTTTTAGGGTTAAATTCATTTTAATGGTGTATATTATAAAACTATGATATTTTTATGAAATGTATTTTTAAATAATTTAATTTCTTTGATATCTTATGTTATACGCAATAGAAAATTTATATGAATTCCAAAATATTATATGTCGGTTACTTCTTAGCTGCTAAATTGGGGTCAAGAAATTTGAAAAACTAAATTATGAATTAATATAATGTTATAACTCAATATTAATGTATTGGATTCTTCTTGAAAAAATGATCACACATTTTTTTGTAATTTCTCTTTATTCTTCAAAAAATATGTTTTCATGAAAAATTATCTTTTCTTATTTTTGTGAGTGAATATTAATTTATAGAAGATATTAAATATTTATTTAAAAAAATTAAATATTTCTTTAATTCATAATGAAAATTTTATATAAAAATTAATTTTTGATAATTTTTTCAAAAAATTTATTTTTCAAGGAATAGTATGAATTTTATTGAAAATTGATCTTTCTTTAAAAGTATTCACAAATTAAAATTTAGTTTGGATTTTTCTAAAATTTTATTTATTTACATATTATTTTAAATAGTCCACGTATTGTTTTTTAATAGTATTTTATACATTAATTTTTTATCAAAACATTTTATGTATCAAAGGGTCTTTTTTATGAAAAAATTGTTTTTCATGGATTTCTTTTGGTTTTATTTAAAATTAATTTATGATACATAAGTGTTATTAAATAATAAAACGGTATTAAATATTTTCAATCCATGTTTCCAATTTTATTAAACAGTTAACATTTATTTTTAGCCACTATAAATAGTAACCTTTGTTATTTTTGTTACCACAGTAATGGGTAAATTGGGTAATTTAGGTTAGAAACATTATAAGGACTATAAAATGACTCTATGTCTTGTAAAAAAATTATTGGATGTATTTAATTAGACCTTGAAAACATAATTATTTAAATTTATCTTTTTTCAATAGTCACTTATTCTGGAAAATTAATTACATATTGTTTAAATCAAAGTCACAAAATGGGAACAAAAATATTTTATGAGTGAATATTAGTTTCTATTTTATATTCAGAAACTTATTTATATTATATAAATTCATTTATGATTTTTGGGGGCAACTTGTATGAGATTATGATGTTTATAATATTTTATTTAATGAAATGTCAAAGATGTCACATTCATATTTTAAATACTATAACATTTTTAATATTGGATTATCTAGGATAAATGTTCGACTATAAATATTATTATGAAATAAAAAATATTTATCTAAAAAATGGTAGTTTAATTTTAATTTTTAGTGAAGAAATAAGTTCCCTAAATAATTACACAATAATGATGTGGTAATTTGTCAATTAATGAAAAAAAAATTAAATCATACTAAAAATAATAAAATAAATAAAATTTTAATGAATTATGGTAATATATTAAATATATAGATTTTAATGAAATTGTAGGGGGTTTTAAAAAACTTTTACAAAATTTATCTTGTTTTCTTAATTTTCATGAAGTCAATGTAATGAATAGTGTCAAAATTGATACTAATAATATTTTAACCAAATAATAGTTTATTAAATGATTTAAAAATCATAAATATTTTTTTTAATAAAACCAATATAGTATTATATGTTATAAAATATCCAAAATTTTTCATTTATAGTCCAATAGACCCCTTATAAGTAAAAATTACAACCTTTCAATATTGAAAAAGTTGTTTTCCTAGTAAAAATTAAAGTAGGTTAACTAAGGGTTAATCAAAATGATATGGTTCAAAATAATACCAAAAAATATAACGAATATATTGGTTTGAATATATGAAAGTATTATCATATATTATCATCAAATTAATGGAAATTTGGTGGTATTTTTATTGAAAAATGATTTTTTTGAATTTAATCCTTTAATAAATTTCAAATGTCCCTCTCATCTCTATTATAAAATGACATCTCCTCCCAAACGTATTTAGATCACATAGATCCTTCAATATCAACCATACTATAAAAAATTAACCTATTAACATTCCTACTACAATTTTAGATGTTATGTTCTTCTCAAAAGGCCAACACTAGTGACCTTTATATGAGACCGAAATGAGATGTTTCGAAGAAGAGGTAATCGCTCTAACTGATCAATTTCTTTTTGTGCTCTTATTTACTTATTCTAAATAAGTAATTTTTTCATTAAACAATAAATTACATATAAAAACATAATTAATATTTATTATGATTACTATAACACTAGTATACACCCTCTTTCCCATAAAAAATATGTAAATGTTTCACCCATGCATACGTATGGATTACTATTTCTACGTAGCGATACAATTCAATTTTCGTCCCCATGTTTTATGGATGGGTATTATTATGGGTTTAATTAATACATATTATAAATATGATACAATAATTATTTTCTAAATATGAATTTTCATTTATGTTTCTTTCATTTCATCAATCAAAAAATGAAAACAGTGTTTATGCGTACGTACGACCTACTGTCTCCGTGAATGGTGTAATTGTTTTTTTATCTCTACTTTATATGATTGAGTATAAATATGATTATAATGATTATATATAATTTTTATAAAATGTTAAATATTATTTAAATTAGGATACCAAGATTAATATATATGAACAAAAACTTCTGAATAGAATCTTGCTTGGAAAATGAAGCAGTTATCACCAATAATAGCGATTTTAATATTGAATTATTAATAAACTGGTGATAATATGTTCCTAAAAAATAATACATGTTATGATATATATATATATAGTTATCTAATATATGTATAATAAATTCATATTTATAATATAGTATGTTTCAACATGAACAGAAAAAATTTAATACATGAGGTAAGAGACTTGTTTTGAACTTTTAATTTTGTGGGAGGCATTCCTTATACACTACTTGTTTCTTTTATGTGGTGTATATACTATCCAAAAATACTATTTATGAGTTCGATACTAAAAATTAGTTCATTTTAATATCTATTTATGTTTCAATCTTTCCTGGGAAATACTATTTGACTAATTAAACTATGGTAAGGGAATTCGTACCTCAATTTCCATTCATTGGGTTAAACTACTTTTTCATTGATTATGTGAGGCTACAATTATGTGTGAAATTAATTTTTATTATATTATTTTAAAATATAACATATTTAAGGTATATTTATTTTTAATAAAAACAAGTTTAATTATTCATATATAATATAATATGAATTATTTTTAAACATCGATTTATTATATATTATACATATTTATTTAGAAGTTAAATATATACAATTTCTAGTTTGAAATTTAATGAAATATACTATTTTTATGTATCAAAAAAATATAATATTCATTGAATTATTATTAATTAATTATTAGTAATAATATAATCATTTTTAAGTTAAAAATGGTATTTTTGAAATAACTATTTTTTATGCGTTGTGTATTTTTATCTTAAAAACATAAACTGATGATTTTTTTTATTATGAATAAAATGTAATGTTTATATGTATAATCATATATATTAACATTTACATAATTATTAATATTTTTAAAATTATATTAAGAATACTTATTATTTATAAATTCATTTTTATATTAAAATCATTTTTAAAACATTATTTTTTATTTTAGTTGTTAAATTTACCATATTTAAAAATAAAATAATAGTATATTGATTGATAATTTTTAATATGTATTTATAAAATAGTTGATAAGTTTGATTTCACATTCATTTATATAAAAAAATTTCATGGTAAAAAACATGTTACCAAAATAATGGTAAAATAAAGATAAATTAGACAAATTAAGTTATAAGGACTAAATATTTCGTGATCACTAATCTATAAATTGTTTGGATGATGGGATGTAGAATCGATGTCCATTATTTTACACTTTTTATCAGCATTCATTATAAAATGGAAATATTATATATTAATAAATCTAAATTTATAGAAATTTTTCTCAAAAGTCACCTATAAAGGACCAAATCTCCACCACTTACAAACACATATTTTATGCCACGGTCATTTTTTAATGGCTATTTTTGACGATCTAAGCTAAGTCACCTCTTCCAATGGAATAAATTATTCTCTTCTCACCATTATTTTAATTTCATTATTGATATAATAGGTTTTCTGTATATATTATACCATATCATGATGTAATCACTATACAACCCTGATATTTTTATGAAATTTATTTTTAAATAATTTCATTTCTTTTATAGATAGTGTCACACAAATTATATAATGTATAAAATAACCACCAAATATTATATATATGGTATAACCTAACCACTAAATTGGAGATAATAAATATGAATTGATAATTTATGTATTAATATTATGGTCTAATTCAATATGAATTTATTATTCAGATCTTGTAAAAATAATCACACAATATTTAGTGTGGTTACTTAATTCATCCAGAAATATGTTTTCTTCACAAATGAGTTTTTCATATTTTTATGAGTGAATAGTAATGTTCTAGAATATATAGAAATTTTCTATGAAACAAATTAATTTCAATTTTCAATTAATAATGAAAACATTATATTATAATTATTTTTTAATAATTTTTTGAAATTTTTTATTTTTCAAGGAATAGTGAAAATAATAATTTTTATTGAAAAAAAAAATTTTATTTTAATATATTTACCAAGTCAAATTCTGTTTTTGATTGGTTTAAATTTATAATTAGATAATTTTGACTTAAAATAATCCAATTATATTTATTAAAATGGATTATATGTAATATTTTATTCATTAAACATTATCTGTTTAAAATGGAAATTTTATCAAAAAACAGTTTTTTGTGTAATTTTACCAGGTTTATATTAAATTAAATTATAAATATTTTATAAATTTAGTTTTGAAAAATAAATTCAATATTTATAATTATTGGGTGTAAATTTAGTAAAAATGAAACTTTTATTTTTATCCAATACGGTGAGTAAGATTTGTTATTCTTGTTACCACAATAAAGAGTAATTTGAATAATTTTGGTTAAAAAATAAAATGATAAGGACTATAAAATGACCCAAAATCCTGCATAAATTTTATTATATGAATTTGAATCAACAATTTACACCTAATAACAAAAATATATTTGTTCAATGTGTACTTTTACATGAATTTAATTTATATATTATTAAAATCAACGAATGTCACAAAATAACACATTCTTTTTCTTTAATATATCTTATATATCCACAAGGTGAAATAGTATGTTAGGAATGAATATATGTATCAATTGTTTTCTTAATAAACATATTTTTCAAATATATATTTACTTTTAAATTTTTTGGGCCACATGGATGAGATTAGGATGTTTATTACATTCGATTTAACGAAAAGTGAACAATGTAATGTTCATATTTTAAATACTATATCATTTTTAATACCAGGTTATCTATAGGATATTTTAAACTATAAATAATATTATTAAATAAAATATATTGTATCTAAATCTTGGTATTTTTTTTATTTTTAGAGAATAAATAAATACCCTAAATATTTACACAATGATAATAAAGAAATTATTTAATTAAAGAAAAAAACATAATGATATTATAAATATTAAAATAAAAACAATTTGAAATAATTGATGTTATCCACGAATTTTATATATTATTATTATATATTAGGTGTGTATTAAACTATTTAACTTCATTTTATCTTATTTTGTTGATTTTATTAAATTTAATTTAGTGAATTGTTTCAAAATTGACAATAATGATATTTTATAAAAAAGATATTTTATTAAATTATTTGAAAATTCTAAAATGTATTTTTTTAAAAAATCAATATTATATGGTATGAAATGTCATAAATTTTTCATTTATTTTCTAATTGAAATGATATATGTAAAAATTATGATTTTATAATAATAAGAACTTTATTAGTGTTTTTTAAACAAAAATATGTAAAATAAGGGTTAATCAATTTTAAACTGTCTAAAATAAAACCAAAAAATGTTAAAATTATATTATATGATGATAAAAAATCCATAACATATCTTATCATTAAATAAATTTACATTTTAGGGTATTTTTAGAGAAAATAAATTCATTATAATTAAATATTTTAATAAATTTCCAAAGTGCCCCTCACATCTATTATAAAAGGGCATCCCCTCCCTCACTTAATTGGCTATCCTAGAGCATTATATTTCAAACATACTATAAAAAGATATATTTTCCACTTCAATATAAACATTTTATATGTTCTCGTATTCTAAAAAAATCAACCCTAAAGCTCTTTAGGAGAGTTCCAAATGAGGTATTTTGAAGAAAAGGGAACCACACTAACCAATAAATTTTTTTCTACTCTTCCTTAAATTATATAAATAAACAATGATTAAAATAAAATAATAAATTAAGTATCCAAAATATTCTGAAATGTTATTATTATTATTATTATAAAAACACCATTATAATCCAACTTTCCCATCAAACAACAATTTAACTTATAGCGTGTGTATACATATGGCCTGCCATTTCCACATAGTGATAAAATTAATTTTTCATCCCCATATCTTATGGATGGTTATTATGATGGTTTTAATTAATATATATGATAAATATGATATAATAATAATTTTTAAATATAAATTATTATTTATATTTCTTTCTTCATATCAATCGAGATAGGGAAACAATGTTCATGCGTATGTACGACGAATTGTCTCCACAAATGGTGTAATTCATTTTTCTATATATACATTCTACGAATGATTATAAATATATAAATAGTTATTATATATTATTTTAATAAAATTATTAAAAAAAATTAAATTCTGAGAACAATATCAAAGTATAATGACCAACATTACTAAACTAAAATATTCTTGGAAAATAAAGCTGTTTCATTAAGAACTATGATTTTAATTTCAAATTATTATTAAAAATGTTATAATTTTTTATAAAATAATTATAAATCATATGATAGATATATTGTTATTTAATTCATTTATAATAAATTAATTTTTATTATGTAGGATGATTCAGTGTGAACAAATAATGTCGAGACCTGAGGTAAGATATTTTTGTCTAACTTTTATTTCAATTGGACACATCCCTTTTACACTCCTCATTTATGTTCTTTGTTGTGTATATTTACCATGAATGAATTTTAGGAATGTTATCCTAAAAATTAAGGTATTTACATATCCATTTATTTTTTTTCTATTTCAAGGGGAATACTATTTGACTGATTATAAATTGGTATAGTAATTCTTAACTAAATTTTCATTCATGATGTTAAACTAATTTTTCATTAATTATTTCATTCTACGAGTATATGTGAAATGAAGTTTTATTATGTCATGTTTTATTTATACAATATTTGTGTATATTTACAATAAATAAACATCATTGACCCATTTTATTAATTCTAACTTCAATGATATGATATTTGTATGGTTTTATTTCACAATACCATCATTGTTCAAGATGTTTTATGTTTATGTCCCTATTAGGGAATTTTTTTCTTCTACACCCATGTTTTCTATAAAAAATTTCAAAATGGAATTTAAAATTATCCTATGATTATATGAATTTATTTTTACCCAATTTTATATTTTTACAAGGATTTTTGAAAATAATATTTTTTAAATTTTCTACATAATGATCTGTAAGAATTTTTTGAACAACAATATATTGATGGAATGTTTTTTACTTATAAAACATGAGTTTATTTTCCCACTTTCATAATTCCATAATTTCTTGAAGAATATTTGCATATTTAAATTTTCATTTTAGACTAAATTTTTTTCATTTATAATTGAGTGGGTTTTTAAGAAATAATTATTTTAAAAATGGAAAAGATACTTTACAAAAGATTTATTTCAAGTGATATTTCAAAACTACTCTCCATTAATGGTAACATTATTTGATGGTACATATCCTTCATCAGTGTTATGATTAAATAATAGTGTCCTTGTTCTTCTTATAGTCGTTTTATGTTTGTAATCAAATGATATTTATGAAACCGATTTCTTTTCCATAGGTTATGATATGATCAAATGTTTATGAAACCCATTTCATTTAATTGATTATCATATGATAAATGATGTATTTTCTTAGGGAACACATATTTATTTTCTTCATTATGTGATATGTGGGACTTATATATCCCTCTAATTCATTGGATAAATCTTTTTATCATATGAGATAACTATGGGAAACAAGTGGTAGTGATTGAACCACTGTGAGAATCATGTCGAGTGGATTTATCCTTAATTGGAAACAAATCAATGTTCCTGACAGACTATGTGAAATTGGTGTGTCATAATCCTATAAGTTGATGGTATTGTAATTTAACCCAGAAATATGGAATGGTATTCTATATTTTTGATGATTCCTTAGTTTTATGACAAGATCTTATAGTTCATAATTTATTAATGATGATTTCTTACTCATTTTTTCCATGTATTTTGAAGTGATTATGTTTTATTAAAATACCCATGTTTATGATATATGATATGTTTTTTTTATGAAATCATTATTCTATATTCATGATTGAGTACCATTATTATTATATTATTCTTTCATATTATCATGGATTGATATATCATATGTTTACCATTACTGAGAACATGAGCTCACCCTTTGAATATGTTTCTTTTCCCCAGGTCATGAGGAATGATGTTAAATGAATTTAATCTATAAATACTTCACATGGATGATTTTTATGAAATTCTGGTAAATTGGAAATCTTGGGTATAGTGGGAGATAATGTATACATTTATGAACTAGTTGTTTACGAACCCAAGTAGTTAATATAGTTTTATAATTCTATAAAAATATAAATCATAAATGTCCTTGGGTATGTAAGTGATCTGATATTTAGTTTTGATGTTTTTTGAGTGGAATGATAAAAATTTGGAATTTTTTTAAAATGTTATGCATTTAGAACTAAATCCAGAAGTGTGGATTTTGGTTTATTACATTTTGTACCAAAGGAGTGTTTAGAAAAAATGGAGATAAAGATGTTTTCTTAAGAGTTATGGATATAATAATAGTTTTATAATTTTAAGGTTTATTATATGTTTACTGTATAAGAAATCACTTTTTCGGCATTATGTTGTGAAATTTTAAGGTACCATGGAAATTTTTTGAGACATTTATTTTTAGGTAATTTTGGTTTATTATATTTTCAGTTGAAAATTAAAGTTATGAGATAACCTTTGAGGTTAAAACATTTTATGTTTTTTTTATGATTTTTCTCACATTTCTGGAATTTTTATAATTATTCTATATAAATAGTTTATAAAAATGTAATCATATGTACTAGGTGAAAACATAACATTTTTGACAGGGCCAAATGAATTGAACCCATAACCGAAGGGGGATATGAGTTCATCTCCCACTACTGGCCAAAGTGATGTCTTAGTTAGTATGACTTTTAATTTTTAACTGAAATATGTTATAGATGAATAAGAAGTTTATGTTGGTCATATTTTAATTTTAGAATACATTTCCCAAGGATTTGAAAATTATTTAGTGATATATTGTTTAATGTTATGTTGGAAGATGTTCACTATACTTGAAATCCTATGGGATTAAGGTAAATAGAATATTATGGGATTCTCTTTGGGGAATAAGTGTTGAATTTTATTTTAAAGGAAAATATTATTTAATTTTGTATTTATGGTGATTAAGGTTATTTATATAAATTATGATTATATAATGAATATTATATGTTTTGGGTATATAAATTTCAGTAAGATAATTTATGTTACACTGATTTTATTTGGAGGTAAATGCTAAAATTTATCTTGGAAGTATATGTGATAGAATCCTTATAAATTTTGAGGTTCAATATTATTCAGTATGATTTAAGGAATTTTAAGGATATTTATGTGTCAAATGATTTTTTTTAACTTTGGGTATTACTGTAGAATTTGGGAGATTAAAAGATGTTTTTCATATTTTAGAGAATTTTTTATTTTCTGAATTATCTTATCTCATCCTAACTATTTGGGTTTTGGGTATTTTATAAACAAAGGAAGAATATATAGTTATACTTATGTGTATTTTTTATCCATATAAGTTGACTCTAGTGATTTAGGCCTGAAAAATTCATCAAAAAAACTCATTATTTGGAGAAAAATATGAGATTGTGGTGGAAATTTATCATGGTACAATCAAAGAGAGATATAGAACTTATGAAATTAAATTAAAAATGTGTATATTATTAATGTATTTTTAAATAATATTTTATCATATTATCATCAATTTTTATGATATCACTGACATTTTTTAGATATATTTTGTTATGGTTCTGTGGTCATTAACCATATACTGACCGTGTCATCTTTCAAAATATATTAGTTCTTAGGGATACGTTTTCCCTCCAAAATCGATATTTTAATGTTTTCATTTTTGAAGACCTTATTTTACATTACTTCGACCAACCTTTATAATATTAACTTTTCTTTTAAAGGGAATTTTTTTATTCATTTTTAGGATGTGGGTTTCCTAGAATGAATTATAAAATATTTATTCTCTACTAACCAAGATGAATTTTGAGGCTGAAATTCATTTTAATTCGGAATATTTTAACACTATGATATTTTTATGAAATAGATTTTTAAATAATATAATTTCTTTGATAGCTTGTGCTATACGCAATAGAAAATTTATATGAACTCCAAAATATTAATTGTCGGTTATATCTTAGCCACTAAATTTGAGTTAAGAAATTTAAATAACTAAATTATGAATTAATATAATTTTAAAACTCAATATTAATGTATTGGAATGTTCTTGTAAAAATGATCATAATTTTTTTGTAAATACTCTTTATTCGTCAAAAAATATGTTTTCATAAAAAATGATCTTTTCTTCTTTTTGTGAGTAAATATTAATATTATAGAAGATATTGAATATTTATTTGAAAAAAAAATTCTATTTTTAATTCATAATGAAAATTTTAACTAAAAATTAATTTTTAATAATTTTTTGAAAACATTTATTTTTCAAGGAATAATATAATTATTCTTGAAAATTGAACTTTCTTTACAAATATTCACAAATTAAAATTTAGTTTGGATATTTTTTTTAAATTATAATTATTTACACATATTTTTAAATAATCGATGTATTATTTCTTAATAGTACTTTATACATTATTTTTTTATAAAAACATTTTATGTTTCAAAGGGGCTTTTTATGAAAAAAACTGTTTTTCATGGATTTCTTTTGGTTTTATTTAAAATTAATTTCTGATACATAAGTGTTATTAAATCATAAAAATGAATTAAATATTTTTAATCCATGTTTCCAATTTTAGTAAATTGTTCGCTTTTATTTTTAGCCACTATGAACAGTAACCATTGTAGTTTTTGTTACCACGGTAATGGGTAAATTGGGTAATTTAGGTTAGAATTATTATAAAGACTATAAAATGACTCTATGTCCTGTAAAAAATTTATTGGATGTATTTAATTATACCATGAAAACCTAATTATTTAAATTTATGTTTTTTCAATGGACACTTATTCCTAAAAATTAATTATATATTTTTTAAATCAAAGTCACAAAATGTAACTTTCTTTGTCTTAAATATATCTTATGTCTCCACATGGGAAAAAAATATTTTATGAAGGAATATTTGTTTATATTTTATATTAATAAACTTATTTTCATCATAAAAATTTATTTATGATTTTTGGGGGCCACTTGGATGAGATTATGATGTTTATAAAATTTTATTTAATGAAATTTTAAAGATTTCACATTCATATTTTAAATACTATAACATTTTTTAATATTGGCTTATCTAGGAGATATGTTTGACTATAAATATTTTTATGAAATTTAAAATATTTATCTAAATCATGGTAGTTGTATTATAATTTTTAGTGGAGAAATAAGTACCCTAAATAATTACACAGTGATGATGGGGTAATTATTCAATTAATGAAAAAAATAAAATAAATGATAATTAAAATAATAAAATATATAAAATTTTAATGAATTATGGTTATACAGAAAATATATAGATTTAAATGACATATTTTGGGTATTAAAATAATTTTATCAAATTTTTCTTGTTTTCATTATTTTCATGATGTCAATTTAATGAATAGTGTCAAAATTGATACTAATAATATTTTGACCAAATAATAGTTTATTAAATGATTTAAAAATCATAAATAATTTTTAAAAATACCAATACAATATTACATATTCTGAAATGTCCTAAAAGATTCATTTACAGTCCAATAGACACCTTATAAGTAAAAATTACAACATTTTAATATTGAAAATGTTGTTGTCCTAGTTAAAATTAAAGTAGGTTAAGTAAGTGTTAATCAAAATGATATGGTTCAAAATAACACCGAAAATTATAACAAATGTATTGGATGATTATATGAAAATATTATCATATATTATCATTTAATTAATGGAAATTTGGTGGTATTTTTAATGAAAATTAATTTTTTAGAATTTAATCTTTCAACAAATTTCAAATGTCCCTCTCATCTCTATTATAAAAGGACATCACCTCCCGAACATATTTATATCACATAGATCCTTCCATATCTACAATTCTACAAACAATTAACATATAAACATTCCTACTACAATTTTAGATGTTATGGTCTTCTCAAAAGTCCAACACTAGTGACCTTTATATGAGACCAAAATAAGACATTTTGAAGAAGTGGTAATCGGTCTAACTGATCACTTTCTTTTTGTACTCTTATTTACCACTTCGAAATAAATAATTTTTTTCATAAAACAATAAATTATGTATAAAATCATACTTAATATTTATTATGATTACTATAACAGCAGTATACACCCTCTTTACCAAAAAAAAAATAAGTGAATGTTTCACCCATGCATACGTGTGGCTTACCATCTCCACATAGCGATACAATTCAATTTTCATCCCCATATTTTATGGATGGGTATTATTATGGGTTTAATGAATAAATATTATAAATATGATATAATAATTATTTTCTAAATATGAATTTTTATTTATGTTTCTTTCATTTCATCAATCAAAAAATGAAAACAGTGTTTTTGCGTATGTATGACCTACTGTCTCCGTGAATGGTGTAATTCATTTTTCTATCTATACTTTATATTAATGAGTATGAATATGTATATAATGATTATATATAATTTTTATACAATTTTAAATATTCTGTAAATTAGGATACCAAGATTATTGTATATGAACCAAGACTTCTGAATAGAATCATGCTTGGAAAATGAAGCAGTTATCACCAATAACAGTGATTTTAATAACGAAATATTAACAAACTGGTGATAATATGTTCTAAAAAATAATTCATGTCATGATAGATATATATATATTTATTTAATACATGTATAATAAATTCATATTTATTATATAATAGGTTTCAACATGAACAGAAAAAATATAATAAAGGAGGTAAGAGACTTTTTTAAAAATTTTAATTTTTATGGGAGAAATTATTTATACACTACTTATTTCTTTTATGTGGTGTATATAGTATCCACGAATTTCCTTTTATGAGTTCAATACATAAAATTAGTGAATTTTAATATCAATCTATGTTTCAATATTTCTTGGGGAATACTATTTGACTAATTACACTATGGTAAGGGAATTCATACCTCAATTTCCATTCATTGGGTTAAACTACTATTTAATTTATTATATGAGGCTACAATAATGTGTGAAAAGAATTTATATTATCCTATTTTAAATTTTAACTTATTTAATGTATATTTATTTTTAATAAAAATAATTGACCCATTTTATTAATTATTGCTGAAATTATATGATATTCGTATGGATTTATTTGATAATATATTCATTATTCAGGATTATTTCTATTTATGTATCCATTGGAGAATATTTCTTTTCCATGACCATGTTTTCAAATAAAATTATAAAATGTTTTTTCTATTCTACTTTGTATTATTATTTTAATCTTTAACCATGATCAAATTTTTTAAAAATTATTTGGAAGGAATATTTTTTCATTTTCTAAAAAATTCTCTTTGTGACTATTGTGACAAAAAATATACAGAAGGAAATTTTTTTTACTTGTACAACATGAGGATATTTACCCAATTTCATAACGACATAATGTATTGAATAAAACATTACATGTTTATAAGTTTTTTTTCAAATAAAATAGTTTTCATTGTAATTTCACATCTCTTTATTAAATAATTATTTCCAAAATAGAAAGGATGTTTTCCTAAAGAATTATTTAAAGTGATTTCTCAAAACCATTTTTCATTTAAGGTAACATTATTTGATATTAATTATACATTTCTTGGTTTATTATTCAATAATAATATCTATATTTGTTATATGGTAGTTTTATGTGTATAATGTAATGATATTTATGATACCAATTTAATTACTGTGGGTTATATTATGATGTAATTTTTATAAAATGCATTTATCTTCAAGGGTTCTGATATGATAAATGATTTATGTTCTTGTGGAATATATATTTATGGTTTAATCATGGGATGTGTGAGAACTATATATCAATATAATTCTTTGGGTAAAGATTTATATCTCATGACATAACTATGGGAAATAAGTCGTAGTGTTTGATCTACTATAGGAACTAAATCGATGGGCTTGATCCATTATGGGAAAGAGATATGTCTTGATCCACTATGTTGTTCTTTTTATTAGTTAACCATGAAATATGAAATATTTTTCTATATTTATGATGATTCCGCACATTTACAATGTGATTTTATAGTTTATGATTGATTTGTGATGTTTTTTAGCACTTATGGCCCACATTTTATGATGTCATAATGTTTTATGAAAATACACATGTTTCTGATCTATTATAAGTTTTTTATGAACTTATTATATTATGTTCATAATCACATTACTTTATGGAAATTTATACTTTCATATGATCATGGATTGTTATGTCGTATGTTTACTCTTCCTAAGAACATGAGATCACTTTTTTATTATGCTTCTTTTCCCTAGGGTATGAGGAATGAGGTTAAATTAATTTATTCGATAAATAATTCAATTGTATGATACTTATGAACTATTTTCAAATAATAAAATATTGGTATCATGTGAGATAATTATGATCTTTATAAACCAATTTTTTATGAAACGAAGTTATTAAAAAAAATTGCTAATTCTTCAAAACAGTAAACCTAAAAGTCACATGGGTATATAAGTGATCTAATTTTTTCAATTTGATGTTGTTTGTTTTAAATGAAACAAATTGGGTAAAATTTGTAAATTTTATTTCTTTTTCAATGAATCTAGATGTATGGATTTTGGGCTACTACAATCACCTAATTTTTAAGGAGATTTTATGAAGCCTAAGATAAGTGAGTCTTAAGATGCCACATGTACCTTGTTTCTTATAGATTCAATATTATATGTTTTTGTTTTTATTTTTATTTTTATTTTTTCATAAATTATACTATATTTCAAAATGATTTATCATTATTTATTATGGATTTCTCTCAGTGTTGGGGAAAGGATGTGTGATATACCCTTAGGATATTTTTTGATGCGGTTTTAGTATGATGAAATATTTTAGTTATTTAAATAAAATTATTACAATATGAGATTAAATAATATGATTAATTATAAAATTTATAATTAGTTAGTTTTTTTATTGAGTTAGGATCATGAGATGTGGAGATTGGCTTGGTTGATCATAGGCGAGGATGGATGGACCTCAGTAGGCCTAGGAAAATCTACTGACCTTATATATATTTGGTAATTCTTAAAAATAAGGTAGGTTTCAACTCATGCACACCATATGGTTTAGGAATTTGATTATAACATGGATTCACCACCATAATGTGATTGGACTTTAAATTAAAATGAGTGGTTAAATAAGTAAACTATTTTCAATATAAATAATTAGTTAAAATATTATGTTTGAATAAATTTAATTAATATGGATGGACTATAGGCTATGGATGATGGGATGGGACGCAGAACAACTTTATGAGACTCTTAGTGTTGAGATAGGTCTTGTTTCATCTCTTGAGTGATTCTTATGTGAGATACCTTGTATAACTGAAAAGGGTGCACTATCTTGATGATGATGTTGTGGGACATTTTATTCACTAGGAATAAATATTTGACCTAACACCTTAGGTGATACTGAGGAACCGAGTGAGGTTGAATTTGATATTTTTTCACATAGGGGACCCCAGTGGGTTCCCCATTGGCTAGCTAACCCTAAGCTGGTGAATATGGCCTAGGTAGAGGTTCCAGTAGTTGTCACCATAAATCCAACAAAAAATGTATGATACTCTGATGCTATTATTTATAGTTATTTTTTAGGATCTAACCCTTGATTTTCATTTATTCATTCTTGAATTTAGTGTGGATAATTTTGTAGTTCTCGGATTTTCTTCTTGGAACTCAGCATATGGGCTTGATGTAATGATGATATGGTGGTTTCCATAAGGTTCTAATTGAGAAATGTCTTCTGGATTTATCTTGTACTGTGTTATAAGACCTATATTTACTAAAATTTATTTTTATGTATGATGTGTATCTGAGGATCAGGATGTTGAGAAATGTAAATAATTCCTAGGATTTTTTTATTCGACCTCAGGTCTATATGTGAAAACTAAGACACTATGGTTCCTTACGATGCATATTCTAACTAAGATGCATACATATATATTTGGGGGATTATTTTATTGGAATCACAACTATTATAATGATGTGATTTCTGGTTTATCCCTAGTATTTTTCATGTTAATCATAATAAAATTTCTAGTTCATGATTGGGATAATCATGAATCCTGATATCCATTCATTTGGCATAGGGACTTGGGGGATGAATTTGATTTATTGATTTCGTAGGATGGGAAACAATCAACCGCAAGATGTTATTCATACTTGGTGTTTAGAGAGATTTCTAAGATTATTTGGATCTATCCCTGGATCCATTCATGATGAGTAGGTGGATGACTGAGCCTAATAATTTGGGATTCCTATGTTACACAGTAAGATCCAATATTTTTATGGTTATAATGATATCCAGATGTTCATAGAGACACCAAAGAATTATCCAAAGTATGTATCATAAATCGGGGCCATGGGGAAAAGTATCAGCAATAGAATGGTTTTCATACTAGGGATTTCCCCATTAACCTAGTGTGCTTAGAGACATTCTAGCATCATGACAAAGAAGGTACTATTGTTTTGTTATTGTCTATAAGTATATTTACATATATTGGGAATGTCTTATGCATATATAACTATGTATAAAAGTTGGTATGGAACCACATTGGTGGTTCTCAACTCAGTTTTGTTGTAACACCCTAGTTGGTCCACAATTTAACATGGGTAACTAAGTATCTCTCACACGGTTATTACATGCACAAGTTGAGGACAGACATGGTATTACATGATCGATAAGATCATTTGAATGAGGTTTTCTATTTGGATGAGGTGAGTCTTTATATAATTATATAACCATCATTTTCATTTTTTTTATCTAGTATATTTATGAGACCATCCCATTGGGTGGTCATTATTGTACGTATAAAATAATTTCTCTTTTACTAATGAATTTAATTTAATATCATTATTTTTATATTCATTTATTTTACTTTTACCTTATCAAGTTGGATGATATTTGGTTATTTTATATTCTAATACACACTATGATACATGAGGTATAAGACCTCCATGATACCTCCTTAGACCCACCACTGCTACACAGTATCCTCTAGAATTCAGGATGGTCTACTTGCGGTCTTGTCAAAAACTAGGATGTAGCACCAATCGAGTGTCCTACTAACCAGGACATTACGTGGGTAGTGATTTATTCTTAGACTTAATAAATATCCATGTATAATTATGAAACATATATGTATGTTATGTTTAGATCAACTCTATTGGTATCAAATTATATTTTTTCATAAAATTAATGAGTTTGGGCCTAGTTTGCCATAGAATTTAAGGGATTTCAAAATTTTCCTATGGTTCTCTATTTTATGGGTTTTTTTTTAAATTGACTAAAATTATAGGAGTTTCTTTTAAAATCATGCATTCAAATTGATATTGTTTATATATGAATGGATATTAGGGAAAAAATATGTCTTTCCCTATTAAACCCTATATATTTTCTTTTTATTTATATATTCATTGAGTTTATATATATTCCATTCATTTTACTCCATTTGGGTAATAATTAATCCAAAATAATGTCCATAAATGTAACAAACCTTAACTCTTTTTTTCATTATTTAATAATTATCCTCTATGTCTATATTATTTATATTATTTATGTATATACTAATTTATATTTATATGATTGATTATGTTCATTTTCTATTAAAATTAAATTTATTTAAAAGTATTATAAATTTATATTTCAAAAAAAATCTATAAGGTGTCATTTTCTAATTTCCAATATTTTCATTAAAAATTTCTGAAAGGAATACTTATTTTTAACATTTTCTCCATGAATTCATTTTTCGTCCATCATCTTTAATTTTATTTATGATGATTCTACTAAAAAAATTTATGTTTTGAGAATGTAATTTGTAGTCCCATTATTTAATAAATTATTTTCTTTTAAAATTGACGCAATAAAAAATGTAATGGTTATTAATTATTATTTCCTAATGTAATTTTCTAATGAAATTATAATGTTTTTTAATGTATGTTAATATCATTTAGTGTTTCTTATACTTCACTAGGGATATTCACTAGTGAGACCATCCACCTTATTTCTATGGATGTATTATGATCATGCCTTGTTTAATTTTCATTAAACCATTTCTTTGTCCTAGTTTAATTATAAAATGATGAAATTATATATTTTTTCAAATTATTTTTGGAATTAATATTTATGATTTACCATTTTATGATTGGTTGGACTATTATAACCCTCCAATTCTTTAGTTAATGTTTTATATCTCACATGATAAGGTTATGGCACACAAGGTGTAAGCCTAATCACAAATGGTTATGGTACATATGTGGTTTGACCATGACCAAAAAGCTATATGATTGGAAATACCAAGCCTCATATATCAGGGTATTGTGTTTATCCTAGTCCACAATATGATGAGTATTTTAGTGGTTAAATATAGAATATTTTTTAAACTCATATTCAAGCCATATTCCTATGTAATAAATCATTCCTATTTAATGTTCACATATTATTGACTCAAGTTTCTACACTCCTATGACTTGTGTCTTATATTGTCTTAAAATAATTTTATAATGGATCATGTTATATGGTCCATATTTTATTGGCTAGTATTTTTATAATCTATCCTCATGAACCTTGATTTTATTATAATACCCATATATTCATGTTATCCTCACTTATGATCTTTGATTAATATATCTTATTTTCAATATTTACTGATAATATGAGATCATTAAATACCCATGTGTGGACATGGTATTATATTTTATTTTTGTTTTTAGTAATTGTTGTAATTTTATCTATAAAATTAAAAAAAATTGTAAGTATCACATGGTCAGCCGACAAGGTTGTGAAAACTATAGGAAAACTACACAAATGGATGTCACTCTACAGTTTTATTTGGCATTAATAGTGCTTGGTTATTCAACCATGTGATATCCTAGAAGTAACCATTAGAATACATTTGGTCAAGGTAGAGTGTATCACATGGTTATTATAAGTTTTGGAAAACCATGTGGGTATGTCATGTAGGTTACTTAAATTTGTTATTTTTTATTATTTATTAATTTTTTTCTTTATTTATTCCCCCCTTTCACCACAAACATCACCTCTCATCAGTTTTATTCCCTTGTTCACTCATCCCTTCTCCTATAACCACTCTTTTAAGTATCTTTTTCCATTAATTCTTGATATTTTTTAGTTAGAGTTCCTATATAAAAATTCTTCTTCTATCTTCTCTCCCTATTCTCTCATTTTTATTTTCCCTCAGCCATCACACCTCTATTTTCCAAACCTTCTAGGTTTATTTTGATATGATTTTGTAGGTTACATTGTTTCTATGGATTGTGATGCACACTTCATGCTTTATTCAGCCAATATTTGAGTTCTGAACCCTCTTCCATAAATTCTTGGTAGGTTTGACCCATTTTTTAGTTTTTAATTTTTAGAACTATGATTTAATAAGTTTATAATTAATGTTTTAATTATTTAATCTTTGTATTTATTATTTTTATTAAAGTGTTAAAGATAAAATATTATTTTATCTTAATTTGAAAATAAATCGTTGATCTTCCATATATTAATTAATGAATTACTTTTTTTTAACCTATGTGTGTCAAATATTTTTATGATGAAAAATGTTCCCTTTATGAATTATATCTAAGCTATTAAAAATGTCATGAATATTTAATTTAATTCTTATAAGGGTTATTTTACTTTGAATCTGAAATAGAACATGAAATTCCATGTATAAAGAAATTATTTAATGGTTTTAATTAAATAAAAACTAGTTTTTAATGTTTATTGATCCCATTTAAGCCATAATAAAAATTAAAATATGTGTTTAAGTGTTTTTATTAAAAGGTTTCTGAATTAATAATTATTTTTAGTGGTTATTTCAAGTGTACTCGATTAAGAAATTTTTTATAAATATTTTTAATTTATTATAAAATAGCTCTACACCTAGTGTCATTTTTTAGGACCGTTTGGATCTTTTATGTGAATAAAAATGGGTATATGTTTATAAAACCATCCTAAGATCCATTAATTTTGATTAATATAGATGGTGGACATTGTGGAATTATTTATTTTTTCCATGATATGATGGATATTTGATCCGGGATATTTCATGAGTTGGGGGTAGTGGTGATGGTGAGTTATTCAGAATACTTTTTGATTCTGGTTTCGATTATGAACTTTTCTTATTTGCTCACCTTTATATATTTTGGTCATGGGGACCCATGTTCTTGTCAAGAGGAGATCCCTTTCAACTAGTCACTCTAGAAAAGTTAATTTGATATTTCCACTAGCCAGTGATGTGATACTATATTCCACTAATTGAGGTTATGAACCTAGTTAATGATGTTATTATAGGTTACATAGACATATTAACTATATGGTAGATCCCATGAAACTTATTAAATTTATTTGTGGGTTTACATAGGGCGTACCTCTGGCCTTATTTTATATCCCAAGGTTGACTAGCATGTGTGAGACCTAAATTGGATTCTTTTATTTCATTCCTTTATCTATGAAATTGATCCCTTTTTCATTTATCGATCTATTTATGTGGCATCTTTGGCTGATCTAAATTAGTTTAACAAATTTTTATAAAGAAACATTTATAATGAAAATGGGTTTATTTTATTTGGGATGTCTGTTTTCTAGGTAAATGTTTTAAAGTGGTTATTTCCATTTATGGAGAATATAGTATTGTTTCTAAAACCATATTGAGGTTTTATTGGTTTCAAATAAAATTAATTATGAAAAATCTATATTTTACTAATGTATATCAAATGGATTTAATGGATATTTTATCAAAATTTAGGCATGTGGAAAGGAGGGTGGTATCCTATTTAGTGTTTTATGCTCATGATTATATCACATTTCAGTTTTATGTTTTTTTTCAACACATATTTAAATTACTAATCACTACTGGAATGTTGATTGATTTGGGAATTTTAGGTTAGTTTTAGTTTTATTTTTCACATTCAAACATGTGTTCCAATTAATTTATTTTGCAGGACTATCCTTTATTTTTAGAGAATATGAAGTGTGTGGACCTATTAATGAATTCATTTCAAATTTAAGTTATTTTTTTGGTGGATTGAATTATTTATATAGAGACTCGGTGATTTTGGAGCTATATCATGTTAATGGGGTTTGGGATAAGACAAGGGTGGGTTTAAGGTGAGTGAGTTTGGAGGGTGACCTCAGGGATTAATTTTTTTATTGTCTTATATACATTGCTTGATTATGTTTTTCATATCTTCTATATTACTTCTATAATGGAAATTCTAAATATAGAAAGTCTATTCCAATTTTTTTTAGAATTATATTATTTATCATACTCTAATTTATGAGTTAAATAATCCATAATTATTTTTTCAATTCCTATAACCATTGTCATCAGCTTGAATGGATTAGGGTCACCCCTTGGGTACTTCATAAGGTAGTTGAGGCATCAGATGTATGAAAGGGTATGGATGGCCTATGAAAATGGTTTCTATGGTATAATATATTATTAATTATCAACTATTAAATGTTTTTTTGGTCTATTATAATTTGTATAGAGTCACTCAGGTTGAATCCTCAATTATTGTAAAATATTTTGTAGTCAGTTTTTTTGTCTTTTAGATGGGGGGAGGGTTATTTTGAAAGTTTAATTAAATTGATTGATTGATTAAGTTTGATTTAAAAATTTGATAATTATTGGGGTGATTTCATTATTGGGGATGTAAGATTATGGGATCCTTCAGCTTCAAAAAACTAATTGTTAAACTAATATATGCTTCACTAGATGATTTTAATCAGAATTCCCAGTAGTTTTCAATTTAATATAAGACATAACATGGGATCTAATTGTTACCAATTTCTGTTGATACAGGTTAAATATTTCATGAACCCAAGTGTCTTTATGGTTCCAATAATCCATGTAATCTACATTTCAATAAAAAATTGTTATTAATTTACAACATATCTTTTTTGGCACACACAATATTAATTCAAAGAAGTAAATCAAGTGAAATCTCTCAATAACTTAACAGACCCAAATTCCAACTCAACAAAATGGATTATTTACTCCACCATTGATATGTTTAGTAATCTATTTTATAATTTTTATGGAGATATGTTAAAGAGATATTAAAAAATGGTACAAGATAAGATTAGTGCATGAGACACACACATGAATGGTGATGATAAGTAAAAACACACATTTGATTGAATGAGAAAGAAAGAAAAAGATTGTGGTCCAAATGAATTGAATGTATTTCAAGAAATCAATAATAAAATATACAAAATTTTATTGGTAATGTATTTTACATTATATAACACATTCATTACATGAAATTGAAATGAAAACAAACTTACGTGAATATAATTGAAAACAAATGATAGAAAACATGAAAAAAAGTTGTGAAGATGTATACCTTGTTGAATAAAGAGTATGTAATGTCCATAAATTAATTTTTAAAGGATATAGTCTTGTTAATGATCCTCTTTAAGATATAAATTTCAAACCTCTTACAAGGAGAATAGGGAATTACATTTACATCCCAAGTCAGTGGACTGTTTTCCTTCTAAAATTTCCCTTCAGGTTGGATCAACCATTTTATCACAAAGATAGCCTATTAATGAGAAATATTATTTCTCAAAATCATATAAATGGATATAGAAATTAATCCATCCAATATTTTTGGCCATTGGACTTTTGAATCCAATGTTATGGTTATTTTTTTAAAAAAATTGTTGCTCTTTATAATTATCACAAATTTTTAAATAACCAATTTGTAAATGGGTTTCATACTATGAATATGAGTTAATTTCATATAAAAATATTATAAAAATTCATGAAAATTATCTTGAATTTCTATAAAAAAAATTTATCCCAATTCATAGGGTAGATTTCTTAAAAATATAAGAATAGTGACCTTCTTTTCATTCTCAAGAAGAAATGTGGCATATAGTTTTATGTATAGATGTAGAACCATTTCAGATGAATTAAGATTTGAAATTTTTATCAAAGATTTATATCGACAACCTTGAAATTATTCTTTATTTTCACAAAATCATGACTTTTGGATTTATACAAAAAATTCAATCATCATGGTTGGTCAAATTTTCATCCCAAATTATGTGGTCCCACTTGTGTGATTCACATGGCCCTTTAGATGGTTGAATTATACAATTATCCAGTTGAATTATTTTTTTATTTTAATTGTAAAAAATCAAAGGAATAATCACATTATTTAGATAATCATATGGAATTATATTATCAAAATAGTAAACTCTAGTGTAATTTAATGAGTTTTAAAAATACTATCTGTATATGTTTATTATTAAAAAATGAACATTAACAAGAAATTATTCATTTTTATTAAAAAAAATAGTTATGGTAGAAATATAAAAATATGAATGAATATTTAATATAAAATCCCCACACTTACGAATAGTTCATATCCTCTGAATAAAAACACAGACACATAAAAAATTCATTTTCACTCACCAACAACTATTAGAATTTTATTTTTTCTAATCATGGGGTATTGACTAGTTCTCTTGTCCATAATGAATTCCTACAAAAATTGTTGCATCTGTAATTCTTCAAAAAAAATTATGCTCAAAATTAGAAATGGAATATTTAATCATATAAAACTAACACCTCTCACAATGATGTCATTTTACCGACGAGGTTCACTCATTCACCAACCATAAGTGAAAATATAAGAGTTTTTAAAAGTCCTTAACTTTCATTCCCTATTTTAAATTACACATGAATCACGAGGTGTTGTTTAGGATTTCTTCAGTGGCTATGTGATGTTAGGAATATAATTCCTAATATAGAGTAAAAGAGGTGGAAATTCCAACATGGAAAAAGTAAGGATTAATTTATTAAATGATAAATAAAGGAAATGGAACAAAATATTTATATGGTACAAATTTGTTATGAATTAAAATAGAGAGACAGAAAATTGGGAGATTATGAAAAGATTAAATATGTATAAAACACAAAACATCCCCCAATAAATCATTAAAACGTGAAATAATTGTTCTTTTATTTTTTCTTCCTTTATTTGAAATGTTTCAAATGGAAAAAATCTCACACTCATCTCCAAACTCTTGTTTTATCATTTAAAAAATTAATTTTACTAGTTATAATAAAATATAATTTTGAGAAAAATTGATTTTTTTCCTTCCCAAGGCACAAAACTATTTTTTTTATTTTTTTTCACTTTCATTCACTTTTTGAATGATTTTAAATAATATTTACACAAAATTACACAAACCAAAAACCATTCCTAAACCTCACCGAATTAAAACCTTCCCTTTCAATTAAATGTACGATTTCCCTCTAGAATATGATGAAGCGTTGAAAATTTAGGAAAGTATACCCAAAATTATATTCATTCCCCATCACTTAAATTTTAATAAAACATAAAATGAAAACCCATTTATTTCATGGGAGGGAAAATGTTTTTGGATTTTAACCTTTCTATAAAAAAGGGTTATCATAAGCATAAAGAGGATTCCAAAAGGTTGATTAATATAAGGGTAATGTGAGGCTATTTGTCTATTTTGATTCTAATATGGTCTAAAAATTTCCTTTATCATATTAATGCACACCAATGTAGAAAGTTAATAATGATGTTCCAAAAACTTAGGACTCACAATAATGGGTTAAAAAAAGGAATATGAAAAGACGGTCACCTGTGACCTCGAAATGAAAGATAACATTGGTTTTCACAGTATGGGATAATCATTTTCCTATAAAAAATTATGAATTTAAAACTTTTAGGATTATAAAAAATTATCTTATCTAGGATTATGATGAAAATAAATGATGATTAATATTAAAATCTATCTTTGAACTCTCTAAATCATTAGAAAAATATTTAAATTTGGATGGTGGGTAATAATGACTCGTTATTTTGGTTTTATTGAGCATCATTGCCACATAAAAGAAAAACTTGTTGGATGATATAATTGGTAAAAATGATAGTTAATATGATAATGAGAGAGGAAATAATAATAAAGAGAGAAATAGAGAGATAGTAGGAGGTGGAAGAGAGATAAAGAGAGGAAGAGAGACAAAGAGATAAGAGGAATATAAGGATAGGGAGTTAAAGGGAAATATGAACCCATGTTTTGGATTCTTTGGGTCTCTATATCCATATAATGGTGGGTCTACTCTAAAATTTGGGGTTCTAGGGGAATTTTATGTGGTTCTTATGCTGTGTTTCCTCTCGTGGTGATTCTTTAACCAATACCCATTAAACATTAATTTCCTCTTGAAATAAGGAATGTGAACATTCGCTACACCAAATGGGTAACCATCAGTAACAATAATTAGAAATTTCAAATGAGAATAAATCTTACATAGGTGAATAAAAATTGTTAATTAAAGATAATTGCCTCTTCAAATTTATTAAAATTGTTTTTATGATTTTGTTTCATGGAGTAACTTATCTTTTTATTTATATAGATTGAAATTATCATGAGAATCACGTGAAATATCTTCTTGTTTGCTAAACGGTAAAAAATATATCTTCATTATAATTTTCATAAAACAATTACATGTTTTCAGTTCCAAAAATGATTTATGTTTTATTTTAATGGGTATGATATGATTTACAAATAACTGTACTAAAATGAGACAACCTAATGGGTTTGTTATAAGAAGTTTGATAAGACCAGAGTTCTTCACCAAGTCATTCAAAATAAAATTTTCTTATGGGATTAGCAATAATCTCAAGAAATATTTTATCATCTTGTTGGAATTTTTAGAAAATTCATTTGTTTTGGGTGATATTCTGATGATGTTTTATGTACAGATTCATTATTTAAAAAATATTCCATGGTTTAGTCACATAAATGGATAGTTATTTCAATTACCAAGTCATGTGGAGTTCCAAATTGAGGGAAGATGTGGGGTTTTAGGAACTAACTAATACTATGTTCTTAGTTATTTCTAGTGGGTGTAGCCTCAAGCCACCTGAAAAGTAATTTAATGCAAAAATAATGTAGGAGAATTCATTGTATGGGTGTAGGATCCCATGAAATAAATTCCCCAAACATGGAAGATCATAAAAAATATTAAGGTCTCTCAGAACATTTAATTTATTTTTAAATTTTTCCCAAAATTTTTAAAGTGGGGCATGATTGAGATAAATCATGGGAGTCCTTGAAGAGTTTAGGATGTAATAATCTAGATTCAAGTAACTTTCAGGTGGTACATTATTTCCCAAAATGGCCACATGTAGGAATTGAGAGGAAGAATTAAAAGATGGAGGAAAGTTAAATGCATCCATACATCTTTTAATCACAATGCTATCCCTATTTTTATAAAGTATATTATATAAAAAATAGTATTTTGAATTACTCTTCTACTTTCTGTTTTTTTAGGACAATTTTTTAGGAAAAACACCAGAACCCACGTAATTTATAATTGGTATTTCCCATAGTAACTTTGGAATTATATATGAGATGGGTTCAATTGTAAATTTAGGATTAATGATTTTAGAATGAGATTAATTATAAATTTTAATAAGTTGATAAACTATAGGGTTTTTACTTCTATGTATATCTTTAATCTCAAAGTCAAACTCATAGAGAATCAGGATCCATGTTATTATCATGGGTTTTTAAAAAAAAATTCATGAGTAATAACATTATAAAAGAATTTTTTTATGATGATAATTATTTTGGAACCAAATGTATTAGGCTAAAACACACCCATGGAAAAAACTATAGATTAAAGTACTTTTTTAGTTGAAGGGTAATGAGATTGTGTTTCATCTAGTGTTTTTAAGGCCGAAGAGATGACAGAAGGATATATTCTCTTCTTTGACGAAGTACGACCCCAATGGGAATATCAGAAACTCCACAAATCAATTTTAAGGGTAAATAAAAATATGGGGGTTTTATTACCATGTAATGTAAGAATATTTTTGGGTTTAATTAAGGCTCTAATATAAGCACATTCAAGTGGAATATAAAATCATTCTGGACTAGTTGAGTTAGTGGGAGGTAAATCTTACTAATTTTATTGATGAATTGCTGATATAAACTAAAATTAACAAGAAATTATTGGATGTCTCAATCTGATATGGGTTCAAGAATTTATTGTATCACCTCTATCTTAGTTTTTTAAAAATTAAAACCACATTGAGAAATTACTTTTCCTAGAACAATCCCACTAGTAACCATGAAGTGAAATTCTTCCAAATTTAACAAAAGGTTACAATTGACGCATATTAATATGACTAGAGAATGAATTTAAGAATGATTAAAATGAATTACCATAAATGGTTGTTCATAAATGAATAATGTCATGAAATGTTCAATGAAATTCTGAAAATATAGTCAACAAACACCATTGTAATGTTACATGCGAAATTAAACAGAAAAATGTCACGAACCAAATCCGGTCGACATAAAAACTGGAACCAAACCCACCTTTTGACAAGTTCTTAAGGGAATTCCCTATCCCCACGGGATGGCACAAGTTCCCGGTTATCATTTATATTTGTTTGGGAATGATTTACCTGAATATGGATATATAAAACCTAAGAAACATTTGATAAACCAAATCTGAAATTCATACCAAAATAGACTCAAAAAAACTAGTAATGAATACATAGGTTCTAACATATAATAATAGGTCCAAATAAATATAAAAAATAGTAGCAAAACATCCCCAATTACTCTACATGATAAAGGGTCATCACCCACATTCCATCTCCACAACGCTGCACCATGGATGGGAAGTAACATCCTTAACCACCATAACCCAAATCCTTTCCTTTACTTATGTCAAACATAAACAATTATACTTACACCCAAGGGGTGTAAATGTGGTGTTAACCTAATCATAATAGGATTCCACCAAGACATTTCATAGATTAGTCAATACAAGAAAAAAACTATGCTAGTTTTGATATGCATGAAGTGGTGGAAATAATTTCAAAAGAATGAAACTATTAAATGTAAATAATTTTCAAAGGGAATTTTCCAAGATTGGGCACGTTTATGTAAAAAATGTAGATAATTTATTTTCTATAAAAAACAACATTTCCAAAGCTAATTACAAAAGATTAAATGTGAAAAAATCTCAGGAAAATCCTTAGGCACAAGTTTGTCTCAGACCCCATGTACCTCATACCTCTGTGTAATTTAACAATATAAAAATATATTCTCATGAATGAGCTACTGGTAGAGAACATACCCATGACCTATTGGTCCCTAATCATCATCAGTATAGTTTTTTATTGTTTTTTATTTCAATTTTTCTCAGTGAAACAGGGATAAACCACATCTCGATCACTACCGTACTAGTACATATCTATACTCCTAGATACTCGGGCTTCCCCTTTGTTCTCAAAACATTATCTCCTGATACCAAAATCCATTATCACATAAACACATCAGTTCTGGTCATAATCAACTTAAATAGTAGCTACACATGTTTTTCACCACTTACACCACTCAATGAAACCTTTATAAGATCAATAAAATAACTTCACTAAATATAACGATTCTTTACACATAAAATCACATTAAAAATCCCACTTTGAACATAATGTGCATACCAATATTCAAAAAAAATAGAATTTTTAGTACACAAAAAAATTATATAAACCCGTTACACGAGTTATAAAACAAACCCAATTGGGATAACATAAAATAGACATATAAAACATCGAATTTAACACAAAATTGGTACCTAAAAATCATTTTCTTAAAAGAATCACCAAAACTAGATTTCACAACAAGTATAATGAAGGATGTGTTTTCAAACAATATAAATTCAGAAAATTTAACTCATCTAGAATTGATTACACATAGAATCACCTACCACAATTGTTAAACGCTTAAATATTTATGAAAAAAATCTAACTGCACAACCACCGCACCATAAGGGACTTAGATCAATCCCAAAACCAAAATAATAAACTAATAAAACTATGATCAAAACCTATGTGTGAAACCTTAACTTATACACACAAGTATCTTCAAGGATGAGGGAAGGAACCCCATGTAAAAAGAAGGAACTCTAAGAAAATTGAGAGAATAATGAATGAGACCCACTTACTTGATGGATCTTGAAGAAATCTCCCCAAATACACAAGTATCTAAATTTACAAAAACAAATTCAAGTGAGTTTATAATAAGTATGATGAGTTCATGTGATAACTAAAATGGGTGAAAAAGAGTAAAAAATTAAGGAGCTGTGAAGGAAACAAGTTACCCCTTCAAATATAGAAGATTTGTGAGGGACTACGATGTTTTGACCTAATTTTCTATTCATATGATCTCAAAATAGAATGAAAATATAATGGGGGTGTATGGGGACTTGGTTGAGACTTGTAATCACAGATAAATCAAAAAAATTGAATATGATATTAAATAAACAATTTTTTTTTAAAACGGGAAATGGGATTTCGGGCTAGCACAGTGCTTTAATTATAAACCAAAATCCACCATGATAATGGATTCATAAAGGGTCCAAATTGATATTTTGGTGTTAATAGGTCTGGGGAGGCCATTTTGGAAGTTAAATTGGTATAATATGTTGAAAAAATAATAGTTTATAAAAGAAACAAAATTGGTCTATAAATCTAGAAATGGGCTCCCGATTTGGCCCAAATCATGAAACCTCACCCTTTCCACAAAAAATTCATAGGAAACCACCAAAATAAAGAAATAATGAAAATTAAATTAAATTTAACTTTAAAATAAGTTAGGTATGTGACAATTCTCTCCACCATTAAAGACTTTCTGCCCTATAAAGTCAACCTAAAGCTTGATTAGAAAACAAAAATGGTTACTCCTTATCAACCCACAACTTCCGCTCCCAAGTCTCATGTGTAGAATTCCCATTCTTCCAAAGAACCCATACAAGTGGAATAGAATTAACCCAAATCAACTATTCTTGGAAGTCCACTATTCGCAGCGTCCGCTCAAAAATAGATAAATCCGGTTCTATATCCAAATCATCCCAATTCAGTACATGAGATGGATCCAGGTTATATTTCTTCCACTGGGAGACATGGAAGACATCATGGATGGATGTCAATTGAGAAGGTAATGTTGACTTGTATTCCACCTTTCAAATACATTCAAAGATCTCAAAAGGGCTGAAATTCCTTGGTATCAGCTTCCCTTGCATTCCCAGTCGATGATGGCCAAGACGATGGGCCACTTTCAAGAATACCTTTTCACCAACAGAAAAATCTAGGTCTCGACACCTCAAGTCAACATAGGATTTATGGAGACTTTGAGATGTCAATAAGCAACAACTGATCAACTTGGGCTTTATAGACGTCTTATGTACCAAACTCATCCATAATAGTAAGGTCTCACTTACCTCAGCCCAACATAGGGGGGCAGAAAAGGCCAACTATAGAGTTCCTCAAAATGATCCATTCGAATCGAGGATTGGTAACTGTTATTATACGAAAACTCATCCAATCCCAAATGACTATCCAATGAACTTACAAAGTTTCAAAAACATGCATGGTACATGTATTCCAAAATCAGATTCACCCTCTTTGTCTGACTATCTGCTGGGGGATGGTATGCCATGGTCATCTTAATCTAAGACCCCAAGGCCTTCCCAAAACTGAGTAGTGAAACATGGGGTCTCTATTTGAGACAACTACTAACAGAACACCATGGAGCCTGATTTTCCATTAAAAGAGGCTAATATTAATTGTTTATAATATAATATTCATGTGCATTATTAATCAAAGACAACATTATTAGTGCATTTTACACATTGAACATTATTTCAAATTATGATTGTAATTCCCTCTTAAAAAGAAATATTACATGGTACCTTCTTAAACATCTAATAAAACACATAATAGTCTAGATTTTTTTTAATATTTTATTTTCAGGTCTCCCATGCTATAAGAAACAATTCATTCTTCTGGAGCACTTCGATATTCATTTTTGAAGACCACCAATCTGGGCTTTAAACCAACAACATTCTGGTAGAAGTAATCTAGACAACATCCCAATAAAAGTAATGTTTATGAAAATAATGAAAGATAATGTTTCTAAAAATTTTACTAAAGATATAATACATCATGTAGAACATCTCATTAAATAGTGTACCAATCCAATTCAGATGTTTTAATAGAGTTACAGGTATCCCAAGTAGAAGATGAAATTCTGGGCAAGATTCTGCATCCCAGACAAACAGTCCACCATTTAACTCCTACCTTGAAAACAAAGAAATATTTTTGGTAGAAACATTATAGTCTATTAGTGGATATCCAAGGATATATTTTATCCTTCTTTGGACCAATCTATTTCTG
This sequence comes from Viscum album, assembly GCA_963277665.1. Lineage (NCBI taxonomy): Eukaryota > Viridiplantae > Streptophyta > Magnoliopsida > Santalales > Viscaceae > Viscum > Viscum album. The sequence goes on from OY728160.1 coordinate 1,325,033,432, forward strand.
CCATCTAGAAGGTCCTTTCAGTGTATCTTTTTGGTGGATGCAAGATAGCTTCCACTTAGGGCAAGAATTGAAAAGTCTCCCCTCCATTAATTGTCCACCCACCTTGGCCCACCAAAATTAATTAAAGTGAGATGAAAAGATGGGGTCTTGACCAAATGATTCCTAAATTATTATTTAAGGTAGTAATGGTGGAGGATTTAGGGATCTTGGAGCTTTGTTTTCATCGTAATGTTATTATTCCAATTTGTCTTTGTAAAATTCTTCCTTATCATGTAAGTTGTTCGAATCACCTTAGTTTTCAATAAAAGTTCTTCTTACTCTCTTATTATATTATTATTAATATCATCTTGATATCGTTTCCTCATCGTGTGATCTTATTCACACCAAATCCTATGATATTGTTCACACAATGGTGGATTGATCATTATTTTGTTGTTTTTACTTCTTTAATCCCACCCTCGTAAGTATACTTCCCACCTCCATTGAGAACATGTCATAAAGAGAGGGCTTTATATTTTATGGTTTAATCTAAGGTAGTAGAAAGGGGATGGATTTAATGTTATTTGTCACTCTCTAATTTCTTAATTTATTTTATTTGAGATTATTTCATTAAATTATTTTCTCTCTTCCTCTTTCTTATTGAATTTATTCACCCCAAATTTATGTGCTAATTTGATCCTTTACCTCGGAGTGCTCAAAAAAATGATCATGAAAGTGTATAGGTTTTATCATGTGTGTGTTAAGGTGTTTAATTGGAATTTGAAGAGGTTAGATTGAATTCATTTCATGAATCCTTCTCGAGATAAATTAATTGAAATCGTAAAAAAATGAATTCATCCAATCCACCCTGAGAAATAACCTAGGATCCACTCATTTCCTCATAAATTGAATTCACATAGATATCTTACTTTAATTTTCAAACATATCTAAAATAAACCCATGTTGGCCACTTCATAGCCAATAATCCATCTCTCTATATTGTGTGTCTAAAGGTTATTCTTAGGTCTCTGAGGATTTGACAACCCAAGCTACACTGAAAGCGACCATTTAACCCTTAAAACATGGGTAAATTTGGGCGACACCAAATTTTGGCATCATTTTCAGGGACCCAAGTATGTTATCTTAGACACTGGCATCATTTTCTAACCCCAAATTCCCTATTCTCACCCCCATATCTCTTATCTTTACCCCTTTCTATTTGTGTGTGTCCTGAGAGTCTAGAATACAACTTTCTGCCTTATCCAATAGATTATCTTCCAAATTACCATGTCACAAACTCATGCTAGAATCAAATAGAAAATAAATATTTGGAAGCCCTTAAATTAGTAAATTTCTTTGATCAACCCTTGATTAATTACCACACACCTAGTGACATGTACAATCATTAGGATGATGAATATTCAAAGGATAAATTTCCATCCCTCTCAAAGAAGGTTGAAGAGATCAATATTGGGGAATTCCATGATGTTCAACCTCATAAAAATTATATTCATCAAACACTGATCGAACAATTTTGTAATAAAATGGAGATAATGAATTTTGATGTATAATCGTTGATATTAGAATTAGAGTGCTTTAATATTTATGAGGAACTCATCAATACACCAACCGTACCATCCAAAACCTTATGTAGAGTGTCTAGTTTCCCACCAAACTCTCATGAATTTATTGAAGAACCAACCTCTGGATTAGGGGTAGGTGGAGTGAATCAATAAATTTTTGAAGGGTATTTAAATCAGGAAAAATTTATTTCATGTATTCACAAGAGGGAAATTTGACATCATGGATTGAGTGTCCAGAATATTTCTCCAATGAGACTTCAGAACCAAAAATTTCTGAACCTTTGAGATAAATCATAAAATTTTAGTCCATAAACATTCCTAAAACTGATATATCCAATTTTTTTGTTGAATATTATATTAAAAAGGAAACAATTTTTTTTTATTAATTTGGAAAATGAAACTATGTTGGATTCCAAATCTCAACATGTGTTTGAATGTCCTATCCAAACCAACCTCAAAATTATTGTCCTTACATCCACACATAAGTATCCCTTTCATAGGTTATAATCATGTCCTTTCAATTGTAATTAATTATTCTCTTGAAACTAAAAAATTTGGACTGATCATTGATTTCATAGGAAAGACTATAGATGAAACTAGATCAACCATTTCCGATATTCCTAGGATTTTCCCACTAATTGTAGAACATAGGTTTGTACATGACACAAATTATAAATGAAGAATCAATCTCAATAATGTATAAGTGTAGAAATATGGGGTCCTTAAAATTTTGAAATTTGGTATTGGGTACATTAGGGGGTTCATGTCGAACTACCGATGTTAAACAAAAGCATTTCACGGGAGGAAACTCATGGTTTTCATGTTTCCATTGATTTAATTAGTACCTCAGACTGTTGACCTATTATTATTTTATGAGTAAGTGTGTGTATGAAAGTGGAGAACCATATTCATCTGTGTCACATGGTGTGATCAGTGAGTAATACCTTACCCCGAAATTTAAGAGAAGGCAATTTTTCATTATATTATTTTATTTTTATGTTTTTATAGGTTAAAATAAAAATACAAAAAAAATTATATTGTTAGCTTTTTCTTCTTTTATGATTAAGGATGGGTATAAAAGGGTCATGTCACAAGGTGTGATCCCTGAGTAATACCTTACCCAGAAATTTAAGAGAAGAAAATGTATCATCAGTTTATTTTATTATTATGTTTCTGAAGGTTAAAAAATAAAATAAAAAATAAAATACATGACGTAGGTCATTGTAAAATCCCATCACAACCTTCCAAGCCATTGAGACTCGAACCATGACTGAATGGAGACTGGGGAATGAATTTTCAACATCAACCACCAGGTGACATCATTCCATGATTTCAATTTTCAATGTCAGTTTTTTAACACCTATCCTACCCCATTCTATGTTTTCATTTCAATAAACACTTTGGACTTTGTTATTCTATGTTGGGGAGATAAAAAAAATTGATTTTATCATTATAAATTGCGTGGAGGGGAAATTTTAATTATCCTAGAACATGATAACACACATTTCAAACTCTAAAATTGGATATCAAATCATCTTTCATTCCTTTATTCTTATTTTAATGCAATTTTCTGTTCATTAGAATTTATTTTGGAATGTTCATTTGTCTAATGTGATTTTTCACCATTTATATTTTCATCCTTTTAATAATAATAAAAACTCAATGCACATCCTCAATATTATAGGGTATTAGTTTGAGTTCTTGGGGTCCCATAATAAATTTCATTGGTTTGGTGATCATTTTAATTTTAACGTGAGTATTCAAAAAATATTAATTGGGTGTAGAGAAATGAATTGACCTATTGAGTGGCTTTCCGCACTTGGGGATCATGACTCCATCGTTTTCTGGCCTAGAGTTGGGAATTTTATCTCTATTTGTGGTAATTTGAATTTTTTTTATTGAGTAAACTCGAGATGATGCCCGATTATGTGAGCTTCACTAGGTTCCCTAAGGTCTTTGAGAATGGGAATCATCGGCAAAGTCTTGCTACATGGGTTGACATGATTGTGTTCAATTTCAAATAACATGGAAAAATTGAAAAAAAAGACCAAAATAAAAAAATTTAAAAAATGATTACTCATCTTAATATTATAATATTATTTCCCCTAGTGCTTTTATCTTTTCTCCCATGAATGAAAATGAACCCCCATGTCTATTGTGACGCACAACACTTCATCATGCTTAATTGAAATTGCATGAAATATGGCGATGAATTTGAACCAAGGAATGGGCTTGGGCTTGGTATATTCCTATGGACCTAGTTTGTTTTAAATACTTTTGATGGGTTTCATAAATTGTTTTTTAGTATGAGGTATTTGGGTGAGAAATGTGTATTAAAATGTTTTTAGACAAGGGAATTAAAATTTCATTTTTTTGAGATATATTTTGCTCGGGACTAGCAAAACTAATGTTAGGGGGTGTGATTAGACCCTAAAATCCATTAATATTAATTGTTTATAATATAATATTCATGTTCATTATTAATTGTAGACAACATTATTAGTGCATTTTACACTTTAAACATTATCTTACATTATGATTGTAATTCCTTCTTAAAATTCACTATTACATGGTCCCCTCTTGAACATCTCATAAAAACCATAATAGTCTTGATTTTATTTTCATATTTAATTTTTATGTCTCCCATGCTTTAAGGAACAATTCATTATTTTGGAGCACTATGAGATTCAAATTGGAAGACCACTAATGTGGGCTTTGAACCAACATCATTCTGGTCGAAATAATCTAGTTATGAACCAAATAAAAGTACTAAAGAGGAAAATATTCAAGACTATTGATTCTGAAAATATAACTAAATATAGAAAACATCATGTGTAACATTTCATTAAAAAGTTTCCAAAGCTAATTCTGAATTTTTAATAATGTTCTAGGTGGCCCAAGTTGAAGATGAAATTCTGGGCTAGATTCTACGGCCCAGAAAAATAGCCCACCATTTAACTCTGATCTCTCAAACCAAAAAATATTTTCAGCTGATGGTTTACAAGATATTATTGGACATCTGGAGCTACATTTTATCCTCCTATGGATCACTCTAATTTGGTCATCTATAACATCCTTTTGGCATTTCTTTTCAGTGGATACAAACTAAAAGCCACTTCAGAGTAAGAATTAAAAAGTATCCTACCCATTAATTGTCCACCCTCTTAGGAACACAAAAATTAATTAAAGTTTCATGAAAAGATGGGGGATCGACCGAAGGATTCCTAAATTCCTATTTAAGGCAATAGTGGTGGGGGATTTAGGGATCATGGAGCTTTGTTTTCATTGTAATGTTATTATGCCAATTTATGATTGTAACGTTCTTACATCTCATGTAAGTTGTTCGAATCACCTTAGTTTTCAATAAAATTTCGTCTTATTCTCTAATTCTGTTTTTATTCATATCACCTTGATATCGTTTCCTCAAGATATGAACTTATTCAGACCAAAACTTGTGATATTGTTCACAAAACGGTGGAGTGATCATTATTTTGTTGTTTTTACTTCTTCAATTCAGCCCTCGTATGTCTACTTCCCGCTTCCGTTGAGAACATGTCTTCAATGGATGGTAAGATATTTTATTGGTTGACCAAAGGGAGTAGAAAGGAGTTGGATTGGATGTTATTTCTCACTCTCTAATTTATTAATTAATTTTATTTGAGTTTCTTTAATTAAATGGTTTTATCTCTTCCTCTTCCTTATTGAATTTATTCACCCCACTTTTATGTGATAATTAGATCCTTATCCTTGGATTGCTCATGAAAATGATCCTACAAGTGTATAGGTGATTAGAATGCGTTTTTTAAGGTGTTTAATCAGTAAGTGATGAGGTTAGTTTGAATTAATTTCATGAATCCTTCTCAAGTTAATGAAAGTGAAATCGTAAAAAAAGGAATTCATCCAATCCACCCCCAGCAATAACCTAGGATCAACTCATATTCTCATAAATTGAATTCACATAGATATATTAGTGCTATTTTAAAACCCATATAAAATCAACCCAAGTTGTCCACTTCATATACAAAAATCCATCTCTTTATATTATGTGTATAAAGGTTCTTCTTAGGTCTCTGAAGATTTGACAACCCAAGCTACACTGGAAGAGACCGCTTAACCCTAAAAACTTGGGTAAATTTGGGTGACACCAAAGCCTCACCACCTACTAAAGATACAAACCACCCAACTCATCCACTTTAGTTGTATCTCTAATCTGAATGAAGTGGGATAGTTTGGTCAGACGATCAATCACCACCCAAATGGAATTCTAACCTCGAGGTGTATGAGGATAGCCAACAATGATGTCTATGGCGACCCCATCCCTCTTCCACGTTGTAATGGGTAATGGATGAAGAAAACCGGGGGACCTATAATGCTCTGCTTTCACCTTCTGGAAAGTGTAGCATCTCGACAAAAAGTGCAAAAGTATATCGCCCCATACCAGGCCACCAGAACTACCAAAAGACATCATAATACATCTTGGTGGCACTCAGATGGACAACCCACTAGTACTCATGGCTATCCTCCCACATGAGCTTTCGCGTAGATAAAAACACTACTGAACGGACCATGAATCACAAGAAGCCCTTGGGAGATGATTACCAATTAAAGTAAATCTCCCCACCATGAAAAAACTGCTTCAACCAATGAAAAATATCATCACTAGGCTTCTCCCGCTGAATTAGCTCCACCAGAGGAGTCAACTGAACGATCACCAAGAATGCACCTCCACATTGCTCCTTCATCTCCACATCCATATGAGAAAATAGCGCCATCAAAGTCCACCCATCACTGGACTTCCTACAAGCCTGTACCGAGACTCTTCTGCTCAAAGCATTGGCCATAATTATACCCTTACCTAGGGTATAGAAAAATTCAATTTCAAACCCCTACATGTACTCGATCTAATGAGGCTGCCTCATGTTCAGGTCCTTCTGGGAGAAGATATTTGGAATGATTTTTTATTAGAGTAGACAAAAAATTCTCCCAAAAGAGGTAGTGAATCCAAGTCTTCTATGCATAAGTCGCATCTAATAACTCCAAGTCATTGGTTAGGTGATTCTTTTCATGTGGTCAGAGTTGGAGAGATCTGTATGCCACTATGTGATCATCCTGCATAATCTTGAACACAAGTCCCATTCTTGACGAATCACAATACACCACATACCCCTTTAATGAATCTAGAAAAATTAGAATGGGGGAGCTAGTCAACCACCTCTTCAGCACCTCGAAGGATGCGTGAGATTCTGGGGGCCAAACAAACTTCACCCCACTCTGGGTGAGAGTGATCATCAGTGGAGCAAGCTTAGAGAAATCCTGAACAAACCGCATGTAATAACAATCTAGGTTAAGGAAACTTCTGATCTCAAAAATATTCTTCATCTTCTCCCATGAAATAAAAACACTAATCTTCTTGGGTTCCACAAAAACCCCTCTTCTCTGAGATCACATTCCCTATAAAGTTCAGTTCCCTAATCCAGAATGTGCTTTTGGACAACTTTTCATAAAAAAAATTCTCCCACAAGGTGCCTAGAATGATCTACAAGTGATTCTTATTATCCTCCTCATATCCTAAATAATCTGGTATGTCATCGGAAAATACTACGAAAAAATATTTGAGACATTGATGGAACACCCTGTTCATGAGTGTCATACAGATCACTAGATTGTTGGTCAATCCAAAGGGTATGAACGAATACTTGAAGTTGTTGTACCTAGTTTGGTTGGATGTCTTTGGGATATGATCCTCTTTTACCTAGAGTTAATGATATCCCAAAATCAAGTATATTTTAGAAAAACACATTTCCCCACTTCAACAGATCAAACAAGTCATCTATTCTGGGAAATGATATCTTTTCTTGATTGTTACTTTATTTAGCTTCCAGTTGTCAATGCACAACTAGAGGGATCTGTCATATTTTTTCATGGAAAACATAGGAGAGGCCCATTGAGAGATGCTTGGGCAAATTAATCCATTGGATTCTAAGTCATCCTGTTGTATCTTTAATTCCCTCACCTCGGTGGGGTCTATGTGATATGAGGGAATAAATGTTATATGTGTTCTCAGCACCAAATCAATCGAGAACTCCACATGCTGCTCTGGGGAAAAACCTGTAAAATCATCTGAAAATACCTATTGAAAATCATCAACTACAAGAGGTAGTCCACCATATGGATCATGACCATCATCCTCTATCACAAGCAACAATAAATAAAAATCAATATCTCCCAACATTAGGAGTGGAGGTCTCGCACGAATCAACAGAGGATCTCAATCCCCACAGAAACACTAATGACTCCCATCAGGTGTCATGAAACTAACCTGCTATCTATAGCAATCAATGTTCACTTGGAATTGTACTAGCCAATCCATACCATGTATTATTTCAAATAGATCCCTATCTAAGACCAAATGGTTCTACTCTATCTCAACCCCTGACATGGAAAGCGCACATGATGGGAACTTGAGACCCTTCTCCTACTTCTTTCCCTGTGGCGTAACCAAATCCATCGCAAAAGACAATAACTTGGTTGGAAAATGAAGCATGTACAAAAAATGGGTAGAAATAAATGAAACAGAGGAACTAGTATCAAATAGATCAGTATATATTGAATATTCAATCAAAATGGTACCTCGAACTGTTGACTATCCCACCTCTAATCCTGCTAGTGTCTGATCCAACACATGGAGATTTATGGTCTCTTCCTGAGGATAACAGCTAGTCTATGGTTGTGCCTTAAACTATATCTTCCTAATTGATAGTCCAAACCTACCACCACGACAACCAAATTGAGATCCCACAATCCTCGACCGCTCTTATTGTGCTTTCACTCCTCTTGAATCCACTAACCCTACCCCACTCTGAAGTGGACATGCCACCCCATAAAAGCACTATAAGAGACCCAAACCTACACATTGATAACAAGGCTTTGGAGGAAGTGGGAATTCTAGACAGATGTTCCCCGGTCTCCCACAATAATGGAACACAACTGATCACACATCAGAAGACACAGATGAAAACTTCCTGGAAGAGTGGCCTGAAATACCACCTCGCCAGCATCCTTTTCTTCTCTAAATAACTGCCACTACCCACTACTGATACTACCCTAGAGAAACCATCCCTCCATTTTCGGTCAATCTCCACCATACATGCCCAGTCATCCACCTCGGCATAGGTCCTTAGCTTAAACAAGAAATACTGGGATTATATCTCTGGTTGTAAGACTTTCTCAATCCTCTGGGCCCTCAGTTACTCATTAGAGAAGATTTAAGGAGAATACCAAAATAGATTAGTCAAACAATTAGTGAAATCCATCACAAAAATATCCCCCTCAACATGATCCATAAACTCTCAGGACATGGAATTTTCCAAGACCCTAGGAAAGTATTCTTCATTGAAGACGGCCTTGAAATCTCCCAATCCCATCTGTTTGTTCTTCATAGTTTGTGTTACCGATTCCCACCACCTGTGCTTAGGACCCTCAAAAAGATAAGAGGTACACATCACCCTGTCCACCTTAGGTGTGTCTAGGAACTTGAACATGAGCTCGATCATTTCTATCCATTCCTCTACTCCCTGGGGTTCTATGCTACCTTGGAATTTAGGATGATAACTTTTTAGGAACTCCTAGGCCATTTCCTTCCTATGACCAGTATCATTTTCTTGAACATGATCTTGAATAGGATCTGTTCCATGTCCTAGTTCTTGGACAACCCAAACCAAAACCTCTTCTAGTCTATGATCAATCAGTGTGGGAGAGCTCTCTCTAGCTTCCTCTAGTGGGTTAATGGGAGCTTTCTGGGGAGGGATGTTGCTACAAAAACAAAACAGTCACAAGAGATAAATCAGTACAAAGATTCTGAAAATTTCATCAATGAAATAAAATATAAATAATCCAAACACCTTACAACAATAAAATAAACAATTATCCCTCCCCCACCCGATGTCTACATGTAGTATACCGCACATACGTCTCACATGTAAGTGAAGTCAAATAATCAATTCCAATATCCCATGGTGACTCAGGTTCTTCCAAGAGGGGTGTGGTCCACGCACCCTAATCATGAACAAAACATCGATTCTCGACATTCCTAGATCTTGTTTAGCCAGACTCATTTGGAAATAATAAAATAAACCAAAAACATTTACCTCATTTGATACCATTTTATCACGAACCAAATCAAGCCGCCATAAAAACTGCCACCGAACTCAGCCTGTGACAAGTCCCATAGGGTGTTCCCTCTCCCCACGGGCTATAAAAAGTTCCCAGGTATCATTTATTTTGGTTTGGGAACTATTTTCCCAACTATGAATACATAATACATAAAAAATTCGATAAAACAAATATGGAAATTTAGGCCAAACAAGACATATAAAAAAACCCGAACTGAATACATAGGTTATAACATATCACATTAGTTCCATAGACACATAAAAACACATAAAAGCAAGCCTAATTACTCCACATGACAATGGTTCATCACCCACAAGCTTCCTCCACAACACGACACAATGGATCTGAACTAACACCTCGAACTGCCATCACCCAAATCATTTCCTTTAACCGTGTTAAACATGACCAAGCCTACTTAAACCCAATGGGCTTAATTGTGGTGTGAGACTAATCCTAATAGGATACCAAAAAGATATTATATATAGTAAACAATACATGATAAAAAGTATGCCGGTTTTGAAAAGTAGAAAGTGGTGGAAATAATTTCTAAAGAATGAAACTTTTGAATATAAATAGTTTTCAAAGGGAATCTTCCATGTGTGAACACATTTAAATTAAAAATTTAAGCTAATGTATTTTCCAAAAAAAACTCACTATATTCCAAATATAATTACAAAAGTTCCAATGAGAACTAATCTCAAGAACACCCCTAGGAACTAGTTAGTCTCGGGCCCCATGTACCTCGATCCTCAGTGTAAAGTATCCATAGAAGAGTTTGTTCTCATGCATGATCCACTAGTAGGGAACATACCCATAACATAGTGGTCCCCAATCATAATCATTATTGTTAATATAGTGTGGTATTTATTCATTTTTATTACTGAAATAGGGATAAAACCCATCTGGATCACTAGTGTACTAGTACATATCCACCCTCTTATATACTCGAGATTCCACCATTGTTCTCAAACCATTATCTGAAGTTAAAAGAATCCATTATCACATAAAAACGTTATTTCTAGTCATAATCATCTAAAAAAGTACCTAAACATGTTTTTTACCACTTACACCACTCAATAAAACCATTAGAATTTCAATAAAATAACCTCACAAAATATGACAAGTTTTTAGACACAAAATCCTATTAAAAACCCCACTTTGAACAGCATGTGCATACCAATATTCACAAAAATAGAATTTTAAGCACCCAAAACATTTCTATAAACCTGTTACATGATTTATTAAATTGACCCAATTAGAATAACATAAAAAAGGCATGTAAAACACCCAATTTAAAACGTAAGTGGAAACTAAAAATCATTTTCTTAACAAACATCACCAAAACTAGATTCACCAGCCTGTATAATGAAGTATGAATGTGATGAAAATAGAAATTCAGAAAATCTAACTCGTCTAGAATTTATTACCAATTTAATCACCTACCAAATTTGTATTATGCTGTTAATAGGTCATGGGAGGCCATTTTGGAATTGTAATGGGTGAAAAATGTTGAAAAATAAAAGATTTATAAAATAATAAAAAAAAATTAAATTTAGAAATGGGCTCATAGTTTGGTCCAAATCATGAAAACTCTCCCATTCCCCCAAAAATGCATTGGAAACCCCCACAACAATGAAATAAGAGAAATTAAATTAAATATACCATTAAAATAAGTCATGTATGTGACTGAAAAATTATTATATTATATGTGTATGTTTCAAAAGGGAAAGTGAATGTTGTCTTTTATTTTTCCTAAGGTGGTATTGATATTTGGATATGGCCGTTGTATCCCCAAATAAAGAAATAATGTGAATTCCTTTAAAATATTTCTTTCATTTGAGAAATTAAAGGAATTGTTTTGTGATTTTTTCTTATTTTATCATTCATTTTTTGATAATAGATGCACACATTCCAAATATTTTTAACTCTTGTTGGACCACATCTCCATGTTCATTTGGGCTATAGTTATCCAACCATTCTTAAGAACCACATGAATTAGACTAACCCATACACTCTCAAAAATTGGGTAAATGATACCATCTTGAAGAATATTTGTAATATCTTCCCTAACTACCAAACGTATGTGTGGATTGAGTATTAATTGAGGTTTCTTGAGTGTTTTGGATGATTATTATATATGGATGTGATTCAAGCAAAGGGTTTTGGTTATTATTTTTATATCATATATTGTAAAACCTAAGGAATTTTTGTTTTCATATAACACCCAAAAATGTTCTCACTTCACATTTTTTTAAAATGAATTAGAGATAATGATAGTTTTAGATTGATCATGGAAAAGGAATGCACACATCAAGTGTGTAGGAAGATATTTCAGGTCAATTTCATCATTTATTTGTGGGATGTAATACATAAGAAAAGATGAAGGGATTAAATCTTGTTTTGATTCATTTCACTCATCACTATCTGAGGCGGGGAAGTAGATATTATAGGTGATATGGTATTCCAATGAATTTTCATGAAGTTTTAGATTGGTCGAGTTTATAAATGAAAGGTAACCATCTACTTTTCCATTTATGACATAGTGAATTGTGGTTAAAATTTAAAAAAAATCCTCCCTAATTAGAACATGAATATCATGGTCGAACTAGTTCAATCCATCATCTTCAGTGTCTTAAAAATAATTGGTAGGTAGTGTAAGGTGATTCTCTGATTGGAATCTCATGGTTTTAAAAATATTGAACATCACCAGTTGGCCACTAAATTCCATGAATAATATTCCCACAAGGAATCAATTTTATTTTTATCAATCATAAGGAATGTAATTTCTATAATTATGGGTGGTAAAAATTAATACAACTCACATTACATGTCAAGGAAATAGAAATCATCTAGGAAGATTAGATCATTGACTCTAATAAGGAAATCATTGATTATTTGTGTGGTACTAACAATGCTTTGAGAAGCTAACTGGATTCCAACACTCATTAGGTGATAGAGACCAAGACCATTTTTAATGAAGATGGATTTCGGGCATGAAATTTATTCTGGATCCTAGGTATATGAGTGCATCATCAATGTTGATATAAACTATTTTTAATGAAATAATAATGGTCATCGGATATTTATAATTTAGGGGAATGAACTATTGGGTTGAAAATTTTTAAATAGTCCATAGCTACCTCTTATGGGTTCTCAATTACTAAATAACATTTTACTACTTATATAATACTTTGATTAAATCTCGATTTGGATATTTAATTCAACACATCTAAAAATATTTAACGTTTCATAATCGGGTTCAAAGGGATTCTTAGTCGTAGAGATTCCTTGATGAAAAGGAATTAGGTTCTTCAGTGGGATGGATGGATGAGAGGGAGTAGCTTAATGTTATTTTTCAATATTTTTTACTATTTTTTAAACTTAACATTTAAAGGGGATTTAAAGGTTTTAAAATGAGGCATATAAATTTTATTTCCTGATCAAGTCAAATTGCACATATATTACCATTGGGGTTGGGCATTGTATAATCTAGGAGTTGGTAAGAATTATATTTTTACCAGCTTAGGTGGGATTAATGTTTTCCCATTTTATTTTCAATTATTTTGAGATGATAATGGGTGACTGAGGAATGATATTCCTCGTAAATTTAAATTTTTTTATTAGTTTAAGATTCATGTATGAAAATTAGAATTCCCTTGATTAGGGTTCTTAGTAAATAAATTGTATTTTATTGGGTATTGGAAATGGTCAGTAGGATAATAGAATCTAGGAGGTGTGGATGATTATTTCTCCTTTGACTTTTAGGAATAAAAGAATAAGGTTTTTTTATGTTACTCCAATTTTGGCAATGTCAAAGGTGATTTGGATTTTGAGGAGAGGGTTAAGGGGGGTCAGAGATGGAATTACCATACCTTAGGCCAATATTGTATTTCCATCCTCAGTTATTGTTAGGTGAGAAGGGATCATAGTGGGTTTAGTTGTATTTTCTAATGAACAAACCTAGTTATTGATGATTTTCATCCTCTAAGAAAATGATGCATTGAGTTCCATTAGACTAGAATAATTGGATGAGTCATCTTGTAGTTATACACATTTGTCAGTTGGATGAGTGGGTGAGATACATATTCCATATTGTTTTACTCATCCAATGAACTGAGATTATAGGGAAGATGAGGATGCAGGTTTTCCCGCTAGAACTAGTTGTCACAAAAGACCGATAAGTTCACTCATCAACTCATCCATCTTGTTGGGATCTGTGGATTTATTTTATTTGAATTTTTTATCATTATCTAGTGATTATTTATGGATTTCTACATTTTTATATCCATGTTGCGTATGATATCTCTTACACTATAGTGTTTTTTTCAATAATATCACCACCTCTTGTGGAATCGATGAGGGTTCTCTCCATATATAATAATATCACATTGAAGTATTAGATTAAGAGTCAGTCAAATATTTGGTAGTGTGGGGAAGTTGACATAAAATTTTCGAACCTATCTAGTACTCATGGAGTGATACATTATGTAATTGATGGATACTAAATATTTCATTTAATATACAAATAATTCAAGAAGAATGGAATAATTTTTCTAAAAATATTTGATTCAAGTCCTTCCATGAGTGTATGTCACGACCCGACCTCGGGGCCCGTGCCGTGACTACCCCAAGCCCGCCTTCCATAGGCCAGGGGCTGGCGACTAGCACCAAGGCGTAAAATCCCGGTAAACAGGGAAGGCATTGCCTTTATAAGTAACAACCACCACAGAGTCAGCAAGCGGAAAGTAACTACAAAGTGCAGAAAAGTAAAGGGGGCCGGAATACAAGCCCAACTGTAAGTACAACTGAAAAGGAAAAGAACAGCAACTGAAGAAAAGACGGCGGCCTCGTGTCGTCCACTGGAAATCCCACTTGAAGGGTGGGTACAGATAGCCTCCAGGCTCCTCGGGTCCCACGTCTTCTCCGAGCACGTCTCGCCCAGTGGTCCGCCTCCAGGTACCGTCCTGCTCCACGCCCCAACCGAGATCAACGCTGTCCGTCGTCTGCATCCAACACAACAAGGTGCGGGCATAGCCCGTGCAGGGGTGAGTATAAACTACTCAGTAAGGACCCTGAGACCCCCGAAGGTCTCCCGAAATCCACAAAGGATATAGCACAAAAGAAAGGGGCAACCACGAAGAAACAACTGACTCGACTTAGGTATATGCCCATACATATACCAAAGTCCCCATTTCTAGCTCTGCTCTCGAGCTCAAGGTCAACTCGATCCACACAGGAAAGCAAGACTCAAATCCACCAGGGAGAGTAAATAGTAAATAGTAAATCCATATAGGATAGTTCAACACAATCCACAAGGGAGAGTAACATAAGATTCAGCTCAACCAGGTATACTTTTTCAGATGACGTCAAAGATGATCACTGATCCATCTAAGTCGTCGGGCCCACGAAGGATCGATAGGTACTAACCTCGGCAATGACCCACACAGGATCGGGCCCACACAGGACCTGTAGCAATGGCTCACACAGAACCGTAAGAGATGACCCACACAGGATCGGTAGCACTGATCCACGTAGGATCGCTGAGTGCAGTAGTTGACGCAGTCCACTGAGGATCTCTGCACAGTCGTCGCCGCAGTCCACGAAGGATCTCTGCTCTGTCGTCGTCGCAGTCCACGGAGGATCTCTGCTCTGTCGTCGAAGTCACAGCCAGCGCTAGGGTTCCCTCACACAGCGAGCTCGTTTAGGAGGGTCCGCTCCACGAGCCGAGAGGCTGATACATCAATTGACACGTAGTCCGAAGTTGATGTATCCAAAAGTTCCATATCGACAACAGGATCTCAACGCAACAGACGGCGCGTCAATCGGACGCCCGGTCTGAGAGTTATTGGCATTTTCGTCCCAGGGGCCCGGTTGGTTTTTAGGGCAAAACCAACCCGACCGTACTCCGCCTGTGTCCGATCCTTGGGCGGAGTATGCCAAAAGTTCCGTCTCACTTAGAGGAAACTACCACAGCTGACGGTACGTCGATCGGACGTCCGTAGCTCAAGTTATGAGCGTTTCCGCTCCGAGGGCCCGGTTGGTTTCGTGTACGAACCAACCCGGCCGAACTCAAAGTCTTCCGAAACCTTGAGTGTAATATACCGAAACGACAGTATCGATCCAAGGATCGGGTAGCCGCTGACGGTTCGTCAATCGGAGGTCCTAGGCCCAAGGTATGGGAAAAAGACCGAAGAGGGCCCTAAAACGGGGGTTCTGGGCCCGGGGCGACCCGAACCGGGTCGACCCGACCCGGCCCGGCCCAGTTGGGCCGGGTCCGGTCCGGCCTGGGCGCGGCCCGGCCGACCGGACCGGCCGGCTCGACCTCTGCCGAGCGGCCAAGGGGCGCCACGGGTTTGACCCGCGGCTTAGGTGAAACGCGGCCCGCGCGGGCCGCGTGTTGGGTGGCCGGACCGCGGACGCGGTCCGGCGGTTCGCCGCCGCCGCCGCCGCCTTCCGCGGGCCGCCGGAGTTGCTCCGGTGGCCCGATTCCTCTCCCGTCTGCGCCGTTGCTCCTCCCGGGGGCCGATCTTCACTGCGGGATCAACGGATCGCCCTTGCTGCATGGTTCGTCGTCGTTTGCCAAAACCGCACACGAAAAGGATCGGCGGAGGGTTGTCGGGTCTTGTTCATTAGACCCGCACCCTCCGCGTTAGTCATAAACAACAGGAGAAAGGGGCTACAACAATTTTTAATCAAGATAAAAATTGTTCACTTCTTTTTCTTTTAAACAGCAATTCAATTTTAATTAATTGAAAATATTCATGCCGGTTCTTTATTCAAAAAGAAATAAAAACACGGGAATGAATCATCAAAAAATAAATCCCTACCTTGTCGTCGTCGTCGGACGAGAGGTCGTCGCGGATTTGGTGATCGTCGCGGAAGAGACGCTCGTCGCACCGCGGGAAGGAGTCGGGCTGACGATCTCCGGATCAAGATCAAACGGATTTAATTAATTTAAATCCGTTGATATCGAATTATAAAAAGAGAGAATTTAGAAGATTCGATTCTCACCTTTAACCGTCGATCGTAGGTTTGCCGCGGAAGAAGAAGCGCCGAAGAAGAAGAAGGTTGCGGAAAAAGTTTGTCGACATCGCGGATCACGGTGTGCGTCATCGAATTTTGGTTCCGGCGTTCTTCGCGTTCTTCACATTCTTCGCGTTCTTCGCGTTCTTCGCGGGGAGGGTGGAGGCCCAGAGAATAAAGAGTAATCCTCCAAAATAGACACGTTGGTCTATTTTATTATTTTTCCAACAAATGCAAACGCGTAAGTAACGACCCATTAAATTCGTTGAATTAATTCAACGAATGAAACAGCCCATTTAATTCACGAA
Source organism: Viscum album (assembly GCA_963277665.1). NCBI lineage: Eukaryota > Viridiplantae > Streptophyta > Magnoliopsida > Santalales > Viscaceae > Viscum > Viscum album. The sequence goes on from OY728160.1 coordinate 1,325,050,497, forward strand.
ATAAACCGCCCAATTAAATGGTCTGTTAAGAAATTAAAGAAAACGCGCCGGTTGACTTTTCAGTTACTTTGACGGGTTTTCGCGGGTGCGTTACTTAGCGAAAGAAACGGCGGGGCTTGTGCGGGCCCCACCTCACAAATATCCTACCTAGGGGTAGGGTATTTCCGGATAGCACCCTATCCGCTTTAACTCAGTTCAAGTGGCTTCCAAGCGGCTTAAGTGAAATAAAATAAAGTTTTCGCACAACCTTTATTTTATTTCCGACTTAAAGCCCAAAATTTTAAAAACCACGGTTGAGCAAACGCAACTCCGGAAGAGGCGTTTCTAAGAAAATACTGGCGCTACGATTTCATCGGTGCCCTCAGAATTCGATTTCGGGCACCGGTTCAGAAGATAGAAAAACCCGCTCGTCCGTTCACTGAACGTACCCAAGCCAAACTTCGGAAATTGATTCCGGGCACACCGGGCCTCGGAATCAGGTGCCGTCTGAAGCTGCGCTCTTGAAAAATTCCAAAGAAAATTAAGAAAAAAAATTCCTTGAAATTTGCGGGTCTTTACATTACTCCCACCTCAGGGATTTATGTCCCCGTAAAGATACATCAAAAACTAGGGGAACAAATGGGGGTACTGAGCACGCATCTGAGCCTCCCACTCCCAAGTGCTCTCCTGGAGGTTCCCGTGCTGCCATCTGACGCGCACAAGAGGAATCGACCGCCCATGTAGGACCCGCTCCTGTCGATCCTCGATCTCCACTGGGACCTCCGCAAAAGTCACCCCATCATCCACGTCCAACTCCCCAAGGTCGATGATGTGCGTCGGGTCGTGCACGTATCTCCTCAGCTGAGACACGTGGAAGACGTCGTGCACCCGGTGCAACTGAGGTGGTAGAGCCAGGCGATAAGCCACCTCTCCTATCCTGCTGAGGACCTGGAAAGGCCCGATGAAGCGTGGAGACAACTTGCCGCCTCGGCCAAATCTCCGTAAACCACGTCGAGGTGAGACACGCAAAAAGACGTGGTCGCCATCCTCGAACTCTAGTGGCCTCCGCCTCCTGTCAGCATATGACTTCTGTCGGCTCTGAGCTGTCCTCATCCTCTCCTGGATGATCTGGACCTTCTCTGTCGTGGATCGGACCATCTCTGGTCCCACGAGTGCTGACTCCCCAGGGTCTGTCCAGCACAACGGTGATCTGTAGGGTCTGCCGTACAACGCCTCGTATGGTGCCATCCCGATGGTGGAGTGGTAGCTGTTGTTGTACGCGAATTCCACCAAGGGTAGGTGGTCCTCCCAGCTGCGACCAAAGTCGAGAACACATGCACGGAGCATGTCCTCGAGTGTCTGTATGGTCCTCTCAGTCTGACCATCCGTCTGAGGGTGGAAGGCTGTGCACAGATGGAGCCGCGTCCCGAACGCCTCCTGCAACCCCTTCCAAAGCCGGGAAGTGAAACGAGCATCTCGATCGGAGACGATAGACGATGGCACACCGTGAAGCCGTACGGAAGCCGTACGATCTCTTGGACGTAAAGACGTCCCAAGCTCTCCACTGAGCCCTGCTCTCTGATGGGTAAGAAGTGTGACGACTTGGTGAGTCGGTCGACAATCACCCAAATGGAGTCGTGACCTCTGGAAGTGTGTGGAAGTCCAGTCACGAAGTCCATAGATATGCCGTCCCACTTCCACTCCGGGACCTCCAAGGGCTGTACCAAGCCTGCTGGTACCTGATGCTCTGCCTTCACCTGCTGGCAGGTGAGGCATCGTGAAACGAACTCTGCCACAGCTTTCTTCATGCCCGGCCACCAGTGCTGTCGTCTGAGATCCTGGTACATCTTCGCCACTCCGGGATGCACCGCCAAGGGAGAAGTGTGAAACCCTCTCAGCACCTCCTCTCGTAAAGCGACTGGAACGAAGGTACGTCCTCTGAAAAGGATGTCGTGCTCTGCTCCAAGGGAGAAGCCATCAGGCGCCTGACCTGAGGATATCAGTGCACTCCGGGTCTCACAGTCAGCGTCCCCACGCTAAGCCTCTCTGACCCACTGTAGAAGTGGAGGAGAGACTGTGAGAGACTGAAGAAAGGCTGCTCCGTCTCTATCCACGAAGGATATCTGTAAGGAGGCTAGATGCTCCGTCGCCTCCTCAAGTAGCTGAATGCCCGTCCTCCTGCTGAGGGCATCGGCTACCACGTTCCCCTTCCCAGGAGTATAGACTATCTCAAAGTCATAGTCCTGGAGGAACTCAAGACATCTCCGCTGTCTCAGGTTCAGGTCCTTCTGAGAGAAGATATACCTGAGACTCTGGTGGTCAGAAAAGACTGTGAAGCGCTCGCCCATCAGATAGTGCCGCCAAGTCTTCAGAGCGAAGACCACTGCTGCTAACTCCAGGTCATGAGTGGCGTAGTTCTGCTCATGCAGCCTCAACTGACGTGATCCGTAGGCGATCACGGCCCGCTCCTGCATCAGGACGCACCCGAGTCCAGTCCCTGATGCATCACAGTAAACTACGTATCCAACTCCCTCCTCAGGCAACCTCAAGATAGGTGCGCTGGTCAATCTCAGTCTCAGCTTCTGGAAGCTCTGCTGACATCTTTCTGACCACACAAAGGGGTTCCCCTTCTTTGTCAAGGCTGAGAGTTGTGCCGCAACTCTGGAGAAGTCTGGCACAAATCTCCGATAGTATCCGGCTAGGCCCAAGAAGCTCCGCACCTCCGTCACGCTCCTGGGTGGCTCCCAAGCTAGCACTACCTCGATCTTCGCGGGATCCACGGCAACTCCCGCCTCAGAGATGACGTGCCCCAAGAAATGGACCTCACGTAACCAGAACTAGCACTTTGAGAGCTTTCCATAAAGCTGGTGCTCTCGGAGTGTGTCTAGCACAACTCGCAGGTGGTAGGCATGCTCCTCCTCAGTCGTCGAGTATACCAAAATGTCGTCAATGAAGACCACGACAAATCGGTCGAGGTATGGCTGGAAGATCCTGTTCATGAGGCTCATGAACACTGCTGGAGCATTGGTTACGCCGAACGACATAACCAAGAACTCATAATGGCCTTACCGACACCTGAAGGCCGTCTTCTGCACGTCCTCGTCTCGAACTCTGAGCTGATGATAGCCTGACCGGAGGTCTATCTTCGAGAACCACCGCGCTCCCTTGAGCTGATCGAAGAGGTCATCAATCCGTGGCAGCGGATACTTGTTCCTCACTGTCACCTGGTTCAGGCGACGATAGTCGACACACAGTCGCAAGCTCCCGTCCTCCTTCTTGGCGAACAATATTGGGGAAGCCCAGGGTGAAACACTGGGTCGGATAAACCCCTTGCTCTGCAAGTCCTCCAACTGTACCCGCAGCTCTCGAAGCTCGGCGGGGGCCATCCGGTATGCTGGAGTAGATATCGGGGCTGTCCTGGGGTACAAGTCGATGTAAAAGTCTACCTCTCTATGAGGAGGTAGCCCTGGAACGTCGTCGGGAAAGACGTCCACGTACTGGTCCACCACTGCAGGAAAAACTGGACTCCGCACGTCCACTGCTCCTAGGATGAGGCTAGCCAACTGATGAGAGATGGGCTGCACTCTCCTCCGCGGAAGTCCATCCTATGCTGCAAAGGTTCCCTTCTCGCCGGTGAAGGTAAACCTGCTCCCATCAGTGCGAACACATCGCACCTTGCGCCTAAAACAGTCGATCTGGGCATGAACCGTGGATAGCCAATCCATGCCCAAGATGACGTCGTAAGGCCTCGACGCCGCTACAAGGAGATCCCAGCCGAAGCTCTCGCCTCCTAGAGTAAGCTCACACTGCCGGCACCAGTGCGTAATCGTCGAGTCTGCTCCCGTAGGAGTCTCTAGCCGTAAGGATCGAGCCAACGGCTCAGTCGGAATCTCCGAGCTCCGAACAAGGGCAGAGGCTATGAAAGAGTGACTCGCTCCTGTGTCTATAAGTACTGCAGCAAGGGTGGAATAGACACAGATCGTACCTCGAATCATCTCTGGCATATCGGGGTCGTAGGCTTCCACTGCCTGGAGCTGGGCCTGTCCCTGCCCGCCAGCTCCCTGTGGTCGAGGTGGCCCTCCTGGTGGTGGTGGGGGTAGAGCCTGGAAGCGTCGCCCACCACCCGCTGCTCGGCCATCTCCTCTGCCTCGTCCGCCTCCTCCCTGCGGACCGCCACGGTCGACCCTCTGCCTCTGCCTGGGTGGCCCCTCCACCGTATGCTGCTCCTCTGGTCGGCGAGTCGGGCAGTCACGAGCCATGTGACCCTGCCCGCCGCAGGAGTAGCACAGCCTGCCTCTCGGAAGGCTGGCACTCCGCTGTGTGCCCCGCACTGCTGAGCCGGTGTCCTGAGGCCGTCTGCGTGGGGGTCTAGTCTGCCTGGACCCGAGAGTCATCCGTCGGCTACCTGCTGCCGAAGACTTAGCTACCTGCCGCCCTGCGCTAGGTCTCGCCGCTGAAGAAGGCTCTGCCAGGAAGCTCTCGATCAAGAGGGCTCGCTCCAGCACTCCCGCCTGGGTCGGAATGCTGAGGGAGATCAGCGACGCCCGAATCTCCTGCCGCAAGCCCTGCTCGAAGGTCCGGGCCCGGAAGAAGGGGTCCCGTACCATGTCGGTCGAGTAGCGAGATAGGTCAGTGAACCTCGCCGCGTACTGAGCGACCGTCATGCTGCCCTGGCGCAGCTAGAGAAGCTCCTGGATGCGCACCGCTCGGAGGGTGGCCGGGACGAACTCAGAGCGGAAGAGGCTCTCGAAGTCCGTCCAGAGCAAGGATGCCTCATCGTGAACCTGGAGCATCAATCTCCACCATCGTCCTGCCGCCGCCTGCAAGAGGCTCGCCGCGAGAATCACCATGAGATCCGCTGGTGTCCTCACTAGCCTAAAGATCCGTACCACCGCCTCTAGCCAGTCCTCGGCGGCCTGGGGGTCCGCCTCACCACGAAACCTGGGCGGTCGCTGGCTCTGAAACTCATGCAGTGCCCTGAGGCGACGTGCATCGTCAGCGTCTGGTACTGGTAGCATCGGTGGATCGGCGGGTAAAGCTACCGCCGGTGCCACTGCTGGCAAAGGGCCCTGCACCGAGGCCTCGTCGCTCGGTGGGCTGCCGTCGCGCCCTACACTCGGAACCCTAGCTGGCTGTCGTCGCGGGGCCATCCTGAAAAGGAGAACAAGAGCACCACAGTCAGAACAGTATACCTAGTGAGCTGGCACAAGTAATCACAAGGAAAACTTGAGACTTTCATGAAGCATATCAGTATACCCGGTGAGCTGACACAAGTAATCACAAAGAAAACTTGAAACACACACGCAATCAATGTTTTCATGCATTAAGTCGGAAATCAGGAGTCAGGGTCCTGGAGTACGGATACCTCGGCCGCCGCACCAACACTGGGCTCCCTGAACTGATAACCACACTCAATACACTAAACACTATTTCTTCATATAGGAAGAAAAGACGATCAGAGCCTGCGGTAGAACCGACCCCTCTGATACCAATTTGTCACGACCCGACCTCGGGGCCCGTGCCGTGACTACCCCAAGCCCGCCTTCCATAGGCCAGGGGCTGGCGACTAGCACCAAGGCGTAAAATCCCGGTAAACAGGGAAGGCATTGCCTTTATAAGTAACAACCACCACAGAGTCAGCAAGCGGAAAGTAACTACAAAGTGCAGAAAAGTAAAGGGGGCCGGAATACAAGCCCAACTGAAAGTACAACTGAAAAGGAAAAGAACAGCAACTGAAGAAAAGACGGCGGCCTCGTGTCGTCCACTGGCAATCCACCTGAAGGGTGGGTACAGATAGCCTCCAGGCTCCTGGGGTCCCACGTCCGCTCCGAGCACGTCCCGCCCAGTGGTCCGCCTCCAGGTACCGTCCTGCTCCACGCCCCAACCGAGATCAGCGCTGTCCGTCGTCTGCATCCAACACAACAAGGTGCGGGCATAGCCCGTGCAGGGGTGAGTATAAACTACTCAGTAAGGACCCCGAGACCCCCGAAGGTCTCCCGAAATCCACAAAGGATATAGCACAAAAGAAAGGGGCAACCACGAAGAAACAACTGACTCGACTTAGGTATATGCCCATACATATACCTAAGTCCCCATTTCTAGCTCTGCTCTCGAGCTCAAGGTCAACTCGATCCACACAGGAAAGCAAGACTCAAATCCACCAGGGAGAGTAAATAGTAAATAGTAAATCCATATAGGATAGTTCAACACAATCCACAAGGGAGAGTAACATAAGATTCAGCTCAACCAGGTATACTTTTTTAGATGACGTCAAAGATGATCACTGATCCATCTAAGTCGTCGGACCCACGAAGGATCGATAGGTACTAACCTCGGCAATGACCCACACAGGATCGGGCCCACACAGGACCTGTAGCAATGGCTCACACAGAACCGTAAGAGATGACCCACACAGGATCGGTAGCACTGATCCACGTAGGATCGCTGAGTGCAGTAGTTGACGCAGTCCACTGAGGATCTCTGCACAGTCGTCGCCGCAGTCCACGAAGGATCTCTGCTCTGTCGTCGTCGCAGTCCACGGAGGATCTCTGCTCTGTCGTCGAAGTCACAGCCAGCGCTAGGGTTCCCGCACACAGCGAGCTCGTTTAGGAGGGTCCGCTCCACGAGCCGAGAGGCTGATACATCAATTGACACGTAGTCCGAAGTTGATGTATCCAAAAGTTCCGTATCGACAACAGGATCTCAACGCAACAGACGGCGCGTCAATCGGACGCCCGGTCTGAGAGTTATTGGCATTTTCGTCCCAGGGGCCCGGTTGGTTTTTAGGGAAAACCAACCCGACCGTACTCCGCCTGTGTCCGATCCTTGGGCGGAGTATGCCAAAAGTTCCGTCTCACTTAGAGAAAACTACCACAGCTGACGGTACGTCGATCGGACATCCGTAGCTCAAGTTATGAGCGTTTCCGCTCCGAGGGCCCGGTTGGTTTCGTGTACGAACCAACCCGGCCGAACCCAAAGTCTTTCGAAACCTTGAGTGTAATATACCGAAACGACCGTATCGATCCAAGGATCGCGTAGCCGCTGACGGTTCGTCAATCGGAGGTCCTAGGCCCAAGGTATGGGAAAAAGACCGAAGAGGGCCCGAAAACGGGGGTTCTGGGCCCGGGGCGACCCGGCCCGAACCCCCCCTGGGGGTCGGCCGAACCGGGTCGACCCGGCCCGACCCAGTTGGGCCGGGTCCGGTCCGGCCGGGGCGCGGCCCGGCCGACCGGACCCGACCGGCTCGACCTCGGCCGAGCGGCCAAGGGGCACCGCGGGTTTGACCCGCGGCTTAGGTGGAACGCGGCCCGCGCGGGCCGCGTGTTGGGTGGCCGGACCGCGGACGCGGTCCGGCGGTTCGCCGCCGCCGCGGCCGAGCCGCGGATGATCCTCCGACGGCGCGCCGGGCGCCGCCGCCTTCCGCGGGCCGCCGGAGTTGCTCCGGTGGCCCGATTCCTCTCCCGTCTGCGCCGTTGCTCCTCCCGGGGGCCGATCTTCACTGCGGGATCAACGGATCGCCCTTGCTGCACGGTTCGTCGTCGTTTGCCAAAACCGCACACAAAAAGGATCGGCGGAGGGTTGTCGGGTCTTGTTCATTAGACCCGCACCCTCCGCGTTAGTCATAAACAACGGGAGAAAGGGGCTACAACAATTTTTAATCAAGATAAAAATTGTTCACTTCTTTTTCTTTTAAAAGGCAATTCAATTTTAATTAATTGAAAATATTCATGCCGGTTCTTTATTCAAAAAGAAATAAAAACACGGGAATGAATCATCAAGAAATAAATCCCTACCTTGTCGTCGTCGTCGGACGAGAGGTCGTCGCGGATTTGGTGATCGTCGCGGAAGAGACGCTCGTCGCACCGCGGGAAGGAGTCGCGCCGACAATCTCCGGATCAAGATCAAACGGATTTAATTAATTTAAATCCGTTGATATCGAATTATAAAAAGGGAGAATTTAGAAGATTCGATTCTCACCTTTAACCGCCGATCGTAGGTTTTCCGCGGAAGAAGAAGCGCCGAAGAAGAAGAAGGTCGCGGAAAAAGTTTGTCGACGTCGCGGATCACGGTGTGCGTCGTCGAATTTTGGTTCCGGCGTTCTTCGCTTTCTTCGCGTTCTTCGCGTTCTTCACGTTCTTCGCGTTCTTCGCGGGGAGGGTGGAGGCCCAGAGAATAAAGAGTAATCCTCCAAAATAGACATGTTGGTCTATTTTATTATTTTGCCAACAAACGCAAACGCGTAAGTAACGACCCATTAAATTCGTTGAATTAATTCAACGAATGAAACAGCCCATTTAATTCACGAAATAAACCGCCCAATTAAATGGTCTGTTAAGAAATTAAAGAAAACGTGCCGGTTGACTTTTCAGTTACTTTGACGGGTTTTCGCGGGTGCGTTACATAGCAAAAGAAACGGCGGGGCTCGTGCGGGCCCCACCTCACAAATATCCTACCTAGGGGTAGGGTATTTCCGGATAGCACCCTATCCGCTTTAACTCAGTTCAAGTGGCTTCCAAGCAGCTTAAGTGAAATAAAATAAAGTTGTCACACAACCTTTATTTTATTTCCGACTTAAAGCCCAAAATTTTAAAAACCACGGTTGAGAAAACGCAACTCCGGAAGAGGCGTTTCTAAGCAAATACTGGCGCTGCGATTTCATCGGTGCCCTCAGAATTCGATTCCAGGCACCGGTTCAAAAGATAGAAAAACCCGCTCGTCCGTTCACTGAACGTACCCAAGCCAAACTTCGGAAATTGATTCCGGGCACACCGGGCCTCGGAATCAGGTGCCGTCTGAAGCTGCGCTCTTGCAAAATTCCAAAGAAAATTAAGAAAAAAATTTCCTTGAAATTTGCGGGTCTTTACTGTGTATGTAACCACAAGGGAGGTAGTAGATCCCTGATTATGCTGAGTTAACTTGGGAGAAATGGAATAATAAATGTTTTATTTGTTTTATAGAAACCCATTGAGGATTCATAATACAGAACAACACGTGGAACTCTTTGAGGTGAAGATATAGATACACACCAGCTAGCCCTTGGAAATGAAAAAAATGATAAATAAAAATTGATTTCAGTTTTAAATCTTCCTCAATAATGGTATATTTAATACTAATATGTTTTTAATTCCTATTATGTGTAGTAATTTATTTTATGGATTTTTCCTTAGTATTTTCCATTTCAATATTTAGAAAATGGATTTTTGAATGTTTGATTTTTGTTGGATTAACCCAAGTAATCCTCCTAATCTTACTTATATTACATTCAATTTCCAGATTGAAAAGATGAATTGGACTATAGTGTAGGCTATAGGTACTTTACAAAAATTCTAAAAGGGTGAATATGTTGGGTTTTCAATGTTTTTTCTTTTAAAATTTTTTTATCATAAGGAGTAGTTTTCATAGTGGTTTTTATAATATTTTTTTGGTTCTTGAATAATTTCTTTTGATTATTTTAATGAAAATAAAAAACAACCCTACTGGTTATTTCAATATCCCAGGAAACAACCAAACATGGAGCATGTCTAATTATTACATATTAGCCAATCAATGTTTTGATGATCCACTATAAGGTGAATATAATCAGTAGAGTTTATGGCGCTATATTTTGGATTTATTTTTGTTTTTTACATTAGAATGGGGGTGTTTGTAGAGTTTTTTATGTTGATTTATCAAGGAATATCAATTTAAAAATTTGATAATGATTGGTTTGAGATAATTATTGGGGATTTATGTTTATGATATACTCGAGATTCTCGAAAAAATATGCTAAACTATTATCTTATTCAAAAGATGATTTGGATCGGAATTCCCAATTGGTTTGTATTTAATTCATGCATTATGTAACGTTCCAGACCAAGATTCCATTAAACGGTGCCCCAAGACCTGTTGGGGACATGGCCTCAAGATAACATCTCCAAATTTCAAAGGATTTCGACTTTCATTGAGGTCAAATGTTGTGTATGTGAGAATACAATACCCTCACTACTAGAGAGGAACATAGTGGATAAATAATATAATAGGTAGATAGTAGAATCATACATAAACCAGTGGAAGAAAAGAAGAAAACAATATAATCATTGAACCAGTAACCCATTACATCAAAAAAAACTATAAATATCCAAGAAACAATAAAAAACTAACTAAAAACATAATCACATACAAAATGATGATAATTAATTTCATGTATCAATAAAGAAGGAAAAATGGATACAAGATGCATGTAAAAATACTATACATGATAAAAAAAATGTATAAAAGGCCAAAATCTATCCACGAATCCCAAACTACAGTGTGGTCATATACAAATAATATTATATCTTATTTTATGAATAGTGTAACATATAATTTAGGGGAAACATCCCTTTATCTACCACTACAAGCATATATTCTTCCCAGGTACCATAGGTGGACGGGATAGGGTGTGTAAAAAAATTCAATTGGCCACCACAAATGACTCATATAAAGATCACATCATATATATAAAATGGTACTATGAAGATGTAATAATTTAAAGAATGAATAAAAATCGTAAATGGGTTAGTTGTGGTTCCAAAAGGAAAACTAGGATGACAATTCCTATTTCAGACAATGCTAGAATATCTCTGAAAGTATACAGGGTTGCAATGTATAGTATAATACTATTAAGGGATTCCATGACCATTATCACAGCAAGGGACTCTATTCAAAATATCATAGAATATAAAATCCATTCCCCATATCCGAAAATAGGGGAATCTATGCCCAATATCATAGTATAGGGACACCATGCCTAGTATCTCAAAATAGGGATTCCATGCCAAATATCAATTAATAGGGACACCATTCCCAAAATCATAGTATAGGGACACTGTTCCTGGTATCACATTTATATAATAGGTTCCCATGCCCATATAGATATAACATGTGTCGGGTTTATCCTGAACATTTAGATGTAACAAGGGTCCTCATGCCCATTTAATATAATTATGAATGGTCATTAGGTCAATTTGATATAAAGAAAAAGGTTCATCATGGCCATTCATATAGAACATAAATATGGTTCATCATGCCCATTATACATAATTAATGAGGGTCGTCATTCCCCAACATCATTATAGATAGCACCTAATAAATTTAAAATGATCCAAGGTATAATCCATGCCATTTTATCATTTAATTTAAATAATGTTGTAACAGTTGTTACATTTTATATGGGTGTTAGGTTCGTACCACTCACATTCAATGAATTCAATTTAATTTAAAAGGTTGTTGTTCATGCCACACCACTACATTTATTCCATACAAATATAATATCATAATATTAAATAATTACAAACACACCATTCAATGTTTATGGATGTAAAGTATTGAAAACAATGTGGAAATAAAGGATCCCACACACAAAGGGATGTCTCGCTCTATGGTTAACAAACTCAATAAATATATGGTTTCTAATATGTAATTTATTTCCATGTATGAAAACATTTTGAGGAAGATATAAATTAGGGGAAACATGAGAAGTAACTAATAGGTGGCACATAGAATATATTATAAAAAATTAGGACATGAATGGATAATTTTTAGAACACATACCTCATGATCATACAACACTCCTCATCCAATACCGACCTTTTATTTAGTCCAAACTAAGATAAAATGGAATAGTGCATCAACGCCATAAAAAGATGGAATATGAGCCTACAAGTGGATAACTATTTTGAGAGGAAGAAAAATAGATAATAAGGAAAAATTAAAAGAAAACATACCAATGGATATCCAAAGAGAAAGAAAATTCTTGAATCAAACATCAGACATAGGAGATTTTGAAGGACCAAGATTATAGGTAGCTTGAGAGATTAAAATGGGTGATGAAAGGATCTATGTCCACTAGAAAGAGGAAAATGGAGCTGGATTTAAACACATACATCATTAAGGGAAATTTGGCATTTACCCCAAAAAATAAATGGTTCATGGTTTGGACACATAGTTGGAAAAACCATATACCAAATTCTCCTTGAATACTACTTTGATTGGGGACCCGCTCAGTTAGGTTTCTTGGTCAGTGAAACTATGTGCCAAAAAATGAATTCACCTCTTCTAAAAACTATATACGTCTTGCTTGGGGTGAGACCCACTCTACACGATTTCCTCAAACCATGTGGCCCCTACTACTCAATATCAAAACCAACATGGTTATGGGTAACTGTGAGTCATTCCATTCATAGTTTCTTCAAAACCATGCAACCAGTATGTTTTATCCAAAAACATGAGCTTCAAGCTCTGACAAATCCTCAGCCACCCCTATAGTACTAGTGATCTCATTATGTGTCCATTTTAGGTAAAATAAAAGGATTATATAAAATATTAAAGGAATATTAGCTCAAAGAATACCCATGATCTTATATCCCCCTCCCCATAAAGGAACTCATCCTCGAGTACACCTTCTAAGGAAGGTAAATCTTCATCTATGAATAACTCTAACTGTTAGGCACATACGTCAGCCTCCCACTCCCATGTCACATCATGTACCCAGCTATTCATCCATAGCACCCATACATAAGGGATAGACCAACCATAGATAGAATTAGACTTTCATTCAATAATGCATATAGGATACTCCCTAAAATAATCACCAGCATTAAGATCAACATGCTCATGATCAAAAGTATGATATGGATCTTCATGATAATAGAAAAGCTATGGAATGTGGGGGTATGGAATGGTACATCTGAGGTAATAGAAACTCATAGGTTACCAACATGACTCTCTACATAATATAAAATAACCCAAATAAAATTTCCAAAGTTTTCACATTCCTCTACATCCATATATTCCCATGTCTGGGTGATACCCAAAGGAAGGTACAATCCCCAACCCTGAACACTAAAATTCATCGATGGTGATAAACATAAGATTTATATCTAGTCTGAGTATTAAAAAACCACTTTCTAGTCATCAAAACCTATTTTAATGTATCTTAAATGATTTTGAGACCTAGTTGCACTACCTCTCCTACATCTAACTAGCACAGGGGTGAACATAATGACCTACAGTATAGGGCCTCATAAAGCTCTATCTGAATCTTTAACTGATAACTATTATGGTAGGATAAATCGATGATATGAATACTATTCTCCCAAGATCCAAAGAAATCAATGATTCATGCTTGTAAATTTTATTCTATCAAATATATAGTCCATCCTAATTGGAAAACGATATGAGGGTGAAGGTTAGTGCTCAGAAGCACCAGTGTACCTATAGTCTTTTGTAACCTCTACTAGAAACTCGATATAAAACAAGTGTCCCTACACAACATGATAGTACAAGGGACCAAAAAAATTTATAATATCACATATATACAATATTTCTAACTCATCATCTGGGCAAGTATACCAAACAGAAAGGAAGTGAAAAAATTTCATCGATCGATACATGACTACCCAAACTATGTCGCTACTTTGAGACAACCTGAGTAAGATAATGGAAAAATCAGTTACAAATTATTCCCATTTCCACACTTGGAATAAAAATTGATGTAAAAATTCTATAGTTATTTGGTGCTCCACATTCAGATATTGTTACATTGAACACATATTAATAAGACCTTCTATATAATTCCTTATCCATGGACACCAATATTATTGGTATGTATCACAATGAATCTTGGAGATAACCCGGTGTACAACCAATTGTGAAGCATGTGAATAACACATCATCTCCTCTCTCATATATATGTGAACCCAAGTATTCAAATTTATATACAGGATGCACTTGTGATCTGTAATCTAATCTAGAGTCGGGTCCTCACTTGTAATACACTCTTGTAGGACTAACTCTTCAAGATCTAAAAACTGTCTCATATTCACATTCTCCATAAGTGAATAGTTCAATGATTACAATGAAATTGAAGACTATCTATGATGATTCTACACCTCTAAATGCACCTCATAAAACAAAGACATATGCATTTAGTCACTACTAGCTTCTTGTACTGCCTGTGTTTGAGTCCTCCTACTTAAAGTATGGGAAATAGTATTTCATTTCCTAGGAATATAGGATAGATCAAAGTAAAAAAAGAATATATATATTCAACCAATATTTACAGCCTCATATTTTTTCATGTTATGTAAAATATACCTAAGGCACTTGTGGTCTGAAAACACCCAAAAACTCTCTATTAGAAGGAAATACCTCCAACAATTTAAGGCATTTAGAATAACTGCCAACTCGAGATCACACATCCAATAATTATTCTCATGAGGCCTCAAATACTATGAACCATACACAATTAATTGATCTAACTAAAACTGAACTACTCCCAACTAGATACCTAAGGAATAAAAATAGACTATATAGATTTATACTAACATAAAATGAAATAGGATCATTGCTGAAGTCAATCTCCCTTTCATATCAAAAAGGGTTTTCTCACTAGGTTAGACCCAATATAGTTAACACATTTATTATTCAAGACCATACATCATGATTCTAAACATGAGAGGTAGTGTATAAATTTCCATTAGTATATAGATATCCTAAATAAAATTCATATGTCAAATTCGTTATTAGGGTTCTCTAAGGTAACCACAACTCTCACATTCTCTGAGTAAATGGAAACTCCTTCTCGTGAGATAAAATGTCCTAGGAAGTGTACCCTATATATACATAAGTGTAATTTACTGATCTTAGCATAAATCTTGTGCTTTCTCAGTGTATATAGAATGATCTCAAGAATAGTGGCATGGTTACTCCATCTATAGGAATGCACTAAGATGTCATCAACAAAGACCAAGACAATGGAATCCATATAGGAATAGAAAATTATATTCATCTGAGAAATGGATATGGTTGGATCATTATTAATACTGAACTACATCACAAGATACTCATATAATCCATACCTACAATGGAAATTCATACATGGAATATCAAGAGGCCTAACAGGAACCTGATGATAGACCGATATTAGATCTATCATAGAAAATACACTTTCATCACGTAACTAGTCAGAAAGATCATCTATGTGAGGTAATAGATACCAGTTTTTCACAATAAGTTGATTGAATTTCCATTAATCCATGCAAATCCTATGGTTTTAATCAGTATTCTTGGAAAAAAGGACCGGTAAAACCTAAACAGAAGAATTGGACCTTATAAAACATTTGGAATCTCAATCCTAAAGGTTACTTTTGATCACCTGCAACTCATTAGTAATTATCATGTAAGAAGGAATGGATACTACCATAGATGTGGTATCTATTTTGATAGTAATCTCTTCCTATCTATCAACTGGTCATCCATAAATTTTTTTGGGGGATAAACCATGAATCGATTGACTATAGGAGGATACTCAACCAGGTGTATCCCCGGATCATTTATATAAAGGTCAAAAATCTAGGTGATCACTCCACCTAGACCAATAGTATCTACTCTACCTCAACCATAACGGACATCCCACTTTACCTTGTGAATATAAAAACCACATTTTTGGGATGTAAATGACATCCTCTGATGATAATAATCCATATATGGATGATAGGGTACAAATGAATCTATCTTGAGAATGATATGGAAACCTATCATCATGAGGATAAAGAGGTCCCATTATAAATAATGGATACCGACAATAAGAGTACATTCCTTGAACTTGTGTACCCTCTCTGACCATACACACAAAAGGGTATCAAGCATCATCACACCACAAGAGTACTCAAAATGGAGTATGAGACTCTCAATAACAGGTTTGCAGATAAAGGAATGTGATGAACCGATATCAAATAAGATATAAATTATAGTAGAGTCTATGAGAATAATACCTTGAACGGTGGATGGCTTGGTTTCCTGCTCCTCGGGCATAGGCTGCACTGAATAGATCTTTCCATATCCATGGTCCTATATTGAAATTTTACTACCTATAGAATTTCTACTCTACTGGTGCTTAAAATAGGAAGCCTGAATACCATATCCCTGAGCTCCCCCTACTTTTATGGTCAGCAATACTATAGTTTCCTTCCTATTGAGGTGCTACTGAACCTGCTATTGAAGAAGGAGATAACATGAATACTCTCCTACTCATAATAGGTCGGAATCTCCTATATAATTTCTAATTATTACCCAATATACCACATAAAAAGAACTCATTGAATTCCCTATAAAATCAGGGCTCCTTAAGCCTAGGATTCCCACCATTGTAACATACCACATAACTGTCAGTGGGTGTCACCTGCTTGTCGCTGCTCACAAGTGCAGTCTCAAAATGTCACTTTCTACCACTAGTTAAACCAATATACTGCATTAGTTCAGAACTTCCCTGGATCATGCCATTTTATTTCCTCATGTTCTACCTGATGATATGGTCTTGGTTTAATATATCATATATAGTAGTCAACTTTCAAAACATTCACATAAGAATGAATAATATGTATAAGGCCATCCTCAAATCATCTCCCTTTCACTACCTCATTAGTAGTATAGATGGTGACAGAGCACTACAGATCTATAAAACAAGATGAATATTCAATCACTATCATCAAACCCTACATAGAGTTAATTAATTAACTATCACAGTCATCCCTCAGGGTCTAATGGAAGAAATAGTCTAAGAATATCGACTATAAGTCCCTTCACATCGCTTGCAAATACTTACTATATGGATTTGGATTATCTCACAAGAATTTGCAAAATCTGAAAACCATGTACGTTACATTATTCACTATCCTATCATGAGGTGAATCCAGATGCTCGAATATATACATAACTATATTGATCCATAATTCCACATCCTCTGGTATGGCATGGCCTAAATATGTGGGTGAATTCTTCTATCAGAACACCCTTGTCAATTGTCCCATAGAATTAGTAGAGTACAGGGCTCCCTATAAGGATTACATACACTATTGAAAGAATAATTTGAACTTGGAAACATCACCCACATCCAAAATAGAAGGATGTGACATATGAGGCACCACTATAGGTATCCCTAGATTATTATGCCCCCCCACTCCATAGCATGGTCTTCACTGTCCTCCTAGAATACGACCAAAGGATGTCGTGGAGTAATTTAACAAAATTTCCAAATAAACACCTCAAATTAATGATTCAAAAATCTAATAAGACATATATATTGAAATAGAACTATTTTAAATCCATTCTATTTATATTTCATCCCCTATTCTAGCTCAAAGAGTTATGTCTAGGTGATATAAACATTTATATAGAACAATAGAGACACTAACTACTTCCCACTACTAACGTTAGGACTAAGTCAAGATACCTGTTTTGATAATTCAATTTCATTTTAAATTCATATTTATATTATTATTCTCCATAAATGGTTTAATAAAATAGATCAATGGTTTTGATTCATAAGGATATATACACCTTATGAACCAAATTATTGTGTCCACCCAATCCATACCATTACACATTCCAATTCATGCAATCAATGGTCCATGAGTGAACATTTAATAGTTGAGTACTTAGGGTGTCTACTATAGCCTATGCAGGAAAACATTATTTGATTATTCCATGAAGTCTATGTACAAAATATTTTTTATTAGCTTAATGTAAGAATCTTTAGCCAACAAAAATTCCAATTATAAAAATAAATAAACTCATGTAAATCATAGGAAATGAAAAAAACTCAATGCTCTTGGATGGAATAAAATATGTATGGAATGCGAATTTCTTATAGAGTACTTAATAAAATGAATGATTAATGCTTCCATTCCACTATCTCATCAAAACATGTATGAAAGATAAACTCCAATTTTATAAATAGAAATATCACAATTCGACTGAATCACCCAATTGTGGAATCATATCCCATCCAATGATAAAAATTTAGAAAAAAAAAATTTACATTTGAGGTGATTTTAATTTTCTCTATGCATTGGTTGGCTACTCCAAGAAAAAAATCATTTCCAAATCTCATATAATTCCCAATCTCTTTTATATTGGATCAAAATTTTATTGTAAGAAAAGATCCCTCTGATTCCATTTTATGATATCCTAGACTAGGATTCCACTGAACAGTGCCTCAATCCCATTTGGCTACATGGACTCATACACATCTCCCCAAACTCTAGATTCTTTAGACTAGTAGTGAGGGCCTTAGTTGTTTTAGTGGGGATAATATTCCCTCACTACTAGATTGGAACACAAGGGATATGTAATATAATAGTAAAATAGTAAAATAATATATAAACTAATGGAACAATGGAATAATACACTATGAATACTAGATCATTAACCTTCCATAGTAGAAGAAAATATAAACATCCAAGAAACAATAATCAACTAACAACTAGAAATTGAATCATTTAAAAATGATGAATTTTTTATTATTTGACTATAAACAAGGAAAACATGGATACAAGTAGTGGAATGAAGTACTATACATGACTATAAAAAAGGAAAACATGGATACAAGTTGTGGGAAGAAGTACTATACATGATATTCAACAAGTAGAAAATTAAAAAACACATTCAAGTATCTTGTTCTTCAACAAGTACATTTTGATACAAATATCCCATCCTAAGTCAAGAAAGGTGTCACACATCTACAAGAAGATGATTCGCCTTATATACACCTATAAGCATGTAATTTTCCAGAATACCATAGGTAGCCCAGATAGGGTGTGAGATAAATATTAATATGCCCCTACCAATGGCGTCTTTTAATATAGAGTCATTTAAAAATTATTGATGTGTGTAGATATTATAATCTAATAAAGTAATAAAATCTATAAATGGGTTGTCTTTGGTTTCTGAAGGGAAACCAGGCGGCACTACCTACTTTATCCTATGTCTAAATATCTCAATCGGTATTAAGGGATGCAATGCCTAACGTCATAGTAGAATGTTATGTGATACTAAATATCACAGTAAGGGATTACATGCCCAGTATCACAGAATATGGACTCCATTCCTAGTATAATAGAATATTGGATGTCATTCCCGGTATCATAGTATAGGTATTCCATTCCCAGTATCACAAAATAGGGACAACATGGCTTGTATAACAAATCTAGGGATGACGTGCCTAATATCACCGTTTTTTGATTCCATTCCCAATATAAATTTTATATAAAGGGTCACCATTCCCATATAGATATAACATGTGAATGGTTCCCCATGCCCATTTAGATATAACATTGGTCATCATACTAATTTAATATAATTATTTTGGGTCACCATGACTATTTGATATAACACAGAAGGGTCATGATGCCCATTTATATATAACATACGTATGGATCATCATGCATATTTACTATAATTAAATAGGGAAATATTTCCATAACATATTTAGATATGAGCACCCATTGTATTTAATATGATCCAAGGAATAATTCACATATCATTATCTTTTAATGTCAATAAGGGAGTAACCATTGTCACATTTATTAAAGGTGATATGTCTATACCACTCAATTCAATTCAATTCATTATAATTGATAAGGGTGTTGGTAATGCCACACCACTACATTTATTCAATACCATTATGATATCACCAATTAAAATAAGTCTCAACAAACCATGAGGTGTTTTATGATTAAAGTATTGAGTGAAAATTAGGAAATAATGGATGGAACACCAAAATGTATGGATTAGTGTATTTAATACATACTCAATGAGTTTTTTGGGTTCTAAGAAGTAATTTTGTTCCAATTATGACAACTAATTTTAGGTAGACACAAATTATGGGAAATACACATCGAAACTAGTGGTTAGAAGATATCACATGTTATAAAACCTCAAGACATGAAGTGATAATTAGTATACATCCTATCTCATGCTTCTACAAATCTCCTCATCCAGTATCAACTTTTATATTTGGTCCAGATCGAGAGAAAAAAGAAGATTGTGCCAACGCCCTGAAAATAGGCCATATGAGCATACAGCTTAATAACTCAATCACGAAGAACACAAATAGGGGACAAAAAGGTAATATTTAATGTATTGAGGGATATCAAATGTGACTAATAGTGCTTGATTCGGGCTTCAGACATATGTGATATTGAAGAACCTAGATCAGAGGGATAATGAGAGTTTCAAAGGGGAGAAGAAGGGATCTCTATCTACTTGTAGGAGGAATGGAGAAGTAGGGTTAAACATATACATCATTAAGGAAAATTTTATATTTTTATCCAATAAAAATAGGGTCACACTATTTGGCCACACAGTTATCCAAATCGCGTTCAAACAATTCTTGGTTTACTACATTGAAAAGGGGACTACATAGTTAGGCCTCACTACTAGGAAAACCATGCAACAATTATGGGATTTAGCATTTCTAAAAACTACATACATCCTACATATTCATGCATCCCACTATGAATTATTTCCTCAAATTGTGCCTCCCCATACGGTTCTCTATCAAGCCCCACATGGTTTGGTGTGACAGTACAACCATCCCCTCACAATTTCATCAAGTCGTGTGGAAAATCTATCTTTCCATGAAATTTGGGATATGGGATCTGAAAAATCTCCTGAAACCCCCGAAACATTAGTTATCTCAATAGTCCTCTATTTTAGGTCTAAAACAATGGATTAAACCTAACATAAAATGATTTTTACCTCACATAAGACCATTGATATTACACATTAACTAGGGATCTAGTCATTATTAATTCTTATTGATGTAATTTTCAATAATAGATAAATCCATGTGTATTTTTGGATCAAATAATAAATATAATCCATATTTCAAAGAAAAATTTCCTTAAAACATAAAATTTTTGGTTTTATATAAAAAATATTAAATTAGATGAAGATATCAATCACTTAACATCCCTAGATTTTGACTCACCCTAATGGAATATTTACTCCACCATTAATATGGTTAGTAGTATATTTTATGGTTTTTATGGTGATATGTTAAGAAGATAATAAAAATAATAGGACAATATAACATTTGTGGATTAAGCATAGATAGAAAAAATGATGAGAGAAAAATATGCACTTTTTATTAAATGAGAAATCAAAGGATGTAAGGTGGAATAATATAATTGAATTTATAATAATCCGATAAAAAATATACAGTTTGTTTTATAATTTAAAACATTCATTACATTAAATTGAAATAAAAAAAACATACATGCATAATATTTAAGAAAAATGATCTGTAAAATTAAAATAAAAAGAATATAAGAGGTGTATCTTGATGAGATATGTGTATGGAAAGATTATTTATGTATTTGGAAAGTGTATAGTCTTATCAGTTCTCTTCCAAGAGTTCTGATGTGTCAACCTCTTTTAAGGAGAAGAGGGGAATGTATTTTTTTCCTAACATGGTGGTGTTTTTACAATCTGAAACGTCCCATCGTGTTTTATCAACCATTTGACCATAAAGAATACCAAAAAATGAGAAATATTCTTCTTAAAAGTTTAATATATGGATATTTAAAATAAACCCTCAAAATTTAGAATCTATTTGAGATTTAAAGTGAATTGTATGGTTTTTTTGTTAAACCATGTGTTATTGTCTATAATTATCATTAGTTTTTCCAAAAAAATAAATTTAATTAGGGTTTATAAAAAAATATACCTTCATTTAGAAGAAATATTTCTAATTTTTTTTATCTAACTCTTGAATTTATATCTATAAAATTTCAGGTCAATTTGGAAAGAGGATTGGTAGGAATGTCATGATTGGTGAGGTATTCTAAAATTATGGGATGCAATTTGTGCATGAAATTAATTAAAGTATCAGGCCACATTATAGATTACTTGGGCATTGAAATTTTTATCCATGTTTAATATGTATTTAGTAAAAAATGTTTATCAGTTTGATAAAATTTGGGATTCTAGATTGATCTCAAAAACACTATCTTCAAGGCTCTCTAGTTTTCATCATAGATTTTTTGGGACCTCCAGTGTGATCCATATAAATGATTAGATAGATGAATTATACAATGTACCAATTGAAGTATTTGTATTAATTTATATTAAGAACACTAAAAAATTGTAATTAAATCATTTTTATTAGTATATGTAATGTTATGATAAAAATATTAAACTTGTGCTTAATTGTATGAATTCAAACAATGATCTTGATATATGTTTACAATAAAAACATGAACACGAACTTGAAATTGACCGTTTTTAGTGAATAATTAGTGATCGGGGTGACATAAAATCAATAATGAATATGTAGTATCATTATCAATGTCTATTTTCTTAAAAGTGGATAAGTATTAAGTTGACCTTTATTTTATAGTTAGTGAGGGTATTTTGGAGTTTGGTCATTGGAACACGATAGGTACACGTGATGGAGAGTGTCATGAGATCCATTCCATTTATATCTTTGACTTTCTATTGGAAGTTTAGGATTTAGTATTTAATATTTATTTCACTTTTTATCAGTTTAATGTGGTTGGTATGGTAATTGATATTTGAATTCTCAAAGTAAGTGACTTGGTGATTCTCTAGAGATTAGAGTGATAGTGGATGAGGATCTAAAGCTACACGCCTTTCTCCCTTAGTCTAGCCAACCATGTGGGGACCAAATGGATGGTTCTAAGAACCCCTCAAAACCATAAAACAGTATTATATTCCACTTTATGTTTTATTTTTACAGCATTTAATTCCCAAATAAATCCAAATGTTTATTATCTCTTCTTTTAGGGGAACTAAAGAGGAGTATATTTATTTTATATGTTATAAGAATGATTTCTATGTGGTTATTTCAATTGAATATGAAGATTTTAAATGTTTATTTTGGGTGAAAATGGGAGTTTTTATATTTTGAAGAAAATATTTTGTTTCAAAATTGGTTTTAGATGGTTGTTTTAAAAAGGATTTCTTGTTTGTTAAATTATGTTTCAAAAAAGTGGTTGATTTCATTACGGGTTTTGAGAATTTTTTTTTTGAAAGAATGTGTGTTTTAATGGAAATGTTTTAAAATGAACAAATTTTATTTAAAACATATTTTAAATGGAACTAAAACTACGAAAATGTTTATCTATTTTTTAATTGAATATTTTGTTTTATATTTTTTTTATTTAGAGTTGGTAATTTTCTATAAAATGAGTTCTTTAATTTGTGAATGGTGTGTTTTGATTTTTTGGGTTTATTTTTTACAATTAATCCCTAGTTTTTGGTTTAAAGTTTTAGTAATATTTGTGTCACATAAACTAATTGAGTTCATTTATCATGTTATTTAATGATTACCTCCCAGGAAGGTAGTAAAAAAGGATGTTTCATCTATCTCAAGGGATGATCCTTCACGTGATTCTCTCAATTGTTTGGGTGTAGTCTCTCTAGTTGGTGGATCTATATAGATATATAATTTAGTGGAATGGATGAGATCATTATTTATTTAGGATATAGTTAAAGGATTCCAGAATAACCATCCTCTCTCTTTTCATGATGTTTTATCTCATTATAAGTTTGTGGGAATGACCTATATGAGTACCCTCACTACATCATATATTCTATTCTTGGGGGTTTTCATTGATTTAAAAATTAATTATTTGTTGTATTTTTATTCAATTAGAGTTTTTGAGGTTTTCATAATATGTTTTTTCATTGACTGACTCATTTTTTATTTTTATGGATTGGTGGTTTATCTTTATCAAATATGGATATGTTTTTAGTTTCATGACATGCATCTGATCCATGATTGGGTCTTATACTTATAATGGTTTGAGCCATTTAGTATTAAACATGGTAATACCTTGTGATGTTGTACATTGGTATCTAGGACTTGTATCACTTCCGGTATGCACCTGAGGGTGCTGGATATTTTATTGGTGTTTATGGGATACTGTTTGTGTTGTTAAGATCCTTTCCTGACTGGATGGAGCATAGTGTTATAGGTCTAAGGACTATGCCATTTTTTTGTGAGGTCTCTTTAGGGTTGAGTTTCTTTTTTATATCCATGTTTTGGTTCCTTGGTGGATGCTGCGGTTTGTGATAAATTTAGGATTGTTGGTATTTTGATGTAGTTGTGGTTTCTTAGTGACATTCCATCTTGAGTTGTGGGATTTGGTTACTTTTGTGAATTTTAAAATACTTCTAAAATAGCGGGGATTCTTTTTTTAGGTATCTATTTTCTCTAAAACATGTCTTAGGGGTTTTGGTATTTTGTTTAGTGAATGTCATGATTATATACGTCTCATGAATTTTTGTGATCCATTTTTCTATTTTATGAATTTCTATGTGACGGTTTGGATGAGGGACTATGCCGAGTGGCTCCCTATTAATTTTACATCTCATTATTTTTACAATTTCATCCCATAAAATGAATTAAGGTTTACTATATTATCATGTTTTAATGAGTTCAACAATGATCCAAAGACTTTTTTGGCGGTACAATGTGTTGCGGGGGGGGGGGGGGGTTGTCACACCCATGTGTGAACAAGAAATTTTAGATTATTTTTTAAATTTATTTTACTTTATTTGGAGTTATTTTTAGTTTTTATAATATTTATAATTTTATATTTAAAATCATAATGGGTTTTAAGTGTCATACAATTATACTATAGAGTTTATAAAAAGGTTTGATAACCAAGTAATTGGAATTTTCACTTAATAATTACTTTTGGAATGGTCAATGCATTGTTATTCATCCATTTTGGTTATTAGGAGTAACCATGTGAGGCCCATATGTATAGGAAGTGAGTCTAAAATGGTTAATGTAATGTTTGGAAAACCTAGTGGGTTTCTCAAAATTTTATGTTTTTTTATTTCTTTTCCTTTTCTATTTTTTCTTTCTTTATTATTTTCTTTCCCATTTCTCTCCTTGAGAAAAACCTCCCCATGGAAAATTTATCTTGCACACACCACCCCTAACCTCTGACCCCTCTTATATGATGTTTTCTATAATTATTTTTTGTTTCATGGAATTATCTCTTATATAAAGAGTCATCTTCTATCTTCAACCCTTATTCTCCTATTTTTATCTTCTCTTGGTTTCCATGTATCTCTTCCCCAAATCCTAGGGTTTAAATTTTACTCTATTTTTTTGGGTTCCCTTGTTTTTAATTCATGTGATTCTGAATTCAAGATACTTTCAACCTTCATTTGTGTTCCCAAAAAGTTATAATATATTCTAGGTAGATTTTCCCCATGTTTTATCATTTAATTTTTATAACCATGGTTTTCATTGTTAATAATTATTGTTTCAATTACATAATTTTAGGATTAATTATGTATAGTTAAGTGGTAAAGTAAAAATTACATTTTATCTTAACTTCCATGGAAATAAATAGATTTCCATATTTTAGCGAATGATTTAAATCTATTCTTTTTTAAAACTTGAGTGCCAAATTTTATTGTGATTCCAGATCGTACCATTATAAACTATATTTAATATAATAAATATATTTTTGTATTATCAAATTAATTATTCAATAGGGATTTTTAATTTTTATTTCATGTCTCACTTGAAATAACACATATCAATAAATTATTTAAAGGTTTCCATTGAATTAAAAAACAGTATTAATTAAATTTTAACCTCATTTGTGTCATAAGAAAAATAAAAAAAATAAAAGTAAGTTTTATGAAAAGTTTTTCATTTAATAAATGAGTATCCATGGTTATTTCATTTTTCATTTTAAGAAGTTTTTTATCAATATTTTCAATTTTTTATAAAATAGCTCGGCATATTAAGTTGTTTTTGGAAGGCCCATTTCAAAATTTTATGTGTTTTCAAAAAGGATTTTTGTGCATAAAACACTCTTAATCCCCATTAGTTTTGATTTATATTGATGGCATCCCTTAAAGAATGTTTTACATTTTTCATGGTATGATAGATATGTGATATTGGTTATTTCATGAGAGGGTGATAGGGGAGAGTGTGAGTTATTACTCATGCTATGTGTTAATTTTTTTGACTACAAAAGTTTCTTATAATTTCACAATTTATTTTTTTTCATGGGATCCCATGTTCTAGTCGTGATGAGATCCCTTTACACTAGTTATTCTAGTGAAGTAAATGAAATATTAATACTAGCTAGTGACATGATACAATATTCCCCTAATTGAGGTCACAAACCTATTTAGTGATGTTATTCATGGTTAAATACCCTTATTAACCATAAGGTAGATATCATGAAAAATATTAAATTTATTATTTTTAAAATTAGTGGATTCCTCTAACCTTTTTTATCATCTAGTTCATTGACATGTGTGGAACCTGACATGGCTTATTTTATTTATCAATTATATCATTTAAATGGTTCCCTTCTTCATTGGTCTCTATATTTATGCAGCATGTGACGCAGTATTAAATTACATTAAGATTTTTAAAAAAAAATATTTTAAATTAAAAACGTTTATTTCATATGGTCTGAAAGTTATTTTTTATTAATAGTTTAAAAGAAAAACGAGGAAAAACAAGGAAACCCCTTCATGGGGGCTGAAAGTGGTGCAGTCCCAGGGCATACCCTTGAACCAAACATAAACACTCTAGGGGAAGGGAGTGAAGACTATCATAAACAACAAGAGATTCCTCATGTCTGCCCAAACGAGCCAGTAAGTCAGCTGCAAAGTTAGCTTCTCTCCAGCTATGATGAATAAACCTTCCATGACTAGTTTCTGTCTTGCACCTTCGAATAATGTAAGTGAGGTCCCAAAGAATCCCATAACTTCCATGAACCACCCTAACTAGAACCTATGAATCATATTCAATCTTCATCACCTTCAAGCCCCTCCTCTTGAAAATCAAAAGGCCTAAAAGAAGAGCCCGAGCCTCTGCCCTCAGGGAGTTACCAGGACCATAAAAAGAACTAAAGGCAACATACACTGAGCCCCAATAGTCTCGAAGAAAACCTATACCCCTCATGACTCCCTATAACCAAGAACCATCGATATTAAGTTTCAACCCTTGGTTAGGTGGCTGCCACTTTATCCAAATGCCATCCCTTCTTTGAGGCATGCATGGTCTCCTAAGGAAGATACACATCTCCACCGAATCTCTCCCCCCTTTAACCAAGGATGAAAGTTCCACAATGAGAGTTTTGATCCTGATCAGGAGTAATAAAGGAGACCTTTTAGAGTCTAGTCTAACCTAATTACGTGCCTCCCACAGGACCCAGTAGACAGCAACCAAGATGATGGTCCTAATCAACTTTTTCATGGCCCTGTTATGTGTCCCCGAGAACCAGGCTACCACAAACTCCGGACAGGTCCCATGCACTCCGTCTTTAAGAGACGAGTTGGGGAAGGAGGACCAAAGGAGGGAGGCCCATTTCCCTAGGAAGAAGAGGTGCATCGTTGACTCAATACAAGGGAATTCACAGTAGTAACAATGAGACGCCAAACAGATCCCTTTCCTCTGGATATTCTCCTCCTTCGGTAGTGCTCTATTAGTGACTCTACACACCATGAAGTTCATCCTCATCAGAATCTCCTTGCACCAAAAAATTTGTCCCCCTTCCACCATGGGTCTCTCCCTCTAAAGTAACCTCCTATAGTCGCGGGCACTGAACCTACCTGAAGCGGCCTCCGTGAAGCAGCATACATCTGGTTCTTCACTTATCACAATTTAATCAAAAATGTTCAACTGGGTAGGGTTCAATGCCGCATGAATAACATCATACCTGTTGCAAGCTTCCCTGAAAGACACATCAGTAGACGGGAAACCTTCAATGGCCAACTATCCATTCGCCCAGTTATCATGCCAGAAACTAATATTCCCATTACCGATAATCCACCTGGAGTAACCATGCAACATCTCCATCTGATCAAACATACATTTGGCCAGCCTCGTCGCACCATGCATGTTTAATTCCTCACCCCAGCCGTATCGGCCCCTGATGAATTTTGCCCAAAGAGTCTCCCCTATAATAATCTCCCATGCAAGACGCGCCTGTAAACCAATGATAGAATCTTGGATGTCATGCAGACCGACGCCTCCTTCATCAACTGGATGTGCCATTTTCTTCCATGAGGCCCAATGAAACCTCTCTTCTGTCTTAGCATCCCAAAGAAATGTTGTAAGTATGTTTTCCATTTTCTGTATCATGCCCTTCAGTGGATTAATAACCGAAAACACATTCATGGGAATAGAAAGAAGAACACTATTAATAAGCATGACCCGACCTCCGAACGAAAGGATTTTATTCTTCTAGTTAAGAATCCTCCCAATTATAGAATCCATGATTCCATTAAAAAGTTGTTTCATGACCCGGCCAGAAGATAAAGTAACCCCAAGATACATAATAGGCAGTTGTTTCTGGTTGCACCCAGAAGCCCTCTGTATATCTCTACATCTCCTTCTCGAACATTTCTCAGAGATAAAGACATTACTCTTCGAGAAGTTGATCAATTTTCCACTAAGCTTGTTGTAACAGGATATAATGACTCTGAAATGGCTTAAGTATCTGCACCATCCATTCATGATAAATAGGATATCATCAGCAAACATCATGTGCGTGATGTTCCCCGAACTCCTTTTTCCCATGTACGGTTTCAGCTTGCCCTCTAACAAAACCTTCTTCAGATTCCTAGATAGTGCGTCCTTAGCAATGACAAACAGGGATGGAGATAATGGATTGCCTTGTCTCACGCCGCGAACAGTTTTGAAAAAACCAAAGCGCTTCCCCATCATAGCCAGCGAAATCCACGGCGAGGAGTATCACCTGAAACACAAATCAGAAAACTGCTCCTGGAACACGAATCCCCTCATTACCTTGATGATGAACCTCCATTCCATTTAGTCATAAGACTTGTTCATGACGACTTGGAGAATGACATTTGATCCCACTGTACGCCTGTTGATGTCCTGAACCAGTTCACTCGCGATACCAACCGCCCCTATATGTTTCGACCCTATATGAACCCATGTTGTTCATCTGAGACCACTTTGGGAAAAAGTTTTGAAAGCCTTCTCCCAATCACCGTGGCCAAGATCATATAAGAAACGTTATAGAGGCATATGGGGTGGAAATGACTGATGATGATGGGGTCATTAACTTTTGGAACAAGCACCACCCTTGATGCAGTTACACCCTTGTTTAAGTAACCCCCCTGAAGAAGTCTTGGATAGCATGCACAACGACAGCGCCAATAACACTCTAGGAAAAACTGTAAAATGACGCCAGGAATCCGTCTGGACCGGGTGCACTTCCCTTGGGAATGATCAATAGGGACTCCCTGATCTCCTCTTCCTGGGGAAGGGAAGAGAGACATTCATTATCACTGTCATTCACCAGGAGCAGAAGACCACTTAATAACCCAGTGTCATCTAGGTCATCTCTCACAAAACCGGACACAGGTTCCCCAGCCAGAAGATTCTCGAAGTGTTTCAATGCCATATTTCCAGCAATATTCACATCTGACGTGAAAGAACCGTCCTCCATCTTAATATTAATCTTCTTTCTTCTTTTCTCCTTAATACAGGCTTGGAAGAAGGCAGTGTTACGATCTCCTTCTCTGAGCCTCTGACCTGAGACCATTCCTTGAAGACTCTTTCCATCTCAAGGAGTTTTTCAGCGAGAGAAACCTTCTTGTCACAAAGAATAATAAGGACGTTCTCATCCCAGGACACCTGTAGAACACCCTCCAAACTCTCAATGTCGGCCTTCATACTAACAACCTCGTTAGAGTTGTCTTGTTGATTGTTCAGCCAATCCCTAATATCCTGTTTAAAATGTTTG
Source organism: Viscum album (assembly GCA_963277665.1). Classification (NCBI taxonomy): domain Eukaryota; kingdom Viridiplantae; phylum Streptophyta; class Magnoliopsida; order Santalales; family Viscaceae; genus Viscum; species Viscum album. The sequence continues at coordinate 1,325,080,064 of OY728160.1, forward strand.
AGGCGATTCACCAGCCCTTCCGAAGATCACTCTATCTCGTCCTTAAGCCAAGAAGTTTCCAGCATGTGAAAAAACCCCAGATCGCGGTGCCACTCCCCTGAGTAGCAGAAAGATTTTCCCATCACCACTTCATGTCTGTTTTCTATCAAAATAAGAGCATGATTTGACAGAATACGGGATAGATGAGTTACAGAGGATTTTGAAGACAGGTCGAGGCCTTGCATGTTGGTGAGGAATCTGTCCAGTCGACTCCATATGCGACCCAAACCTTTAAGATTATTACACCACATAAATTTTGAACCCACGAAACCTAAGTCCATGAGCCCTGCATGAACCATGCATTCCTGAAACTCCACTAAACTTTCCTGGTTAACCCCTATTCCGCCTTTCTTTTCTGATATAACCGCAACCATGTTAAAGTCCCCTCCCACAAACTATGGGAGAGATCCATCATGAGTTTCCTTTAAATGATACCATAATTCCCTTCTTCTTCTAGCCATAGTGCTCTCATAAAAAAATGAAAATAACAAGTGAACACCACCAATAAAAATATTAGTTTCAATACACTAGGGAAAGATACTCACCACCTCTAACGAGATGTTATTCTTCCATCCAATCCAAATCTGGGGGTTAACATCACCACCATGCAAGGAGTTCAGGAACCCCAACCTCCGACCAACCCCAGACAGCTTACTTGAAGCGATTTTTGGTTCCAAAACGACCACCACAGACACTTTAGATTTCCTGCCTTCTGAATCCAAAAACGCGCTCTTGGCTTGAGCACCAAAGCCGCGTGCGTTCCAAATGATAACAGATAACATTACAGAGTTCCCTTACGGTACTTTGATATAGACGAACGGCTTGCTTGAGATAGAGGTGGGGAAAGGATACGTTTCCCCTTGGTCATGGAGCGAGTAAGAGGTCCTGACATACCCATTCCACATGCTTTCTTCTTTGGAGACAAGATCACCTTCTTAAAAGAAGCATCATCATCCTCCGGAATAGATGCCCTTCCAGAAGATTGAAAGACCGTAGTTCCTGACCCAAATTCCCCTTGAACTAACGACACCAAAAACCTTTTTTGGGGGGAAAGACGGGACCTCTCCAGTTCCTTTTCCACTCCAGAGACCATGCCGCTCGCAACCCCCCCCCCCCCCCCTCCACTGTATGCAAAGTAAGTTTACTCACCAAGAATTTCTGAAGAAGATCTGGCATCAGTTGAGTAGAAACCAGGATAGGGGACATAGGGGGAGACAAAGCCCGTAACGCGCCACCCATGGAGAATGTAAGGAAATCCTCTGACTCCTTCTGAGGCTCGCACCTCTCTTCCCAGGAGGGGACCGCAGCCTGAACATCCGACATCGGCGACCAGGAAATGAGATCCCTACAGACCGAAGAAGGAGTCGACCACAAGGGAACAGTGTCAACAGTGGTCTCACCACACACCAAATTCGGCATACCGTGTTTCTCTGGAAAATTTGAATTTGAACCAAAACGATGGGAAATGGTAACTTCAACATATCTTGCTCCGGCCAAGACGGGCGGGTCAAGACCTGAAACCACCTCCGGACCCTGTCGATAGGTTCCAGCTATCTCCTTACGTCGCTGACAGGAGACCTCAAGGTGACCGTGCAAGCCGCAGAAGACGCAAAAGTGTGGAACAAGATGATAGAATAACCTCTGTTTCCAGTAGAAACCATCACAATCTTCTAACAAAACCGAGGACGGGCGTTGCAAAGACAGATCTAACTCCACAAAAATTCTAGGATTTTCCGCTACTTGTAGGGTTCTAGTTTTCTCGTCAGCACAGAGTAAGGTCTCGAACGAGTTACCATCTTCCCTGAGAATCGCTGGGTTATGGAAAGGAAGAGGAAGCCCTGGAAGTGAGATCCAAAATGCATCCAAAGATGCTTCACGGCCAAAGTAATAGTCACATGACCATTTAGTTAGGGAAAACCGCTAGGAACCACAACGTCTGACCTCTCTAGACCAGGCCTTGATAAAATCTTCCCTGGATGCTAGATGAATGCAAAAAGCCACCCAGGAAAACTCAGAAACCACCGTCGGCCGAGAAAGATCCCATGAGTCCACAAAACTCCGGAAAAAGGACTAGGACGGTTTGTTGAGGCCAAAACGGGCCTACTGATTATTTTATACTAACAATTATATTAATTTTTATTTTCAATCATTTGTTGAAATCCTGGCTCATTTTACAGATGCACATTTGGAATTAATTGATATAGTGGATTAAATTTAGTAGCTATTTTATTTATCATATTTTTATAAATTGTCCCATTAAATTATTTTTTAATACATTCCATTATTTTCATATAATGTTTGGAATGTGGAATTTTAAATGAGTTTTTGAATTCTTTTTGTTATGGTTAGCAGTGGATAGAATTAAAAATATGGAGACTATGTTATTTGGGAGCTGAATCATGATGAGGGAGTTTGGGGGGAGCAGAGGGTGATAGATTTGTGAAGGAATTCAGATTGTGAGATAACAGATTATATTTTTTAATCTAATTATATTTAGGTTTTTTTATGTATTGTTTATATTGGTATGTTATTTATTTCATAAATGTTTGACCGATGGATAGGTCCTGCAAGATATATATCATAATTTTTCTATTTTTGATATTCTAATTTGTATCATCCCCATGAATTGTTTTTGATGCATATAAAACTCATCATTATCCAAAAGGGGGGATTGAGGAATTCCTCTAGGTATATTGTGACCTGGTTCGGGTATATAGTGGATCAATGACTCATGTTGGGGAAAATGGAATCAAATCCCATGTTCTTCAAATTTCATATGTCTCAAAGTTTTTTTTGATTAAAAAAATTATTTTATTCTATAGTTATGTTCTTAAAAATCTATAGGTACATGCAAGGGAGAGTATTGTAAGTTATATTCCATTTTCAGCCTCAATTTTCCATGGGATGTCTGATATTGAGTACTGAATTTTAATATTTCTTCTTATTGGTGTGATATGTTTCATATGAAAATTTATGTTTGAATTCAAAATGACACATAAGTTATTTGGTTATTAACTTTATCCTGTGGTGATGTTGAACGAGGAGATGAAGGTGCATAGTTATCCCCCTTAGTCTAACAAATAATGTGGAGCCCTTGTGGTTGGTTAAAAGGTCTCCACTAAACTAGAAAGTGGTTTTATATTATGTTTAAATTTTAATTTTGACCACTATTGATTCCAAAAATCACTTCTACTATGAATTATCATGTGTTAGAGGGGAATGAATAAGTATTTTAGTATTTTGGATGTTATTAGAATGATTTTAAAGAGGTGTTTTGTGTTACGTTTAGAGATTTTAAATGTTTATTTTGAGGGAAAAATGAGGGGTTAATGTTTTCCATGAAATATATGGTATCAAAATTTGTTTAAGTGGGTTACTTTAAAAATTATTTCATGTTTCATAAATTAATTTTTATAATTTATTTTACTATGGTTTTTGAGAAAAAAAACTAGAAAAAATTGTTTTTTCATTATAATATTTTTAAATGAAGCAATTTAATTTAAAATTAATTTTCAATGGAAATGAAAATATATTTTTTTAATTTTAAAATATAATGTTGTGTTCTAAAATTATTTATTGAAATTTGGTTATTTTTATAAAAATTATTTTTGTAATGTGTGAATTACGTGTTATGATTTTGTGGGTTTATTATTCTAGATTCATCCCTTGTAATTAGATGGACTATTTTTTTTTGATACGCGGGACATGAAAAAATGTATTTCATCTCTAGGGTTATTTAAATTTTGACTCATATGAAGGTCATGAAAAAAGAGAGTGGATAATCTATCTCAAGGGATGAACCTCTAAGTGATTCTCTTTATTTTTTAGGTATAGTCACTCTAGTTGATAGACCAAAAAACTAAGAATCGAGTGGCAATGTACTGACCATTTTTTATTTTAGATATACTTTAAAGTTTCATGAGTCTATATCCTCCATATTTTGGTGATGGTCTTGGTTCATTGTGAGTTCATGGGAGAGACCTAGTTGAGTCTCGTGGAAGATTGTGGGTCTTCTTTTCTTGTAGTGGTTCATGGGTTTGGAGATCTCCTCTTTAGTGGATTGATATTCTAGAAGATTCAATGAGGTTTCCATGACCTATTATGTGTGTTTGGTGACTCATTAGTGATGCATATTGAATATTGGTTAAGCATTATTGGGATTTGTTGTGATTTTCATTTCATGACATACTTGTAATTTGTTCTTATGGCATGAAAATGTAAATACCTAGGGATGTTGTGATCAAGTGTCCATGAGTGGTATATTTTTTAGTAAAAAATAGAGGGTTCAAGATATTTGGTAAATTTTCATGGGATGTTTCCTATGCTGTTAATGTCTTAGTCCTTATAGATGGAGCATGGTAACCCAGTTATAAGGCCCCTATCCGCATTTGGTCAAGATTATTTTGGCATTATGATTATTTTTACATCCTTGTTTTAGTTCCTTGGTGGTTGTTGATTTTTATGATGATTTGGTGATTGTTAGTTTTTCTATAGAATTGAGGCTTCCTAGTGGTGTTTTTTTGTCAAGGTGTTATCCATAGTTATTTTTTTCTATTTAAAATAGTTCTAAAATAGTGGGGAGTCCTCTAGGAGGTCTCTGGTTTATCAAGGACATGTCCTGGTGGCTATGATAGTTTTTTTAGGTCATGTAGTCCTTAGAGATGCCTCATGAATATGAGAAACTATTTTTTTTATTTTTTTTATTTTATACGGGTAGTTTTGAAAAGGTATGATGTTTAGAGACTCTCCTTTTGTTTTATATCTCTTTAGTTATTCCCTACCCACCAACTTCTTGAATTGAATTAGAGACGATTCTTGTGAATACCTTAAAACAAATAATTTCTAGGTTAATAAAGTGGCATGATGGGTATAATTTTTACACCCATGCACGACCGGGATATTATATTTTAAATTGATTTATCTTTAGTTTTAATAATTTTTGGAATTTGAATTTTAAAATTTTAATGGTTTTCATGTGTCATACGATTAGAAAGAATGGTTTATAAAATTGTATAAAAGCTGTAAAATTATAACTACCACATGAAAGTGTTGTTTGGAATGGTTAAGTAATGATTAGTCAATTATATGAGTTAATATGACTAACCATGTGAGTCCCATTGGACTAGGAAGTGAGGGCCATATGGTTACTACATGGCATGGAATATCATATAGGTTTCCCAAATTATTATGTTTTTTATTATTTTTCTATCTATTTCATTATTTATTTTTTTATCCGACCCCTTTCTCACATTATCACACACTTACCCCTTATACAAAACCCCTTTCATGTGCCTCCCCCCATCTAACCCCTCTTTGAAGGAATTTTATCCCCCGATTCATCACGATTCATAGTTGGAGCCCCTTGGTAAATATGAATATTCTCTCTTATACCCCTTATCTAAAACTTTTATCTTCTCAAAGGTATTATTCCCCTCCTTGATGAATCCCAGGGTTTCAATTTAGCATGATTTTTTGGGTTCTCTTATTTGAACGACATTTGATGCCGGATTCAATATTTGTTCATCTTGTATTTGAGTTTCAGACCATCAGTCATCGATTCCAGGTAGGCTTTCCCCATGTTTGATATTTTTGGTTTAATATCCATGATTAGATTTTTTTTATTAAAATATTAATTATTTAATGTTACTGTTAATTAACTTTATTGACGTGATAAATATAAAATTTCATGTCATCATAACTCACACATAAATAAATGGAAATTCCTATTTTAAAGAATGATTTAAATTTTTTTGGATAAACCATATGGGCTAATTTTATTGATATACATGATTCGCCATTTATAAATTATATTAAAGCTATTAAAAATATTTTGTTTTTTTAAATTAATTAATCGATGGATTTTTACTAATTCTTTCATGTTAACTAGAAATTCCATGTATCAATAATTGTTTCAAACATTTTAGTTGAATTAAACATACATTTTAAAAGTGCCTTGACATAGTTTGGATCACTATAAAATTAAAATAAGTTTTAAATGGATTTTTTAAAATGGGTTCGATCTGTTAAATGAGTTTCAAGAGGGATTTAAAGTGATACGTTTTATGAAATATTTTATAAATGTTTTAAAAGTAATATAAAATTTCTCAATATCCCATGTATTTTTTAAAATTCACATCTGGAACCTTTAAGTGGTTTTGAATTGGGAGTGTCTGAGTAAAACCCTTTTATTTCCCATTGGTTTTGATTGATATAGATGGTGACCCTTGGGGAATGTTTTATATTTTTCAGGGTATGATGGATATGTGATAGAGGGTATTTCTCGAGAGGGTGTTGGGGTGAGGGTGAGTTATCTGGTATGATATGTGTTTCTTATTTTCACTATGGTCATTGATTGTTTTCTCAGACTTTATTTATTCTATTCATAGGAACCAAAGTTCTAGTGTATTCCAACTAAGTCAGTACGACCACCCATTCTACTAGTTATGCTTGTGATGAAAATTCGATATTTTAACTACCCAATGTTGTGATACTATGTTCCAATATTTTGGTTAAAACCCCAAGTTAGTGGCATTATTTTAGTATTTCAAGCCCTAGTAACCATATGGTATAGCCCATGACACCTGTTCCATTACATGGTGGTTTGAATAAGGGGATTCCTATTACCTTCTTCTATATACCATAGTTGATTGACATGTGTGGAAAATAGATGGGATTCTTTTATTTCTTTTCTTTATATTTGAAACGGTGTCCCTATTCATTGATCATATTTTTAATTGATCATGTGTGGGTGTTATAAAGTATTTCATTATATGGATTTAAAAAAATATTTAATATTAAAAAGGGGGTATGTCATATATTGTATTTGATTTCAAGGTGAATGTTTTAATTTTTTTATTAATATTTTTGTCAAATAAATAAGAATGATTATAAAACAATTTTCATATGTTATTAAGTTTAAATATAATTTTATATGAGAAAATTATATTTTATTAATGTATTTTAAACTTGATTTAATGCATATTTTATCAAAATTTAAGCATAATTCAAGGTGGGTTGTATCTTATTGATCGTTTTATGCTCACACCTATATCAATTTTTAGTTTCATACATTGGTTTGTCTACTTACATAGTTATTGAAAACTCTTGGAGTGTTGATTGATGTATGGTACCGAGGTTAGTTTTAATTTTATTTATTTCATCTAATCAAGTATCCCCTTTACTTGGTTTTTTTGGACTTGTCTTTTTTTCACAGAAATTCTAGAATGTGTCCCATTAAATGAGTTATCTTCCTCTTTAGTAATAGTTATCAACAGATTATAGAAAGTTTTTAGATATAGTTTGATTCAAGAGATGAAACATGTTAAGGGAGTTTAGGGGATTAATAGACGGCGACGTCTTAGTGAGGGAGTTTAGAGGGTTAGGTGAGCGATTATATATTTTTTATCTGGTTATATCTTATTTTTTATATCTTTTTTTCTTTCTGTAATGGGAATACAACCTATGGATGGCTTATTCATGATTTTTGGTAGATTTATGTTTTTTATTATACTCTAATTTATAGTAAAAATCATCCCTAATGATTTTTTCCTATGATTCATGTAGTCATATTGGGGTGGGTGGGGGTTCGGGGAAGCCACTCGGGAACATTGCTGGATAGTTTAAGAATTCAATGGATTTAATGACAGATCAAGATTGTATGTGATATATCAAACATTTCCTAGTTTTTCAGTATCAATGTTATGAATAAGTTTATAACAAATATATAGGATTGAATATGTATAATGAGATGCTCAAATACAAGAGGGAGGTGAATTGTACTCTTTAAAAATTCATTTCGAACCTTTAATGTTGATATAAAACATTCTTAAAGAAATTTTCTTAACATTAAGGAAAACTATTTCTTAATGATAGATTTTAACTTCAAGAAAACATAGTTTAACAAAGTTAAGAAAACATTCACAAAACATCTTAAAGAAACCTTTTCATAAACATTAAAGCCTTATGATAAAAATTTAAGAAATATTTTCTTAAAATAATGATTCTACCTTAAATCATATAGAATCTTTAATAAAGTCTGAGTAACGGTATTAGAAACTATAAGAAAGTTATACTTTATAACATTTAAAAAATTTCAAATATAGCAATGGAATTAAAACAACTTGTAATAGAAAACAAGTAAATATAAGATTCTTTTAACCCAAACAGAAGGGTATCCAACAACCTTGGATCTAGGTTCCTTGATTTATACTTTCAGGAAAGTCTATCTTACCAAATCCTAGGTAAGCCCTCAATTAGAAGATTGATATCTATCTTGCTATCCCTGAAATCCCTCTATTTATATGGAAATCAGAACATGTATCTTCTAAATCCAAAAGTCATTGATCTGCATGATCGGAGTCTACACAAAGTAAGTCTGAACAAGTTGTTCATGCCTGAACAAGTTTTCCATGACATCTACACGAAGCACTGAGAGTTTTAAGAGCCTATCTCTAGAAATAACTTCACAACATTGATCACTTTTCCATTCATTGTCCATCATCATTGTTTGCTTCATTCAAATGATCTTGTATTTATAGGAAAAACATCCCAATAGTCGTCTCCACTCCAACTGTCTTATTTTCCTTAAATTTCATAGGGACCTGAACACAAGTCAAACATACAATAGTTAGTTTGTAATAGATTGTATGACATTGTTTCAAGTATAAGAAACTATGTTATGTAAAAGATAAATGTTAAGTATAAGAAAACATAGAATCTAATAATATTTAAATGATACATTAAACAACTCTAACATTATCATGAAAATTGATTCTTAAGAAAAGGTAAATTGGATTTTGAAAACGGTATCAAATTTTTACTAGAATCGGAATCCTGAAACGGAATGACTTTTATACCAGATTCAGAATCATAAAAAAATGACTTTTGTACCGGATTCAGAATCATAAAATAGAATGACTTCTATTCCGGATTTGGAATCATAAAAAAATTCTTTTGTACTAGATTCAAAATAATAAAACGGAAAGAGAATTCTGTAAGTATAACTGAATGAGAATTCTGTAAGTATAATGGAATGAGAATTCTGTAAGTATAATAGAATTAAAATTCTATAAGTATAATGACATGAAAAATTCAGAACATACTCTAAAAAACAGAACATAAGAAAAAGTGTTTGTGATTTTCAAAACATAAGACCATAAGGAATGAAGAAGTCATAAGATAACCTTATTGACTCAGAAAACTCCCACTTTTTGGAAATCACAAACAAATTTTCTAAGGAAGATTATATTTACATAGATAAACAATATGAAAAAACTTATCTCCCCCTTTGAATAAGATTTAGGATGAATATGACTAACTCCCCCTTAGGTTATGTTTTCCAATGATAGTATTCTTGATCATAAGTATCTAGATTTCTTTTTTATGAAAATATATCCCCCTAATTTAGACATTTCTTCTTAAAAGAAACTACCCCTCACATAGACATTATCCTTTCATGACATCCTCCCACTTAATAGATTCTCCTCCTTTTGAGTCTTCATTAAATTCTTCCTTCAATTAAATTCTCCCCCTTTGTGATTTTCAAAAAGGAATGGAGAAGTATAAGATATACCTGTAAGGTTGAGCAAGAATACATTAAAAAACAAAGGAAAGACATGCAGGGAAATACTTAATGAAATTTTGGAAATAAGATTTAGATTACTACAAAACATCAGAAAAAAATATCATCCATCCTTCTTATACTCGGACAACATTTCTTTATCAATGCTTTAAGTTTCTTGACTCCCTTATGATCTCCTTGAAGCTTCTTTAGCAAAGGTATCTTGATATTGGTTCTTATTTTCTAAGGACAAGATCTTTTCTTCCTTATCTTTTATTCAATCATCTTGATTCTTAGTGAACTCTTCTTGAGTAGCCACCTTTTTCACTATTTCAGCTCTAACATCCTTCTCACTACTTACAGATTAGGAAAAAGAATTGAGTTGACTATCCTTCTCAGAGATTGATGCCTTAACCTTGTTGAACTTGGTTTCACAGGTATTGAAAGATCCATTTATTGAATCCATGATGTCAATAAACTGCATAAGTTCTTCATTGATGGTTTTGGTGCAGTTAAAGTCTTTCTTAAAAGTCTCCTTCGGAGCTTTGTAATCAATCAAAAGATTACTGAAGTCTGATTCTTGCTTGACCACCATGTCCATATGCATATCGGTCGATTCCTTCTTTTGATTCAGGGTTTCTTGCATCAGTTTACTCCCTAAATCTATATTTTCAAGAACCAGAATGGAGCTGACCAACATTCTAAAAGATATCTTGACAAAGTCATTTTCAACCGTTGATGAGGATTCTGAGCCTGAAACATCTTTTCATTTCTCAACTCCTCTTCAAGTTATGTAAGTTGGTTTCTCTATTCTCTTATAAGAAATATGAGGCATTTCCTTATAATATGAGGAAACCAAAAAATTCTTGCCTTTGTCAAGATTTCGAACTGGGGATTTTTCATCAGATACTTGGATAACATTAATATCTTATTGGTCATAATGCATAGCCTTTATCCAATCTTCATCACTCAAGGCTTCTTCAGGAGTCTTTGGTTAAAATTGGGAGAGGAATGAAACATGATTAACTCCATTCCATTAAAAACATCTAGTTCTTAATGGTTGGTTAAAATTTCCAATGATATTATCAATGGGATGATTCATTAGTAAAAACATACTTAGATTTTGAAAAACATGTTCATCAACATAAGGTATAAAATATTATGGTGTAAATGTTTCGGAAATATTTTCTTGAACATTATCCTTGACTAAAGTATCTTCTATTAAAGTTTGGAAATCAATTTTATAAAATATATCATAAAAACATTCAGGTTGTTTGTAAATGAATGGATCACATTCATCAAAATTAACATGTATAGTTTCTTCAACAATGCAAGTATTTTTATTAAAAACTTTGTATTCTTTAGAGTTAGTAGAGTAACCAAGGAAAATTTTGTCATCGGTTTTTGGTTCAAACTTATGTATGTTATCCTTGGTATTCAATATAAATACTTTGCAACAAAAAACTTTGAAGTAAGAAACTTTTGGTTTTTGTCCAGTCCATAACTCATAAAGTGTTTTATAAAGAAAATTTCTTATTAAAACTCAATTTATAGTATATCAATAAGTACTTAATGCCTCAGCCCAAAAATGTTTAGCAATATTGTATTCACTCAACATGGTTCTACTCACCTCTTGAGGAATACAATTTCTTCTTTTGACAACACAATTTTGTTGGGGAGTTCTTGGAGCTGAAAATTTGTGAGTAATACCTCTTTTTCTATAAAAAGTTTCAAAATCATAATTTTCAAATTCTCCACCATGATCACTATGAATAGTTATCAATGGTAGATTTTTCTCTTTTTTAAATTGAGCTCTAAAGTTTTTAAAATAATAAAAACATTTAGACTTCTTTACAAGAAAATAGACCTGATTAAATCTAGTATAGTCATAAACTAGGAAAAACAAATAGTATTTTCCTCAAATACTTCCATTTTTTGTTTGACCAAATAAGTCCATGTGCACTAACTGTAAGGCATTAGATGTTGTGACTTCACTAATATATTTATAGCTAGATTTATGTTTCTTGACATATTGACAAGGATCAAAGACTTTTGAAGAAGCAAACCTATGTTCCAGTAAATCATGAACAAGTTATTTCATAGAAAGATTACTAAGATTACTTAAGTTACAGTGTCCTAGTCTTCTACGCTAAATCCATGATTGGTTTTAAAATGTACTAAGTAAAGGTAGATCTTGACTTCTAAGGTCTTCTATGTTTATGGTATATACATTCTCATACCGAAGGGCAGAGAGAATAAACTCATCCTTGGAATTGTGAACTAAACATTTATCATTTCTAAAATTCACAATGTAACCTTCATCACATAATTGTCTTAGCTAATGAGATTGTTCTTATGAACTTTTACAAAAATAACATTTTAAATAATAGCTTTATCTAGAATAAAAATGTTACATATACTGAAAATTTCTCCTTGAGTGTTATCTCTAAAGGATATATTTCCACCTTTATTTTTTAAAACCTTTTTGAAATAGTCTTTTTTACCATTCATGTGCTAGGAACATCCACTATCCATGTACCATATGTTTTTGGTACTTCCATCATTATCCTAAAAGAGAAAGAGTTAGTTTTTTGGAATCCAAACTTTCTTGGATTCGGAATTTTTAGATAATAAAATCTTGTGTAACCATATTTTTTTAGAAAAATAAGCTTTATGAAACCCAAGGGGTTGAACTTTATATAAAGACCAATTTTTCTTCCAATGCCCACTACTTTGACATTTATTACAAAAAGGGGTTCTTGAAGGAACAATATAATTGTTTCTAAAAATTGGGTTTTTCATGAGAATAACCTAAACTATGATTATTACCATGAGGTCCGATTTGAGAATACATCTTGTCAAAATTTTCCTTACCAAAATTAAAATTTTCAGGAAGTTTCTTCAAGGAAAATATTTCAGATTATAGTCTCAGGACTAAATTCTTATCCTAATGAATAATAGATTTAGAGTTATGTTTATCCTCTAAAATATCTTTTTCTAAAAAAGATTTTTATGTTCCTTATAAAGTGTATCCTTCTCAAAATTTACATCCTCATGTTTCTTAGAAATATTTTCTGAAACATAATTTTTCTTATCAAGATCATTGGTATGATCTAAAATTTCGTTTATTAAAATAGATTCTATAGAGTTTTCTTTTTCAAGTTTCATTGAAACTTTAAAATTTATTATCTCAAGAAGATTAGAAAATCTAGAAGCTTCCTCATAAGAAGGAAAATCATTATCATTATCTGATGACGAAGATTCTTCATCTGAAGAAAAACCTTTATCTTGAAAATTTTCACTCAAAGACATATTGGTTAAGGATTCCGTAGTTTGTAACTTAGCAATAAGACAATGGTTTTGAAATGGAGCTCTGGATATTAGGCCAATATTCTTTTTCACAAATGATTCATATTTTTACGAATCATCAGAAGAATCTCCACCACTGGCACTCCAAGTGTCATTAACTTTCAAAACTTTCTTATGATTTGATCTGTAGAACTTCTTGATCCTCTCAGAATTCCTGTCTTTCTTGTCTCTTTTCTTAATAAAGGGACAATCAGATCTAATATGACCAGTTCTTCTATATTCACAACAGGTCACTTCTCTATATTTGTTATCTTTTCTATCTGTATTATTGTATATATATTTAAAGTTATTCTATCCAAAAATCATGTTCATCCTTTGAGCAAGATTTTATAACTCATTTTATGAAGCTTCACTTTCACTAGATCCAGATTTAATAACAAACATCTTAGATTTATATCATGTAATTCTCTTAGGAGTCTAGGCTTTCATATGATTTGAAGTAGTTGTTAAAGAAACACCTCCATTCCCATTCTTCTACTTAATATTATCACCATCTCTCCTCATTATGGTTTCATGTTGAAGGAGTGTTCCAAACAATTCATCAAGAGAAATCTTAGTAACATTCCTATTTTCATCTATTATTGTCCTCTTTGTTTCTCATTCCTTAGGCATGATGTCAATAATATTTTGTACAATAATCTAATCATCTAAACCTTTCTCACCCATGGATTGTCAACTATTGATGATAGTCATTAATATTTGTTGTACCCTACATATGGGTTATCCATAAGGAAAGAATAAACCAAGATACTCAGCTCCGAGCATAGCTCTTCTAGTTTCAATGAATTTGGAAGGTCCGAAGTGACTTACTTCAAGCTTCTTCTGAATAATTTTAGTAGCTTCATAAGATGAAATTTTTCTATATATGTTTTTAGTCATGGAACAAAGAAAATTTATATGTACCTTAAAGATAAGCAGGTATTCCACCTTTTCTATATTAGTAAAGGTTCTATGTTCCTTATAAAGAATATTATAATCTCCAGTTAACATAAAATAGTAGTATAAACTTGTGTTTATAAAAAAGGTATTCATTCTGTCTCTCCATCACTCATAATCATTTCCATCAAAGATCAGTGGTCTAGTAGGATTGAGATTATCTAGATATGCAACATGAATGTCTTCCATACTAAAAAATTTCAAATCACAAAACTAGTTAGAAGTAGAAGTTTATAAAAAAATATGAAGAAGTTAAGAAAAATAAAACATGAACAGGAAAACTTACATGTGGATATAAGTATTTTAGAGACCTCCTATGATACCAATTGTATAATCAAATATGTATAATGTGATGCTCAAATTCAAGAGGGGGATGAATTTTATTATTTAAAAGTTCCATTGGAACAGTTAAAGTTAATATAAAACATTCATAAGGAATATTTCTTAACCTTAAGGAAAACTATTTATTATGGTTAGATTTTAACATTAATAAAACATAGTTTAGCAAAGTTAATAAATCATTCAATAAACCTCTTAAATAATCCTTTTCATGAACTTTACAACCTTAAGATAAAAACATAAGAAATATTTTCATAAAAGAAATATTGCACATTAAAGTGTATAAAATATTTAATAAAGTCATAGTAATGGTATTAGAAAGTATAAGAAATTTATACTTTCTATATTTAACAATGATAAAATATATAAGCAAAATTAAAACAACTTAAAATAGAAAACAAGTAATAATAAGATTCTTTTTACCCAAAGAGAAGGGTATCCAACAACCTTGGATAAAGGTTCTAAGATTTATACTTTAAAGAATGTTTGTCTTACACAAACATAGGTAAGACCTCAATCCAAAGACCAGTATATGTCTTGCTATCCCTCCAAGCCCTCAATTTAGAAGGAAATCCGAACCTCTAGCTTCTAAATCCTAAAGCACTCTATCAGCATGATCAGAGCCTACAAAAATCAAGTCTGAACAAGTTTTTCATGCCTGAACAAGTTGTTCATGACATTCACATGAAGCACTAAGAGTTGTAAGAGCCACTCTCTCTCTCTAGAAATCACTTTACTACTTTGATCGCTTTTCCATTCACTATTCATAATCATTGTTTTCTTCATTCAAATGATCTTTTATTTATATGAAAAAACTTCCCAACGATCAGCTCCACTCCAACGGTCATATTTTCTTTAAATTTTGGAGGGACCAGGACACCGGTCGAACATACAATGTTTTTTTTATAACAGATTGTATGATATCATTTAAATTATAAGAAATGATGTTATGTTAAAGATAAATGTTAATGATAATAAAACGTATAATCTGATAATATTGGAATGATACATTAAACAACTCTATAATTATCAAGAAAATAGATTCTTAAGAAAAAGTAAATCAGATTGTGAAAATGGTATCAAATTCGTAAAAGAATTAGAATCGTGAAATGGATTGACATTTGTACCAGATTCAGAATCATAAAACAGAATGACCTTTTTACCGAATTTAGAATCATAAAACAAAATTACTTCTGTAAGAGATTCAAAATCATAAAACAAAAATACTTTTGTACTGGATTCAGAATCATAAAATAGAATGATTATTCAGTAAGTATAATAGAATGATAATTCTGTAAGTATAATGGAATGAGAATTATATAAGTATAACGGAATGATAATTCTGTAAGTATAATGAAATGACAAATTCAGAACTTATTAAAAAAATAGAACTTAAGAAAAAGTGTTTGTGATTTTCAAAACATAAGACCATAAGGAATGTATAAGTCATAAGATAACCTTATTGAATCAACAATATCATATATCTATAAGGGGGTTAACTATAGAAAGACTATGACAAAACGGTCACAATATTGTAAAATACTTTCATTATGAATCTAGTATCCAAAGATAGAAAAACATATAGGATCTAGAGTGTGTATTATTATGAGATGTAATGAATATTCTATTAGTTCCTTGTCCCCCTTATGACTAAAAAACTAGAATATACTTCACTGAATCATCATATGTAAAAGAAATAACTCTATAATAATCCCCAAATAATATTCCCATAACTTTAATATATTAATTTCCATGTCACCACATAATAAAAAATCCATCGAAAGAACAGAGGAAAGATATTCAGAAAAATGATTGATTGAAAACCCAAAAGGAAAATATCAACAAAAAATGGACTTATGTGGTTGAGGCGTGTGCACTAATCCATGGGGGAATATTTTTTAATACTTTATTGAAAGTAAAAATAGGAATATTAAAATTATCTCGATCTCCCAATCACTCTAATGATTTTTCATAGTACTAAACATAAGAGATCTACCCTAAATTACATAATAATTCCTTTCTAGAGGTTACCGTTTACACCTACATCCAATCCATGTGGGATGAAGTAAACCACCTCTTAGATACATTTTTGAACTCATCATTTTTCCAAAGTATCCTACCTCCTCAACATGCCCACTGGGTTGATTTTACCGATCTTAAAATATCACAGATATGGAATCCTGATTATATTATAATGAATAAACATTTAATGGTCTAACTCGTGTTGAACCTTACAACATCATCTAAAGAAATGTCACTCTACAGCTACTATGGAATCTCTATGTGGTCATTGGAAGCAAGGTCATTGATTTTTTTCCATTAAATGATTTAACATTTCATATTTTCTATAAAATTATTATCACAACTCAAAAATATCCCCATTTAGATTCACTTTTGTAATGTATCATTTTCTACTACAATTACCTATAAAAACTTCTTCTGAATTTTCCTGAATCAGCTTAATAGTTCCCCATCATTACTCCCTCTCATCCCACCAAACATATTGAAGTGAAGCACCACCACATCACTTCTTACGTTATGAACTATGTCAACATATCAACCAGATTCTTAATCCATTATATATTCCATAGGCCTAAAAATATTTTATCGAACAATGTCTTGATAAAGTGGTACTTCAGCTGGATATGCTTCATCCAATGATGAAAAATAAACAATATAACTAAGTAAATCATGATATATGAGTCACAAAATTACTTCCCAAGTACTAAATCTTTTATAAAATCCTCTAGTAAACCCTTTATAACTACCAACTCCTTCATTTCTTTGGTCACGGTGATATACATTACTTTTGTCCTTAAATGTGAAACGACTAGTGGGAGTTTAGATATACAAATTATTATCACTAATAATAAAGTAAAAACATATCTTTCAGTGATATATCATGAATCTAAATCACACATAATATAACATTTTGTAAATACTTGTAATGAAATGTGTGTTCTGAATTTGATTGATGAGTGTTTAAACACCATAATGTGATATATAATCCTCTTCGTACACTCCTTGTTCTCCCTTCTAGGGTTTTACATAACCCTGATGACAAATCTCAGTTCCTATGCAATGTGTGAATGAGTTAAAACCATAGAATACATCAATATAATGCTTGTTTAAAAGTGTAGAACCTTCAACATGTACTCAACCTCCACATTCACTCAAGGTAACTTCTCCTTACTTAGCATAAAGTCCCGGACCAGGGGTGTGGCCAAATTCTTCACATCCAAAAACCAATATAATACACAACCATCTAGTTATAGGTGACCTAGGTCCGATATGATAAACCATAACATGCATATCATACATTCTTTATCCTCAATATTCTATTTACCAGACCATGATGATTTATCTCAAAGCATCTTGATGACTCCAACATTAGTTCATTGATCCTTTCTTTCACAGGTCCAATTATCATCTTGTCATCCAAAAAAAGTATATGGATAATGAAACATCAATAATAAAATACATTTTGATAAGAAAAATTGTAATCCATAATCTAGATCAAATTATGTTCCATAAAATCATTGAGATTATAATTTCAACACCTTGGTGATTTCCTGAAAAAATATAGTCTACATTTGATCTTACACACATGTCCCTGGTTCCATTGATCATAGAAACGATCTGGATTCACTATATTGATTTATTCATCTAAATATCTATGAATTAAACCTATCATAACATCAATTTACTCAAGATGATGATATTTTGTTGTAGCCATACTAAAAAGTGTTTTGATAGTTATGTGGTTAGCTACTAGAGAAAATATTTCGGAGAAATATTCTCCTTGCATCTATTAAAATATCTTCACAAAAATCATTTCCTAGTACTTATTCCTAACATATTACACTTCCATCAGTCGATAAACCCTTTTATTGTGAATAATGTTCTTAAAATTAGGTCTCTCCACTAGTTTTTATGTTCTAGACACATGGAGAGGCTAATTTTTATAACTTATATATAAATCCTTCTATTTCAAATCCATAAAACTCCTTACCTAAAACTAGAATCCAAGATCGATGTCACCTATTATAAGTAGATAATGAAAAGTACCCTCACACCATTAAACTTGCTGACATTCCATGGTAAATATCTATTGTTATCCCAAAATTTTAGATCCTTATAATATAACAACTTATAGAATGTGGACTTTCGGTTCTCAATAATTAGAAATCCTTGAAATCTACAATATATCATGCATATAAAACACAATCAAAACTTGACCCCTTTCAGAGGGTAACTCCATTGGATGTTCTGGTGCTTCCCAAACTATCATTCTTCCTAAATTTGTTAGAAAATGAATTTCATTCATTTTTCCATCATGGTGAACTTGAGATTCTAATGATACATTTTTTCATAATAATTTTTCACCAATTCCTGATCCATCCATAGAATAACCTCATTATATATAACACACAAAATTCTACTAAATTTTCATGAATCAATTTCAGAGAGTTGAAATATAGACTCTTCATCACCAAATCTAAAAAACATACACACTTGAGATGTAGACTCCATCATGTCTCATTCCATGGAATCAAAATGTGAATTAGGAAGTGATATTAAGACATTGAGGTGGTTAAAATAAAAAATTATTTTGGATGAAATTCTATCAAAAAATGATTTCCTAATGGAAAATAATTGACTCTCATTGTCTAATATTACTATATAGTTTATATCCTTCCCCAAAAACTATTTATTGAATAATATATTAATCCTAAAAATAAATTATTCTCAAAAAGACCTATTCATCCTATCCAAATTTGTTTTTATACAAATTCTATGGAATGGTTTTCCCAAAAGGGATTTTCTTCCTATAACAAAACCTTAAAAAAATCCCTACTTTCATACTCACCAACATTATTTGATTATAATCACTTAAATTTACATTAGGTATCCTTCTCAACTTTGAACATCCATTCAAAAAAATTCTCAAATAACTATGACTTGTTTTTTAGGATGTATGCCCAAAAATTATGTGTAGATCTGTCAATGAATATAATATAGTAGATTAAACCTCTGTAAGAATGTATCATAATTATACCCTAAACATTTATGTGAACCAACCCAAACTCATAATATTTTTCTTTTTCCCTTCTATTTATTTCCATTGAGTAATTTCTTTCATGTTCCATACTACTTCCTAGATGTCTCTAGAAATGACTTGGCATTTAGAATATTTACTCTCTTCTCATTAAGATGAAATAGATAATCATTCCAATGATTAGTGGAGGTAACTTCTATAATATGAATTTATCCTTCTAAAAACCCAATAAGATACAAGTTCCCATCCATTACTCAATTTTCTACTACCATATATATATGTGAAATATTCTAAATTACTTCCATAAATATTACATAGAAGCCAGATTCATCATGTTGTTCCATGGAGATCATGTTCTTCCTTATTTTGGAGATGTGCTTCGTTCTATGAAAGTTAAAAAAAAATATTTTATTCCTTTTACAGATAAAGACATATCCCATGCCAAAAATTCTCAATAGATTTTACATCCACTAGATAAAATCTACCCTATCTTATAGATATGTAATTTTTTATACTCTCCCTCTTGAATATTGAATGTAACGAATCTCTAGAGTCTATCACCCAATACTCAAGTGATTTGGAATCACATAGGAGAAAACCACTATTTCCCTCTAAAATAGAGTTCAAAAGTCCACTATAATAA
The DNA here is from genome assembly GCA_963277665.1 of Viscum album. NCBI lineage: Eukaryota > Viridiplantae > Streptophyta > Magnoliopsida > Santalales > Viscaceae > Viscum > Viscum album. Next base: position 1,325,100,008 of record OY728160.1, read on the forward strand.
CAAAATATTCTAAATTTCTCTCTCTGACCACTCAAATAATTTTTATATATCCTTTCTTACCATAATTACAATAATGAGGATCCCTATATTTCATGATAGATATGCTTTAGTTCTTTTTAGATATCCATTCATTTTTTGTTTAATATTTTATCTAGTAGTAGACCCTCAACCATCGGCGCCATAATGGTTATTAGAAGATACTAGGTTCTAATCTTATTTAATTAATTTATTCTAGATCAGGTCCCATAAGTTCAGGAACATAAAATATATATTTCCATAATAATTAATCCCAACTTTCATCATCACATCACATGAATCTAGAATAGATGATAAATTGTGTCTCCAAATTCTTACTTTACTAATTCCACCAGAAAAAATTGTATCGAATTCATTTATATGATTATCTACAAACCTTCCTTCTGTAATTTTCATTCCAAATAGTTTCCTTTTTACGAACATGTTCTTCTTCTACATGATATTCTAAAACATATAAACAAGGGTATTCATGAGTTCCAACGTGGAATTCACTTCCCATATGTTGAAAGTATCATAAAAGTTATATTCACATCATCCAAGTGGCATTTCTTATCCATACACTCCCATTATTATTTTTTCCATTCCTCATTATTATCCTCAATTAAATAGAATACTAAATAATTTTTCTAAAATACAATATTTATATGTATTTTAAAAAACCTAAAATTTATTTCATAAATCTTATGTAGATAACAATTTCTCCCATATGACACCACCCATCTAAAATTATTAATTCCCCCTACTTCTAGTATACATAAAATAATATTTTATAAACTAATAATCAATGTTCTACTAAATTGGTTGGGGAAGAATACTTTTGTTAAACCAAGATATTAGAGACCTTCATTAGGTAATGTTCCTCTAGAAACACATCATAGATAAGCTATGATACCACTTTTTTGGTCCACAACTTCCTTCCAACAAAACTACCATAAGATACTTCACACCGAATTCATGTTTAGAAGAAATAACATTGTAATAAATCCCATATGAAACACTCAGAACATTGAAAATGTTTACACAAAAGTCCCCAAATAGTAACATAAATCCTCAAGAATAACATAGGAATGTCTATCTGAAACAATGATCTAAATAACACCTGAAAGATAAAAAACATCAAATAAATTATTATGTTCTTCCAGAGTGCACCATAATCCATGGGGAAATCTATTTCACTTTTTATTTGAAGTAAAAAATATTAATATTATAATGGTGTTGATATTTAAATTTATATAATGATTTTTATAGTAATGATCAATAGTAATCCTCTCTACCTTAAGTTGTAATTCCCTTCCAGTGCTTCAAGTCACCTCCACAACTTGATCTACAAAGGATAACTCCCTCCTCCTCTAAGATCTAAAAAACAAAAACTGTATGTGTTGAAATATTTCCACCACCTTAATGTAATCGGAAATTTGAATGTTTCCATTCTAAATATGACATAGATATGAGATCATTCACATAATTTATTGAATGATATTCTAAGGGTATGTCTCATTTGGAACCACCCTACATATTCAGGTGAACTAACACTCTTCCACTACCACCCCATCCCCATGTGGCCATTGGAAGTAATGTCATTAGTTCTTCTTATTCCATTGATCAAAAATTTCCTCTTTCCAGATAAATGAATATCACACCTCAGTATATACATGTAAAATGACATATTATATATATATGTAATGGTTTGGTCATCTAAATTATTATCTAATTATTTTTGTTTTATTACCAGATCAGGGAGTGTGGGTATGGAAATCCTCTATGGTTATCATAATAGATATAGAACAAAAGTATAAAATAACTTAAAAAATAAAAATACTAACTATGTAAATATTAATTACCTCATACAAACATCTATTTAATACTCCTAATGTGGTGTATGCCATTATCAACTCTAACAATAACTTATTATATTAATAATTATTACAATTTAATAAACCATTCACTCTAAATTAATACACCCAACAAGAATAACGGGAACCATACTCAGTAAACAATGAGAAAATGATAAAGTCATGACCCATTATTTGCATTATACTACTAAACATTCATGGTCCTAATATTAAAAAATCCTTAATTATTAAATATAAATTAATGGTTAAAATTATCTAATTTCATTGAAATAAAAATTAATAAATACCAAGTTACATACCTTTACCATAATGATATGTTTTTATAGTAATTTATCACGAATAATCCTTACCTATGCACTACACATGAATACCTCATCTTATCAACATGATTACACCATGCTTTGGTTTAATCACTATGAATATTCTTAACCCATCTATCATTTATTAGTGAAAAAAAAGAATAACCATATAACATAAGGTGATATGATTACCTTGGACTTAATGAAATAACACCCCAATTTCCTTGAACCAAAAGGAGGTTATGAGAGAGTTAAAGAGGTGAAAATGATGGGATCCCCTCTCTTGTATAATGATATAGTCCAAAGAGACTAAGGGATTAAAATGAAACCTCATTTAAATGACCAAACATCTCCAAAAAACAATTATTGGACTTGATACTTACCTTATAGACTTTAAATAGTGGCATGATGGATTACTGAGTTCTTCATCTAATACCATCAAAAATTTAGTTCATAAACCAATAGGACAACCAAACTAGTTTCTTTATGAGGTACTTAGTGAAATCAATCCATGTACATGGTGGTTAATGTGGAAACAACCATTTATGTTGATGTTCATACTACCAAAGAATATTCTATTTTAATTTTACACCTACTATTTTATTGATGAAGAATCCATTTTTACACATAAAACATTCCTCTAACTTCATCCCATTAAATAATTATAAAAATATAAAATTCACCATATCTCCAAAAGCAACAGAATTTCAACTTCCTTTTATTCAACTAACATGTGAAGGAATATGTTATTATATGATACAAATATAATCATTGAAATTTTCTTGGGAAAAATAATAGGAAATATAATTATCATGATTTATGATATGTAATATCACTAAATATGGTCAATGTTATGCTAAATATTATATAATACTCTATTGATGAGTCGAACATTCCAGATCAATATTTAATTTTCAAATAAGTCATAAAGATATTTTTTGTTATGAATCCATTAATGAGAAATTAAAGAAACTTATCTTACTTGTCATATATGAATAAAATAAGGAGAACATAGAGAATCTTTTATACTAGTAGATTTATATAAAAAGGGATACATTACAATCTAACTATCCAGATGTCTATAATAAAGAAATAATGAATATAAAAGGAATATATGCAATTAATGTGTAATTTTAGTTATTTGATCTATTAATAAGGGTTTTATATGGAAAAAGTCTTTGTGAAGTTTTATGTTGTGCATGGGATGCATGGAAGGAATAAGAGGTTCACAATTCGACCCACTAAATACAAAGGTAAAATTATTTCCCCATGAAGAACATGTATATATCTAGTGAAGGAGTTCGAAAACTTTTTTGGGTGTATCTAGAAGCTTATTCAAGTGTTTGAAATGAATTTAAATGGATTTTCAATGGTAATGATTTGTAAGAAACACATGGTTCAATCTATATATAGATTATGCCAATAAATGAGATGGAATCCATCTAAAAAAGATCAAAATTTTGTGTGAAGATTCTAATATAAGATCTATTGGATGAGTATATAATGAAGAAGGATAAAAAATAGAAAAAATTATTAGGTGAAAGGAAATGAACATTAATATATTAGTACTCTCCAAAATCTAATTAAAGAATATTAAAGAAGTAGAAAGTAAATATTTTATGAATATGTATTACAACTCACCTATGTGAGTGAAAATAGTAGTAGTAATGAATCTATATGGATTATCAGAGTACCCAAATGATATTAGAGGTTGATTATAAAAATAAACTAGTAAGTAGGTATCCCAAGGAAATGATATAATATATAACCATGGGTTTATGGAATTTTTCTTATTCATACATATTGTTTTTCTTTATGAGCTTGCATAGTAGTGAGACACTTATTATTAGTAAGAGTTTCTGAAACCTTGTTAGTTGACCATGTATAGGGTGATCATCCTAAACATGTACTTGATAAATGATGTTTAGTTTTATTTGTGTATAATTATTGAAATATTCCCACTTCCCTGGGATTAGAGCATAATGGATACATTCTTTATTCATATATTTTTAGGTGTGGGTGTGATGATTGGTGGATGAATGAACCTTAATAAATATGAAAAATTAAAAAATTAATGAATATTTTTAAAAGAGACACTGCTAAAACATTGGTCATGATAAGATCATACTTTGATAGGTATAACTAATTATGTAATTAAGAATATGTTAAACATTTCCATTCCTTTATTCAACCCACCACTCAGAGTGTCACACATTAGTTATCAAACAACTACCCACAAATTAAGATGTCATTTTAAACTATAAATTGATTTTTAATCATCAGATGTGTTAATATAGTATTTATAAAAAATGTTTTAGACAATATTGGTAAATGGGTGATCATTTTAAATTAATATAATTTCGATTCAATAATAGTTTTCATATTAGTTTTTGGATAACTGTGCATCATGGTTTCCATTGAATGATATATTGGTGTCCCATAAAATTATAGGATGTTTGGTATTAAGCTATATTGGTTCCAATGATATTTAATGATTCTCTTAGGGTTATTTTTAAAATATTTGACTAATAGAAAAAATAATAATAATATTTTAGGAAAATAAAATAATATATTCTCTCTTTTTCAAAGATGGTATCTGTGTATACTTAAAGATATCATCAAATATATATACACACTACATTGGTAGGGGAAGAAGTTGGATTTTTGGTTCATTAAAAAATTTGAGATCCTTAATAATTTCCATGAGTTTTAATAGAGGTTTTATTTTACAATAAAATTATAAATACTATATATATATATTAATTTATTTATTAGGTCCAAATTATATTAATTTCATATAGACCTGTTATATGTGTCTAAAATTGAGGTTGTTGATGTACTCAAAGATCTATCATACCAAAAGTGAAAAATGGGCATTATATAGAGGCAAGATCAATTCCCAAGGAGGCATTAAATTTTGATAGTTTATGTTTAGTTATATAAACAGGTACTGTAAAATACCATGAGTATACATTAAAAACTACCCAATTTTTCATTACATTTAAAAATACCATTTATTTATCATTGTTAAAATGAATTTGTATGATTGTTAAAGGTGGTAATATGTAAAAACATAAATCTTAAATTTAATTTATATGTATTATAATATTTTTAATGGGAATTATGGATTTTATAATAATTTCATGGAAGATTAAATATCATTATAATGTTAAATAATTATTATATGGAGTTTATTTTATGATACACTATACTATATAGGTTTTGTACACATCATTTTCATAACAAACCCATTATACACATAATGATGATGTTTAATTTTTAGACATAATAAATTAATTTCATACATGATTATTAACAAAGAGAATATTTTAGATTGATTATGAAATAGGATATATCATTCTATCCAATTAAATGATTCCTACAACAGGTTTTTAGTGTTTCATATTTACAATATTTTTATTTGAGTATAATATTAGTGATGAAAAAATCACATATGTGATAAATATGATCACCTATGTATTATTTGGTCACCCCTTAAATCATTATTTTAAATACTAGGCTCCAATTTACCTTTTGGGAGGGAATTTGGATGAGATATTTCTTCCAAACAACTTTCAATCTTATGTTAGTAAGAAAATTGAAATCAATCTATCAAAACTAACTATGAAAAAATACTAAAATAAAAAAATGGTAAGTACATGGATATTTAACATGGTTCACACAAATGGTTATATCCAAATAGAATACGCTAAAAAAAATTTATTATACCTAGAATAAACTAATACAATATTATGTAAATGAAATATTTTAGAATTTCTCATAGTTTATTCTTAGGATTATATACTTTTTTATCTATTTCCTTACTACCTCGGGATAAGGTTATGAAGAAATGTAATGATAAATTCATTACATTGAATAGTATCAAATAAAATCAATACAAAAATCTAGTTTAGGTATTTAGAATGATCTCTAGATTCATAATTGTTTCTAGATATTTTATATCATTGAATTATTTAATCCAAAAACAAACTTATCTTTATAATTCTAAATTTTTTATAGTTCCACTTTTTTGTGTCCTTTAAAATTTTTTCTTCAAACCATTCAATTTTACAAGAAATTTCCTTTCTAATTTATCCCAATCTCTCCAAAAAAAAATTAGTTTTCATTCCACTATTTGTTTTTTGAATATTCCTTAATAACATTTTTAATGATCATGTTAAATATCACATTAATTAATATTATATTCCCATATTTTGAAAAAACCAAAAATTTTATAAGTTACATATATCATGAAAATCATTGTGTAATGTGTTTTTTCATGGTTTAGTAAATGTAAAATCATTTTTCTATCAAAAAATCATACCCGAATAACTTACATATCCCAAAAATAATGAACTTTTAATTTTATAAAATACACTAAATAAAACATTTATAAGATAATGAATTTTAGTATAATATAATAATTTATCCATTCCAAATTAAGGATTCATATTATTTCCTAATACCCTTGATCATAATGCATAACCCCAACCACATATCGTAGAAAACTTATCCATAGATCATGGCCAAATTTAATAGAAAAACCCACAAATTGTAATGTAATTTTAAAACTATCTCATTGTGTGATGAAGGAAAGATATATAAAGTAAATTTAAAATCAATAGACTATATACTTTCGTTATGTAAGTGAATAGTCATAAAAATTAATTGATATATTCTATATAAATTTTTGAAATAAAAAATATGGACTAAATCCCCCAAATAATGGATTTTGGAGAAATAAAAGTAATGTATTTTGAGAAATATAAAACTAAAGAGAGGAATATGTGAGAATAACCAAGAGGTAACTTATTTTAAAAATGGTATAGAAATTTGAGTTAGATGTGGGAGAAATATCACGTATAATTAGGAAAAGGGGAGGAGTTGGAATCCATTTTTATATGATTTCTCAAGAGGGAGAAGAAACGATTTTATCCTTTTAATAATTGAAAAAAAAATTATTAAAAAATTCCCCCCAGAGACCAATGATAATTTATTCTCCCTTATTGTGTTTCCTTTTTCTAGTGAATGTTGGGAAAGGGTCCACTATCTATCTGGTATTCCAATTGATTATTATATCCCCTTCTGCATCTCCTTTGGGTACCCTGTACTAGGATATTGTATAATAAATGATATTTAGTATAAAGTATAACTTTTTTTCATTGAAATTGTTTTTTCAAATTTAGTTCTCATCCTACACCAACACCTCCCACAACCTAAAGATAAAAAATATATGTGAAATAACTGAAAATATTTGAATTTATAACACTGTAAAAGAGGTTCATTACTAAGATTAGACAATAAAAAATTTTATCCTAGAAATGTTTCATTAAATTTTCAACTCAGTTCAACCAAATAATAACCAAAAAAGTTTCACCACATAACCTTAGTCAAGCCTCTCTATATTCTAGAGAGTGTTCACTAGTAGCGTGGGTTTATCTAAACCTATGGAAGTCTATACCATTGAAATTAGATAACCATAAATAACAGTGAAAGAAAAATGATAAATCATCACCCATGATCAAATAAAAAATATAATTTTTTTACCATGATCCGAACATAAAAATAGCATACCACATACTATGATATATGACACACATGAATGTTATCCATGTATACATCCTTCTAATGATCATATAACAAATTGATCCAAACCATATATAGATATATGTTGAAAATAAATGAAAAGGAGACTACTACCTTGTCTTATACATATCCTAGGACCTATATCAAATTACTTTCTAAGATCTCATACCATATCCACCATTACTAGGGTCATATTATAAACATGCATGTCAACCATATTGTTTTCACATCAACTAGAGTGAAAGTAACTATTGTGAGTAAAAATACATAATAAAATAATAATGGTATGACTAAAAAATATAGAATCTATAACTTCATACATGAATTAATATACACCTAACTAATAATAAACAACAATAATAAAAACAATATTTGCAACAAATGATGCTAAAAAGGAACCTCATGTGAAACCATACCTTCTTTATACCTTGTTGATACCAGTCTAAATATACCACCTGTAACAAATGGATTAGAATAGAATTCCTTATTACAACCATAATCCATCCACAGAATTATATATTTCAAAATTAACATTAATAATTTTGATTTAATAAACATAATCTTCTTATAATCATATTGCACAATGTTATTTAATCATGAATCAATATTATATTTTTTGGTGTAGTGTATAACCGATTAATAATATCATATATAATATTTACATATAATCCCTTTACATGAACAAAATATAAATAGAATGGGAATAGAATCATATACTAGTAACAATATCAAGGGTGAATATGAAAAATATCATTCACCAAAAATATCTAGTAAATGGTAATGAAGGCCCTATCATAAAAATATCTAGTGAGTGGGTATCACCACATCACAAAAAATATATAAAGGATCTATGGGCATTTAGTCTCATAGATAAACAATATCAATGATCCATGGGAATAAAATATCATATCATCAACAATATTAACAATCCATGGGGTAATATCCCATACTATAACAATATCAAGGATGCAAGGGAATATCATCCCATGCTATAACAATATCAATGATCCATGTGTATATCATCCCATACTATATAAATATGAAGGATCCATCAGCATGTCATAAGATTCATTGATTATATGAAGTTTTTATGCACAAATCATCCAATAATATTACAATATTAGGTATCCATGGGAATATCATCACATACTATAACAATAATAATGATCCAGGGGTTTATCATCCCGTACTATAACAATACCAATTATCCATGGGCATGTTATCCCATACCATCATCCAAATCATATAAAGTGGGCATAACTTCCTTTTTCAATATAAATATCATGGTATATTGTTATCACCTGGTATACTTTTAGTATATCATGAAAATATAAATAGCTACACATTCCATAACTAATAAAAAAGTTCTACTAAAGCATACACATAACATATCAATAGTATATCACACAATATTACAAAATTAAATATATAATTGAATAACATAAATTAGAATAACGTCTAATTCATGTTTAGTTCAATACATGGTTGGGTAACTCACATACACAATACGTTCTCCCCATTCCCTACCAATGGTATTAATGGCCCAAAAAAATTAAATTAATGGTGAATTATCCTCACTCATTTCCATAAGAAAATAAAGACATTTGGATTATAGAAATACCAAAACACTTTCTTCAATATGAAACTCCTATTAAAATTATCATTAATGAGTTATCTATCATCAATGGTAACTCTAAAGAACCTATCAAGTTTAATTATCTCATTATATACCAAAGGAACACTGGTTTTGAGTTTTTGCCTAAGGATATCGACACATTACATTAGGCCCAAGGTAATAAATAACCATAAAACCATAAAATATCACACAAAATACCATTAATAATCATAATAATACTCACTCTACTTCCTAATCAACATGGAAGAAAAGTTCATTTAATTATGAATCATTATAATACATCTATAAGAACTATACATCATATGTCACTTGAAAACTCATGTAAACCAATAAGTAATCTTAGGGACTACCTTCCTCAATATAGAGTTATCCCATCATGTGAAGATAAACATCCATAAAAAAACTAAACCAAGAATATACCATCCACTTCCATTTACAGGTGGCCCTAACTCTATTATAAAATTAATATAATTAATTATATACCTAGTATAATTAATCATGTCATATAATAATATAGCCATCCAATTATGAATAATCTTTGAAATTCTTACTAGATAATGTAATATTTCCAATAACTTTAGAAATTTGGTTAAAATCATAACCAGAGTATACTAGGTCTTATCCCATTTAAATGCCTCAAATTTATACATTGATTTTCCATCCAATTCCTTTCTAAAAATATTTTACTAAATAATGGCAACAATTTAATTCTCCAGAAACTATTAACAATCATGATTAATGATCCATAAAAATCCACCTCTATCCACTAGAAACAAAATCCCCATCATCATAACTACATTCCACCATTATTTGACGCAATTTAAATGAAAATCCCAGTTCTAATCCTTTAAAATCAATGTGAGAAGAAATTAAAAATGAGGGAAGATAGGATAATAACCACCCAAAAATCTCTGAAGTAATCCCCTCAATTATTTTTAGCCTAAAGGTTAGAATGTAAATAGGAAAAGGGGAGAATGGGTGAGACTCCACCGTATCTCAAATGACCTAATGAAAAGAACTCCGAATGGGGTATAAAATAAAGGGGGATGAAATGATCATTCTACCTCTAAGAAACCTATACCTATCGTGTACCCAACTCAACAACACCAACTACTTAGTATATAATCAAGTAACTTTTGAATGGGAACCAGTTACTCAGTGTTCGACACCTGTGGACACTCCTCTTGGTCTCACCACATGGAACGTTATGTGTATAAACCAGGTACCCAGTGGCTTGTTTCATCCTCCACCATTCACTATTCAACTTACTAAACACCTCTAAATCATATTCATGTATTTTAATCCAAACTACCACATTAAAAACATCATTTCTATCTTTTAAAATAAATTTATAAACACAAATATCCCTTTTGAATTCAAAATTAAATCTTATCATGGTTTTCACTCAATTAAGAACTGGTATACCTTAAAACCTAGTGACTTATAATGACATGGGTTGTTACAAACACCATCAAACCTAATTGGTGGAAATATAGAACTATTGAGCTCACTTATCAGTCTATCGCTATCATATTTCCTTTTAGATAATTCAATTTCAAAAATACATATATACTTGGAGAACCATATTCACACTAATTTTATTTTTAATTGGATCTATAATACTCATGGATTACCTTTGAATGATGGTTTTTCCTAAAAATATTCAAAATTAGCACTAATATTTGGAATTAGGTTTAGATAATTACATTAAGTCTGATGTATATAGATTTTTTATTTAATAATAGTATATCTTATAGGAAGTTACTATTGATATATTAAAGTATCAATTTTCTCTATGATCACAAACATCCCAATAAAAGGGGGTCTAAGCTTTCTCAGTCTCTGTAACAGCCTATTTCCCCACAATAGATACACTCTTACAAATATGTAACTAACAATCTCATTCTCTAGATTTCAACATCACCGGTTTGAATATGATCTCTACCTTCTCTGAGTATAAGCCAACATCTTCTTGGGCACCAATATATATATTTGTGGTATCTTACTCGAGATATAATCTAATCATAGTCTCAACATAAATCCTTCACTCCAATTCTAGCATATAAACTAATCAATTCCCAAATTACATACTTGATTATGTAAATTTGGTATTAATGGTTTATCATGTGTGATAAGTACTAACCTATATTTTACCATACCATTTTATTTCAACCCACCAATGAAAACATTACACTAGTTCCAATGAATCATGTTCTTCAAAAATGATATCCCAAACCCTTGGATATATATAAACACTCTATCACCAACTTCAATCCCCTAATAGATGATGGTATATGCCTGTAATGAACCAATATCTTATAATATTCATACCTAATAATCTCTTGATCACACACACATGAACCTACATCATTTCATACACTCTATTAATTAAAAAAACTTGTTTTGTTTACATTTCATCATGATCTCTAGAAAAATACTAATATAATCCATCTTGACCAACACACTAACTCGGCCAACAAAATGTCTATAATTTTTTATTGAGTATACTATATTCTCCTTGAACTTGTAGATTGTCACCCAAAAAGAATATTTTTTATGAATTTAACAAATCCCAGACAAACTAAATATAAATTATCCATATTATTTTAATGATAAACTGAAATATAAACCATAATAGGTATGAATTATCATGACATGTCACCCATGATGATCAAGCTTATCCTCCCATGATAAGATTCACATTCAAAACAAGATTTTATTCCCACCATAGGATTATCCTCATCCCTTCTAAAAAATTCAATTTTTTCTCATGATTTTATTTAAATATTTAAAGACCATATGTCTCAATCCATGATCTTCATAGCCTAACTATTTAATTCTATTTTACTCATAATAGGTCATAGGTTTCATGGTGTTTCACAACACCACTAACCATATTAGAAACATCCAATTGCTAATATACCTTATCTCGAATAAGAATCTTTAAGAAGGATCACATAGGTATATCAAATTATATATTTTACCTTGTAATTCCTTGATTAAAATTATAATATTAAACATTCCTAAAAACCAGTGAACTCCTTAAACATTTGAGATAGCAAAATTTAGGATATGGTGAAACTCTAGTCACATTCTAGAAAAATATAGTATGGGCACCTCGTATTTTTATATCCACAAATATTATTATGTACCTTATCAAAAACATAATATATATTCCATACCCTTACAAACTAGGAGAACATAAATATGGTACACTCGTCTATATTAATGAGGTTTTTAACCCCATCATCGACTAATATAGTATTTTTCATCCCAATCCCCATTATGCTATATTTTGTTTTATCGAATAATCAATAAACTTCTAACACTATTAAGTGGTTAAAAATACAAGGCATTTATTTCAAATTCCTTCGTGACTAACTCAAGGATTATTTTGAAGTATAATTGCAATATACAATGTAAAAATGAATCCTCAATGCCCTTCTTGTGACACCCATGATGTCATTGACATATATTTATTATTTTAATTGCTAATTCTTTGATTTTTATGGATATTGGTTTGAAAATTTGGAAATTTGAAAAATAATTTAAAATGATTGGGTAAAAATTAATGGCCTCGTAGGCCATGAATTATAAAATATTCAATCTAATATGGTTCTCACTATCACATGAATGATCATAGAAACCATGAAATTAGGATATCGATTTTAATAAAATGTGGTTATCTTAAAATTTTATTTTTTATTTTTTAACCTAATTCATTATCCACATAGAATATTTGAGTGTCCACCAAAATAGATCTCCATTCCAATCCTTATTCATTATCATTGTATTTATTGAATATTTATTGTTTTTATGGTTGTTCATCAACTAAATTTATGTTTAGGTTCTCCTTTCTCTACCCTCTTCCCTCATTTATTCTTTCACCCTATAAATCATTTTTTTACAACTCTATCCAATCATGAGGAAAAATAATTATTAAGCGATGTCTAAATTTCTGGGTTTTGTTTCATAGTGTGTTCTAATTCCCTACCAAGAACAAATCGATACTTATTTGGTGAAAACTTGTTAAATACACTCATATATGGTAGGATCATCAATCCATTTTCATTGTTTTAAAAACTCATCCATACTTGGGTGTTAAAAATTAATTTTTGTCTCTCTAAATCTTCATTTATTCTTTTCTATTTTTTTAGATTAATTAATTGATAATGACATATACACATTCTTGAAAAAACACTTGTATTTTATGATTTTTCTTCTATTAATATATATAAATATTTTTTAATTTCAATTTTTATTCCAAATATGAAATTATAATTCCTTGTGATTATGAGATTGTTATAAATAATGTTAATTATTGATTTTAGGATATTAAATGTTGATTATTCATGATCTAGGTTCTTATTATTTATTATACTATTTGACGGTGAAATGAGAGACATTATGATCAATATATTTTTCATATTGATTGTGGTTTGATGCTTATTATAGAGAATAATAGTTTAAATTGTGATATTATTATGATATTACATTCTTGTTATGATTTCTCTATGAATATTACTAATATTTATGATTTCAAAATAACCAAAAAAATGCCTTTAATTACATTTTTTCTCCAGTTAGTTGAGGAACCCAATTAATATTCAATGGGAAAATTGGTTAATAAGGTAACATGACTACAATTAGGATGAATCAATTTTATTTATCTAGGTCATGAGTTATTATAATCATTAGATCATATTAGTTTCTCTATGATTTTTTTTATATTCTTGATAAGTGTTTTTTCATGAGTTTAGATTTCTAAAAAATATTTTTTATATGATAAATATTTTGATACTCTTTTATTTAAAAATAATGTGGTGAAAAATTATATTATTTCATAAAAAACTTTAATTTTTAAAAGAATGAGTGTTTTTTATTGATTTCAAAATAACATGTGTTGTTTTGTTTGTATATAATATTTGTGGTATCCTACTGTGAAGTTATTCTCATATACAAGATAAAAAATTTATTGTGCATGTAGGACTTTTTTTAACCTAATACAGGTGAGAATAATGTATCTTCCTCTATTGGTGGTGTTCCATATTTTTCGATTGTGAGATTTGGTAAAGGAAACTAATAGGAGGTTTACATGGGAAATAAAGTACTGCGTTATTTTTTCATTCTGGGAATGTTCTGATCTATTTTTTTGATGTATTATATAAGGGGATACATAAACCATTTCCATTTATTTATATTCATTTTTTAATATCATGTATAAAATTTTATTATATTTTATTGATACTTCGATGTTTGAATATTAGAATATATTTTTTTTTGGAAATACAATGTTTTAATTTTAGAGTATATTTTATTTTCATTTTTAAGATAACATGTTTATATAGGATGTCAAGTTCAATAAATATTTGTATCTATAAACTATTGTCTAGTTAAAATTTTTAATCAAGTTTCAATATCATGTTTCATAATTTTAAACTCATCAATGATTGTGTTTTCAGAGAGGTATGTAGTTTGGGGAGTGTTTTGAGGAATCAAGACAGCCTTGAGAGGATACACATTATTCTTTCAAGAAAATAAGATGTTGGGTTATTGTCACCACTCGATAGTTCATGGCCTAGTACCTACAACACGATGGAATTGGGTAGTGATATTTCTTTGAAATAGGGGCCATCAGTTAGATGATGGGTATTACTAGATATCCAATGGACTTAAAAAGTAGATAAATTGACATTTTCCCATTTGATTTTAATAGGGGTATCCTCCCTCTGATCCTTTAGTGGTGCGTGTGGTAATGGGTTATGAACCACTTTCTCATCTATCCTCTCCATATAATTTTTGGTTGTTTTGGAGTCATTGTAATGGTGGATTTAGGTACATATCATTGACATTTGGTCTCCTATCTCCCTATCCCTCTCTCTCATTTTTAATTTTTGGTGTTTGAGTAAAGGGGTTTGATTCAAATTCCACTGGTGCATGGTTGAATCAGCTAGTTTATTAGGGGATTTAACTTTACCTTGGAAGAGGATAACCCAAGACATTGTCTACACTTTGTTTTTCATAATATTTTTGAAGGTACATCTCCATATTAAATTATTGTGTGTTTTAACTTTGAAATTAAACGATAATAATTATAAAATTTTCTTTGTGGCGTGGGGATTTTTCGGGTGTTGACGATAGTGGTTCACAGTGGACCTCCTACGAGTTGTTGGCATCTGTTCCAATGTGGTGTGATGACACATTTGGGGATGAATGTGTGGAGAAAATACCAGTTGAATGAGGACCATACCATATGAGTTTTTATGGGCCTTAGTAGTTTTTTTAGTCCTTAATGATAAATCAAAATTCTGCAATTGAGGTATGTGGTATCACATTCTATCCCTATGAAATTTAGGTATATACATGTTTTATATGGATTCTTGGGGATTCCATTAAAGTAGATTCCCCCAATTAATTTAATTTAATATTTTAAGTAAATAATACTAATTAATTAAAATTGGAGAGTTCAATTGTTCATAAACAAACCTTGTTTGATGGAGTCCCGCTGATGGTCGAGGCAGAGACTTTGAGATACTAGATGGCCTTTAGCCCTCTTAGGAGGTGATTATGGACCATAATGTCCTTTTATCTAGAATATATTGTCTTTAGAAGCCTCCAAGATTGAGTCTATGTAATAATTGTTGTTCATAGTCTGTTTGGGTCTTAAAATATCTCTTCATGGACTATGATCCATCAGGGATCATCAAAAGAAGGATGGGATGAGAAAACCTATTCCATATGATGTGACCAGGACTAGCTGGATAGTTTTTATATATTCCTATAATGAGTTGGATAATTAGGTCATCCTAGATAATCCTTCATAACTAAGATAGGTAGTTATTTATCTCTTGGTTTGTTCTCATGTGGAGTGACCCATGTTGTTGGTGAGGCCATACTACATATTTGATGTTTTCAATAGGCACTATGTCCTATAGTGTCAAGTGTTGAGCATTGACCATGATTGAGAATGATGTCCCATGTGAAGTTTCCTTGGTAGTAATGATACAAAGGGGACCCAATGGGTTCTCCTATGATATACTGAACCATGGTTATTCTATAAGATATGGTACCAGTTGTCACCACAAAAACCTTACCAGACTGGTGAGCCCAATGTGTTGTGGGAAGTGGTTTTTGGCATGGGTGTTCTACTAAAGATTGCATTTAATTAATTTAAATCTAGTTATTTAATGGGATGTTAGAGTGGATATGAAATGAATGGGATACCAAGTTCAAGGATCCGGGTACACAGTTGGGCTATGATGTTTTTAGTTTTGATAATTCTTTAGGTTAATACGGGGTGATGAGTATGAATATTAATAATGTTTTCAATTTATTTATAGTTACATGATAATTTAAAGATTATATTCAAGATAAATGGTTTCAACATGATTATGGGTTATAGGAATGGATGTTAGATTCTTGAGGGTGAGATGAAGTTTGTTTGATTCTTGGGGTTGAGATGTATGGTTACTTAATGCAGGAGGGTTAGATTTTTGGTTACTTGATTCCTACGGAAGAGATGAATGGTTTGTTAAATACTGAGGGTGATGTTATTAATTACATGATTCATGAGGGAGAGATATTTGGTTCTTAGATTCCTTAGTGCATATCCATGGTTACATGTTTTTTCTAAGGGAAGGAATAAGGTATGGACACGGAATTTCTTTCCGGTTATTTACATCGGGGAGAAAGGACAGAGGCATCTAGAACTAACCAATGTAGTTGTTGTCAATAGAAATCACATACATGAGGATCCAAAAATGTATTTCATTTATTTATTAGCATTTAAATATTTCATATGATCATGTCACATTCACATATCATTGTATTGTGGGTTAGTAAGGGACTATGTCGGTGGTTATATACTACATTTTATACTCACACCCTTCCCAGGCTACCTCTACACTTGGGTACACTACAATACATTCACTTGGTTGTAGTGACATTTTTTCCTAAGACCCAAGATAGGTTTCATATGATTATGAAGGATGAAATCAACGGTATTAGGATACTAGATGAGGATTGGATCCGAGATGTAGTAGATTCCTATTGTTTTCTAATTTTTTTATACTCTCTATATATGACCATTATAATAGGTAGTTATTGTATGTAATACATGGATTTTTGGGCCATTATTTCATTTTATTTGTTATTCAGTTTTGTTTATATTTATTTTTCTTCTTTCACCTTAGTTATTATTGGATATTATGTTTGGTTATTTGATACTCATTACACGCTATGATATTGGGTTATAGTATCCCCAGAGTACCACCTTAGACTCCTGATAATAGTAAAAGGCCTCTAGTATATGAAGTGGTGTGACTAAGGTAATATGGAAACCATCCATCCTAGAATCAGTTAGTGTTAACTGGTGGTGGTACATTACAAAGTGGTTTTACATTTTATTTTATTTTCATATTATTTTTTGTGATTTATTTTTCTAGATATGTTTGAATTTGATAGAACCTATGATGGAAACAAAGATGGTTAGTCAAGAAAACCTATTCTCATAAGAATATCAAGTAACATTCGATATGGGGATTCAATTCATGGTATTTGATATTACAATTGTATTTTATTTTGTCCTATATTGGTTCACATGTGGTTTTATGATTTTCTGATTTTTGTATTATGGAATTTTTCTATTAGACTATTAGTAGATGGCCAGTGTTTGGGTTTGACTGTTGACCTATGAATGGAAGAGTGTCTCATGCATCATATATGTTTTTTAGGATTCACATGACATATAGTCCTGTAAGAGTTTTATTTCATTGAAGAATGTGAATTTATTGTTTAATGTGTTAATAACTACTTATAATAAATTTTCCAATGTATGTACTTCAAAAGGAATCATTTTCATAAAGCTCTATATGTATATAGACTTCGTTAAGATTGAGGGGAATGTGGATTTAAATTAAAAGGTTTGATAGTGAGGACTACAGACAAATCCTAATAAATATTAGGTTCAGTGACCCTAGTAGGATGATAAAGACACATGGTTTCTATGTTATTGAGCACTTATAGGGTATTTTTTCTTAACATAAATTATTTATAGTGTCTATTAAAATATTATATATACCTTACCATGTATCTTGGAATAAAATTCTACTAAAAAACCCATGTGTGTGTTTTTCATGGTACAGACCACTTAGGATTTGTAATTCTAAATGGGTGTGTTGAGGTAGGGTGGGATAATCCAACATGGGATTGATCTTTCATGGGTTTTATATTTCATGGGTTTTCTATATAATCCCACATATTATGTGAAATAAGATTCAATTATTCCCCTCCCCAATTAATCTTGTGGGTATCCCATGTACTCTCTCACATTTAATAAAATATATATTATTTATAATCATTTAAAGATTTTTTCTATTTAGTAATGGTAGTTTTGGGAGAATTTTGGATCTACTATAGCAAGAATTTTTTTCGATTTGATGGAATATTTTTTGTGGGATAATTGTGTCATGTGGTGATACTAATGTGGTGTCGAACTATTGTAAAGCAATGTAGGTGTGTGATCGATGAGGGGAGATGAATGGTGATGTTGATTATGAGGTGATGTGAATGGATGATCCTATGGATGAAAGATGAATATATAGGTGATGATCAATTTTAGAGGAGGCTATTAAGGTTCCCATGAGGTCCTTTACAATTTTTTTAATATAAAAATAAAATTAATCAATAATAATAATACATCAACAGAAAAAATATTTTGATTACAATAACTCTATTAGAATTGATGCTATGTGAAAGGGAGATGAAGTCTATTTTTTCTGATTTTGGATGTAATTCCATATAAATATGGTTAATATTTATTTATAATTATTATAATATCATATTAAAATAATAAATATAAACCTACTTAAAATTCACTTGTGAATAAATAGTGAATTAGTATGACCGTTATGATGTTAAATCATATTTCATGGTTTAATCATGATTTTTTATAAAAATAAAAAAATATATAAAATAACCAGGTATTGTGAAAATAATTTTTTTTTTAATAATGTGCATGGGTAAGTCTGACTGTAGTCGGGCACAACCCACCTTGGCTCGCACCCACATGTGCTCCAACTACATTGTCCCATTCTCTTAATTGTATAATTTTTTAGTGATACACCACCCAATATTAAAAAATAACATAGGCCTCAAGACTATTTTTAATTACTAACTTGGATGATTTCATTGGTCATAGAAAGAGTTAACCAGTGATACACAAACCTCCAGGGAGTGGCCTAAGGTTAAAATGCTCAGATATTATGGGTGACCTAGTTTTAGGTGGTGGTTTTGTCATGTAATTTAATCGTACGTGTGACACTATGAGTGGGTGTTTGGAATGTATATTACCTAGGATCAGATATAGGAGCATGGATGATTCCCATTTGACTATGATTTTTATTATTTTGACATAGGGTCTAGCAGGATTTACCAAGTGACCCTTTGTGAGACATATTTTGTAAGGCTAGGTTGGAGACATTGAGACACTTTGTTTTGTATTATACCATAGTGGCTCAGTGTTTTTATGTTCAAGGGATACCTATGTGAGAGGTTATAAATTTTTTGGTTTTATTTAGTGAATAGATGTTTGGGTAGGTGCTTTTGTTTGAGAATTTTGCGTGAGAGGTACTCATGGTTTGGGTATGGGTATGATGATTTTGTTATTTTCTACGGAATCCCCTAGAGTTCTTGGGTGTCCTGACTAGAATAAAAAATATGACCATTTTGGTTTGTGACCTTTTTAGCCAGTGGGTGTGGGTAAAGTGTTGAACTAGGGTGACGTATTACCCTGTGCATTTGGTTGTGCTATTAGCAACATGGTCATATCCTGGGTGGATGTTCCTGACAGTAGTGTTGGGTGGTGGTTAAGTATGTGTATGATATTGGCATGACATAGGGAATGGGTGGATTCATGTTGATTAAGGATTTTGTTGTGGGGTAGGCATTGGTTTGTGAATCATGGAATGATTAGTGTTCCCAACTTTGAAGTGGAGTTCCAAGGGACCTCCAAGCTTATCGAGACTAACATGTTTGGAATCCAAGAAAACATGTCCGTGGTAGAGGACAACTCACATGTGTGGGAGTCAGGTGTGGAATCGATGATGACCATGATTCGGTGGAGTGTTGATGGTAATCTATGAGATACTTATGGGAATGGAGGCCCAAATATCTTGTTATTATTATTGAAATATCCCCATATGGTAGGAAATACATTGGAAATGGATTGGGTTCATTGGAATAGGCATCCTGAGGGTTAACATGGGAACACATTGTCTAGGGGACTCTCTATTAGGGGTAATAATTAGGTGAGTGTGGCTAAAAAATGAGAGGCAGAGATGTATGATAATGGGACCTATAGAAGTTTCACTCAGAGGGGGTGAGAATTGTATCATTTTGTGGTGATACAACTTTATGGTCACCATGGATGATTTTCTCTTGGTATAAGGATAAGTTATGAATATGTTTTCCATGTTAGCACTATGTAATGAGTGGATTTTTACATTATATTAGTTATGTATGATGATGGATCAGGTATGTGTTATGGTGATCAAAAATTCATTTTGGTAGTGTGAAAAAAAGGATGCTTCTAATGAGGAGAGTGGGATGTCAGACATGAGAAATTATCCCTTGTTTAATATGGGTCATGGGAGTGTACGAATAGACATTGGATAATCATTTTAAAATTCATATTTCAGTCAATAAATGGTCCCGAGTGCTAATGGATACCTTGGTGAATTCCAGGTTCATGTTTGAATACAGAATCTACTGAAATCAGAGTGTGGGTGTTAGAGTCAATATGGCTTTGAAAACCCAAACCAGATTCAAATTGAGGGTGTGTTGGCATGTGTGGTGTGACTCGAAAATATTTTGGGTGGATTAAAAATACAATTGTGCGGTTAAACCAAAAGTAACTCATGGAAATCAGTGTGCATTATATAATTACCAATGGTTACCTCTAGAATAAATGCATAATTATTGGGTTTTGGTGACACGTTGGTGGCAAGATATGAGTATTTCTAAGGAAGGTTAGGAATAATTGGTTTGACTTTAATTTCCATGTCTATTTAGATGGGGTTAGTTTTAAATTGAATCTTTCATGTTGTTTTAGACATGATAGATTTTATTGTATTGTTTGTCAAGTCATTTTGGGAAAAGTCTGTGTAACTGGAGTTTATTTTAGGTCTTTTAGGATGTGGAACATTGAGATCAGAACTGAGAACTGAGAGTTACATTCTCATATGTTATTGTGAATTGTGAGTTTGGAACCTTGTAAGGTGAATCATTTCAATATGTATGTGGAATAAAAATATAAATTTCCAAAGTTGGAAGTGAAAAATAAGTGGAGTTGGAAATTAAATCCTAACAACTATGAAGGGGACTACTATGGTCAAGGTGATGTGTTAGGAAGTGATGTAACTTACTTTTTGGTTAGATATTCTAGAGTAAGTCTCAAATTGGTATTTCTATGGGGGGTAAAAAAGTTTACTCATATTTTGGTGGTTTAAATTAATTACCTTTTTAGTGGTGCTTTAGGAGAGCATTGGGAATATAGAGGTGTAACATGACCATTTGATTGGGAATTAATGACAAAGATATATTGAGATGTTAGGTTGGATGTCTACTCATACTTATTTAGGATTATATGTAATATAGTGGGGAGGTTATAGGATCTAGTGTACATACGTAAATTCAAGTTCATTTAATATTTGAATTTTCAAAGTTGTTGTTGGGTTGGATTTTGAACTATGTTTTGGGATCATGTTCTGGAAGTATTGTATCATTAAATAATGTGTTTTTTGTGATATTTATAGTTTGGGTAGTATCACAAGGGTGTGATATGGACCTAGGAAGGACCAAGTGGTTTCAATTGTTGAAAAAAATCACCAATCCATAGGCCAACTTGTGGTTTTAGTAAAATATGTTTTTTTAGATGTGCTCACCACTAATGGACCATCACCTATGAGCTAGTTGAACTGGGAAATACACCCTATTGAGAAAAGGGTCCACCATCTATTCTATGGAATATATCATACAGATGTTAGACTTAAATATGGTGAAGATTTCATTTTTCATCATCAATGTAACAAGGAGGAATCCATCCTTCTATCCATCGGTGTTGAATAAGTTAAAGGTATTTGAACACCATTCACTTACTTCTTATCCCCATGATGTTTAAGTGTTTTGAAGTCATTTTTCTAGAAAAAATTTGGTACACCTCTACCAATGTTTGTATCCTTTTTCCGTATCCCTTTCTATATTTTTAATATTCATTTTCTAGGTGTAGGGTTTTGGTTTCAATTGCACTGGATAATGATGGAATCAACAGGTTCATATGGGGATCTCACTCTCCCAATGAAGATGAGGACTTGGGATGACTTTAATATTTTTTGGATCATCATTTTGAATATTTTACAAGGAAAATAACAATTTATCATGGTTTTATACATAAATATTTAATTTTAATTCTTATGGGATCGTTGGTATAAGAAGTATATTTTTCTTGGGGATCTGTCGGTGAATCACAATGAACCTACTATGACTAGTTGTTAATGGTTCTAGTGTAGTGTGTTGAACCATTATGGGAACAAGATGTATATATGAGACTGTTTCAGCAAGGATGATGTTTTTTGGGATTGGATAGGCATTAAAAGCTATTATTGACCCATGGTGATAAAATTGAATTCATCAAAAGTTATAGGTGGTCTTATATACATACACTATGGAATTTATACTTTTATATGTCGCATATAGATGTTAAAGGGAACCATTGAAGGTGATTCCCATGGTTAATTTAATGAAATAAAATGTTTTAATTAAATTAATTTCTTTAATGGAAATGCGAATTCACCACATGCCACAAAAAACTCTTGTGTGATAGCTTGTCACCTCATTTGCTGATGATCAAGTCCATGACATAGAGACACCGAATGGACTTCATCACCCATGTAAGGTGAAGATGGAACAATGAGACATTTTTCCCTAACATAACGTCTATAGACACCTCCATGCTAGATGTGAGGGTGGACCTAGATATCACAGGTTGTGTGGGCCTTATAGGATCTATTTATAGACTATGATCCGTTTGGGATCACTGGGGTAAGGAAGGGATGAGAGACCATCTTCAATTTGATGTTTCTAGACCAGAGTGGGTAGAACTTTTGTATATTAGGGATGGGTTTTGTACAAATCCATACCATGAGATACCATTTATGCAGTGGGTCATCTTTTGATGGTTACCCATGTGGTGAGACCGAGGGGACCTAGTGGGTTCCATTGTTGTAATGAGATTGAGGGGATGCATTTGGTGTCCTGATGATAAACCAACCCTGATAAGGTGTGTGGGAGATAGTAGAGGGTTTCACCTTGGAACCTATATTAGAATTTTAGCCTTATGGGCTATGGACACTGGTGTTAGGTGTGGTAATTTGGCCAACACATGTGTTTATTTTATTTATGGTGTGTTATGGAATGTTCCCTCAGGGAGTTTGTAACATTGATGAGCTGCCATGCCTATGGATTCAGATACATGTTTGTTCAAACATGTTTTTTAATTATATAATTATTAATTTTAATAGGGGTTAATGAATATGATCATTAATAATGTTATGAACTAGCTTAAGAGTTTCTTGATAATGTGAATTTTCTTTTCAAGATTCACTATTATGTTATGGTAGAGGGTGATATGAATGGTTGTTTCATTCCAATGGAATAGTTGTATTGTTTTTTGATTCTTGAGTGTGACACAACAAAAAATAATTTCAAAAGAATATTAATCTTGATATCTTTCTTAACACAGGACACTGAGTTTTAAGCGATTTAACATAGATTACAAAAATATTTTTATTTAAATGTGGTCATTTTAATTAACCATTGAATTGGTATGTATAAATATGTGTAATCTCATTATGAAATATATTTATAATGTTGGAACTCAATAAAAATGTATTGATTTATTATTTGGATATAAGTTCTTAATTTTTAGTAATGTCATTTTATGCTTCAAAAATGAATTTTATTCAAAAATTGTTTTTACTGAATTTTCTGTGTGGAAATTATAATTAATATATACCAATTTTAGAAAGTTTACTTTATAAAATAAACATAATTTTTGAAATAATTATACAATAATTATCTTAGTGTAAAACATTGAGATATTTCAAAGATGATTGATTTCTCAGTAAATAGTGAAATATATAGGTTTTCTATTCATTAAATCAAGTAATTAAAAATATTATTATATTTGGGAATTGGTATTAAGGTTATATATGATCTAGTTGATTCATAATAATCTAATTAATTCTCTTTCAAACATAAAAACTCATTTTTTTATATAAGTATATTTTTTTCGTAAAAAATCATTTTTATTAAAATAGTTTTCCATTTTGTTTTATGAATTTATTTTAAAATTGGTTTCATCCACTTATGGAGATTAAATGAGGAAATATTTATACCATATTTCGAATCATGAGGATCAAATTTTGTATATATTCTTTTTTTGTCATTGTGAATTGTAATAATGATAAATATTTATCTCCTCGCAAAGTGTAAAATATGTAAAACATTGTAAAAACCATCAGACAAGCTATGATGATAAACCCAATACATGACCTTATTTCAATTTATGGAATTAATTAAACCATATACATGCAGAATTATAATATATTGAATTTTGGTGACATTTTCCCTTGATAATTCAATTTATATTATTTTATGAAATGAAAAATCCAAAATGTCAGTCGCTTGAATTTAATGTCTCTAATATTTTTCCATAAAGATAAAAAGAGGAAAAGTTCAATTAAAAAGTTTTATTTGATTAAATAACTAATTTTTTATCATGCAAATTTTTGTATAATTTTTTTTATTGATTAATTACCATAAATTCATAGCAATAGTAACATATGATTTATTTAATTAATAGAAAAATAAAAAAATGATTTTAAAATAGTTAAAGTAATACGATCTAGTTGAATTAATGTGTTTTATGATTTTTAAGATAAAAATCATAATGAATTTAAATTCAGGCTAATTAAATAGTTTCAAAAATGAAATTAATGAAATTTTATAAAAAATTAATATTTTTTAAATTATTTAAAAATTAGAAAATTATTTTCTGGGGATAAGTAAGATTATAAATGGTCTAAAATTTTAACCCTTTTCCTTTTAGGATATAATTGGTAACTTATAAGTAATCATATAACCTTTTAAGATTTAAAAATTCATTACCATAGTTGAGGGGGGTAATGAAGGGGTTAAACCAAAATATAAGGCCTAAAATGAAACCAACAATAGTATAAATTTTATTATATTGGAATATTTAGACCTTATACCATTTTTTTGATTCTCTACACATATTGAAGAATATTTATTTAGAATGTCTTAAATATATTTCATTTTTTTAGTAATTTCATGTGTGTCTTTTCTATCCTGTTTAAAATGACACACCTTCTCTCTTTTGTTTACACCACCACGATCCATCTAGATCAATAAAACCCTACCCAATTGTCTTATAAACATCCCTATACCAGAATTATATATTCTTTTCTTTTTAATTACCATTTCAAGTGTAATTTCCTAGACCTAGATCCCACTCAACAATATCACAAGCCCAGTTGGCCCCATGGCCTCAAGAACATCTCCCTAAACACCGGAGGCTACCTACTAGCAATGAGGGACTACGTGTATCAGTGGGGAGAATATTCCATAAACACCAAAGTGTAAAATAGAAGAAAATTAATAATATTCAATAGATAAAATACATAACTCAAGAATAATACTAATAAATGAACAAGACATGATTATATATATACAATGAAAGAATCTTTATCATATATAGATGATGATGATATACATGTCATATATCAATTAATGTAGCAAAAATAGGTACATAGTAGTACAAAATAATACGTGTAATCAAAATACCAAAAAGATCAAATAGTCTATCTTGAAATAGCATCGTGATCCTCAGCTCGGTTGTAACACCCCAAGCTTCCATAGTATGTTCCCCTTTGAATAATGTAATAGCTTTCATTGTATGTAACTTCGAGATTCTAACACACTGCGACCAATCAAACTAGCCATTATTAATATTCATTCCCACTTTTTTAAATTTTATAAATTTTATCTTTCAAAATAGACTTCATTTTTGGATTCAGAATATCGAAATTAGCTTAGGGTGAATTTTTGGTATTTTCTGAAAGCTTTCAATTTTTTTTATGAATAGTGAAAAACACTGAGTTATAGTTTAAAACCGAATTTTTATTTACATAATTAATTATTTTATTTAAATTTATTTTTGGTCAAAATAGATAGATAATACCTATATATGTTCAATTTAATTCATTGGATTCATTTTATACTAATATTGGATATATAAAATTTTATTGAACTTTTCACCGTCTTTTACCAACCTCCTAGGAGCATTTGAAAATTTATATAAAACATAATTTTACCGCTTCTGTGAGTTGAATTTCAAAAATCCTAAAGACATGGTTAATATCAAGGAGTAAAATGTGGTTGAATAAGATAAAAATAATTTTTGGTGAATAGTAACTTTTAACTTTTATTTACCACGGTTAAAAGTTAATAGGGTTGTTAAAGATAAAAATGATATTATTATTACCCTAACACATGTCTTCATTCTATTTGATATGTATAATTCGACCAAAAACCCATAGAAATAAAATATGAATCTCTTTGGTCCACTTGGATTAGATTAGGACATTTATTATTATTTAATTTAAAGAAGAGTTAAAAGAGTTAAAATCAATGTTTAATAACTAAAACATTTTTAATAGAGGGTTAACCATAATATAAATTAGACTATAAAAATTCATTATAAAGATAAAAAAATTTCCTACATAATGGTATTTTATTATATTTTTTGTACATTAAATAATTTAATTTATTTATGATACAATTATGATGCAGTGATTACCTAATTAATGAAATATTAAAATAATTGATTTTATAAATATCAAAATATATGTAATTTGAAACTTTTTATGAATTAAACTAATTTTATAGGTTAATATGAAATATTAGGGTTGGTTAGATGAAATTTTTTCGAAGTAATAATGCTATTATGAATTTAGCAAAAACAAAATACCAAATAGTGTCAAAATTGACATAAAAGAGTTTTCAAAACAAATATTATATTATTAATTGATATTCTATTCCTAAATAACTATGGTTCGGCCAAAATACTTATATAATTATAGGTGTATAATTAATGAACTACTTTGGGGTTTCTTGGACGTATATAGTATGTTTATTAACCATATAATATAAAAATACAAAGAGACATTGTAAATGTCCAACTATTTAACTAAGAGTTAAATCTAAATGAAAAGGTTAATATAGTGACCCAAACCTATATAAAACCTATTGTTTGAGTGGTTTTCAACCCATACCAACCTTATCCTTTAAATAATCTATGATGGAGCCATTAGAAACCGAAAATGATTTTATTATAAAATAATATTTTCATCTTTTCCTAAGGTGCCCCTCACCCCTCTTATAGAAGGGCACTCCTCCTTACCTCAAATTCACACCTTAAAAGCCTTTTTTCTCAGACATAATCTACCAAAATACCCTCTCAACTACCCTCCCTTCATCCTAGAGGCCTTCCTTTAGTCATAAAGCCAACTTATGGATCCCTTTTGATCAAATCAAAAGGAAGAACCTGAAGAAGAGGTAAATATTTCAACGCGTCATTCAAGTTCCTTTTATCATCCACTTCTTCTTTATTTGTTGTTTCCATTATAAAATAATAACTCCAATATCTTCTATACACTGTGATTTTATTATAATTATGGTACAACCATATTCATTATTCTATCCATCCTTTGAATGACATGTCACCATACGTGCGTACGTATGGCTTACCGTCTCCACGTCGTGGTGTAATTGTTATTCAATACATTATTATTTGTATGGGTATAATAATTATTTTTAATTGATGTAAATAATAAATATTACATGATAATGATTATTTATATATGATATACCATCCAATTATATATTATTTTAATATCAAAATATTGATATTGTCACTCGTACGTACGCACGGATTACCGTCTCTACGAACGCGATGACATTCATTCCCCATCATAATCCATTCAAGACTAATTTTCATTAGATGATTAAAAATAATGTTTAAATACTTAATATCATTCTGAACATGAATAAGATAAATCCTATTCAAAACAAACACTACTTATGAAACAAAGCATATAAAGGAAAACAAATCAGTTAACACCCAAACGATGATAATATTAAAATATTATTAACAAAGAAATATTAAAAGATAATATATGATATCATCTTAATGTATATTATTCTTGAATAATTTAATAACAATTATTTAACCATTATACATGAGTTTAATCTTCCATCAACCAAGGAAAAGTACAATGTAAGGGGTTTCTTATCTCACTTTTAATTCCATGAGATTTCCATTGTTCGCCACTTATTTAATGCATGCGGTGTATTGTGTACTGCCATTTGATATATATTATCATGATTATCCTTATATTAATGGTATTATGTGATTAATTTGGTGGGTATTAACTTTTTTCACATTAATATATTGATTAAAACATGGTAAATATTTTTCATCTCACTTACTATTCCCGTGAGATTCATGTTATATTGCCACTATTTTCTTTTGTGTTGTGTATTTACAACCTAGTGATTGTATTCTTGGTGTAATATACTTTAATTTATGGGTATTTATATCTTCATTTTATGCTCCTTATTTCATGGGATGTTTGTTTTGTAAGTTACCAAATTGGTAAGGTAATTTCAAATTTCAATTTCCACTCATTCGATTTTACGCATACTTTATTGATTATTTTACTCCAAGATTATGTGTGGAATCACTATTTATTATTTATGTTTTAATTTACACTACAATTTCTATGTATATACTTTTTATACACATAATCACTCCGCTGATAAATTTTCAAGTCATTGATATGAGCTTGATAAGGGTAATTTTAACTCAATCTCTATTTATTGAGTTAAACATCCAATTCATTGGTGTTGTTTTTACAAGAATATGTGTGAATGTACTCTTATTGTTTTACACTGAATATCCAATCCTATATAGTGTATTTATATTTGTCACACATAATTATGTCATTTATTTTTCCTTAACCTAAATATACGGTCTTCATAATAGATGTCATCTTAATTTACATTTCATTGAGACTTCTTTGTTATTATACACGAATTCACTTTTATACGGTGTATATAATTTACATTGACATAGTATATCATGAATCCCTTTATTCTCATGATATTATAAATTTTTTATTACCTCATTTATTTGTATTCAAGTGTCTCTCTTTTGGATAGGAACTCTAACTAAACTATCATTTTAAATGTTTTAAAGATTTATTATTCTAAATCTTTCTCATTAATGTCCATGTTTTAAAATTGTTTTTAAGGATTTATTTATATGAACATTAATGTTTTAAAATTAAAATAGCATTTAAATGTTTCAAAGTGGTATGGGACACTTTGATTCAAAAATATATTTTTAAACGGCTTCTTGACAAATAGTGTGACTTTTAAATGTTTTCAAGAAAAGGGTGGACATTTCTCTCAAATAGTTTTGATGATTATTTTCATCTATGTCAGTATCCTTCATTATTCTTGATTGAGGTTAATCTGTTACCATAAAATCGTCCATATTGTATTGAATGAGTAATGTTTGACTGTGGATGTGGTATATTTATTCCATTCATGGTTTGTGGATAATGTATTGACATTTCTTATGCTAGTTTCAGTCTGAATGTTTATGTTGTGCATCATACTTTTCTTAGGAGAAATACATTGGACTTAGTAAGTGACAGGTGGAGCCTGCTATAACTCCTCGATGCATCGGTAGGTCTCATGAGACAAAATAGTGTCTTGGCATAAGGCCTTGGAAAAATCTTATTTGTAGTCTTGGTACAAGGCCTTTATTATGTGGTTATGAAGACTAGAATTATTCGTTCCATCATTATGAATGTGGATATTGATATTTCATGTGATTATTAGACTAGTAGATTATACATGAGAGTAATTAAATGGAATTATTTTGATTTATATTTTCCATTTTATGATGATGTTTATGTTGAAAAGGATTTTGTTTTAGTTCTATAAATTACCATAAATTTTTATGCCTATTTATGAAAGTTTCTCTATATTGTTATCTTTACTGAGCATATAAGCTCACCCCTTTCTATGTTTTATTTTTCCCAGAATGTGAAGAAGTATATTATGACTGACCTGCAGGCATAGACTATGTGATCTCAGTGTTGTATATGGAAACAATGTTGTTATAGTTTTCTATTTTATGATGTAATGTAAACTGTATGAATGTATCCAGTACTTACAAGGCTACTAAACTAATCGGTCTTTCGAGACTTGATCTTTTGTGATCATGACAATGATACGTAATAATGCACCGACTATGGGCTTCTGGGGTTGGGGCATTATAGTTGGTATTAGAGTATGGTTAGTACAAACCTTGGAAACTAGATTTTGATAAACTCTTATTAGAGAACACAGCCCTAAGATAGACTTTGAGGATAAGTATAGAATAACATCCTAAAATTTTGGTATTGTAGAGATTTTGTGAGTTTTCCAGGAAATTCATCCATGTCTGGATATGAGCAGGTAGAGGCGGCTCTGGCACAAATGTACCTAGGGGTAAAACCCAAAAACATAGCTTTGATCTGGACTCGAATGGGAACTACTTCATGACAACGGACCTTGCTTCACTCTTGGTTACGACACTCCCAGGGGGTATGCTTAGGATAATTTACATTTTCTTTATGAACCGATTTGAATAATTTTAAAAACAAGATGATAATAAAAGACCTTGGTTAATCCTAATGTGTTTCAAATTGAAAATATGGTGTCATGATTTTATCTAAATGATTTTATGACTACTATTACTCACACAATGCTCTCTGGTTTTAGTCAATGGTCGGATTCCAAGGAAGTCATAGTAACTTTGAGCATGATGTACAAGGTGGGAATGTGGGTGGAAATGAGCAACAAAATGAAATTATGATAGGCATAAAAGACATCATGTTCATGCCAAATTAGTTTTCCAAAAATATGATCAACAACATATATATTAACCAACTCCCTGACTCAATAAAGAAGAGAAAGTTTATGAATAACAATAACTCCCGTAGTGGAGACCCTGGAGAAAAGAATGCTCAATTTTCATCATGCATGAAATGTGGAAGAAGACACCCAGGAAAGTGTCTCAATGTAATAAAGAAATTCTTTATATGTGGGAAATAAGGACATAAAGTAAATAATTGTCGAGGAAAAATGAAGAGTATTATGGAAGAAAATAAAAATGGTCCTAAGAATCCATTTACAGTCATTGGCTGTAAATTTAGGGGATCTGGCCATTACCCGAGTGAATTCACTATTCTATAGGATATTTTCCTGGTCAAAGAATAAGATATGTGGAAAAAAATGGTTGGATAAATGTTTAAAGTTATCCGTGCTCCTTGTTGATGGGATTACTTTTGAATAATTTTCTCTTGTATTTGTAACCCTATAGTTTTTCATGTGAAAATGATATTTGAGGAAGAATTATCTTTTCTCTTGTGGATAGAGTTATAAATAACCATTTGGTTTTATATGTTCATTGGGTTTGAGGCAATTACAATTTATTATATTTTGGGATGAAAATGCAAGGTAAGATAAAACATTTGTTGTTAAATTATGTTATGGTTATTTTGAGAAATTTATATCATTTTGGTAATGTTATAAAATATAGTTTTTGAAAAAGGATAACACGCAGACTGTGTGACAACCTGTCGCGTCAGACAAAGTGGTGGTAATCGAACCCACAACCGGAGTGTGATTGGAATTTATCGCCTACCATTAGACTACGTGAAGTCTCGGGTTAGTGTGACTAATTATTTTTAGTTAAATGTTTTTATTGATAAATAATAAGTTGATTTGGGATCTTATGAATTATCAAATATATACCCATATAATAGTAAAATGATTTGGTAATTAAGTGATAAGTGTTATTTTGGAAGACGTTTTCTCAATTAGGAACACTATATGCCTAAGAAAAATATAATACTATGGGATTTCATTTGAGGAGTAATGGTAGATTTTTATCTATGTTTTTATTGCGGATTTAGAGTGATTTGGGTAATTTAGGGAAATAATTAACATATAATATAGAATATGTTATTAGGTTAATTACTTTTAAGTATGTGACTTTAGGAGCAGTCGATATCATTTGGAGATACAATTTAACATGGAAGACTACATAACCAAATTCTTCTAAGTTTTGAGTTTCAATATTAGTTTGGATTATATTGATGGATTTTAAGGACAATTGTTTATTGAATGGTATTAATTTAATTTTGGGGTATTGTAGGTTTAACTTTAGAAATTAAGATTAATGTTTCTTTCACTACAGTAATATAATTTTGGGGGATCATATAATCTTTTACTAACCATTTTGGTTTTGATTAATCTCTAAAGACAAGGTAAATATATATTTTATTCTTTTTGAATCATGCGATTCTGTAGAATTTGATTCTAGCTCTTCCGGTGTGACCAAGTCATCTTGAATACTCATCGTTTGAAAAAAAAAATGAGTTAGTGGTATAAATTTATTAAATAATGATACTCTACTTAAAAATTAATTATATCTCTTTATGTTTATAGCCAATCACATAAATAAATTCCTCATCTTTATGAAATGTAACTTAAAACAAAAAAAACATTGTTCGTTTAATTTTCCTACTGGGAAACTAATGAATGTTTTTCCCATCACAATTTTGTGGTTTTCTTGTTGATAAATTTTTCCTGATCATGTTTTCTATCCCTCTCCATCATAACTTGACACTTAGTTTATCTTCCATATCCATGTTTTCCAACACGGAATCCTAGTATGGGTTATCTTGGGTGACCTTTGAACTTCTCTTTCTTTATTTTTAAGGGATAATTTTATTGAGTCTTTATCCGATTTGCGACATTCAATTATGTTTCCAAGCCCAATTTTAAATATTTATAGGACACAATTTCCAAAATTATGGAAGAATGTAACACCCCAAGCTTCCATGGTACGTTTCCCTTTGAATAATGTAATAGCTTCCATTGTACGCAGCTTCGAGATTCTAACACACCGCAACCAATCAAACTAGCCATTATGAATAGTAATACCCACTTTTTGAAATTTTATCAATTTTATATATCAAAATGGACTTCATTTTTTGATTCTGAATATCGAAATTGGCTTGCGGTGAATTTTTAGTATTTTTCTAAAAACATTCAATTTTTGATGAATAGTGAAAAACACCGAGTTATAGTTTAAAACCTAATTTTTATTTAAATAATTAATTATTTAATTTAAATTTATTTTAGGTCAAAATATATACATAATACGTATATATTTTCAATGTAATTCATTGGAGTCATTTTGTAATAATATTAGATATATAAAATTTTATTGATCTTTTCACCGTCTTTTACCCACCTCCTATGAGCATTTGAAAATTTACATAAATCATAATTTTACCACTTATGTGAGTTGAATTTCGAAACTCTGAGACACACGGTTAATATAAAGGAGTAAAATGTGGTTCAATAAGATAAAAAAAAATTTGTTGAATAGTAACTTTTAACTTTTATTTACCACGATTAAAAGTAAATAGGGTAATTAAATGTAAAAATTATATTATTATTATCCTAACACATGTATTAATTCTATGGGATAAGTATAATTAGACCAAAAACAACCTTAGGAATAAAATATGAAACTCTTTGGTCCACATGGATTCGATTAGGACATTTATTATTATTTAATTCAAAGAAGAGTTAAAAGAGTTAAAATCAATGTTTAATAACTAAAACATTTTTAATATAGGGTTACACATAAGATAAATTAGACTATAAATATTCATTAGAAAGATAAAAATATTTCCTAAATAATGGTATTTTATTTATATTTTACAGACTTTAAATAATTTAATTTATTTATGACACAATGATGATGCAGTAATTACCTAATTACTAAAATATAAAAATAATCAAAATTATAAATATCAAAATAAATGTAATTTGAGACTTTATATGAATTCCGCTAATTTTCTATGTTAATATGACATATTAGGTTTGTATAGATGAATTTGTTTCTAAGTAATAATTCTTATATGAATTTAGAAAAAACAAAATACCAAATAGATTCAAAATAGACATAAAAGAGTTTTAAAAAAAATATATTATATAATTAGTTGATATTCTATTCTTAAAAATATAATTTTTAGAAAAAAGATTTATATAATGATATTTGTATCATTAATGAACCACTTGGGGTTTTATTGGTGTATATAGTAAGTTTATTAAACATATAATATAAAAATACAAAGACACTTGGTAAATGTCAAACTATTTAACTAAGAGTTAAATCTAAAAGATAAGGTTAATATAGTGACCCAAACCTATCTAAAACCTATTGGTTGAGTGGTTTTCACCCATACCCACCTTATCCTTTAAATAATACACTTTTGAGCCATTATAAACCGAAAATTATTGTGTTATAAAATAATATTTCTAGCTTTTCCAATGGTTCCCCTCACCCTTCTTATAAAAGGGCACTCCCCCTTCTCTCAAATTCACACCTTCAAAGCCTTTTTTCATAGCCAAAACTTTCCCAAAAACCCTCTCAGCTTTCCTCTATTCATCCTAGAGGCCTTACCTTAGTTATAAAGCCAACCTATGGTTCCCTTTTGATCAAATAAAAAGGAAGAACCCGAAGAAGAGGTTAATATTTCATCACCTCTTTCAAGTTCCTTTCTTCTTCCACTTCCTCTTTCATTGTTGTTTCCATTCTAAAATAATAACTCCATTATCGTCTAAACACTGTGAAGTTATTATAATTATTGTACAACCATATTCATTATTCTATCCATCCTTTGAATGACATGTCACCATACGTGTGTACGTACGACTTACCGTCTCCACATCGTGTGTAATTGTTATTCAATACATTATTATTTGGATGGGTATAATAATGAAGTGTAATTGATGTAAATAATAAATATAACATTATAATGATTATATATATATGATATAACATCCAATTATATATTATTTTAATATCAAAATAACGATATTATCACTCGTGCATATGTACGGATTACAGTCTCCATGAACGCGATGAGATTCATTCCCCATCATAATCCATTCAAGACTAATTTTCATTAGATGATTAAAAATAATTTTTAAAGACTTAATAAAATTCTGAATATGAATAATATACATCCTATTCATAACAAACACTACTTTTGAAACAAAGCATATAAAGTAAAATGAATCAATTAACACCTCAAACGACGACAATACAAAAATATTATTAATAAAGAAATATTAAATGATCATATATGATATCATATTAATGTATATAATTCTTGTATAATTTAATAACAATTATTTCACCATTATACAAGATTTTAACCTACCATCGACCAAGAAAAGTACAAAGTAAGGGGTTTCTTATCTCACATTTAATTCCTTGAGATTTTCATTGTTCGCCACTTATTTATTACATGTGGTGTATTGTGTACTGACATTGGATATATATAATCATGATTCTAATTATATTAATTGTATTCCTTGACACTACTGGAAAACTAACCTTTACAAATGGTTTGGAACCGTTGGTATAGGCCTCCAAACCGTTGGTATAGCCTATACCAACGGTTTGGAGAACCGTAGCCAAGTAAGCCGTTGGGATAGGTCTATACCAACGGTTTACCAAAAACCGTTGGTATAGACCTATACCAACGGTTTTGGAAACCATTGGTATAGGTAATATGAAATCTATACCAACGGTAATGGAACCGTTGGTATATAAATTCCAAAAATAAAACATCCGCTGGGATTTGATCCCAGGACCCCTCGTTTATAATTGAACGACTCAACCACTAACCTAACATGACTTTTGTGATCATAATTACATAAATATATATATATATATATATATATATGTATTCTCATAAATATTTTAAATTTTTATTTATATAAT
The DNA here is from genome assembly GCA_963277665.1 of Viscum album. Taxonomy (NCBI): domain Eukaryota; kingdom Viridiplantae; phylum Streptophyta; class Magnoliopsida; order Santalales; family Viscaceae; genus Viscum; species Viscum album. The sequence goes on from OY728160.1 coordinate 1,325,136,482, forward strand.
GTTCTCGGTACGAAGGTCCGATAAAAAATGAAAGTACCTATACCAATGGTTGTTAAAACCGTTGGTATATACCCTTACCAACGGTTTTAACAACCGTTGGTATAGGTCTTTGGTTGTGATTTTCATTTTGTGAAGGATGTTGAATTTTGGCCCACTTTTCCCAATGGTTTGGCCAAACTGTTGGGAAAAGTGGCATATTTGGGGACCTTTCCCAACGGTTTGGCCAAACCGTTGGGAAAAGTGGTATATTTGGGGACCTTTCCCAACGGTTTGGCCAAACCGTTGGGGTAGGTCCACCTTTCCCAACGGTTTGTCCAAACCGTTGGGAAAAGTGTCCAATTTGAGGGCCTTTCCCAGCGGTTTGGATAAACCATTGGGATAGGTCTACCTTTCCCAATGGTTTGGCCAAACCGTTGGGAAAAGTGTCCAATTTGGGGGGCCTTTCCCAACGGTTTGGCCAAACCGTTGGGAAAGGGGACCTCTACCAACGGTTTGTAAAAACTGTTGGTATAGAAGCATTGGGAAAGATCTAATTTCCAGTAGTGTGATTCATTTGGTGGTTGTTAAATTTCGGTCACATGACTAGATTAATTACAACAAGGTAAAAAGTTTTCATCTCACTTATTATTCTCATGAGATTTATCCTATATTGCCACTATTTTCTTTTGTGTGGTGTATGCAAAGCCCAATGATTGTATTCTTTTTTGTAATATACTTTAATTTATGGGTATTTACATCTTAATTTTATGATCCTTCATTCATGGGATGTATGTTTTGTAGGTTACCAAATTGTTAAGGGAATTTCAAATTTCAATTTCCACTCATTCGGTTTTACACATACTTCATTGATTGTTTTACTCCAAGATTATGTGTGGAATCACTATTTATTATTTATGTAGTAATTTACACTACCCTTTCCATGTATATACTTTTGATACACATAATCACTCCATTGATAAATTCTCAAGTCATCGATATGAGCTTGATAAGGTTAATTTTAACTCAATCTCTGTTTATTGAGTTAAACATCCAATTCATTGGAGTTGATTTTACAAGAATATGTGTGAATGTCCTCTTATTGGTTTACACTGAATATCCAACCATATTGAGTGTATTTATATTTTTCACACATAATTATGTCATTGATTTATCCTTAACCTAAGGATATGGTCCTTATAAGATATTTCATCTCAAATTACATTTCATTGAAACTTCTTTGTTGTTATACACCAATTCACTTTTATATGGTGTATATAATGAACATTGACATGGTATATCATGAATACCTTTATTCTCATGATATTTTAAAGTTTTTATTACCTTAATTATTTTTATTTAAGTGTCTCTCTTTTGGTTAGGAACTCTAACTAAAATATCATTTTAAATGTTTTAAAGATTTATTATTCTAAATCATTCTCATTAATGTCCATGTTTTAAAAATGGTTTTAAGTATTTATTTATATGAACATTAATGTTTCAAAATTAAAATTCCTTTTAAAAGTTTCAAAGTGGTATGAGACACTTTGATTCAAAAATCTATTTCTAAACAGCTTCTTCAAAAAAAGTGTGACTTTTAAATGTTTTCTAGAAAAAGGGGGATATTTATCTCAAATAGTTTTGATGTTAATTTTCATCTATGTCAATATCCTTCATTATTCTCAATTGAGGTTAATCTGTTATAATAAAATCTTCCATATTGTATTGAATGAGTTATGATTGTCTGTGGATGTGCTATTTTTATACCATTCATGGTTTATGGATAAAGTATTGACATTTCTCATGCTAGATTCAATACGAATGTTTATGTTCTGTTTCAAACTTTTCATAAGAGGAATTCATTGGACTTAGTATGTGACGGGTGGAGCCCTCTAGATCTCCTTGATGCATCGGTGGGTCTCATGAGACAAACTACTGTCTTGGCACAAGGCCTTGACCAAATCTTATTTGTAGTCGTATCACAAGGCCTTGACTATGTTGTTATGAAGTCTGGCATTATGCATTACATAATTATGAAAGTGGATATTGATATTGCATGTGATTATTCTACTAGTATAAAATCCATGCGAGTAAGTAAATGGAATAATTTTGATTTTTATTTTCCATATTATGATGAAGTTTATGTTGAAAAGGATTTTTTTAGTTCTATACATTGCCTTAAATGTTTATGCTTGTTTATGAAAGTTATTATATATTGTTATCCTTACTCAGCACCTAATCTCACCCCTTTCTATGTTTTATTTTTCCTAGGATACAAAGAATTATATTATGACTGACCTGTAGGGATAGAATATGGGATCTTAGTGTTTTCTATGGAAACAATGTTGTTGTAGTTTTCGATATTATGATTTAATGTAAACCTTATGAATATATCTAGTACATCAAAGGCTACTAAACTAATTGGACTTTTGAGACTTAATCTTTTGTAGTGATGCAAAGAGGGCTCGTGGCCCGCGGGGTTTGTGGGTATAGGGTGGATGTGGGGTGGGGCGGGCCTAGAAATTTTGACTATTTAGAGTGTGAGCCAATGCGGGTTAAGCCCGCGCGGGTGCGGGCCAATGCGGGTTGAGCCCGCGCAGGTGTGGGCTTGCCCGTGATCCTGATTTAAAAAATATATATATTATTTTTACAATATATGTTTCTTTAACATTTTAGTTTTTTTAATAAAAAAATCATGGTTAAATGGTGACATATGATTTCTCACTGCAATGGTCATATTAATTCACCATTTATTCACATGTGAATTTTAAATAGGACTATATTTATTGTTTTAATATGATAATATATTATTTATATAGTAATTATTAACCATATTCACATGGTGTGTCAACCCATCTCTTGAAAAATGGAACTCATCTCTCTATGCATAGTTTCAATTCTATAAGAGTTATTATAATCATAATATTTTTTAGGTCAATTTAATTTTGTTATAATTTAATTTTATTTTGTTATTAAGAGAATTGGATAGAGCCTCATCAAAAAACTAATATCTTCCTCTGAAACTGATCGTTACCTGGAGAGACTTCATTCATTCAAAAGTTTAGTTGTTCACATCACCACACATCTAACATTATCATTCATCACCCATCACCGATCACTCACCTACTTTCTATCACAACAGTTCATCACCACATCGGAATTACCGCTTGCCACTATTATCCAACAAAAAAATGTTTCATCACATCCTTTGAAACTCTAGTTATTGTTAATTCATAATTCTCTTCACAAATACCTTTAAGAATGATAAAAATATAGTATTTAAATGATTATAAATAGTATTTTTTTGTAAATGTAGGTAAGCTCATGGGAAACCCGCGGGTTTATGCGGGGTGGGGCGGGCTTGAAATTTTTTTTTCGCATTATATGCGGGGTTTTGTGGACAAACCCGCGTGGGCTCAAACCCGTGCGAGCCAGGCCCACCCCGCCCCACCCCGCCCGTTTCACATTACTAATATTTTGTGATCAGGCCAATGATACATAATAATGCACTGACTCTGGGCTTTTAGGGTCATGGTATTACATCAGTCATATTCTACCCTACTCCAAAACATGGCACAAAATCTACCCCTAAACTATGGGTGCCTTCCCCAGTTTCTACCTGCATTCAAATAGTATGTTTGGGTACCCAATGGTGGCCCAAAATGGGTGTGATATACAATCTGAGAATGAAACCACCAAAAGATATATAAATTTCCATTCTATACTATATAACAAGCTAAACAATGTTAATGTAAAATAAGAAATATATAACTATGTGCGGAGTTCCCATGGCATATCTAATACTATGCAAGTAATACTGAGTAGAATCTCAAGGATTCCTTCAAAGAAAGTGTCACACTCCTAGAAAGGCAGCTACAATAGAATCATAAATAACTAATATGGCCACACTATACAACCTTACATATCATGTCAACCATGACATTTCCGTATAACCAGAAGATCAAAAACAACCCTGACTAAGACTTATTATCACACATTTCAAATTTTCCATGTCCATGTTGTATAATCGAATTGCCAGACCATGAAGGTCCAGATATAAGGTATGAAAGAACAAGTCATCCACATTGTGTTCTAGGATCATTTAAAAGAAATATTAGTTAGGCACTAATTTTAGTCTTAAGAGCATTTCAAACATAACATATCCTATGAGATTCCAAGAAAGCTAGATCAAAGTGGTAACAATTCCCATGACATCCCACAGAATCAAGACCCAAGGAGCACACATCATCCAAGCCATCAACTACCATGTTCAATATCCAAGGAGCATCATCCAAGGAATTTATTCATTCATTTTACATTTCATACCAATAATAATTTCATACAATAAGTCATTTTATAATATATGAGTCTACTGACTCATATAACCATTTACATCCAACCCGAAATAATAAATATACCCACTCCTTAACCATATTCACAATCAAAGGCTACCAATGAGTATAACCACTCATTTATCAAATTTCTAAATAGATATTTAATTAATAAAAAGATCCATATAAAATATTTTATCCAAATAATCTACATCCAATGGAGGTAACTCATATCCTATCAACCAATTAGATTCAATTCATTTATTAATAAGCTTCTGCAAATTTATAAAGCATCAAATCACACCATGGATGGTTCTACAAGGAATAAATAGGTTAAATTCACCTGTCAAGACCCCATGGGTGGCCTTTGGTTGGGAAACAACCTCTATATGAACACCAAGGAACCTAATGGAATACTTAACATGCAATATTCCATTTAATTTAATTAATCAGATCATTTTTAGGGTCATGCTGGAATGTAATACGGGTGACCCATTGGAAACTAGGTCTAAAAAGAACCAAAACCAATAAGAAATATATAAACCACCTACCTTATAGCGATACTAGAGTTCTCATTCAGTATCAACTATTGATTCGACACATATCAATAGAACGATAAATAATGATTGAAGAACATGAAAGTAGGGAAAATCAGTTTGTAGCTATTGGGAATCGTTGATAGGAATAATAATGAAGAAATGATAAAAAAGAATCAACTACTCAACATAATGGATCCAATGAGATGAAATACCTTCATTTTTGGGATTTGACATAGATTATCTCTTTATTCTTATAATAGGATCAAAGAGGGGATTTCAAATGGTTAGGCTATTGTGTGGGAGGGAAAGTAAAATTGTTTTTAGTTTTAATATAATTTTAAGAGTAAAATGATACTCTTACCTAAAGAAATAATGGTTGGATGGTTTGGGAACACATTTATTCAAAAAAAATGAAAACCATGCATCGTCTACATATGGGAATGGGAATCTATAAGGTTTAGCTTGACTGTTTGACTAACTATGTGGAAACGGTGCCAAAAACCAATATCAAAACTGCAGAGCTGGCCGCACGATCATGAATATGAAATCTCATGGTTTGTCACAAAACATGAGGCTAATGCATACTCTCAACTCATCCCTCTCTTGGTTTTTTAAACTGTGTGTCTTTCCCCAAATTCTTTTCACTAACTACATGCTTGGATTATTTCACCACCAAAGATGGGTTATGGGCATCAAACAATCCCCTAACACCCTTGATACCTCCAAAACCTATATTTTTATTCATAATTTTCCATATTTAACCATTCAAACTAAATATGAATAGATCCATACCTCATATGAAAACCCTAGTTCTTATAATATCCCTCTATGAAGAAATTCCCCCCTAAATTTCCTTATAAAGTGGAGTCAATATTCATTTGAGAAAAAATCTGGTCACTGAGCACATACATTTATCTTCCACTTGTAAGTATCATCTTATAAATGAGTTTTCTTCCATTTCCCCCATACTTGAGGAATATTTATAGCTTAGAGAACCTCTGTAATCCAATTAATGAAATGAAAAGGATGCACATAAAAGGATGCACCTTCTTGTAGCTCATCCTCCTCAGGATAGAAAGCATGAACTGGGTTCAAATGATAGCGGAACATCACAGATACATAGAAGGTTTCATGCATGGATCAGTAACTTTGAGGTAACTAACACCGATAGAAAACCAACAAAGCTTCCTCTATAATTGTGGACGGCCATAAATATCATAGTGAAATATTACTCTATATCCTTATTCACATGTCTACAAATCATGATGAAACATATAAAACAACTTAATCACTGACCTCAAACCCTGGACATCATCTACGGTGATCATCATAATATTTCTATTGAGACTGTGCAGTAGTCATCCACTTATGAATCGGCTGGACAAGCTCAAAAGTCTCTTACATGAGACGCAATTCCAATAATTCTTCCTCACATACCTCTAACTAGAACAATGGTGTTTGGAATTTCCTATCATAAAAATCCTCATAAGATTCCATATTAATCTTCTGGTAATATTTATTATTGTAGTAAAAATTCACTAGGGGAATATGAATCTATCTTGAGCCCTCAAAATCTCGAACGCATGTTTGAATCATGTCCTCTAGCACCTGTATAATATGCTCTAACAAGCCAACCATTTAGGGTGGTATGTTGTTCTTAAAAGAACTTTTGGAGACAACAATCTTTAAAAAATCTACTATAAATTATATATAGAACATGCATACCTATCTAAAAAGATAGTGAGATGGACCCTATGAAGTGGTAGAATCTCATGGATATACAACCTCCCAAGATCATCAACACTAATTGTATCCATGATCGGCATGAAATGTGAATCCATTGTGAGCCTAGTGACTACAACCGACACAACATCGTTACCTCATGGTGTTGTCGGTAAACCAATCAGGACATCCATCATGACATAATCCAATTTCCACTCAAAAATAGGTAACTACTATAAAAGTTCAATCGATTTCTAATGTTCCGCCTTCACCTACTGATTAGTGGAAAACCTCGTAACAACACTAGCTTAAACTCTTTTCATATACAATCACATTTACTAGTGAGACAATTTATCTAGAGACACAATCATGTCATATTATCTTTAAAAATCTACATGATTGTGCTCCCCGCCATGGATTTTATCACAATAAAGGGCCAATTTCCAACCACGGTACCACCACCATCAGAATTCCCTTTCAAAGAACACCACTAAGTGTTCAAGCGATCCTTCGGGAGTAAATAATTTCACTGGTTGATCACAACTACATTTTAGGTCATATCAGGGACCTTACCATAATGGGATGGTTGAATCTCAATCATCCAAAAAAACTAGCCACACATGCTTTCCTGGAAGGCACTGCTGACCTTTTCACCACACCCACCTTAACCTAGTGAAAAATTTAAAATGGTTACTTAAGTCTGTAAACAACAAAAAAAATTAAGGATTAAAAGTCTATCCAACCTATTCGGCATTTCTTAAAATTCTCTGATTAGGCAGCCAACATATCACAAACTAAATTGTAACACTTCATTCTAAAGAATCTTGAATTTTCCTGGAACAAATCCACCAAAGTCCATACCTGACTCTTAGTGATGATTCATTTTCAAACCATCACCTAAAAATTTAAATTTTTCATTCATCAAAATGAACAAGGTGGTATCCCAGATCCATCCCATTGAAATCTTTACCCATTATAATCATCACCTCTGAGCCCGAACCATGTTTGGGGTAATCTTAGATTCATTAAACTAGAGCCCAGGGAACAAACCTCAGGTAGTCCATACTCCATGTTTACATGTGAGGAGTTGGTACCAAGGCAAGACATCCACTTAAAAAAATCATTCACTGATCCTGGAGTGGAATCTTTCCGGTGGTCCAGTCAAAAGAAAATGGATGGTGTCCAATAGTCCATCTATGGAGTTCCTACTTAGGAACCCAAGGATCTGTCAGGACAGACCCTGCCTCAATAATAACTACATGTCAGTGTGACACACTAAGAAAACCTCCCAGATTAGCTCAAAATATTTTAAAAATTTAGTGTGGTGTAATACCGACACTCGATTATTTTATAAAATATCACATCATTATATGGGACATTCTAGTATCTAAAATAAGAATACGCTAAGAGGATTTGGATGGTTTCCAACAGAACATGAAAACCAAAAGAAGAATAGATGAACCAATACTAGTCAACTTATTAAAATAATATTTGATTCACCTATAGATGTTTCAAAATCATCCAATCCATGATGCCTTCACCAACTTAGGAATCCCATGATTGGTCATTCTTTACTCAATATGATCTGTCGAGACCAACAATGCTTCCAAAAGGTTTCATACATAGCTAACCACCAACAATGTCATGTTTCCAAGACAGTACTAACATGTACAACATAATTGATGTGACCCTTCCCACCATTGGAGTGTCCTAGTATTCTAATGAAGAGATAGACCATCATCTCACAAGTTCACTAGTTTCTATTCACCTTAGACACACATGTAACTATTCTCTTACCCACTCTCACATACATCATTTCATTATAAGAGAAAACCATAACCAACCATTTGGGCATGTCTAAACATCAGATCATCATGGATTTTATCTCATGAATTAATGAGAATTTGATTCATATAACACCCCATAAATCTACTCCATAGGTGACTTGAGAACATACTCAACATAAAAAGGCTCAATGGTTTTCACCAAATGCGACTATTTCATTACAAATTTTAACAAAAAACGAGTTCCATGTACTTAAATGAATACTACCCCTAGGTTGAAAAATCAAGAGAAAAAATCCTCAATACATTTCATTGGATATCCTCAATATGCATCCAAGTGTCAGGTGGTCTGTATAAGTGATTTACTCTATAATCATATAGAATCATATGGAAATTAACTTGGATGATGATGTACATGTTCACCCATCACTGAGAAAAAAGAAAGGTTCCTAGGACCTACTAAGAAACCAAACATACCCAAGGAATTTCTAACATTATGAAACCAACCATTACCTGATTCTCACACCCAACACAAGATTCAAAGGTACCATGACCACCAATTTGGGAAATGGTTTCATTTATAAGTTATGGGTCATACTAGGGAAAACATAACCTGAACGTAGCCAAAACATAAGAAGCCCATAGAATTTTGAAAGACCTCAAACACTAATAGTGATACCTACCACGTTCTAGGCCCTTATGAAGCATAAGTGTTGAGCCCATCACATGGCCACATGAAACTGAAATCCACTAGGCTCAATATCCTATATTTTAATAATTTTCAAAAGGATAAATCCAACAATAAATTATCATGTTTCAATTTGAAGAAAACTAAAAGGAAAATATTTAAACTACCCTTACAAGAGGTTTTAAATGAAGGACACCACTTTAGGATCGATTTTTAAAGTCATTACTTTGATTTAAATTTACTCATTAATAATATTAATAATTTAAATCGAATATCAAAATAAAACTATAAAAAATCATTTTGTACCTGATTTAACGAATGTATTAGGAAAAAAAAGAAAGTCTTATCAAACATCCTTTTTCAGGCATTAAATTTTTTTGACCTTTAGTCATAATAAGAAAATTTATCAAAATAAAATCTTTTCAAATAATTTCACACAAGGAGAACTACAAGGTTCCTATTAAACCAACCTAGGTTGTTCATAAGGAAACCCAATAATAGTTTTCTAATTATCAAGGACATAAATAACCATAATATTTTTTTCTCAAAATAAATAGGCCCCAACTAACCTATATGGGATATTTGATCATTTTTTAATCCAAAAAAATGCCTCTGTTTGATATCATTATCAATATTCAGAGCTCAAAAGTGTAGGACATGTGAAAATAATCCTAAAAAAAGTCTTACCACACAACCTACTCCTAAATCTATTAATATAAAATGAAGCATCACTAACAACCACTATAGACTCTATCTCTTTCCAACTCAGACATCATGTCTATGTCAAGTATCTATTTCCTCATCAACTTTTTCATTTCAATTCAAACATTTTTCATATTTTAGTTTACATCATTCATTTATTCAAATGTTTTATCCAATGTTTCATCATGTTCCAATCTATGAGGGCCCATAACACCTCCTGAACTAGAATTTGGTGCCCATATAATCCAGAACACCTCAAAATGTGTTTAAAAATTTGACCCAATGGTGTCATATTTTCCATTACATATGGTCCCGTACTCCTTATGAACTCCAAAATGAAATCAATTTTTCTTACATTGAACAAAATCTATCCCAACAGTAAGAAAACATTGCCCATAAACTATCACAACAACATGAAATAAGTAATACATCCTAGATGGCATGAAAAAATACATGGAATGTTATTTATGTAATGTTCATATATGATTCATGAGATGTAATACACTCATATCCTCGGGTTCCAATGAAATAAAACCCAAAAACCATATCAACAATAACTGTATAAATTATGGGTAACACCCCCCAGTGGAATCAAATATATTATAATAGTCAAAATCAGGAAAAATTTAATTTGATTCGTGGAAATTTGGCATTTTCATGTATGCAAAATAGTTACACAGGGGAAAAACTCATTAACAAATTTTAATTTCATCCTAACCCTTTCAATTGTCTCCAAATAATAAAGGAAACCATAAAAGAATGGATTTGATACAACTTTTTAACATACCAAACTCAGATAAGACTCAATAGTGCCTAAATCCCAGTTGGCCAGAAAGCGTCAATCACATCTCCCTAAACAGTAGAGGATGCCAACTATCAGCAAGAGCCTAGGTGTGTCATTAGAGAGAATATTCCCTCATCACTATAGTTTAACATATGGTAAATATACTAATAGTAAATAATAGAAGAATATAAAATAGAAAAAAAACTAATAAATGAAAAATACCAGAATATATATATACTGAGATAAAACAATATCATATATAGATGATGATGATACATGTCATATGTCTTAAAAATAAGCCAATGTAAGCATGCATCTGTACAATACAATACATGTAACCAAAATACCAAAATACCAAATTTTCAATCTCTGAGTAGCATCACAAGCCTCATCTCAATCTCATGCTCCCCTAATACTAAGCATGGCATAAAATCATCTGACAATCATGGTCACTTTCCCCTACCACTACATTATTCTAAATTGTCTATACAGGTACTCGACGACAGCTCGAACAAGGTGTGAGACATAATCCTAGTAGTTATCCACCCAAAGATCTATAAATTTCTAAGATGTTTGATATTACAAGCTCAATAGTGTGAAAGTAAAAGAGAAAAGTAGTATGTAAGTGTAGAGTACCCATGGAATATATACTACTAAACAAGTGATATTGTGTAGACTCTCGGGGCTTCCTAAAAAACAATTGTAATGATCCAAACAAGGTAGCTATAATAAAATAATAAATAACCAAAACTACCACATAATAAATCCATATGTATCATGTCATCCATGTATTTTCCGTACTACTAGAAGAGCCCAAAAAACCAACACATAACCATATAATCACACATGTCACATTTCCCATAGTCGTGCCAAATAATCGATGTATCAGACCACGAAAGGCTGGATCCAAGGTGTAGAGGGCTAAGGAATCCTTTCCATGTTCTTGAAGCATCCTATTGGAAACATGTTTAGGAAATGTCTTGAGTCCAAGGAGAATTTCATACTGAACATGTAATATGTGAGTCCAAGAAAGTCATATACAAGTGGTTGCATGGACCAAGTCATCCCATAGAATCATTACCCAAGGAGTATACACCATCTAATGAATTCACTACCACGTTCATGGTCCAAGGAGCATCATCCAAAGAACATATTCATTAATTCACCATTTCATACAAATTATCATTTCATACCATAAGTCATTTTATACCATATGAGTCTACAGAATCATATAACCATTTACATCTAACCATAAACAATGAGAATATCCATTAGTTAACCATATTCTCTATAAAAGGAAACCAATGAGTATACCCACTCATTTATCAAATCTATAACAATACATTTATGCAATATAAGATCTGTATAAACCAGTTGATTGAAATCATCAAAATGAAAAGGAGGTAAATCATCTCCTATTCAACCAATTAGATTAAATTGATTTATTAATAACCAATCTCAAACTAGGAAAGTAGAAACTCAACCCATGGGTGGTTATAAGAGGCATAAATAGGGAAAATTCAATTTACACAACACCTAGAAGGCCTTTGTTTGGGAAAAAATCATTCCCAATTACAAGTAACCAAAGGGAATCCCTAACAATTCATATTCAATTTAATTCAATTAACTAGTTCAATATCAGGGTCGTGCTAGAATGTTTGGTGGGAACCAAAATAGAACATAAGTCTAAAAATAACCAAACCCAATAGGAAAAGAATTTAACACATACCTTTTCACAAAAGAGGAGTGATCATATAGTATAAACTCGTAATTTGACTATGATTAGGAGAAAAATGGACAATAGATGAAGATCCCAAAATTAGGGAAAATGCATTCACCAAAATGGCATCATAGATAGTAAAAAAGAATGATTCATGGAAAAAAAAGGAATTTATTACTCCATGTAATGAATCCAAAAAGATAAAATAACTCAAATTAAAATATCAGGTGGATAAGATCTATTGATTCATAGAATAGGCCCAAGTATGATCTCATAAATGATGAGGCTCCAATGTAAGAGGGAGATTGAAATTAGTTTTAGGCATAACATAATTTTAAGGGTAAATTATCTTTTTAAGCCAAAATATTTGGGTGGCATGGTTTAGGCACATTTTTTTCAAACCATGTGTAACACGTGCATGGGTTTTTATGGGTAAATGGAATCCATATGACTTACCCACATGGTATGACTAATCGTACACAAACCATTCCAAAACACCATTTCCAAATTGCAGTGCTGGACACACAGTTGTGTGGAAAAAATGACAAAGTTTTTCTACAAATGTGTAGCCTAAACCTTATCTCATCCCATGACTCACTTGGTTTTTTAAACTATGCAATATTCCGTTCACATTTTATAGTAACTATGTTCCATGCTTATTTCACCACAAAATTGGGTTTTGAGCCCCAATGAAGCCCTAGAAACACCGAATACCTCCATAACCTCAATGTGAATTCACATTAGGACATATTCAAATATTCTAACTAGAAATTTAGGGATCTGAACCTCATTTAATAACCTAGTATCTTAAATCATGGGTTCTTAATATGGTATTTAAAGTAATTATACTTAAAAAGATGTAATCATCATTACCAAATCATTTATGTTTATTTCTTCTTATAATTTTTATAAATCTATTATAAAAATACTAAAACAAAAAAAAGTATCATAAATTGTATTATATGTTATTATTATTATTTTAAAACCATTTTCCGTCTATTTTCCATTCTATATAAAGATAAATCATCACTCTTTAGTACATATGGCTTACTATCTCTACATAACGGTGTAATTAATTTTTCGTCACTACTTTACTTGGATGATTATAAAGATGGAACAAATGAATATATATTATATGTTTGAAATAATTTTGCTTCTATAATTATAATATTATATCTTTATTTTAACCTTCCAATCCATTGTAAAACGATAATGTTTCTCATGTATACGTGTGGAGTACCACCTCTATGAAGCAATGCGACCCATTTTTTCATGTCTTCTTGACATGGATGTTAGTAAATATATATTTTAATGTATATATATGATATATATGATTACATAATTATTATGGAAATATATCATTTTTACTTACCTTCCGTTCATTCAATGAATAAAAAAGTGAAAACAACATTCCGGAGTACATAAGGCTTACCATATCCATGAATGACATAATTAATTTTTCTATCTCTAACATTTATGTATGAATAAATAAATATATATATATATGTATATATATATAATATTTGTATCATGTTTTATATTCAATATATTATGGAACCATGATCAAAGTACAAGGTTAGGAACTACAGAACTGAAGCATCTAGGAAAAATGAAAAAATTAACACTTAGAAAAGACAATTTTAATAAATAATTTTAATAAATTAGTTTTTAATTTTTATATTTAAAATATTCATGTATATAAAAATAAGAAATTTAAATTTATTATAAATTTTGATAGAGTTATTCTGAAAAAATTGGAAATTGAGGTAAACGTTTCATGCCTCAATTTCATTTCTGCGAGATAGAAGCCATATTCACGGCTAATTTCTTCTATATATTTTATATAATACCCATGAATGTATTTAATGATTTTAATCTTGAAAATTAATATGATTTACATATAAATATATTTTTATTTCTTTTATGATGATTTTATTTGAAATTTACTAAACTGGTTATAGTTTTATAATAGAATCTCATTATTTACCAAGGTTGTTATGATTTTGATTTTGTTGAGGACGTTTCATGATCTACCTATTAAGATAATAATTATTTTTATTCACATATATTTATTTATTTAGATTAAATATTTTCATATCATTTTACTCTCTTTATATTCTCTAGAGGCCAAAATAATATTTTTAAGGAACTCTAAATTTATTTCCATCTTTGGTCAAAAATCATTTTTCTTCAATGTCCATTTTTTCTTAAAATGATTTCAATAATGATTTTAATTTTCTTAAAATATTTTATAAATTAGTTTTCATATATGTTTTAATTCTCATGTTAGGGTTTCAAAAAAATATTCTTGTCATTTTATGAAATATATACCTTTAAATTGTTTCAGAAAATGTGAAAGGAATTTTTGATTTAATATATATGCCATGAATGGAATTTCCTGTCATCATGACTTCTAAATTAATTGAATATTACTTTAATTTTTTACATGTTTCTATTCAAATAAAACGTTTTTCATAATATTTAGTAATTTTTTAAATTTAAAATAATTGATTTCAAATTACAATTGTTATTTTCCACAAGAAATATTCTAAGTTATATTTTATGGTAATTTTCATCCAGGATGAAATACTTTGTTGTTATTTATGCTTTATTATGGATAAAATCCAACAATACAATCCTTATTACTTCTCTATATGGTTTATGATTATGATTTTGTGAAATTTATGAAACTTTTTTCCTTTCCACTAATAATGAAATACCATTAATTATTTATGATCTTGTGCCTCATGTGTAAATTGATTATGATTACGTGATAGGTGGGATCAGAATCATATATCCCTCCAGTTAATTGGGTAAATATGGATAACTAATATGGTAAATATGTTATATGTGAACTGAATTTAATGTTCACAATTTTATGTGAAGACATTGTTTTCATATCCATATGATTATGTGTGGAAATTTTTATCATTTCTATAATGTTTTCATAGACCTATTTTTTAGGTCCATAAGATTATGTGTTTACCTGATTTCATGTCCATACTTTTATGTGAGGGATAGATATAATTTCCCTAACTTAATGAGTGACCCTATTTCAATTTATACATTTTGAAAATTTTATAATATTTTTTTCATCAATAATTTTTATATTTTAATATATCATGGATAATGAAAAATTATTGATGATTGTACACACTTATTAATATTTTATATTATTATGATAATGTTTTTTAAAATGACTTGTGATTATGATCAATTCCATATTTAGTATGAGCTTTGTAATTTATTATTATGATCTCATACTCTTTTTCTTCTCTTACGATCATGTATGATCATTGATTTATATAAATTATTTTTATCCTTACTCGGCAAAGTAGATCACTCTTTTTTATGTTATTATTTCCCTAGGTGGAGAAAAAAGGTTTTATGTTTGGTAATACTTAGAAGAGTTCTATATTGGAAACTTTTAATACCTTTCCTGAAAAAAAATAGGATTATGTATTTAGACTATATATAACCAAAACATTCATGGTTATTTCATGAATGGTAAATTTATGTATTTAATATTGATCTAAAATGATGTAATATTTAGGTATGGAATAATTTTTTTGTAATAGTTTGTATCAATGAAGGGTTTAGTCAAAATTTTGAGATTAAGAGTAGATAATATTAGTGAAAATCATAAGGATAATCCTAAGTATAATATATCATCATAATTTTTTTTAACATTGATATTATATAATTTTTCTAACATAACATCACATTCTCGATACTATAAGTGGACATGGTTTTCAAACAGATGAATCTAGATGTAATAACCATAAAGAAATTTTTTTATATATCATCCATCATTCTAATGTATGGTGTGTGTGGTTGTACTGTGCTCCTTGACTGAGACTCATGGGGGATATTCTTGGGTTATCTCACATTTTCCTTATAATCCATTTTGAATGATTTTAATATATATAATAACTAAGGATAAACTAGTTTAAACCAATGGTTTCATGGATTTAGAAGAAGGTGTGTTGATTTTTACATCATGTGAATTATTTTACATGATTATATGATTTCACACTATGAATATTTTCGATCGCATTATAATTTTTTCTTTTATTCAATGGAAGGAACTCTAAGGTATTGTGTGAACAAAAAATTTGATGACCAATGTAAAAAAATCCTCATGAGGAACAAAATGGGTTTAGATTTGGAATGTGATATTTTGTGACTATTCTCACTCAACTCCCTAAAGATATGAGCAGTAATACTAATCATGTTGTACATATAAATGCATAAAGGTGGGATAAACATTCCATTATACATCATGGTCTCCTAATTCCTAAGGGCGATATGTGTGGTTTCATAAAGTATATGGGTGATGTGATTAATTAAATGAGGCTAAAGGGAATGATGATATATTCATCGATGCATGGGGGAAGATTATTTGTTACATGCTATTATTGAGGGTGAGAATGGGGGAAGGAAATATAATTCCTTCCTTTTTTCAATTGGATGAAATGAAAGATACATTCAGAACTGGTCTAAGTAGGTTTTGTCGATCTAGGTTATGGACCGAAGGATTGAATAGTTTTGTTTATTTATTTATCATTAGTTTTTTTTTTCATTGCAAGTTTCATGTCAATATCGCTGCATTTTTTTATTAAAGGACCATGTTCGGTGTTCAGTACTACATTTTGTAATTATACCCTTCTTGGACCAACACTACACTTGGGAACCTGAGAAGATATTCCCTTTCTTGTGGGGAATAGTTGGGATAGGGGATGAGATGGGTTTTTCATGACTAGTCAGGATATCTTGGATGGGGTTGGGAGAGTGAATGATAATTGTATCAAAGTTGTAGTCTAGAAATAATGTTTTATTTATTTTATTCTGGTATTTATATGAAATATACCTAGTGGGTGATTATTTTATGTGCATTTTTTCTATTAAGGACATTACTATATTAAATTCATTATTCTGTATTTTTTATATCTATTTATTTTTCAATCATATTTTTTCCTATTTTGTATGGTGTTTGGTTATTTTATACTTCTTATACACTCTGATAAAGGGGATATATTTTCCCCATCAATCCAACATTGAACCTCACTACTATTTGGTAGCCTTTTATATGTGAGGAGGCACACCAAAGGTACTATGGAGACAGTCAATCAGCGCACAAGTCAGTGGCTTGGGGCGGCAGAATGTTACACGTACCTTTTAATATAAAAAAGTAATCTTCATTTTTTTTATGGAAATTATATCATAGGTATATGTCATTATTTATTAATATTTTGACCTGATTCATATGAGGAACCTTTTATGTGGGTGAGATTGTCCCACAATGACTGAGCAGTGTGTCCTTTTTATGTTATAAAGGAGGTTCCATAGTTGAATGCTCCCGGAAGGTGATTGTAGAGGGTTAAGTGTTTGTGCAATTAACCAACGTTGGGTTGGATATCCTCAGATGGCCTCTAGTTGGTTTATTCGCCGATCCAGAAACACCTGATGTCCCTTTTATCCACGATTCATGGACCTACTTTCCAAAGGTATGTTCTCATCAGATGATTTGGCCAACGAAACTTATGGACTCCACTAGTCGAGAGGATTGGAGGTCGAGATCATCACACCCTTTTGGGAGGAATTATTGCCTAGTCTGGGCCTCTCTTTTATATTTTTTCAATGTTCATATGTTCATGAATCCTTGGTTATTTTCCAAGAATGTGTTTACAAATTACTCTTCGGTTACAAGATCAATCATAAATACATGAGGGTCAGAAAACAACTGTATATTTAAATGGTTCTCTACAAAGACCTGGAAATTCAGTGTAATTGTTTTAAATATTTGGGACTGTTACGAGTCTACAAAAATTTATGGTGCTTGATTCCGAGGCCCAATGTGCCCAAAATGAAATTTTGAACTTTTTTTAAAGGTACCCTCAATAAACGTGTGGGAGACATTTTGTATCTTTTGAACCGGTGCTCAGATTAAAAATCTAAGGGCACAGTTGAATCCATATAACTAGGTATTTATTAAGGGATGTTTAACTTCAACCGTAGTTGGTTGGGTGAAAAGATAGTTTTTACGAATTTTTAATCAAATAATAAAATAGCATAGGAATTGTTATTTTATTTCTCTTTTTCCTACCACATGTTAAGCGGTAGTGTCAGGGACCACGAAGGTGGTCAGACTTTTAAATGTGGGATATTAATTTCTTGGTTACACTTTGGTTTTGTAACCACCCCTCATGTAATTATTGTGAAATGTTAATTACGTCAATTAATGATTCCCATTAATTCCTCGGTGTGTTACTCACCTTTCCCCCCTCTATTTAAATGGGGATATGGGTTGATTTTTTGACACAGATTCATCAAGAAAGGAACCTCTGGAAATGCGATGCGACACTTTCCACCAATGGAGATAGAAGCTCGGGCGGCAACAAACTAGGAGTGACGATTTTCAATGACTTCATCAAAGCATGGATTCTCCTTCCACCAGCGTGACGACTCCAACAATTCATGATGTAGGTGTTTTCTTTTAATTAAAGAAATTCCCATGATTCTTCTCCTCATTCTTAAATTTTCTAGTGGTCATTGTGGAGGATTTGAATGGGTTTGTCATTATTTTAATGTGATGTACAAACACAGAGGGCGTGGGCCAAACAAACAAGGCCCAGACCCTCCGACGCTTGATTTTAATTGTGTTTGTCGGAGGTGGGTTTCTTCCAACTAGAAGTAACCATGAAACTGGTAGGCGCACAATGATGATGGCATCCCGGGAGGACTGTAGGAGAATCCATAAGGAAGAACGGACCAATAGAGATCACCCGGTGTCTCATGAAATACTTTCTAGTCTGGTACCAGAGCAGCGGTACCAGTGACCGATGTTAGCGGTGGAGGCAGCAGTTGGCACTCTCTGGCTATGGATGGGGGTGGCGCTGCTCAGCACCGAGATGGTCAGATAGGTGGACGGAAAAGTCCAGCTACAGAGACAGGAGCTGGAATGATGTCATGTTTCATGATGAAGGGTTCACAGCAACGAAGTTGCAGTGAAGGTCAGGACCCACTCCCTACCGGTCTTGCAGGTGACAAGGTGGTACCACTTGGTGTTTCCCTTTAATAAAACTGAATGGAACATTGAGCCATTTTGTAGGTGGACCGCGCGACCCTCACGTGGGTCGCACTAGCCAGTGGGATGAACCGCCTGGCGGGCCACGCCCAGCCGGTGAGCCATGTCGGTCCACAACCCAGAACAAAAAGGTTGGCCCAAGTCATTCCGGGCTGGGCAAGGTCAGGATCGAACCGAGATGGGTTGACCCAAACCGGGTTGGGTCGGCTCAAATAGGGTAGGGTGTGGTCGTTTGGACTGGACCTGGACCCCTCTTAGGATCATAAATGCTTAAAAGACCATATCTTGCGAACTGGACATCAGTTTGATGAATTGTCTACGATCTAGGATCCTTGGAGTATGACGTTCCATTTGAGGTACTTGAAAAGAGTTTTGGAGAATGTTGGAGCATGACCAAGTTGGATTGACTTTGAATCCAATTGGGCTGTTGACACTAAAATTCCAATAACATATAGACCGATCATTCGGTTGATGCGTCGTCTATTGCGTTGGGACCCTTATGACATGACAGATCATAGAGTAACTTCTGCATGGGAATTCATTCTAGTTGAATTAAAACTGGTGGCTTGAGGAGTGGTTTCTCCCAGAGAAAATTGTATTATAAGTGGGAATCATGTGTCTAGCTGATACATGAAGAATAAAGAGAGATTTTGTGTGAATCAGCACCGACCGATTCTTTGTGAATCAGTGCCCAATGATTCTAATTCTATGTGAATCAGCACCCATACATTCTGTGTGAATCAACACCCAAAAATTCAGTGTGAATTTCCACCTAGTGATTCTTTTTGAATCATCACCCACTGATTCTGTGTGAATTAGAACCCAGTGATTCTGTGTGAATCATCAACTAGTGATTCTTTATGAATCAGCACCCAGCGATTTTGTGTGAATCGGTACATAGCGATTTTGGGGGAATCAGCACCTATCGATCTTGTGTGGATCATGAGGGGGTTATTATCTATTGATTATGTGTGGGTCATGCGGGGGTTAGTACCTATCAATCATGTGTGGGTCAGTAGCAGTTCCTCTTGACAGAGTATCTAGCCTTTGGGAAAATCATTTGTACTATTATACTCAGTTGTACCTGATTTGAGTTGTGTCTATTGATTTGTGATTTATGATTGAGATCATACTTTTAGTTTTACTTTGTGGAACTCTGAGAGACCTTCATGGGGATTGGGGTCCCTACTAAGTATTTTTTATACTCACCCCTGCACGGGCTTCACCCGCACCTTGTTGCGTCTTTTGCAGATGACGGATGGTTCAACTGAGGCTGTAGGATCTAGGACTAGCCGGTACATGGAGGTGACAGGTCAATGTGAAGAGAAGTGTAGACGAGTTGTACCTACCCTTCAGGTGGTATCCATGGTGGATGATCACAAGACTTGTTTTATATTTTCAGTTATAGTTGTACCTTTTCAACTAGGCTTGTATTCCAGCCCCCATTACTTTCAGTACACACTTTTACTACTGATGTTTTACTTAGTGGTTGCATCTTGTTGTGTTCTTGGGCTTTGTGATTATACATTCTTAATTTCAATGCCTTCCTGTTTTAGGTATATGCCTTTCTGGTGATAGTCTCCTACCCCGTGCATATTATGGTGGTCTTGGGGTAATCATGAGATGAGCCCTATGGGACGGGTTTTGACAATGTTGTATTAGAGGATTCGGGTCTACCAAAGAACTGGGACTTAGATATTTTTAATGGAGCAACAGTGTTAAATGTTTTGAGTATGGTTTTCAGTTTGGGGAATTCATTTTTGGTGTGGCGGTCGACTTATCCATACACAAGGACCCTAAATTCTGATTTCAGAGTCAGTGTATGAAAAAATGATTGCATGTGTTTTGGAAATTTTATTTTACTTTGATCTATTTTCATTCATCTCACCAGCTATATCTTATTGACTATGGTGTACTTGTTTATTTTATGGATGTCACAGGGTAGACATTCATCCAGGATTCCTAAGAGACTACACAATGATGGCCCATAGAGCGACGAGTCTTCGATGTAGTTCCCTCTTACTGTGTTGGCACATTCAGGTGGTGTACCAGCAGCACCCCCACTTAGAGGGTCGTAGTTTCCACCATCCCCACTAGCGAATGGTGCATTCTGATTAAGCGTGTTGCACGAGTTTCAATGGAATTGGCCTCTGAGGTTTCAAGGCGAGACAAATCCCCAGGCAGCCGAGGACTGGCTGGAGGCTGTGGCTAGATTTTTTTGCCTAGTTGGGACACCAGTGGAGCAGATGGTGATCCTAGCTTCTAGAATTTTCTTAGGCAGAGTAGGAAGATGGTGGATCCTGATGCACTAGTTACATGATGAGGTGACCCTCACCAGGACAGACTTTGAGAGCCTCTTTAGGGAAGAGTTTGTTCCAGAAACACAACACTCTATGTGTATCCAAGAACTGTTGCACCTACAGTAGGGAAACTTATCAGTGGCCCAATACTCGGCGAGATTCACTGACCTCTCACGCTACTCAACCGACATGGTGTGAGACCCTTTTTTTCAGGGCCTGGGCCCTTGAGTAGGGTCTCCTATGAGATATTAGAGTGTCGATGATATCGCTCAATGTTCCAACATAGGATGGAGTGCTCGATCGAGCATTATTGGTGGGGATATTCTTAACTGAGGAGGCACCAATGGTGAGAGCCACCACTAGAAGGCAGGTAGCTGATTCATCTGAAGCATGTAGTAGGAAGATGATATAGTGGTCCAAGCAGATCAGACCTTCCAAGGGTAGAGCCTAGAATGTAGGGTTGGAGGTGTGGAGCTCGCATGGTAGAGGGTCTCGAAAGGGAATAATACTGTGGTTCACCTATGGAGGGAAGGTCCACAAGTCTCGCTACTACCCGAACAATCATACCGATGATCAGAAAACCGTCGAGGAACCATGGAGGTAGCAGCCAAGGTTCGAACAAGGGGGTCTACAGGGCGGCGGACGTGGAAGGGGATCATTTATTTCAGCAGGTGGTGGAAGATAGTTCAAGGTTCTACCACCACCACCTCCAGGTGGTCAACCCCAACCACAGAGATCAGCTGGATAGGAGTGATCATAGTTACAGGCAGTAGAGGCCCATGACCACAATTCTCTAGAGATGATTATTGGTATGATATGTGTCTATCCCACCCAAACTGCAGTGTGTATAGACACGGGTGCTAGTCACTCTTTTATTTCCATGACACTCATTCCGAGCTCGGAATTGCTGATGGATCTATTGGCTATATCCTTGCGATTAGAGACTCCTACGGGAGAATATTCGATGATTACGCATTGGTGCAGATAGTGTGAGCTGACACTAGGTGGCGAGAGCTTTGGCTGGATATCTTATTAGAAACACAGAGGCCTTACAATGTTATCTTGGGTATGGACTAGATATCTATATTCCATGCTTATATTGACTGTTTTAGGTGAAAAGTGTGGTGTGTCTATGAGGATGGGATCATGTTTATTTTCACAGGTGAGGAGGAAACCATCATATAATTGGGTGGACTATATCGGAGGAGGGTATAGCTGATTACTCATTTGATTTCTATCCTCACCCTCATAGAAGTTTATGTGAGGAGTCTGAGTTACCCTGCATTGGTGGACCGGTATCCTAAAGTCTTCCCTAATAATGTTTCAGGACTACCTCCTCACAGAGTGGCAGCCATTCACATCGACATGTACCATGGGATGACACCGATATCTACAAAATCATATTGTATATCTCCCATGGATCTTCGTGATTTGAGGTTAAAGTTGTAGGAATTTTATATAAAGGGGTTTGTAATGCCCAGTGTTTCTCCATATTTACCGATTTTGTTCTCTAAGAAGGAAGATGGGAGTATAATGCTTTGTGTGGATTATCGGCACCTAAACCAGGTGACCGTGAAGAAAAATTAACCTCTACGGAGGATCATTGATCTCTTTGACCAGTTGAACAAAGCTTGATGGTTTTCGAAGATGGACCTCATACCAGGATCTCACTAGCTCAGGGTAAGATATGATGACGTAGCAAAGACAAACTTTGGATGTTGGTATGGTCATTATGAGTTCCTAGTGATGCCTTTTAGCATGACCAACTCTGAAAAAGTGTTTATGGGGATCATGAACAGGATCTTATAGCCATACCTCGACCACTTCATGGTGGTCTTCATTAAACAACTTAATATACTTGGTGTCGAAGGTGGAGAACTCCACGCACCTACAGATAGTTGTGGATACATTCTGAGAGCACAAGATTTATGGAAAGCTCTCAATGATACAGTTATGGATATAGGAAGTCCACTTCCTTGGGAATGTTATCTTAGAGGATGGGGTCACAATAGATCTGTAGAATATAGAGGCAGTGCTTTCTTGGGATCCAACTAGGAGTGTGACTGAGGTTTGGAGTTTCTTGGAATTGGTTGGGTACTACCAGAGATTTGTACCTGAATTCTTCAGGGTAGTGGAACCCTTTTCAGCCTTGATGATGAAGGGGAATCCTTTATTATGGACAGAGAAGTGTTAGTAGTGTTTTTAGGAGCTAAGGAACAGATTGGGGAGTGCCCCAATCTTGAGGCTACCAGAAGAGGCCATTGGGTATATAGTCTACTGGGACACATCAGGGACTAGACCAGGTTGTCTCTAGATCCAAGAGTAAGCGAAGATCACCTATAACTCATGACAGTTGATACAACATGAGCATAACTATTCTATCCATGGCCTGGAGTTAGCAGTAGTGGTCTTTGTGCAGAAGATGTGGCGGCACTACTTGATGGGAGAACATTTACAATATACTCTGATCACAAGAATATTGAGTCTATATTCCCATACAAGGGCTTGAACTTGTGACAACGACGATGGATAGAGTTCCTCCAGAACTATGACTTTGAGATATAATATACTACTGGGAAGGGGAACGTAGTAGAAAATGTACTCAGCTGAAGGTCTTGTCTACAACTACTGAGTGAGGCGAAAAAGTAGCTATCCACATTGTAGATATCCTTCGTGGATAGAGATGGAGTAGCTTAAATCCAGTCTATGAATGTCACTCTCCTACTTTTTCAGTGATTTTGGGAGTCTTAGCTTGGGGACATACACTATGAGGCCAGACATGCTTAGATATCCTTAGGACGAGCTCTTGATAGATTTAATGAAGGTGGGGAGAACATCGTCCTCTTTAGAGGACGCACCATGATACCTGAGACGCTATGACATGTGGTATTGAGGGAGTTCCATACACCCACTTTAGCACTACATCCTAGAGTGGAAAATATGTACGAGGACCTTTAACATTAGTACTAGTGTCATGGGATAAAGAATGTTTTGGTAGAGTTTGTGTCTCTAAGCCTCACTTGTCAGCAAGTGAAGGTCAAGCATCATGTACCAGCAGGCTTAGCTGAGCCACTTGAGGTACTAGAGTGGAAGTGGGATGGTATATCCATAGACTTCTGGATGAGGATACCATGTACATCCAAAAGCCACGATTCCATTTGGGTGACCATTTACCGACTCACCATGTCGGCCCACATTTTACCCATCCGAGTGAAAGGATCTATAGAGGTCTTGGGATACCTCTATGTGCAAGTGATTTTGAAATTTCATGGGGTTCCATCGATGATTGTATCAGATTGTGATGCATGTTTTACATCTAGCTTTTGGAATAGATTGTAGAAGGCTTTCAGGACACAACTATGCTTGAGCACTGCCTTCCATCCCCAGACAGATGGTCAGACAGAGCGGACCATACATACACTTGAGGACATGCTTCGTGCTTGTGTCCTCGATTTTGGACTCATTTGGGGGACCACTTTCCCCTAGTGGGTTTTTCTTAAAACAATAGTTATCACTCCACAATCATCATGGATCTGTTTAAGGCCCTGTATGGGAGACCATATAAATCACCGCATTACTAGATAGACCCAGGGGAGTCAGCACTTATGGGTCTATGTTTGGTGAAAAATACCACAGAGAAGGTGCAAATCATCCCTAAGCAGATGAAGACTGCACAGAGTTGGAATAAGTCTTATGTCAAAGGGAGACAGAGACCCTTAGAGTTTGACGAGGGGGCCATGATTTCCTATGGGTCTCACCCTGAAAAGGATTACGGAAGTTTGGTCAGGGAGGAATGTTGTATCCGAGGTTCATCAGACCTTTCCAAATCCTCATCAGGGTAGGAGGGGTGGTGTACCATCTAGATCTTTCCACAAAAATGCACTGGGTACATAATTATTTTCATGGGTCGCAACTGAGGAGGTACGTACATAATCCTTCACACATTATCAACTGGGGAAAGCTACACATCGATGATGGGGATACGTTTGCAGAGTTCCCAGTGAAGATAGAGGACTGACAAGAGTGGTTCCTTCATGGGCGTTCGATTCCTATGGTGTGAGTTTGTTGGTAGCACGTGAATCT
Organism: Viscum album; assembly: GCA_963277665.1. Taxonomy (NCBI): domain Eukaryota; kingdom Viridiplantae; phylum Streptophyta; class Magnoliopsida; order Santalales; family Viscaceae; genus Viscum; species Viscum album. The sequence goes on from OY728160.1 coordinate 1,325,162,198, forward strand.
CTATGAGAGCACATGGGAGTGAAAGACTCAGATACGTGCTCAGTACCCCCATTTGTTTCCCATGTTTTGTTGCATCTTTCGAGGAAGAAAATCCCTATGTTTGGGAGAATGTAAAGACTCAGAAAATTCCATGTGATTTTTAAAAAAAAATATTTGGGATTATTACGAGTCTACAAAAATTTACAGCGTGTGATTCTGAGGCCCGGTGTGCATGGAATTAATTTTGGAACATTATTAAAGGTACGTTCAGTAAACACGAGGGCGGAATTTTATATATTTTGAACCAGTGCTCGGATTAAAAATATGAGGGAACCATTGAATCATCAGTTCCAGGATTCGGTTAAGAGAGGTTTAACTTCAATCACAGTTGGTTGGGTGAAAAAGTTAGTTTTTACTACTTTTTAAGGAAATAATAAAATAACAAAAGAATTGTTATTTTATTTCCTTATTTCCTACCACCTGTTTATTGGTGGTGGCAGGGACCAAGGAGGTGGTCATTCTTTTAAATATACTATATTAATTTCCCAGTTACACTTTGGTTGCATTACCACCCCTTGTTTAATTATTGTGGCACGTTAATTACGACAATTAATGAATCTCATTAATTCCTCGTTGTGTTACTCACCCTTTTACCCACTATTTAAATGGGGATTGGGTATTGTTTTCGACATGGCTTCATAATGTTAGGAATCTCTAGTGATGTGACATGACACCTTCCTCCATTGGAGACAAAATCTCGGGTGACAACAAACTGGGAGTGACGAATGCCAGTGGCTTCATCCCAACGCAGATTCTCCTTCCACCACTACGACGACTCCAACGATTCTTGAGGTAGGGGTTTCCTTTTAATTCAAGAAACTCCCATGATTATTCTCCTCATTCATGAATTTGTGGGTTGTCGTTGAGGGGGATTTCAATGGGGTTATCATTATTTTAATGTGATGTATAAATCACTCCCACTTGTTATAATGATAACGCGGAGGGTGTGCACCAAACGAATAAGTCTCGGACCCTCCGCCGCTTGTTTTTTGTGGAGTTATTTGGATGTGGGTTTTTCCAAGTTGAAGGAACCATGAAAACGGGAGGTGCACAAAGATAGTGGCATTCTAGAAGGACCGTAGGCGTGTCTGGAAGGGAGAACATACCATTGGAGCTCACCCGATGGCCCATGCAAGACTCACTGGCGCGACACCGGCGCGATGGTACCAGCGAAGGCAGTAGAGCCGGCGGTCGGCGCTCGTCGGCTGTAGATGAGGGCGGTGCCTCTCAGCACCATGGCGGTCAGATAGGCGGCTAGAAACGGCCGGCCACAGAGACGGGTGATGGCCCACCTTCACACGCCGCGGTGAACGGTCCACGACTACGAAGTCGCGGTGAAGTACGGGACCCGCTCCCTATGGGTCCCACTGGTGACAAGGCATCTTCACCTAGCACCGCTATTTAATTAAACCAAACTGCTATTTTAGCCATTCGAGAGGCAGACTACGTGACCCCGCACGGTTCATGCAAGCAAGTAGGTCGGACCGCCCAGTGGGTCGAGCCCGCTGCGACCCATCCCAACCGGGCCAGCCCTAGCCAGTTTGAGTCGAGCCGGTTCAGGCCCAAGCCAGTTCAATCTGGGTTTGGCCGAGTCTGGTCCAGACTGGGTCGGGTCAATCCAAACAGGGTCAGTCGAATCGGGCCCAGACCTCTCTGAGGATCGAAAATGATTAAAAGCCATATCCTGCAAATCAGACATATGTTTGATGAACCGTCTATGGTTATGGGATCCTTGGAGAAATACGGTCCTTTTGAGATTCTCTATGAGAGTTTTGGAGAATGTTGGAGTATGGTTGTGTTGGATCGACTCTGAATCCAACTGGCCCCTCGGAACTAAAATGCCAATAACTTATAGACCAGGCATCCGGTTGATGGGCCGTCTACTGAGTTGGAACCCTTATGACATGACTGGTCATGGGGTAACCTCTACGAGGGACTTCGTGCCGGTTGAATTTTGACAGATGGATTGAGGTGTGTTTTCACCCAAAGAAAATCATACTATTAGTGGGAATCCTATGTCTGGATGATACATGATGAATGAAGAGATATTCCATGTGAATTAGCACCAAGTGATTCTGTGTGAATCAACATCCAGAAATTCTATTTGAATTTGACTGATCGATTATATGTGAATCAGCCCCCACCGATTCTGTGTGATTCAGCACCCAGTGATTCTATATAAATCAGCACCCAACAATTCTGTGTGAATCGGCACCCAGTGATTCTGTGTGAATCAGCACCAAGCAATTTTGTGTGAATTAGTACCCAACTATTCTGTGTGAATGAGCACCCTATGATTCTGTGCGAATCAGCACCAAGCGATTTTGTGTGAATAAGTACTTAGAGATTCTGTGTGAATCATCACCTATTGATCCTATGTGGGTCCTTTGGGGGTTAGTATCTATCGATCATGTGTGGGTCTTGCGGGGGTCAGTACCTATCGATCCCATGTGGGTTAGCAGTAGTTCCTCTTGATAGAGTAAGATAATCTGTCCTTACGGCTAATCATCTGTATTGTTGTACTCAGTTATACCCGGTTGGAGCGTTGTTTATTTCTTTATTCTATATGATTGAGATCATTCTTGTGGTTTTCCTTTTTGTAACTCTGAGAGACCTTCTGGGTCTTTGGGTCTATACTGATTAGTGTTATACTCACCCATTCACATGCTTTGTTTGCAACTTGTAGTGTCTTGTGCAGACGACGGGCAGTTCAGCTGAGGTTGTAGGATCCAGGACCAGGCAGTACACGGAGGTGAATGGTCAATGTGGGGAGCAGTGGACATGAGTTGTACCTACCCTTCAGTTAGGATCCTTGGTGGACGATCGTAGGAGATATTTTCTATTTTCAGTTGTAGTTATACCTTTTTAGTTGGGCTTGTATTCCGGACCCCTTTACTTTTAGTACACATTTTTACTACTGCAATTTTACATCATGGTTGTATCATGTTATGTTCTTGGGCTATGTGTTTGTACAAGTTTTAAGGCAATGCCTTCCCATTTTAGGGATATTCCTTTTCGGTGCTAGTCTCCAACCTCTGACCAATGGAAGGCAGGCATGGTGTAGTCACGACATGGGCCCCAAGAGATGGATTGTGACATTCTCCATTAATGATGATTTTATTCTGGGGATAGATCTGGAATTACCTTACTCTTTACTGAGGTAATGTTAGTTTAATCCATGTGATGAGGAAATCTGGATTTAACATGATCCATAGGACATGATAATTGTTCCAATGTTGGGGTTGGAACCATAAAATGGGCTACCTAAATATCATAGTGAGAAGAATCAGTACCCATGTAGTTTAGTGCCACTTAGTTGGACACATCACCTTTTAAGTTCGTCTGACGAGCACTTATCCATGAATATTAACGTTATAAGGAAAGGATGTTTTGGTGGATGGTTATTAGTCAATATTGGATCTGGGACTTATGTCGAGGCATCCCAAGGTACCCCTAATCAATGTGGTCGTTAAGATAAAGAGTGTACATAACAAGAATATGTCCAAAAAACATTAGGGTGATATGGGTGATGATTTTGGACCTCAGGAAGGCTTCCTATGAATCCCAATTTGTTGGGAATAAATTCCATCAATGTCTGGTTAGATCATACTTATGTATGGAAGCTACCCATAAAGGAGGAATGATGTGGGGATTACATCAGTGGATAATTCTCCTTTTAAGCTGATGTTGGGAATTATACTGTAAATGAGGCCTTAATGAATTGGGGGTTCATGATCTGGGTTAAGCCTTGAGAAGGATACCCTTTGATATCAAGCCTTAGATATGTGTCATATGTAACCTGGTTGGGGAAGGAATCAGATTTCACATATTCCATTGCATTTGAGGATTACACTTTTGGGGACAACCATGGTTTGGGGTTATGCATATGTCATGACCACTTCCAACATCTAGAACCATGTGAGTCTTCCATGGTATGAGAAACAAGAGGAGTAGGTGGATCTAATGATCACATGCCCCACATCATATGTTGATATATGGTATTGGAGCCCAAAGTGGGTGGAAAGAAATAGGGGTCTTTGAACGTACCCATCTCCTATTTCTATTCTTTCCTCAGATAGTTAGATTATCCTATTTTGGTATAACATGGGTAGAGATATAAATGAGCACTTATGAAACCTATTTCAAGAATTTCTAGGTGATTTCCTTAGTGGGATTTCCCCAAAATTAACTCTGGGAAGGGTGGGGAATGCTGCTTCTTATTAAAGGGAAAAGAAGGAAATACTTCCCTCTAATATCACTGTCCCTCATCGAAGGTGAAGACCATTGATTACCATTAAACCCTTGAATGCATAGGTTCACTTTAGTATCCCATGTTTGGACATCAAGTTACACTGGGAATGTAAACTTATGGACATTTTGAGTAACTTCATTGTTGTGGTATTAGCCATGTGACTCCACCTAACATGGGTATGTAAAATCAAAAGGGTGTGCTAAGGAACATGATGATTTTATCCTATAGGTCTGGTGGATTTTTAAGAGGCTATGGATTAATTCCATTAGAATGGTTTACGAAGGTATTGTGGATGAGGTAATGGAAATATAAGGAAATGATTAGAAATAGAGGGTAGAACTCCCAAAGATACCCCATTCGGCATACCATTTGTCTATGTGGGATAGGGTATCCATAGCATATCGTGTTCCTATGAAGGTGGAGAGGATATCGGCATACTGGAATGGTATGTGGATGTGGATGTTGGTCACATAATGTGATGGTATGTGGACCCATGTTATTTCCACATAGCATGCCACTATGAAAAGTTGGATTCTTTACATGTATTGGGATGCTACACGGGGTTGGGTTTTGTCCACATAACAATGTTCTATGAAGGATGCTAGTTTGATGGAAGGAAATTGAACCCTATGGTATGTAGGAAGCTCATCCACCACGGGGATATGGTTCGTAGTTTTCTAACTAGGTTAATGGTCTACAAATTAATATTTTCTTCCTTCTTTTATGGTATGCGCAAAGCTATACATGTCTGAAATCATTAGAAAAGTACATCATTACAATACTTTCTTCTTCTATGCCTTTGATTCTCATAAATCCATTATCCACTAGTCTCCATGTCACTATCATCAGCTCTCCCCAATCTCATTTGTTATGGATCCCTCAATGTGCTTTTATAGAGTTTCAGGGATGCTGGGTGTATGGGTCGCACACCACCTTTTGTAGAAGCCCATTAGAAAATTACCCATCCTTCCGATGACTCAGTCAATAGTTATCAGTGGGGTTGTGATTTGTAGTGGAGTAAATTACTACATCAATTTGGATAATGAATTCATCTCGTTTGTGGGACACCAGCATCTTCTCCTCACATGTGAACAATTTAGTTTGTGGGGATTGTATGAGGGGGATAATTTCTCCTACTCTATTTTGCTAAAGATGCTGTTTGTGGGGGGTATATGCAGAGAGTATTTTTTTCACCTATGTTCTTCTAATGACATGATTTATGGGAGATAGCATTGACATCTCTATTCTGTTAACTACTTGGTTCGTGACATCATTGTATGTTCGGGGATTTCCAAGCAAAGAGTTGATCCGTGGAGGATTTTATGTTTGCGGTGCCTCCCATTTCCTTTGATGAAACTAGTCTTCTTTTATATTATTATTCAATCCTTATATAGAAATTATATTTGTTTCTCCCTTATCAAAATTTTTGGAGTATTTACATTCCCTTTAAATTGATTTCAGGACACAACAAATTCTCCCATCGGAAGGGGTTTTGATTGGGATGAAGATGAGGCTATTACGATGTCAAAAGTGGTCATGACTTGAACTAGTATACAATATAAAGATGGACCTATAGGTGGACCATGGCTATATATTGGGGGGGTAGGACATTTTTCATTTTCTATATTTCTCAGTTATCTTGGTGCTCTATATTCTCTCTCACTCATCTACTCCATGAATTATTGTCCTATGTGGGTGCCTTCATCCATGAACTGATATTTACATCCCATGAACTTAGAAAAAATCACAGTCACTTTTTTCCAAAAAATAAATTTTAAATCTATGTTTGGGACTATGAATATTTGAATGGAAGGTTCATATTTCCACATAGAGTGGTCCTATTAATGGATTACTTGTTCTATGCACTCTTTGGTTTGAAGTCCAACACCCCCATGAATCACCTCCTCACAGGTTTCCATGAACTGTCAATTCACGGTCAGCACCTTTCGTGTACTTTATATGGACTTCAGTACATGGGATACTCTAGGACCTTTTGCAAAGTAATTTTACTATCCTTTTTCATGGTCTGTTGATGCAGGTACAATAATGGATCCTCCCCAAGATGATTCCAATTTTGTTATTGTTTTTGGTGCTTCTACATATCTGCTTTCATTTGCTGATGAAATGTGGAAGAATATGATGGAATCTGTTTATGACAAGGTCTCTATCATCCCATTTAATCAATAATTCTAGAACCTAATTACCTCAAGTTAGAGGGAGTATCCAATTTTAGACAAGATTCCCATTTTGGATCTGGTCTACTGTATGATATAATGATTCTGGAACCGCGTTGGGCTGACCAAACTACTTCTTGTATTTTTGATAGCAGCATTTCTAAGACCCTTATTTCATCAAAAGGATGATTCATATAGAAGGATATTTTTATTAGGTCATTATTAAACTATTCCCCTTGATCTTTAGAGGATTAATGATAAAATAAAAATGGGATGTCCCATTTCTACCATTGAATTTCTATGAGGGACACAGAAAATGAGTAGCATGGTTGGTTGTCAAAATGGTTCCCTTTTTCTATAGGTACATTTGGTTTCGATTTGGGGTGGAATTTTTGGTTTCTCCAGAGCTAAGACGAGTAATGATCTGAATTCATGTCCATGGGGTTGTATGAGGTTGTCTATGTATCTTAGGCATATACTCATCAAATCCACACCCTCATTTCCTAGCTTCTAAGTAGATGAAGTCTAAATACCAACAATTTTCACATAGTCCATTGGGAGGTTGGTATTAGCCTCTTGTATATCCATCATATTTATATGTGTCCTATAATCAGAGATATATACGAAGAATTTTTACACCGTCCTCCACCCGGGATGATGAGGATATGACTCATCCTTTGGCCAAGAGACTTATTTCCCAAGTGAATACCCTTCCAAAGGATATCAATCCTTATTTAAATAAAGACATTTCTTTCACAGACTAGATTAATTCCATTTCTGAGAAAAGTGGTCACAATCCTGACATGTGGAGACCTAGGTCCTGCCCAATAAAGGAACCCTGAAGGTGAGAAGATTCTAATTGGAATGTCTTATAGGATGTCCAATTTTTCGAATGGGGATGGGAACTCTTTCCTAATGTTGACAGTTTGTTATAAATGGTAGCCTTCATGGATATATTTTTTAAGTAGATAGCACATAAAAATGCACAATTCAGGTGGTGTGAGAGTAACAAACTTTTTCATGGTGGAAAAACAAGCCACTACTAAATAAATTAATCTAGACATTCGGGTATTAGAAAAAATCTACAACTTATTTGGCTGAGTTAGCGAGGGGAGGCCACCTCTGCATGTGATTAGACCATTCTAAATCCTCTAGGGCTGGAGAGGATCCCACATAGAGTGGTATATTTTTATCAATCCCTAACTAAATCCACATTATTTTCTTTGGCCATATCATCATAGCACATGTGGGGTCATGCCTTCGAGATGGGTCACACAAGACAAGCAGGGAAGAGAAGATTGAAAGGAATGAACTTGAATTGATTACTCGAATCAACTGTCATTACCACATTACTTATATCCATTATGATTTCCCTACTGGTACCATAGTAAATGGTGATTTTGCGGAATTTATTAATAGATTCTACCTCTTAAGATAGGGTATCATGGATTCCTGTATTGACAGGGAACTTATCTATAAAGGATATTCACATTGAAAATTTGGATGTTAGTTTAACTATGTCCAGATGTTGTGTCCCCCAGCCCTTAATAGTGTGTCCCCAAAAAAACATCTCATGATAGCCCAATAGTGTTGTATAATGATTACCCAAGAGGACACCTAGTTCAAGATTAATCTTCCAAATCCTGATGGTTCAATACCCTTACTCCAAAAAGGTTATGCTAATGCTTGGATTTAATCATATCTAGATGGCCAATTGAAATATCCAGTACCCATTGATACAACCCCCAAGGCATATGTGGATATGGGGAAACACAAGGAATATTCTAATAATTCATGACCAAGGAAATATATTTGGAATTATCTCAGTTTTGAACTACCAAGGAAGGTCATGAGAACATGGGGTGTGACCTCTCAGGCTATCAAGGCTGCCAGTGCTACCAACATGAACCATATGTTAATCCATATTGATGTTTTGTTTCCAGTGGTCGGGTGTCAATTAGATAATTTTAGGAGTCGCTAATAATTTTGGGCTCAATCACCTCTTGATTTTTGGTTCTTTCTCCAGGTGACCAAATTTTCCCTTACTAGAATCGGATATGTGTCATCGCCTTCTGGCATCTCTTATGATGTTGATCCTATAAAGGTAGATCATTTCCTATGGGAGATTGAGACCTTGATCCATGCTCGAAAAGGCTGGTGTAAATCTTCTCACTGATTGATGGCCATGATAAGTCTGAAACTCAATGAGGATGATAAAAAGGATTCCTATAGTGGTGGAAGTATTTCCATTTTTTTAAACTGCGATTGGAGTTTGGGAGATTACTCATCCCTACCCATAGTCTTGCATATTTCTATCCACTGGGGGGTTCCAGTGTTGTATAGGATCCTAGGAAGCAGTTGAGCTTGGTGGAACCAAATTCACTCCCCAATGTTTACCCTCAAACATTATCTATTCCCATAATTGATTTCTACAAAAGGGCATGGACGACCTGGCATGACATGTGGGTGAATTTTCTTAATGAAGACATTTGGGAGATGCTCCAAGAAGAACACTTTGTTCTTCCAGAATTTGGAGCTGTAATCACTCCCTCATGGATTTATGTTCATGACCATCTAGTTGAAGTATCTATATATCAAAATCTGATGGAAAGGTTATTCTATTCTTCTAAAGATAGGTTTCATTGGTCTGATCGAGTAGCAGATATGGCGATATTCATGGATTCATATGACACAGAAGAAGGGGTAATTGTAATTTCTAACCCAACCTTTTAATTTCAATTTTTTGTAAGGATTATCACTTTATTCCTTGCTATTATAGGATTTTTAGGAGGTCCAAGAGATGGTACCTTCTCTAGTGTACACCTCCAGGGGTATTGTTTTTGGGGAACGTGCCCTTTCAGACATGGGGGTCACAGTAGAAGGTTCTCCCGACACCATAGAGAATATGGAGAAAGTCATACTGAATCCTACTAGGGTGTTCACTATCCATGTTCCACTTGATACTCTCATCTAGGAGACATCCCCATGGTTTACCATGAAGCATTGATAGGAATATCAACTATCGATACACATAAAAAAGGAGATTCCAATTAAGCACCATATCTATTTATCTGGTCTCCATACAAAATTCCTTCATCTAGATGACTAGTTATCACGTCAATATTTTAAATAAGAACCAATAAATGATCTGGAATTAGTTTCCCATACATTTTTTTCTCTTGTTCCTTCTATATTAAAGGAGGTACCACTGGAATTTGTGGATGAATAGGGTAGGGAGACTCGGCCAACCATGGAAGTTGGGGCCATCCTTATCCATCTAAGGGTGCTTATTTCGGATCATACGACCTCTTCCCCAATAGTGAGGGGATATCTATAGATAAAATCCCCAACTGATCATCCAAATCCCCCTATCATAGATAAGTATGCGACATAATTAATAGCGATAGCTGAGCATGGTTGGATCCCAAATTTTCAGAGGATATTGGGGGAGTTCATTGAAATGAGGAGTTAATTGTTACAAACTAGATAACCCTTACCATTGTAGAGGGAGTGTCAATAAATTGATGTCCTAATTATGATATCATATACCACTCTTCCAAAGGACAAAACATCTGGGGATGTAGTTATTCCATCTCAAGGAGGATTGGACTTGGAAATCTGGCCATTTTCTAGAATGATTATCCCTGTGTGACCAATTTTGTAGGAAATCATCTAAAGGTTTATGATCTAGTCTAGCATGTCCCTATACCACATGTTCCTTTCAACAACCATACAACTCAGTTAAGTGTTGAAGACACAACACTATCTCATCTGGGTGGTAATACCACAATGAAGGTTGAAGGAATTGATGTTCTAGTATATTGAGGTTATTTTTCCATTACTCCTACCATTTTTTTTGTTTTTTATGGCCTTTAGGAATCTAGAGTATTCAGTTGTCTCAATCAAGATTTCAAAATCACAGTCACAAGCACTTACGATTGGGGTTGGTACCTCGACCTTGCCTTTTGTCAAAACTACTAGAGATATGGTAGCAAAGGGGTCAAGCCCCACTGATCAATTGAATCAATACCTCCTCTGGTAACATCCATCCCCATTATTTCATAAGGGAGAATCTATGAAACCAATGGAGTGAGATTGGATAGCCTTCTCCCCAGCCATCAAAGGGAATGTAGAAACATTTGGATTTTGATTTCCCACACACCCCTAGCTAGAATTCCGGTGGTGCTTCCCATATTATCTCTCTTTTTTTTAGTCTTGGGGATTGGAGGGTTTTCTTATCATGGAATATATAACATACTAAAGTATGTAGTCATAGATAAAGAGGATATTGGCACCCTTGTGTCACTTCTTTCCACTATAGAATCTATGTCTCATCTTTCACCTACCAGAAAAATTATTATAAATAAAGCTGTGAGAAGATTGGGCCTGTCTCAAGGATATGAAGTGAATCTATGGAGAAGAGGTCCAAAGAGAAGCAGATTTATGAGGAAGTGATGTGGTGGAGAAACAAACTATAGATAATTAAATAGAAACAATCTCAAGTTATGACCAATTTTTATGAGGGTAAGAAGCTAGTGGATGAGAGGGAAATGGATGGACATGACATAGTGAAGGTGGTTGAGGTATTATAGGATGAAGAAGAGGCTAATAATTCTAATTTGATGAAACTCCAAAAATAAATCAATGAATAAACACAAATTTTTATACATCATTGTGAATATTATGAACAAATCCAGTAATTTTAATTCCCTTTTCCAATGGAGAGGCTCTAAGTTGTCGATGACCTTTTTTATATTCATTTAATGGAATGAATTTTTTTCTCCCCATGCCTCCCATTTACCTCATCCTATAGTTACAATAAATCATAATTTACATTTAAACAGTAATCTCATCTAGATTCCAATTTGAATTCCAATTAGGGTAACTAATTTGAAATAATTAAGTAATTATCTAATGTTTTCTTGAGCCGAGGGACTCAGTCAGCATAGTTTGACTATTTCCATGGTTAAATGGAAAACCCTAAAAACATTTCAAATTTCTTATTATATACCTAATTTTTTCTGAAGCCCATTATGGTGTGGACATATCACGTATAACATGAATTTTTCATAGGGAACCATTCAAGGTATTTTGACCTAACAATATTTTTGTCTGTGGATTTTAATCTTCTCATTATTTTCTCCTAAACCATACATAGTATAGGTTTTGTGAGCTGGAACTCGACTTTTATCTAGGGTGACAATTGTGTTTTTTCATTATTTGGAATATTGTGTCTCTATTTCATGGGCAGTTTAATGTCTTTATTTCTAGACTATCATGAATTATGTTTTAGTTCAAACATATTTAACCATGATTTTCCAAGAAGGGGACCCCATTTAGTACTCATTAACTGAGAATGTGCCCACATATTTTATTCATGGATAAGGGATTTTTCTTGAACTTTATTTTTGGTTCTTAGACATGGATATGAAATAGGGCATAGATTCCATTGGGAATACAGAATTAGGGAAGGCCTCTTTGTAGAATTAATTTTCCTCTGGTTGATGGGTTGTTTCATATGGAATTTTTGCAGAGCCACTGGGGCATTATGTGCATAGTCAAAAAAAGGTTTCGGTAGAACACTGGACTCCCATTATAGAGGGCCAGTTTGTTTTATTGAATTTGGACTTATTTGGGGTTTTTAAGGCCATGGTAGATGAAATTTTCATGGAACGATGTATGAAAGTGATAAGGGAATTTTTATTGGTTTGAAATGATAATTACACTCCCATATGAATTGTTTAAATATGGGGATAAATCATGTTGTTTTTTAGTATCATGAAAATAGTACATTTGAGACTCATGATTTAAAGTCACCATACCCTTTCTAGGAAGAGCAGTAAATGAATCGTACATTCTGTAATAGTTCAGCCATAAATGTTTCATCATCTTAATTCATGATAGGGGGAAGGGTGTAAAATGTAATTTGGGGGGTTTTTGAAACCAAGGAATAAGATGAGGCATAAACATCATAGGGTGTATGAGATTAGAAAAAATACTCTCTTGATTATTAACATTCATTTGGTTGATTGATCATTTTTGTGCGAAACTTATGCAGAGTCATTGAAGCATTGTGTGCATATTCAAACAAGGCTATTCACAGGACATTTAACATCCATCTACGATATCCATGGAGGATTATAATGACTCAAAAATTTCTAGACACAGAGTATAAGTTATAAAAAGGGGGTTCTTGGACATGAAATGTGCTGTTTTATGATGAAATATCCTATGAATAGGTAAATATGTTCTCTTCATACAGGTGATAGGGTTAGGGGTTTTGTATACATTTCTAACCCTTAAATAGGAATAGAAGGGGTTGATTTTATTGTATGGATCTACCCGAGATATTCAACTCAGTGGTCACTAGTTATCCTTATGATGATTTGAGTCTATCAAAATGTAGTACTTTTTAATTATTTTTCATATACATATGTGTTTCAAAAATATTTTTGTGGCATCTTCATTTTATGTACAAGATTTCCCCAAAAGTTAGAAATCATGTTGTACTTTAGTGTGTGGATTCATTTCATGCACAAGATCATCATAGGAAGACATAATTTGGACTATAGAGGATTGATAATGGACATTGAGTATTAGGTATCACATAGTTTTATTGTCATGCGATTAGGAAAATTTATATAGTGGACCCAAGTATCTAGAGTATAATCAGGCTCATGTATTCTGACAAGTCCATGACCTGAGTAAGGATGAAAGTGTAAGCATTCATTTCATGGGATTTCAGGTTGGGAGAAATGATATTGGGTTCAGAATCCAATGTCCATATTGGAGTCGGAAACTCCTCTCCTATGGATGATTTTTCATTTGGTTAATAGATCCTCTTTGTGGGACACATATGCAGAGCTATTAGGGCATTGTGTGCATAGTAAAACAAAGGTTTTCACAAGACACTGACCTTCAATCTCTAATGTCCAGTAATGATTATGAAAAACATAAATTAATTAAATGAAGAGTTTGGTTAATGGACTAGATGAGTTTGTATATTCTAGAAATATTTAGTCTATGATTATCCACGAAGTTAGGAAGTCCCCAACCTAGATCCGACTTATATGTAGTGTCAAGCATTAATACTTCTCTGGTGGCATTGGTCTCTAGTATGAAGATCCAAGAATCTAAGAATTATAATTCCTATATAGGTCCGATCCATACATAGGGGGAGGTTAAATTTAGCTATATTTGGGGATCCTTGTTTAGTAATGTCATACAGTTAAGACTCTGGGTTCTCTATAATGGGGAAAAGAACCATAACCTGCCTTTTAAGGTCATGTAACTAGGACTAGACATAGGGGATTGATTTTCCATGTCTCCATGGGGGGTCCCCTGTCGAACTCCCTAAGCACATGTAGGTCATTCCTATTGTGAGAAAAAATGGGTTGAAAGGGTTTCAATTCATTTACTTGGGATGGCCTAATTAAATAATGGAACATCCCTTACCTAAGGTGATATTTTATAGTTTATCATCATTCAGGCAGGACGTTTCATCATACAGTTTAATATCATATGATTAGGACCATTTCCACACAATTTAACATCATGTGGAGAGGATGTAAGTGAACCTATTTGAAAGGGGGACATGTGATTTTTCTTGAGATAGACCTGTGAATAGGGCATGTTTGGGAGCCTTCCGCTTTGACCTGATCTTTATAGAGAAGGGATGTTTTTTCTGTGTTTTGTGGATGTATCTAGGTCATAGGATCCAAGAAGCACAATTCATCCCATGGGATGATATGAATCACTCAACATATAGTTCCTCATATAAATAACTCTACATAGATCTAATCCATACATGTGAAGAGGTCATTTTTTTATTTCAGGGTGACCAGGCCAAGATGATATTTTAGGAATCTCAACATATCCTTTGAGGGAAAGAATCAGGCTGAACATAGTTTGAAGACACATCATGGTAGGTGACTGATGGTATAGATAATTGACACTTAGGTGAGAATATTTTTAGGGCCTTGTTGTTTAACATCCTGCGATGAGGTCATTGGTGTCTTGAAAAGAATGAGATATATGTTGTGGACCCATGTAGTTTTAAGTCTTGTAGAAAGCACATTCTCAGATCAATTTAACATCATGTTGTGGGGACTAAATGTCAAATAATGTTCATGAATATGTATGGGATAATCAGGCCATGATATTCATTTATTCCCCAAATGTGAGTGGGGAAATAAATTATAAACCCTAGATCTAAGGACCCTCCGATTAGGAGGAATGATATGGGGCTTCAGAGCCATTGGGTGTACAGAGTTAGGAAAAGTATCTCATGAGGATAAATTTTCCTTTGGTTGACATGCATTTATTTAGGGAACTTATATAGAGCCATCGGGGAATTATGCACATAGTCAAACAAGGGTGTCCTCAAGACAATGAACTTTCATTTTTGATGGTCATGGATGTCTATGGGGATCCAAAATTTCTCAAGTTATATGGTTTTATGGATGAAAAGGGAATGAATGGGTATAGGTGGAATATCAAGGCCATGGTTTATTATTAGGCATGGGATCCCCTAAATTAATCAAACGTATATGTGAAGGGATAATGACCTTTTCACAAGCCTTTGCGGTGGGATTCGAGGTTTAGAATCTCCTTCCTGACATTTAATATTGGTGTAGGAGATGGGTCATTTTTATTTTACCATTTCATAATGATGGAATCATATTTTTATCTCTGGGTGTCACTACATATCTCATTATTCTAAGAATCAAGTTACATGTAGTTTTTCGTGTACCTTGCAGTTTAATGTAATGCAGTTAGGAATCGGCCCATGTAGTATTACGTCATGCTATAAGAAATCAGGCCTATAGTGAATTGATATGTCTATGAGGAATCCTCGTATGAAACACATAATCCCATTTTAGAGACACCCAGTGAAAAACAAGGGATGGAGAATTATTATTCTTCCACACATGTGGGAGGCATGGCGATGGATGGGGGAATTTTTACACTGAATATTTTTCCTCAACCAAGCCCATGTTTGAAGACCAGAGTGCAGCTTACGTACCCTATGGGGATGGAAATTAATCCTAATGAAGTTATATGTATTTTACTATGAATTTCAAACCTGTATGAAGGGAAATGGATTTTTATCTGGTGGTTGTTGGGCACCTGTATGTGGAATTTGGGCATCACTATGTATCCTATGATGCTCGGGATCAAGCCATGCGAAGTTCTAAAATGGAATTTCTCTGTTTTGGTCTGAACCATATGAAAATAGAAGAAATGTCTTATTTAGGTAGTGTCTACGATAAGATATAAGATTTCCTCATCACTACAAATCCTCTTCGGGAAGTAATCAAGCCACACAAACTTCTATAAGTAACATACATTCATAGGATTGATCCATATGAAGGGGAAAGGGTCATTTTTAATTTTGTGGTAGCTGGGCATATGGAGGGTGAATATGGGCATCACTATATGTCATTTGTTGATAGAAATAAAGACACATGTAGTTATAAGTCTCCCTATTCCAATTAATCACATTAATTTGGGAATTTTCTAATTTTTTTGATGAGCTTGTAGTGTACACGTAGCCATTGTTTTTGTGGGGGGTCCTTTATCACTATTCCAAAGATTTTGTGTGGTATTACTGATGTGAGAATCAAGGAATAAAAATGGTTCCCTCTCAAAATAGAGAGGAAATTTGATGTACTATAGAGGCTTTTTTTATCATGTGGTGGAAGGACTAATACCTCAAATCAATGTGTCTCTACATATCCCATTGGAAAATTGAAATAAAGTCATACAAAGTTCTATGAAGAGACCTCTACACAGAGGACTGGTCCATAATCTAAGTTAAATGACAATTTTTTTTGTTCTATAGTGGGGTATAGCTAGGACATAATATTTGGGTTTTACTATGTATCTTTTTAGGGAGGGAATCACACCACACATAGTTTAAATACAGGTCTTCCAAGTGGATCTGACACTCACATGGGAAACTTACATGGAACCTGGGGGAATTTTACCTTTCTCCAGTACAGATTTGTCTTTTGTGTGGAGAATCATTTTTTGGAATAGAATAGACCCCTTTAGAATTTAAAGTCCTGTAGGTGGGATGATAGATTCAGTTTTGTTTAATTTCATGCAGTTCCATCATGTAGTTTATTTTTATTCAATCAGGACAAAGTTAACCCGACTTGAGTGGAAGGGAATGTTTTATCTATGTTGTTTAATGTTGTGTGGCTAGGAAAATTCATCATGATTTTTTAATATCATTTGATCGTGATGAATTTTATGATCAATTTAACATATTTCATCATGGATGTACATTGTTTTATATAGTTTAACTTCTTGCAGCTAAGGTGAAGATTTCATAATTAAACAAAATATTTTTTTAGGAACCTCACATTGGTGGGGATGTGGGGAGTTTTCCATCCATTGAAATTAAGTAATTTAATCCTTTATATTAAACAATGAGTATGACATATGGTTCTTTCCACTTTGGATCCAATTCCATAGATTTCTTTCCATGTACCATTCGAGTTATGTGTAGCAACAACATTTCTCCTTCGATGAAAACTGGAGGCAATCCTTTTTGTTAATTTCTCTTGTAATCTAGTTTTGATATACTTCAAAATGGTGAAGAGTGTGAAATAATACCTAATCCAATATCTCCAACACATCGAGTTGTTTTTTAGACTTCTTGTCTATGGACAGTTGATCATATACGGAAACATAGATCGATCGTAGTTGAACATCAATGGGTAGAACTGCCTCCACCTCATATACTAATGAGTATGGGGTTTTATGAGTGGTGGTGCAGGTCGTGGTTTTGTTAGATCACAAAGAATAGAGTATCTTATCTGTCCATGATTTCTTCTCCTAGTCTACCATCATATGAAGTATATTGGATAGGGTCTTGTTGAAGGCAACCATCTTCTTGTAGGTAGCTACATGGTGGTGGGATGAATGGTTGAGCTCAAAGCCATACTCCTGATATAGCTTGTCTAATTAAACAGATCAAAAATTTGTTCCATTGTTAATGTTATTAATATTTTCATTACTTATTATATACAATCTTTACTTATTTTATATGAAATTTGGATAATTTGTGTGAAATATTAATGTTTTAATACTAAGTATAATTTTTGAGCATTTTTAGAAGTAGTCCAATTGATTCAGTTTAATATTTTATTTATAAATATCACCCTAATGATATAAATAGTGTTATTCTTGTTTATTAGGATTAATTATTCAATTTCCAACATATCATTATAAGGAATTAGTGGCTAAATCTTCCATTTTATGGGTCATATGGTCCTCACAACATGACCCAAATAATTTGTGAAGAAACTGGACCAACCATGATGACTGAGTTACTGGTCTAAATCCTGAAGCCCAAATTTTATTAAACTCTAACATATGTTATAGATTATTATAAGGAATCTTGGATAAAAATTTTAAGGTCCAAATACAATAAAAGGGTCCCATATATGCTTTGAAGTCCATCCCACCATTCTGGATGGAAATTAAAGTCCTGATGTTATTCATGACATATATCATGATATATTTATCAAATAAAGATTATATTTTTCAGTGTAAAATAGGAGATATGTGCGGCCAATTTTTTTCAAGAAAGTGTTCATATTTGAAGGCATATTCCTATTGATAAACCCATTCAACTTTTATCCTTTTAAGAAGTATGGATTCAAATGGACATATTAACATTGTTTAATAAACAAGCCATAACTTTGGCTCCTTAAATCTAATGGCCGCCAAATATTCATAGTTGAAATAGAATCTATTTATCTAAAACTTTAAAGAAGAGATTATCTCGATCTTCTTCTCTATAATTTATCAAAGTGGCGATGGAAGTGGAGGGGTAGTTTTAGAATGCAAACAGCCCACCACTTTGGGCTATAAATACACCCCCTCCTCTCCTTTCGAAGGGGTTGGAATTTCAAAAGATGGGATCACATATTGGCACGACCAAAGCCTTTCCAAGGGGTTTGGAGGACCTTCCATGATCATTTTTTCACTTGAGATACCATTCCTTCTCTCTCTTTTTTCATTAACTTTTGTATTCTTCTTTTTTGTAATCTTGAAAGTCTTTCTTTTGTAATTCTGTTTTAATGAATGATTATTCTCCAATATCTCTTATTCTCATACACTGTATGTAGTTTAATAGTAATGTTCTTAAAATAGTTTAAATCATGTTAAAACTCTTTCCCTTCTTTTTCATCCTCATTCCACCGAAATTCATTTTTTACTTTCCTCAATGATCGCGTGTGTTCGACGCACTACTCTTTTCTTATCCCATTCTTTTTGGTCTATTTATAATTCATCACAAAAATCATATATTACCATATTAATAACCATATTAATGGATGAGTAAATATCTCATTGGGGTGAGTTATAATTTAGGTATGTTAAGTGATTAAGATCTTTTGTTCGATTAATATTCATTAAATTTACATTGTGTATGTTGGACCTAATATGTCATGGATTAATGACTTGTTTTGTTTAAAATATGGATTCCATGGATTATTGGAATCATAAATACACTACCGTAATAAATTAATTATTGATATTAGAATCATAGTTAAGTTAAGTCTTGTATTAAATCCTTAATACTTTGGAATTCCAATCAACGTCAAGTTGTGACATGGGTGTTAATTTAATGCAATATAAAGCAAAGATCAAGGACATCACAAGCTTAAATAGATAATGATGAACTCATCCCAATATTTATCAAATTTTTAAATCAATCATAATCAATAAATTCAATTCAATTAATATATGAAAGCAAACCCCCCAATCAAAATAAAATCAACTAAAAAAAGCGACTTTTAAAAAGTATTGTCGTCGAGGATTCGACCTGAGTGCTGCTATACTGAATAGAAGAGCACTAGAACCTTGACCGGATGATAGATGACAATCATGCATGCTTTCAAATGGAACCATTGCTGGGGATGGTGCTTTAAGTAGTCATTTGTTTCTGGTTATTGTTAAAAAAAATCAAAAAAAACACACACAAAACACACACAAAACCTGCCTTCTCATAAAAATCATAAATGGAAACACATTAAGAAAACCTCATCTTCCCCTTTCTTAAAAAATCACTCTGAATGCCCCATAGTCTCCCAAAGAATCCCTTGGATTTTTTTGACCCTGAAATTGAGGGAACACTTCACCAAATTAGGAGGCACATAAGAGATAATCAACTCCTTCATGAACTTGTCCTTATCTGACCAATTGAATTAGATATGGGAAATCCTAGGGAACAAACACTCAAAGAACATTCTCCCCGTGATATGAATTACCAACTCCATTATTGGAAACATGGTCTTATATGCCTGAAATTGGAGTATGTTTTGTGGTTTTTGTCAATCCTCAGTGGAATTTCAGAATGTGTACCATAAAAGTGATCTTACAGTTCAAGTAGACAACAATATTTAAGGTGGCGCCGTTTTGCTGTGTTTGCCAAATTTTTGGGCCTGAAAATCAACAAATGGAGAAAAGTGTTTTTTTGGTAAAGAGACTTGCGTACCGTGTACTTTAAGGAGAGGAAACTTGTGTGCCATATGTTTTTCAAGATCATAACATGGTAATATGGAAAATGGATAAGGGTCGCACAAGTTTTGGTGTGGACACGCAAGTGACCTGCGCGCGGAGAAAGGAATTGCACGCTGGTACCTAAGAGGATTGGAAACTTGCACCCCAATTGTTCTTCATGATCAGAAGTTCAAAATATGGAAAATGAAATAGGGTTGCTCAAGTATTGTTTTGTTCGCACAAATAAGTTGCACGACAGAGGCTTGGGCGGTTAGAGCTGCGTGCCGGGACTTGCGCATCGTGAGGATACTTGTGCGCCACCACGTAGGGGGTCCAGTTTTCTTATAAATAGAGGAGCACACCTCATCATTCGTAAATAAGTTCAAGACTTAGATATTTTTTGAGCTCTCATCATGCAAGTGGTTGAGTCACACAAGTGGTAGTTGGGTCGCGCAAGTAGAGGCTGCGCGCTGGTTGTTGGTTGCGCGACCAAGGTGGTTTGGGAGTTAAAGGCACAGCGTCATGCAAGTTTGGAGTTGAAAGAGGAAGTGTCACATAGGTGGGTTGGCGACACCTGTGCACCTAATTTGTACAGCTCAAGTGACTTGCGCACCATTCTTGAAACTTGCGCGTCGTCCTTGGAGAAGCGCGCCAGGTGAGGTTGTTGTACGCCGGTCCTTTTAGAGCTGCACAAAAACTAGAAGATTTCCCGATACCTTCGGTGAAAAGTTTTATTATTATATGAGTGAAAGTTGGACTTCAATAGAGCATCTACATTCAACAGAGGATGCATTCTTTTGAAATGATGAAGAGAACTTCACGTCTATAAACTGAGTGGGAGTTCACCAAAGGCAGTGAGCCGGGGGGAGTCAACGGGAGTGACCCGGGGGAAGCAGTTAGCTATCTTTGAACCATTGTAAAGGAAGTGAGCCTGGGATAGATTGACTATTCCCTGACCATTGTAATCCAAAACTAGTGAAGATTAGTGGAAATTGGTATGACCGACAACTTGTCAGCATATTCTCCTTGGACGTATCCCTTAGTGGGGAACTATGTAAAATTTGTTGTGTCATCTCTTTGCATGTGAATGTTTCATTGCTGATCATATCCATCATATAGGTTTAACTAGTTCCTACCAATGTGGGAACAAGATACTTGTTTTTAAAAGAAAAAGTTGACACCCTAATTCACCCCTCCCCTCTCAGGTTGTCCCGGGGTCCTACACCCTTAGTATTCAATATCCAAACATAGAGGCATATTTTGAACTCAAATCGAGTTTGATTCATCTTCTTCTTCATTTCCATGGGAAAGCCACTGAGGATCCACATCTTCATCTTAAGGAGTTCCATGTGATGTGCTCTACCATGAATCCTTAAGGGGTTTCTGAGGAACAAATCAAACTCCAAGCATTCCCTTTTTCCCTAGCTGAAACTGCTATGTCATGGCTCTACTACCTTCCTCCTGGTTCTATAACGACATGGAATGACATGAACTGACTCTATTTAGAGAAATTTTTTCCCGCTTCTTATACTACTTCTATCCGAAAGGAAATAAGTTGTATCCATCAGTTCCCAGATGAATCACTCCACGAGTACTGGGAGAGGTTGAAAAATATTTTTGAAACCTTCCCACACCACCAAATCCCTGACCAACACTTGATCAAATACTTCTATGAGGGGTTATTGGCTATGGAGAGAACACTCATTGATGTCGCAAATGGCACTGCTCTTGTTGATAAAACTCATGCAGATGCAATAGATTTCATAAGCAACATGGCTGAAAACACACAACAATTCCATACTCTAGCACAACCTCAAGTAAAAAAAGTCCAAGACAATCAATCCATAGAGCCGAACAAGATGACTGAGTGGATTAGTGAACTTACAGGTCTAGTGCGACAACTAGATATGGAATACAAAGCCCCAACATTGTATTCTCCACAATCAATGTTTCATGGACCTGTTAAAATCTGTGGAATATGCAACTCACCATCTCATCCAATAGACACATGTCCACAACTTCAAGAGGATCAATATGATTCATATAGTCCAATGGAGCTCAATGAATCATATGCTCAGTGGAACCCCAACCCACAAAAATCAGGCCAGTTCATTAGAAACATCGACCAAACTCACTCTGAGCCCCTCTCTTCTTCGGATAACTAAGGCCTGGGGTATGGTAATCCTGTTTCTCATCCCTCTCAATTACCTCTTCAAAACCTAAACCATTTCTAATATGGTCAAGGTGTTGGTAACTTCCAAAAACCTTCCCCTTTTGTTCCTCAACCTCAAAGGATCAATCCTCCTCTTCCTCCTCTTGGATTCCACTATCCTAGTGAGCCTTCCCAATTCCCAAACCAATACAATCGCTTTCCCAAGAACCAATATCAAGGCAATCCCAATCTGGTAAAAGCCTCTTCTTCCAAACAACCAGGGGAAAGTGCAGTGTATTATCTTGTCTCTTTCAGTTGTTCAAGCCTTAAAAACATTGAAACAATAATTGGACAACATGTATCCCACCTGAGCCAGTAAGAACAATCAAATTCCTCCCAACTCCCAGCTCTACCATTACCCAACCCCAAGTGTAATGTAAGTGTAATTTCACTAAGTTCGGGGAAGGAAATTGCTAATCCTAAAGATAAGTCCTCCAACCACCCTTTAAATGTTGACCTGGAAAATGAAAAGAAAAAGAAACTTGAAAAGGAACCTGAATTCATTCCTTGATCTATATTTATTCCACTTAGGAACCCAATTCCTTTTCCTCAAGCCGTTTCTAAGCCAAACAAGTCCTTTGAACCCGATCCTGATATTCTCGACATGTTTAGACGTGTTGAAATAAAAATTCCCCTCTTAGATTCAATAAAACAAATCCCTAAGTTTTCCACATTTCTTAAGGAATTGTACACCCATATAAGTAAACCTAAGATCTTTGAAAATGTTTCCACCCAGCAGTATATTCCCATAAAGTGCAATGATCCAGGGACCTTTACGGTTCCATGCCAAATTGGAAGTTCCAACTTTGATGATGCACTCATAGAACTAGGAGCTTAAATTAATGTCATTCCCAAATCCATTTTCTCCAACCATGGTCTTGGCCCCTTACATCCAATGGGTGTCGTCATTTAGTTAGCCAATCAAAGCATAGATAGTCCTAAGGGAATAATTGATGATTTCCTTATTCGAGTTAATGATTTTATCTTCCCAGCCGGTTTCTTTGTCCTTAACATGGAAGGTGAGATGACCTCCTCTCGATCTCCCATAATTATAAGAATTTCATTCCTCATGACTTATAGAACCAAGATTGATGTCCATTAAGGCATCTTATCAATGGAATTTGGTGACCAACTGGTCACATTCATCATTTTACAAGCCATACGATACACATCTAAGGATCACTCTTCATTCTCAATCCAAGCTTTTGAGGAAACTTATAAGAATCAATTGAACCCCAATCCATCATGTTCTTCATGTTCTAATGATAAAGGATCTTTTGAAATATTCACCATGATTAACAAAGTCATAAATGGTGAAGTTGATGTGGAACGTTCAATCATAGACTCTATAAATCTAGAGGATCTTGAAAACTCTCTTAAATCCCACATCAACTCTGATCTCTACTGCTCCACCTTGGACAGTATCAAGGAAAATTAATCTGAAGGAACTAAAATCCATTCCTACATTCCTGAGTTGTCTTTCCCAGAAATGAATGATGAGACTGATCTGAAAACTCTTCCTGAACACCAGAAATATGTATTCCTTTTCCATGATCACTCTTATCATGTCATTATCTTTGCTTCACTTACTGAAACTAAGGATTCCAACTTGTTCAGGTGTTAGACGAAACCAAAAAGGCCTTAGGTTGTACCATATATGACATACCAGGAATTAACCCTACACTTTTCATGCATCAAATCCATCATGAGGAATCATCCAAACCAATTAGACAACCAAAAAGAAGACTCAATCCACTCGTACTTGAGGTATTTAGGGAAGAGATCACTAAGCTTCTTAAAGATGGTATTATCTACCCAATTTCCAATAGTGAATGGGTTAGTCCTATTCAAGTTATACCTAAGAAGGGTGGGACAACTATTGTCACAAATGAACATGGGGAGGTCGTCACAACTCGAGTGAAGAACCAATGTCATGTGTGAATCAACTATAGGAAATTGAATGTTGAAATAAGAAAAGATCACTACACTCTTCCATTCCTTGATCAAATCCTATAATGATTAGCCGGAATATCACACTATTCCTTTCTTAATGGATACAAGATTACTTACAAATCCCAATTGCACCTTAGTACCAAGAAAAGAATACTTTCACTTTCCCCTTTAGAACATACACATTTAGGATAATGCATTTTGGCCATTCCAATTCTCCTGCAACATTCTAGAGGTGTATGATGATTATCTTTTCTGAATTCCTTAAACACTACATGGAAGTCTTCATGGATGATTTTACCATTTATGGTGAGTCATTTGAATCATGCTTGAATTCACTCTCTATAGTCCTTAAAAAGTGTGTCAAGTGTAACCCTATGTTCAATTTTGACAAATGTCACTTCATGGTTGAAAATGGGATTTTTCTTGGGCACATAGTTTCAGAAGATGGTATTGATGTTGATCCTGCCAAAATTTATGTGATCCAATCACTTCCTAAACCCACTTCTATTCAAGACATCCATTCATTCCTTGGCCATTCAGGTTTCTATTGTCGATTCATCCATAACATCAATAGTATTTCCCTCCCACTCACTTGGTTGCTCCAAAATGATGTCACTTTCCATTTCCATGAGGTTTGCAAGAGAGACTTCATTGAACTCAAAATTTCTCTTACATCTGCCCTGATAATCCAACCCCCAGATTGGTCCATACCATTTGAGTTGATGTGTGGTGCTTCTGATAGAGTCGTTGGGGTTGTTCATGGTCAAAGAAGAGAAAAATTTCATCATGTAATCTATTATGACTCAAAATCATTGGATGAAACACAATATCACTACACTGTAACTGAAAAGGATATTTTAGCAGTGGTTTTTTCCTTAGATAAATTATGGCATTATCTCCTAGGTTCCAAAATCATCATCTTCACAGACCATTCTACTATAAATTTCTTACTCATGAAAAGTGATTCCAAACTGTGGCTGATAAGATGTATCTTAATGTTCCAAGATATTGACAATGAAATCAAAGATAGACCAAGAAAATAAAACCTAGTGGTTGATCACCTGAGTAGAATTTATAATTCTTCTAACTCAGAAATCATTGATCATGAATTCCCCACTAAGAAACTTTAATCTCTCACTCCAAAAATACCATGGTATTCCCCAATTGTAAATTACTTGGTTTCTGGTGTTTTCCCTGAAAATGTTTCAAAAGAAAAAAAATGAAGTTGAAAAGTGATTCAAAATATTATTTTTGGAATGAAAATAAACTTTGGAAAACTGGGGTAGGCAAGGTAATTAGGAGATGTGTGGATGAAAATGAACATGATTCCATCTTAGAATTCTTCCACTCAATTCCTAGTGGTTGCCATTTTGGACCACAAACGACCTCCCAGAAGGTCCTACACTCTGGATTCTTCTGGAATTCACTCTTCAAGGACTCACATGAGTTTTATCAATCTTATACCACTCGACAAAAGTTTGGCACAATTTCCAAAAGAATATAAATTCCCCCAAAGCCTCTAATCTTCTCTAAGACCTTTGATGTTTGGGGCATCAATTTCATGGGACCATTTTTCCCATCCAATGGATTCTCATACATAATTATTTTGTTTGATTATGTTTCTAGGTGGGTCCTGGATAAACCCACTAGAAAGGATGATTCACATATTGTAAGTGGGTTCCTAAAGACATACATCTTACACCAATTTGGCACACCACATGCCTTGATAAGTGACTTAAGAACCCATTTTTCTAATAGAACCATGGAATTTATTTTAAAAATGAATGGTTTTGTACATAAAACTTCAAATGCATATCACCCCCAAACAAATTGCATGGAAAAACTTTCTAATAGAGAGGTGAAAATATTTCTTGAGAGAATTAAAAAACCCACCAGAAAAGACTGTCCTGAAAGACTTGGTGAGGAACTTTGGGCCTATCGAACTGCCTATAAAACACCTATTGGTATGTATAATTTTAGTCTAGATTTTGGTAAAGCATAACATATTCTAGTTGAAATCCAACATAAGTCATTTTGGGCTATAAAAATGTGTAATTTTGATTTTGAAAAATTTGGTGAAGAAAGATTGTCGCAATTGTCTGAATAGGAGGAACTTTGACTTGATTCTAACCAAAATTATAATCTCTACAAATAAAAATACAAGGCACTCCTTGAAAAACACATCCTGTGAAAGGTGTTTCATTATATTGAAAAGGTAATGGTCTTAAATTCTTGATTTTGGTTTCACCCAGGTAAGATTAATTCTCATTGAGAATGTCCTTTTGTTATTACTGATGTTTACCCATCTGGTGCAGTGCAAGTCCAAGACCCCACTTCCAAAAGGACATATACGGTTACTGGACATCAGTTAAAGCCTCACCATGAGAGGATGCATAATCCTGGATCAATATTGATGTCCACTAGATCCCCAACTTCTGCAGTCGACCCACCACTGGATGGAGATAGCAACCCACCAAATGCAACCTCGTGGGCACCTCTTTCCCTTTAAATCCCTCTCTCTTCCTCTCTCTCTTCTTATTTCTTCTTTTTTCCTCTATCTTTCATTTTTTACCACTTTCTTTATCAAACCCTTTATTTTTCTCTTTCTATTTTTTGTGTGTGTGTATTTATTAAAAGCTACAAAAACACTAATGTTTTTTAAAAAATAATCATAACAAAAGAAAAATATGAAAAATAAAGAGTCATGCTTACTCACCATCGAGTTTTGAAATTTTTTCAACATTTTTGTGGATTCAACAGACATGCTTTCATCTCAAAAATCTTTTTTTTTCATCCTAAATGTTGATAAATAATATTGTGTCAAAACCTAAAAATTTTGAATGCTTAATTTTTTATTTGAAAAATGATTTTCCCCACCCATGAGGAACAAAATTTTCTTTAATGCCAAGGCTACCTATGTCCATCTTTTCAAAATGTGTTTTTTAACCCCATTTTCCAGTCTTGAGTTTTGTGGACCTTCGAACTATATTTCATACTTCAGTGTGCATTAATATGATAGAATCATTTTCTAAATGACATGAGAATCATAATAGACAAATAGCCTCACATTTCTATTAAATTAACCCTCCTTTTGAAAGCCTCTTTGAGCCTATGAAAACCTTTTATTTGATAGCCACATTACAAGGACAATACCTTTTCCCACCCAATATCAACATGGATTTTCATTGCATAATTTTTTGAAATTTAACTGTGGAGGGAATGTATTTCATTTTGGGTACCCTTTGTTGATTTCACCATTTTATCATATGCTTAAGGGAAAGAATAAATTTTAGTGTGGGGGAGAGGATGTGTGTTTTGGGGAATGTAATGTACTTTAATTTATGTAATTTTGTAAATATTATTGACAAGTGTTCAAACAAAATTCAAAAAAAATCAAAAAAAAATCAAAAAAATGAAAAACAAAATGGGTTGTGTCTTGGTTGGGTAAAAAATTACTCTTCCTCAACCTTTGATCTCTTTATAAAAATTAAAATTAGTATTGTGAGGAGATCAATCATGGGTTGGGAGATGAGTCTGAGATCTATTTCAAGTTCAAATTTCGAAAAATGAAAAAAATGAAAAAAGAAAAAAATGAAAGAACACTTATGTCATTGGGAGAAGTTTTGTGTTTTGTAAATATTTAATCTTCTAATCCCTTTAAAATTTTATTCCTCTCTTGTGTCATTCATCACAAAATCATTCCCCTATAATTATGTTTTTTCATTTCCTTCCATGATTCATTTCAAAAAAATGTGCATTTCTTTTTCCATGTTGGTATTTTACCCCATTTTTCCTATCTTTTGGATATCATCTGCCTACCGTCCTATAGCCATAGAAAAACCCACAAAAAGATATCTTGATTCTTGTGCAGTTTAGGATAGGGAATGGAATATGAGATCTCTTTTAAACTCTAAGATTTTCAATTTTTGTTGGTGAATGAGTGAAGCTCCATAAATTAATTTTATCATTTTGAGGGGAGTATGTTTTTTGTGCCACCATTTTACATTACTAAATTTGAGCATGAAAGAAATGAATTGTTTTTAGAACCTCATTTCTATAAAAACTTGTGGTTGAATTCAATATGGATTAGTGATATTTTCTAAACCTCTGTGATTGGGGAAAACAATATTTTAATATTTGTTGGTGAGTGAAAATGATTTTGTCATGTATTTATATTTGTTGTACATGAGGAAATGCACAAGACTAAGTTTGAGGTAGTTGATGTTATTAATATTTGAATTACTGATTATATATTAAATTTATTTATTTTATATGAAATGTGCGTAATTTGTGTGAAATATTATTGTTTTAATACTAAGTATAATTTTGGAGCATTTTTTAGAAGTAATCCAATTGATTTAGTTTACTAGTTATTTTTATATCTATCACCCAAAAAATACAAATTGTGTGATTCCTATTTTGTAGGATTCATTATTTAATTTCCAACATATCATTAGAATGAATAAATTTCCACTTCCTCCATTTTAAGGGTCATATGATCCTCACAATATTACCTAAAGAATTTGTGAAGAAACTGGACCAGCCATGATGATTGAGTTACTAGTCTAAATCCTGAAGCCAAAATTTTATGAAACTCTACTATATGTTATATATTCTCCAAAGGAATCATGGATAAAAATATTAAAGGTAAAAGTACAAGAAAAATGGTCTCAAATAATGCATTGAAGTCCAGCCCACCATTCTGGATGGAAATTAAAATCTGGAAACTCTTCATGACATAGCTCATGATTTATTTATCCAATCAAGATTATATATTTCAGTATGTAATAGAATATATGGGAGTCCTACTTTTTTGAAGAAATTGTTTGGATTTTAATTCATCTTCCCATTGATAAACCCATTCATATTTCAGAATTCTAAAAATAATGGATTCAAATGGACAGATTAACATTGTTGAATAAACTAACCATAACTTTGGCTCCTTATGTCCAATGGCTGCAAAATCTTCCGAGTAGATAGAGGATATATTTATATACAGCTTGTAATAAGATCATATCTTGAGATCTAGCTGTCTAATTTATCAAAGTGGTGATGCAATTGGAGGGGTAGTTTTGGAATGCAAACAGTCCACCATCTTGGGCTATAAATACACCCCCTCCTATCCTTTCAAAGGGGTTGGAATTTCAGAAGAAAGGAGAACATATTGGCATGAACAAAGCATTTAAAAGGGATTGGGGGATCTTCCATACTCAATTTTTCACTTGATATACCCTTCCTCCTATATTTTTTCATTTACTTTTGTATTCTTCTTTTTTGTAATCTTATAAGTCTCTCTTTTGTTATTCTGTTTTAATGAAAGTTTCTTCTCCAATATCTCTAATTCTCATCCACCATATATAGTTTAATATTAATGTTCTTAAAATATTTTAAATCATGTTAAAACCCCTTCCCTTCTTTTGCTTCATCATTCAATCGAAAGACATTTTTTTACTCTCTTCAACGATCGTGTGTGTTCAACGCACTACTCTTTTCTTATCCCTTTATTTTTGTTCTCTTTATAATTCATCACCATAATAAAATATTACCATATTAATAACCATATTAATGGATGAGTAAATATCTCATGGGGGTGATTTATAATTTTGTTTTGTTAAGTGATTGAGAGCATTTTCACGATGATTATTCATTAAATTAACATTGTGCATGTTGGACTTAACATGACATGGATTAATGACTTGTTTTGTTTAACATATGGATTCCATTGATTTTTGGAACCTTAAATACACTAAAAAAATCAAGTATTATTGAGATTAGAATCCTAGTTAAGTTATGGTTTGTATTAAAGCCTCAACACAAAGGAATTCCAATAAACGTCAACTTGTGACATGGGTGTTAATTTAATACAATATAAAGCAAAGCTCAAGGATATAACACGATTAATTACCTAATGATGAAATAATCCCGATATTTATAAAATTCTTAAATGAATCTTAATCAAACAATTATTTCAATTAAACTTTTAAAACAAACCCCCCAATCAAAATACAATCAACTAAAAACAAATGACTATTAAAAAGTATCATCACCGAGGATTTGACCTGAGCGCTGCTATACACATAAGAAAGCACAAGAACCCTGACTGGTCGATAGATGAAAATCTTCCATGCTTTCGATTGTATGTTAGTATTGTGTGGGTGGTAGCAAATACAGTGAAGATTTTGTCTTTCCCAAAGCTGAAAATGCATCTTTCCCCGACCCCTTTAAGGGGTACAACCCCTTCCCATTTTCAAAATAGTTTGGTTTATATGAGAATAAATATGAACTATTTGGCCATAGTAGGAGGATATGGTCCCATGACCTCCATTACTCATATAGAAAATGTCCATGAGTACATTCCTATGTGATGTAACCCCATGTCTTGGTGGATGAAATTATCATGAACTTGACGAGGATGGAATTTCTTAGTTCAATCAGTACAATCCTATGTCATAGTTATCCAATAGTATCGAAGCCTCTAAATTTGATGAGTGATTGTGGATACTAAATTGTGTGATCCAAAAGCTCCATCATGCACTTATTTCATGACGACAGTTGTCTCTTCTACATCAATTCACTTGAGAAGGACTCTGGAAATACCTCACTTATAAAGGAACATTTCTTATTTGTGACACCATACATCATGAGGTTGATTTCTCATCTACATATATTCTCCCATCCAACCATATCTAGTGGGAGTTCTCCCTTTTGGAGGTAGTTTGAAAATGGAATCATCCATTTTGTGGTATGACCATAAGGATCAATGACCGGACTAATTTTGTTGGTTTCATCCATCTTGGAAGGAATGAATGGTAGGACCATCCAATGATGGGTAATGTTTATGGTCATTTTATCTTGATCTGGATCATCCAAATCTATGTCTACATTTTCTAATGCATTGACATGTGTGTTTTGTGACTGGGGAACATAAGTCAATGTTGGCTCTGAAAGGAATTATTCCATCAGTTCTCTAACATGATTCATAAAAGGGATTACATCCTCTTTTTTATAGCATAGTCACTATTGACTTTCTTAATGACTAGTTTTCAATCTGTTTTTATCTTCTGGTGCTCAGCTTGTACATTATGTTGCAGCTCTAGGCCTGCAATAAGGTCCTAGTATTCTAATTTGTTATTTGTACAACCATCTGATAGTAGGAGGGGATAGGGTATGTCTTACTTTTCTGGGGATAAGAGTATGACTCCCATCCCAACTATGTTGAGTCTGGGGTCTTCTATCCTTCTTTTTATAGAACTTCTAGAGGCACTATCTTTGTGTATTTCACATATCTAGGATTCCTCTTAAGAAGAGAACAATTCTTCATCTAGTAGTTCAACATCCAATGGGGTTACCTCTTGTGAGTTATTATCTTCCAGGAAATCCACTAACAACTTGACTTCGATAGCCTTCTAAAATATGAAAAATATATCAAATCACTACAGGATGACATCCCACCAAGATAGGTGACCAATAAACATTGGACGGTTGAGGATATATTTGAGTGGGTTTCAACAAGGGACCAAATAGACCTATTGGTGCTTCATGTAATGCCTTATCACCTAGACTACAAGGATCCAATCCAGCCATCTCTACTCGATTTTTTAGTAACAATTCTCATCATCAGTCATGGTTTTGCTAAGATAATAGCAGCTATTATTTTTGTTGGTGTCATTCTTCTGTACAAGGAAGGAGCCTAGGGATCACTCCAAGGTGGAAACATATAGAATTAGTGTTTTTACTTTGAAATTTATCTTTATTACTAGTGGTAATAAGATATATATCTTCATATTGTCAAATAATTCATGAAAATCATTAATCCATTGATATTCTACCACTTTTTTCATTAACCTAGTGAAGGGGAAACATTTTCCTGTGAGGTTGGATATGAACCATTGAAATTTTTCTAGGTGTCCTTGAAGACATATAAAATTAGTGTGGTTGTGTGTAGGTCACATTACAAGGATATCCTTCTTCTTATTAGGATAAACTTCAATGCCACGATGGCATACAATAAAGACAAGTAATTTTATTGAGGTGACACTAAAAGCATATTTCATGGGGTTCATTTTTAGACAGTTCAGTCATAGTTTTTCAAAGATTATGTCAAGACTTGACAAGTGGTCACAACATTTTCCTGAAATAAAAAAAATCACCCTCCTAGAATTCGATGTGCTTTCCAATGAAGGGTTTGAAGATGCAGTGAATGGTGTTTTGATATGTGGCGTTAACATTTTTTCAACCAGATGGAATTACCTTGTAGAAAAATAATTATTTTGGGGACCCTGAAGTAATTGGATTATTCATATTTTTTGTAGAATCGGATATGGTTATATCTTGAATACACATCGATGAATGATAGATCCTCATATCCTGCAGTCACATTGATCAATAATTTGGTGATTGGGAATGGGAATTCATCTTTCAAGAAGTGCCGATTGAGATCTTTGAAATCAATACAGAATTTAATTTTTCCCATTTTTCATCTTTATGGGAACTATGTTTTGTACCTATATGGGATATTGGACCATCTGAATGAATTTTTCTATAAATATATACTCAACCTCGGCCTCTATCTTGGAAACATGTATTGGGTGTGTCCTTTCTGCGGTTTTCTTGTAACCACGGTGGTCTTCTGGAAGGTGTAGGTTATGAGTGGCCACCTCAAGATCGAGGCATGGAATTTCTATATAGTTCCTGGAAAGAACATCTCAATTATGCTTTATTAAGGATGTTTAGACCTATTTCTTCTCATAAGACATGAATGTACTAATGAGAGTGTGTCATAGGACATCTTCATTACCCCAATTTGTTTCCTTGAGTTCATCAATGGTGGTAGAGACACCCTCCTCAAATTCTAGAGGAGAATCCCTAAGATCCTATTCCTCTACCTCATAATATTCCACATATTCTTCTTCTTCCAATGAAGAAACAAGTCTTGATATGAGCTCTCCATAGTTGAGATAAAGGTCAAAAAAAATTCATTTAGAGGGGGAGGTGAATTATTCTGATTTGACTAATAGAGAGTAATCTTTTGGAGAGGATTATGTAAGGGAAAGGCACATGTCTTATTTCTCTTATGTAGTAATGAGTGAGGTAGGGATTATTTAATGATACGAATATATTTCAAGTGAATATGTGTCTGATTATTAACTATTATTTTGGGGATTGATGATTTTTTAAACATTATCATGCTTGGTAACCAGGACCCAAATCATCAGGACTGTCGAGTAAACATATAAATTTGGACCTATGAACTCAATTTGATTGATGGGAAGTACATACTCCTTACTGAGTGGTTTTAAGGGGTCATTGAGAAATATTTCCAAACTATTTGGGGTGGTGATCCAATCAACACCATGAATCGGAGGTCGATTCCCCTTCGGCTCGCTGAACCCTGCATCAATATAGTGTGACTAATATAAGTTGAATGTGGCCTTATTGGTATGAAATATCCCACGATATCCATTAAATATATATTTTATTAAATGATGGAATTAGGATCAATTTGATGTGTGTTGATGCATAAATAACCTTCTTAGTAGATAATTGAAGTCATTATTATTTCAGACCACCAGAAATTCTTGGTGGGCTACGAGTTCACCAAATTGGGTTTCATGCTTAATTTGTCCTAAAAGCTTCTACTCGATTTTTTCAAAACCCAATATGGTCATGATTTAGGGTTTTATATTTTCCCCATTTTATCCCATCCAATGAATAGTCTACAATGGAATGACATTATCTCTAGAGCCATTATCAAAGAATAATTTTCAAATATCAACATTGTTCATCTTTCCAGACAATTATACAGGCTTGATGTTCCCTTGAATAATATAGTCTCCATATTGATCCATAAAAGAGATGAAAACATGGAATTATATAGGACCAATATCTATTATATAGACATAAGCAGTGGCTACCTGAGATTCATATGCCTGGGGGCCTAGTAGAATTTCAATGAGTGCTTCCCTGAGGTCTACTAACTGATTTAGTGCATCTGGGATTGAAAGCTTGGATGGTATCAAGGCTAACTATTTTATGATGTCATATTTTTTCCTAAAGGCTAGTTCTTCTAAGCACAATGATTCTATTTCATAGGAACCATATATTTCTGGGCATTGGGTGCAGAGGGACAGGCTCCTGAGACAGAAACTAGTGATGCTTTTATGCATTGTGGATTATGTAGAGAAGGTCTTCCTGCACACTGTGGGAGGTTTGACATATATTCCTCTTCTTATAGATACTCATGGATGATCAAGTCATATTTTCTTTTGAAAGGGGTATATAAATTTTCATGTACCTACTAAGTTGGCCAATTTTCCCTTAGGTGAGTTTTTGTAACATTGATGGTTTGAGCAGAAGTTCATCCATGAATTTGGTTTCTTCCACAACTGTGTCTACCCAGGTATCATTAGTTTTGACAGAATATTCCACCAACTCTGTGATTGTGTAAGGAATTCGGTTTTTGGCCTAAAATCTTCATCGGATAAAGGATTCACTATGTGAATGACATTGATGTATCCAAGGATCATTTCCTCCTCTGATGATTAATTTTCTTGATCAACTTCCTCCACTAGTGTCGTTTGGTGGGGGGTACCATTGTGTTGTTTGGAGGGGTAGTGCACATTGTACCATTTTGTAGGTTGTTTTCTGTATCTTCATATATTTTGGAAGGAAATATTAGAGTGTCAAATCTAAATTTGGCCTTGGTGCAGATTCATCTTATTTCACTTGATAATCTCATCCCTCGATGGATTATAGGGTCTAGGATGTTGGATTTCTGCAGTAGGAGCTGTTGGGGGAACAATCTATTGCTTCCACTCTTCTTGGGGGATAACATGGGGCCATTTTATAGTTTTATGGGTCATACAATCATCGAAAATATACCCCCTTAGTATATGACTTTTTATGTTCCCCTTCTTCATCAGGGTTGGTGGTGGAAGCATATTCCACTTGTACTGGTGGTGTTCCTAGTATGACTTGTCCATAATCTAAAATCTTTTGGAGGAGGTACTTGAAGAATAAAAACTCATGGATGGTGTGTAACAGTATCTAGTGGTAGGAAAAATAATCTACCGGTCATCAAGACAAGAATTATCATCCCTTTTTGGCACTGGTAGTCAGAGCACGTTGAAATTCATGGAAGCTACAAAGTAGCCACATATGTGATCATACCGTAACGAATACAATTTATTCCTTATCTCCTCAACTTGGTTTCTATTAGAAATTCTTTTATTGTCTTTTTGATTTGGGGGTATCTGTTGAAATCAAGTGTGTGTGTGTGTATGGTTTGGTGAGGGCTGTGGAGATGGGGTTGGTGTAGGGGGTGGCTTAAGAGTAATGGGTGTTGCTTAAAATCTTCCAACCCTTTTACCTTGACCCAATAGGGTCACTCAAGACTTATGATTAGTCTATTGCAAGTATTCCTCTATTCTCTATGCAATTGTATAGAAATACCAGAACTCACTTTTATTCATAACTGGGATGAGGGGTGTTTAAATCTCATCATGGAGATTATTGATTCCTAGGGAAAGTATCTCATCTTGGGGGAGAGGCTAGTTCAGGGAGTTAGTCATACCATTCCATCTGTCAGGGTTGTATGAAACGCTTTCATTCTCCCACTGTTTCTAGCTCATGTGGTGACTAACTGTTGTTTTAGGAAATGTTGAACTGAACTAAAAGAGGAAAAATTTATGGAGGTCCTCCTAACCTATTATTTAATTAGATGGAATGATGGTATACCCCACGAAGGATGAACCTCACTGGGTTCTCATGAAGCATATGAGTTTCACTGCTTCTTTTTGTTACATAGTTCCCATAATTGGATCATAATAAGATGCATAATGAATAAGATGTTTCTCTAGGTTCCTTGATCCATTGAACACTAGCAATATGAGGTTTCTAAAATTTAGTGGCAGTGGTACGTTGCTCACCCAGTTAGGGTAGGGGTTCTGTTTGGGTTTTATCAGAGGCTACCATCCTTCCATGGATTCTAATCAAGTAATAAATGACTTGATGATATTAATGAGACCTTAATGCTTGTCATGTTGAACCTTAGTATGGGAAATAACATTAGGGAAAATAATATGTGTTTTTTCACTACTCTAACTTGAGAAATATACCCAACAACATGCATCCATTGAATATTTTAGTAAAAAAATTCAGGTTTCTTCGCTAATGGAGGGAAATCATGATATCCTTATGGTAATGTGTTCACATAGACTGATGGTATAGGTGAGGGATTAGATGAGAATTAAAGGCTTGATTATTTTGATAGGATGGGTCCTTGTGGTAGAGTTACATCTGTTTGAAGTGTATATTGACACTCTACCTGAGGAACTGATCTAGTATGATTGTTTTCTGGTAGTAGATCAACATTGATTCACCATAGATCATTCATTTTCTCTTCTTGATGAGTGAATCTCTTGTCGATTGTCAGGGACATGTTTTCATTTGGAGGATGAATTGGGTGGTATGAAAACATTATCTTATTCATCTAGTTATTGGGTATTTATTGAGGAGGTAGAGAGGGTTTCACCGAGGGTGCACACTAATTTATGGAGGCTCATTTATTTGGGTTCGTAAACCTTTATGCCCGGTGCGGACTGCTTATTAGAGGGAACCATATTCTCCTATGTCATCATAATCTGTATTATCCATAGTGAGGTATGCAGGATTTACATCCATGATGTTCACCGATGCGTACAACACTAGTGGTGGCATACCAAGTGCTGAATGGTAGAGGAGATTATTGTGTCTTTTGATGGATTGTCTCCATCCTTTTAGGGTTCCTATACGGGTTTCTTGATGATGGGTAACTCGAAGAGAAACTTTACATGACATGGTTGGGCATAAACTTTCTAGTTTATATAAATCATGAATCCGGATGGAATGAGTAGATCATATGTTCCTTATTCTCCTTGAGTTATAAAAGACTTACACCCAATGTTCATGTTGTTGAGGTAAAAATTACCCCATCCCTAGAGTCTGGGGTTGCTCCTATTCCATTGAATTTGTACCATTTCATGGATTATCTAGCCTTATGGGGGAATCTTATTTTAAAAAGTCACCCAACCCCATGGGCTGGGGCAGATCATGTATTACGTTAGTCGTTTCTCCTATTTCTACTTTCTCGATCTTGTAGATTCCCATACAAGAATGAACTGGATATGATGCCAGATCCGCATGTGAGTTTTTTTTCTTATGAAGACTTGATTAGTGCTTGTTTATTAAATTCCCTTAGGTGAGAATCCTGTTGAGTGTTCTTAGTGGCCTAGTTCAGGAGCTTCTCGATGGATTTTTCTTGGTGGGATTAATTCTTTTGAGACATACTCCAGGTAAGTTCTTTCCAAGCATGTTTTATCTCCTGAACATGTATTTCATTTGATTTCCATCATGGGAAAATTACATTACAGGATTCCATCTCTATTGGGCTATGCTGGAAGGGGCATGTGGTGAAGTTTAATGCTACTTGTTCTTCCCATGCCCAGATATGAATACCAAATGGTCTATCATCAATGAGACAACATAACTAGTACAAGGCATGGAGATATTCCTGTTCAAGTTCTGCATTCCTCCTCATTGATTGCGACCACTATGTTAATGAAAGATCTTCTAGTTCAATCTTATGGTGATTCTCCCCCAATACAATGATATGGTATGTGTACCCATCATAGGAAAAAAACTTTTCATCCAAATGGAAGAGAGTTGTCCAAATATTTAGGTAAATGTTATGCATGCATTATCTTGACATCTCTCTTTTTATGATGAACTGAGAAGTGGTAATGGGACAATAAATCAATGGTGTTTCATCCATAGAAAGTTTTCTTCTCATATACAACATATT
The DNA here is from genome assembly GCA_963277665.1 of Viscum album. Lineage (NCBI taxonomy): Eukaryota > Viridiplantae > Streptophyta > Magnoliopsida > Santalales > Viscaceae > Viscum > Viscum album. Next base: position 1,325,200,186 of record OY728160.1, read on the forward strand.
CTTTTTGTTCTTCCAGGGACTCCTCTTCTTGATCTTCCTAGTTTGACCTCTTCCTAGAAACTTCATTCCATGAATTGGGGCTAGTAGGATCTTAATTGATGTGTGAGCGGCATGAGGGTGGCTTAGAGGATGAGCATGGCCCTAGAACATCCTATGGTTGGGAAAGGATTACAGTCATCCTAGACAATTTTTATAAACTTTCTGACTCTTTTATGAGTGCCTCATCATATGAGGGAATCTTTGTATTTGGTTTGGTGAGGGCAGGACCTTCATGCTGATGTGGATTTTGACTATAGGGAGGACCTTCATAGTTGGTGTTAAAATGCAGTAGGATACCATTAGATTGTACTATTCGACTACATGGAGTTTCCCAATGTCATATACCCCAGGAGGATATTTAGGGAATACCATAGCATGGGGAGGTACTTCTAGCTGCTTGATGTCATTACAGGGAGGACCTTTACCATCACTGCCATTATGGAGAGGACTAAAATCATGGATTTGTATATACGGAGGAAATTTTTTATGTACTTCAATGAGGGGAGCGCCTTCTCATCTTTTGATTTCATTGTGATGAGGTCCTTCAAAGTGGCTGCCATCATGTTAAGAAATATCATCATATATTGATGTTTGGATACAACAAGAATATTAATTATGTACACTATTGGGAGGACCTTCAAGATGTACTCCAATGAGAGGGGATTCTCATTTCTTGATGCCCCTATAGGGAGGGCCTTTGTAGAAACTGTCATAATGGAATGGAATCCCATCATTTCTTAAGGTCCAGCTACATGGATAATAATATATACAGTGTATACCCTGGGATGTACCATCATGTAAGGTGATAGAAAGGGAATGAACTTATTAATGTTCTATATTTTTTTATAGTGGTGGGTGGCCCTGACATGCATCAGAAGATACACTATCTGGATTGATAATTTTTTTCCAATAGAGTAGGCCCCTAGGGTGCTCTGGGGAGGACCTTTGGAGAAATTGGTAGCAACATTAAAGGGAAGACCATTGCAATTGCTACAGATACTTCCGTAATGTGGTAATGAATCGACAAGATCTTAAGACACTATTGACAGATGTCATATTTCATTATGATCTCTAGCGTCCCGTAGATCATAATCATGAGTATGCTATTAATTTCTTGATTTCCTTTTGTGAATTTCATTTTTTGGTGATCTCTTTGGGGGAAAAAGGCTTCATGCTACTGGTAATGGCCTTCAAATGTGGGTACCTATTTTGTTGGTTCCCATGATGTTGTCAATATATGATGATGAGAATCTTGAGTTCTAGCAGGTTTATATTCATTCCCTCTAGGGGCCACCAATTTTGACCAGTGTCCCTCTGTTGGAACATGTACTTTTTATTGATAGGACTAACCCTGTATTGCGGAGTATTGATTTCGACCCTCCTAGACCAGAGCAAGGATCCAGGTATTCTCTAGAGTGACTATCTAATTTTGTGGATGAGATTTATCCCACATTGGGTGATCGGGTTGTGGGCCAAACTACTTTCCTTTTTCATGGATTCAATTACATCTTGATGGGTCAGAAGGATATGATCTAGAATTGATTTATAATCCTACATCATTTATAGAATGTTTTGAGAGACAAATTTGGATATAATGGGAATAAAGTCCCATTGCTGTGTTAGAGAATGAGTTATTTCCTGATCCAGTCCCCCAATGTTTCTAGTGGGTACTAGTTGTTCTCATTTTTTAGGATAGAGGAACGAGTCTACTCTTGACTTGTAGTTGGGATACACCAACTTATTTCTCTAGTTTCCGCCATATTTTTCTGCTAGGATTTTATTTTCGAGAAATAATTTTCATCATCTTGTTTTCTATAGAATTGTTTGGATTATATTGGTATGCATCAATAGGAATTTGACTCAACTTATATTTTCATACCATCATATTTGATTAGTGGGCTTCGTTATGTCAAGAAGTAATTTTCATATACATATTGATTGCAACTGTATTTGACTTGTGCACTTCATATGAATTGGAAAGTATTTTATGACTTCTAAAATTTTGATTCCCTATTTTGATATTAGGCTTGGTGTGCATCAGTAGGAATTTGTGCATTCTAGTAACCAGATGCTACGCTATTTGGATAACGTGTTTCTTGAACATCAGTAAGGATTTGAATCTAGCTATAATTTCCCTTTGTATCTACGCGGCGGGATCAGTGATTATTGGAGGGAATTTTCATCTTATAGTATTGTTCCACTGAATATATGTGGTAGGATTTATAAAAATGATAAGGAATATGATTCCCCTTGTAGGTTTCTTCCATATTTCTGTGTCGATCATTGAAGAGGTGGCATAGTAGTATTTCTTCATGTGGTTTCTTCCATGTTCGTATGGTGGATATACTCTTCAAGAGCTTGGGTAATGACCTAATCCTAATTGTAATTTTTCTTCCCTTTGTGGGAAACCTGAGGGGGTTGTGTCAGTTGACTTCAGTAGGATCTCTGAGTGTGGTATCCTCCTCAGAATAAGGATACTGGTTTGTGACATGTTGTTAGAAGCATCTTTTGGATGGAGTCTATGTGTAAGAACATTATATAGCTAGGATGAAGTCATTGGTATCGAATTAATATACCTCTATAAGATAAGGGATGTACTTGATGTCGCATTCTGGAGATAGGATCCCAAAATGAATGTAGATGGTAACTGGAGCTGCATGGTTCTAGAGTTTTGGCCACTAATGAAGAGAATTATGGTGATCGTTCACCTATTATAGGGATTGTCTTATAGTCTCCACCTTGGAGAGAGTACCATTTTGAAGATACTATTTGATCAACATGTTTTAAACCGAGGATTTAAGATGATGGGTAAGAAATGGAGTCATTAACGTCATTGGGGACCTGACTACCTCTGTGGTCACTAGCACGCATGTCCAAGAATGTTGTTGGGATGAAATTGGATTGATGGTATCTCTGAGAAATGATAGCAATATATATGAAATTTGAAAATAAAAAAACACCATAAATGTAATACATCACTATCACGTGTATAATTTATGATATTTCTTGGCCCTCTACAATTTTAATGTGAATGGGGCTTCATCTGGGGTAACCCACCACCTTGGTGAAGGATTCACATTGGGTTCACCATTTTTTCGACTCGTTTTGCTTCGTGATCCTTTTCGGTAATGAGATGGTACCATGGGGAATGTGGAGTGTGTAATTTTTATGTTACAAAGGAGGTTACATAGTTTAATGGGCATAGAGGGTGATTGAATGGGGTTATGTGTTAGTGAAATCAGCCCGCATTGCATAAAATGTCCTCAGATGGTCTCCAATTGGATTATTCATAGAGCCAGAAGCACCCAATGACCCTTTTATCAATTATTCATTGACCTAAATATCAAAGGAATATGGTCATTGGATGATTTTTCCAATAAAACATAAGGACATTGTTGGTTGATAGGATGGGAGTTTAGGCCCATCAAACACTTTTGTGGGGAATTATTTCCTACTCCAGGACTCTCTTATAGATTTAAGCAATGTTCACATGTTCATGAATACTGGGTTCTTTCCCAACCATGTGTCTACAATTTAATCCTAGGTTACATGATCAATCATAATTACACAAGGGTCTAAAATCATTTGTATGTATCTGAGATCTTCCATCAATGAGGATATCCTTTTGGGGATAGATCAAGAATTCCAGTACTGTTTACTGAGACGACATGACTTTAAGTCATGTGATGTGGCAGTCTAGATTTATCATCCTCTAGGGTAGACTATAATTTTTCAGATGTTGGGTTCAGACCCATACGATGGGCTTCTTATGTTTCCTCTTAAGAGGAATCATTGGCCATGTAGTTTGGTTCCCCTTATCTAGACAGATCACCTATTATGGTTATGTGACATGGATCTATCCATACAGTTTAACATCAAGAGACAAGGACATCTAAGTGGAAGGTTCCTAGTCAATATTGGATGTGGGACTTAAGCTAAGGCGGCCCAATGTACCAGGAATCATTGTATTCATTTGGTTAAAGAGTGACCCTATAATGAATATGGCCCAAAAAACATTAGAGTGATATGGGTGTCGATTTTAGACCTCAAGAAGGCTTTCTATGCATCCTAGTTGGTTTGGATTCAAATACATTTTAGTTTAGTTAAATGGTGCTTACGTATGGAAGCTTCCCATTAAAGAGGATTGGTGTGGGGGTTACATCAGTGGAGAAATACTTTTTTGAGCCTAAGTTGGAACATATACATTAAAGGAGGCCTCGATGAATTGGGGGCTGGTTATTATCAGAGTTTACCCTTGATAAGGATCCCCTTTGAGCTCATGCCTTATATTTTCATCATACATAGCCTGATTGTGGAAGGAATGAGACTTCTCTTAGTTCATTGGATTTGGGGCTTACACCTTGGTGGAGTCCCACTCTTTGTGGTTATGTATATGACATGATCACCCCCAACCTATAAGACCTTGTGATTCATGATCAGTTTGAGAAATAAGAGGAGGTATTGGATATGAAGATCTCATGTCCATAATCAATTGATGATTGATGGTAATGATGCCCGAAGGGAGAGGGGGGGGGGTTGAACGTACCCATGTCCTCTTTTTTTTCGATGTTGGATAGTTAGATTAACCAATATAGGTGCACCCTAGGTGTAAGTAGATAGGATAACTTAGGAAAACTCTAGTAAGAAAATATATGGGCTTACCTTAGTGGTAGTTCCCTATGATTTATTATTGGAAAGGGAAGGAATGCTAATTCTTGTTAAAGGGAAAATGAAATGTGACACCCCTATGATATCACCAACCCTCATTGAAGGGAAAGACAAGTGATTACCCTTTAACCATAGAATGGGTAGGTTCACATTAGTATCCCAAGTTTGGACCCTAGGATACCCTATGAATATACACTTATGGATGTTCTAGGGGTCCACACCATTGCAGAGATTACCCACATGACTCCACATACCATGAGTTTCTAAACTCAAAAGGGTGTGCTAATTCACCTAATGGTTTTATAATAAGAGTTTGGTGGATTTGGAAGATATTTTTCCCTAATCACGTTAGACTGGTTCATAGAGGGACTATAAATGAGGTGATAAGAATGGAAGGAAATTATTAGAGACAGGGGTTGAATGCCCCATGGTACCACATTCTATGTAACTTTTTTCATGTGGGATGGTCTATCCCTTGAATAGAATTTCACTATGTGTGCGGATAGGCTATCTGCATAACAAATTCATACAGATACCAAGATGTTGTTTATGTACTTTGGGGGTTTTATTCCCTAGGTTCCATCCATAAATAATGGTGCTATGTGGGGCTAGATTCCATCCATGTAATGGGATACTATACGGAGTAGGGTTCAATCCACATAACGATGAACTATGTGGAATTCCATCTTAAAGAAGGGGCCTTGATCCCTGTGGTTTGTGGGAATTTCATCATCCACCGAGATAAGGTTCACAGTTCACCAATTGGGTTGGCATTCTAACAATTAAGATTATGTTTTATAATTTTATGTAATGTGGAAAGATATACCTAAAATAAATCATCGAAGAATTATATCTTTATGTTACATTAATCTTATATGCCTTCATAGTGTGAAAATACATTCTTCTCAAGTCTCCAAGTCTCTGTCCTCAAATCTTATCTCTCTCCTTTTTATGGCTCCTTGGAGATCCTTTTATAGAGTGTCCAAGAATCTGGATCTATGGATACCACAACACCTTTTGCAGAAACCCAAGAGCAAATCACATGACCAGTGGATGAATCAATCAATAGAGGTTTGTAAGATTTTGATATTCGGTGGCATAAATCACCACATCAATTCCATGAATGAATTTTACTCGTTCGTGGGACACTATTGACATCTCATAAACCACAAACTATTTAGTTCACAGAGATTGTATGCATGGTCAAATTTCTCTACTGCTATTTTTACAATGACACCATTATTAGGGGATATATGTGGAGTATATTTTTCCACCACTATTCAGCCAATGACATAGTCCACAGAAGCTGGCACTGACATCACTTTTCCCTGAAATACTTGGTTCATGGATGATTTACGTGGTTGGGGGTCGCCAAGCAGAGTTATGGTCTGCAGATGATTTTCAATTTTCAGTGCCTCCCATTCCCTTTTCTAAAACTATGATTATTTAATATTATTCTTCAAACCTTCAGTCAGACATATATTTTTTCCCTTATCAAGTTTTTAGGATTTATTATTTTCCATTTGTGATGTTTTTAGGAACCAAATATTACTAAAATAAATATATTATTTAAATTTTTGTTTATATAAAGGTAAAATCATTCCCAGAAGATAATAGTTTATACCCTCAAAACATTTTCACACCTATAAAAATTAAGAATGTTCCTTTATCTATAAATTATACCGAATTATCTACTAGGAAAATATGAACCAAGATTGTGTTTCTCACATCTCAAAGGAATGGATACTCTAGGAGGTCATCACTGTAAAATGGAATATACTGAGTAGGAAAAGTGTTGAGTTTCAATAATATACTCTTCCATGTATCTCCCAATCTACTATAACTCAATAAAATCCAAAAAATTATCGTTATTGATATTCGTCATGATAAAACAACTCATATAATATAATATAATTTTATCCATGATGTTCCTCCATTATATATTTCAAGATTCAAGGACATAAAACACTCCCTTGACTCATCCTCAAACATAGAAACCATATGGACAACATGTGACTCTTTTTCTGTACCATTATATAAAAAATAAATTTAGATATATTCATCTCAATTTTTAGTATCTTGAAATCCTACTATACCACTAATGGGATTGATGGGAGACCCTAAGAAATCATTGATAGACCCAATTGTTATCTCTTATATTATCTATTAAACATTATATAAATCTAAAATAGTACAGAACATCGATGAGTGAAAAGGTACATCAACTTGGTCAAATCACTTTATTGAGGACTCCATCATCTCTAATTCTTGATCCATATATGACCGATGCTGAAGCATTAATCTAAATTAAAACAAATACCCTTTAGATGACTTTTAAAATCATATAACATTCAAAACACTATTTAAATAATAAAATTTCACAACATTAACCATTTTTATCCACCTAATGTTTCATTATCATATAAATATAAACATATAATATTTACTTATCATCAAGATTTACCTATTCATTTTCAATGTTATCTCACCCCTTGACATAATTTATGGTCTAATCATTTAAAAAAATAACTATAAAATATTCTATGTCCTTCTTAAATCCTCCTATGTACAGAATCTATTTTCCAAGAATATTTATTTATATCCACTAGCTATCATATATACTCGTACTGTATTTCTATTTTCATAACTTAAATCATAAAGAGTCTTATAAAATTTTTCCTTGGATTATATACATAATTACCCTGGATATATTTCCACATGCCTACCTTTTTATACATAAACTATCATGTACATGTATTATTCATGCATCCCAGCAATTATCACTCTATTAAATATACATTCCTAGACTTACCACACCTAGACTATCCCAAACCTGATGACATAATAGTATCATATAACACCCATGAATTAAATGCATATAAGAATCCTGTATCACAATAATTTTACCCCAAAGGTTCTCCCTAATACTTAGTTGAAAACGACCAACTCCATGAGTCAAAGGTTGATATTTGGGAATGATAACCAATATTGATTTATATAATAAGTCACAATTATTTATTCTGAAAAAACCAAGATAACCCATCGTTATGTTTGTTTTATAAAAAAGAAACTAAAATAAATCATGTATCTTAAAAACCATAATTGAATAAATAAAAAAGTAAAAAAACAACCACCAACTATGTGAATGTATAATAGGTCATACAATAAGCAGGAAACAAAATATAAATGCTGAAAAAATAAAAACCAAATCCATGAAAAGGACTGTAACTAAAAATAGACATGGATGATTAAGTGATTTTCTAGGAAGGAACTACAACTATGATGATTAGATCTGATTTTGATGTTGGAATTGACACCACATTAAAAATGAACAAATAATAGGATATTGGTATCTAATAAATACTAAAGTACATATAGTTCCAAAAACATAAAAAGAGAGGGATGGAATTCCTATATAGGTATCCATGTAGGGTGTGAGCATGAAATACTCTATATGGGACCACAAATAGTGCCACAACATAGTATTGATGTATCAACTATAATAATGAACATGTCAATACATTTATATACATATGCACTAAATATTTTTGGTAATAATAAATAAAAACATAGGAGAAGATTGAGAGTAATTTATTTCATAGATCTCTAACAATAATAGCTATTATCACCCTATATTGGGAGGGTCTATACATGTACTACATGTTTTGAGTAAATACATGAATTCTAATATGGTAATTTTATCTACACATAGATGGAGGTAGTTCCAAGTAACTATATTGTCTTACACATGTAATCAAATTGACCCAAACATGTGGATTTTTTTGATGATTTTAGGTTACTAGAGTCCCATATTAAATGAAATATGAGGCTAATTATGTTAATGAAATCAATTATACCATTCTAAGTAATTGTATAATTTGTATAACAAGTCATACTAATCAAAAAAACCATACCAATAATGAACAGTTCTTGTGCGGGTAGGAATTTATAACCCTTTCCATGACCTCCACCTATACATAGATATTGGATACCTACATTTAGTTAATATAATAATATTATACCATATACTAATAATTTACTCATTCTTTATCAAACAAATACTTTGTTATATAATAATAAATAGTCCCTCTCTAGGCAATACTACTTTCTTGATCATTGAATAAGCTCAAGATAATAAACTAGTAACTTGTTAATTTTATTAAAACTTTATCCATGCGTGATAGAATCAAAAAATAACATTCTTGATGCAATAAAATGTTATAATTCATGAAATCCAAGTGAAAAATAAAATTCTGTTATAGTAACATAAAAAATGTAAAGAAGCCATGGAAAAGATGGTAACCCACCCAGTAAAATATAGTGTATTCTTGTAGTAGTTGACTCTATTGGTCTGAGTGTAACTGAAGAAAATGTAATAACCCACCAAACACCCAAAATGTAATAGAAAACACTAGGAAAAAATGATCAATTTTTACATTAAAAATCATAGCATGGAATGGGTTGGCTAGTTAGAACTATAGATTGAGAATGTCGTCGGTGGGTTATATTGACAAGGATTAGTCTCAATCAAGACAAATGGAAACCCAAATTATAATAATTAAATTAATTAAAAAGAAATTCCCATCAAGATATCCATGATAAAAAAAATGGGTTTTCATGTGTTAAAGTAGAATGTAGCTTCGATAACAATATATGAGAAAATATTTAATAAAAAGGAAAGAGTTTCTAGAAAGGATAAACTTGGGTAAAAAAGAATTTTTAATAGAAATAATTTTAAAATAAGCTCTTATAAAACATTCCACACATTACATCATTTAAATAAAAATAGAATCTATTTCATGTATAGATGTTAAGTTATTACCTTAACTAATAGGTTCTCAAAGAATCAGTTTCCCATACCTAATAGACCAAGTTATGACATCTCTATTGAATTAGTCTTTAACTATCAGCTAAGTGTAATATATTGAATTATATCTCATTTAGTTTTGAATTAAAGGAGACAATTTATATAATATAACTCAATCAATACTCTAGGAATAACACATTTTTATACCTTTATGATTAAAGAGGGTTTAGGACCAGAGAATACTCATAACATACAATCCGTCGACAAGGTGAGCGAACAAAGAAAACATGCATGAGGTGATCATAAATCATAATTTTACTGTTAAAAAGTGTTCATAACTATATATTACATGAATTAAATGTGGAACAACATCATCATGGGTTAAACAACTCTTATTCCATGGAAAAATCTATTTATCAAATCAATGTCCTGTGAAATATGAATAGATATATAGTTAATTTAATAAGGCTTGTATAATAAGATAAGGAAACATAATTTCATAGAAAATAATCACATAAACAATTTAATAACATATTAGGTTTCATCCTAAAATAATTTTGAAACCCATATATATCTATATATATATATATATATTTGAAAACATATAGCTTAAAATTTATATATCATCTAAGAAAAGTAATATACATGAATGGTAAAAGCATAGACCAAGAATCGCATCAAGGGTAGATCCAACTCGAAAAATCCTAGGTATTAATTCTAACTCCAAAGAATTCCATGATGTACCTAATAATTACCAAACCAAAATAAACCATCGATCATACCCATCTACAAATTGATCATCACCATAGAATAACCAAAATCAGTAGAAAACCAAAGAAATCAACTAGTAAAATTAACCTAAAATATATAATAATCCAAATCCTCAAAAAATACCAAGAGAATATATCTATAATCTAACCTAAAATATGTAAATATCTTACAACACCTCATTTAATTCCAATTAAAATGGATATTAATGGTGAGTGATAAACCTAAATGATCATCTATTAAGTAAAAGTAGAATAAGCCTCGTGATCTGAGATTCATTTCACTATGTTGTTGCGAAATAGATCCCAATAACAAGAATATAAGAGAGATCATTAGAATAATGAATCAATGAGTGGATGAGGGGAGAACCAAAATTATATTTATTCATGACAACACCCATAGATTCTTTTGGAAGTAATAAGACAAGGGTGAGGAAGGAAGAACATTAAAGGAACCAAGGGGATGGATCTCATAGAAACTAGTAGAGAATGAAGTCAAGTGAGAAGAATATGTAATGTTAAAGGTGAATGGATGAAATTTTAGAAAATCCACCAAAGAAATAAAAATAGGGGGTAGTGTAATGGTTAACATATATAGGGTAACTAATTACCAAATGGTACCCCTAGACTTATTGTGCTTCTATACTACTCATTATGGTACTCGAATCCACCTAAAATGGTATCTATAGGTAGTACAATTTGGAACCTTCCTAGAACTCTAAACCCCTAATAAAATATTAACCTCATTAACATACATCGCATAATTCACTCTCAAACATTTGAATCGTGAATCAAAGTACATGATAAAAACTCACACACCAATAGTACCAAAAATTAAAATGACTTCATACTTGAATCATCCTATAATTAATAATTTGAACATTATATTTCTATATCATGGACATGAACCATTAGAAATATCCCACTATATTATTTATAATCCCTAAGAAGTTCCAAGAAACACTCACCGAAAAACCTACCACCCTTGTGTCTATATTCCATACAATACCACATCTACCAACCTACCATTATGTAACTCCCAAAAGAACCCTAAATCATTGATCCATAATTATATCTTTGAGGCATGAATTTAAATACAACTTGAATCGTCATTTTTAGTTCAAATCCATAATTCAAAAAAAAAATCAGACCATAAAAATCCATAAATTCCAAGATTTATAACCATGTAAATATTCAAATCCCAAGATCCCAAAAGATACAAAAACCAATAACAACAAAAAATATTTAGATCATCCATTATTATTTTGATGAATACCCTCAAAAAACCAAAAAATTATATAAAACAACCAATACATATGAATTCTCAATGCAAAACCATTACTTTTACCATTACATAATTATAATTTACTAATCAATAGATAGGTAAAGGAACTCCCCACTATTGGACTCCACTGGTGTTCCATATACCTAATCTATAATTTCCATCATGTTTATCAAGAGACACAGTCACTAAAAATGGTTATCATGAAAAATTATATTCACTTCCAAAACCATATATTAGTTTGTTTTTGGAAAATACCACATTTTACACCACAAACCCAATATAAAACTATATATTAAAAGAAATAATACTTGGCATTAATTTTAAAGACCTCAAATCCTTTTTAAATGATGACTAAAATCTTTCATATATTGAATTAGCATTCCTTTTAAAACCCTTTTAGAATTTCCTTTTAATTTTTTATTTCTCATTTTAATTTTTTAAATTTTTCAACTGATTCTAAAATATTTCACACCTATAAAGAAAAATTTATAACTAGAAATTTTTTATCAAACCCCCATCCATTTTAAAAACCCAAAATAAAAAATCCCTTTAAAACACTATGTTTTCACCTTACCAAACATTACAAAATCATACTTTTTAAGGAACAAAAATCCATAATATAATTCCTCTTCACTTAAGAAAATAAAATGTTATCGTAGAGTTTTCTTATTTAAATGGCTCATAGATCTCCTAATCACTCACACTATAAAATAAAATTTCCACTTGAACTCGAACAATTCAAATTTTCCTGCATGTTTGAGAGTTATAATTCCCATTAAATTCTAGAAACCAATCAATACACAAGAAATAAAAAAAATTCTTATTAGTAGGTCATAAATTTAGGTAGTCATATTATAAAATCAAAAACAAAATATATTATTAGAAAAAAAATATAATCAAAATACCAGCTACGTCATCATATATTTTAAAAATAATAATTATTTCATCATTCTCAACAATAGAATTATAAGATATATTATCGAGGTTGAAAGCCTTGAAATTAAACTTATTTATAAAGAAAAATAACTACCAATAGTTTAAGATGGGTTGGATATCAAAAAGAATAATTATATCTATCAAAATAATAGAACCAATTATTAGTTCTATGTGTGTCTAACTATCAATTCTTAACATGATACGGGATCTAAAAAATAGGTTGAACCTAATATGAGACTGATAAAACTCTTACAAGATATATCCATTACCCTAAAACCAATATCCTTGTGTTGTTATTGAGACTATAGTACCTACTGAGTCCTAGACCAATCTATTGATGACTTAAACATCTACAATAAATACATTCTTGAAATAATTTTATGGGTTTCTTATATAATTATTATTGCCATTACTCATATATAAACATCCTGATTCTCGATTCCAAATAACCTCAAAACACCACCGGGATACCACATTGCGGTATCCATGACCAAAATACCCATCCAACGCACAAATCATTATACTTATTCCCCAAGGGTGATCTATGATTCCAATGTACTGGTAACTTGTACTATAGTTAAAACGTAGTTATTGGGGAATAATTTACCAACTTTGATTGATATAAAAAATCATTACTAGTTTTTTCTAAAAAACATGCAAAGCCCATTCATTGATAGATCATTTTGAAAATGAAACTGAAATAAATCACATAGCCAAAATTGACAAAAAGAAAACAATATGAAATATGAATAATCCGGTAACTACTACATAAATTCATAATAGGTCACATAAATTTTAAAAAATGAAATATAAAGAGTCTTATAATAAAATTCAAGTCTAAATAGGTCCTAAGACTATAGATGTCTAATGGGGAATCAATGATTTTACTTAGATGAACTACGACTACCATCAATAGTTATAAATCTAATGTTTTTTCTAATCCAACACCAATAAAGTCCACAAAACATATACCAAATATTAACTACTACTACTAAATTAATAATAGTACATGAAACATCTAAAAATATAGGTTTCATGTCTACTGAGATGTATATGTAGGGTTTGAGCACAAAATATGTAATAGGGAACCTATAACAGTGTCTTAATATAAAAATGATATATTTGGTGTATACATGAACATGTCTACACATATATGTATATATATATATGTATGATAAATAGTTTTAGAAATATTCTTTAAAAAAACATTTTATATTGAAGGTAAATCATTTTATAGATCAGTACCAGAAACAACTGATAACTCACTGTAGTAGGAGGGTCTATATATGTACTATAAGCATTACATTAAAAGATGGATTCTAATATGATAATGCAAGAAACATCCTTTAAAAAGAATATATAAGTACCTATATTATCCAACACATATACTCATATGAACAAATAGATATAGGTAGATATGTAAAATATTATTAGGTCATAACAGCAATCACATGGGTAATATGAGGTTAATCCAGTCAAGGAAATCTTTCAAGCTATATTGGGGAATAGAGAAATGATTATAATGATTCAATGTAATCATACAACCCCTACTAATAAAAAATAGGTCCTATATGTGTTTTTTCATGACTCTTTATATTCCTTAAACGTTTTCACTGATAAGGGGAAACTTTTGTAGTTTATATAATTATGATCTACAATATTCCTACAATATACATGAATATTTTGAAAAAGACATCAATTATATACATGAAGAATTAGGCATGATCTAGAAAAGATTATAATATTTAACAGTCAATATGTTTAGTATAATAAATTATTAATATGTGTTTTATAAAAAAAACTATATCCATGATTGGCATAATCAAAAAAACATGTTTGAAGAAATAATGAAATATAATTCCCAAAAAACATGTAAATAATACTACCTAGATAAATCATTAGATAAAATATTAGTAAATATTTTCATTGATGGTAATCTTGTTAAAAAAATAAAGTACAATCATGTATCATCCAACTATTTTTTGAGTCAAATTGAAGTAAAGGGAATAACCCATGTAACTCCTAACAAGTACTAGATAACATGAGTCAAGTAATTGGTCAATTTATAATATAAAAAATACAATTATATAATGGGAACACTATTTAAGAAACTAATTATGAAACACCCATGGTATGATTAGATTAACAATTATTAGGCTCAATGATGGAAGAATGGAACCTAGGTTTTAATATTTTATTTAATTAGTATCACATCTCATTTAGAAATACATGAGAAACATATGTTTTTCACAATGTAATGTTGAAGGGAATGTGGATAGCTATATTTGAAAAAAAATTCCATAAAACGAGAAGAGGTGATGAAACGGATAATCTTTGGTAAGGTAGTATTTAAATAAGAAACTTTATTAAAAAAAGTTTTTATAGATATTTTTACACATTAAATAATTTAAATAAAAATAATAGCAATGGTTTTTAGAGACATTAAGTAGAAAACTAAAACAATAGGATTCCAATGTAGAATCAAATTTCCCCACCTCATAAACCTATCCCCAATTACTCTATCTAAAAAGTTCATTAACCATATTCTAGTCTTAATTTTTTGAGTTATAGTTCATTTTGCTTTTGGTAGAAATATATAATTTCTATTAAATGAAATAATCAATACAAAAGTGATATCACATTATCTATAACATCATGATCAAAGATTTTTTATTCCAAGAGAGTGATTCTAGTTCCCAAGAAATCCAGAATGTGTACTAACCTAAAACACAGGTCTATGGTTCCCCTGTTATAGGATAACATTAAATAGGATACATAAGGATTTATGAATCACATTCTATATGAAATTACATTCCTATGAGTTGAATGACACTTATTACTTGGAAAACTACATTTATCCAATCAAATCCTTATGAGAGATGAATGGTGATCTAGGTGGTATGGTATGGATCATAATGTAATTAAAATCGAGTTCCACAATAAGGAATAAAATAATGTTTTTGAAAAATTAATAAGGGTTAAAAAATACCATTGAAACCCATCCATTTATTTTTATAATCATTTAAGTGAAAAATTATAATTTTATTATAAAAAAAAGTATAAATGATATATAAATTTAATAAAAAAATCACACATATGGTTAAGAAAACCTATAAAAATAATGGTCTTGTTTTTTCAAACCAATGAATTCCGAAAAGAACTCAATAACAATCTAACCAAATTCTTCCATCAAAAAGAACTATCCAAAAAATAGGTATCACCAATGTATAACCAAAATACAAATAAAAAATAAGAAATAAAACTCCGAAATTTACCTAAGGAAATATAACAACCAAAATCTCAAAAAAAAATCTAAAAGAATATCCCTAAAAATATAATCTAGAATATGAAAATACATAAAAAATTTGTACCCCATCTAGTTGTAATTGAAATGACTATAAATAGTGAAAATTTTACATATTTTAGCCTCTAGAATGAAAAAGGATAAGAATCATCCTGATCTCATATATATTTGAACATGCCTTAATGAAATCCCATTCCAGATATCTATGTTATAGGAGTAGAATCTTGAAAGCAGAATAATGGATGAAAAGATATTAGATAAATGCTAACATAACATGAATTATAGCATGATAAAATCTTTATATTATTCATGAATCTATTGGGAAACTAATGGAAAAACCTCTCAATGGATCCAAGGGGCTGACTCTCATGTAATATATAAGATAATGAGGTCAAATGAGAAGGGGAGGAAAATTAAAGGGGAAGTCATTGAAATAAAAGATATTCACCCACTAAAAACCTATTTACTAGTCTAACAATTACCCTCTCAAAGTGAAATAGGTTTATTATGGTACCCTTAGTCCTTTTGGGATTCTTTCTAACTAATTTGGAACCCATTTTCTCTAGTACTATTGACTATAGGTGATACCAGCCCCAGTACATCTCCCAAACTATAAACACCGAAGGAAAACTTAAATTGTTTCATGAAGCACCTACAAATTCACCACCAAATATTCTAAACCAACCCTAAATTCTTGGTCCCACATTGACTTATAAACATGAACAAAAAGTAAAAAAATTTCACACATGAATAATACAAATCAATAAGAACAAAATTAAATAATTTTACTTAGGACAATTTTTTGGTCCCAAAAAAGATTTATTTCCTAATGGGGTGAATTTGGGCATCTCAATTTAAAAATATCCCCTTTCTAAGGATCTTGTTGGAAATTTAATATTTTCTTTTATCTATTATTTACAATTTTTCATAGAACATTTCAAATAATAAATATAGAAAAATAGATATGCAGATGATTTTACTTAGTTCACCGAAATGGAATAATCCAAATAGCATGCACGATGATTATCCTATGCACCTAAAGCTCTAAATATCACTTCTTTTTAGATAAAATTTTCAACACATGGAAATAACCCTCATAGTTTACAACCATTGATAATGGAAAATTCACTTTTCTACTTATATAATGGAATGTACTCCTCATGGTATAATTATCCTCTTCTTCTAAAAAATTATATAAAAATTACTATAGTGACAAAGAATACATGTTTTGCATTATTTTTTTTATTAAGGACCTCCATAGAAATCATCCAGTGAGATGTATCCTATATCACCATCTACATACTCTTCTTTCTAGAAGGTGTCTATAAATACAATTATTCACAATTATTCATCTGAAAAATTCATCCAATGTTTTTCTATCCTTATTTAGTTGTAAAAAACAAGAATAGAACTACTATATTTTATACTAGTTCATATTTATCCATTTTTCTCACTATTTTTTCCATTTAAATCAATATATACCTTACCACAATATTTTCTATGAATTTTTAGATATCCTTTTCCATTTATTTTTATCTAAAACTGACCGCATAACATTTTAGTGAGACATATTTAAAATGAAGCATTCCACCTATCTATTTTATTTTATAGATAAATAGATATATAAAATCTTAGAAATATCCCTTTAAAATGCAACCTTTAGTTAAAAATGAAATTCACAGTCAACTTCCAACTCATCGATTAAGAAATATACCCATGTTTTCTCCAAAAAACCTTCCACATAGCTATAGGCTTAGTCCATGATATGGGATGTGTGTCAATAACCATATCCACATCCAAAATTAACATTGCTTAATAATAATTGAAATAATCTCATAGTTTTTTCCCTAAAAATTGGTTTTATATTCTCTATTTTGGGTTTCTCAATTAATCTTATTTTATAATAAATAATTTAAATCATAATCATTACAGCTGAAAATTTATATCTATAAAAATGTGAAAGAGAATAAGCATTCGTAAATTCTAAGGTGCCTTTTTTTTGGTAATCTTACATAATACCCATCCAGGTACCATTCTGCATACACTTATGAATCCCCCATTTGGGTATACCCTCTCTAATACCACAAACTACATGTAAGAAATTTTACAAAGCAATGTGAACTCATAGTTATCATTAATATGCTCATCTCAACCATAAGGGAAGCTCACACCAACCATATGAAGGTCTACATAAACCTTACAAATTCATGCCCTAATCATATGGTAAGATTTAACCAAACATAATAAGGTCCAAATCAACCATAAAATTTAGGTCTAAAACTTATGAGGATGTATACCAACCTTATAAGGTAGTATACCAACCATTTGAGGACACAATCCAACAATACAATGTAGTATCCAAACCATATAAGGGTGAACACCAAACTTACCGTAAGATGAACCAACCATGAAATTATTCTCATGCGGGATGCCTCCACTTTACGTGCAATTGACTTTTCCTTTTGCGTATCTAGGGTTCCTCCATGACTTTTACATGTTCCTTTTAACATATTATAGTCTATAGAAATATGAACTTCACCTTAAAAAATTAGCTGGTTTGAAGATTCATTTCACTATATTATCAACAATGACAAAACAAAATTCACTCCTATGGGTTTTTATCAAAAATTTCCCTATGTTTTTTTATCAACAACATTAATATATATTCACCCCTTATGTTCTTTAAAACATAAAAGATGAATAGTTTAAAAAATAAAAACAATCTAATACATTACCATTAAAAACTATATCAATAATCCAATTCACATTATATATAGTCCCACATGAGTCAAGATTACTGTGATAATAATAATTTTAATCAAAATATCTTCATGGGAACAGAACATTTATATTATTTCACTTCATGATTTAAATTTTTCCTAAAAAAATATCCCCCAGATTAAGTAATGAAATATTACCCCACTCATCAATATAGAAGGATAATATGTGTCACCGTTTGTCAATATGAAGAAAAATTCATGAACACCTTATCCCTTTAAAACATGAACACTTTCTCCCCCATTTTAAATGAATCCAAATATAACATCCATGAATTCTCAAAAAATGAGTAATATAGATATTCATTGAATTAATAGGATAAAACATACCTTTTAATTAAATGAACCATTCATAGGGATGTTCGGGGTCCCATGTCCAATGTATATAGTAAGAAGGAGTTGAATATACTGTAAGAGTCCATCTATTACTTTCAATATTAAATTTGGGTAGATTATTTTTTAGAATATCATAAATATGATTTTTATTAGATGTATACTTATACTTCAGCAAACCATGATTTGAATTATCCCTGAAAAAGTGATATATGATCATGATTCACTTTGTCATTGAATGATGGATATTGTAATTTTCAATATTAATATAATCATAGTGGTCACACATGATACCAATTGGATATTTTACTTCAAATACAATGTATTTACCTTCTTGCTTTATCCATATTAATTAAGTACAAGTTTGAGTATCCACATTATATTTATCCTATACTATGGTAAAAAAATAAAGTCTTTATTTTTTTACTCATCTATCATATGAAAGAACATACACAACAAAATTAACCACATGATACTGACTTATTTTAGCCAAGTAAACCTACTAAATATGCATAAAAATCGAATAATTATTTATTTTATATCTTGTGATAAAACTGCTTGAAATCCAGTTTATTTTTTATGTATCTAAGTTTAAATTTCACTGATATAAAATGTTTCTATTTGTGATATATTTGGTAAAATTCATATTGTCATGTGGAAAATCCCATGTATTTTGGCCATTAGGTATAATAATCTACTATTAATCTATAATATTCAATCACACAGGAATCCATTATATCGCCATCTTTTGATATTTTATCTGTGTAGTACCGAACATGAAATTAGCCTTAAATATACCATGTCAAAACTTTTGATCACTTTTTCAAAAAATTATGAGAAACAAGCATTCTATTCATTCATTGAACCATTAGAAAGACAAAGTAGATTATGAACTCAATAATCCAAAAAAATTAAAATTTTCACATCATGTATTCAGACTACTGCATGAATTGATCAACATAAAATCCCCAAAAATTTATGTAATTCATGTAGATAAGCACCAAATTTCTCTAGTCATTCTTCATTTTGGTGAGGATGTTTTTTACAACTCTTATTTTTCAAATTCTTCTTTATTTATCTGTTAGTCTATGTGATAATACCAATCCCACAGTTCTTATTTAAGGCCATAAAAATCATTTTTTATCAAAAAACTATTTTTCATCTTCATATACAACAAATAAATCTACTTTCTCATTTTAAACTTCTTCATCATGGAATATATTCAATAATTCTAATTTCACATACATTTGGTATAATCCAAATTTCATTTTCATTTCAAAAAATAGTGTTATGGTTTTATTCCATTCCACAAGTCCAAAATTTTTATCAACATAAATGCCACATATTTCAAAATATCCATTAAACACTAGTCATTTAATTTTCAAAATTAACTTTCCATATTCATTGAGTTTTTTTGAAATACACACTTGGTTTTGAGAACATTTTTTCAACCATGGAACAACATACCAAGTTTGTTTCATTCCAATTTGGTCATGTTCCTTATGCATAGTCTTGACCAAAATTTCAACTCCATCCACATAGTCACAACTTATAGGATTTACATGGCATAGAAAATATGTTTTCTTTTGAACTTTTTTTCTTATAGTTTGAACTTGGGATGCCTTATCCATAGTAATTTTTTCACTAATATTAACTATGTGTATTGTTCTCTTTACTACTGCTAAAAAAACTACATTTTATCCTTCAACAATGTATTTTTCTAACTATTAAACATTAATGTTTAGGTTATAATAGAAGCTCGAGTAGGGGAATTACAAAATATATTTTTTCAAAATTGACGATTAATCAAACATGTACATGAAAAATATACCAGGGTCCAATGGAAATGAATCAATGATTTATTTACATGAGAATTATGGAACCAAATTCAAGATCATCATGTACTGATTTATAATTAATTTTACATATAAAAAAATTACATTCTGTGAATTCATTATTCATTTATGAATATAAAAAATTATCTTTTATATATCACCATTGTGTCACTAGAATAAAATTTAGATTCTTTCTAGTGTCGATCCACACATCCACAATGAATCGTTGATCGATACTATAGGAATCTCTATGTTCTAGAATAGAATATTTAAACACATGCACCATTTATCTATGATCACCATGAGAATCTCCTTAATGAAGTAATAGCATTCATCTCTATAGAATAGAGCATTGTGGGGGAGGATTATTTCTATTAATTCATGAGACTTTTCTTAGAGAGGATATCTCTAGGGCTTTATAACAGTCTACAAAATCATTGTACAAAACCATGAAAATGGATTCCATTAAGTTTAAAAATAATATAAGTGGGTTAAAAAATTCTAGGGATAGAAAATAATAATTTACATATAATCCATTATCATTTCCCTTAAACCCACAAAAACCATGTTTATAATAATAATATTTTTATTTCTTGACATCTGCAAAACCAATAAATTATTTAAATATAATTTATTGGATAATTTTTTTAATATTTATTGAATATAATATTTAATATATATTATTTATCACTATAACTTTAAAATCAGTCCACCTATCCTCCATAATATTTATCATTCCATGAATAATAAATATTTATTTAATAAATAAATATAACTATATTATCTTCCTATAAATAAATAAGTAAATTCTATATTCATTAAATATAAAATAAATATTCATTAAATATTCTATGCAAAAATATTTTCTCAAGTAAATAGTGATTTAATATATGTGATCAATAAAACATGAATGACTACAAAAACATGTATGGGAATAATATTTCTTCAACATACTAAATAATTAATAATATTTAAAATTGGTCTCAGGTTTTGGATATAGTTTGTGTGTGACATTATTAGTATCTTTCTCAGTAGTATTATTTAGAGCTACCTAAAATCCAGGGATAACATCTAATAACACCCCAAGGAACACCTAGAGAAATAATTGAATGTAAAAAATAAAATAAATACTCATTAAAACACTTATTGTGTAATATATTCCATTTATCATGTTCTCACAAATAAAATATGTTTCATGATGGTGTCATCAACCAATGTTCTCGATGTCTCTTTCTTTTACTTTATATAAATGAAATTTCTTAAAAAAAAAGCCTTAGATATGGAATTACTTAGGGTGTTTCATTGTTATATGATTGTTTGATATGTCAACTTATATATTTTAATAAAAGGGAAAAAATAATTCCTTCATTATTCAATAATGCAATATTATTTGTGATACACCCATCATATCATACTTCACTGTGAACATATTCCATCATATAATTCATCAATACATCAAAGGAAAATAATAACAGTATCCATTAATAATTACCTTAAATTATAATCATAATTAGACACATCTATAGATAGTGGAATCTAGTGACATATATATATATATATACTTCATACTAGTGATTAGTATTCTTATAATCTATTATATTGGGAATTAGAAAGGGTTTACACCATGAGAAAGTGAATCAGAATACTATGAGTCACCAAAAATGAGAGCCGAAGTCATTTATGTGTTATAAAATCATATCATTCATATTTATAACATATATTAAATAATTGTATCATGGAACTTATGAGTTATCCTCGGAGTGGGGAACTACTATGACCATTCAGCATGATAGTTATTGTTAGGCTATTACAACATACTATGTCAAACAAAAGAACAATCATGTGTTGGATATATTCCCTAAATAATTATATATATATATATATGATATATTATATATGTCATGTGATAATCATGTATTTAATAATAATTAATATTTTCATGCACATAACGGTATATTATTTTATGAAATATGTGATTTCATAAAAGATGATAAACTGTTATCATTTTTTGTTTCCCTACTGTATTATATCATTCAAGGACATAATAATTGAGATAAAATAGCTATAGGAGTAACATTAATGTGTATATATATATATATATTCATGAACAATCTATGGGAATTAACTCTTTCCTTATAAGGCATGATTTAATGTAGATATCGCCAATGAATATCCTCAGGTTCTATATAAACCATTTATCCATGTGATGGTAGGGTGTGTGGATATTCGACCAATGAATATTAGTAAATCAAATCTCTCAATCCTATTACTTCTTTTCATAAAAGAAACAATCACATCAAGAATGGAAGAATAATTCCACTTGAACATCATTTTTTATTCCAGTGCAACACATCAATGCACTATAGCACTGGGATGCTTTTGAAACTTATTGATATTTATCAAAATGTATGATGATTATGTGTTTGTATTAGTTTCTCTTCGGTGTATAGTACACAATGTTTAAAAAAACCCATTTTTATTTTTTCATTGGTCTCATATTATTGCATGGTAGATCATCATACATTAGTTTAAATCACTTCCGCTACCTCTAATAACTTTTATTAGGCCCTAATAAAACCATTTACTAATATAAAAGGGAATTAATGATTTATTCTTATAATATCATCCAAGGAACTGATGAAAAAATTAGAAAACATAACATTATTTTTTTTGTTTTTTTTAAATAGAAAAATGATTTACCTATACATAGATGAGTAGTGTGAAGGTATCTAAGGACATACCCTTAAACCCTCGAGTTATGAAAGGTTTCTCCAGATGGTACCCATAGGTGAGTGTACATGTAAAGGTAACTAATGACTTACCTTATTAATAAGGGGTTTAAGTGAGGGTAGACACAGTTTTCCTAAGGCTCCATAAACAAAATATTTTTTCTTGAGTAATGGTTATTGAAAGATAAGTTTACAAAGAAAATGTTTTAATTGGTTATGTAAGGGTAATTTTGTATTTAAAATATTTCATAAGGGTAAGTGGATTATGTGTATAGGTCCAATTATTTTACCTTTACATGGCATTATGAAATTCCTTGATACCTTTACATATGAGGTTTGTGTAAATGTAACAACTTATTTTTGTATGGGTAGACTATATATTACCTTTATGCAATGAATGGAATCTCTTGGGTACCTTTATATAAAACGTATATGTAAAGGTAAAAAATTTCATTTTTTTATGAAATGGTTCTAGAATGCTTTCATAAACATAAAACTGTTTACATTTAAAAAATTTATCCCTTAGGTATAAGGGTGAGCATATATTTTGCTTATTGTTTTATATATTCAATGATTTTAATGATTTATAAAAATTTTATAAATCATTATAAATGTTTTTGGGCTATTTTAACTTGAAAATAGTTTATAAATTGATTAAATATAATTTTATTATAATTTATTAAATTTTTATGAATCCTTTTTATTCTCAAATATTAAATTTTAATATTTATAATACCTTTTCATGCATGTATATGGAATAACTTAGGATCGGTAAATAATTTTTTTATTTTGAAATTAGTAGTGATAATTTATAGAGTTATAAATTATGAATTAAGGAAAAAATACAAAATGTTTGTTTTTAAATTTGGAATTGTTCAGAATTATGTATACTGAATTATTTAAAATAAATGTGTTCATTTTCTGGATATTATTTAAGCCACATCATAAGATTTTTTATGATTTATGTAACCAATAATTAAATAATTAATAATTATATGATGTTTATATAATGTACAATTTTCACATAATATAAATTAAATTTTAAATATTTTATAATTCATATAATATCATATTTTAGAAATTTAAGTTCCATATATTGATAAATATGAATTATTCCATATTTAAGAGAATATTAATAGATTTTATTAAAAATCATGGAATTTATATAATTCTAAAGTTAAAATTATAAAATGTTTTATAGTTATCATTTATCTATGAGTAGTTCATAAATTTTTATATCATTTTAAATGTTTGAATTATTCATTTGTAAAATGACAATTTCTTGATATAATCATGACTAGTTAATATTTTATGAAATATGAATATTTTTTATAATTTATTTTAATATGTCAAACTTTATATAGTATAAATACTTGAATTTTATGCTATGTATGATAATGAATTTGGTTTTTCATCTACATTGAAATAAATTTGTTTTTGATGTTATTAGCTTGATTTTAGTTATTGAATATAGTTTGTGTATATTAGGTGTTAAAGTTATGTTGAATTGGATTCTATCTTGAGTAAAGCATCCTTGGATATAGGGACTTTTTGTTTCACTGCATACTTACATGGAGGCATATACCGTGTCCATGAGCGTGAATGGGTTTGGATATTTCTCTCTTTGAGATTACTCATGTAGAGAATTTCAATCTGATATAACTCTATGAATTTACCTAAAACATCCATAAACATCCGGCCAATTAGTTTCTTGCCATGGTTGGATGCCTATAGTTTATCTTGTGATGAAAAGAAAGTAATGAGGTAAACTATATAATCCTTGGGTAGTTTGATGAAAATTTTGTGTTCCCCTATATTGTATTTTGATTATCACATTGTTTATATTTTTTGGTTTACACTAGCTAAGAAACCCCTAGGGTTGAGATACTAGAGGAATAGAGTTGGTTTTATCCATATGATGGGTAAGAAAAAGGGGTTTTTTGCTGGACTATAAAATAATAATATATGATATGATTGGGATGATTCCCTACAAAAATAACTAATCAGTGAGTTTTATTCCAAAGTAGGGTAATTTTATTAGTTAAATATGAATCTTGGTCCACTAATGTGTATGATGAATACTAAAATGGTCCATCATTTTGGTGGGATCCCATTTAATAAAATTCCTTATTAAATGGTTAATATAACATGATACTCATCTAATAAAATATTATATTTTAGATAATATCATCATCATCATCATCATCAAGATAAAATTCATGAACAGTCCTTGATAAATATAAACCTAATGTAATCTACTCCACAGATGTGTATCTTAAGAAGATATATTATGAATTATTAAAGATTTAGGTAAATTTATTAAGAAAAAATTATTCTGTCTATATAGTTCTATCACTAGTAAAAAAGTGTGGATATTGTTCATCATGTTAATCAATATTATTTTCAATAAATATAGTGATTCAATTTGGGTTTAAAAATAATTAGATTCTAAAAGTAAAAATTAATCATAGTATCCAATCATATAATCAATATGATTAATAACATAAATGATTTAACGGATTTTAATCTCATATATTCAAAATGATTGGGTATGCCAAATGATATAAAATATGATTGAATATATTTATGAATTAATGATATTAAATGTTTTTTAAATCATTATTAGTTAAAAAAATAGTTTCTATTATTTTTAGAGACATATGATATCAACTATATAATTTACATGTGTTGTACAAATACAAAAAGGTTAGAACCCGAGAATGAATTGAAGGCTAGATCATGATGGATTCTTTCAAGTAATAGAGAAAAACAGTTTCTAAATTGATAACTTGAATATTTTATTCCTAGATAAAATTGTCATATTTTGTGTATTTTATCTCAATTATCTCTTTATAATGGAATGTAAACAATTTTTATTTATATAAAATGATATGGGTTTTTTAATACACATGGTTTTTTATTTGTTTAATTCTATCACTTTGTTAGGGAAGAGAATAAAAATTTCTTCTCTTGGTTATGGATTTTATCTTTTATTCATCTATGTAAATGTTATGAAAATAATATTGGATTAAATGAAAGTATACCTAATATTATAAATGTGTTGAGAATGGATTAACATTGAATAAAATGTCTGGATTAGGGTACATTATAGATAGTATAGGTGGGTAAATTATAAAACTGGAAAAAGAAATGTTGGTTGAAAATTTCAACAATTATTCTTTAAGAACCCAATCATAGTCATTGAAATATATGTTTTTTCAAAAGTAATAGCAATAATTCAATATGATTGTATTATCTATGATATAATTTAATGAGTTTGTGAAACTCTATGAAATGATCATGCAAGGTATTAATATTATAAAAATTAATTTTTAATGGTCTTGGAAAATGAATTTATATTTTAATAAATTATTATTTTCCAAAATAAATGTTACAAACTCATAGAATACCATATATGGTATAATTTATTTTTTTAATAGTCCTAATAAAAGAAATAAATGTTATTTCTTAACCAAAAAGGGGTTGGGTATTTTAGTAAGATATTCCAAAGAGACTATAATGTATAAGATGCCAGTGGAGGTATATTTGGTCTTAGAGAAGATCAATGTTAAAAACAAAATACTATAGTATTTGTTGGCGCCAAAATGTTGGAAGGAAAGAAAGAAGATAAAGAGGCCCCACTACCACCTTCGTGAAGCCACTGCACGGAGTCCCCCCAACCAATGTGGCTGTCGCGAAGCCAAGGAGGCGGTACCCTCCGGGGATGGTCCTGATGTTCGCGAGCCCACCACGAAGCACAAGAGGTGGTACCCTCCGCGAACGACCCTGACATTCGCGAGCCTGCCTCGAAGCAAAAGAGGTGGTACCCCCCACGAACGACCCTGATGTTCGTGAGCCCTCCGCGAAGAAACCCGATCCTTCTTCACACTGTTCAAGTTATGCTTAGCGGCACCTCTTGCCTACAAATACTGAGCTCCCTCTGAGCCCTGAGGATGGACAATCCGACCTTTCAGCTTCTCAGTTCCCAAATCGAGAAGCACCCATTGCTCTGCGAATCATGAGATACGCGAGGTATTTTTGCTTCACGAGATGTCTCTGCCTTGCCTCATTTTAATCCCCTCTTCAGAGAGGGATGCCTTTCACAAAGCCTAAGGGCCTTCGCGAAGGAAGGGGATCCCTAAGGGGACCTGGTTTGTCGCAGAGAGTTTATGCTTCACGAAACACCATTCATGTACTCATGATCTGTTTGTTAAGGCAGGATCATTATACTTTGTGAAGCACCTTGATTCACAAAACCTCACTTCACGAGGAACCTTTTCTCCTCAAGTATTTTCTCCAAGAATGCCCTTCCTCTTCGTGAAGAACCATCCATGTGCACCTCTTCCCCATGTTAAGGCTAAGGCACCCCACTTCGCGAAGCACACCCCTTCGCATGTTCCCTTCACCACGCAAAGCAACTGAGCTCCACAAGGCCCCTGTCTATGAACTCATCTGTGTGGAAATTCCTCTTCTTGTGCGACCCTCCAGGTTTGCATGATGTGACTTCAATGTTCCCCGGATGTTACTGCCCATAGCGTTGCTTTGCCTAATTCTTCTTTGCATAGACATGCTAATGGCTATTGCTTTTTCGCAAAGCCACGCTAACGTAGACCCCTCGATGCTTCGCTCTACGACCCCCATTTACCATGGAATTTCTAGTACCTTTCCTCCCATAAGGAGCATAGGGTACCAGTTATGTAAGTCCTAAGGGTGCAGAGTAAACCCACCTCGTCCGAGCAGCAGGACGTTAAACTGCCAAGAATCCTCATCCTCAACACATGATGTTAAACTGTGACATCACCCCATGCCTCTCACATGGGGTACCCCCACCTTGGACATTATCCACGCCCCTTTTCCTCCACAAGGGGTAATATCCTCTTTCTGGGAGTAGCATTTGTCCACAGGGAAGGGGTAGCCACCTTGGAATAAGCCCGCTAGCTTTCCTTGTAGGAGGCGGCACCCTTGCTCCTCCTCACTTCCTTGGTGCCAAGTCCAGCGGAGGGTGTGATAGGGAACTGGGCCTCCATCCTAGAGTAATTCCCAATCCCCCCCCCCTCCTATTGCGCTTTGTCACCCTTGGGCCTCCATCCTGGAGTAAGTCCCAGCACCATGGGCCGCCCAATGCGTAAGCCCCTCTTCGCTTCCCATGGACGCACCCATCGCAACGTGATTGTCAGGTCCCTGCAACCTCTTATTTCTCACACTGGGCATGACTTTAGTGGGCTTAGAGTGAGAACCGGCCATGACACACCCTAGCCGGCTCAGAGCGTAAGCCCCAAATGCCCCGTCCTATATGACGTTAAAATACACACCCGAACTATGAGGACATTGATCCATGTCAAGGTATGATACGTAGGAAGCCTCTATGAGGTTAAAGACCACCACCAGTGGACCCCTGTGTTCAACTTCATGTCGGTTTGCTGACGAAACCCTTCCCAAACAATGAGTACTTTGATCTCTGTCAAGGCATGGTATGTAGGAAGCCTCCCTAAGGTTCAAGCCCATCACCCATCAGACCAAGGTCCTTATTCACGTCGGTTCACAGACACCTGCATCCCATCCTGAACTATGGAAACTTTGATCCATGCTAAGGCATGGTACCTAGGAAGCCTCCGTGAGGTTCAAGCCCAACACCCAATGGACCAAGGTCATTCTTCATGTCGGTTATCCGATATGCCCCATCCCGCATGACATTAAACTGCATCCCAATCCAGCGGTAAGCCATTGTGATCTCACCACCCAGTTGTTCTGACACCCCTTCACATCGGTTCAACCGTCCCTTTTCAACCCAAACTGTGAGGACTTTGATCCATGTCAAGGCATGGTACGTAGGAATCCTCCCTGAGGTTTAATCCCACCATCCATCGGACCAATGTCCATCTTCATGTCGGTTCACCGACAAGCACCAATATAAACTATGAGGACTTTGATCCATGTCAAGGCAAGGTACGTAGGAAGCCTCCCTGAGGTTCAAGCCCACCAACCATTGGTCCCGACTGCCTTCGTGTCGGTGTGCCATGCCCCTTCCCATACTACGTGGACTTTTATCCTTGCTAAGGCATTCTACGTAGGAAGCCTCCACGAGGTTCAAGCCCATCACCCATCGGACCAAGGTCCTCATTCATGTTAGTTCACCGGAATCCATACCCAAACTATGAGGGATTTGATCCATGTCAAGGCATGCTATGTCGGAAGTCTCCTCAAGGCTCAAGACCAAAACCATTGTCCATCCTGATTCCTACCTAGGCCGCCACATCTCGGTGAGATCATGCCACCACATTCCCCTCCATATTATTCAGGAAGGCACCCCTCATGTTGGACCCAATATCGGTGATCCCTCAGGGGGGTTCTTCAATCTGATCCACTGTAGCTAGTGTTCTGATCAGCCCGATCTGTCTCCGCTAGATGTTAAACTTGCGGCATACCCAGTGTTAAACACATGAAGCTGAGGAAAAACTCAGATACATGCCTATGGTATATGATTCCCCGCACTCAATGTGGGATTCCTTGGGTATCCGCACCCTCAAGAAGCCCTATAATAAGGGACAAAAGACAGACATGCCAATTTCCCAGCGTCCAGACACGCCAGTGATCTCTCGACGTGAATACTCCCCCAACTGAATGTTGCTTCCTTGACTGGACCCCTTGGAATGTCCTGACAGAAGAAACGTAATTAACAAGTGTCCATGAAAACATGGCACTAGAAAGAGTTTCACGAACTATGTATTAAATCTATGAGGGAGACCCATACTAGGTGACGAGTTCTGAGGAGGAATCTACAGAAGGAAGAACCGACATCCCAACATCCTGTTTCGATCAAGGAGCAAACTCCCTTTAACAAGGAGAGAATTTTGTCCGCCTTTGGAAAGCGGGAATGCGGGGTAACAAAAGTCACGCATATCACACCAAAGAAGAAGGACGCATGCACCCCAGTGAAAGCGTTGGAAACAGAAATGGTGAACCCGACGTGAAGATATTCTCCTTAATGTGGAGATTAGTAGCGCTCGAGACA
Organism: Viscum album; assembly: GCA_963277665.1. NCBI lineage: Eukaryota > Viridiplantae > Streptophyta > Magnoliopsida > Santalales > Viscaceae > Viscum > Viscum album. The sequence continues at coordinate 1,325,230,678 of OY728160.1, forward strand.
TCAGTAGAGTGGCATGTCACCGGATTCAGATATCCGGTGTCAGCTCCTGCCAAGAAAATAGCGGGCCTGGCGTGAAACTCACCAGAAGTTGGGGCAGTCAAAAAGTTTGTCATCTCGGTGTGCGACGTTGTCAGCATGGATCCCTCTTACTGGTCCTGGAATACGGAATGGAGCTGGGGAAATGGGTGTCGATTTCTTTTTATATCAGTACTAATGAGATGATCTCCCTACCATCAGGAGCCTAGCTGCTGCATCCGGAACCCGGTCACCTCCCTCCCACCAACGTGGGGGAAGGGGAATCTCAACGCGGCTACCCCACATGGTTCTTCCTTTTCTAAGATGGCCTTCACTGCCGCAACTACTAGGAACTCACGCCCCATCTCCCCATCAGAGATTATCCAATGGAGAGTAATCAATGTCTTTGTACATAGGTACGAGGAGGAGGGGGTCATCCCTACGAGAGAAATGGCCCACCTGGATTTAGAGGTGTTTGATCCTCGCCATCAACACCGCCCCCAAGGGCCACACAAGGAGTCGCTGATCACCACTCCAACCTTCAATCGTTTCGAGGGCCTCTCCTCGGAACACCTCAACGACTCCATGCCCTATGCCGATGAGGTAGGGGATGTTAAGGACCACCCGGCCAAAGTTCCATCCTAGGGGTTCCCAACGAGGGCCCCCACCCGGTCACGCAAGTGCCACCACCCGGTTCCCTGAGCTGAAGAGCAGGTGGACTACCTACCTGCACCACCGGTACTGGTATGCCTGACCCGATGCCATCATCAGGCATAGGCCAAGGAGGACGCCCATCATGGTGCGTCAACGTCTATGGCTACCATGGCCCGAGCCACCGTCGACATGCATCATCAACCCCTACATATGCTGAGTAGGGGAAACTATATGCCTGACCTAGATTAAGTCCCCAACCACCCCACGAGCAGGCTGGATCGACTCTCCTGGTTGTAGGAACAGGCAATGGCCACCGCGGACTAACCCGCAGCAATGCCACCCACTACGGGGGCCCTCCCCGTGCAACCACCATAGAGGATGTGTGCCTTTCCCGCTCCTAGGCCCGGCTCGGAGGTATGCCCCATGCCACCTTTGACCCAAATGAGGGCCTTCCCTGTGGTAGAAACACCTCATATGGGAGCCTCTCCCGTGCTCATTACACTAGATACAGAGTCGTCCCTTCTGCCGCAGACCATCGGGGTGGGAACGTTGCACATCCAGTCACTCTACGATGTAAGGACCTTCCTCATGTCCTTATAGCATCCAACGGAGGTCCTATTCGTCCTATCAACTAGATGGGTGGAGATCAACTTCACTTCACCAACAACCATCACGGAGGTACTACAAGTGTTCGGTCCGATCAGCACGGGGACCTGCCTCACACTAACATTATCAAGGGAACCAAGCATGGAGGTGCTACCAATGCTCCCATCAGTTCCAATGGGGGTCCCACCCATACCAGCATCCAGCATGGTGGTCCTCCCCATGTCCCCTTCAACATCTTCCCCTGTGCTCCTCGCACCCCGGATCACTCTGGCGGAAGTACTCCCCTCCCCAACACTATTGCGGCCGAAGGAATTTCTCAAGACAAGAATTTTCTCTTCTCTGAAGAGCCATCCCAGGGAAGTAAGGTGAGTCGTCGCAGCAGCAAGAAGAATAACGAAAAGCTTCATAATGAGATCAAACAAGTCCATTTCTCAAATTCTAAAGTAGAGTACGACTCAGTGGTGGAACCCTCCCCTCGGTCCTCTGTGTCAATGACTGGGGTAGAAACAAGGCGTATCAGCCTCATCCTTCCAAAGTGTGAATTCCACTGGGTTCATGCCTCTCTTGGCAGGTACATCTAGAAAAAGGAAATTTTGGGAGTCCCACAGGTTCTGACTTTGCAGTCACCACCATCATCACTAGAAGAACCCTCTACCTCAACCAAAGATCATGGAGAGCTATTTTATGGGATGGTGGTGGTTGAGAAAGAGTGTGACCCATCATTTGTAACCGCTATCCATGCACCATAAGTTGTGGCTTCCAGCCCAACATATCATGTCATTGTGGTCAGATCACCGCACTCCTTAGAGAGTGATCCAGAATTCGGCGGCCAATCGGCTCGTTCACCATATTCTCCACTGCCCATTTTACTGTCTCAGCGGTCTACCTCAGTACTGCTACCAGTTCCTCAGCCGCCTCCAGTTGATGAGTGGGGAAACACGGGGCCAGACCATGAATCCTAGCTTAGGAGCTTCTGGAACATTCCTGCAGTGGATCACTTCCCAAAGAAGTTCTGGCCGACAGCATCATTGAACTTCTATGCGCTGGAATCCCTCACGCCAGAGGAAGTCGAGTGCTTCCTCCAAACCCTACGGGCGATGCACTTTCGTCTTCATTATCATCGGATGGTGTACCCTAGGATCCAAGTGCACTTTGAGGAAATCAGTGAGAAATGTCGTCTGGTCGATTTGGCCGCACTCCCTATGGCCCAAGCCCTAAGTCACCAGGTCGCCAGAGGACCCTCCAAAAAAATGCATTCAGAGTTTTAGGGTACTTCACAAAATCATCAGGGAAGCTACCCCCCACGTGAAAGTCCATGGTTGGGGGAAGTACGCTATCATCCTCTTCATTCATATTCGATGACAACCAGACTCGATACGCGATATTGACTACATGCCCTCGGGAAGGGTCATGGTCCATATGGCCGATGTCGTTGACAAGGAGGACGACCTAGAGTTTCTTGATGGAGACTACCCCTTGAGGATGTGCCACAATTATTTGACCCATCAGGGTGGATTACTCGCTAGTAGAGGAACCTCCTAGGTCTACCTGTGCCAACTAAGTCGTTGGTACTTAGTCGGAATGCCGGCCAGGGTAAAGAAAATGTTGCAGCTGTCAAGCACTCCGACCCGTCCACCACAGTGCTGAATGCGGAGGAAGACCCAGAGAAGGCCGAGTTGTGCCAGCAACTTGCTAAGTAGAAGAGTCTAGTAGACAAACACCTGGCTGAACGTGCTATAGAGCGACGACCCGACTATGGAAATCCTAGGCTGGGGCAGTAGGGGTAGGAACAACTCCCATGCCGTAGGATTCCTTCAAGAAACCCTGATCAAACTACTCCTGTGGACAGGCTTGAATCCAGAGCTAACGGAAAGAGGTTGTGATACATCTTACCAAACCCTCCTAAACGGCACGGAAATCTGAGGAATCCATCCCAGGTTCCCCCAGCTGCCCCGCAGGCCATTCCACCAGTCGCTCCACGAGCCCCTGAACCCATCTACCATGTCAAAGATCCTGGAAACGCACTCGTGGTTAGGGATCCCTATCAATACAGGGACCCCCGCCCAGACGATCCAATGGAGGCACTCATTGCCCACCTCGAGGCATTGGAAACGTGGCAGGTGGTAGTCCCACCAGATGGCAAGTCGTATCCAGTGTGGGTGGATGATATGCCCACACCCTCGGGTTTTGGAAATCCCTCTTTCTCACCCTGTAACGGGACAGGGGACCCGCCGCAACACCTGGCCCACTTTTCCTCTAGGTGTGGCCCCATGTTGGGGACTCCATCACAATAGGAACCTGCCAAACACCAATGTTTTGTGCAGACATTAGAAGGCCCTGCATTTTTCTGGTACAACCAACTCCCCATTGGATTGGTGACCAGCTGGGAGGATCTTCTCCAGTAATTCCTATACTCATTCAGCTCCACCACGCGATAGACCAGCATCAAAGACCTCTTTAGGGGAAAGAAAAGCCCTGATGAGCGAGTCGCAGACTTCATCACCCGGTGGAAGGGGATCACAAACACCCTCCACATGCCAATGAATCAAGATAAATTACTGATGATGTATGTGGGGAATGTCAAAACAGAATTGTTTTCTTCCCTAATCACTCAGAACTACCCCGGAGGGTTCTGATACTTCTCAGATAAGGCCCAGTGCCTCGAGAAATATCTATAACAAGCTATTCAGGCACCTCTGTTGCCCCCAATGATCCCGGCAAAGAGGGATGATAGAGCCGAGCTCACCATGGTAGCCCAAATAGAATCCCCCAGGTAGCTAGAATTGTTTCTAGTAGCACCGGCTCTGCAACCTCGCAGAGGCCCTCCACCTCAGGCACAGCCTCCTGCCCAGCAGTGACCGCCTCGGAATTGGCAGGTTCCCACGTACAACGTGCCACAACCGTCGAGGCGAGATAATCAGGCTCTGGCTCCTCAGTAGGCTCTTCTGGCCCCTCATCCAGACCAGGCTCCCATAGAACCCTATCTAGAAAAAATACACCAAACTTACTCGTTCAGTGAGGATCAAGTCCCTGGTTACTTCCATAGCACCCTGGAGAAGGGGATTGTGTGGTTACCTGAGTGCAGAAGGCTGGAAGAGGCAAATCTCACTGATCGCCCCAAATACTACCCTTATCATCAAATTCTGGGGCACACCCTCAAGCAGTGCTATGTGTTTAAATACTTGCTCCAAGACCAGGTCGATAACAACATAGTCAGGCTGGGCCTGGCCCCGACACAAGTGGAGGGTGTCTTTGTGAGGTCAGAAAGTGGTAGCGATGATGAAGGTGAGTGGAAGTAGGTTCCCAGACATGAATCATAGATGTAAGAGAACTGGATGGCTCGTAAAACAGTCACCCATGCCCACGGTATTATCCGGGCATGCCTGAATCAGCCAGATCTTTCAGAAGCTACGACTAGTGCCTATGCGTCATCATATTAGAAGGCCTCTTCCTAGAAGAGAAATCATCGGCGGCGCAAGAAGAAGCATCAAACTCCACCAATGTCATCGTTATCCCACAATCTCGGTGACTTCATGCCCCCTGAGATGGGAATACCTCCTAGAATCCACCCAGTGGTGGATGATTCGTCAAGCGATGGTCAAGGGTATGCTTCTGTTAATAACATGAAGTTGGTAAATCCATATATGAATCCCGAATAGAGGGAACGCCAGGCCAACCTCCCCAACGTCCCCAGCCGATGCCAATATCAGCTGAACCGTGGCCATATGGGTCATCAAGGCACATTAGCTGGCGCTTTTAGCTAGGTCGTGCATGCCACTGAGACCAGACAACAGGCCTAGCGCAGAGCTCAGCATGAGCAAGCTCCTCATCTGGGGTCCTCAGATCTACCTCCCCCGCCGTTTGTGCTACTAGGTTAGGAAAAGATTCCTTATCCGTACAGTGGCTAGTCTCAACCAACTATAGTCCAATATCAGTTGTATAGCTCTCATATGGAAGTTACTATTCAGGCCTCGACATGTGAGCAACGGGGCGTGCCTACCACTATCCAGCCGTTGGTCCAGCCGGTAGGGCCCGTCGTGCCACCAATCACAGAGCGGTCTCCTATGAGAAGAATCTCACGCTTAGTACAGAAGTACGATGTCCCCAATCACCTTGCCGGAATCCCAATGAGGATTTCTATTCTTGAGGATCTTCTCCTGTCGTCAGACATGCGTGAGGTGCTTGTTGAGGCCCTAAGGATCCCCCTTCAATTTGAGATGGAGGAATCCGCTGTAAAATCCTTCCACACTGAGGCAATTGATAATGTCGAATATTAGGCAGTTATCTCGTTTTCTAGTGAAGACGAAGACCCTCCCATATAGGGGCACATTCATCCATTGTATATCATTGTCAAGTTCAATGGCATGGAAGTCCGCCGCTGTCTTGATGACACGGGCTCTAGGATTAACCTAATCCTGACTCGGACACTGTGAAAGATGGGGTTGTCTGAGGATGATTTAACTCCCTCCAACCTAAGAATCCAAGGATATGACTGGAAAGATCAGACCTCGGTCGGCAAGATCCATTTGAAGACCCTGTTCGGTGGCCTAGTTTCTAGTACCGAATTCATGGTTGTCTCCCAGGACACCACATACAACACATTGATGGGCAGGCCATGGATCCACCTGCATGCAATATTCCCTTAATTGTATCACCAAATGCCTCAAATACTCCCTCAATGGTCGATTAGGTGTGCTCCAAGGAGATTTATCTCCTTTTTCCTCTTGTGAAACTCGTTATCTGGACAATGACTACTACAAGAGTAAGGATAAGTATATTCTGGCAAGTGAGGTTGAACCGGACCCAATCACAAGTGATCCCTAGGCAAGCCTGGATGATGCCTATGTCTTTCCAATCCATCGATTGGAGGCCACGACCCCGAAAATGGGGCACTGTTTTGTAGTTTTGGGTACGAGTGGAAGGCATATTCGCAGGTCCAAGCAACGGTGAAAAATCACCTCGTACTCCTACACCAACCAGGCTCGGGTGATCCCGGAACCTCCTACCCTGGTACGGTATCGAGATGTCCTCCCCATGGCAATGAAAATACATCATACATGTCTGTTTCAATAGGCTAGGATTAACTAGCTGAAGCCGACGTGCCACTATTTCTTTGACATCATCAATTGTGGTCCTCTGGGCCGAAGACTAGACGGGATTGGGTCAACTGCCTTCATCGCCCTGGTATCAGCAGCGATTGAGTCTCCTGATGTGCTGACCACAGCCACTCAAGCTAGCACCACCCTCCCATCAGAGTCTGGTGGATCGAAAGAGAATCCCCCTATGGAAGATCCCTCCATAAGTGGAGAAGAGGATCTAGAAGATTCTCCCCTGCCTTTGTAGAAGGCGTCTCTACCACGGTTGACGAACTGGTATAGGTGAACCTTGGTAGAAAGTTAGATCCAAGACCCACATTGAACAGTGTCAAAATGTCCCTAGAGGAGCAACAACGGTACGTGGACTTCCTTAAACAACACTGTGACGTGTTCCCCTGGAGTTACGGTGAGATGTCGGGACTAGATCCCCAGGTAGTCGTACACCGCCTCGGTCCCCCGACAAACCATCATGGGTTCAAGCAGCCTCCAATAAATATGCACCCTTCTCATGGCTCTATGGTTGAGGCCGATGTTGACAAGATCAGTAAAGCCAACTTCATCATGGAATTACAGTACCCCAAGTGGCAAGCCATCATTGTGCCAGTCACAAAGAATAACTGGCAGATTAGAGTCTGTATCGACTTCCGCGATCTCAACCGCCGCTGTCCAAAGGATTATTTTACCCTTCCAGTGACAGAATTGTTAATTGATTCTATGACTGGGTTCTAAGCCCTCACCTTCATGGATGGGTATTCCAAGTACAACCAGATCCGGATGGCCCCCAAAGATGAGGAGTCCACCATTTTCAGGGCCCCCTAAGGTACTTTCTATTACTAGGCTATGCCCTTCGGCCTAAAAAATGCAGGTTCCACCTATCAGCCATCCATGCATCGCATATTCAAGCTGATCCTGGGAACATTAGTGGAATGCTACGTGAATGATCTGGTGGTCAAATATCACCAGCGGCAGGACCATCTCAAGGACCTTGAGAAAGTGTTCGGTTTCCTCCGTTCCCACCACCTGAAGATGAACCCGTTGAAGTGTGCCTTCGGGGTCACTTTCGGGAAGTTTCTTGGTTTTGTTGTTAGGTACTGAGGCATCGAGATCGACCCTAAAAGATCAAGGCCATCATCCAGATGCCTCCCCCGAGCAATATTCGAGAGATTCAAGGTTTTCAAGGCCACTTATCCTACATAATTCGATTCATTATGAATATGGCTGCCAAGTGTAATCCCTTTTCCCGGATCATGAATAAAGGCTATGCCTATGAATGGGATGAAGAGTGCCAGAACACTTTCGAGGAAATCAAGCAGTATCTACTCTAGCCTTCGGTCTTGATGCCACCCTTCACCGAAAAGCTACTGGTCCTTTATGTGACCACCCTAGAATGGTCCCTCGGTGCACTTGTCACCCAGAAGAACATTTAGGGGATAGAGAACAGCCTCTACTACCTCAGTTTCATGCTCCTTAATACGGATACTAGATACTCCCCCGTCGAAAAGAGCTTCCTTGCGCTCGTATTTGCTGTAATAAAGTTGCAACATTACCTAAATCACCATGAGGTACATTTGGTCTCTTGGGTAGACCCACTGATGTACGTTCTGAACCACCCCATTTTGATTGGCCAACTAGCATGGTGGGTGGTAATTCTTTAGTAGTTTGACATCAGGTTTGTGCCTCAGAAGGCTATCAAGGGGAATGAATTCGAAGACTTTCTAGCTTCCCATCCAACCTACATGGATCAATCCTTGGACCTAGATTTTCCTGATGATGCAATCTTTTTAGTCGACCATGTCGTCCCGTGCTGGAAAATGCACTTCGACGGTGCCTCCCGGAGTCTAACTAGTAGAAGGATTAATGATCCTATGTTCAACAGAGTGGTCCTAGGTATCGTCTTTATTACCACATTACAAGTCATTCTGCCATACTCATTCTTATTGTTAGAAAGCTTCACCAACATCGAGGCAGTGTATCAGGCTCTCATCACTGGCCTTGAGCTGGCTCTTGAGATCGATGTGCCCCATTTTCACGTGAAAGGGGATTCTGAACAAGTCATCAAGCATGTCAATGGAGACTATGTTTTCAAGAAGCCAGAGCTCGTGCCATTTTTGGAGTGCACCCTATATCTAATAGCCCAGTTCTCTTCTCGACCAGACGTTACCCATGTCCCTCAGTCACAGAATGGTCGAGCAGACACTTTGGCCGGCTTAGCTACATCACTCATAGAACCCATGCAAGATGATCTGATTTTACACGTGGTACACCAGAGAGTCATCTCCCCCGTCACCCCAGAGGATGAAGATGGCCTGTGGGTAAGCCATCTTACCGTCGGGTCCTCCACATCAGGAGCCTCAGGTTCTTTAGATGTAGTGGTTGAAACAACTCCCAACTAGAGCGAACCATTTGTCGAGTATCTCCAAAATGGTTTCCTCCCATCTGATCGGGATGAGCACGAGTGAATCCAATGCCACCCGCTCTAATTTACCCTCCAGAGTGGTCCCATCCTTAAGCAAATCCTCTACAAGTGCAGTTTTTATGGTGTTCTCCTCCATTTCATTCAAGGAGACGAGATTTATTAGGTCATGCAAGAGGTTCATGTTGGTTCCTACGGTGCCCAGAAAGGTGGGCTGAAGCTATCCCATCAAATCCGGAGATTGGGGTACATCTGGCCCTCTATGATCCATGATTATATTGAATTTTCTAAGAGATCTCATGTGTTCCAAGTGCATGCTAATTTCCTTCTTTGGCCGCTAGAACTACTCCACTCCACCAAGTACTCTTGGCCATTCGCGGTATGGGGACTCGATGTCATGGGACCCTATCCACCGGCGACAACTCGCCAGTGCAGGTTTATCCTAACCGCTATGGATTTCTTCTACAAATGGGCAGAAGCAGTCCCACACAATGAAGTCAAGGCTTGATCCATTGTCTCTTTTGTGAGATCCAATATCATCTATCGATTCAGAGTCCCTCACACAGTCCTCACCAATAACGGCACCATATTACGAGCAGTTGAGCTGAAGAAATTGTACGCCAAGTACAACATTCGCTCCAACCATACCTCCCACTATCACGCACAAGAAAATGGACATATCGAGGCATTCAAAAAAACCCTCTCTAACATTTTGCAGAAAATTGTTGGCCAGAACAAGAAGTGTTGTCCGGACAAGCTCCCCAATGCCCTTCGGGGTTATCAAACGATGACTTGAAATTCCACCCAGGTGAACCCATATTCCCTAGTGTATGGGGTCGAGGCCATCTTGCCCATCGAGATCCAGCTGCCATCGTTACGCACTGCAGTCTATGACCGGTAGGTGCCAGATAAGGTGGCTGAAATCTGTCTAGATGAATTGGAAGCACTCGACGAGAGTAGCCTACGTGCTCCACACAATATGGAAAGGCATCAGAATAAGATAGATAGAGCCTTCAACAAGAATTATCACCTCCACTCTTTCCTACAAGAATACCTGGTATTGGCCCTCCGAGCGCTAATGATCCCTGGCTGGAAACCACCCAAGTTGGAGCCCAAATGGGAAGGACCTTACATCATTCATAAGTTTTACCCCAATCAAGCATACTCCTTGGTGAAAATGGATGGTGAGAGCATAACTCCTCCCACCAATGCCATGTTCCTCAAGAAATACTTTTCCTGAGCCCTACGGTCCGACATGACCTTAAACTGTATGGTCCAACACGACCTTAAACTGTACGGTCCGGCAAGACCTTAAACTGTATGGTCTAGAACGACCTTAAACTATACATTCCAGCACGACCTTAAACAGTACGGTCTGACATGACCTTAAACTGTACGGTCCGGCATGAACTTAAACTGTACGGTCTGGCACGACCTTAAACTGTACGGTCCGGCATGACCTTAAACTGTACGGTCTGGCATGACCTTAAACTTTAAAGTCCGATGTGACCTTAAACTGTATGGTCTGGCAAGACCTTAAACTGTATGGTCGGGCACGACCTTAAACTGTACGGTCCGGCACGACCTTAAACTGTACGGTCCGACATGACCTTAAACTATACCATCTGGCATGACCTTAAACGGGACAGTCTTGCATGGCTTTAAAATGCGCATCATCCTGCATGACGTTAAACTATATTTTATGAACTACATGTGGATTGATTCCCATTCTCATGGGATATGTAGGAATGCTCAGATGCCTCGTCTTGAGCCCATCCCCAAAATCTTCTCTTCTACCATCCCCCCAGAGTATAGTTTTCTCGGAGTATCCTCGCATGATATGGTGTAGGATTCCATAGCCCCACTCATACAAGGGTTATAATGGTCGCTCCATGTGCCCACTCCTATTCTTCTATCCTCCCACGTCTTCAACGCACGATGTTAAACTGCATGGCCTTCAAGAACTATGTATGGCTTGATTCCCATCCTCATGGGATATGTAGGAACACCCAGACATTTCGTCTGTTGGCGCAGCCCAAACGCCAGAATCTTCCTCCCGGTTTAAGACATATGGCAGGGGTGAAAACTTTTTCCCCAATTCACGTCAAGCTAACCCTGATCTGGCCATACGTCCCACTCCCTAGAGACGTTCTCCTATTTGAGAGATGGGTACAGATATGCTTCACCTACTCCTTGATTGGGATTCTGTCAACTTCCCCGTCCGAAAGGGCCCCTGAATGGTATGATGCTAGGCCTAAGGGCTCTCTCTTACCACTTCGGGCCAACACCCTTAAGGATGTCAAGCAAAAAATTGATACGAATCCTACGTTTTGAATATGGTCAGCGGTCGATGTTCATTTGTTACTCCTGACGCTGTGTTTCGAACATGGTCAACAGTTGTCATGGATCGTTAGGTCTACCCCAAGATGTCCCAATCATCGAGAGTAGTGGTTCATTCCGCCCCGATGTATCTCCAAGCGATGAACTTCCTCCAGATGATGCCAACCCTCAGGCCCCTTGGCCTTTTTAGGCCCCCGGCCCAGATTCTCTCTTATGGGATTGTACGATATGGTGTGGGATTATAACCTCATTCACGTTGGGTTGCTCTCCATGTCATACACATACTCGGATGAGAAACCTTATCATCCCTCGTCCTCAATGAAAAACGTTAAACTACAAGCTGGTCAAGCCCTCCTGACCAAGGCCCCTTGGACTTTTTGGGTCCCTGGCCCAAGTTATCTCTATCATGGGATTGTGCGGTGTGGTACAGGAGTATATCCTCATCCACGTCAGGTTATTCACTATTCCATGAACCTCCCATGTTTGGGATATCCTACACCCCCCCCCCTCGTCCTCACTACAAGACATTAAACTACGAGCTAGTCATACCTTCCTAACTGAGGCCCAGCTTCAGGCCCCTTGGCCTTTTTGGGCCCCTGGTCCATGTTCTATATTACGGGACTGTGTGGTGTGGTACGATATTATGTCTTCATTCACGTCGGGATACTCGCCATGCCGTACACGTCCTCATTAGGGTATCCTGCCCCCCGGGTATCTTCAAGAACTATGTGTGGCTTGATTCCCATCCTTATGGGATATGTAGGACCACCCAAATGTCTAGACTTCGGGTCCAGCCCCATCTCTCAGAAATATCCATTTCACCTTCACCCCTTGTCCTACCCTCTCCATCATGGACACCCTCATCGACCCTCTTCGGCGGTTTACTGATGTGCCTAAGGTTACTCTGGTTTAGTACCTGGAATGTCGGACTCTGCTGAGACATGCTTCCACCCACTTTTCAGGCTTTGTGTTTCTCTTCATTAGGGATTCCATCACCTTTCACACCCGAAGGGACCCCCGAGTAGCATGGATTCTAGGATTAAGGGATCTCACTGAATTCTGGCCCTAAGGGATCTCCTACCATTACGGTCCAACGCCCCCGAAGGTCGTGAACAATAGATCGATACAAATCTCGCGTTGCGAATATGGTCAGCGGTCGATGATCATTTATTGTTCCCATTTCAGGCTAACATGATATGGATACTGTATTTCCTCTACGGTTAACAGTTATCCTCCATCACCACACTGACCCCATTAAGCACAAAATGTAGGTTACAGGATTCACATCCTTCTCTAACTCATCATGTCCAAGTAGAACTTTGAAACTCTTGGTGTTATTTCTCAGTGCACATCTACGTGTTAGGAGGACCAGATCCATGATAGGTGTTCCACACCGATTTCCCTTTGGAGTGTGTTCCATGTGTTGCAATAGGCATCTTCCTCCCTTGTTTCCCACACCGTGTTCGACTCATGTGGGCTTAGGGATCAGGTCGAGGTCTTCGCTTACATGGACGGTTTACACCCCTCCTTAGTCTGAGCTCTAAGACTGTAAACTAAGATCTCCTCAGAACTATGTTTGGAATGATTCCCATCCTCATGGAATATGTAGGAATTCCCATACCTCTTATATTTAGGTACAGCCGGTGTTTTGCTAATTTTTCTTTTCTGTACCGCCTTCTAAACTTTGACTACGGGACCGCGTGGCGTGGTACGAGATTATGTCCTCATTCACGTTGGGTTTGCAATAGCCACACCACATGCACCCTGTTCTAAAAATTAACCCTCCTATTTCCTGTCCCGCTTGTCCTTCACGACATTAAAAGGAATCCTACAGAACTATGTATGGCTTGATTACCAATCTTATGGGATATATGGGACCACCCGAACATCTCATTTTCGGGTCCAGCTCAGCTGGGAGCTTGTTTTTTTGGACCCTTTTTCTCTCACCCCTGTCTGGCCCTCGTGGCCCGGGGTTCTCCTCTCATAATTGCATAAGGTGTGATGTGGTATCATGTCCCCATTCACATCAGTTATGTTTCATTGCAACTTACACATTTTACGCCTAATATCGTTTCTACTACGTCGGTGTTGCGCGACGTTAAAATGCATGTTGGGTCCCACCACATGACCCTAAACTGTGATATTATCATCCTGGTTGCATGACAAAAAATGAAACTGCATTGTGATGACCTCATAGTAGGGGACATCACATTGGGTATTGGTCATATGCCATTCCATTTGTCAATGCCTATTACGGATTGATTTTGTGGCGATGTCAGGGCCTGCTACCCTAGGCTTGTCACTTCACAAAAAAACCACTCACCTTTAAGGACAAACAAGATTTATCAAATATCACTTCTTTTGGTGCATGGGCCATGCCTACACAACCCTTTTCCCCTAGCAATGGTGCCTCACTATACCCCCTTCTCAAGAACTATGTGCAGCTTTATCCCCATCCTCATGGGGTACATAGGAACACCTGTTCACTTCGCATCAGGCCCAGATCAACTCTAGTTTTGGTCCCATGGCCTAAAACCTCTCTGAGGAGCATGTGGTGGTCGGAACCCCCAGTTACCATTCACATCGGGTATTTGAGTTACCCCACCAGGTGTCTTCTATGTTTCATCCCATCCATAGTCCTAATTCTACGACCCTAAACTAATATCTCCCTTTGGGAAGGGACTCGACTCCCTATATCTAATATGTCTCATTGTCATATTCAGATGCATTTTAGCAAAGAGATTGAAGTATGAAATCTTCATGGAGACATCCCTCCCGTTCCATGTCCAAGCTTTGTGAGCATGCTATTTGGATCCTTATCCTCTTCCACATCCAAAAGGACCCTCGGACGACATGGATGTTATGCCTAAGGGCTCCCCGCGGATTCTAGGCCTAAGGGCTCTCCAATTTTGTTGAGCCAATATCCCTACGGATCTCTGAAGACATTTAAGACATAGTCCCGTGTTTCGAACATGGTCAATGGTCGACCCTCATCTGTTTGTCCCCATTCCAAGATAACACAATGTGGATGCTATGTTTCTTCCACGGTTAACAATTATCCTCCATTGTCATGTTACCATCATTGTGGTCTAGATTTCGAGCTTCATGATTCACACATTTCCACTCTCTCGTGTTCAAGTAGAATTCCAACACTCTTGGCACTATCTATTCTAGCATCTAGGTGTGCCTCACGAACGAGTTAGCATCTTTGGTCCAGTATTCACTGAGTGTCCCTTTTTCCTAGAATTCCCCTTCCTATGTCGGGAAATTCCCATAATTACATCTTGTTTCCCACACCGAGCATGACTCGCGTGGGCTTAGTGGTTTGGTAGAATGTGTACCAATGTGGCCAGGATTCTCATCATCCCACATGATGTTAAATTACACTCTCAGAACTATGTATGGATTGATTTCCATCCTCATGGGGTGCATAGGAAGGACCGACCACTATGCTTCAGGCCCATCCTAATTCTCTCTCTTGTTCCCTCGACCTGAAGAGTATCCTCCGGGGGTACATGGTGTGATTTGGACTCCAAGTCCCCATTCACGCCGATTTCATAGCTACTTCACCACATGCTCCCTAGGATCTTCCCTTTCACATCCGAATATATGACGTTAAACTACAGGAGGCCATATTTCCTCAATGCATGACACTAAACTTTGGTTCTGCCCTGAACAAGTTTAGGATGTCGTACGTTGATCATGGTATGCACCAGAGCCTCTGCCAGAGAGGATATCATCTGTCAGTGTTGGTCTATGACTACACTGTGCTTCAAGAACTACGTACAGCTTGATTCCCATCCTCATGGGATATTTAGGGATGCCCAGGCATTTCACCTTGGGTACAACCTCAGGAACCGTAAGATCCTGTTCCTCCCCATTTTCGGCCCATGTCCTGATCCCTCGTGAGGGACCATGTAACTGCAACTGTACCCCAAACAAGTCCGGGATTCCCCAAGATGACATTGGGAAGCGAAGGTTCCCTCTCCAAAGAGGTCCTGTCTGAAAGAAGGAATGATCCATGATCAAAATGATGCACCCATCTAGTGTACATCTCCCACGGTGGCATAATTTCAAGAGTGTTGGATTCTGTTCGAACAAACCCTCACTCCACATTACACGCTTTGGGTGCCCCATATTCGGACCCTCTTCCTCCTCTATGTCTGGATGAACCCCCTAAGGTATAAATGCTCAGCCTATGGCCCATATATTGTCATGGCCAACGTTCCAGAAGACTATTGGATAGCATTTTGAGTCAGGCCCCATGTTTGGAACATGGTAAAAGGTCGGACCTCATCTATTATCCCCATTTCAGGCTAACGCAATAAGGATATTGTGTTTCGAACATGGTAAACATTTATCCTTCATTGTCACACCACCCCCCATAGCATTCCAAATTTTGGGTATCGTGATTCACACCTTCCACTTCCTTATGTACGGACTAATACCAACGCCTCTGGGGTGACCCCGTTCATGCACCAGAGCACATCGGAAGAATAGTTCGTTGATTGTTCTGAGGTCTTAATCCTCCGATCGGGCCTCTCCCATGTCTTACTGGAAGACCCGGATTGGTTACTTAAACCCTGGGTACCCGAATCTTGGTCGACACAATATATTTAGATGGAATAGCATGGTGATCACCCCTTGTTTCTCACATTGGGCTCAAACCGCGTGAACTTAGGGACTGACCACAGGACATTTCACAGATATAATAGACACGTATGAAGAAATCCTTGATAAAAAACTCATGTATGATATGACATAAAATAAATCAAAACATGCGTTTGAGAGTTTGTGATCCTTACAGCACTTGAGGGTTTATCCCTCCCATGGACGGGTTGACCCCGTCGAAAGAAAGTTGCAGTTCCGCCACCCTTTGACTTGTGGCATCGAGGAGTTTCTGCCGCCGACTCAACTCACGCTCCTCCTCAGCAGCGATGGGGAGCAGTTCACTAGCCTCAGTTTGTGCCGGCTTTATGTTGGCCTAAATGACGGCCATTTCTTTAGAAGCTTTCCTTATACACTCTTCTGCCTCGGCCAGTTGGGCCTTCAGTCACGAGAACAGCTCTGATTGTTCGTTAAGAGAGGCTGAGTGCTCATCTGCCCGGATCAGTAGCCATTGGACTTCATTTTCAGCCTCTGGGAGTTTCTTGATGTTTGTCACCTTCCTCCGCTTCCAGCCCACATTAAGGTTGCGATCATACTCTCGGATCTTCTTTTCCATTAGATCTTAGATGAGAAGATGAGGGCACTAGCCATCCACTCCCCCAGCACACAGTTTGCGTAGTCACGAGCGAAGTCTTTCCATCTCATCCAGCCATAATGACTAGGGGTATTTTCGATAAAGAATATGATCAGCTTCCATGATCGGTGGTAGACTATATCGCTATTCTCTTCGTAAGAGGCCGTCTCGTCCCAGTCCATGCTGTTGGCAGGCTCGTATGTGGGATACGCCCTTAGGGAATCTTCAGCGGGATTAGTGTATGGAATTGGATCAGGTGTGACATATGGTGTCAGATCAGGCATGACGGGACTTGGGTCGACCGGTTGATCCTCATCGTCGGACCCCACCTCAATTACCTCATGCACGACCCCGCTGGTGGTCCCACCAATGATTGGGGGCGTTGTAGCTCGATTGGGCTGGGTAACTATCTCCACGATTACTAGCATGCCCCTGGGAGGGGCGCCGCCAGAAATCCTGACCAACCTCGCCGAAGCGGCCCATGCCAGTCGAAGAACTGTACGTGACAGAGAAGGTCATGGATGTTAGTTGGAACGATTAGCATATGGAAGAGATGAATTCATTGGAGAGAACTTATAGAGATTGAACTCCTGGTACTGCTCCTAAGTTGATTCTGATAGGACCCCGAAGCGTGGCCCTCTATGTATTAACGGGAGGTCCAGAGATTCTGGATGAACCACCTCGGGTTCCCTAGCCCCACCAGACATAGAACTAGACGTGTCCACATGTATGGGTTTCGAGGGTCCTGCATCATCACCCACCAAGGGGTGAGAACAAGGTCTACGCACAAGGTCCACCTGCATGGTTCAGATGTCGGTAAGAAATCCATAATGACCTGATAGCATAACCCAATGAAAGAAACTTGTGATGTTACCTTGAGAGCCTCCATGAAAACATTGAGACTTGAGTCTTGATTACTAACTTCGCCTTCCTCCAACGGGCTCCCTCCACCAGCCTCATCCCCCCCAGAGGATTCGTCTGATTCTTCTGGTGGGGGGAAGCGCTCTCTCAGCTCGGCAGCCGAAAACTATTGGGGAACTATCTGATCCAGCAGTACCCTCACCCAGTCTGTCATTGAATTCAGGGCACCACTGGAATGTTCAAAGTCCTCCAGCTCATCCAGATATTGCTCCGCCTCCACCGAGGACACTGCGAAACCGGCCCGGACAGGGCCTATACCTGGTAAATTCATCCTGAGGCAGTTCAGGTGTTCCCACATATCCGGAAGGCCAAGGAATTGCTGGTTGACATCCCAAATAACCCAGGCCTCTGAAAAAACCACATTTTTTGGAATGTCAAAATGGCACAGCCGTTTCCCCAGAGCATGAGTGGATATCATATGGAATCCCCTCGGTGGCCACCCCTCCGGATGCATCAGCTCTTGTGGGACCACCGACTCCACTGCCACTGTTGGATTCGACACCACCACGGTATACCCATCACCAAGAGAGGTCCTTGCTGCCTTTTGACCATGACCTTAGGATAGGGGATGCCCACCATCAACGGCTCGAACGGTTGGATGCTTCAGCATTTCGCCCGGATAATCTGCCTCCCAGCTTATGGCATACTCCTTCACTAGTCCAAAGGCAGCAATAGGTGGAGGTAATGCATTTCACATTTTTCTATCTTCCCATGTGAACATGAGCCACAATTTCCTCATCACATGTGAGTTCTCCTCGTGGCGCACCTCCCAGTAGACATACGGGGTTAGCCACTGTAGGCACCATAATATCCTTTAAAATATGTGTGGGGTATACGGCTCGCAAAGAGGCTCGTGATCCACCCATTCCACCAAGACTCCACCTTGGAAGGCCAGGACATAGGCCCGATGCTCTTCTGTCCCCTGACCGTCATCGGTGAGTACC
The DNA here is from genome assembly GCA_963277665.1 of Viscum album. Taxonomy (NCBI): domain Eukaryota; kingdom Viridiplantae; phylum Streptophyta; class Magnoliopsida; order Santalales; family Viscaceae; genus Viscum; species Viscum album. Next base: position 1,325,248,909 of record OY728160.1, read on the forward strand.
CCTGTCGACAATGGAAATACGTGGAAATTAAACTTGTCCACCTTCCACACCTATTTTTGTACCAATGGTATGCTTAATTTGGCTGGAAAGCTCCTGGAAGCATTTAGAATGGATGGGCGGCAGTTTGACCCCGGATGTGAGATGGGGTTTGGATATTCGTAATCCCCCCTGATGTGCACCGTGATCCACCCATACAGTAGATGGAAGGTCTATCATATCCTCGATGGCTTCTTTCCCTCGCTAACATGCCATAGCATCTTGTACAATCTGACGAGCATTGGAATCCCCAGATTGACCCGCCCTCCTGTGGCCAGCATGGATGCCAAGATGAATGAGCTGGGTCGTAACCCCCTGTTGGTATCCCTCACTGGTAGGATCCAACCACAGATAAGGGCTGCAATAAACGCCGCTAGTCTGACTATCGGCTGATGTTTGGTATTGACACTGAAACCCCAGGTCTTCCATTGGCTGTCCTCCAAGTGCCGCCAATACGAATTCCCCTTGCCTCGTTGAGCCCCCTTCGGGCAAGTTTCAGGCCTTTGGGGAAACTCTCGATCCTCCGGGAAGTTCATGAACTGCTTGTACCACTTCTTAAAGTGGACATCCCTCACCACTTCTTTATCTTCTCTGAGGACCAGTCCCATATGTTCCAGAGCTAGCCATGATATCTGCTCCGGATCCTCCCACACACTCATGATAGGTGGGAACTCATCGTACATAGCCCCCAAGATCGGGACCCCCGAAATCTGATGGACATCCCATAGACTGATTCCAACATTGTTCAGATGATTTTACAGGCAGTCAGTGATGATAGGTGTGAGGTCCTCCCACACATGACCACCAGCCGCCCTGAACCATTGGCGCTGGCATGGTGTGCTCCTGAACCGGCAAGCTGGTTCGTCCCTACTCACCTCGGGAATGAAGATGTCATCCCTCAGCCTGAGGCCATACAAGGGAAGCTTCTTGAACAATGGATAGTTCTTATGGCTCTATAATAGAAGATCTGTCAAAGAACTATGGTCTGAGGGGCTATGGACCAACTCTCCTAGGCCCAGACAATTTTCCATCTCATCCCTCTGGGCGGCGTTTGCAAGCACCCCAAGTGCAGCTTCTTGATGGGCCTTTGGGTTTCAGAACTCATAAAAATTTCATATTGGGTTGTGAAGATTGTTCATAGAGCTCATTCACAAAGATCTTTCATGAAGCCAAATCGCGGAGGCTAGTCTCGGCATGTAAGCACACATTCTCTTGGTGTTGTCGTGGAGTCAGATACCCGTGGTTCACCACGAATCCTGATTCGTGGAGAGCAGGCATGGAGTACGCGGAGCGTTGCGAATTGAGAGCAAAAAAGGACCAAATCATGGATAAGGGAAAGGAAAAAAGATATGGTTGAACCCGTATTTATAGGCGAAAACCTTCAGAGATCTGTAGTGCGTCCAGCCCATATGATGCGTTGCGGCAGGTCCGGCCCATGTGAGCCCTGTCTGCCTCATACACCCTCTCCGTGAGTGAGAACCCTAAACGGATGTTGATTTTGGAAATTTCCCTTAGACTTCGACCCTTGATCCCTCCACGGCTCCAAGTCTAAGGGGGGAATTTGTTGGCGCCAAAATGTTGGAAGAAAAAAAATAAGAGAAAGAGGCCCCATGGTTGGCTTCACAAAGCCACTGCACGGAGTCCCCCCAAGCAACGTGGCCGCCGTGAAGCCAAGGAGGCGGTACACTCCGTGAACAGCCCTGACGTTTGCGAGCCCTCCATGAAGCAAAAGAGGCAGTACCCTCCGTGAATGGCCCAGACGTTTGCGAGCCCACCATGAAGCAACCCGACCCCTCTTCATGCCGCGTAAGCTCTGCTTTGCGATGCCTATTGCCTATAAATATCGTGCTCCCCCTGAGCCCTGAGAATGGACAATCCTACCATTCAGCTTCACAGCTCCCAAATCGCAAAGCACCCTTTTCTCTGCGAATCATGAGCTATGAGAGGTATTTTTGCTTCATGATATGCCTCTGCCTTGCCTTATTTTGATCCCCTCTTGAGAGAGGGATGCCTTTCATGAAGCCTAAGGGCCTTCGTGAAGGAAGGGGATCCCCAAGGGGACCCGGGTTGTAACGGAGCATTTATGCTTCACGAAACACCCTTCATGTACACACGATCCGTTTTCTAAGGCACGATCACTCTACATCGCGAATCACCTTGCTTCACGACACCTCACTTTGTGAGGCACCTTTGCTCTCTGAGGCTATGCTCTGCAAATGCCCTTAAACATCGTGAAGCACCTTCCATGTGAACATATGCCCCATGCTAAGGATAAGGCACCCCAATTCGAGTAGAACACCCCTTCGCAAGTGCCCTTCACTATGTAGAGCAACTGAGCTCCCCAAGGCCCCTTCCTATGAACTCTTCTTCTTGGCAATTTCTTTTCCCGTGCGACCCTCCAGGTTTGCACGATGTGACTTCAAAGTTCCCCGGACGATACCACCCGTAGACTTTCTTTTCCAAATGCTTCTTCACATAGGCACAATAATGGATATTTCTTCTTCTCATAGCCACGCTAAAGTGGTACCCTCGATGCTTTGCTCCATGACCCCTCTTTACCACGACATTGCCGGTACCTTCCCTCCCACAAGGAGCAGAGGGTACCAGTTATGAAAGTCCTAGGGTTATTGAGTAAACCCACCTCATCCAAGATACAGGATGTTAAACTACTAAGAACCCCCATCCCCAACACATGATGCTAAACTGTGACATCTCCACTTGCCTCTCATGTGGGGTGCCCCCACCTTGGACATTCTCCATGCCCATTTGTCTCCACAAGGGATGATATCCTCCTTTTGGGAGTGGAGTTTGTCCACATGGAAGGGACAACCACCTTGGAATAATCCCACTAGCTTTCTTTACAGGAGGTAGCACCCCTTCTACTCCTCACATCCTCAGTGCCAAGTCCAGTGGAGGTTGTGATAGGGAACTGTGCCTCCATCCTGGAGTAAGTCCCAATCACACTCTCCCGCTACGCTTTGTCACCCTCAGGCCTCCATCCTGGAGTAAGTCCCAGCACCATGGGCCGCCCAACGTGTAAGCCCCTCTTTGCTTCCCAATACGCACCCTTCACGATGTGATCATCAGGTCCCTGCAACCTCTTGTTTCTCACACTAAGCACGACTCCTGTGGGCTTAGAGTGAGCACCGAAAATGACATACCCTAGGCTGCCTCAGAGCATAAGCCCCAAATTCCCCATCCTACATGATGTTAAACTACACCCCCGAACTATGAGGACTATCATCCATGTCAAGGCATGGTACATAGGAAGCCTCCACGAGTTCAATCCCACCCCCAGTGGACCCTCGGGTTCACCTTCACATCGGTTCGCTGACGAAACCCTTCCCGAACTATGAGGACTTTGATCCATGTCAAGGAATGGTAGGTAGGAAGCCTCCCTGAGGTTCAAGCTCATCACCCATCGGACCATGGCCCTTATTCACGTCGGCTCGCTGACACCCACATCCCATCCCGAACTACAGGGACTTTGATCCGTGCTAAGGCATGGTACGTAGGAAGCCTCCACGAGGTTCAAGCCCAACACCCAATGGACCAAGGTCCTTCTTCACGTCAGTTCTCTGACATGTCTCATCCTGCATGACATTAAACCGCATCCCAATCCAGTGGTAATCCATTGTGATCCCACCACCCAGTTGTTCCGACACTCCTTCACATTGGTTAAAAAGTCTATTTTTAACCCAAAATACGAGGACTTTGATCCATGTTAAGGCATGGTATGTAGGAATCCTCCCTGAGGTTCAAGCCCACCATCCATCAGACCAAGGTCCATCTTCACGTCCATTCACCAACATGCACCCATTTGAACTATGAGGAATTTGATCCATGTCAAGGCACGGTACGTAGGAAGCCTCCCTAAGGTTCATGCCCACCTACCATTGGTCCCGACCGCCTTCGTGATGGGGTTCCAGGCCCCTTCCCAAACTATGTGGACTTTGATCCGTGCTAAGGCATAGTACGTAGGAAGCCTCCAGGAGGTTCAAGCCCATCACCCATTGGACCAAGGACTTCATTCATGTCGGTTCACTAGCATCCATACCTTAACTATGAGGACTTTTATCCATGTCAAGGCATGGTATGTTGGAAGTCTCTTCAAGGATCAAGACCAAAACCATTGTCCATACGGATTCTTACCCGGGCTACCACATCCCGGTGAGATCATGCCACCTCATTCCCCTCCATAGTATTTGGGATGATATGTACGTGTTGGATCAAATATCAATGATCCCTCAAGGGGGTTCATCAATCTGATCCAATCTAGCTATTGTTCTGATCAGCCCGATTCATCTCCGCTAGACGTTAAACTTACATCATACCCAGTGTTAAACACAGGAAGCTGAGGAAAAGCTCAGATACATGCCTATGGAATATGATTCCATGCGCTTGATGTGGGATGCCTTGGGCTTCTGTTCCCTTTAGACGCCCTATAATAAGGGAAAAAAGATAGACACGCCAATTCCCTAGCGTCCAAACACGCCAGTGATGTCTCAACGTGACTACTCCCCAAACTGAAGGTTACTGCCCTGACCAGACCCCTTGGAATGTCCTGACAGAAGCAACATAATTAACCAGCATCTATGAAAACATGGCACTGGGAAGAGTTTCATGAACTACGTATTAAATCTATGAGGGAGACCCGGACTAGGTGACGAGTTCCGAGGAGGAATCCATGGAAGGAAGAACCAACATCCCATCATCTCGTTTCAATCAAGGAGAACATGTCCCTGAACAAGGAGCGAATGTCGCCCGCCTTTGGAAAGCATGAATGCGGGGTAACAAAAGTCTCACCTGTCGCACCCAAGAAGACGGACGTGTACTCCCTGATGAAAGCATCAGAAACAGTATTCTAATATTAAGTTAATTTTACATAATATTCAAGGAGAATTAGTATATATCAGTAAACAATAATGTAAGTAGTTACATTAGGTAAAGGAAATATTTTTATAGAATAGGGTTCCAAGGATGATGGTGATGTAGTTAGAAAGAGTTCTTAGTGTACAAAAATTATTGACATCCAAACATTTGATGTTGTGAAGTGAGGTTATTTTATAATTTTCAAGAAGTTGAATAGTTAGGAATATTATTCCAAAATCTTAAGATTATTCAAACTGGCTTACATCATATATTTTTCTCACTAAATATTTTAATCAAAAAATTTTATCAGATGGCCATGTAGAGATATGAAAAGGATTATATATGAGGTAACATGTTATGAAAACCCAAAAACTATAGAAAAAAAGGATAATATATCAGTTTATCATATATGATATGATAAATAAGTGATTATGTTCGGGTTCTTAAACATTATTAATGATTAATTAATATTAAAATGTGTTAAATTAAAGGAAACATATATTTTATAATTAATTCATTTTGGCTACATAAATGTATAAATAATTATACATGTCATGAAATATAATGATAATTTACCATTAAATTTATTACTTTGATTTTATCCTTAACCTATGTTCATCATGGAGTATTTCAGGTTATGAAATAATGTAAAGGTTACTGTGATTTAGATTCTTTTATAGAGATATAGAATATATTAATGAGGCAAGAAACAAATAATTTGATTCTTTTTTATGCTACATGACCTACTAAGTATATAATGTATAGTTTCATAGAGATTTATTTGGTATACTAAGGTTGCATAGATTATATTTGAGTCCCCAAAACCTATGGTTGGAGAGATACCTAGAATGGGAGCCTTCATATCGTGATACCCTACATGGAAATGTATACATATTGACTTAGCTAATATGAGGTTGGTTGCGTATGTTTTTTATCACATGGTTGGTTAGAGCATAATCAATATGATAATTTTTGTCTCATATGATCAATATGACATATGAATCCTTGATTGAGATAGACACCATGAGTGTATGGAGACAACTATATATTTTATATCTAGATAAGGGACATGTGGTGTGATTATCTATAATTATGAATGGAATGTGATGTATTCATTGATCAGATCACTATACACTGTGAGTGTTGAGAATAGATGAGTTTTCTATATGGTATTGACATGCTATATTCCCCAAGGTCTCTTGATGTCTTGTAAAAAGGGAAAATATGATAATGATCATTTGAGTATGACGTAGACCGGTGGAAAAAAATATAGATACGTGTGTTTGTTTCAGATCACACTATAGTCCATTATATATTTAGTAGCATTGCCACATTTCCTACATCCACTATTTTCTTGCTTATATGGATTTTTATATTTTAATTTTTTTTCAAAACCATAAATTCAAGTGGAGTTAGAATTTTTGGATGACTGAATGGGGATTGAGTTTGACTCAGAGAGATACTCTTATCATATTTTATATTTAATCCAAAAGTGTTTTGTAGGGTTATTCAAATGGTATTATAGACAAAAAATACATGATGAATTTAATGATGGATTTCCAAAAGTGTTTTAGAAGATATCCAAAAGCAGTTTTGGATATGGTTTCAGTTTTTGTTATATATGATACAGTAGAAGGTAAAATGGAACAAAGTATATTAGGATTTGGTTTAAGTGGGTGATTTATAGAGATATACCCTAAAGCCTTATGTATATGATATATATATATTATATTTCATGAAAATTAATATTTTCATTCACATTAGGGAATATTATACTATGAAATATTTGATTGTAGTAAAAATGATAAAATGTTATCATTTTGGGATTTTATCATATATGATATCATTCAATATACCATTCCATAAGATAAAATGGATGGATGAGTTCTCACACACAACAACACAGATATATAGATATATTCCTAAATTGGACAAGGACATTATCTCATGTGTTATAACACATGGGTTAATGTTGATACCACCCATGAGTGTTCTTGGATTATATATAAACCCTACATCAATATGATGTTTAGATTTTTAGATATTTTTCCAATTACTTCTATTAACATGATGAACTCTTTCATTAACCTTTTTTCCTTATTAGATGTTAACACATCGTGAATGGAAGATTAATCCAACTTGAACATCAAGTGATTTAGGTATAGCCCATGGATACACTATATAGGCAGTGTTATTTTTTAACTTATTTATATTTATCAAACCATATGATTATGATGAAGATCTAGTAGTTTCAATTTGGTGTTTAGAACATTCATTTTAGATAATTTTCATCATTTTATTCTTTGGGAAGGTTTCATATTTCATAAAAGGGAGATCATCGGGAAGGGGTTTAAATCATTTTTTCTACTTCTAATAATTTTTTTAGAATATTAAAAATCATTCATCACTATTCTATATGAAGTTTATTAATTTAAAAAAACTAAATACATGTAATAATAATTTACATAGTTGTTGGTTATAGGGAACCAACTTTAACAAAATCCCACTTTTAGTAGAGACAATTATTAAAAACCTCTAGAATTATAGCACTCACAAGATACTCAAGATTCTTCTATGATAGGTTTTTAGTCAAGGGGACTATCAATTTTTTATTCATGGTAACTCTACTCACCACAATATCACCCCCATTTTTAAGATCGCTCAAGAGGTGATACTTTTAGATTATGTTCTCTTTCCATTCATGTGAACTTGGATACTTTTTGAGAGAAATCACTAAATTATTATCACAGTATAATGTGATAGGTTATTTAATACTAGGTTCCTTATCAATATCATGGAAAATGTTGAGCATCCAACCACCTTCTATATCTACATCAGAGGACTCTATATACATGGAATCTACTGTATAATCAATGAAAATTGGTTTCTTTGAACTCTTCCATCTTACAACACCCTTTTGAGACTGTGCACATATCCACGCCACGATTTAAAATCTTTCAAATCTATTTGAAAGCTTGAATCAGTATAACCTATGATGATTAGATCATTATTTCCTCCATTCACTAGGATAATATCCTTAGTTATTCTCAAATACTTAAGAATCGCCTTTATAATAGACCAATAGTGATCACATGGATCATCATGTTACCTTACATTGAGTCTCAATATGTAGGAAAAATAATGACTATTATAAAACATTTAATGCATGAGTGATCATATCACAAAATAATATGAAATTCTATTCATTCTATATTTATCCTCTTATGTATTAACACACATTTTATTTGAATGATATATGCCACGGGTCACAATAATAAATTATTTCTTTGATTGTTCTATACTAAAACTCTTTATTATCTAGCCAATGTATCTTTTTTGAAATATTCCATGTAGCCAATTTTATCTTTTATAAATGATCATGATCCCTAGATTATAGGATGCTTCACCTAAGTACTTTTGGGAGATGTAATTGTTTAACCATTCCTTAACTAATTTTAAGACTGCTTTGTCATTTATAATAAGTAATGTTTCATTAACATATAGTATATGGATAATGACTATTAACTCATTTAACTACTTGTAAACCCATGGTCCATAATACTACGTAATGAAACCAAATTATTTTATAGCATCATCAAACTAAATGTTCCCAGACATGGATACTTTCATTAATCCATAAATGTATCTTCGTAAATTTAAAACCTGTTTTGATTCCCTTATTATCTCAATACCTTATTGTTTTTTATATTTAAATCATCATAATTTTTTCTATTAAGTAAATGTATTTTTAAATCCATCTACTAATTTTCATAGTCTTGGTAAAATAACATATCAATAACAATTCTAGTGGATTTATACATGGAATCTACAAAAAACATATTTCATTGTAGTCAATTCCATGATGTTTTATAAACCCTTTAGACATTATCTATGCTCTATGGGTATTAAAAATACATTAGATTTCAATTTCTCTCTAAGATACCCATTTATAACCAATTGTCATTTCATCAACTAAAATATCGATCAGATCACAAACATAGATTTAATTCATGGAATCAATTTTAGAATTCATGGATTCTTTCCATATTGCTACATCTAAGATCATTATTCCTATTTATAAGAGTGAGGTTCATTATTTTCATTCAATAATGAATCACTATCTTTAGTGACTAGAAAACCAAATATTTCTGGTTCTCTTAAATCTTTGTTACTCTTTCTCAGTACTTGGGTTTTAGGAACAACTTTTCCCCATATGACCCACTGAAAAACAATTCTTCAATAACTATTTTGTATATTGAGCATAAAATCCATTGATGTTTGTACTTATATCACTATAATTCCTAAGGATGTGATCCTACTCATGAAAAATGGATTTACTTGTGAGAATATCCATCTATTTTTAGTGGTATATAGATAATATTCCTTAGTTTACTTGGGAAATCCTACAAGTATACACCTTATTCGTGAAGGGGAATTTAGATTTACAAATTTTTTGGCACTCATTTTATGATATATTTCACGATTTGTAATTCATATCCCCAAAAAGAAAATGAATGATCTACATGAATCATCATCAACCTCAAGATATCAAGAAAGGTATGGTTCCTCCTTTAACTAACACCATTACACTATGGTGTATATGGTGGAATGAGTTGAGATAGAATCTCATAGAAATTAGATAAATTCATGTTTAATATATTCACCATCACAATTAGATCAGAGATTCTTTATATTCTAACCATGATGATTCTCTAATTCATTATTGAACAATTTGAATTTCTCAATGGTATTGGACTTATGCATCATTAAGTAAGCATATTCATATATACTTAATTCTATGGTAAGTGTTATGAAGTAAGAATATTCACCACTATATTCTAATATAAATTCTCCACACTTATCATTATGTGCCAATCCTATAATATATGTGATAGTTTTACCCTAACCATTGAATCAGGATTTGTTCATTTTTTCACAAAAATTATTAGAAAAATTTTCAAGTGGAATGAGCTCAAAAGTGTCTAAAAACCATCTTGATAGGTCTTTATTAGACACTTTTAATTTATATGAAAAAGGTAGTGATTCCATAATTGTGTGTTTTATGATTCATGTGAACATGATTTTTTATCTTTTAATAATAATTGGTTTTAATTATTTAATACATAAAGACCATTATTTGTTTACATTATAGAAAAGAAAATGATATCTTTGTAAAAAAATAATTTATTATTTATAAATTTTAAAATAAATCCATTTATATCATGAAAAGAAAAGAAGATTATGTTCATAGAACCATTTGGAAAAAAATAATATATTTTTAAAATAAAAAAATCATATCACTAGAAAATGGAATGTCGTAGACTCATAAAGCAAAAGAAGATATTTTTGCTCCATTGGTTACTCAATGATCCATCCCCTGTGTAAATATTAGTAAATATATTCGGTTTCTACATTTAAATAAATATACGAGCACTATAATCTATATATAATACCGAAAGTTTAGATATAGAAATATTACATTTGACAACAAACTCACCTTTAGCTTCCCCTTTCTTCTGGGAGTAGTAATTCATATAGTGTCCTAGAATCCCACATAAAAAACATACTTTATATTTTTTTATTTACCAATCTTGGGATATTCTTCTTCATAGAGGGATGGTGAAGGGGAACTTTAAACATAGTTTGATACTTAGTCAACTTTTATTTGTTCTTCCACTTCTTGTTCACCATATGGGAAACTATTTTTTACACCCCGTGTCCTGGTCAACTTGATGAATGATAGTAATCGATTTCTAAGAATAATTCTCATTATTTTGTTATGTTATATTTCAAAATGATACTAGATAATTATTTAAGTAGTGAGGATGGATGAGTTTGTTTTCACCTCATTAGGTAATTTAATTCCAATGATGTTTAAGTGCTCTATGTTACCAATCATCATGAATACATGAGGCCTAAGAGGAAATGATCCACTAAGAATATATATGAATAGTGCATTAGAGATCTCATATAACAATGTTCTAATTGTCTCTTCATTTTGATCATGAAGATGATATATCATGTTATACACATCAATATCCTCAAGTAGCTTTAGAATCTCATTGGACATGGGCGATTTCTTGAAACATTGGACCTATGTTGGGTAATCTAATTATTTATCATATAGAGATTATTCTTCTTCACTATATTATTCAGTAGGTGCATAAATAATGAGATTTTTAGGCCCATATAATTTATTTTAATGGAACAAAATAACTCACAAGTTCCATTTCCATTCCTAGAAAAACGTTCTTGTGAGAAATGAATCATTCTCATGTATGTATCTTTGTGATATGGTTAACGTAATGTGTATTTTTGTTTATAATGTAAGAAGTGAATATTTTATGTACATTATATGATTTAAAAATTAAATAATAAGTAATAAATTTATTAATCTCTCTCTATTTTATAAAAAACCTAATGGCCATCATGATTTATTTTAGAATACCCCATTTCATTGAAATTATAGTGGAAAGAACCCGTATTCTCAATCCAACAACCAATAAATTATCCTAAAAATTAATTTCAAGGGTTTTAGGTAGTCATAATTTTTCCAACTATATTAACTCAATGTTCCTAGATTAGTTGGTTGGACTCAACATTTTTAAAACCCTTGATTTGGATTTCCAAAACTCTTTCCTATTAGTTAAATATTGTCCTATATTAGCAGTCAACCCTTGATGTGATCTAAGTTACATTGGCTAAAAAATCATGTTAGAAGTCCCCGATAATTGAACGAAACCTATGTTTGGATGTTCAAGAACTTTCTATTATGTTATGATTTTAGCATATGTTGTGGAAGTCTGTATCGAATAAATATATATAATTGTGGGATTTATAACATTATATATAAATTTATCATTTTATTATTACTACACACATTTCAATGTTATGTCCATTTAAATAAATGATTAACAATTAATTAGATAAAAATTACACATAATCTAATTTATTTTAGTTCTATATTACATGGTTGTTAATTCATTAATTCTTGTGATCATGAAAAAAAATCAACAATGAAATCAACCATGACACATTATAGATATAAAATAATAATATGGGTATGTTTGTGATATTTTCTTAACAGCTAGTTTATCTTGAAGGTGATAAACTCACATCAACCTAAGGTTAAAACCACCTTGAACCACGACTTTGTTCATGTTTCCTCATTCTACCTATCCTCACATGTATCCCTTGGATTTATTTTTCCCTGAATCTAATATTGAGTTGCCACCACTCACAAGGGAGATCCATCCATTACATAATACTATAGTCACATACAGGTGAGGGTAACCAAATGATTGGTTTAGTGGTTTACATAAAAGGAAACTATTGTAATTCAATCCCTTACATAACGAGGGGTGGGATGATGTGCAAGCCATCAATTCAATTTGACAATAAATTAAATGGAAACCAATTACATAAAAATATCCTATCTATTATCCTGATCATCCAGATACAAGCAACAAATAATGAATTTAATAAACTATCATCCATTCCCTATCATTTTTATTTAGGATAAATCATGTCAAATAAATTATTTATCCTCTTTAATTAATTTATTTTTTATCTTAATTATCATCCAAAATATCTTAATATTATCTTCCATCATTGTTTAAAATAAATTTAATAATTTATTTAAAATTGAATAAGTTCATAACATGTACCTTAAAGTAAACATGTCGAGTTCCCGTAAAAATTTCCCATTGCATATGAAATTCATATTTTGTTGACTAATGGGGAGTGTATCATACACATATTATCATCTAATTTATTAGAATGTACTTTCAAATAAATGACACGCTAATTAATGTTATTTATGTATCATGTCATTTCTTAATGGGTATAGAGTAATTTCTCTACTAGGACTGATACACAAATTTTATTTCAGAATATTATGCGAAAACTAATCAGATATTTAATATATATAACCTATAACATGGAATATATGTCCTAAATAAATGGCATAATGAACAAATTTTGATATATTTTAAGTTGTATAATAAATTATGTTTAAATTCTATGTAATCATGTAATATATACAGTGTGTACTATACAACCACACATCGTGTGTCGTTCAGCACTATCAATCTATGACACAAGCCTAGGGAGTGGGTGTGTTGAACTTTCTTGCTAATTACTAGATTACACAGAGTGTGCGCGGGATACACATCATGTGGTTTCCTATAACACAGTTACTAATCACATGTGTCATGTAATAAAAACATGTCTCGTATTTGAATAATATAATACATGTCATGAATGAAAGTTACACTCTATGTAGTCGATCTAACCATGAGCCACACTGGACTGGTCAAAACATGTTTTTTATTAATCAAAAACCATGTCTGATAAATTCATGATTATCAAAATTAATTAAGGACTCATTTCAGTGAATTAAACATGGGTACATGGCTTGTTCCTAGGTACTATGTGTCATTTATTCTTATTCCTCATCCAAATGAGTACATCGAATGTTCATTGTTCATATTTAATCAATTTTTTATTATATATGAAATAATGAAGAAAATGAAGAGTAGACCACATGATTTAGATTTAAATAACAATTAAACTAGAAATTAAAACTAATGAAAAATGTGTAAATAAATTAAAAATATTTAACTGATTATAAATTATTATGCAACCTCCCATTGATACCACATGAAGGTCCTAAGTATAGCTGAAGTGATGCCAGGTGCATGCCATAGTTGATTTTTTTTCATAAATTATTATTAATCTAATATGTACATGTTGAAAAGAGTTTTAGATAATGTAATTGAATCAAATATTAATTTACATTATAACACCAAAACCAAAAAAAAGAACCTCACATAAATATTTATAATTAATTAACATATTAAAGAATTACCATGCATTGAATTTTATCTTCATTAATGAATATAAAAATGTCTCTACATTTTACCATTATTGAATCATATGAATAAAGTGTATATTCCCTACCACAATGATCCACACATGCACCACAAACCTCTAAGAAACGTTGTTGGAATCCACATGCAATATCGCTGAAGATCCTTGCACTTGCATCATGCATCTATGATCAACATGAGAATCACTTCAAATAAAAATTCTCATTGATATATCTAGAATAGAGAGGGTTGGTAGAAGAGTAATGATCTCCATTATCAATAGTATTCCTAGATAGGATATATCTAGTACTTTAGAGGATTCTTGAGTGTCATAGTTTATAATCAAAAAAATGTTCACATTAGGGTTGTAAATAATATAATTTGGTTTAAATAAAACTATGGTTTGGAAATAATAATTGAACTTGGGACCTCATTGTTTCTATAATATCGGTGGAACCCCATATATATAATAATAATTTTTTTTCTCATTGACTTGCACAAAAAAATAATTAAATATTATTTCCTAAATAAATTATTTCAAATTTATTCAAATAATATTAAATATATATTATTTTTCACCAATAATTTTAACTCGTTCCAGAATTCATCCATAATATTTATCAGGATATGAAAAATGAAAATTTATTTAATAACTAAATATCATGAAATTATTTTTCATTAAATAAGAATATTAATATTATATATAGTAAATACAAAATAAATATTTATTAAATATTTTTTTGACAAATATTCTCTCTTATAACTTGTAATATAATATATACAATCCAGAAAACATGAATAATTTCTAAACCATAAATAGAAATAATATATATTCGATGTGTTACAAAATAAAAATATTTAGTATTTAATGAAGGTTCTAGATAAACATAGTGTGTAACTCTCTAGGCCTCATTCTCAGTGGAATTAGGTGGCGCCGACCAATGTCCATGGTTAGAATCTGGAAACATTCCAAGGAACCCATAGAGAAGTTATTTAATTCTACAATGACATGAAAGATCATAATAATTCTTTTTTTTCTAATATAATCCCTCTATCAGGATATCTCTAATCATGAATTTGGAATGATAGTTTCATTTTCCAATGTTCTTGATGACTCTATCTTTAACTTTAAGGAAATGAAATAGCCCACAGAACACCATGTCCAGGGATTTATTTTGGCCCTCTTATTCCAAATAAAGTTCATTTGAAATTGACTTCTATTAAATAAAAGAGGGTAAAAATCCTTTCTTTCATTATTCATTAATGTAATACTACCCATGATTCACTCAACATATCTTTCATCATTGTGAAGATATGACGTCATTGTTTTCATCAATATATAATGTTATATAACTAATAATATCCATCAATAGTAATTTAAAATACTAAGGATCAATAAAAACATCCAAAAATAGGATTATCCAATAACTCAAATAAATATTGAATTCCTACTGGTGGGTCATGTTCTCATAATCTCTTATATTGGAAATTTACAAGGGTGTACACCATAAGAAATTTCCTCAAATTCATATAAGCCTCCACCCCTAATATAATATATAATATTTTTCACATGAAATTACATCGTTCAACTATATAGCATATATTTATGAATATTTTCATGAGTCTTAGGGGTTTTCAACATAGTGGGGAACTAATACGACCTTTTAATGTGGCATTTAATCTTAGTAAATTATAACATGCTCTGTTACATAGAAGAACAATCATGATCTGATAAGAATAATATTAATGTTCTAAAAAATGAATACATGTAATAATAAAGTATATAGAATTTTGTTCTAGGGAACCAACTCTAACAGAACAAATCTATGAGTTCCCCTCAAGCCTCTCTCCTAAACATCACTTTATTCCCGAGTTACTTCATCATTTTGTTATCAAATCTTCTCACTAGTATTCAATATATACTCATTCTCAACAATGGTAACATATGTTCATTCTGTAAATTTTTCATGACTTTTTCTATAGTATTTATATTCGTTTCTCTTGGAATAATAACTAATGAAAATAACATCATGAAAATAAGCTTCATACTTCTTTTAAAAATACTTATTAAGAATAAAAAATTTACTTCAAATAATTAAAAAGTAATTGTGTGTTGGATTATTCTCATACTACATCATATATGGGTTATTCTAATTATTTAGAAGTAATAAATCATTATTGGGGATTTATAATAATATAAGAACTAATTTCTTCCAATATGTTTCCAAAAGATTCCTTTCAAGGATCATTTTTCAATCCATATTATTGATAATATGGTTCTATATTTTAATAAATTTCTATTTTTAACATAGATATTGTGGATGAATATTGATACAATAATCCATGATTCTAACTAGATTCTTCCACTTTATTTCATAAGTGCATACTATTATAGTTCTGGAATCTTTTAATATTAGGGACAAGAATTTCCCCTGCAAGACATCGGTAACAAGGGACTCACCAGAAAACATAATATTTTTGGAAATAACCACCATCCAAAAAATATTACTATAATAACAAATTAATAAAAAATATATTTTCCTATCCTTATATTATTGTGTCGCTGACCCACACAAATCTACATGCACTAGCTCAAATAATCCTTTTGACATTTTATATTTCGCATTGAAATAATATCATATAATATTTCCATTTTGATAAGTATCACACATTTGTGAGAAATGTCATGATAGTGGAGGTTGGTATCAAAATCCTTCATTTTCACCAATTCCAACAAGTATTTTTGGATCAAATATAATAAAATCTTGTTCCACAAACAATTTTCTTCCTATTTTGACATTAAACATTTATATTCTTCACTAAATAGTTAAATATATCCCTTGGTCAACCTTTTTTTTAAAACAATTGATCTATATATCCCCTTAACAGTTCATATATTCTCATTGACCATCAAATCATGTTTAAATTGATTTAATTCACTCCCAATAAGAAATTCATGATTGATTCCATAAAAAAATAACATTTTTCCATATCAAAGGTCATTCCCACTAACCTTGGCCTTCTTTGGGCCAGAAATATATATCCCATCATAATTTCTAAAATAAACAACATCATATTTTTCAAAAACTATTCATGTGATATGGTTTTCATTTCCCTCCATGTAGGAAATACATCCACTTTCTAGAATCCTTAATCCTAATCTATACAATACTCTCAATGTAATTTCATTAACATTTTCCACCTAATCATTTACCCCCTTTTTCCATGTTTAATTATTCAATTTTATTTATGTAAAATTAGTTTATTACACCCCCATATCCATATATTGTTCTTTTTCATTCAAGTAAGAATATCAATTTTTTGTCATCAAACTATTTGAAAAAGTTTCCAACTATTATTATCGTCCCCTTTGGGTTTATTTTGGTATATCATTCCATTCCATTTATGATAAGTACATGAATTTGTGGTTATAGCATCTAAAACAAAATAAATAGATATTAAAAATATATTATGAATAGGAAATTGGGATCCTTTATTTGTGTTTCTATTTATATGAAAAGTAACTCTTTTTTTATTGAAGATAAATATTTTGTGTGTCTCATTGTTATATATAATAACACCAAACATTTGGTGTTTTTGGTGGGTGTCATTACAACTCCAGATTTTTGTTTTTGACTCTACTACGAGTCTCTCAATACAACCTTCATCTGGGGTGTGGGTGTTTGAGGTCTCTATTGAACCACTGTTTCATTTTTTTTCCTCAATAACTACCATAAATAAGCTTCATTTATCATTGAACCACTTCAATAGTTAACATATATCCACAATCTCTATATATTTCACATGCACCTCATTTCCTTCATTAACAACTCATTCACTCAATCTTTCCAATGATATTATAGGGTTTAAAATTCACTCTTGATCATCCTAAGTTTATCGTAATGTAATTAATTCACTTTTAAGTTTATATATTATTTTTACATGGAATTTTACAAAATCAATCATTCCATCAATAATATGGTATTTTTGTTCAATATTATAATGGAGCTCTACCTTGACTCTGGAATTTCAATAATTTTCATATTTGTGTTTTATAATATTTTACATTGAATTATAACATCAAATCTTATTGTTTCTAGATATAGATACCGGAGTCTAGTTTTTGATATGTATTTTTCTTTCTTTTATCCCTCTAAATATGAATTTCTTCATTGGAGTCCTCAAGTTCAAGTTTAAGGTCAGTTTATCCCTGGAATAAAATATCATCATCATCACTATCTTATACTTGTGGTATTCATAAAATATACAATGTGACCACTTAATTGAGATATTTAAAATCATTGGCTTCTTTTACTTATACTTATTTTAGTATGTCTTATTTTTATGATAATAGGTTTATGTTCATGAATAATATCATGTTTGGATTTTTTTCCCTACTATTACATTTGAATGTTTTCTTCCCTAGTTATTATTCCACATTATCATCCTAAAATTTATTAGGAAACCAAGTATCAAGTTCCACCATATTTATTTATTGAAAACAATCAAGGGGTATTTTTCTCTTATAAATCCCTATTCCACATTTACTATTTTAGAAAATAAGAAACATAATCTCATCAACTTATTCATTCTCAAAATGATCTCTTAATGAGAGTTTCTTCATAGAATTAACTGCTATCTATTTATAATTTTATTTTTAGAATATAATCATTATCATTATTCCCCATTTCATATTCCATAATATTTTTATGGAGTATCTATAATGTTACATCCTTTGGTTCTTTTCTTTATGCACTAAAACATTTTCATTTAACTATAGAGGTAATCTTCTCTTAATTCTATTAATAATTTTAACATTTTCAATGATCAATCCAACATCTTGTATATGTTCCATAATAATTTTAAATTAATCAATAAAACATCAAAAAAATCATTTTTCCCCTTCCATAGATCTTTGGATTTATTCCGAAATACATGTAGCTTACATTCTGGGACTTTTGAATCCCCTTAATTAGTATTGAGTATAATTTCTCACATTTCATGAGAGGATTTACAAAACAAAAGCTTTGTGTAGATACAGTTTTCTAGAGCTCCCCTAATTCATTGATAGCCTAGGAATCTACATCAAAATTCTTATAATCTCTATCTGAAAGAGTTCCACCCTTAATATTTGTCTTTATTCTATGAATAACTATTATCTATTCCCAACGATTGAAAAACAATGTTACATTCAGTTTTTCCAAAACTAGAAATTACTACATTTGGAAATAGGGATTCCATTATTGTTCGAAAAAAGTCATATATATTTATAGAGAGTTATAGATCCCAAAATTTTGTCCCTAATACCTATTTTTGGTCCTAATAATGGATTATACCTTGAGAGGGGTGGTGAATTAGGGTATGTCAATTTTTATTTTGTCTCACGATAATAATCTTGTGCCACATCAATTCCTCTCATCTAATAAAAATAATTAAACATATAAAATAATGACATGGATTATTTTACATAGTTCACCCAATTAGGATAATCTGAGAAGTATGCATGGAAATGTTCCTATTCACCTTAATCACTCAATCACACCACTTTTCAATTACATGTTTCAGAGTGGATTCACTGACATTACTAGTTTACAAACATGAGTAATTGAATTTACACTACTCTCCTCATAGAATGGAATTCACTACTCATACTATAATCATCTTCCCCTTCCATGAGTAGTAGATAAAAAATTTACTAAATATGGTGTATCAATATATTTTATAGTCATCTACATGTAGAAAATTGTATAAATATTCCAGTGAGAAGTTACATAGATCACCAGCCTCTTCTTATTATTATTTTTAGTATGTTCCATGAATTAATATTCTTTAATTATATTCAATTGAAATATTAATCCCCTATTTATCTATACATATTTAGTTGTGGAAAGATGGAATGAAACTGCTCTATTTTCAAGAACATTCTCTTTCTCCCTTGTTATCCCTCTATTTTCTATGAAATCTATACACCCTTATCAAGATACATTATGATTATTTTAAGAAATTATTTTCCATTTATTTCTATCAAAAAATGTCTACTAACCATTGTTGTAAAACATCATTAAAAGGACACTTATTATCTCTTAATTTTCCTAAATGAGTAAATCAATATAGAAAATTTTGGAAACAACCCTTCAATATGAATCCTTATGAAAAAATATACACTCAACTACCAATTCATGTACTTAAAAAAATACAATAATGTCATAACTACAAAACCTTTCACATCACCATATACAAATTCCATGATTTTGTATCTATAGTCAAGGACCAAACTCAAAAATTCACCTTAACCATTAATTTAAAAAATCAAAATTATAGTTCATAGTTATCCATTGAAACATCTTGTGATTATATATATGATTATTTAGACAAATATTCCTATTTTATGACTAATAAAATACATTGTAACAGATGCTGATGGCTAACTTATTCAAGAAAAATGTCTATGGGACTAACCCTTCCAAAATTCCCTGGTACCTTTTTATGGTACTCTTCAGGAATATCCTTCAGAGTTCCCTTAAACATATCTTTATGAAACATCCCGGAGGTTATACCCTTTAGAATTCAAACAAATTTTTTTGGACAACCATACAAAACTGGATGAACTCGCGACTAACCCTATAAATATTCTCCTAATTGTATGGGAAGCACCCACCTACGTTAAAGAGGTCAACATCAACCTTATGATGTTGTGACCCAAACATACGGTTAGATCACACAAAACATTTGATCTTTCATTTCAACCATATGATTTCATGACCCAATGTTATGAGGAAATAAACCAACATTACTAGGTATCATCCCAATTTTACAAGGATGTGCACAAAAGTCTGAGGTAGCATCCCAACCTTATAAGGATACACACCAAACTAATGGGAACAATACACTAACCATACAATGATATTCCCTTTATCTATGTCAACCTAACACAAGGTTGTATCAAATTTCATAAACCCATACTTCCCCCATGGCATTAAATAATTTATCCAAACCTATTCCAAACATCAAAATATGAAAATCACACACCATAAAATGGCGGTTTTAATATTCCTTCCATATTATTTTCAACAAAACCGAATAAACTCAGTCCTAGATGATTATTTTTCAACACACATGTCATTACATATCATCACCATATTGGGAATTACATTCTATCTCAACATTATAGGATATCACCATGCTATAAAAATATCATACTTAATTCACCACACCATGATTCATACACGTTCACTCTAGGATCCCTAAATATACCAAAAAAATGTATTGTTCATTTTCACAAGGATGGTATCCCCACTTTCATAAGGATAAATTACTCCACTTCTTAAGTCATAGCTTAGCAAATTCCCTTTGAGAAATAATGTGAGGCCAATCTTGAGGCCAACTGAACCAAAATGGGAAATATCTATTGAAATCTAAGATCCTAATATGAATATTTATGAACTCTAGTATAATTTCAATGGATATTGAATGTATTAATTGAAGATATTCTAACCAATTGATTTATAGTTGAAGAATAAGAAATGATACTGATATTGATATTCTTCAGGTGACCAAAATCAGTTTATTGAGACAATGGAACTCATTATTTGGTCTCCTAAACCAATTCGATAAAGTATTATTCCTTAGATCCACTGAAGTAGTCGATTTGACGCAGGGTGACCAATAATGCACCACATTCAAGGGGGCTAACTAAATACTGATCAACATTGATTGAATATCAAAAAGGGTGATGCAATTCAGTCAAAACAGATATAAGGGTGAAGTGATCTTGAGAAAAATTAGAATATAGATGAACATAATGATATAATAATTAGTGTGATTTACTATCACGATCAACAAATCAAGTTTTAGAAGATACGTCAAGCTTCTTAGTGAGTGATGAAAGTTGAATGAAGGTGATCAAAGAGAATGTGTTTTCTAGATTTTGTTGTTTGCAAGTCTATTTGTGGAATAAATTGAGGGTTTCACGTTCCCGATTAATAAGGCAGCATGACATGGAATCAGTGCATTTCATTTGATCGATTATTTTCTAAGACACTTAAAAGAGGTATTCTAGTTTTATTTTAAATTATATTTGAGTTTTTCGGATAAATATTGTTACTATAGGCATGACTGAAAAAAAAAATGGAGAAGAAACTAATCCCATATAGTGACCTTAATCCTTTACATATAACATTACATTATTTTAAGAATAATAATATATCATATTATAATCCAAGGATCATAAAGTCTAGTGTCTTTGAATAGAAGGTACATAATGAAAAAATATAAAAACAACTTTTTATTTAAACTCCATAATGAGATCTTATCTTCCATTGTGCCCATACATCTTCATAGGATAACCTAGGGAAAGCATGAAAAAAGTTATGAGCTAAAATCCCAATAAGGGAATAACCATAAGAAAAAATCATTAGCAAATGGAAAATAATGCATGCCATGATGATAGAAAAGGGCTTGTAACATATGAAATCATAACATATAAACATGGGATCATTTATAAAATGAATAATAAAAATAGGGAAGAATCACAAAACATGAATTTATTATGAAATAGGGCTAACCGCCAATACAGTTTCCCATAGTAGCAAAATCCAGGGATAATCGCCAAGATCGTTTCACATAGTGGCACAACCCAAGGCTAACTGCCAAGACCATTACACATAACCTCTCATGAGACTCAAATTTACCCAATGAATTAGAGAGATATCTGGGAAAACTCATATTACATTTCATTAATATTTTTTCCACATAAATATTAAAACATAAACAATCTTACTTAAAAATAAGGGTTACCCATGGAAAGAATTGGGTACCACAATCATGACATAAAGCCTTAATAATGGGCGTATTATGAAAGTGTCCATGAAAGAAAGGAATTACAACATACATGGACATTCATAAGTTAACATATGAATATATCATGGTATGTGATATCAAAAAGAAGTGACAACACATAATAGATGGATTTGAGAAATTTTAGAATTAAAACATTTTTGGGTGGTTTTATGGGAAATATTATAGAAATTTCAAAATAGAAAAGGGAAAAATATTTTATATAAAAACAGAATTGAAATAATAAGGTTTTGATAATAAAAAGTCTGATTTTATAAAGAAAAATGGTTTCTTAAAGTAGAGTATATAGTGCAATTGATATTGGGTAAAAATTTGGGAAGCTCACTTAAAATGAGTTTGCTTATTGGGAAATATCGAGGTGGGATTCACTTAAAATAATGTATATACCTAAATTAGAATGTGGTATATATCTTAGAACATGACTTTGGAGAATATTAATAGCATGTATAAGTTCTAAATAAAAATAATAGACAAATTTATTTGGGTGAAAAGAAATATAGTTCAACCTAGATGAATAAAGGCGGTTCAGGTAGAATTCCTTACAGATTATCAGCATAGTATCAAGTGTACTTAAGAGTGATTAATGAGAGAAAATAGGGTTTCTATACATAATTAAGGAAGTATTTAGAGGTTTTTTAATCCAATCATATCACTAGGAATTACAAATAAAACGTCATAACATAGAGGACAATCTTGAATAAAAGTGAAATAGAGAGGATCCCATACCATAAATCTGATGATGTTCTCCACTAGCTATTAATGACATGAATAAACACATTAGGATTATTAATTAATAATTCAATAAACTATTCTAAATTTAATTGATTTAGTATAAATTTGTATGTTCATTAAGCCTTTTTTGATTGGTTATAAGGTTCAATTTCATTTTTCAGGTCTATTTGTTTCCATTGTTTTAATGATCAGTCATGTTTAGATAAATGTGAATGATAAAGGTATTCATCCCAAACTAAAGTTAAATTTTATTATTGAACATCCAAAAGGTTAAATTTTTGAAAATTTAATTTTGTTATATTGATTTAATATTAATCATTATGTAAAACTTTAGTGATAACCTTTTGGGTTAATTGGCAGTTTTTTTTCCACAAAAAAACATGTTTTTTTGTAAACCAAAATCCTATGTAAAATAAGGATTCTAGAACTATAGATAAGAAATAATATATATATTCATGTTTTTTTCAACCATGAAAATGTTATCATGACTAGAATTTTATATGGTAACCGAAATTAAAAATACATCGTCCATGAATGTGGTAAATTAACACATCTCATATAGTGTCTTTACAACTAAAATAAAATAACAGTAAAGGAGATATGATAATAACTTATTAAATTATCATAAACAAATTCTAGTAAATATAAGGTACTGGAGATTTTATAGAATTTGGATGAGGATAGGTAAGGATACAAAAGAAAACAAATAAACTTGAAAAGAAAAACAAATAAAAGAAAATAGGAATTTACCACTTGAATCAATTTTCCTTGAGAGCCTTATTAAGGGGAGAATCTTTGGTATTTTAAAGATACTAAGGGATTTTGGATGTGGGGAAAGATATTTAGGAGATATTTGGGAAGAATATAAGAAATTCACAAGGCTTGAGAGGATTTAAAAGAAGAGGTGAGTAGGGGTTGTAATTATAGTGGATGAGATGAGGGTTTTCATAATATTATAATCACGGGTTTATAATTTTCTCATAAGACTACCAATAGTGATGATTACATGAAAATTAATATTAATAAATTCATGTGAGTTTTATATTTGGGTTCTTACATCACTTATGATGGTATGAATAGTGGATTTAAATTATAATTTATTTATACGGTAAATTAATGTATTTTATTATTCATTAAAAATTCAAGTAATTCAGAAAAATATTAATAATTCACCTTAACCATTTTTCTACTTTTGGAATTCAAAAATGAAATCCATTTTACAAAAATAATTTTAAAAATATGATTTATTTAATATTTAATTAAAATCATAATTTATTTGACAAATAAAAATTTTAAAACATTAATTTATTATTAAAAAATATAGGTATATCGTACTCCCACTTGAATCTTATTTATATATTGTCATATTTGAGGTTACAATCCATTAGGGTAGGTTTCTATTCATAAGGGTAGCATTTCTATTTACAAGGGTATGTGACTATTCACCAAAAATTAAGTTGGTAATATTAGACTACAAATAACTTACTGATCGAAACTGTGTACGTCATCTTTTCCAAATTCAAATCACATAAATGACAATATTTTGTTTAAGGGCCACATATTACATAATAGTCATTGTATTGTGATTTGATGTTATTATATATAATTTTTATAAGAAAGTAAATTTCCATTAAAAACATTGGGTCGTTACATGCCAGTTGAAGCTATGTGAGCTCGGATCGATGGGAGAATGAGGAAGATCACTCTAAAGGAAGGACCCTTCTGGATACAGAACAACCCTTTTATTCATTATATTATTATTTTTTCTATTCACATTGAATTTTTTCATTTTAATTTGGGTATTATTTTTTGGGAATTTCATATTGAATTTTCCCATTAAAATTTTTTTAAAACAGTTTTTATAATTATTAATTTATATATAAATCTGTTGAACCTTTTTTTCATGTGGGACTCGTTTATTTGAACATGTTCCTATTTCTCCTCCTCACTTGTTTTGGACTTTTTATGAATTTTTTGTCCACTTTTAAATCCACTTTTCCTTAAAATTTAAATCAATTCTCATTGATCATGGATGTTGTCCTTTAATCACCACCCTTAATTGTTTGATAAGTTTTCATGGACTGCTGGAGGATCGGTTTTGGAATGGACTTGGTTGAAAGATCTCCATTGTTGTGTGTTTTTTTGATTTAGCTTCATGTAGGGGGTTTCATCACCCATGTGGAACCATCATTCTAGGGAAAATGATCTGAAAATTGGGACTCTCATCTTGCCCTGGAAATTCACCCACTCACTACTAGTTCACCCTATCGCCCTTGGAAGTTGTTGCTAGTGGTTTGATCCCTCACCCTAGATCTCACGATTCCTAGTAGATCCCGTTGATATACTTCCTCGGTGATGTAATTTAGGATTGTTCAAATTTGAAGACCAGGACTCCAGTTATAGTGAATTATTCCTATGGAAAGGCTAGAAAGAGATTAGTGGAAAAATTATTCATATAGACCATAGAGACCTGGATGGTCAGATGATTTTCCAATATTGTATGATTTGTCTAACCTATTTGTATTCATCATTTTTCTTCTTGTTTTCTAAAGTCTTTGTTGTTTTGTGTTGTTCAAAGTTCCCCTTTAGATCTGTTTGTATTTTTTCATGATTTCTTGTATCTTGTAACCATTTCCTCTTTCCTTTGATCATTAATAATAATACATGTGTGTTGTGGTTTCTTCCATGCAGTAGGCCCCAAATAGACTAATTCACATAAATCATTACCTCTATTATATTTTTGTTCATTCTATATTGGCATTGTATTACAATATTTTCATTCTATGTATACTTTTGATAATAAATAAATTTATCATGGCATTGGAATCATTGTTCTATTACTGCATGGTTACATCCCAACACACACAGCCGAAAAAACATGTTGTATCAGAGTTTATTTGATTTTATTTTTTCCAGAATTAGCGATTTCTACCCCTTCATTTGAATATACTACTACTAGCTTTCCATATCTTCTTTTATTTTCAATCCTCTACTACTATTTTTTAGCCTTGTGGTATTTATTTTATAATTTAGTATTTTTGGTTTTATTTCCTAATAAATAACTCTATATTTACTCACTATAGTTTTTGTTAATTTCTTTCATTAAAACCCATATCCCATTAAATATTTATTTTTATTTCATACCCCTAAAACAAAGTATCATTTACCAAAGGGATTGGTTAGTTTTTGGGGGAATATGCTTAGTGTTTTCCACAAGAATTTAGAATCTACCTTCTATGTAAAAATATCCATGATGAGGTATGAAATTGAGATATTCAGTGGAAAAAATTATTTTAACCACTGGAGGATTAGGATGAGATCTTTTCTTGTGTAAAAAGGCCTAATAGATTCCCTATGTGGGCCCAAGAAACAAATTGTCACTATAAATGAGATCGGGAAGACACGCACTGAATACTTATATTCCCCCTATGATGTGATAGTCAATGAACATAGATTTTATTTATTGTATTTATGAGATATGATCTTTAGAGAGGTTTCCTTTGGGTCCACACCTGTCAACATTTTGGCTAAAATTAGATAAAATATATATAACTACTTAATTAGTTGGTAGACTGTATAATAAAACATTGAATTTTTTCTTTTAAGATGAAACATGATAGTTATTTCAAATATCAACTTGTTGGGTTTAATGAGGTGATGTTAGATCTTACCCATATAAATGTAATCATCGATGATGAGTATCATACAATAATACTGTAAATTTATCTAAAGAAAATTATTGTTATTTATTTGAAATTATGATGCATGTCATAGAATCACTAAACTTATAAGAGGTTATTTCAAATATTCTTTCAAAAAGAATTTCATACTAAGAATGGGT
Organism: Viscum album; assembly: GCA_963277665.1. Classification (NCBI taxonomy): domain Eukaryota; kingdom Viridiplantae; phylum Streptophyta; class Magnoliopsida; order Santalales; family Viscaceae; genus Viscum; species Viscum album. The sequence goes on from OY728160.1 coordinate 1,325,276,116, forward strand.
TATGATCAGATGAGGTGGGGCTCAATGTCATTTGTAGAACAGATAATATGGGTCAAGGGAAAATAGTGGTATGGATAAAAGGAATGTTCTAAGTTAGTTTAAAACCTGAAGTTATATTATTATTGTAAACCAGGTCACTTTAAGTAATGTTGTCCTGAGAAAAATGGTCCAAAGGGTAATGGGGATCAATCTAATTTAGTTGAGTCTGGTTTCATTGATACTGATGTTTTGTAGTTTTTCTAGTGTGGTGCAGGGGAAGATTTGTGTGTTTAACTTTCGGTTTTTCCTTTAATTGTGTCCTATGAGGGTTGGTCTTCTAATGAGGTAACTAGGTGTGAGGATAGTGAGGTCTTGGGAAGAGGTTAGAGAAGTAGGTTCATGGGTATATGTTTTGTTGATCAGCAGACTTCATGACGGTGTTGTTGGTATATCTTTAACAACATTTGATGGGTACCTGGGAATTATGTGTTTAATGTCATTGGTTGGATAGATTTAAGGGGGGTTTTCCATAGTTTGATAGTGAGATTTCCTGGATTACTATTTTTTCTCTAATGGTTATGAGTTGGACATTAGAACTAGAGCTGTATGGGTTATACAATAGTGTATGTTTGGATGTGGCTTCACCTTGTTGAACTTCTCAAGGAAGTGTCTTCTCCTTGGGTGGAGAGTTTTCTTGGTCTATTTATGAACAATGAGGAGTGAGTATCTTTATTTCTCTAATTTTTGTAGTTTATGTATTATTTTCATTTTTTTGTCATTTTCATGGGCTATTTTGTTCATTGCATCTACTATTTACATATGATCTGTTTCATTTTTTATTTATCTTCATACCTTATATTTTTGTTTTTCTTTAAGGATGAGTACCTCCCATTTTATTGGAGTTATGTATGCATTATAGCTACCCCAAGAAATTCTATTTGGCATGTGACCAAGAGGAAGTTTAGGTATGTGAAATAGGAAACTCATATATGTGAAGCTATATTTAGTTTATGTAGTTTTGTAAGAAGTTATAATTCTTAGCAATTCTTAGTACGAGCAAAGATGTAATTGATGTGGTAAATAGTGTGTCGCATTGATATACATTTTGGACATAAGCTATGTATAGTGTGAATATCACTTTTTATGTTGGTTTTTTTTCTTATATAGTTCAGAATAATTTCTCGATTCAATTGATAGGTTAGGTGAAAGAACATCACTAGTTTCAAATGAGAATTGTGGACATTTTAGAATTTGCCTATTTTTTAAAATCTATTTATCTTATTTAATTAATATACCATTTAAATTATTTTTAATATATGTTTTTAATATGGTCACTTAATTAATCAATCTGCTAAACCTACTTTTTTCATGGGTTTAATTTATTGGATCAAGTTCCAGTTTGGCTTCCTCACTTTCTTTGTACTTTTTTCCATTGCCTTTCCTTAGTGGAAATTCACTTTTCCTTCATATTTATCTCCTTGGTCATTGATCATGGCCACACCACATTGAATATTCACCCTTCATTTTTTTTATCAGTCTTCACAGACTGCTGGAGGATTGGTTTTAGTGTGGAATAGTAAAAAATAATTGTAATCAATTAGAAATGAATTAAAATTAGGATAAGAGTACCTAATGTTTTATAAGGTAATTTCTCAATAAAAGTAGATATCATTATAATTTTATTTTCATTTAAAAGATAAATTTATTAATTTAAGAAATTTAATTTTGTAAAATGAAATTCATTTTTAATTAATAATATCATAATTAACATAGAATTATTTTTTTTGGGATTTTTACCAGATAAGTGATTTTTATATGAATAGTAAAAATACATTTTTTTGAAATAGTGCATTTTATCATTTTATAAATCTATAAGAATGAAAAATAATATTATTAAAAAAATTATTATTTAAAATAACTATTTAATTAATTAAGGTATAAAATTTTAATATATATATATATATTAAATTTATAAAAATATATGTTTAACCATATAAAAAAAAAATATTTTACTTTTAATAAAAACTATTTTTAATCCTTTCATTTAACTAATTATTTTAATAGTAAAAATTGGGTTTCGATTCATTTAAAAAATATATATATTTTATATAATATGTAAATTTATTTAATGGAAACAGAAAATGGTGATAAATATGTCTTACACAAAAGTTTTGAGCATGGAAACACATTTTTTCCCAAAATTTGTTTTTACTTGAAGTGAGTTCTTATTTTAAAATTATCATTTCACATCGTTAGAAATTTTATTTAATAAATAAATTTTAAAATTTTAAATCAATATATTCAAATTAAGTTAAAATATCAATTTTAGTTTATTTCATTAATATTAATTACCATGTTTTAAAATTAATTAACCTTATAAAAGTAAAAAAAGGTAAACATTCATTTTCTAAGAACAAATGAACCAAACAATGTTAAAAACATGTTTCTTAATGTACTAGGCGTGGATGAAATAAATAAAATCCACATACTTTTTTGTTCTTTTTGGGATATTTACCAATTAAAAACAACCTTAAATTATTGAAAATGAAAATGGTCCTTCCCAAATTTCTCTCACCTTCACATATAAAAGGGGATCCTTTAACCACTTCATGTTACACCTTTACCTTAAAATGTATTTCTAAAACACTAATATTATATTCATCATAAAACCCTATACCACATCCTTAATTATATATTCACCATTACTTATCTTAAGTTATACATTATTGAGGATATTTATAATAGAAAACCAAATATCTTAATTTATGTATTACCTAATTCTTAATCATTTATTTTGAATATTCTTCCACAAAACATTTTTTAAACACCATAATATAATTATATCAATTTAATTAATATAATAACATGTTATTATATTAAATTAATAGTTCTTTTTTATTCATTTCCATTTACTATAAAATTCAAATGTACGTCGATCGTGCGTATGAATGAATTACCACATCAACGAATCAATATCTTCTGTTTTTTGTAGTAACCTTTCATTGATGGTAATAATGATTTAGTTGATAAAAAATATGGTATATAAAATCTATTTTTGACTCCAAAATTAAATTTTAATAATCACTTTCAATTATTCTAATTAATTTAAAAATCAAAACGTTTTCATACATATGAGCGGACTACCACCTCCATGAATGTCATATCTTATTTTTCTTAACCAGCTAACATGGTTTCTCTCAAAAGTGTAATTAATTAAATATTATGATATTAAAAAAATATTAGGTTTAAATAATTATAATCAATACCCTACCTTCCTCTAATTTTATAAAAAATTGAATACTTCCTACATATGGATGTCTAGACAACCACCTCTACAATAGTGACGTTTTTCTTTTTTTCATCTATACTTTCTTTCTTTATTCAACACTTTTTGAAATTGAAATCCTCACCATAATAAAAAAATATTATTTAATTTTTTAATAATTCTATTTTTACTAAATCACCTCAAAGTAATACATATCCATCAATTGTATCATTTTTTTGTTTAGGTTGGTTTAATCACCTACATGAAAAAATATTAAAATATATCATTGATAACTATGATAAAATAAATACTAATTTTGTTATAATTTTTTAATCAAATAATTATTGGTTTATAGTTTTGAAAGGTATAGATTATATATTTAACTTATTATGAAAATATCTTCTCTGATTGCTAAAATTAGTAAAATAAGCTGATGCTGGTTTCATTTTCATGAAACATAACTAAAACAATTTTGGACTGAGGTAAGATATTTATATAAGTTATCTATTACAGTACCTTAAATGATCTATGAATGATGAATTTGGCATCAAATACTGGATACAAAATACACATCATAATGAATGCATGAAAAAAATAATGTTACTTATAACCAATGGTAAAAAAATCAATAAAAATATAATATATTCATAGTAAATGATCATAAATTAAGTATATAAGATGGAATATATTTAAATATGTTTCTGAAATGGAAGGTAAATATAGTTATGTTTTATATATCCAAGGTTATATAACATTTAAATAAGCATATAAAACAATAGGAGGGGTTTTTAAGATCCCCATATTTTAGAATTTATTTTCATTAGGTAATATATTTGATATAAAATGGTATGCACAACGTCGAACTTAAATGAACTATAATATACTATAGAAATATTATTATTTAAATATGACCATTATATCATAACAATTGGTTTGACATGTATGAATAAAAATAATTATATTATGAAACATATGTGTTATGTTTTTCCGTAATATAATTAATAATCAATCTTATATTTATTATAAATTGGTTGGAAATGAAGATAAAATCTCTTGAAGGTAAAAGAGATATTTTTCCTAAAAATATTTATAATTTTGAAATATATTTTATATTAATAATGTTAACTAATATCTAATAACAAGATATTATAATGAAATAATTTAATTATATATTCAATTGAATGAATTACAATTTATTTGATTATGGTTATTAGGCAGGGAATGAGAATAATGTCATTTTATACTTCAAAAATACATTTCCATCAAAATTTGTTTTTATTTAATTTTGTGTGTGAATATTGTAATTAATTATTTCTATTTTTATAAATATAATAATATAAAATGGATATAATTTTTTAAATCAGGATTTTGTAATAGTCATAGTATAAATTTTGCGGTTTTTTAATGAAAGGGTTTTTAGTGATTAGAGAAAATTGTCGCCTTTTTCCAAACTGTCATTTTTTCATTAAATAATGTAATTTGATAGTTGAATAATGTTTTGGATTTGGTATTAAATATTAATAGATAAAATTAAAATATAAATAATCTAATTAATTATGATATTTTGTTCATAATATTTTTTTTGTAATATCTTTTTTTGGCATAAAAGACCATTTTTATAAAAAAAATGTTTTCATTTCATTTTATGAATTCAAATTAAATTTGATTAATAAAACTTACATAAATTTAACAATAATAAAGTAATTCCATATCTGTAATCATGAGGTTTTTTATAAATCGGTAAATTTTATTATTTATCATTATGAATAGAAATCGTGGTAAATATTTGCTGCCTCGGTAAGAGTAAAATGGGTAAAAATGGTTAAAACTAGGATATAAGGCCTAAAAATCCATAAAACATGTATTTATCTTATTTTATGAGTGTTTTTAGACCATAAACATAAAATATTATAAAATGTGGCAATTTATTTCCCATTTCCATTGATTATAGACATTATATTATTTTATGTAAAAGATAATTATAAAAATGGCACTATGTTGATTTTAATTTGACTTATATGATTTTATTGGGATAAAAAGATGTTATGAATGAATATAAAATTTTATTTTGAACCAATATATAAAATTTTGATGATTTTATGTTATTTTATTTAATTATTTTATAGTTACCGTAAATTCATATAGAACACTAATACACTACTAGTCCAAGTAGTAAAAAATAAATATTAATCATTTTTTAAATACTAAAATTAATATGTTTTTGATGAATTATAGTATTAAAAAAATTAATAGGTAATTATAAAGTATAATTAATGGTAAATATTTTTATATTATAATTTTATTGTATTATTTATGATATTGAAGTCAAATCCGATTAATTTTTTCAAAAGTAACTTTAATGATATTTTTTGATTAAAAATATTTTATAGAATGATTTAAAATACCAAAAATACTATAATAGGACATGTGTGAAGTGAAATGTTCTAAAATTTAATTTATGGACTATATTTGTACCATTTAACATTATAATTAAATTTATAACCATTGAAGAGTGAAAAATGTGATACCACAATGAAGGATAAAAAGGATTAAAAAGGGGGTTAATTAAAAAGATAAGGTTTAAAATAAAACATAAACTTGTGTAAATTCTATTTATTAATGTTATATAGATCCTATCATGTAATAAATTGATTATTATGTCTCTTTTTTCACTTTAACATGATAATTAATATACATTATTTTAGTCTTTTTTGTAATTCCATGTGTGTCTCTCACCTCACATAAAAGTAGATCGTCTTCTCCACCCGTAATCATGATCATTGAGAACTCCAAAACAACCAATACATACCCAAAAACCTTTCTATATTCCATAAATTAATTTCTCATCTTATTTTATTATATTTATAATATAAAATGAAGGATTAATGTGTATGACAAATACGGTCTGTCCAAGAAGTGATAATCGTCTTTAGTAGTTATTTCAATGATTTTTTTCATATACTTCATATAAATATGTACTGACCATTATATAATAATATGTACTATATAATTAATATAATATGATATTATTATTATTATTATTATTACTATCGTAAAACAATTTCCCACCTCTTTTCTATCAAATGGGAATGAAATTATCGATCGTGTGTATGTGTGGACTACCACCTCCATATAGCGATATGATTAATTTTCCATCAACATATTTCATAGATAGTAATTATAATGATTTTAATTTTTATTAATGAAATTTTTGAAATATTTATGTTTCTAGATATATAATATCTTTACTACCTTCTTACCTTTTCATCTATTGGAAAATGATTACATCGCTCATGCGTTTGTGTGGACCACTGCCTCGATGAAGCAAGGTGATATTTTTTTCATTTCAATATTATAATGATTGTAATAAGGATGATTTTAATGAATTAATAAGATATTTATTATATAATAACTATTCTATAAAACTATTTTATTATTTATCTTTCTTTCGTTCAATCCATCAAAAAGTGGAAACATCACTCATGCGTATGTACGGATGACCATTTTCACAAAGTGGTGTAATTAAGTTTTTATCACTAATATATATGAATTATAATAAAAGTGTATACAATGATTAAATATGAAACTTATGGAATTATTATGTTTATGGAGATTATGGAACCGTGATTAATATTCTAGGACAAAAAATATTAAACCAAAATATACATAAAAAATAAATATGTTAACACTTTGAAATGATGATATTAATAAATAAATTATTAAAAAACCATGTTTTACAATGTAATAAGTGGAAAATATATGATATTATATATATATATGTTAATAGTATCAATAATTATAATAGATTTAAATTTATAATACATGATGTTAAAATAACTTAAAATATAAGTTGAACTTTAGGTAAGGTGTTTCATTATTAAATTTATTTTAATTTAATTATATTACTTATTAATTATTTATGTTATTACTAGAGTCAGGGTTTAATTACATGTTGTTATTTTATTATTTATTTACATTTATTTTATGTGTATTTACATTTGTTACATATAATTATATAGTTGATTAATTCTCAATTCAATGTTATAATCTTTGTAAGGATCTCGTCTCACTTTTGTTTCCATGAGGCGTATGCCATATTCACCACTTCATTATATCATTTGGTGTATATGATACCCCATTCATATGTAATATAATTAATCTATTTATTTTCATGGTATTCAAAGTTTCTTTTAATGTTATTTCTTCCATGGGGTTATGAATCAATATTTTCTGAAGTTTTACGTGATTATTTCACAATATCATCTTTATTCCAGATTATTTATCTTTCATTTTACATTGGTAGAATTATATGATATTTATATCTACAGACAAATATATTTTATTTTTATATGGTTATTTCTATAAATTACATGTTTTACATTCATTTCCTTTATCTACGTACTAAAATTTATTAACGAATGTTTTCAGGAAAAATCAACTTTTATCCTTATTATGTCAGGAACCATTTTCATAAATGTCCAAATTTTCATTATTTTCAAGAATGTATTTAATATTTTTCAATAATTTTTTAAATTCATTTTTACACAAGTTTAATTTCTATATAATGTATTAAAAACAATACTATTGTTGATTTCATAATGAGGAAATTTTTACTGAAGGTGAGAATAGAATCATTGTTGAAACTCTTATCGAATGAATAAACCTTCCCACCATCATAGTTATTATATTTATTACATATTTATTTATATGTTTCCATGGTTATTTTCAAATAATATTTTCTAAATTTTCTGGAAACTTTCACATTTTAAGTAATTTATTTCAAAATGAAAATTGTATTTCACTCAACAAATCTTCAATTAATATTTTAAAAATATTTTCATATATATCCAAATCCTTTGATGAATATTATGATATAATAGTTTTATAATCTAAAGAAACCATCCACCAGATTAATTTAGATGTCATATGACCATTTTGTTCAATATATTTACTAGGGAAAATATTTACATTCATTTTATAGTTATTCAATTTGAATGATTAGGTTCATTATGTATCAAAATACTATTCATTTATTTCATATGAATAATGATTTTGAATTATTAATTGATCGGTGGATCTAGTTATATCCCCTTGATAAATCATAAGGTCACATGAGAGAAACTATTTTTTTGTATTTATCTTAAGCCTTCCCTATTTATGTATGATTTCATGGAATGAGGCCTTAACAACAAGATCATAATGTCTGAAAATATGTGTTCCATCATTGTGAAATGGTTTATGGTTATTCATGTGATTATTTATATTTTTTATCATCCAAAGATATATTCCCCTTTTATAATATTAGTTTCATAGAATATTTTATTGTTCTTTATCTCTTCCATGTTATTAATTAAATATATTATTTATAATAGCTTTGGGTGTACACATTCTCTAAATGTCCATCTAAGCTCAACCTTTATTATGTATTATTTTCCTTAGGATACCATGAAGTAGTATATGAATGATAATAGGTATGTAGTAGAGTAAATAATAAATAAATCACAATAATCATAGGTATTATTTCATGTTTTCATGTGTTAATTAGTAATCATGTATGTATCCAGTCTCCCAAGACTAATGAATTATTCTATCCTTCAGGATGCAATCACTTATATCTTATTCCAATGTGGAAAAATAACCACCAGATCCTAGTTACTAGTTTAGGGGTTTTACATTTGGTATCAAATGAAATGTAGTAGTATTCTTGGGAACAAGATTTTTAAAAACATATATTAGATAACACGATCCTATGATAGATTCTAGTTGTAAGTCTAAGTACATTCTTATATCATTAAGTAATGGAAAAGAAATTATTGTGTGTTTTTTCATGAAAATACATGCCTATCCAGACACTGGAATGTGGATATTGTTATGACACATATTCATGGGCCAGGGAGGATAGGCATTGTGGTTCCCATCATTTCAACATCTCACAATTGTTCTGGGAATGCCACTATGACAAAGAATATTTTATGGAAACGATTTGGATCAGATTATTGAGATTTCCATTTCCTTTCAAAAATCCTATGATCTTTTATATTGTAGGTGACTCCTTGTCGGAGTTTTCATTTCATGGATGTGAAAATGGAAACTCTTCTGGATGCAGTGAACCCTCGTATCTGTGTCGAAATGAACCTTTCTATGAAAATTTCTTTCAAGAGTTCACATCAAGACCCATGAAGGTTTCAAATGGTAGAAGAAATTCGTTTTTCAGGCTCCTCCTATATTCTGCTCGGTGGGAAGATTTTAAGGTTACTTAGTTGAGTTTTGTAAAAGGAGGAAGATAAAGTCTTTGTTTTAAGGGGGTCATGCCTCTATAATGGTCCAGGTTGACCTTATTCCATCTCATTCAGTAGGGGTAGAGGCTGGTATGAATACTGATGGGTGTTCTCTGGATGTTTTGGAGTTTCATTGGTCTTTAGGGATTGGTAATTGACCATAGTGGTGGTGGGGCTGATCGACGATGAGACATCATCAAATTTTTGAAAATCAAAATTGGTCGGCCACGTGATTGAAAATATTTAAAAAAAATTTGGGGTTCTAGATATTGAAGATATTTTGTTGAGGGTTAGTCATCCATGTTAAGAGAATTTATATTTTTTCTTTTCTCCCGGATTAGGAGTCTTCATACATCATGCGGATGGAAATATTCTACACATCAACATCAGTTCTTATTGTAGAGGGGGAGGGGGAGTGGGATTTTTTCGATAGCAATCTACCGAGTCTGCCTAGGGAGCTTTCACCCCCTTCTAAATTCATTCATATCTCCACCCTAAATTCTCAAAAAAAACAAATAATTCGTTGTTGGATATAGTGGGTTTCCCTAAGACTAATCATGATATGTTCTCATGGAAGGATTTTCCAAAAGGGGTGACGAGAGAAATACGAGATACTTGAAGTTCACCCCATAAAATGGTTCTGGTCTCCCCCCATCGGGAGGAACCAGTTCTATGATCACCCCCTTCATCACCAGTCAACATGTTTTCATTATTAGAAGTTATGGAAATCCATCTTAAGGATAATATTATTTATTTAAATAATTCCATTTCATCAGAAGGCTTTTCCAGACTAATTACTCGATCAATGTCCTATGAAGATATAAAAGTTCATTTTTTTATAGAACTGGTACTTTAGGACAGAGGGCCAAGGATTCTCTATTTTATTATTGTCTTTGATTTTTTGGAGGATTGGGGGAACATTCAATTTTTTATTTAATGTACTTTAAATACAGAAAATATAATGCTTCTATGGTTGTTATGTTGGAACCTAAACAAGACCCCAGTAAAATCGGTGCTTCTCCTATGAAAATGGGTTTCATTTATAACATGCATGCTTACCCTGAGAGTAATCACATATGTATGTGATGAAAAAAAGGTTTTGATTGTGAATTTGATATATGGTGTGGATCACTGTACTACTATGATGATTTTTTTCAAGGGGATGGTAGTTTTTTTCGTTTATTTATGCTAGTGGTGATGCGTAGGGAAGAATCAGCATCTCAGTGTATTTGGATTCCATTATATTTCATAGTTATCCTTATGTTGTTGGTGGATATTTCAACTCTATTGTGTATATTTCATAAATGAGAGGAGGGCATGGTGGTTTTAATATTGGTATACTTGATTTTAGATGCCTCATTTCTCTTAAGGGGGTCTTGGAATTGGGTTTTAAGGGTTGAAAATATACATGGTTCAACAATCGTAAGGGTACCAGTCACATTTGGAGCCATCTTGATTGATGTATTTATAATTAACAATGTCATGAATCTTTATCATGGGTGGTTGTTTGTCATTTATATCACTCTATATCCGACCATTCTACATTACAAGTTGATTTGAAAATAAGTGACTATGATAATTTAACTTTTTTGAACTCCTCCAATGGGAATTATATTGAGAGCTTTATCCAAATGATGAGAAATTCCTAGGAAAAAGAGGAGTGTGGGAGACTATGGGTTAGCATTTCAAGGATACTGAGTCTACTCAAATCAGACATCAATGGTTGGATTCTGAACAAGCATATTGTGGATAATTCAGTGGATTCCTTGAAACAATATATTGATAGGATATAAGAGGAGCTACCGAACAATTTGGGTGAGGGTGTCTTCATGATTATATGTTATAAACAAAAATTTTTAGTTGGGAGAATATTGTTGATAGAGAGATCCTACCGGAAAAGATATAGAATTAGATGGATTAAATAAGGAGATCATAACAATCCATACATTCAATCCTACATAAAAGAGATTAAAAACATGAAAATAAATCAAAGTCATAAACACAGATCTGATTATTCTAATGTGAATGTGGCAGGGTAAGTGGATCTTGAACAATTTGAATTTTTTCAAGTAGAATCTATGCCTAAAAGAACTGGTGATCCTAAGAAATCAGAGGCAGAAGAGGTTTGTATGGGTTGTTTAACTAGACTATTGGAGGATTTTGATAATGAAGATATAATGGCTATTCCATTGGGAGAGGATATATTGGGATCAGTTTGCAGCATGTCTCTGGACAGCAATCAAGGGCCTGATGGATTTTTAGGGGCTCTCTATGTGGCGGCTTGAGAATTCATGGGGGCATACGTTGTTGAACTTATTTTGGATTTTTTTCAAGGTGGATCTGTCAATGGAATTATATGTGCTTATAGTGTAGTTATTATTCTAAAATTCAAGTATCATTCAATCATTAACCACTATCATCCCAATTTCTTGTTTAACATCTCTAAAACAATTATGGATAGTTTTTATTCTAGGAGATTGAGTGGTTTGATTCTTCGTATGGTTTCTCAGGAACAAAATGGATTTTTGAATAGCCAAAATATACAAGGGGTTATTGAAATTTCTAATGAGTTGGGGTAGGACATTAATAAAAGAGTGATTGGATACAATGAAATCATCCAAGAGGATATGGAGAAAGCCTATGAGAGATTGGAATGGATTTTAACTATATGGGAAATGAGAAGGTTTGGGTTTCATGAATGGGCTCCTGATATTATCTTTAGGTGTTAATCCTCACGATGATTATTCATATCTATTATGGGAAAAGGTATTGTATTATATATAATAATGTGCGTTGTGTGACAAGGGGATCATTTGTCCCTCATTATTTTCATTCTGTATCAGGATGCACTCTCTTGAAACCTTCATAGGTGTCTGGGTGAAAGAAGGATGCTTTTATATCACAATCAAACATGGGATGATTTCATTTCTCATATCACTTTTGATGAAGAAATTCATATCTTCATTAATGGATGGAATACATATCTTCACAACTTTTTGATGGGTATGGAAGTCTATGGTGATCTTAGAAGCAGAATTATTAGTTCAAGGAGGAGAAGTGTTTATATTTCCAATACATGTCCAGGTAGAAGAATAAATTTGATCAATGTTATTCTTGGAATTTAGAGGAAATAGTTTCCAATGATGTATCTCGGGGATCCTATTTCTAATGGTAGAATCAGGAATTACTTCTTTGATGATATACTTAACAAGATGTTTTGGAGAATTGTTAACTTGAGGATAAGGTTCTTGTCTTTTGGCAGAAATGTCTCCTTGGTCAACAATTTCATATCAATCATTCCAATTCATTCCTTCTCAACCATTATCCCTATGAAAGGGACTATCAAAATGATAGAGATGATATTGAATAGTTTCTGCTGGGACACCAATTCCATGGGTCTCTATCACTAGGCTTTCTAGAGATTCTTGGATAATCCAGTTATGGATGGGGAGTATTGGTTTAAGGGATGTGACTAAATCCATTGAGTCCATGAATGTATGGCTTGCATGGGATTTTATCATGGGAAATTTTTTGTGTGCCACTTTTCACAGGAACTAAAATGGTAGGAATTTGGAATATTGGTAGAATCATAGTTACTGATATTCAAATCTAACCAAATATTTGCTAAAACATTAGGATATTCTTCAATATGACACTATATTGATGGTTGGGAGAGGATATATCAATTTTTGGAGAGATAACTTGGCTGGCGAGAAACTGGTTTTCACTGGTTGTATTGTACAAAATATGTCGGTTAAGGAATATTTTTATTATTATCCTTCACTAGAGGTAATTTTGAGACATGTTTAAAATATTCTGGGGTATTTCTTGGACTCAAGAGGCAGGTAGATGTTGTTTCACTAGGCTGAAATCTGGTAAATTCAACAGAAATTATTATTGAGATTTTATCCATTCTGATTCTATTAGTAATGAGTGGGAATATCTATTATAGTTCAATGATGTATCCACAAAGATGAACTTTTTAGTATGGAGGTTGAGGAATCAGTAAATCTTGAAAATGGGTAATATTCAATCGAAAGGTATCTATCTGGCCTCTTGATGTTATTTTTGTGACCAACCACACTATAAGTTGGTGATTCATCTATTTGGAATGATTTATTGGGTTGTTGGTCTTTGGTTTTCTATGTGATTGCAGGGGTGCTATAGTGGTGAGATCATTTACATATAATACTTCATTTCATATTGGTTTATAGGCTCAGAACAGAGGGATATGTAGATCTAGATCCACAAAATATCTTGTATCTCCATTTACTAGAATTTCTGGTTAGCGTAGAACCTAGCAACACTGGATAACCGAATCTATATATATTTTATATAGGTGAGATCACGGGAAAATATATATAACCCGAGCACAATTATAATAGGTGGAAAAGGTCACATGTTCTACGAATCTTTGTCAACAAGCCTGTTGTCTTATGAAGTTCTTAAGGTCAATGGGACAGATGGACTCCGCCTACGGATAGTAATAAACTGAATATGGATGGATCATCCTTGAATTGGAAAATGAGAGGGGTTGGTTTTCTCAAAGATTCATATATTTTATTTCTTATTGACTTCAATGTGTTTTATGGCCTGCGTAACTCCTTTAATGTGGAGGTGAGAGATTTTTACTTTGTAATCATGTTGTTCCAGAGGTATAACTTGCATATTTATGAGGTTGAGTCAGAATTAGTGGTCTTGGTGTGGTATCTACTAAAGAACGTTGATTCCCCTTGGAACGTGATTAATTTTATTATATGTTATTCAATGGATACCAGTATAGGCTACAATGTTTACCATATTTTTTGAGAAGATAATTTTTATGGTAACACCCTTTCTTGTGAAGGATGAGTATAGGAGTGTCTGACCATTTATTCTTGTCTAAGTTCTCTTCTTATTAAATGTAAGAGGATAATCTAATGGGGTTTCCTTTGGATTCATCACTTCATACCTCCTTGAGTAGCCATGTTATGCTTTTTGATGGGTTTCATTCCCATCATTTAATAAAAATATAATTCTCGATCAATGCTTATGGAAGTTTACTATGATTGAACATATTTTGGGAGTCAATTATCATAATACAACCCTTTGGTTTAGTATGTGTTTTGTAAAAAGGTTATATAAGGAAGAATGATTTTATATTGTGTAGGAATAATTTGATATTTATTGACAACCTTTATGTTTAATTTGATATTTTATGTTTATATGGTTAATTGAGATTAAAGGGTTTTTTCATTTTGGGAATATATTTTTTATCATATAGATTATGATAGGATTAGAAAGTTATTTGGAAAATAAGTGATTAATGTTATTTTTATTGAATTAAACTATATTGGGAACATTATATGATTATGGAAAATGTAATTTTAGGAATAAAAATTGAGTCAATTTAAGGAAGAATATATGATTTTATAGTTTCACTATAGTGATTCAGGTTATTTATGGAATGTTTTAGAATATTTTTTTGGGATTATATGATTAGGGGATATATATTTATCATAGGTGACTTTATGAGTGATTAATATCATTTGGTGATAAATTTTTAGTTGATCTTGGAATAATATATGATCAAACCATTTAAATCTTTGGGTTTCAATATCACCAAGCATATTTTGAGGTTCTTTAAGGATAGTTATTTTTGGAAGGATTTACGTTTAACTTTTGGTCGTGTTATTGAATTATTGGAGATCAATGTATTATTCCTCTAATGAATATTTATTTATATTGTATATTATCTCATATTGTTCTAATAAATTTGGTTTTTATTAATAGAAAGAAACATGTTGAATAATTTTATATCATTTTTAAAATATTATTATATATTAAAAGTTAATTAAATTTTTTAAGCATCAAAAATATATTTTGAATATAAATTTCATTGTGTAAAATATTTTATAGAAGTGTAAATTAATCAATGCACAGTTAAATTTTGAAATAATTCTTATGGAATGAAAACATATCATTTGTGTATATTTCATCATTTTCTCCATCTTAAAGTAAAGAAGAGTTCTTCAACTCTTGGAAAATTTACTTGGAATAAAAATATTATCCTTTTATAATCATTTCTAATTAATTGGTGGTATTATTTTTATTTTTACAATTTTTGGTTTTGTGGTATTTTAATTTTCAATTGATCATGTTATTTATCACTCCCTATTAATCCTTTGATGTTATTTATATCATCCATTTACATATTTTTACTTCATTATAGTGTTCTCTTTAATTTGGAACCTGATTTTGTATTATTCTAGGTGACCTTCATATTTGATATCATGCACTAGTATGTAGAATTAGGTATGGATCCCATTTTTTTAGGTTTTAATTTTGATTTTTACATATAATGGGACAAGGTTTTTGGGAAGATGGTGGTAAAATGAGGCGAGCAGCTATCTGAGGGTGGGATCTAGCTATCTGGTGTTGACTGTAAATATAGTTGTATATCAATAGGTTCCACTAGATAGCTAGTGGAGGGCATGTAGGTACAAAATAACTAACATCACCCATTATCGATCCTGTGGGATTCCACCAATCACCTAATGGATGGTATATAGGGGCATGCCTTCTACTTTCACCACCAACTAGTTGGTTAGGACCAGTAGCTTGCCGGCGACACCGTTGTATTTGTGTATTATTAAGGGGATAAATATTAATTTAGCAATAAACTATCTTGTATCTTATCTAATTCGACCCTTATAACTATCATTTAATATCTCATGAATTACAAGTTCCTTGGTGATGATTTTGGATCTCTCCCTCTTCTTATTAGTGATTTATCATACTAGTTGAAAGCATGGTTCTATATTTCATGTAATCTAGTAAGTGGGATCATTTTAAACATATTTTTTTACTCTTCTAATCCATGAGTTTGATGAATGTTGAGAATATATCCTTGGATGGAGCATAGGAAATGAGAATTGAATTTTTTTTCCTCATATATATGTGTTATAGGATTCAATATCATCCTCATTCATCTACAATCTAGAAGGAAATGATATTTTCTTTCTTCTTTTGGTTGGTGTCTCTTTCGTATGGTGTATCCCTTGGAGATCATAGATATAACAACTTAATATTTTAAAATAATAAAATTGGGTTTGATATCATATATGACACATAACACCAATAATATATAAGAATATTTCACCTTGAGAATTTATTATATATTTAATATAGAAAATGAATACTTAGATAGCTTCTAAAACACACAACCCTAAGTCTAAATGAACTATAATATTGTATACCATTTCAAACCTATCATTAAATCGGTGGGTATGAATATTAATAAGTAAATTATAAAAATTATATGGTTTATAAATGTATAATTAAATTCATTGGTTATCTATTTATTACATATTAAATAAAATTCAATTGAATGGGAAATCAATGTTTTATAAAAAATTGAATTTTTCTAAATAGTAGTTTTGTTGTGTTTGTGCACATAATTTAAAATTAATTTTTTTCATAATTTATAAAATTTATTTTAAAAATGGAAACTATTTTTTGAAATTAAAATATCAAAATTATTTTATATTCATTCTTTTTTCTCTAAAATGTATCATTTTTCAATGAATAGTATAAAATATTGAGTTTTATTAAAAACCTTATTTTCATATAAATAATTTACAAGGTTAAATTAAAACTAAAATTTATTTTAAACTAAAATTAGTCTAACTATATCAAAATTTAACTAATTTAGTTCATTTTAATTATTTTCATATTGACTTATGACATTACAATTCTCTATAAAAATGATAATTTTTTCTTTGGAAAAAGTCCTTTTCCTCACGTTTGTGGGTATAATTTTAAATTAGATTAAGAAAAATTTGGGAATTAAATATGGTAAAATGGATTCTGTGTTTTTATTTATAGTAATTTATATTATCTATTAAGTTCAACATTACATTTGACCATATTGAATAGTGAAAACTCTAAAAGTAATTACCATGGTTAATGTAAAAATAGGTTTATTTGGTTGGGTTAAACTAAGAATATAATAATAAAAAATGATCTAAAACATGTAAAAAACATTTTATGGCCGTATTTCTACCTTATAATGTATAATGTTTTATAATTACCCATTTATGAGGCTTTTGGTATGATAAAACCATGGGTGTAATTGATTCTTTTCAAAAATTCAATGTCTTTACTCTCCCCCACATATAAATGTCCACCACTCACCTCCATTGTTCACACTTAAAAATAAATTTGACTCAACCAAGAAATAAAAAAACTTACTTATTCCCCTCAAAACACCATGGATCCCTCTGTTTTATCAGCATGATTTCCTTAGAAGAATTTTTGTGAAAACTTGAAGAAGTTGTCTGATGTAGAGATAACATTCTTAAATGAGTGTTTTTATTTTATTCCTCATTAAACATAATTAAATTATTATGAAAACATTATAATATAATAATACCATTATATTAAATATACTTATGTTTTATTATGTTAAGGTTATGACCTATATCCATCTCCTCTTCCATCAAATGGGAGACGTAATCATTGATTGTGTTTATAGTAGACTACCGTATCACAAACCAATGTATTTCATTTTCCATCACCAACTTTCATGTCTAGATATAATTATGGATGTATCACATTTAAATTATATTTAGATATTATTATACTTTTTTAATTTTAATATCACATATATCTTCTTACATTCTATTATTTTTAAAATATTATTATGTCACTCTTGTGTACGACTGACCACTGCCATGTGAAGCGATGTGATTAGTTTTTCACAAACACTTTAAATGGAAGGTAATAAGTATAATTTATTTTTAATATATATAATATATATGAAATTATATTGATTTTTTAAAATTAATATATCACCTACCTCCTTACCCATTCACCCATTAATGAAATAATAATGTAACATGCATACATACGACCTACCATCTCAACTAGGTGATATGATCTATTCACCAGGTTAAAATTTAAATAATTATTATAAAAATGTGTGAAATTGAAAAATAATATTTAAAAAATTAATATTATTTTAGAGGTGATGGAACAATATAATGCGTTTATGAATTGGACATTTCCTGGAAAAATATACATGAGAAAACATGGTAATTAACACCTGAAATAATGAAAATTAAGAAATATTATTACTATATAGGTGATAAGATGATATAATAAGATCATATATTATATTATATGAATGTGGTTCTGGTATAAATTAATGAGATGCTTACCATTATAAAGGATTTAACATCTTTTTTCAATGAAAAGAAGCTTAAGGGAGGAAACTTCGTCTAAATTTTCATTTATTAAGGAATATTGAAATGTAATGAACCTAATTCATTTTATATGAGGTATATACTACATCCTTTACATGTAAAATAATTTTTAATTAAAAAATCATGGTATTTTAATGTCTAATTTAAATTATTTCATCTAAGGGGATTTAACTTAAATGTTACCTAGTTGCAATGAATTACATAACTTTATTTCCTTTCATTGAGTTATATAACTTATTTGTCATATTTGATATTATAAGATTATGTGTGTAATTACTTTATATTATATAATTTATTATTTAAACATGTTTTTACAATATTTAAATTTGATACACACTAATTATTAATAAATTAATTCTCACTTAAATGTTTGATCTTTTGAGGGTTTATTTCGTAATCCCATTTTTATTAGGATTGTTGATGAGTTAATTTTCAAATTAAATAAATTATTTGATCATTATATAATATGAAGATTTCATTTTATCATCCTCTATTTATTATATAATTTTTTACCTAATAATTCAATTTCTTTACCCATTGGAACTTAAAATTGATGAAAGAATGTTTTTAAGAAAATCCAACTTCATTTCTCAATTTTTTTCAAAATTCCCTTTTCTTCAAAAGATATGTTTTAAAAAAATGTTTCTAGAAATGTTTTTAACATTTACCATATGATTTATTAAAGATATTTTTACCCTTTTTGAATATGTATGTTTTTTAAAGGAATCTTCATTTCATTTTCAAAACAAGTCCCGTTTGGATTTTACAAAAAAAATAAAAGGAATATTTGTTTTAATGTGTAAAGCATGAATAGAATTTAAATCCATTAATACCATTCAATTTTTTAAATATTATTTTATATGTTTCATATTTTATTTTCAAATAAAAATATTATTTATTTATTTTTTATCATTTAGTTAAACAAAATATTGTCAAAGTGAAAATAGAATTTTTCATCAAGAATGAATTTAATGATCTTTTTATGATATTTATATTATTTAAAGATAATAACTAATTATTTAGAATATAATATACTAAGTATATTTTGTATTAATACCATCATTATTATTTATATGGATGGTGTATGATCATTTTGACCAACGAAAGTATTGACATTCAGTTTCTTGAATTATTTTTTGTATGCATTATCCTTCATTCGAAATATTCACTTTCCTGTGATCATTGGACATTAAATTCACACTGAATATCCATATTATTTATCAAGTATTTTTTTATTTATTGAAACATATATCATGTCCACATATAGTGTTCTATATTGATTTTTTTCATTATCTGGGGAAATATTGATAAATCCATATTCTTTACTCAATGCATATATTTGAAGATAAGATACATTGTTCATGAATCAAATTTACTATTTGATATATGAGTAATTATTTTGTCATGGACTTATTGGTGGGTACTGAAATTAAATAACCCCTCAATGCATCAGTGGTCTTATGAGGTGAATTAGTAAACAAGAATTAAACAAGTTTCTTATTATTGTTTTAAACAGTCTAGTGACGTGTCTTGAGGGTACATGTATCATGATGCCTGAGTTCAAGGAATCAAATAATTAAGAATTTAATTTATATAGAAAATAGGTATTTTTATCCATGATATTCTTGAACTGATATTATATCTGGATGAATTTCTTTCCCAATTATTTTTTAAATGGTAGCGGTTTTAGTTTTTTAGTATTTCATATTGACTATTCCTTATTTATTCATGAATGTCAAGTTATTTAAATATCATATACATTCATATATTTACCTTTACATATTGATCATTACATATATATTCATAGTAGTCAATTTATTTAAATAAACTATGTGTTTAGTTATTTATCATTCCACATTGATTATTACTTATATATTAATGATATCCATGTTATTTAAATGAAATGTGCGTTCATTTATTTACCTTTACATATTGATTATACCTTATATTATTAGGATAGGCCAGTTATTGATTAATGTGATATTTTTTCAGATATTTACCTTTTTATATTTATTATACCTTATTAATTAATCTTTATTAAGACAATATTGATTTCTCTTTATGTAACTCTAACTCATTATTTGAGATCACCCATATATTTTTTAATTTCCCATGAATCCAAAAAGTATACTATGAATGATATGCGATGATATTGCAGGGGGAATAATGATATTCTCTAGATATTTTTTTAAATTAGTGTATTCAAATTTATTATGGGAATCATCTATATAACTAGTTTACCAAGACTACTACACTATTTTTTCCATCAAGGTGTATTTCCTTGTATCTATTACCAATTTAATAAAGAAGACACCAGCTTCGGGCTAGTAGGGTTAGGGCCATTACAGTTTGTATCATAGGAAGTTTAGTAGAAGATTTGAGTACTATATTTATTAAAACATATAATATAGATCAGAAACCAATGATATAGTTTGAGGAAAAGTATAAAATAATTTCCAAAATTATTTACAATTTAGGTATTATGTGTTTTTTCCAAGAAATACATCTATGTCTAGATACTATAAGTGGATGTGGTTTTGGTATAGATGTACCTAGTGGAAATGATTCTTAAATAGGTGTGTTGGTATTATATCTAGCATTAATTAGAAAAAAACAATTAGACTTACTTAACACATAGTTTTAAACTTCGGGTTTATATTCTTTAGATATTTTACATTTTCTTTAAAAATCGTAATTAAGGTTTTCAATAGATTATATAATTGATGACATATGTTAAAGTCAAAGTGTCTAAAATTTAAATGAAGGTTTTATGATTCAGACATCATATAAATGATTATATGGTTTCCCATTATGATTATTGTTTATCAGACTATGCTTTTTGGTTTCAGTCAATGGATAAAACATAAAGAAATCATGTTAACCATGAATATGAAGGATAATGTATTGACTATGAGAAACCAAATGGGTTAATGACTAAATTGAAAGAAATCATGACTATTCATAATCAGTTATCTCAAAATATGAATAAAAACATATAACTTAACCAACACTAAGACTCAAAAAATAAGTGAAGGATGGGTTTCACTAAGTGAGTGAGTGATGGAGACCATAGAAAAAAGTGGGATAAATTTAATTCATGTTATAAATATGGAAAAGGATACCCAGGAATGTGTTTTAATTGAATAAGAAACTATTTTATATGTGGAAATGAAGGTAGTAAAGAAATTAATTGCTAAGTAAAAATGACAAGTGTTTTTGAAGGAAATACATCTCATACTAAGGATCTATATATGGTTTTCTTTCATAAATGTTCTGAACTAGGGAATTGTCTATGTCATTTTCATCATGTAATGGTTAACCCCAAAACCATGGAATGAATTATGTTGAAATAAAATGGATGAAATATTTATGTATTGGTATTCAAGAATAAAATTTTAGAATTATTTTTTAAATAGTATTTTGGTTATCATAATAACAAAACATCTTAGGAGTTTTTTAGTTTTAGAATCATATATTTCTTAATTGACTTAAGATTTATGGATTCTATCACGTGTCTATGAGTTTAATATTTGACATAAGATGAAATCCATAAAAACATATTTTTTGGTTTTATTTGATGTGAGTATACTGTGATTAAATATATTTTGGTAAAAGTTATGAGAATACAACCTTTTGGTTTTGTATATGAAAAAGTTATTTGAGTAAGAATTCCCTTGCATTTTTTTAGACTTGTCAATAAAGATATTGGTAACTTTGGAGGTTAATAATATATTTTATTTTTAGTAATTATGGGTCATCACAATTTGGAATGTTAAAAGAATTATATTAATACGGTTTTAAAAAAATTAAAAACTGAATTCCATGTGACAACCCATCCCATTCGGAAAGGCTACGGGGATTGAATTAATAATCAAAGGGTGACAAGGTTTTAACACCTACCCCTAGCCTACATGATTTTCTATTTAATATCTAATTATTTTTATTTAAATGGTTTGATGAATAAAAATTAATTATGAACCAATGGTTCTACTTTTGAGGTTTAGAGATTAATGTATTATATTGGATAATATATTCCAACCATATTGGGTTTCGAAAATAGTTAGTGATAGATGTAAAAATGTTCCACTCTTTTATGGATCATATGATCTGTTAAAATCTAATTTTAGTTATTATGGAAAACAATTTAATATTGATTTATTGGTTTATGTGATGACTTGTAAATTGATTGAGGAATAATAAAATGATGAAATTTTTCTTACAAAATTGAAAGATATCGAGTAAGTATATTTCCTTATACACTTAGATAGTTGATAAATTCCTGAACATTAGGAAAATGATAATGAAAAAAATGTTATCCTATTATCTTCATATATGATGATTTAAATATAATTTTAAATCATAATATATTTATGGTTTTGTGGTTAATAACATTTCATTAATCATTCAATTTTTTATGATCAATGACCTTTATCAATTTCTATAATTATTTATATATTTCTACTATGTTCATATCTTTAATTACCACCAATATTATCTTACATAGAAACCTAGTTATGTGTTATTTCATTTAACCTTTTTACTTATATTTATATATTATTAGGAGGATTATTTAATAAATCTTTTTATAATGTGGGTTTCTATAATGTATGTTTTAATTATCAAACCATTGAAATATGAGTGCAAGATCAAATTATAAGGATGAAATTTATTAAAGGTTGGGATAATTTTACAGAACAATATTTTAAAATGGAAAATTGTGTTTGAAATCAAATTTGACACAAAAACCCAAGGTCAGACAAGAATGTGAAACCCCAATAATTTATGATATATTTCTTTTAAAAAAAATTATCTCTTTTACATCTTGAGGAATAGGAAACCACATGTTTAAATGAACCATAATATAGAATGCCATTATAAAATAGCCATTTAATTAGTGGGTATAAATATTACTTACTAAATTTTAACAATTATATGTTTTAAACATTAATAAAAAAATCATTGGTTATCTATAGATTAAAAATAGAATAAAATCATTTGAATGAAAAAGAAAAGTTTTCTGCAAAATAGTATTTTTCAAAAATATGGTTTCATCACACATTGGGAATATAAATAAAAATTTATTTCTTTACAATTTTATAAAAAAAAATTAAAAAATTAACTTCATTTTTTAAATAGTTTTAAAAAAATATCTTAGGGGGGATTTTTTTATTTTTTTAAAAAAGTTTCATTTTTTGATAAATAGTGAAAACTAACATTTTTATTAGAAATTTCTTTTTTTATTTAAATAATTTACAATGTTAAATTATATATTAAATTGGTTTTAAAGTAAAATAAGTAAAATTATATTACCCTTAAACTAATTTAGGTCATTCTAATAAATTTTATATTTAATATTTATATTAAAATATTCTATACGTACAAGAATCTTCTCTTGGGAAACACGCATTTTCATCACCTTTGAGGGAATGATTATAACAACCGTGCTCTTTATTACACCCATAATGATGATTTGTTACCAAAAATTCCAATTAATACAACTCTTAGTACCAATAATCCTAGTGTGTTGGGAAATTCGAAACATTACATAACAACTTAGAACATAAAACACAACATCTTTATTGAAAACTTATTTTACATGACCACAACATTCCATTGTACCTAGCATTGCACGAGATAACCTGAGGACATGCATAAGAAAAATGTTATCTATAAATACTTGTATGGGATTAAAAAAAGAATAACATGACAAATATGGTGCATGTTAGGAAATAGGCATGTTAATGGAGAATTAGAGAAACGTGAACATAAATACATCATATAACATGATTATCATAACATGGAAATGTGGCATCAACATTTAACATGATATTTTCCTGAGCCATGGATAATTTCACATAGAGCACGAGTAAACCCTCATTGAACATGAATTATAATGAGTAAACCCTCATTTCACTTGATTTTTCATCATACTAATCTTTCCCCAATGCATTGGAGTGTTATTAGGGCGCACCTTTCATAATCATTTTGTTTCATGCATAAGTGTTGCAAATGAATCATATAACAAGGATTTATTATACATAATAATTTATTACATGATAAAGAAATGTGTAATTGATACAAAAAACTCTATAATCGATATTTATATGTGTATAAAGGTGAATACCCTTGATAGATAATTGATCATGGTATTCACTACACAATGACATTGGCATGGAAAATCGCAGTTCAATTTCAGCAGCATAATGGCGTGACATAAGAATTCATACAAATTATTGATGAGAGTGAAAGTGGTTTATAATAATATGTACACGAAATGGACCGTAATGGGGTCATATAGATACATTCCCCAACATATGTAATGGAATTTATATTCATAATAAAAAAGAATTGCTCGAATGAAAATGAGAAGAGAGAAATTGCTTACAGAATTTCTGCAAAGTAACGTGTGTACATGAGAAGAATTAATGAGAGATAAAGAGGTATATAATCATTAAAATATAAGTAGGTAAGTTTTGGGGAGGTTCAAAATCATACCCCAACAATTGTAAATGAAAATAAAATGGTATAATAACATTATGATATTTGGACAAAATTGAGAAAGGAAGAAATCCCTTACATGGAAGTGTGATCCAATGGCTTGAGAGAGACTTCATAGAGGCTTATTGGGTGCTTGGGGCGCCTTGGGAGGATTCTAGAGATATGAGGGAAGATTATAGTCGAGCTATAAAGGTTTACAGTGAATAATAATTGGATATTTAGTGGGTTTATATAGGAATGGAAAGGGAATTCTTTATTATTTAGGTTTTGGACACCACACATTAAACTAATCAAAATCAAAAATGATCCCATGGTTTTTGCCGATGGTTTTGGACAAAGGGGATTGAAAAAAAATTATTTTATAAGGCCAATGGAGGAACATATTAAAATATTATGCTTTCTTATGTGCAGGTGAGTCACAGTCTCAATGAAATCATTTTAAAAATTTAAAATATTTTATAAGTCATGGAGGTTCAACTAAGGCCCCATAAAATTAATCAAAAAATTATAAAATAAAATTATTTTAATGAGAAAACATATATTATCCAAACATAATTTTTATAGTATTTTATTACATCACGATTAGGTCATTATGAGGTCACAAAACACATTATATATTTAAACAATATTTAATTTTTACCCAAAAATTTGACTGTCTCAGAAAATTATGAAAAATTCACCCTTAGATAATTTTGAAATCCTGAATCCATAAATGATATTAATTTTATCTATATAATTATACAAATATTTGAATATTTAATTTTAAATTAAAAACCTATATTTATTGAAAATTCATAGGTTTTGACAAAAAAGTTTTTCAAACCTTAATAAAATTTTCAATTGTATTCATAAAATATTATATGATCATTTATATTTAATAAAAAAAAATTAGTACTAGTATTTTATTAAAATATTAATTTATTAAAAAATACATTAACTCATAAAAATAGATTTATTAATTTATAATTAACTAAAAATACTATTTGTTCTTTAAAAATCATTTGCAATGTAACACTAATAAAATGAATGTATATTATTTATTCTAAAGAAAAATAACACACAAAATCATAGTTCTCGGGTCTTGGTATATAACCCCTTATAACACCCTCATAAGAAATAAGGGTAAGCTGTGCGATGATGATAGACTCTTAGTGAGGCTCAGTTAACATCGCTCATGTGGTAATCTATATCAACTACGACATCTCCCGTAGGCGATTTCATTCTAGCTTAACAAGTTGAATCTTATATTGGGCTTTTTCAAGAGTGAAGCCCAGTGATGATACCTCGTTTTAGAGCTCTCACAAATGGGCTTTATATGGCGAAATTCTTCTGGATGAGGCCATCAATTCCTTTGTTTGAGTATATTGGATTGGTTAAAGACCTATATTTATATTAATCATCTTATCATTGTTCAACAACAATATTAGAAACAGTAACAATTCGTAATGAAATTTTGAAATCTAAAAAACATAAAACAAATGAATTGCATATTTTATATAACCATTTTACAAAGTAAGACATTTAATTAGATCAAGAATAAAATTCCTTAATAGAATTTTGTGGTGTTACAATATTCCCCCCTTAAGAAATATCACCCTCAAAATTTCTTTTTACCACACTAAAACAGATAAGGGTAACTCTACTTCATCACCTATTCTAATTCCCATGCAGCATCTTCAAACATGTGGTTCCACCACAACACCTTGATGAGGGGCATTTCCATATTTCATAGAACTTTTTCCCTACAATCAAATATCTTCACAGGATTCTCTTCATATGAGAGGTCGTTCTCTAATAGTACCACCTCTAGATTGAGTACATCCAATGGGTCGGGTATGTACATCCTCAAGAGTGATACATGGAATACATCTTATACTTGAGATATGTTTGGTGGGATTGATATTCGATATTAAACTGCAACAATGTGATTTAGGATCTCAAAAGGGTCGATGTAACTTGGAATATGATTTCCCTTCTTCACAAATATCACAACTCCCTTCCATGGTGATATGCGGAGGAATACCATGTCTCCAACATCAAACTCTAGGTCTCATTGATGATTATCATCATATCACTTTTGTTGACTCTAAGCAGCTTTAATGTGTTACTGGATGGTCTTAACCTTATCCACCATTTTCTCGACCATTTCTGAACCTAGATTTTTTCCCTCCTGAACTTCATCCCAACATGCCGGTGTTTGTCACCTCTTCCCACAAAGGGCATCATACGAATCCATTTGGATGCTTGAGTGGAAACTGTTATTGTAAGAGAACTCAACCTGAGGAATTTGTTTATCACATCCTCCTTTGAAGTCCATTGAGCATGATCTCAACATGTCCTCAAGTGTTTAGATAGTTAGCTCAGATTGGCCATCAGTTTTAGGAAGATATGATTTACTAAAGTTCAACTCTGTATTCAGAGAATGTTCAAGAATCCTCCAGAACATAGAGGTGAATCATGGATCATGATCAGATACAATAGATAGTTGTACTCCATGTAGCCTTACGACTTCTCTAATATATATTTGTTTCAGTTGATCCAATGAAAAATACTCTTGAATTTCAATGAAGTGTGCAGTATTTGTAAGATGATCCACAAAAACCCAGATAGCATTGTTTCCTTTGGATTTGTTCAAATTTTCTGGTGACAAATTCCATTGTGATGTTATCCCATTTCCTTGCAGGTATGGGTAATGGTTGCATCATCCCCTTAGATTTTTCCCCCCACCATTCACTTGTTGAATTACCAGGAACATTTATGTATACTCAGTGATCTCATTCTTCATGTTATCCCACCAATAATGCTCTCATATATCTCAAAACATATTTGTGTTTCATAGGTGAATGGAGAAATTCGAACTATGTGCATCATCCAAAAGAACAATCTTTAACAACGGATTTGATGGAACGCATCGTCTTGCCCCAAATCTCACAATTCCTTATTCATTAACATTGAACTCTGAGGATTTCCCTTTAATGATTGTTTCCACTTTATTATAAATTCCCACATCATCCTTTTGAGCATCCCTTAACTTTTCCAAAATATACAGTTTAGAAATCATTTATGAAAAGATTTATGATGTTCCCTTTTTTGTGATTCCCATATCCATATTCACAAATCTAATAAGACTGGATCTTTTTCAATTCACATCAATAATAAAATCATTGGATCCTTTCTACTTAGAGAATTATCCACCTTGTTAGATTTACTATAGTTGTAATTTATTGATCAGTTATAGTCTTTGATCAGCTCTAACCATCTTTTTTAGAAGATTTTCAACTCTTTTTGTGTGAATATATACTAGAGGATTTTTTGATACGTATATATTTCACACATCTCCCTAAAGTGGTAATGTTGCCAAATGTTTAAAGCGAATATTACTAATACCAGCTCTAGATCATGTTTCATATAGTTTTTCTCATTAAATTTTAACTTCCTTGAAGCATAGTAAATGAATTTTTAATTTTTCATCAACACATAGACAAGGCTCTTCTTTGAAGAATCATGAAATACCACAAAATTTTCTCTACTTATTGGTAGTGTGAGAAAGGGATAAGTGATAAGCCTCTATATCAACTCCTTGAAGCTCTATTCACATTCAAAACTCTAAGAAAACTTGGCTCCCTACATGTTAGCTTGGTAAGAGGTTTTGACAATCATGTGAAATTTCTCCCAAATCATCGATAATATCCAGCTAACCCTAGAAAGATACGGATATCCATTACCGATTTTGGCCTCATCCATCCCACAATTGCAGTTGTCTTGGAGTGATCCAAAGATATCACATTTCTTTTGATGATATGACCTGGGAATGAGACCTCCCTTAACTATAACTCAAACTTACTATACTTTTCATAGAGATTATCCTTTAACAAGGTCTCTAGTATAGTTCTTAGATGCCTCTCGTGGTCCTCCTTTGTTTCTAAGTATTTTAGAATATTTTCAATAATAAATACCTCAAATTTTTCTATTTAATCTCTAAAGTCTATATTCATCAAGTCCATGAGGATTTATGGAGCATTAGTGAGTTTGAAATGCATTACTATGAAATTATAGTGCTAGTATCTTGTAAGAAAAGTATTCTTGGGGATTTACTTCTTTTTCACCCTTACATGGTAATATCCTGACCACAAATCCACCTTGGAGAAGTATTGTGCTCTATGTAGCTGATTGAACAAGTCATAAATTTGTGATAGAGGACACTTTTTCTTTATCATGATTTTTTTGAGACCACAATAGTTAATAAAAAGGCGCATTGACCCATCCTTCTTCTTGACAAAGAGGATCAGTTCACCCCATTGTGAAGCACTTGGTCATATAATCCCTTTATCTATATTCTCTTGTAGTTGTTTCTTTATCTCCTCTAGATCCAAAAAATCCATTCTATATGGAGTATTGGATATTGGAAATTCCCCAAGTATAATATCATTTTATAATTCAACAGATCTTCTTGGAGGAAGACCATGTAATTCCTTCAGAAACACTTCAGTGAATTCCCTAATAATATGCATGTCTTCAAGGATGGTTATTTAATTAGACTCAATCATCTATGAATGAAACGCATGCTCATAGGGAAATAATATCTATACTTGAGATGATAGTTATAAATAATATTCATCGTCCTCCTTGAACATGTAGAGAATCAGGGGTTGATTTTCCTTGAAGAGAGTGATTAACCTCTCAGGGAAAATTTATATTCACTCGATATAAAAAAATTCTATCCATGACATGAATTAAATAAAATTCTACCGGAAGGAGTATTAAGAGGTTCGCTGGAATTTTAAAACCAAAAATTATGATAGTGGAGGAGTTATATTCATGGGATGCAATGATTTTCCCATTTGATGATCTCAGCGACATCATTACTTCCCTGATTTCCAGTGGTGTTGGTATTGTTTAGCTAAACTTTTTGGATATAAAATAATTCATAAAACTAGAATCAAAAGGTAAATTCTCTATTATTGAATGAATAACTAGCGTAACTATGAACAATTCATTATCAGAGTTCACTTTTGCAGTAGGGATGGAAACAACTCACACTTTCCCCCTTTGTGGTTTTTGGTTTCCTCTAAAAACACATAGCTTATGGAACTGGTTTGCAAAGTGCGTTATTTCTTTGCAGTTGAAGAAATGAACAATGTGTTGAGGTTCAAATAGAGCACTCTCATCTATCACAACTGTGAGTTTTTCTTGATCTCATTTAATGTCCAGGTGCCTTTATCACCCACACCTAAATCATTTCTTCATCCCCTTCATGCAATTTCCGGGTTTCTTCATTCTGCACCATTGGCAAGTGGGGTGCTAGATTTTCTTATCCATGTTAGATTTATCCATCAGATGACCATAATTAAAGTATAAATTATGCTTCTTATCCCCATGATACCCCTGAGATTTTCCAATCTCCATTTGTACTTTGAGGGTACATCACACAATTTCCCCAAATCTCTACAAGTCACGGATCTCTTTTTATTTCTGTAGGGTAGGTTTTGTCCCACCAAAGAAGTGGACTACATTGAATTCAGGGGAAATAACAAGATGGAGGCCTATCGTGCAAGCCTTATGAAGTTTCCCTCACACGGTCCAATGGATTCATTATCTTTTTTCTTGATGGAAAGTAAGTCTCTTTCCATATTATGTTAGAGGGTGCAAGGAAAATATTTATCAAAACATATTTTCTGGAAATCCTTTCAGTCCAATACCACAATCTCCTCCTCGGGCTTTGTATTTTTTATCAATGTCCACCATTGATCAGTTTCACCTTCCATCCAATAAGTATCTAGAAGAACCTTCTCTTGTTTGGAACATTGAATGATGGAGAATATTTTTTCAATGGATTTGATCCATTGTTTAGAAATTGAGAAATCATATCATCCATTAGAAGTTGGAGGCATTTGTCTTATGAAGAATTCAATTGTGACTTGTTTTTTCTTGGGGGGGTGAACATTCCTCTTGACCCATGTTTCTATTAAAAACATGAGTTAACTGAGAGAGTATCATGACAAAGTTCATGATTCTTACTCCCATCAGATTGGGAATCTCATTAGAATGGTCATCACATTGATCTTTGCATCAGTTGTTAGCATGATTCATCATATTACTGGCCATTAGATTGAATAAAAGGAATGTTAGGGTAACACAAAAAGAGAAATCCAAAGAAAAAAATCGATGACTTATAAATTAAATTTATTTCATTTACTTATGAATTTATAGGCTTTAATATCGGTTTTCCATGATCTACTTCCCAACATATATCCTTAGGGGAATTTTTTATCCCCTCAATAGTGGTTCGTACTAAGCTTATGAATTTTCCAAAGCATATCCCCAAGGTGTAAGATCCTATAACTATTTTGGGTATTACTAAATCCCCTTGTGTTAAATTATTAATTTATTATGTTAAATGGGAAAACTGGTTTATCAGCGAAAAATTGAATTTTTTTTAAACACATCGTGGAATGGTATAATGACCAATTAATTCTCTGTAATATTCAATTAAATATTTTCTGAGTTAAAACACTAAGTATGATTTTCCAAGGTCTGTAAACCCTCGAGGAAGACATAATAAAACTATTAAATATATTATTTTAAACACGGGAAATTTATTCAAAAAAATTTAATAACTCTTAAACAGTCTGTCATATTAGAAATTTGAGGCCATAGTTATGTCCAAAATATGGTGTTTACCCTAGAAGGGGTATAATATTCAAAGGTGCTGGACTTTTAGATGCCTCTCTATTGACAAAAAGTTTTTAAATAATATTTAATAAATTTTGTATTAAAAATAATTAAATATCTCCCAAATAGTGTGTCGTATGGGAAATATGAGGTCACTAATGCGTACAAAATGAGTGATTTACCCTAGAAAACGTATAAAATTTGTAAGCAACTGACGTTTGGATGCCTCTCCCACAAAAATAACCATTTTTATTTTAATTATTTATTTATTTCTTTTTTTAAATAATAATTCATTAATATATCTCAAATGGTGCGTCCTTTGAGAAATCTAAGACCACCATTGGGTTTGAAATGATGTGTTCACCCTAGATAGGGTATAAATTTAATATACAACAGATGTTTTGTGTCATTTAATTTTTATGTTAAATAATTAATATTAATTAAATATTAAAAAAATGTTTTTATCATCTTTTCTTCTACTTCCCCGCTGTAACCTCCATTTTTGACCAGGGGACCTTCCAAAAACCTTTATTTAAGACCATTTTTTACTGTTTAAAAATTAGAAACCTATTTAATGGTTGAAATAATTCACTCCTTTGTAAATTTTTGATTGAAATGGTGAGTGAAATTGGTGATTGAATTTTAACCTGAATGTAAGCCGTTATGGGGGTTCTAAATGGACGAGAAGCATGATATCTCTTGGTGGGTCAATCTGCTCAAGTTTAAACAAACCTGAAACCCCTTTTTCCATGTTTTGCGAACTTCTGTCAAATAGTTCATCTTTCATCTTCAATTCTAGGAGTCATAGTGGACCATTTCCCTATCTCCTGGAAGGGGACGCTACATGTGGTATTTTATTCACTCAATTTGTTTTCGTAATATTTTTATTAATTTATTTCATTATCTATTATTATCCAAATTCGGAAAAAATGGGAGTTTATGCAAAAAAATATATAAAACCTAAATTATCAAAGCCTAATTAATAAAAAAAATTATCAAATGATGATTACCGAAACTATTCAATGTTTATTATCAAAAACCGATTTATCAATTGATAGAACCCAAATAATAGAAATAAATTCTATTAACTATTATATAAATATAATTTTTGGATATTATCGAAGATACTTTTATAAAAATTATCAAACGATAATAGTGAAATATCATTAAAATATAATTTAAATAATTTATATAAGGATAATCGTGTGGGATTATCGAATGATAAATTATTAAATGAAATTATAAAATATTATTTATATATTATCGAATAATAATTATGAGGAATTATAAAATGATAATTTTATTAAATTATTGAAATGATAATTGTAAATAATTATCAAATGATATTTTTTCCAATAATATATTTTGAGAATCTAATCTTGTTAAAAGAAAGGATAATCGAAAATCAATATCAAGCTATTGAATGGATAATTGATTAAAATTATCAAGAAATAATTATTTGGATTATCAAAAGATAGTGAATTATCAAAAGATTTATATATATAGTTAGATATATTTTATAGATAATTACATTGGAAGCTAAGGATATTTTTTATTAAATATAAAATTATCAATGTGTAATTTCACGAACTTTTGATGAATAATTTTCCTACCATAAGTGTTATCATTTCATTTTAAAGATATTTTAATATCCAGTGTGGTTTAAAATTATTTTGAGGAAAATATTGTGAGAGTATTCATTGACATAAAATGATAATTTAGTTTTTATCAAAGGGATTGGAAGTATCATCGCAAGTGATGATCAAAATGAGAATTTGAGAATTATCGAGAATATAGAAGTTATCGTCTCATATAATATTTTAATTCATAATTGGAAAACTATTTAGGAGATAAAAACTATCATCGCATGTCATATTTTATTTTATTTTGAAATAAAATAGTGGGTTTGGGATTTAAGAATCCTTAATGAGTGTTGGGCATTTTTTTGATGACGATTATGATAATAATTTCACGAAGAGGCATATTGAACCACATGAGATGGTTTATCCTTGTCGTTGAAATCAATGACCTAGAGGTAGGTGGTTCCATTTTGATTATCCATATTTATTATCCTTATTTTTCTTGATTTATCTCAATCATTGATTTAAATTTCATTACACAAATCCTCTTTCAATTAAATTGATAAAAAAATTTATTCCAGTTAATTGATATATTTGAAATCGGTTTTGGCATGGAAATTCAGAAAACCCCTGATTCCATTGAATTGGGTGTGTTTATGGAAATTTTCTAATTTAAATTTTTTAATTTAAATAATGGATTTTATGGAAATTATTTTAATTAAAATTTTTAATTTTACTTTAGAAATAAATCGTGTAATGATGGAATTGGTTTTTTATGGATTTCAAACTGGTGAAAATGGATTAAAATAATTTGATAGAAAATCATTGGTTTTTATCTTGTGAAAAGGATTTTTTTGAATAAAACCTATTTTCTTTTAAATGGAAAGAAATCGGCATATTTGAAATGGAAAAATGGGATTTATTGTATTTTTAAGAATTCTTAAAATATTTTACCCATCATGTAAGAGCGCGTGAAAGCCTTAGGTAGTTATTAAGTTATTTGTATACACTCTATGCTACGACAAAGTTCTAAAACATACATATGGTGGGTCTCATCCCTGACGGGTTGGTGACAAGTCTCCTTTGGCCAGCATCAAAGGGACGTGTGTATACACATTTTAATGAGTTCACATAGAGAGTGAGGAATCCTATAGTTGGTTAATACTAATGTACATTTTTTTCATATGACCATGTTGCTCGCTTGTTTATTTATATTTGAGATATAAATGTATGATGATGTTTGTTGGAACTTCTTTACATCCATGTTGAATTTATATAAACTATTTTATATAAATGTTTTACTTAAGCCATTGTTTTAGAAATATTCGATCTCTTGTAAAGTAAAGCCTATGCTTTGAATGTATTTTCAATCATTTTGAAAATGTAAAGAATGTTTTGTTTAATTATTCCTTTGAATGTCAAATCTATTTATTTGAAAACATAACGCATTTATTTGGATAATGTGTATTTAGAATTTTTTATGGAATTATTGGTGGTATCTTATAGGGCTTAGGCTCACACCCTACTTTTTCCTATGGGTGTTTATAGACTTTCTTCTTCCAGGTTCGAGCAAAGGGAAAGGATATCTTGGTGGTGTACCTGGCTGTTGAGCCTTAGTCTTGGTGAGTTGTGTCCTTAGGGACCATAAGGATGTTTTCCCATTTTAGTACTTTGGATTTTATGCCTCTCTGTATTCTATTACATTACTCCCAGTGGAGTTTCTTTTGTTATACATACTGTCTTTTTTCGTTTCTTCTGCATTTTTGTTGGAAAAATAGTTCCCACAAGCATGTTGTATGATGCCAAGTGCTAGTCATCAACCCATGGGGATTGGAAACTCTATTCATGCAATGTCAGGGTCAGTTTGGTTATCGAGTTACTAGGGTACTCGGGCTGGTTTGTGACAAAATGGTATCAGAGGAAGATTAAGCATCTTGCCTTGATGACAGTATGCATTTGAGTGTTCATGTCTGGACTTATGAGGTAGTTGTGATTGAATTTCTGGCCATATATAACCGCAATGAACCTTAAGTAACCATGGATGGTTAGGTAAAGGCATCTTATGGTAAAGTTCCAGTATTTTCCCTATTGGGATTTGGATAGAGTGAAATCCAAATATTTTATGTTCCTTATATTTAGAATATTTTTTTCTATCATTACTCTATCTGAGTATTAATCCAATATCTTACTTGTTGTCTAATGATTTTTTGTAACATCATGCCTCTAGGATGATGTGATAATCGTATCCAGGAAGGGCCTACTACTTATCCTTAGAGATCGAATCCTTTAGTGGTCCCGGGCCTAGTTGAGGTGATTGTGCGCATTGTCCATGATCTGGGATAGGCACCACCTCTAGTCCCCATTTAGGCTCCAACTGTGGAACTTGGGAGGGTTCTCTTCAAAAAATTTCTCCAATGTTATTTCACCAGAAACAAATAGTTTTCAAAGGCTCCAATGATCCTCAACATGCTAAGGAATCGTAGGGTAGGTAGAAATGTTTATTTTAGTTATTGTAGATGCGAGACTAGATCAAGTTGAAGTGTACCACATTTTTGTTGGAGCGACCAATAAGGAGATGGTGGGACACAATAGTGATAATAAATAAACATGATGGCTTATATTGGAAGGAATTAAAGGTTATTTTCACAAAATAATTCTATCAAGAGTCAATGGTGTTGCCTAAAGTTGTGGATTTTTTTTCAAGCCTCAGCGGGCTGAAAGAATTGTGGCTCCTGCGGATGTTTGGGGAACTTGTAGATGTTATGGAACAACTTTTCCACTCCTCTTAGTGGTACGAGATCATTATGACCTTCAATAAAATATGGGGCAATCAAATTCTTCACATATAAAAGGGTTCCTGCCACAAGAATCCAGAACGTAGCTTCTTCATGCAGTGGAAGAGTCTCTAGAGGAAGATGATACAGGTCCAATGACCATGATAGGTATCATTACTATAGCTTTATCATTATTGACTGCTCTATTTGATATCCGTGCATCTCACTAATTTATTTCAACCCGTATCATTAATCTTCTTAATCATTATATCGGGTTTTTATCTTGTGTCATTAATATTACTATACCCATTAGTATAAAGAGGTAGAAGGGTCTTAATGGTCCTGCATGTGTCTTACCTCTATCAGATGTCAAGTTTTCTTGTAGTTTTCTCATAATCAACATGGATTATCATGATGTCACATTCGAGATGGATTGGAACTACTAGAAATATGACTTTTACCAACGGTTTTTGCCAAACCGTTGGTATAGTTCATTAATTTAGACCTATACCAACGGTTTGGCCAAAACTGTTGGTATAGGTCACTTATATGGACCTATACCAACGGTTTTGGCCAAACCATTGGTATAGTTCCATTATTGAGACCCTATACCAATGGTTTGGCCAAAACCGTTGGTATAGGTCCCAAAATCAAAGGACCTATACCAACGGTTCTCAAAACCGTTGGTATAAGTCCTTCAATTTTTTATCGAATCTTCTTACCGAGAACATTATATAAATCAAAATTTAAAATAATTATAACAATACATATATATATTTATGAAATTATGTTCACAAAAGTCATGTTAGGTTAGTGGTTAAGTCGTTCAATTATAAACTATAGGTCCTAGGATCAAATCCCACTGAATGTTTTTTTTTGAAATATATATACCAACGGTTTTGAGAACCGTTGGAACAGATTTTCATATTACTTATACCAACGGTTTTCAAAACTGTTGGTATAGGTATATACCAACGGTTTTCCCAAAACCGTTGGTATAGACCTATTGTCACGGCTTGCTTTCCAACGGTCCTCCAAATTGTTGGTATAGCCTATACCAACGGTCTGGGGGCCTATACCAACGGTTCCAAACCGTTGGTATGGGGTTTTTTTCCAGTAGTGTGGATTATTGCAAATAAATCCTGGATTGATTATTATCTTCGACGGGTCTACCTTTCTAAGCCCAGTGGTGTGCCTCTTGTCTTTTAAGTAGAATGAGATCTAAGGCCGACCAGTTTCAAACCTTATTATCTATAGTTGGGGAAAGTGATATCAGTGTTTACTTTTGATCTAGAGTGAGATTCATTGGGTGATGATATCCCTCATGTTGTTGTCGAGTTTCACTCTGTGTTTCTCTCTATCTTTTCTGGTTTATTTTCGGTAATAGAGGTTGATTTTTCCATTGAATTGATGCCCGATACTCAACCAGTTTCAATTTCATCTTACCACATAACACTGGTTGAACAGAGAGAGATGAAGTCCCAGATCGATGATCTTCTTGAGGATATGCTTCTCACTTGTGTTCCTGACATTGGTGGGGCCTGGGATGATCATTTGTGGCTGATTGAGTTTTCTTTTAACAAAAATTACCATTCTATGATCATAATATCTCTTTTTGAGTCCTTGTATGGTCATCATTTTAAATCTCCATTGTGTTTGTCGGAAGTTGGTGAAATTTTCTTGTTTTGATCGAGTTTGGTCAAAGAGATGATAACTAAGATTCATATGGTTCACCAGTAAAAGTTAATGGTCCAAATACAATATAAGTCTTATGTTGATCATCGGTATAAAACTTTGGATTTCTAAGTTGGTGACAAGGTTTTCTTGGAAGTTTCACCCCGGTTGGGTCATCGAAGTCTTGGGAGGCAAGGGAAGATATCTCTTTATATTGTGGGATATTTTGAGGTTGTTGATTAGGAGGGGAAAGTATATTACCATTTAGCACTAACACTGCAACTGCTATCTATACATAATGTGTTTCATGTATCCCAACTTTGAATTTATTTTTCTGATCCATCTCATGTTCTGAGTTGGCATGATCTTGAAGTGGAACCTGTTTTATTAGTGACTGAATGACTAGTCCTGGTTGTTCATTCTGAGACCAAGGTACATTGTAGGAGGACAATACCACTAGTCTATATGATATGGAAGCACATTTCTAATTCACATGATATGTGAGAGATAGAGGCACTGATTAGAGAACATTGTACTTGTCTTTTTGATGTAGAGGATTTTTCGTAGGCTTTATAGGGACAGAAATTTCTTATGGTGGGGCAGTTGTAAAATACTCTTACTATTTTTGGGAATTCCTAAATCCTCTGGTGTAAAATTATTAATTTCTTAAGTTAAATGGGGGAAATTTTTTTATCACTAAAAATTTTCTTTTTGTTACACACATTGCGAAATGTTATAATTCCCAATTAATACTCTGGAATAATCAATTAAATATTTTCTAAGTTAAAACACTAAGTAAGTATGACTTTCTAAGGTATGCAAAGCCTTGAGGAGGATGAAATAAAAATATTAAATATATTATTTTAAACACGATTAATTTATTTACAATTATTAAATAAATCCAAAATGGTTTGTCATATGAGAAATTTGAGACCACAGTTATGTCTGAAATATGGTGTTTACCCTATGAGGTGTATCACATTCCAAGGTGTCGGACTTTTCGATTCCTCACTAGTGAGATAACGTTTTTAAATAATATTTAATATATTATTTATTAAAAATAATTAAATATCTCCCAAATGATGAGTCGTATGGGAAATCTAAGATCACCGATTGGTCTAGAATGAGGGGTTTACCCTAGAAAATGTATAAAATTTGTATTCAATAGACGTTTGGATGCCTCACCCGAAAAAATAACCATTTTTATTTTAATTATTTATTTATTCCATTTTTTAAATAAAAAATCATTAATATATCTCAAACAGTGTGTCCTTTGAGAAATATAAGATCACCATTGGGTCCAAATTATGTGTTTAACCTAGAAAGGGTATAAATTTAATGTGCAACAGATGTTTGGTGTCATTTAATTTTTATGTTATATAATTAATTTTAATTAACTATGAAAAGACTTTTTTATCATATTTTCATCTTCTTCCCTGTTGTAACCTCCCTTTTTGACCAGGGGACCTTCCAAAAACCTTGATTTGAGACCATTTTTGATGGTTTAAAAATTAGAAACCTATTAAATTGGTGAAATCATTATCTCCATAAATTTTTTATTGAAAGAGTGAGTAAATTGTGTGATTAGATTGTAAGTGGAATATAAGTTGTTTTTGGGGTTTTAAGTGGCCGGGAAGCATGATATTTCTTGGTGGGTCAATCTGCTCGAGTTCAAATAACACTAAAACCCCTTTTCGTGTGTTCTACAATCCTTTAACAAATCGTTCGTTGTTCATCTTCAATTCCAGGAGTCGCAGCGGACCATTTCCCGAGCACCAGGAAAGAGGCGATGCATGTGGTGTTTTATTCCCTCATTTGGTATTAATATTATTTTTATTCATTTATTTATTTATCTATTATTATCCAAATTCTGAGAAAAATGGGGGTGTTATGAAAAAAAATATATAAAACCTAAATTATCAAATCATAATTACTAAAAAATTATTAAATGATAATTACCCAAACTATTCAAGGTTAATTATCAAAAATTGATTAATCAATTGATAGAAGCCAAATAATAGAAATAAATTCTATTAACAATTATCTAAATATTATTTCATAAGATTATCAGAGGAAATTTTATACAAATTATCATACAATAATAGTGAAAAATAATTTAAATATAATTAAAATAATTTATATAAGGATAATCATGTGGTATTATCAAATGATAAATTATCAAATAAAATTATAAAAGATTAATTGTGTCTTATCGAATAATATTTATGAGGAATTATTAAATGATAATTTTATTTAATTATTGAAAAGGTAATTGTAAATAATTATCAAATGATATTTACTTCAATAATTTAATTTAAGAATATAATATTTTTAAAAGAAATGATAATCACAAATAAATATCAAGCTATTCAATGGATAATTATTTAAAATTATCAAGAAATAATTATTTGGAATATCATAAGATAATGAATTATCAAAAGATAAATAATTATAAAAATATTTATATTTATATTTAGATATATATTTTTGATAATTACTTTGTAATTTAAAGAAAATTTTAGTTAAATATTAAATTATCAACAAGTAATTTCATGAACTATCGAAGGATAATTTTTCTGCCACATGTGTTATAATTTTATTTTAAAGATATTGTAATATCAAGTTTGTTTTATAAATATTATGAGGAAAATATTGTGAACATATTCATTGACATGAAATGATAATTTGATTTTTCTCAAATAGATTGGAAGTATCATCCTATGTGACAATAAAAATTTTAATATGAGAATTATTATAAAGATAGAAGTTATCATCGCATATAATATTTTTATCCATAATTGGATGAAATTTCAAGATAGAGAAAATATCATCACATGTGATGTTTTAGTTTATTTTGAAATAAATAATGGGTTTTGTATTTAGGAATCCCTAATGAATTTTGAGCATTTTTTGATGATGATTATGATAATAAGGTCATGAGGAAGCATATTGAACGACATGGGGTGGTTTATCCTTGTCGTTGACATCAACATCCCTAAGGTAGGTGGTTCTGTTCTGATTAGCCAAATTTATTATTCTTGTTTTTCTTGATTTATATCAATTGTGGATTTAAATTTAATTACTCAAATCTGATTTCAATTAAATTGATAAAAAAATGATTCCATTGAATCAAGTTATTTTAAATGGTTTTGGCATGGAAAATAAGAAAACCCCTGATTCCATTGAATTGGGTATGTTTCTGGAAATTCGCTGATTTAAATTGTTTAATATAAATTATGGATTAGATGAATATTATTTCAATTAAATTGTTGGATTTAATTGTGGAAATAAATTTTTTAATGATGGAATTGGTTTTGTATGGATTTCAAAATGGTGAAAATTGATTAAAATGATTTGAAAGAAACTCATTGGTTTTTATCTTTTGAAAAGGCATGTTTTTGAATAAAACCTATTTGGTTTTAAAGGGAATGAAATTAGCAATTTTGAAATGGAAAAATGAGATTGATCGTATTTTTAAGAATTCAAAAAATAGTTCACCCATCATGTAAGATCACATGCAAGACTAAGGTAGTTAGTTAGTTATTTGGATACACTCCATGCTATGACAAAGTTCTAAAACATACTTTCAGAGGGTCACATCCCTAAAGGGTAGTGGTGAGTCTCCTTTGAATAGTGTCATAGGGATGTGTGTAAACACATTTTTTTGAGTACACATAGAGAGTGCATAATCCTATAGTTGGTTAATACTATCATACCTTTTGGCAGATGACCATGTTTCTCTCTTGTTTATTTAAATTTGAGATATAAATGTATACCAATGTTTGTTGGAACTACATTACATTCCTATTTTATTTATGTAAAATATTTTATCTTAATGTTTTATTTAGGACATTTTTTAACAAATATTCCATCTCTCGTAATGTAAATCCTGTACTTTGAATGTATTTTCCATCATTTTAAAAATGTATAGCATGTTTTGTTTAATTAAGCTTTAAAATGTCAATCCAATTTATTTGAAAATTTACAGATTTTGTTTGGATCATCTATATTTGGAATCTATTGTGGAATTTTTGATGGTATCATACTAGGCTTAGGCTCACACACTACTTTTGACTTTGGGTGTTTATAGACATTCTTCTTCGAGGTTCCAGCGAAGGGAAGGGATCTCTTGGCTATGGATCCAGCTAATGAGCTTTGGCCTTGGTGAGTTTTTTCATTAGGGTCCTTGGGGATGTTTTCCCATTTTAGTAATATGAATTTTATGCCTCTTTGTATTCTGGTACATTACTCCATGTGGAGTTTCTTTGGTTATGCATAATGTTTTGTTTCTTTTCTTCCGCATTATTATTGGAAAAATTGTTCTCACTTGCATGTTTTGTGATGTTAGGTGCTAGTCGCCAACCCGTGGGGATTGGGAATGCCCTTTAGGATATGTTAGTGTTTTTTCGGTTATGGAGTTACCAGGGTACCCGAGCTAGTTCATGGCACTGGGAGTGTCGTAACCAATAGTGTTGCAAGGCCAGTTTTCATCCACTAGTTCTCATTAGAGCCTAACTTAAAGCAGTTTTTCGGTTTTTACCCTTACATACATATGTGCCAGAGCCGCCTCTACCTGATCATATTCATACAGGAATGTATTTTCTTGATAAACAACATACTCAATACTCACCAAAATTTAGGGATGTTTTTATTATACTATTCTTATCTCTAAATCATTAACTAAGGTTTTCTAATCCAATTCCCAAAAATAACTAAACATATCCCCTAATAAAAACTATAACAACCCTACTCTTTATTACACACATAAACATGATTTATTACATAAAATTTCACTTGATAACACTTTGAGGATTAAGATGTCTAGTGTCTTGGGAAATTAGGAACATTACATAACAACTTCGAACATAAAACACAACCTCTTTATTGAAAAATTATTTTACATGACCACAACAATCCTTCGTACCTAGAATTTCATAGGATAACCTAAGGAAATGCATAAGAAAAGGGTGAGATATGAATCCATGTAAGGGAATGAACAAGGAATAACATGAACAATATATTACATGTTAGGTAATAGTAATATCAATGGAGAAAAGAGAAATACGAACATAAAGGCCTGATATAGCATGATTATCATGACATTGAAATGTAGGATCAGCATTTAACATGATATTTGCATGATCCAAGGCTCCTTCCACATGTAGAATAAGTAAAACCTCATTTCACTACAATTATCCTTAATAAAAATTCATTTCACTTGATTTATCATGATCCTAATCTTTACCTAATGCATTGCAGCACTATCAGGACGCACCCTTCTTAATCACTTCATTTCATCCATATGTGTGCCACATGGATCATATTACATGGTTTCATTAAACAACGTAATTGATTCCATGATAAAGTAATGTGGAATTAATATATGTAACTGAATAATCAATATATAAATTTTCATAAAGGTGAATACCCTTGATAGTTAAATGAGAATGGTATTCACTACACAGTGACTTTGGCTTGGAAATTTGTAGTGCAATTTTGGCTGCATAATGGCATAACATAAGAATTCCTAAAAATGGTTGATGAGAGAGAAATGGGTGTCACATTATATTTACATTAAATTGAATGTATGGGGTTCATATAGATACATGTACCAACATATTTAATGGAAATTATATTCATAATAAAAAATAATTCTTTGAATGTAAATGAGAAGAGATAAAATTCTTATGGAATTTCAGCATGGAAACGGGTGTATATGGGACAAATTTCTGAGAGAGAAATAGGTATATAATCATTCAAACATAAGTACGGAAGTTTGGTGGAGGTTTTAAATCATACCCCCAAATTTTTAATTGAAAACAAAATGGTATAACAATATAATAAAAATTGGACAAAATGAGAAAGGAAGAAATCCCTTACATGAAAGTGTGATCCAAAGGCTTGGGAGAGGATTGTGAGAGGCTAATTGGGAGCATGGGTTGACTTGGGAGGATTATAGATAGAGGAGGTAAACGTTTTATCAAGTTCCAAAGGTTTTTAGTGAACTGGAATGGGAGATTGTGTGGGTTTATATAGGAAAGGATTGGGAATTCATTATTATTTAGGTTTTAGACACCACACATTAAACTAATCAAAACCAAAAACCTTTCCATGGTTTTTACCTAAGGTTTTTTCCAAAGGAGATTGAAAAACATTATTTTATAAGGCCAATGTCCTAGATTATTAAAATATTTGGCTTGCTTATGTGGAGGTGAGTAACACTCTCAAGGAAATCATTTTTAAAATTTAAATTATTTTATGTCTTGGAGGGTCCACTGTGGCACCAAAAAAATAATAAAAAATAGATATAATCACATTTTTTAAAGATAAAACATATATTAGTAGAAAATAATTTTTATAGTGTTTTATTACTTCACTATTAGTTCATTATGATTTCATAAAACACATAATTTATTTTAATGTTTTTTAATAGTTACCCAAAAATTCGACTGTCTTAGAAACTTATGAAAAAAACAAAGTTAGATAATTTAAACCTCCTAAATCCAAAATTGATGTTAATTTTCTCTAAATAATTTTATAAATATTTGAATTTTAAATTTTAAAATAAAAACCGATATTTATTAAAAATTCATGGGGTTTGACAAAAATAGTTTTCAAACATTAATAAAAATTTCAATTGAATTCA
This sequence comes from Viscum album, assembly GCA_963277665.1. Classification (NCBI taxonomy): domain Eukaryota; kingdom Viridiplantae; phylum Streptophyta; class Magnoliopsida; order Santalales; family Viscaceae; genus Viscum; species Viscum album. The sequence goes on from OY728160.1 coordinate 1,325,320,727, forward strand.
TAACAAAATTATACAATAATTTATATTTAATAAAAATTAATTTAGTAATAATATTTTTTTAAAATATTCTTTAATAAAAAAAATACATTAATTCATCGAAATAGATTTCTTAATTGAATATTAATTAAAAATGTTATTTGTGCTTTAAAAACCATTTAAAATGTAAGAATAATAAAATTAATATATACTATTTATTCTATACAAAAAATAATTCTCATAATTATAGTGCTATTCTATTGTTACCTAACCCATTATAACACCCACATAAGACCTAATGGTAAGGTGTGCGATGGTGATAGACTCTTGGAGAGGCTCATATAACATTGCTCATTTGGTAATCTCTATCAAATTTCACTTCTCCCGTAGGCGGTTCTATTCATGCTTAAAATGTTGAAACTCGTCTTGGTCTTGGTTAAGAGCGAAGCCCATTGATTCTGCCTCCTTTCCGAACTCCGACAAATGGGATTCAGATGGAGTAATTCTATTGGATGAGGTCATCACTTCCTCTATCTGAGTAAATAGGATTTGATAAATCTCTATATTTATACTAATCTAGTGATCACTGTTAAATGGATATATTAGAAACAGTTACAATTCCTATTGGTATTTTGGAATCCAAAAAACATTAAACCAAGGATGTTCTTATTTTATATATCCATTTTACACAATAAGACATTTAATTATATCAAGATGAATTTTCATTAATAATATTTTGGGTCTTTAAAATGATTTTAAACTAGATTATAACAATTATGTGAATTGAAATTATAAAAATGGATTCCATATTTTTAATCATCATAATTTATAATATATATTAATTTAAACATATTTTTTTACCATAATTAATTTTGAAAACATTAGAAAATTAATTACGGTAGTTAAGGTAAAAACATATATACTGAGGGGTTAAAATTAAAATATAGGGATTAAAAATGATCTAAAACAATTCCAAAAAAAATTAGTTATATATTTAGTCCTTATAATCTTCAATTTTTGATAGTTTCCCCTTCTATAGGCTTTTTTCTTGATAAAAATGTGTGTGTAATTGATTATTTTAAAAACATCCATGAGTGTCCTCTCCTGCACTTATAAAAGGTCACCACCTATCCCCCTCTTTACAATTAAAAATAATTGTTTTCAAATAACTAAAAAAATCACTTCTGTACTCCCCTAAAAAATTCCTAGGTTTGTTTTTTATTATAAATCCATCCTAGTAAGGCTTTTGATGCAAACCTTAAGAAGTTGTCTGAAGAAAAGGAAACGATTTTAAACATGTGTTTTTATTTTGTATCATATTGCACCTCATAAAAATAATATTAAATAATTATCATATAAAAACCTATATAAATTTTATATATTTATATTTTATTATGTTATAGACATTTCCTATATCCATATCTTCTTCCACCAAATGTGAAAAGAGACAGTCGATCATGCGTACAGTGGACTTCTGCCTTGCAGATCAATGTAATTCGTTTTCCATAAACACCTTTAAAGGATTAATATAATGATTGATTTAAAAAAAAATATAATATTTATGATAATATTATACTCATTTAATTATAATATCAAATATACCTTCTTACTTTCTATTTTTTATAAAATACAATAATGTCGAAAGTGTATACGGTAAACTAACACCTCGTGAAGAGATGTGATTCATTTTTCACTTATGAATTACCAGGAAGTTAATAAGGATACATTTAAATAATATAAGTGATATATATGAAATTACATTTATTCATTAAAAATAATATATCACCCAAATCCTTACCCTTTCACCCATTAAATAAATGATAACGTCACTCGTTCGTATGTTTGACCTACTATAACCATGACGTGATTTAATTTGTTGACAATTTTAATATTTAAATAATGACTACAAAAATTTATCTAATTAAAAAATTATATTTTTTAACATTAGTATAATTTTTTAGGTGATGTAAATATATGATACGCACAAGAACGTGAACTTTCATAACAGGACAACAATGAGAAAACGAGGCAATTAACACATGAAACAATGAAAATAATGAAATATTATTAACAAAATGTGGTAAGATGTTATAACCAGATAATATATGATAATATATGAATATGGTTCTAGTAAAAATTAATTACATTAATAAAACCATTATAGAGGATGTTAAATCATGTTCATTCAAAATGAAGCATAAGGTAAGGGACCCCGTATCAATTTCCCTTTGTTGAGGCATATTGAAATTTTATGCACATAATTTCATTTATATGCTATATATTCTTGCCATTTAACATGTAATAGAATTATTAATTAATAATTAATGGTATTTTACGTTCCTATTTTAACTATTTTATTTAAGGTTACTATTCTTAAAAGTTACAAAGTAGTAAATAATTTCATTACTCAATTTCTATCCATTGGGTTATATTACTTATTTGTTTTATTTGATATTATAATATTATGTGTGTAATGAATTTTAAATATATTTTATAATAATTACACTTGTTATATGAATAAATACATTTGATACAAATAATCTCTTCATTGATTAATTCTCGCATTAATTTTACAGTATTTATAAGGGTTAATTTCACAATCTTATTTCAATAGAGATTATTTATGATTAAATTTATGTTGTATAATATTATTAGATAATTGGAAATAAAACCCTTTAATTTTATTTTAATATAGTTATTAATTTTCTTATCATGAAATACTACCATTTTTTACACTAAATGGTACTTAAAATTGTTGAGAAAATATTTTTATGAAAATCTGATTTCATTTCTCTATTCATTTGAAAATCCATTTTATTCCAAAACCATGTTTAAAAAAATCAAAATTGATTTTAAATTTTTCAAAAATTGGTATCAAATACATTTTTACCCCTTTTTACTTCTTAAAAAATCCTTTTAAAAGAATATTCATGTCATTTTAAAAATAAGGTATGTTTAGATTTTACTAAAAAAGTGAAGTGAATCATTGTTTTAATGTGTAAGACATGAAATAAATTTCCATATTTCATTACCAATAAAGGTTTTAAATATTATTTTATAGGTTTAAATGTTATTTTAAAATAAACTATTTTTCAAAAAACATTTAACACTTATTTTTGAAAAAATAAATTTTCAAATTGAAAAGGATATTTTTTTCTCAAGAATGTTTTAAAGAATTTTTTATGGAATTTATATTCATAAATGAGAAAATCATTTATTTTACTTATACTCCATTAGGGATATGTTATTGACACCAATGTTATTATTTATATGGATGGTTTATTATCATTTTGAGTAAGTAATGTAGTGATATTCACTTTCATAATTAGTTTTTATAGTCAATAACTTTCCATTAAAATATTAACAGTTCAATGACTGATTGAAATTAAATTTCTCCTAAATATAGATACCATTTATCATCTATGTGTTTATTTCATAAAAAATATTTTATTTCTACATATGTTGTTCTATAATGAAAATTATTTGTTAATATATGGAAATATTTATAAATCTATATTCTTTACCCAATGTATATTTGATCATAAGTAACAATTTACATTAATTAAATATATTATTAGATATATGAGGAATTAGTTGGATAGGAAGAAATGGGTGAGGCCTGGAATTATATGGCCCCTTAATGCATCAGTAGTCACATAAGGTGAATCATTAAGTTATAATTAAACATGTTTAAACCTATAGTTTTAAACTGTTATGTGATATGTCTTGATGGTAGAGGTATCATTATGCCTGAGATCATGACATCCAACAATGAAGAATTTCATTCATTAATAATTATGTTATTATTATCCATTATATTTTCCTAATGTTAATATTTATAGATGCATGTAATTCAAAGTTATTTATTAAATAGATTGTGTTTTTAGTTATTTAACATTCCATATAAATTATTCATTATCTATTAATTTTAGTCATGATATTTAAATAGAATATGTGTTCAATTATTTACCTTTCCATATTTATTATTCCTTATCTATTTATGATAGTCAATTTATTTGAATGGAATTTTTGTTTAGTTTTTTACCTTGCAATATTATTTTTTCAAAATTTATTCTTTATAACAATGTTATTTATATGGATTTCTTTTCAGTTATTTACTATTAAATATTGATAATTAATTTTCTAATTAGGATATGCAATTTATTGACTAAATTTAATGTGTTTTCAAATAAGTACATTTTCATACTGTTTATGCCTTGTTTATTATTCTATATTTAATCATGATAAATTCTTCTCTATGTAACTCTTACTGAGAATTTGAGTTCACCGTTATTTTTTTCATTTCATAGGAATCGAAGAAGTGTAGTATGAATGATTTTCAACAATATGATAGAGGGAATGCTGTTATTATCAGCAAAATATACTATAATTTGTGTATTTAAATGTAATATGGGAATCATGTATGTATATAGTTTACCAATACTACTAAACAATCCAGTCCTTCAGGATGTGATTACTTTTATATAGATCTAATGAAATAAAAAAGACTCTGTCTTTGGGATACCAGGGTCAGTTTTATTACATAGAGTTACTTCAATTATTTTCTTTAGCTTGATTCATGAAAATCAATAATGAAATTATATTTATTTTTTTTGAAAATACAGGTTTTTGAAAATTGGAATTATTTGAAAATGGGGCTTATGAACATGACGTGTTTGATAAAATTCCTAAAAAGTGATTTTTTAATTATTTTTTTCAATAATGGATATAATTTGTAATATCTGTAGAATACGTTTTGTGAAAATAAAATCATTGATTTTTGATGTATTTTCCTTGAAAATTTATTTATAAAACATGATTTTTTACTATAAATGTAATGTCGATGTAATTAAAAATTAGGAGGCCTTGGGGTATGAAAAATATCAAGACATATAAATTCCCTAGTGAGTTAGATATCAAATGGTAAGGTGATCATGATTCCATGGTTTCCTATCAGTATCCTTTTTAAGGATATGAGGTTCTTGGATAATAATATTCACTTATATTGGATCATGTCTTAGGTTTTCCTTAATTAGATACACCCTCATGTCTTGGAATTTCATTAGTTAGGTGTAGATACCTTATTTTCCCACTTTATATTGATTTGGATTATTAATATTGAGAAATTTTTATTTTATCTACTTATTCCTCAGGGATATGTGTTACTTGATTTTATTTTTGTTTTATAATATGAAATTTCTTTTAAAAGGAAAAAAAATATTGTTTTTATGGGGAAAATTATTTATAGTTAAATTCATAAATAATATATATTATGAAAGAACCGATAGATACATGTGGATTGAAAATTTATATATTCTTGGTGGTATTCGGCTAAGTTTTAGTTCTCACTCACTATTTTTTTAGTGGAAATATTATCCCTTTTATAGGATATAGGTAAGTGGAATATCATCTTGAAGAGGATGTATCTCTAAGATCATGATTCCTTTTTGGTGGTTTTGTATAGTGAGGACAAATCATCTCAATGAGATGGAATCATGGGGTTCTTATGGTTTAATTTATTATGTTTTAGATGATCCTTTATTCCTTGTTTTTTCTTTTTTGGGTCTTAATGGTTGGTTTTGTTGTTTGGACATATGATATATTATAGATATCTGATATGATCATATAATTGTTTTTATCTTATCATATGTGTATTAGTCTGTGAAATCATTCCCATATTTATTTTTATTCTACCATAGTTGTTGTCAAAATCTCATGGTGATCAGGAACATTCTTCCAGCCTTGAGGTTGGAAATTTTTTGTGACATTATGGGCTGACCCATGTTATTTTATTACAAATTGGTATCACATCCTCAGGATATGTTCAGACATATTTTTATTCTTTTTTATCACCATATGGTGTCTGGGGTTATTGATAGACTATGTATAGGACTATTAGAACTGAAGAGGTACTATTGGACTGTGTTTTTACAACTCGCTTACATGATGAACCTTGAGATAACATTGGATATATGGGGGTTTTTTACATTTTTATTTATAGTTTTATCCTTTTGTAATTAGTTCATTAAATTTTATTAATGGTAAAGGTATTAAACTATAATATAAATAGTTTTCATCCTATTTTTTATTGATTATGGATCCTCTATGAGGAACAATATGGAAAATTAGAGACGATGATACAGAGAAATCCCTATAGGAAAATCCTCTAGTTGACACTGTTTTGGTAGAATATATAGTATAAATGATCCATTATATGGGCCAAGTGACCCATATTGAAACAAAATTGAAGGTATGGAATTATTCATAATTTACAGATAAGTTTCCATAAAAATTTCAAGGTGATAAGGGGAAAATGGTAGTAGAAAAAAAATTTAGGAGGATGGATAGGATATTTCACTTATAAAGAAGTATTGAAGACTCCTAATTTTGTTTCACGATATATATGCTTAAAGGACCAATAAAGAGTTGTGGGAATCCATTTTATAAGAAAAATTACATGAATATATCTCCTAGAATACCTTCAAAAAATTCTTCAGTCATTAGTTATATTCTGAGACACTGATGGTGGAAAAGGCATAAGAGTTCATTACATTGGAGTAGGGAGATCATTCTGCTATGTAGTATGCTAGTTGGTATGATGTGTTGGTGAACCAATATCTACCTATTTTTTCAATGACTCTCTTATGGAATCATGTCTCAACAAGGGTTTGAAGAATGATGTTTAGTCTATGCTAATTATTATATGCCTACCCACCATTGTGTAGGTTTTGGACTGGGAAACTATGGATGAGATGGACATAGTTTCAAAGATAGGACTCTTCATAAAATCAATGATAGAATGATAAAATGAGATTTATCTTTATAGATATAAAGGGAAGTAAGATTACTAGAGATAAGGTAGTGGTAGGATTGTGAAATGGATATTACGGTAGATTCATGTGGTGTGTTACCATTGTGGGAAAAAGGGACACCGCAAACTTGATTGTAAGGAATCACCAAGGTTGTGTTACATATGTGGGAAGTCAGGTCATCTTTATCATTTACATTAGAAGGAATCCCATCAAAATAGAGTTGGATCCACCATTAACATAGTCTCTCAAGTTAGATCTGATATAGGTAAAAGGTGTGGGACCATAACCCCATGACAATGGTGATGCTAAAGTGGTGAAGAAAGGGTAAGAGGAGGTGATACATCTATATGTAGTGGAGTGTGTACTAGAGGAGATAGAGGTAGGGCCGACTATCATGATATGTAAAAAACATATTATATATTCTATTGTTATAGATTTTTTCACCCTAGTGAAACTCATTTCTTTATGTCATCCAAATTTATTGATATATTGTGATTTAATTTAGAGCATATAACTTTCTTGAAGACTCGTGACACTTATTTGGGAAAGAACTCAAAACATGGAATTAAATTATCCGATTGTTGGGGTATGATCATAGACCATGAACCTTAAAGGATTTTTTAGTTCTTGATAATGACATATTTTATCTTTTCATTGGAATGGATTATAGGATTAGCTATAAACTCCATAATTATTAATATGATCATTGGGTAAATTGTGATTCTTGTAATGGAGTAACTCATTTCTTAAAAAGTGTGTGGGATATGTGATTAGTATTATTATGTCATGACCCATCCACTGGGGCCCGTGCTGTGACTACCCCAAGCCTACCTTCCATAGGCTAGGGGCTGGCGACTAGCACCAAAGGCGTATTCCATAAAATGGGGAAGGCATTGACTTTATAACCTGTAAGCACACGCAACCAAGAACATTGCAAGATACGAACTCAATTAAATTGAATAGTAAACAGAGTGAGTACAGTAAGTAAAAAGGGGCCAGAATACAAGCCCAACTACAATGTACAAGAAACTGAAAGTACAATTAATCTGGAATAGATCATGTGATCACCCGCCAAGGATCCTACCTGAAGGTTAGGTACAACTCTTGAACGGTCGTCTCTACGGTACGCCTCGTCTAAGTTCCACCTCCGAGCATCCTCCAGTCCTAGTACTCTCATCCTCAGTCAGCGTTGTTCATCTTTTGCACCAAACACAACAAGGTGTGGGCATAGCCCGTGTAGGGGTGAGTATAACGATACTCAGTAGGGACCCTAGGACCCTCATGGTCTCTCAAAAACCACCAAGGATAAACCACAAATTAAGTAAACCTATAACAACCCAAAAAAGGTATATGCACATACATATACCTATGTTATCAAGTATACCCATCTCAGTCATGAGGAAATAGAAGGCCCAACACATTTTCCCAAAGCTCAACTATTCCGCAAAGGAAGGAATACCATGAAGGTAAGTACCACACAGGTATGCCACACAGAATAATACCACCAAGGTATTACCATGAAGGAATATACCACACAGGTACTCCGCACAGAAGAATACAACCACAGTATTACCAAAAAGGAAATTATTGCTCAGGTACGAACTCAGCTCACAGGAGGTATTTCTTAGGTACAGTAGTAGAGATGATTATATGTAACTACTAAATCATCTTATTCTGTTAAGAGGCTCTTCTTCTAACCTACACAGTATCACTTGGTGATGACCGACACAAGATCGCTCCTTCCTGGACCATATAGGATTGCTCAATGCAGACCCACACAGGATCACTAGGTGCTGACCCACACAGGATCGTTATTCATTTTTCACATCACAACCAGCTACTGGGTTCCCGCACTAGGCTTGCTCGTCTCTAGGAGGGTCCGCTCTTCAAGCCACTAGTCGATACTCTAATTGTAAAAAATTCCCTAGAAGAAGTATCCCAATGGACCGAATCGTCATAGGGGTCTCAACACAATAGATGGTGCGTCAATCGAATGCTTGGTCTGTTAGTTATTAGCCTTTAGTCCTGGGGGTCTGGTTGGATTTGTGCTCGATCCAACCTGACTGTATCCCAAATTTATCCAAACCTCAAGTGGTGAATACCAAAGGGTTCTTCTCGCTCCAGGGTTTTTGGTGCCATAGACGGTTCGTCAAATGGACGTTCAGTTCCAAATTTATGGCCAAAAGTGTGTAAATGTGTCAAAGTGGGTCTGTGCCTGGTCCAATCTGGCCCGACCCAGCCCGACCTGCTGGGTTCGGCTCGGCTTGTGGGTGGCCCGGCCCACTGGGTCCAGCCTGGCCTGGCCTCATGTCGGGGGGGGGGGGGGGGGGGGGATCGCGCACCCCCCGCTCCGAATCACCGAATGTCCTTGGGACGTTCAGTTGCCAGAAAAATGTGAGACCCACCGGGTTATGCTCGGTCTAGCTCAGTCGGCCGAAACAGCTGGCCCTTGGGTCCTCCCGGTGGTGCATTGTGCATCTCCGCTCTGCAGCCGGCCAAATGACGGTAGCGCCTCCACCATCCACCACGGCAAGGAGGGATGTGGCCCTTTGCTCTGATGGCGGTGCGTTGTGCGCCGCCTATCCACGGCCGGCCGAACGCCGACTGACTTCCCCTTCATCTCCATGACACAATATGTGGCCCTTTATCATTAGGTGGAACATAATTGCACCTCCTCCCCATCATGTGACTGGTCTCCATTAGCCACCACCTTTATCCACCGCATAGGATACAACAACCATGAACAACAGCGGAGGGATCGGGCCGTGTTCGTTTGGCCTGCACCCTCCGCATTAATTCAGTAGCAGACGGATTAATAGGTTTAATTCAACTCAAACCACGAATAATAATCAACATAACCCCTACCTTGGATATTTTTTGATGTCATAGAGGAGGGAAGAATGGACGTCGGTAGCATCAGCGTTTTCTCGATCGTCAGTTCGTAGTCATTGAATATATCCTACATTGGTTGCTTCCGCAAGGTACTCCCGATATGGATCAGGGTTGGTTTCCTCATTCTACAATATCTGGTTGTTATTATTCATTGGGAGTTGATGTTCTTAGTTGGAGATAAATTTCTCCAAGCTCGCCCAAGCACTTTTCCAACACTCTTCCCAACAAAAGAATAGATAAAATAAATTAGGTTGTATTAATTTAATTTGATTTGGCACAATTAATCAAGAGATGTTGGCATAATTAAAGTGGAGGAAGTCAAGGGACTTCCCCACATTGAAGAGGGAGTTTAAGGTGGTCATTCCCCACCATTTGAATTCTAAATGGGGGGTTTTAGGCTCGGGTGGTCCCCACCACCGAACATTCAATTTGGAGGATAAAACTCTTGTGGTCCCCACCTCTATAACACACATGTGGGAGGTTTTAATTTAGGTTGTCCCCACCTTTAAACCATCCAAATGAGAGGTTTCAATAATAAAAATAAAATGTTAATATTATTTTTTTTATTTTCCCACAAAAAACCCAAATTATATCTTTCACCCTCGACCTTCAACGATTGAGGTGAAGGTCTCCTTAAGCGAATACCAGTTTTGTAAGGTCAATGGTGCCCTAAGATTTCAATTTAGAGCACCGATTCAAAAGTTACAAAAACCCGCTCGCACGTTTACTAAACGTACCGAAAAAAAAGTTCAGAAATTCATTCTGAGCACATCAGGCCTCGGAATCACACGCCGTAAATTTTTACAGACTCGTAAAATTACCATATACATAAAAACAAATTACATTGAATTTTTGGGTCTTTAAATTCTCCCCACCTCAGGGATTTACATCCCCATAAACCACAACTCAAAACTAGGAAAACATGTGGGGGTACTGAGCATGAATCTGAGCCTCCCGCTCTCATGTGCTATCCAAAAGGTTCATGTGCTACCAATGAATGTGCACCAGAGGTATCGACTACCCAAGAAGGACCTGCTCCTGTCAATACTCCACCTCAACTAGAACCTCTGTAAAAGTCACCCCATCATCGATGTCCAGCTCGCCGTCATCGAGGATGTGAGAAGGGTAATGCATGTATCTCCTCAGCTGGGATATGTGGAATACATCATGCACCTGGTGCAACTGAGGTGGAAGATCTAAGCTGTAAGAACCCTCTAAAACTCTTCTAAGGACCTGAAAGGTTCAGATGAACCTCAGAGATAACTTTCCGCCTTGGCCAAATTTATGAAAATCACATCGAGGTGAGACCTTTAGAAAGACATGGTCACCATCCTCGAACTCTAGAGGTCTCCATATCCTATCGGCATACGACTTCTGCCTACTCTGTGCAGTCTTCATCTGCTCCTGGATGATCAGAACTTTCTCTGTGGTATCATGTACCTTCTTTGGTCCCACTAGTGATGACTCCCCTAGGTCAGTCTAGCACAAAGGTGGTATGCAAGGTCTCCCATACAACGCTTCAAAAGGTTCCATCCCAATGGTGGAGTGATCGCTGTTGTTGTATGAAAACTACACCAAAGGCAAGTGATCATCCCAACTACAACCGAAGTCAAGGATGCAAGCACACATCATGTCCTCAAGGGTCAGAATGGTCTGCTCAGTTTGGTCATCCGTCTAAGGATGAAAGGCGGTGCTCAATTGAAGTTGTGTCCCGAAAGATTCTTGCAACCCCTTCCATAGCTGGGAAGTAAAACGTGCATCACGATCAGAGACAATATTCGAGGGTACTCCATGTATCTGCACAATCCTCTGCACATAGAGGCATCCCAAGATCTCTTTTGAACCCTGTACTCTAATCGATAGGAAGTGGGCTGACATGGTGAGTCGGTCAACAATCACTAAGGTAGAATCATGAATTCTGGATGTACGTGGAAGTCCTGTCATGAATTCCATGGATATCCCATCCCACTAACACTCTAGGACCTCTAAAGGATAAACCAATCCTATAGGTACCTGATTCTCCACCTTCACTTGCTGACAAGTGAGGCATCGAGAGACAATCTATGCAACTAGTTTCTTCATTCCCAGCCACCAGTGCTATCATTGGAGATCCTGGTACATCTTTTCCACTATTGGATGTACCACCAGAGGGGATGTGTGGAAATCCCTCAACACTTCTTCATAAAGTGACACTGGTACCATGGTATCTCCTATGAAGAGGATGAAGTGCTCCCCACCTTTAAAAAATCCATCAGGTGCCTATCCTGTGGATATCTGAGCACGTCAAGCCTCACAGTCAGTGTCCCCATGTTGCGCCTCCCTGACTCACTAAAGAAGTGGCGAAGTGATAGTAAGAGACTTAAGAAAAGTTGCTCCATCTCGATCCACAAAGAATATCTTCAAAACGGACAGATTCTCTATTTCCTCACCTAGAATCTATATACCAGATCTCCTACTGATTGCATCTGCTACAATGTTCCCCTTCCCAAGAGTATAGACTATCTCAAAGTCATAGTCCTAGAGGAAATCAGTCCAACATCATTGTCTCATGTTTTGGTCCTTCTAAGAGAAGATATACCTGAGAATTTTATGATCATAGTACACTATAAAACGCTCACCCATCAAGTAATGTCGCCACATATTCAAGGCGAAGACCATTACTGCTAACTCCAGTTCATGGGTAGAATAGTTCTTCTCATGTTGTCTCAGCTGTCGAGAACCATATGCGATCATTGCTCTCTCCTGCATTAGGACACATCCGAGTGTGGTCCATGATGCGTTGTAGTAGACTACGTACCATACTCTCTACTCTAGAAGCCTCGGGATGGGGGATCTAGTCATCCTCTACCTCAACTCCTGAAAACTCTGCTGGAATATCTCTGACCACATGAAGGGTTTCCCCTTATTCGTCAATTCTAATAGTGGTGTGAAAACTCTATAGATATCTGGAACAAACCTCTGGTAGTATCCGGCCAAACCCAAGAAACTTCGTACCTCTGTCATACTTCTGGGTGGCTCCTAATAAATTACCACCTCAATCTTCACTAAATCTACTACAACTCTAGCCTCTGATATGACATTTCCCAGAAAGTGAACCTCTCGGATCCGGAACTGGAACTTCGAGAGCTTACCATAAAGCTGCTGATCTCAGAGTGTGTCTAGAACTATCTACAAATGATAGGTATGCTCCTCCTCCGTAGTCGAGTAGATCAGAATGTCGTCGATGAAGACTACAACAAAGCGATCAAGGTATGGCTAGAAGATCCTATTCATGAGTCCCATGAATACTACTACAGTGTTGGTTATTCCAAATAACATAACCAAGAAATCTTAATGGTCATACCTTCATCTGATATTCGTCTTCTACATATCCTCATCTCACACTCTAAGTAGGTGATAGCCTGATCTGAGGTACAATCTGTGTATTTTCCACCTTAGCTGCAGTACTTATAGACACAAGTGTCACTCATTCTTTTATTGCCACTTCCCTCATTCAGAGCTCAAAGATTCTGACAGAGTCTTTGGCTCGATCATTACGGCTGGAGACTCCTACGAGAGCATATTCGATGATTACGCACGAGTTTCTTCAGTGTCAGCTTACTCTAGTAGGTGAGAGCTTTGGCTAGGCTCTCTTAGTAGCAGTATCGAGGCCTTACGACGTCATCTTGGGTATGGATTGGTTATCTTCATTCAATGCTCTGATTGACTGTATGAGGCACAAATTATGGTGTTTCCACACGGATGGGACTAGGTTTACCTTCATCGGCAAGAAGGGAGCCTTTTTATCACAGGACGGACACTCTTAGAGGAGGGTGCTGCCAATTACTCATTAGTTGGATAGCCTTAACCTCGAAGTGGTTGATGCAGAGAGTCTGAGATATCCTGTTGTGGTGGACCAGTACGTAGATGTCTTCCCTGACGATGTTCTGAGTCTTCCTCCTCACAGAGAGGTGAAATTTTACATTGACTTGTACTCTGGGATGACACTGATATCCACACCATCATATTAGATTGCTCCTACAAAGCTTCACAAGCTACGGGTAAAGATAGAGGACTTGCAGGGGGAGGGATTCATTCGGCCCAGTGTTTCTCCTTGGGTGGCCCCGATATTATTCCAAGAAGGCTGATGGGATCTTGAGACATTGTTTCAACTATCATAGCCTAAAGCAGGTGACCGAGAAGAACAAGTACCCGCTTCTGAGGATTGACGACCTCTTTGATCAGCTGAAGGGAGCACTTTGGTTCTCAAATATAGACCTCAGATCTAGCTATCACCAGCTCAGAGTGCGAGATGAGGATATGCAAAAGCCGGATTTCAGATGTCGGTACGTCCATTATGAGTTCCTAGTTATGCCATTCAGCATAACCAACACTCCAGTAGTGTTCATGGGACTCATGTACAGGATCTTCCAGCCATACCTTGATCTCATTGTTGTAGTCTTCATCGAAGACATTCTGATCTACTCGACTACTCAGGAGGATCAAACCTATCATTTTCAGAGAGTTCTGGACACACTCCAAGAGAACCAGCTTTATGGTAAGCTCTAGAAGTGCCAGTTCTAGATCTGAGAGGTTCACTTTTTGGGACATGTCATATCGAAGGCTAGAGTTGTAGTAGATCCAATGAATATTGATTTGGTACTTTCTTGGGAGCCACCCAGGAGTGTGATGGAGGTACGGAGTTTCCTGGGTTTGGCCGAATACTACTAGAGGTTTGTGCCAGATTTCTCCAGAGTTTCCACACCACTATCAGCATTGAAGAAGAAGGGGAAACCCTTCGTGTGGTCATAGAGTCGCCAACAGAGTTTTCAAGAGCTGAGGTAGAGGCGTACTAAATCCCCCATATTAAGGCTTCCAAATGAGGGCGTAGGGTATGTAGTATACTGTGACGCATCAGGGACCAAACTCAGATGTTCCCTGATGCAGGGGCGAGCAGTGATCACATACGGTTCTCAACATTTGAGATAGCATGAGAAAAACTACGATACCCATGACTGGAAGTTAGCAGTAGTGGTCTTCACCTTAAATATGTGGCGACACTACTTGATGGGAGAGAATTTTATAGTGTATTCTAATCACAAGAGTATCATGTATATCTTACCTCAAAAGGACCTAAACATGAGACAACGACATTGGATTGAGTTCCAACATGACTATGACTTTGAGATAGTCTATACTCCCGGTAAGGTGATCTTTGAAGCAAATGCACTTAGCAGGAGATCTGGTATATAGCTGCTAGGCAAGGCAATAGAGTAGCTAGACAATTTGCATATATCCTATGTGGATCAGGATGGAGCATCTTTTCTTCAGTCTCTTTCAGTCACTCCCCCACTTCTTCAGAGAGTCAGGGAGGAACAGCGTAGGGAAAATGACTGTGAGGCTCGATGTGCTTAGATATCCACACGATAGGCACCTGATGGATTTTATGGAGGTGGGGAGAATGTCATCCTCTTTGGAGGACGTACCATGGTACCAATGTCAATTTAGGAGGAATTGTTGAGGGAGTTACACACATCCCCTCTGGTAGTACATCCAGGAGTGGAAAAGATGTTATAGGATATCTGACGATAGCACTGGTGTCCAGTAAGGAAGAAATCAGTTGCAATGTTTGTCTCTCTATGCCTCAATTGTCAGCAAGTGAAGGAGGGGCATCAGGTACTAGCAGGATTGGTTCAACCTTTAGAGGTCCCAGAGTGGAAGTGGGATGGGATTTCCATGGACTTAATGACAGGAATTCCACCTACATCTAGAGGTCATGATTCTATATGGGAGATCGTTGACCGAAAAACCAAGTCGGCCCACATCCTACTAATTAGAGAGAAGGGTTCGGTAGAGAGCTTGGGATGCCTCTATGTGTAGAAGATTGTGCAGCTACATGGAGTACCCTCAAAGATTGTCTCCAATCCTGGTGTACTTTTTAATTCCCGACTATGGATGGGGTTACAGGAAGCTTCTGAGGCACAACTTCATTTGAGCATCGCCTTCTATCCTCAGACGGATGGCCAGAACGAGTGGACCATTAGACCCTTGAGGACATGTTGCGTGTTTGTGTACTCGACTTTGGTCACAGCTAGGAGGATCACTTTTCTTTGGAGGAGTTTTCATACGAAAACATCTATCACTCCACTATTGGGATGGCACATTTTGAGGCATTGTACGAGTGACCATTCAGATCACCTTTGTGCTGGACTGGCCCAGGGGACTCAGCACTAGTGGGACCAGAGATGGTACAGGCTACCACAGAGAATGTGCAGATCAACCAGGAGTGGATGATTACTGGATAGAGCAGGAAGAAGTCGTATGCCGACAGGTGACGGAGACCTCTGGAGTTCAAGGATGGCGACCACGTCTTTTGACCGGTCTCACCTCAATAAGGTTTGCGGAGATTTGGCCAAGGAAGAACGTTATCTTTGAGGTTAATCAGACCCTTTCAGGTCCTCAGTAGAGTTGGCATGGTGTCTTACCGCTTAGCTCTTCCACCTCAGTTGCACCGGGTGCATGATGTATTCCATGTATTCTAGCTGAGGAGATACGTGAATGACCCTTCTCACATCATCGACCACAACGAGATGTAAGTTGATGATGGGTTGACTTTTACGGAGGTTCTTATTGAGATTGAGGATCGACAGGAGCAAGTCCTTTATGCTTGGTTGATAAATCTGGTGCGTGTTCATTGGAAGCATGGGAACCTCCAGGAGAGTACATGGGAGCGGGAAGCTCCGATTCATGCTCAGTGCCACAACCTGTTTTCTAAGTTTTGATTTGTGGCTTACGGGGATGTAAAGCCCTGATGTGGAGAGAATGTAAAGACCAATAAATTTTATGTAAATATTTTTTTAAATATATGGGAATTTTACAAGTCTGTGAAAAATCATGGAGCGTGATTCTGAGGCCCGTTGTTCCCAGAATGAATTTATGATCTTTTTTTGGGGTACGTTCAGTAAACCTACGAGCGGGTTTTTGTAACTTTTGAACCATTACTCAGAATTGAAATATGAGGGAATCATTGAACTCGAAGCACCAGTATTCACTTAAGTAGACCTTCACCTCGACCACAGTAGGTCGAAGGTGAAAGATAGAATTTGGGCTTTTCATGGGAAAATAAAAATAAAATAATTTTAACATTTTATTTTTATTGTTGAAACCTCCCATGTGGATGGTTTAAAGGCATTTCTTTTATAACCTGTAAGCACACACAACCAAGCACACAAAAAGATGCGAACTCAAGTAAACTAAATAGTAAACAGAGTGAGTATAGTAAGTAAAAAGGGTCCAAAATACAAGCCCAAAGGGAAAGTAAAAGAAACTGAAAGTAAAAGTAAACTAGAATAGCTCCGGTGATCACCCACCCAGGATCCTACCTAAAGGGTAGGTACAACTCTAAAATGGTTTTCTCTACGGTATGCCTCATCTAAGGTCCACCTGCGAGCTACCTCTAGTCCCGATACTCTCATCCTCAGTCAGCATTGTCCATTGTCTGCACCAAACACAATGAGGTTCCGGCATATCCCGTATAGGGGTGAGTATAATGATACTCAGTAGGGACCCTGATACCCTCATGGTCTCACAAAATCCACAAAGGATAAACCAAAAAGCAAGTAAACCAGTACCAACCCTACTTAGGTATATACCCATACATATACCTAAGTTATCAAGTATATCCATCTCAATCATGAGGAAACACAAGGCCAACTCATTAGCCCAAAGATCAATTGTTCTAAAAAGGAAGGAATACCATGAAGGTAAGTACCACAAAGGTATGCCACACTAAAGAGTACCACCAAGGTATTACCACGAAGGAAAGTACCACTTAGGTACAGACCCATCTAACACCTAGTATTTCTAATGTATAGTAGTAGATACATTTAGATGTAACTACGGAATCATAATACTCTGTTAAAAGGCTCTGCTACTGACCCACACAGGATCGTTCGGTGCTGACCCATACAGGATCGCTCTGTGTGGACCCACACATTATCACTCGGTGCTGAGCCACATAATATCACTCAGTGGTGACCCCCATAGGATCTCTTGGTGCTGACCCACACAGGATCACTAGGTGCTGACCCACACAGGATCGCTATTCATTATTCACGTCATCGTAAGCTACTGGGTTCCCACACTAGGCTTGCTCATCTCTGGGAGGGTCCGCTCCTCAAGCAACTGGTCGATATTCTAACAACCATTAAGTCCCATGAAGAAGTATCCCAAAGAAACGCCTCATCATAGGGGTCTCAACGCAATAGATAGTGCATCAATCGGATGCTCAGTCTGTAAGTTATTACCCTTTTAGTCTTGGGGGCCCAGTTGGATTCGTGCTCGATCCAACCCAACCGTATCCCAATGTTATCCAAACCTCAATTGGGGAATACCAAAGGTACTGCCTCACACCAATGTTTCTGGCACCACAGACGGTTTTTCAAATGGACCTCTGGTGCCAAAGTTATGGCCAAAAGAGCATAAATGGGTCGAAGTGGGTTCAGGTCTAGTCCGACCCCGTCGGACCGATCCGGCCAGACCCGCTGGGTCCATCCCGGCTCGCGCTGGGTGGCCCGGCCCGTCAGCCCAGCCTTGCCAAATGTGGGGGGGGATCGTACGCCTCCTACTCCCAATCATCGAACGACCTTTGGTTGTTCGGTTTACAGTAACATGTGGGACCCGCATGGTCCCGCTCGGTCTAGCTGGGCCGACAGAAACGGCCGAAACTTAGGTCCTCCTGGTGGTACATCGTGGGCTACTGCTCCGCGGCCTGCCAAATGTCGGTCGTGCCTCCGCCGTCCACCGTGGACAGGAGGGCCTCGACCCCTTGCTCCGATGGTGGTGCATCGTGCTCCGACGGCAGTGCATCGTGCACCGCCTCTCCACGGTTGGCCGAATGCCAACATCCTTCCCCTTCATCGCTGGGGCACAAGTCATGAACCTTGCTCATCGGGGGATGTGAACGTGCACTGCCTCCCCGTCGTGCGGCTGATCTTCGTTAGCTACCACCTTTCTCCACCTTGTAGGATACAACAACCATGAACAACAGCGGATGAATTTGGCCATGTTCGTTTGGACCACACCCTCCACATTAATTCAGGATAAGGTAGATTAAGAAGTTTCATTCAACTCAATCCATGAAGAAGAAACGACAAAACCCCTACCCTTAGATTTTTTGACATTAAAGAGGAGGGAAGAATGGACGTCGATAGTGTCGTCATTTCCTTAATCATCAGTTCGTTGTCGTCGAAGACATCCTACATTGGTTGCCTTCGCAAGGTTCTCCCAATCCATCTTGGGGCTGTTTCCCTCGTTATAAGATCTCCCATGTCCGTTCTTCATTGGGAGGTGATGTTTTTTGTTGGAGATAATTTTCTCCAAGCTCTCCCAAGCGCTTTTCCAACCCTCTTCTCAACAAATGAAAAGCCAATATAAATTAGGTTGTATTAATTTAACTTTAGTTGGCACTATTAATCAAGAGGTGTTGGCATAATTAAAGTGGAGGAAGTCCAAGGGACTTCCCCACATTGAAGAGGGAGTTTAAGGGGGGTGGTCCCCACCATTTGAATTAAAAATGGGGGTTTTAGGCTCAGGTGGTCACCACCACCGAGCATTCAATTTGGAGGTTAAAACTCTTGTGGTCCCCACCTCCATAACACACATGTTGGAGGCTTTATTTTAGGTGGTCCCCACCTTTAAAACATCCACATGGGAGGTTTCAACAATAAAAATAAAATGCAAAAATAATTTTATTTTTATTTTCCCATGAAAAGCCCAAATTTTATCTTACATCATCAACCTACTGCAGTCGAGGTGAAGGTCTATTTAAGTAAATACCGGTGTTACAAGTACAACGGTGCCCTCATATTTCAATTCTGAGCCCCAGTTCAAAATTCACAAAAACCTGCTCTCATTTTTACTGAACGTACCTGAAAAAAAATGTTCAGAAATTTTTACTGGCCACACCGGGCCTCCGAATCATGCACCGTAAATTTTCGCAGACTTGTAAAATTCCCATATGTTTAAAATAATAACATGTAATTTCCAGGTGTTTACAAATTAGGTCCCACTGCTTTTTAGAATGAGGTTATCTCTTTCATGTTTTCAAATTATTTGTTAATAATAAGGATTCGTATATAAGTGTCCCTTTTTCAGAAGTTTTGAGGGAGTATTCTGACATTTGTTCTAATGATTTATCTAGTTTAACACTCAAAGGAAATTTTAGTTCTGATTATTCATTTTTCCTAGGATAAAACCCATTCAATTAATTTTTTAATAAATATATCCCACAAAATGGAATGAATTAAAGGTTAATCATGAAGATCTTTAGGATAATGGATTTATTCCACCTAATATTTCACCATAGGAAACACTAAATGTCTTGGAAAATAATGTTGATGAGTGTATTTAAATTTCTAATTACTAATGAACACTAAAAAAATGGAATGTGAAGAAAAAATATTGCTTGACAAGGATTAATGACCTTTTTTATCTTCTCAAAGGAGACTGATTATTTTTTTATGTTATTTTGATATAAAATTAATATCATCTGAGGGTTACAGAGGATGATATTCCTATGATGTCATTTAGAAGAAGGTATGGGAATTATGAGTATCTTTTTATTTCATTTGGACTTACTAACATTCTTTTGGTGTTTATTTCTTTGATTAATCAAATAATCCATCAATTATTGGATTCATTTATTAAATTATTTGTGGATGATATTACTATTTATTCTAGATCAAAATAGTATCACGGTGGGAAAATGAATATCATTATTAGATTCTAGAGAGAACATATTCTATATGAAATGTTATCCAAATTCTAGTTCGGGATTCAAGAAGTGAAACTTCTAGGCCATATTATCTTTGATAAGGGATTATTAGTGAATTTTAAAAAAAAAATCATGTAGTGATGCCTTGGGTGAGTCCAAGAAATGTATTCAATACTCAAAGTTTCTTAATATTGATTGGTTATTATATTTTAATTCATTGGGTATTCTCCAAGAATGCATCCTCTATGATAGATTTAACTCTAAAGGGTGTGAATTTTATTTTGGGAAATAAGTTCCATATATCATATGTGGAGTTGAATTTTATATTGAATTTAGATCCATTTTTTATCCTTCCTGAGTTGGGTGTTGTTTATAATGTTTACTCTGATGCCTTAATTATGTTTTTTGGTTGTTTTTTTATACAGGGGATATGTGATATAGCATAGGGATCATGTCTGTTATGACCGTTGAGCATAAGTATCCCATTCAGGATATATAGTTGGATGTAGTTATGATTTCAGATAATACATGGAATTACTACCTCTTTTTGGGGTTATATTCAATGTTTTAGACCATAATAATTTGAAATATATCTTCACTTTACATATCCAAATTAGAGAAAAAAATTCTAGGTGGAATACCTTGTAGAAATATTCTTTT
Organism: Viscum album; assembly: GCA_963277665.1. Lineage (NCBI taxonomy): Eukaryota > Viridiplantae > Streptophyta > Magnoliopsida > Santalales > Viscaceae > Viscum > Viscum album. The sequence continues at coordinate 1,325,341,820 of OY728160.1, forward strand.
GATATTTTTTAGACCCCTAGAAAATGGAAAAAGGATTCCATTTCATTGGAAATAAAGTTACCAACTCATGTGTTAACAGATTAGTGGAAGAGTGGTGCTTGATGAAATTTTCAATAGAGTTGGACTCAGATGAAGGAAGAGAGGATATGTCAGTATTCCAATATTATTCATGTAATGGGTTAGTTATGGATGATAATATTTACCTTGGTAAGGATAAGGATACAAAGTATTACTATATTTTTAGGATTATTTATGGTTGATATACCTTGGGTGAGTGGTCTCAATCACCTGATGGAGTCTTTCAATTTTGTGATAAGATGGTTGATCTGATAGGCTTGAGGACGGAGTTGATGGATAATGGAAAACAATCATGTTGATTTATGAAACATAGATCTTACAAGATGTACCATGAATTGAGATATTTGTTATAGTGGTTGGGGATGAGATGGTCAATTGTGGGTTTTATGTCTCAGTGCCTCACATGTCATAGAATTATGGTAACACATTAGAGGCATGTTGGGTTTCATGAACTATTCTCTATTCAATTATTGAAATGAGAAGATATAGGTATGTTATTTGTTATTGGGATACCTTATAATACTATTATTAAATATGTGATCTGGGTGATTATTGATTGACTCATGAAATAAATGAAATTACTACCTATCAAGGAGTTGATAAAGGTTGAGGACCTTGGGAACATGTATGTGAAAAATATTTGTATACATCATGACATTTTAGCTACTATAATTTCTAATAGGGACCCTTACTTCATGTCCATGTTTTGAATGGATTACCAGAAATAATGAATTCTCAGTTAATATTGATAAATAATTACCATCCTTATAAATATGTACATATTGATAGTGAAATCAATATTCTTGAAGACATGATCTGACCATGTGTACTTGAATTTAGTGGATCGTGAGAGAAAAAATTATTATTGGTTTAATTTTACTATAAAAATAGTTATGAGTATTTGATATCGATGGATCAATTTGAGAAATTATATGGGAGTCCATGTAGATTAAATCATTATTGGGATGTGGTTCATGAATGGTCCTTGGATAGACTGGGAATAATTTTAAAGATGAAAAATAATGTGAAATTGATCAAGAATAGATTTGTGATAGCTTAGAGTCGTTAGAAATCATATTCCAATCAGATTCATAATCCACTGGACTTTGAGCTTGGTGATTATGGTTATCTTATAATTTAACCTTGATTGGTACATAGATATTTTTGGAAGCATGGTAAGATAACACCTTTTTATGTTTTCCCATATATGATTGTTATGTGACTCGTGAAGGTATATTATCAATTAGACACACCTAATCATTTTATTTATATCAATAACATGTTCTATGTTTCCCAACTGAATAAGTAACACCTAAATATATCCTGTTTGATCAAGTGAAAGGATATTGAGATTAAAATTGACACCATAGTGGTTAAAAAAACCTATTCAAATAGTAGAGAAACAGTATTATGTTCTACATGGATATACAATCCCATTGGTTCGAGTGAGATTCCATTATGGTAGAGAAAACCATGTGACATGGGGAATAAGGTCTTGATAATTAATAAATGACCTTATCTATTCATGAATTTTTTATCTTGAGGCTTCATAGGGAAAAATTCTGTTATGGTGGGAGTAATTATCAGACCTTGTTATGTACAATCATATTCAATGCCCATATTTTATGATTTTTAATTTTGGGTCATCCATAAGTTAGGAAATGGTTTTTGGGTATTTCATTGAAGTAAGAGGATACTAGCTATCATATTATCATTTTATGAACAAATAAATATCTAGAAATTCCACCGGACATACGGTGGGTGTCCAACAACCCACCGGTGGAGGTGTTGAAGGTTTAAGATCTTTTCATGTACCCATTAGACAGATAGTGGGATTCCATCAGCCAACCAATTGAATGATAGTAGGGGAAGTCATACTTCTTTCTGCCACCAAGAAACCAGTGGGTTATCAGTGGCCATGCGGTGGATCATCGACCAAATGGTGAGGTCAAGTGGCTCACAAGTTCTATTCCTAGGTATGGAGATTAGCAAGTGGCCAAAATTTCATTTAGTATGAAATTAATTTTAACCTCTTATAATTCAACTGATACAACCCCATTCATATTTATATTTTTTATGATCTACTTGTGAATGAATTTTTATTTATCCCTTATAATTTTGGAAAATATTAATTATAAATGGAATATTGGATCTTTGTTGGGTGTAATCCGATAAATTGGATCCTTTTCGACCTATTTTCTTATATTTTTATCAATGTGATTAATGAATTTTTAGAATAGATCATTGGATCTAGTATGGACATAGATAATTGAATAATTATTCCCTATATCAAGGATATATATGATGTAATCTCATCAACTATCATCATTGGTAAAAAATAAATGGTTTTTTCTTTATTCTTAATATAGGTGTATCTATTATATGTTCCATCCCTTGGTGATCTTCATGTTCTAATAATTAATTCCTTTGTTTTGATTTATGACATTGAATATTGAAAATGGATTTGATATTTGGTTTCAATCCATAGTGTCTCAAAAAAGTTTTCTTTGAAAATCCGAAATATGGTTATGATAAGTCAAATAAAATGCATCAAAGATGAAGTTGAAATGATAGTGTTTTTATCAAGCATGGATGTTTTGTGGAATCATTATAGAAAATGTTTTATGAAAATGTAAGAATTTATTTGAAATAAAATTTTCATGTAAAATGTATTCTAAAAGATAATTTGGTTTTCCATGAATGTAATATTGATGTAATAGAACATTACGAAACCTTGGTGTATGGAAAAAACAAGACATATACAAGCCTTAGTGGAGTTAGTTATCCCATGGGGAGTTTCTTATGATTATAAAGATGCATGTGGATATCGTTTCTGGGGAACTGAGGTTCCCATAAAATAGTATTCACTAATGTAGGCTAGTGTCTTACGTTTTTCTTAGTTTTATATAGCATCATGTCATGGATTACCATTATTTAATTATGGGAAACATACATGATAGTTTATTGATATAATTATTTTACCACTTGATCTTCATATGAATATTTATCCTTGAAAACTATTTATTCAATCTTCTTATTCCTCATTGGTATTAGTTATATCATATCTTATTTCATATGAAAAATTGAATGCTTTTGAAAAGGAAACCAAATGACTTTTTTATATGGAAAATGATTTCATTTGAATTTATTTATAAATTTTTTTATGAAAAAACTAACATATTCATATGGATATGTATTGTATAAATTCTTTGGGGGTCCTAAAAAGATTTAGTTTACACACTATACATTTTTATTTGTGAAATTGTATTGTTAGTTTTGTAGTATATATTTAAATGGAAGAGAATCTTGTAGAAGATGAGTTTCCAAGATTATGTTTCCATTATATTGGGTTGGGAAGGTGGTGATATATGGTCACCAGAATATGGATCAATGGGTTGCATTAGGTTCCATGTCGTTGTTATTTTAGTTTTTTGTTTAGACCTTGTTTTTCCAATGTTGGATTTTACCTTTTTGGCTTTGTATTTTGACATATAAGGTATTTAAAAATATTATGTGATAATATGATTGGTTTTATCATATAATATATCTATTGGAGTGAAAAATCGTTTCTATATATCTTTTTATGATACCATATTTCTTCTCTCTATCTCGTGGTGACTGGGAACATGCTTCAGGCATTACGACTAGCCAATTCATGAGACATTATTGGTTGACTCGGGTAGGTTTATTAGATTTCCATTGTCCTATATTCGAAAGCATGTTTTATGATAATATTTTAATAATGGGGTTATTCAATAATGGTGTTTTTAAATATTAAAAAGGTTTTTCCTTTAAATATTTTATGCTTCATCTTTCACATCTAGAATTTTTCATTTAAAAGATATAATTTATTTTTATTAAGAATGACATAGAAATGTGAGGACACAATTTCTTTAAATAGGGTAGAGTGTAACACTCCAATATTTTAGAATTTATTTTTTCTTATGTAATATATTTAATTACATGTTTTATACAAAACATTGTGCTTAATCATACCATATTATACTCTAAAAATATCATTATTTAAATGCGACTCTTATAATATATTCATTAGTCTGGAAGGTTTGAATAGGAATAACCATATTATGAAATATATGTATAATTTTTTTCCTTAATGTAATGAAAAATAAATCTTAAATTTATTAAAATTTATTGGAAATGAAGATAAAATCTTTTGAAGGTAAAGGGGTTGTTTTTCACAAAATTGTTTTTATATGAGAAATGTACTTTCATCTTATAGATTAAATTAACCACTATTGATAAATGGTTATAAAAATCGAGATATATTATATCTTCAATTTAATCAATTAAAATTATGAACATTATGATTAATAAAAATTAAATTACAATAAATTCATTTTATGCTTCAAAATACATTTCCTTCAAAAATGGGGTTTATTGCATTTTTTTAAATGAATGTAACAATTAATTTCAAAAAAATATAAAAAAATTATTTAAAAATGATATGATTTTTAAAATAATATTTTATTAATAGCCTTAGTATTTTTTTTGTTCTTATGGGAAATGATGATTTTTGAGTGAATAGTGTACATGTCAATTTTTTAAAAAACTAATATTTTTTTAATAAAGTAATATAAATGTCCCATTTATTTTTTATTTGGTAATAAATTAACATATTTCTAATTAAATTATATATATTATAATTATTCATTAATGAATTGGGATCATATTTAATTTTGGTATAAGATCATTTTTAGGCTTAAAAACTCATTCTAATAAAATTATTTTTTAATTGCATTTTACCCATTTATATTAATATTACGTTTTTTCACTTATAGAAATTTAATCTTTAAAAATGGATTCCTTATTTACAATATGAATTTCAATTGATTTAAATAGTTAATTTTTATTTTTTGTGTTTATGAATAGTACTCATGGTAGAAATTTTTGCATCAGTACGGGTAAAACTCCAAAATAGTGTTAAAACTATTTGAGAAGGCCAAAAAATCTTCCTAAAACATGAATTTATTTTCTTTGCTAAGTTTTTTATACCATAAACTTTATAATTATAAAATTTGGTGTTTTAATGTTATTTTTCATTGATTAAAACCTGTATATTATTTTGTGTATAAGATAATTAAAAAAATGTCACTCTATTGATTTTAAATTATCATATATGATTTCATTGGGAAAAAATTATGAATGAATAAAAATATTATTTTTAACATTAATAATATATTTTTATAGAAATAATTAATTTTTAACCTATAACAAAGTTATAATTACATTAAACATGTACACAACACCGATATAATGTTTACGTATATAGTAGATAAATCAAGGTAAATGATTTTATAAATGAACAAAAATTTATATGTTTTGGTTTAATTATATTATTTCACGAATTTAATAGGTAATTATAAATTATAATTATTAGTAAATGTGTTTATATTCAAATTTATTTTTTTTCTTTGAAGTTGAATTAAATGAATAGACCCTAAATTGACTTTAAGTATATTTTATGAAAAAATATATTTAATTAATAGATTTATAAATAAAAAAGATCAAATAGGATATGTGGGATGATAAATGGTAAAAAAATTAATCCATGGACTATTTTTAGAACCATTTCCATCTTTAATTTAAATTTCAAATTCTTAAAATGTGAAAAAAAAATTACTATGGTTAAGGTTAAAATGGTTTGCGAAGGGGTTAAAAAAATTCAAGGATTAAAATGATGTTTAAAGTGTATAAATTTTATTTGTTGAAGTTATTTTTTAATCATAATGTATTAAATTTTAAATTATGGTCATTTTGTGCCACTTTCAAACAAAAATGACATATTATTATTTAATTATTTTAAGTTACTCTATATGTGTCCATCCCTTCACTTATAAAAGAGAACCTCTTATCCTCCCTTATTCACAAAAATTGAGAACCATAGCTCATCGAGTGGCTACTAAAAAACCTTTATATATTCCTTAACATCATTATTGATCATTTTTATTCTCTTTTTTTTTCATCCTATTAAGGATTAAGGTGTAAGGTAAATGAGGCCTTTTAATAGAGGTAATAATAGTTATTGACTATTTCAATGTTTATTTTCATCTAATATTTCTTCTAAATATGTTTCATATATAAAAACATAATAAATATAGTATCATAAATATATTAAGATTTTAGTATTATAATGGTAGAACCAATTTTCATCTACTTTCAATCAAATGGGAAATGATGGTATCACTCTTGCACACATGTGGACTACCGCCACTAAGCAACTATCTGATTCATTTTCAGTCACCATCATTCATGGTTGGTTATTTTTAATGTATTTAATATTTATGTATTATATTTATGAAATAATTTTTATTCTAAAATTATAATATATTATCAACATTATTACCTTCTCATCTGTTTATAAATAATAACAGTTTCATGTGCCTATGTGTACTTCCACCTCTACGAGAAATGATATTTTTCCGTTATTAATTAATTGGATTTTAATAAGCTTATATTTAATAAATATATATAATATTAATTATATAATAATTATTTTTTAAAAAAATAGTTTTTATTTACCATTATTTCATTTAATTCATCAAAAAGTGGAAACATCACTAATGTGTATGTATAGACCACCATCTTCATAAAGTGATGTTATTCATTTTTCATCACATATTTATATGAATAAAAAAATATTATATACTAATTAAATGTGAAAATTTTGGAATGAATGTGGTTATGAATATTAATGAACCATTATTAAGATTTATATACCAAAACTACAAAATCGTAACTTACATGAAGAATGAAACATTTAACACTCAAAACACAATGATTGTAATGGGGAATTATTAATAAATATGTGATGAAATGTTATAAGTGGATTATATATGATATTATAAGTATATATGTGGTTTTGGTGTATAGGTATAATAAATTTAAATTTAATATAAAAGAGTTTAAATGTACTTACTAGTGAATTAAAATAAGAGGTAAGGGGTTTCATAACTCAATTAATTTTTATTTGGTTATATTACATATTCATTTACTATGTTACACAAATATTATGTGTGTAATTACATAAAATTATTTTTTTTACACCTTTTTTATGTGGGTTTAAATTTTTTTGGAATAATCACTTATTTTATTAAATCTTTCTTTAATCTTATAACTTTTTTAATGTTTTATCATCTAAAATTCGTTTTTTTATACATATGAAATATTAAAAACATGTTTCTTTCATGTGGTGTATGTTATTCCTATTTGATATGTTATATAATGAATATATTTATATTCTTGTAATTTAATGTTTATTTTAATTTTTTTCTTTCGTATGGATTATGATTAAAAATTTACCAAGGGGGTAAGGGTTTATTTAATAATCATATCATTTTTTAGAATTATTTATTATTATGTTTCTATCGAGGGAATTATATTATCTTTATTTCATAAACCACTCCTATTTTTTCTCCTATGGATATTTATATAAATTAAAAAAATTCCATTAATTTTATTTCCTCTAAACTAAAGATTATAAAAAATATTGTTTTTAGGGAAAATCGACATCATTTTTTTATATTATTGAGAATATTTTTCTTACATGTTTATATTTTCATTAAATTTATTTTTAGAATAATTTTGCTATTCTATAATGATTGATTAATTTTATTTTTACCCATTTTCTAAATTTAATTAAAAAAAATAAATGGAATCATTTTTCATTTTTCAAATGAGGACATTTTTTAAGAAAATTTTGAATTGAATAATTGTTTTAATGTTTTCTTCATGAATTAATTTTACATTAATCGAGACTATTGTTTATATTGGATATTTATTTATATGTTTCAATGTTTATTTTCAAAGAAAACAATTTTCTTAATATTCTAGAAAATTTTATATTTTAAATGATTTGTTTCAAAATTAAATTTTATTTTCCTCATGAAATGATCTATTGATAATTTTAAAGTATTTTTACCTATTTCAATATGATTTTATGAATATAATGCTTTAATAGATATATAATCAAATGATACCACCCACAACATTACAATGAATGGATTATGATTATGTTGTTATACTTATTGACTGTGGAAAATAATATAATTTCTTATGCTAATTTTCCAATTTGAATTTTTATGTCGATTTCGTATTGACTTGTTTTTCTTTTCCTTAATATAATGGATAAATTGAACATAGTAAGTGATAGGAAGAAACAATTATATAAACATAATATATTGGTATGTTTAATGAGATAAACTCATTTGGGTATTTGCTATATTCTATTCCTATTAATATATGATTTAATGTAATGAGGTCTCGGAAATAATATTATGATGTCCAACATTATAAAACCCATAATTTTGAAATAAATTATTGTTATCCAGGTAATTATTTATGTTGTTATTTCATCCAAATATATGTTTAACTTTTATAACATTAGTTATGTGATATATTTTATTATTATTTGGCACTTCCATATTATTCATTATATATATATATTCAATGCTAGATTATATTATATTATTCACCTTACTAAGTATATAATATATCCCTTTATTAAATTTTCCTTTCACCAAGATACCAATAAGTTTGAATATGTTCTCCCATGACTATTATACTATTATATCCTTTAGGATGTAATTCCTTGTATCTTATTCCAATATACTAAAATAACCACTTGATTTAATTTAATGGAGTCATATATTTATGATGTTCTTGTCTCAAATATAATTTCATGAGACAAATTCTTATTGTGCACCCTGAAATCTTTAATATTCTTTGATTACTAAATAATGAATTTATTTTATTATATTATTATAATTCACATGTTTTTATGATCCATATATCATTATTCATTTATATGGCCTTATATTCAAAGGATACAAATGTTTTATGTGGGTTTTCTTACTCAACATCCTTCCATTGAGTTACAATATTTTATATTGAACTCTATAATTCTGAATTTTTGTTATTCTTCCTAATGAATATGTTATAATTTATTTCTTTATTATTTTTTTAGTGGTTTATTATTATTACATATGAACTCATCATCAATGGACTCTCACTCCTAGAGGGTTTCTTTTACTCATTTTCAAATCTAAGAGATATGTTCAATTTTTCCCATATTGTTTTTATATGGTTTAAAAACTACGCATTAGATATATTATATTGGGAATTATCTTATATTTATAGTATTTTGTGTTGTATTTTAATACCTCACTTAAAATAGTTTTTTATTGAAATGTTATTCAAAATGTAATTAGTTCATTTCAAAACTTATTTTTTATATCAATATTATATTTTAAAGATAATCCATAAGGGGAATTTGTATCCTTTCTAAAACCACTCATTATTTTCATTAGATATTCATGTGGTTTTACATGTCCCATCTACATTTCATTTACCATTGAATAATTTTTTTCTTGAATGGTATCTTTTAAGTGAAACCAACCCCTTTTTTTCTGATTGGTCAGTAACCTCCCTTTTCCATGTCCATATTAATTTGATTCTTTTGAAAATTTCTTTATCTCTACCTTAATAATTGATTATGGAAATTTTCTAATACATTACATTCTATAAATAGTTTTAAATATATTTTTTTAATTTTTTTATAATGGGTTTTATTCTTCAAAGTTTGAAAATCTTGTATTTTTAATATTTTACTTGTTAACATAGAATTTCATAGCCTTTTTTGTTTTATATTTAACATTCCTTATATTATTTAATGGTATCCAAAATAAATTATTCTTCTACTTGTTTTGAAAAAAAAATTATTTTAAAATGTTTTCAAAGGATCTGGATATTTATTTTTACCACTTTTTTTTTATAAAACCCATTAAATTGTCTTTTTCACATATATTATTATTATTTGAAATATCTTATACTTGGTCATGTAAATTATTAAAATGAAACCATCCACCTTCTATCTCTTCATAGATTATATTATATGCTTTTAATTTGAAGGAATGATCCAACACTGCCTTATTCTAAGCCAATCATCATCTATTATTTAGCATTATTTTTCTTTTAATGGTTTCCAATGCGAAAAAAATATATTTCATTCCTAAAATTTATGTGTGTTTACCATGATTCCATATATTTATTGATGTGGAAAAATTATGACCATAAACATATCCAGTTTATCTATATGGTGTAAATACCATATGATTTATTATCTCAATCGAATGGAATTTATCTAAAAATATACTTAATTTCATTGAATAAAGATTTATTTTCAATGGGTTTATCATGTTATGATTATTTATGGAATTATGAAAGATTACATTATGTGATTTAATTTGAAATGTATATGAAATCATTTTTTATGGGTATTTATGATGTGTTGAATGAAACAAAATTTCTATTCATGGGTTCATTGTAAAATAATGAATGAATGATTTCATGTGGCACACATAACAATAGATGAATTATATATGGGGTCTTATATCACCCTCAAATACATTGGTTAATATTTTATATCTCATGTGATAAGTATTCTAAATTACATTACACATTCCTGTAATAATGGGAACTGATAGTGTGTCTCACAAAATTAATTTTTCCTTATTAAAATGTCTATGCCAAATTTATGAGATGCCATATTTTTATACTTATTCTTTAGACTACAATATGGTTTCATGACTCATGATTAATTTTCAATTCATTCCTTATTTTATTCCATTCCATAATCCATGACTCATGTTTTTTTATTGAATCTTTGTTGGGAATTATTTTCTTATGTGTCACGACTATAACCATAGGCTTATATTATGATCAAATGTGATCATCGATTTTTACCACATATGTTTACCCTGACTGAGTGTTTGATATCATCGTTTCTTATGTTTTCATTTTCTCTGGGATATGAGTGGAATAATTATGTATCATTTACCTAGAATATCAACATGTTCAATGAATTTATAGAGGATTTTTAAGAACCATTTTGGATTGAATAGTTTCTTATATAGTAAAAAAAAATCCATTTTGTACACAAATAATGGGTTCTAGTAGTAAAATATTTGTCCAAGCCTTTAAAAACTCAAAACTAAAAATAATATTAGAATGTAGTAATGATATTATTTTATAATTTTTCTTGTAATAGTGTATTTTTATCAATTAAAGTGTGAAATGTTCAATTTTGTGTCTATATTTTGGAGTGTGGGATTAGGATAACCTCATTTCGTATAAAAGGAGAGTTGATATAACATTATAGGTCTGGATGTAATTTATTATTGATGAATTATGAATTGAAAAGTTTATTAGGATTTTATTGGTTATGATTTATCATAGTTTAAAAGGAATAAATAAACCTTTAGGTTGGTTATATTTAATATTTTATGTTTTTTTGGATTAGGATAAGATATATTAATGGGAAACCTTATGGATATTTCTATGCGATATGTCTAGATATAACATAACATAATGATGTTTTGATAAAATTTTGATTACATAGTTTTACCAGTAATTTCAACCCATTATGGATATTGTAAAGTGGATACCACTTTATAAAAGATAATCCTAGGGGTAATCACCCTGAAAAATGATGGTTTAGTATCAATATAATGTTCACTTTGGTGTGTGATGTGTTTTCTTAAGACTATAATCTTGGTTATACACTACTATCAGATATAATTTAGTCTATCAAACTCACTTAACAATATATTACAAAGGATTCTTTATGTATAGTAATTTAGTTAAAAAGTATAGGGGAAACCAACCTAATGAATTATAGATTATTCCAAGACTTATTTAGGTTAAATTAAAAGCTAATTTAATGGTTTAAAAGAGTAAAACGTGTCATTTATTATTTTTTTCATTAGATAATTTTTTTATGATATCAACTAGTCGTCACTCATGCCAACTCCTTTTGTTTTTGGTAATGGATGAAGAGAGAATGAACTACATTAACAATGGATTCAAATAACAATGTTTATAGTTTATCAATGAGTAACATAGTGACAGAAGAGATGGATAGAGAAATCCTAGGATTATTCCAAAATAATTATAAATAAAAATGATTTAAAATGTGAACATAGTTAATATACCAAACCCACAAAATAAGAGAATAATTTATTCTCATGGAAGATCAAGTAAAAAAGATGATTACGGAAAGAAGATGTAATTCCCTTTGTTTCCAAAATGTGGGAAGAGGCACCTAGGGGAATTCCTCACATGTACAATTAGATGTTTTATATGTGGTTACATAAGGAATTAATAAATAAAATATTCAGGAAAATGAAATATTTTAGTTAATAAAGTATCATAAAGTACCATATATATTTCATTTTTTAAAATGTGAAATATATGGTTAGTGTCCTTGTAAATGTTGTAATCCAAGTTCATAAAATGATGAAAAGAATCAGTAGCATCCATGAAAAGAGAATTATAATGAAACTAAAACTATAGAATTGAGTTACAATGATGATGCAGAGTGAGGAACAATGGTCGTCCACTCATTAACTGTGAGTGTTTTATATTATTCATGTTATAAAAACTTCATTCTACCTAGAATGTTATAATGAAATATTAAATCACCACCCAAATAACTAGATATCTTTCTATAAATAAAAACTCCACATAGTATAATTATTGTATCCCAAGCTCATATCTCTTCATTGAGAATTTTTTTCCATTCTATCTATAAAATCATATTATCCTTCCTTTAGTCAAATATGATATTGTATTGGTCATGGATTAACTCTCTCTATAAAGAGACCATGATAATTTAAAATATATTAAAAAAACATTTACAAAATACTATATCATACCATATTCACCAATTGGTATGCGGTTGATTATAAAATATCTATATAAAATCACACCTAATATATCAGTCTTAACACTGAATCATGAGGGGTACATAGCTAAAACCATTATACAGAAACGTAATATCAGTGATATGCCTATTATTAGGGAAAATACGAGTTCACTATTTGTACCTAGGTTATTAATGATGAATCCTCACATGAAATAAAATATTGAGTCATGTGTATCATTTAAATACCCTTATCTATTTTCTTTATGGACTAATATTTAATATTTGAAGGATTTAATTTTTTTGTGGTGGGGGGGGGAAGAATGTAACGACCTATGATTTTAATGTATAAATATTTTCCCTTAAATAAATATTGTGTTAGAAGATTTTTTTGATGAACCACCAAATTCAAATGAGCTGAAACATTTTAGATTAATACTATTATGAAGTTTTATGAATAATAAATAAACTAGTAAATATAAAAATTCTAATTAATTATAAATTCATAAAAAATTAGATATGAACACTTAATTATTAAAATGTGAATTTTTCTATAAAAATTGTTTTCTTTATAAATTTAATTTTAATTTTAAATATAAATTTATAGAATTTATATTTTAACGTACATAAAATGAACACAAATTTATAATTCCTCATACCAAAATTGATTAAGTATGAATTTTTTATATTTATCTATGATAATCGAATTTTAGATGAATAGTGAATAATATAATTTATTAACAGATCAATTTATTTTAGTACGTTATTCATATATAAGAAGGACCTATAATTTTTTAAAACCTATTAATTATTGAAATATTGATTTATGGAATAATGTTATAAAATTTAACAGTAGAATTTAAAAATTTATAAAATATATGTTTGACCTTATAAAAAATGTAATATTTTAATTCTAATGTAAATTTTTTAATCTTTTTATTTTATTTAATTAATTTATTTTTAAATTTATTTTTAAATCTATTTTTTGGAATATTTGAAAGCTACATACCTTTTTTATAGAAAACAATTTATTTCATGATAATTGATAACGTTGATAACTATATCTTAAAAATATGTTTTAAGCTTGAAAACACACCATTTCAAAAGAATCTTTTTTACAAGATATGATCATTTATTTTAAAATTAATATTTCCAAATGATATAAATTTTATTTCAAAAAAATTATTTTAATATTATTACTTAACAGTTTCAAATTACATTAAAATAAATATTTTTTATTTTTTTTATTAAAATTATCAAAAAGGTTGAACATTAATTATCCAAATAAAATAAAAAATGGTAAAAATTGATTTACTAAGAAAATATATCTAAAAATGTACTAATTTTTTTCAAATGGATTGTTCAGGTGTTTATCAACAAAAAATGACCTCTAATTATACATTTTTCACTTTTTGAGCTTTTTATCCATGAATAATAACATTATATTATTGAAAATTTATTGGCTGCCTCTAAAATATCCCTCATATTCACCTCTAAAAGCGTATCCTTCCGAAACGACATTTACTATACCATATAATTTCATTATAAAATTCTACCATATTTTTATATAGAACCCTATCCCATATCTTTATTTCTATTTTCACCATTAGTTATCTTAAGGCCACTTTTTTCAAAGAGTTTTCAAAGGAGAAAACTGAAGCTCTCGATGTAAGTATTGCCTCCTCATTAATCATTTAATATTAATATTTCTCTTACAAAACATTTACAAAAAACAATATAATTAATTTAATATAATTAAATTAGTAATATATACTTATATTAAATTTATAAGAATTAATTATTTATTTACAAAAAATAATAAAAAGAATATAATATTGATTGTGTGTGTGTGCGGACTACCTTCCCCGAAAATAAATATCATCCATTTTTCATAACCACCTATAATTGTTAGTTATAATGAAGGAATTTATGAATAAAAATGATATATAAAATTTATTAATTATTCAGAAATTAAAAATTAATATTTACCTTAATTCCATCGTATTCATTGAAAAATTGAAATGTCTTCACGTGTATGTACGGACTACCACCTCCATGAACGGCATGTATTATTTTTCACAAAACACATAAAATGAAAATTCCTAAAAGTGGAATTAAATAAATAATATAATATTAATAACATTATTATTGTTATAAAATTATTAACCATTACCTACCTTTCAATCATTGTATGAAAAAAATGAAAACGTCTTATGTGCATTCCTGTAGACTACCGCCTCCATGAAAGTAATATATTTCATCTTTCATATATTATTTTTTTTATTTATAAAAATCATTCAAAATTTTAGTAAAAACATTAATAATAGATAAATAATTTAATCATGATAATTTAATTATGATATTATATATAAATTTCCCCATAATCATAATTATACATTAATTATACAGTGTTTATGTTTTTTCCATTTGTACTAACTATATGAACAACACTATAAAATTCTATCAAGGAAGAATATGGAATGATAAATAAAAATATTATTTTTTTTATTAATAAAATAATTATTTTATATGGTTCTAAGAAGATTAACAATTTTTAAAATGTTATCATTGAACGCTAATATTACCGAAATAATATGACACCAATTTCATTTTCATTCAACATAACTAAAAAATTATGGATTGAGATATGAGATTAATAAATGAACATAACATTTCAATCTATGTAACTTAAATAATATAAAAAATATTAACTTTTTATAAAATAATGAATATCAAAATTGACATCATCAACCATGTATGGAGTAATTAATGTTACTAACACCAGATGGTACAAATAAGCAATAATAAACTAATATATTCATAAAATAAAATCATAACTATGGTATATAATAGTTAATTTATATGAATAATTTTATAAAATGGAATATTATGATAATTTTGTTCTTTTATAAGTGGTTATATCACATTAAAATAAGTAAGGAAAACAAGGTAAGGGGTTTTTGTCTCAAATTTAATTTCTTGAGACATATTTATTATTATGTACCATCAAATATTTAATAAGTTTTGGTTACTGCATAATGAATTAATTTTTCCATATTATCTTTATTAATGTTGTTCCATATCCATATTGTGTTATTTATTACATTGTCCTTCTATTCAAAAGATGCCAAGGTTGTAAGGGTTTTTAACTCAATTTCCTTCCTTTGTGTTAGAAGATTTCATATTGAACTATATTATTCGAAGTTTCATTTATTCTACCAAATGAATAATTTATAATGTATTTCCTTCTCACTTTATTCAGTTTTAAAATTCTTTCTTACAACCTAAATATCAAATGCCTCTTACCTCAATGATTATTATTCTTATAAGGGTTTATTTGTCTCATTATAAAATCCTTGATAAATATTTTATTTTGTTAACAATATTTTTATACGGTGTATAGACTATGAATTTGAGATGTTATATCATGAATTATATTTTATTCATGGCCTTTTGTATTCAATTTCAAACCCTCACGATAAATGAATTTTTATTAAAATGTTACTCAAATCGCAAGGGTTTCATTCCCAGTATTATTTACAAATCAAGAATGTTTTTGAAAGATATTACATTAGGGGAATTTTTATTATTTATAAAAACCCTAATAATTTTCAATTTATATTCATGGGGTTTTATATTTCCACTAAAAATTTTAATTCCCACTGACTTATATTTTACCCTAAGGGTTTCTTATAAGTGAGACCTACATCATCTCTTCATATTAGTGAGAAAACCTCCCTTTTCCATGCCTGTATTCATTAGATATTTCTAAAATGTCCTTATCTACAAATAAATAATTTATAAAGGTCATTTTATACTACTTTATCTTCTTTTAATATCATTAATGAAAATTTCAATTTTATCATATGGTATTTTTTTTATGGAAGTGTGAACAATATCTATTTATAATTTTTTCCTTGTTTACATATCTTTTATCCACCTTTATTGTTTAATATGTAACATTATATATATTTTTTCATGGTTTTTAATGGAAATTATTCTTCTCATATTTTTATAAAAAAAATTAATTTTTTTCAAAAGATTATTTATATTTCATATTTCCAAATTGTTTTTTTGTAAAATTTGTAAAAAATATTTTTCATCCATGTCACTTTTCTTTAACATATCTTATACTTTATCTATAAAATTATTTAAATGAAAATATACACCTTAAATATTTGGACTCTTATGTTATATCATTCTATTTTGGACGAATGATCCAACATTTCCTTTTTATTGACTAATTGTATTCTGTGTATAATCATAAATTTGATCCCAAATTGTTCCTTAATGAAAAAACTATAATTCTTTCTTATTAATGAAGGGTGTTAACCTAGATTCATACAAAAATTTATTTTGAGAGATTATTGACTTAACCGCATACCCATTAATGATACAGTATATATACAATATGATATATTATCTTAAATAAATGGTATTTACATATAATGATACTTTTTTTCATTATATACCAATTTATTTTCCATTTGAAAACTATATGAATCGTATTTTATTTCAATTGATTTTTATAATTGGATGATTGAAACCCAATTTACCTCTATGTGTTATTTGTGAAATATTAAATGATTGATTTAATGTGGAACATGTATGTATGGATGAATAATGTGTGGGGTCCTATATCACCCTCCAATGAATTGGTTAAATGTTTATATCTCATGAGATAAGTATTCATGTGAACATTTTACTTTCTCATACGCATGAACAGTAACAGTGTGGCTCAAAAGTGTAATTTTTACCTATAATAATGTTTATCCCATATTTTAAATATTAAACGATTAATTATTATTATTATTATAATGTTATGTTATCATGGATCATGTTTAATGGTTAATGTTTTCACATTCTTCTGATTCGTTCTTTATGTTATTCCATGACATAATCCATTATTCATATTTTATGATCTATGATTTGTTGGGTATAATTTTGTTATGTTTCTTTAATATAAAACATGAACATCTTATACTCAATTATAATCATTTATTATTATCACTTTTTAACTTTACAGAGAATTTGATATCACCCCTTATTATGTGTCTATTTTCCACAGTTTATGAAAGGAGGTATTATTAATTATTTATCTAAAAAATATTCTGGTTTTGAGAAATTATGGTGGATATAAATAATTCATTTTGGATTATGTATTTTATTATATAGTGGAAAAAATGGGCGTTTGACATTAAAAAAAATGGTTTCTACAAGTTAAATATTTATCCTAAATCATTAGAACTATAATCCTAAAAGTTTCATTGGAGTGTAATTGTTATATTCTATGAGAAGAACATTAGGGATGTGGATATTCATCAAATCCAGTTTGTGAATTCTATGTTTTCAGCACTATATATATTTTTTGGGTCTTGGGGATATATTGTGAATATTCGTAAATACTTGAGAAAGTAAATGGGTGAAATTATTTTGAAAATAAAAACTTTATTAGAATTTCCAATCGTTGATTTATTAAGGTGGAATGGAATTCACTTAAAATATTTAACTAGTTTCTTGAGAAAAAAACAATGAATTGTGTGTGGGAGAATTTTATGTCATTTTATGTTAATAAATGTTCCCCATATCTATTTTTTAGCAACCCGACCCAGGTTCCACATACCGGTTCCCTTAGCTGGTTGGTCACATGACCTCAGGCACACCTCCCCATATGCCAGAGGCTACTGACTAATTGTGAGGGTCTAATATATATCATGGGGATACTGTAACCTCTTTATCAATAAAGAAAATAGAGGAAATAAAATAATCAATATCCAAATGATAATAAACAATAACCAGAATAATACCAAAACCAATACAGACCAGTACCACATGATAACCCGAAACAGGAGAACAATATTGAATCTAAAGTAGGAGATTTTTCATTCCATATATGTGTAAATTTTCAATGTGAAAAAACAAAATAAATAAACAATAAAAACACCCTGAGAAGGTCCCGACACCATTTCTGGTCCACTAATCCATGCTCTATCCCAACATAGCCATCAAACATATGGCTCTTTCCCTTATCATGTCTATGAAACATAAAGTATATTAATTTACTGATATTTAATCCTGACAACAGTGTGATTACAACTCATTAGTCCACTAAAAATGAGTTCTAAAAAATATCCACTATATAATAGTGAATTATGTTGTATAATTAAAAAGGTACAATAAATACATTAAATATATTTCACATTAAATCATTCTTTATTTAACCACATAAAAACCTAGGTTCATGATGACACTCGAACCAACAATACCTTCTTCATCCCATGTAAGAGTGTAAATCGTACAACATAAGGAATTAAAATTCATTATATCATAGTATTTTACTATTAATTTAAGTATAATTTCATAACACGACTACATGGATCACTAGTCTAATGCCAATATCACATGGCCTAGAACATCATGTCTAGAACCCTATGGGTATTTGGAGAGTCAGCCCATGTCCCAAAGCTCAATGATCACATGTGTATTTTGAGAATCTATCCCTTTACCACACATGTTGTAACATATAGGTATTTAGAGTATCATTATTTTTCTCACACACATTATCACATATGTTATAAATATCACATATCTCACATGGATCATGGTTATGCATCAATAACCATCATATATAACATTATTATCATGGTTCACCATTTCAAATATCAAATCATTCATGGTTAACTACATTAATCACATTGAATAATATGAATAATTCACCATTAATATATATAACTACATTTAATAACATAATACATTAACCATTATGGGTTACACATACCAACCCTATAATTCCCATTATTAGTAAAAATTCCATAATAGAATTAATTAATTAACCTATTAATTAGTTCAATTTAAAATTAAATTTATAAACACAGATATTTCAAATTGAAAAATTACATACAAACAATTATAATCAAGACTATAGAATTGGAAATTAGACCACCTACCCCAAGTTCATTGATATACGTTTGAAAACTGGAAAATCCTTATACTGATGCATAATGATCAAGATAATAATAGTTTTGAAGATCTAAGAACGAAACCTAACTAAAATATCCAATGGATTAAAATCTACCAAAACCTAGATCTAAACCATTTCCAAAGGAGGATAAATCATTAAAATTCATCTATAAAGAGTAATTAGAGAGAGGAAATTAAATGGGGGAGAAATTACATACCAATAAAAAGTTGATCCTTCAACTGGATCTTATATTTATCAAGAAGGGGGTACAAGGAGCCTTATAACTGTCCTAAGAGATTAAAAATTCAAATAAATACATTTATTAATGAACTGAGTAAGTTTTTGGTTAATATCAGGGGTTTGAGAAATTTGATAATAATTTTTTGGGAGAATAAAAACACGCATACACATTTTCCTAGGAAAGGGTGAACCATTTTCCAAACTGTTCTCCTTAAAATGATCCTCTCCTTATGGGTGTACGGTCTGAAAAAAAAAGTTCTAACTATGAAAAACCCAATTTATCAAGGGTGAATGTTTTTCTGGTATGGGAACATTGTTTTGGAAAGCACTACCCCAAAAATGTATTTCCCAAAAACCATTAAAAACTCACAAAATTCACCAGAACAAACCAACTATAAGCCTAAACCCAAGACTAGTATTGGGTTAATGAGTACTCAAAAATGATCACATGGAATCTCAAAAAAAATATCAGGATCATAAAATCTACCCACTTTATAATATCTTATTCCTAAGATGTACTCCAAAGCATTACTAATATTCTAATGTAAAAAAAGGCCAGGATAATGAGCCCACTTATCTCTTTCTCTCTCCCCATTTTCATCTTGAAAAAGTATTTTTTTTTTCATAATAATCAATATATTATAACTGTCTTTCCTTGAAACACATTCTCACTATGATCTTTAACATGAATTAGATTGTCCTCAAATGACGCATCTATCTCATTATCAACATCATCATCATCGATCACATGAGAAGGGTTAGATTGATACCACTGAAGTTTTGACATGTGAAAACGTCTTTCATAGCACTATACCTTTGTGGAAGATTCAATTGGTATGACACCAAACCAATTCAATCCACAATCGTGAATGGTATAACAAACCTAGGCATGAAAATGAACTTCATTCTTATACTATGTTAACTCAATCCTAGTGATAGTCCAAGGAACACATGATCACCCAGATTTAAACTCAAGGGGTCATTGATGTCTATCAAAATATGAATTATTCTTAATATGATTTATGTATATATGTTTTCAAATAAAGTGAACCCACTCCAATGTATCTTGAATGAAACTCGATCTATAAATCTCTAACTCACCTTCCTTCATCCAACACAGAGGTGATCTATATTACCTACCATAAATATCTTCTTATAGTTTTATCTGAATATTTTCATAATATGTTTTGTTATAGGTAAACTCAATGATCACCAAGTGAAACTACCAGGACCCTATAATTTCTAGAACAAATGCCCATTTCATATCCTACAATACATGTATAGTACATTTTGAATACCCATTTGTCTATAGGGGTAATGTTGTACTCAAGTATTCCTTCATACCAAGAACTTTCTAAAAAATGTGCTAGAAATTTGAAGTTAAAGGTTACTCATGGTATGAAACTATACTATACAGAATTCAATAAAGTATGGATATCTCTTTTACATATATTTCCCTCAATTGATCCAATGAGAAAGCCTCCTAGATAGGTATTAAATGTGTTACTTTCATCAGTCTATCCAAAATCACCTATATAACACATTTCTTCTCAGGCATCCTTGAAAGACTTTTCAATGAATCCACAATAACTTCATCCCACTTTCATTATAAACTTATAAAATATTCTAGTAATGAACTAGGTTGTTTATTCTATGGCTTAGCCTATTGATAGATGTATCATCATGTCATGAAACCTGTAATTTCCTTGTTATTCCCAACCACCAATACCATCGATGTAGATCGGATTAAATTTTGGTAAAAACTAAATGCACCACCCACTTCAAGGAATGAAAATAACACATCAGATCCTCCCACAAACTCATATAAAAACCAATTTTGTTAAATACATATATGATTTAATCATTATATGTGGTCAAATATGAAGGTGAATCCCTAACATAAAGTCATTACTTAAAATACAAATACTCAAAATCCCCATAATTACTCTCCCTAATCCATCTCAAAAGTGTAACTCTAGAGAGAATGATATGAGGGCCATATGATTATGTCCTATTAGAACCAATATATACATTTTAGCTGGCAAAATCATCACCTTCCACTCAGAACTATATTCTTGAACTATCTGAGTATGTGTCATCCACCATAAAACATCAGCACCACTATTTCCCTACCTAGGTGTATATGCTAGATCAAAATCAAATGACTTAATATAATTGACCTATCTCTGGTACCAGTGATTAAAATATCATGGATAAAAGATTAAATTTAAACTCTTTTGATTGGTACACATATTAAACTTCTCACCTGACATATAATGTCACCAACACTTCAAGGAATGAACCACTACAGCTAACTTGTGATTGAGTGTAGGGTAGTTCCTATCATGTGGTATCAAATATTGTGACCCATATTCCACAACTTGATCACTATGAATAAATACTACCCCATGAACGAATCTAGATGCATCACAAAACATTGTATAGTCCTCACCTAGCATGGGTGTGATCAACATTTTTGTGGTATTCAAGCGCTTCTTCAACACTTAGAAAACATCCTAACATGCCCTAGGACATTAAATTTTAATTCCCTTCTTAGTGATCTCCTAATGTGGTTCTTCCTAGTATAAAAATTCTTTCATGAACCTCTAATAATAACCCACTAAAACCAAAAATCAACAGATATAAAAAATGTTCATATGATTCTCCCAAGAAACAACTTTTTCCACTTCGTTGGGTCCACCAGCACATCTTACTTCCAGATGATGTGGCCCAAAAAATTTACCCGATCAATCCAGAACTAACACATAGATAGATTGGCGTATAATCTATAATCTCTCTATGTAATGAAGGTAATGTCAAGATGTTTTGTATGAGAGTCTTGACTCCTTGAGTACACCATTATTTCATCGAAAAAATCACAAATTGATCTAAGTACAGGTATAATGTTCTGTTTATCAAGTCCATAAACACTACTGGAGCATTCTTCAGCCTGAAATTCATCTTGAAAAACTCATAAAGGCCATAACTACTTATGATGAAGTCAGTGGTATATCAGATTTTCTAACTCTAAAATGATGATACACCCACCACATGTCAATATTAGAGTAAAATTAATATCCAATCAACTGGTCAAAGAGATCATCAAAATAAGGAAGAGGAAACTAGTTATTCCCTATTACCTAGTTCAACTTCCAATAATCAACACATAAGTGTATGGTTATTTTATTCTTCTTTAAGGAAAATACTATAGAACCCCAATGTTATGTAATTAGATGGATAAATAGATTATTAATAAACTCTTGACACTATGTTTTGAGGCCATGAAAATCTATTGACACCATTTATTTAGGTGGAATGGAAATCATATCAACTCGATCCATGATCTCAATTGTAAAATCAGCTTCTACCTTATGTGGAACACCTAAAAATTCTTCAGGAATGAAATCCAGAAACCATTCGAATACGAGTGGAATGAAATTGTGCTTAAGATCTCCATCAACCAGAAAAAGACTTGAAACCTGGGCAGTAATCTTCCCCAATTGCTAATGAACTGGCTCAGCATGACCTTCTTGGATATCCCACTCTCCAGGATGTACATTACTATTACCCTCATAATACATAAAGATCACCCTCCTATAGAAATTATTAATATGGTTTCAGTACTCTTCCAACTAGTCCATATCCAAAATTATGTCAATTCCTAACATGTCAAGTATGTAGAGATCCTAAGGAAAATGATTCGCCACAACCTCTATAGAACACCCCTCTCAAAAGAAGATATTTCTCGACCATACTCCCAAATAAGTATTGATATTAATAACCCCAATCAAAAACTATACATACTAACTAAAACCATTAAAATGTTGTGAATATATAAAAAATAAGAGAATCCTATATCGAATAAGGATCTCGAAAGTGTGGAAGCTAAGAGAATAGTACCTATAACTATAGATGGATTGGTATCACTATCCACAAGTTTAGGATTAAATGCATGAAACTCTTTGTCCCCTCTTACATATGCTACAATCTGTGTCCAATGAGTTGTACCACTCAACTAATATGGGTGCTCTTGCCCCAAAGTACCACGTCCCCTTCCTCAGCTTCCATGAATAGAAGAACTCCAATTACCAGACTTGTATGAGGTATAATACCCCCCTTCCAACACATTGATTATGCCTTTGTCCTTCATCATTACCATCCTTTCATGGATTCCTACAAAACAATTGTAGATGTATTATATTTCTGCAATCTTATCACTCCACTGGTGGTCAATGGTATTGTTTAATAATGTTACTCGACCTATCGCACTGGTGGATGATCACATTGGTAATGTTCTAAGTAACTAATCCTTCCCCTAGACACTCAACTTTCTATTAATCTGGTTAACAATCTCATAGTTTCTCTTTATACTCTCGGAATACGTACCTATTTTTTATCTAGTAGAAGGCACTTATCCTTTGCTAGAATCATTCTTCAAGTTCCCCTTGGATATGAGAGCATGATTCACCAAATCAAAAAAATTATTCATTGAAAAGGTATTTAGATGGGACTTAATATTACATTTAATCCCATCCTAAATACATTTTTTCACAGTCCCCTCATCTCCTTCCAACGCAGGAACAAATCACTACAAGTTAGTAAAGAAACATGTATAGTCCACCATAGTCATACTCCCCTAGGTGTGCCTCATAAACTCGGGTACCCGCTCTTGCCTGAGAATCTATGGGTAAAGGTTCTCTAATAACATCACCTGATATTCTATCCTCCCCATATTATCTAGTCTTCCATCCTAAGACATGATGCCATACCAACAATTCTCATTACCATGTAACATATAATAATAATGTTTTACTCTATTATCTTTCTGAGTCTCTAAGTGGGAAAGGATTGTATGGAATTCCTCAATCCATAACTCGACTGCCTCATGTAAACCCTATATGGTCAATGATAAAGGGTGTTGCACCTAGGACTCCTGCATCATGTCTGACAAACACTTCATATCCCTCCTTCAATAGTAGAAAAATGATTTTTAACGTCGCCAGTTTGACGTCAGTTTCCTATAAACCGACGTAAATAATTTTTACAGTGATTTTTTGGCGTCGGTTTTTAAAAAAACCGATGCCAAAAAGGGAAAAAAATTGTTTTGGCGTCGGTTCCTAAAAAAACTGACGCAAAAAACTAAAAAATATATATTTTGGCGTCGGTTTTTATGAAAACTGACGCCATAAATGTTTTAAAGAAAATTCTTTGGTGTCGGTTTTTTAACAAACCGACGCTAAAAATTAAAAAAATAACTACTTTTCGCGTCGGTTTTTTTAAAAACCGATGCGAAAAGTTAAAATATATTTTTGGCGTCGGTTTTTATGAAAACCGACCCCAAAAAATTTAAAAAAAAATTATATTGTTTTAGATAATTCTCTAATATTTGATTTGACTGGTCGTGGAGCAAAAACGGAGTTACGGATTAAAAGTTATGGCCTTTGAAAGTTGAACTTCTTTAAGACTACTTTTAGAGAAGGTCAACTTCCGACATCCATAACTTTTAATCCGTAACTCCGTTTTTGCTCCACGACCAGTCAAATCAAAGATTAGAGAATTATCTAAAACACTGTAATTTTTGTTTTTAATTTTTGGCGTCTGTTTTCATAAAAACCGACGCCAAAAATATAATTTAACTTTTCACGTCGGTTTTTTTAAAAACCGACGCCAAAAAAATTATTTTTTGTTTTTGGCGTCGGTTTTTAAAAAAACCGACGTGAAATGTAGTTTTTTTAAAAAATTTAGCATTGGTTTGTTAAAAAACTGACGCCAAATATTTTTTTTGAAAACTTTTATGGTGTCAGTTTTCATAAAAACCGGCGCCAAAATTTTTGTTTTCATTTTTTGCGTCGGTTTTTTTATGAACCGACGCCAAAAAGGATATTGATTGACATTTATTGCATCGGTTTTCTAAAAAACCGACGCCAAAGAGTAACGCGGGATCATATTTTCAATTTTTTTCACAACGCGCGTTTAACTTTTTAAAATCCCGCCTACATTTTCATACAACACAATTGAAAATATTTTCGTTTACTATATATATATCCAGTTTCTCCTTCTTTCATCATTTTCAACATCTTCGATTCAATCACGATTTCAATGCGACTTCAATCATTAATTTGAACATGGTACATATTCTATTCATTTGTTTTCTTTATTAATATTATCCTTCATTTCTAAACTACTCGATTGGCTTTCTTATAATGATGATTCATTCTCATTTCTAAATACAAGTTATATGATAATAAAAAACATATCATTTAGATGGAAGCCCCTAAAACCATTGAAATATGTTTGATGTATTATGATTATTTTATTACATTTGGTGTATATGATTTTAATTTATGTTTATCATATATTCTTTGAAACGAGTTGTATCAATCAAAACTTTGATAGGTTCAACTTATAATGGCGATAACTTTTGAACCGTAACTCCGTTTTAGGTCCACAGCCTGTCAAATCGAAGCTTAGGAAATGATCTAAAACCTAGAAAAAAAAATTTTGATTTTTGGCGTCGGTTTTTATAAAAACCGACGCGAAAAATATTTTTTTTTTCATTTATGGCGTCGGTTTTTTTAAATAACCGACGCCAAAACTACTTTTTTAAAATTTTTCGCGTCGGTTTTTATGAAAACCGACGCGAAAAATTATATGAATTATTTTTTTTGGCATCGTTTTTTTACAAAACCGACGCCAAAAAATGAATGTTATTCATTTTTCGCGTCGGTTTACAAAAACCGACGTAAAAATTCATATTTTTTACGTCGCTGACTTCGACGTCGGTTAAAAACCGACGTCCAAAATAAAAAAAAAACCGACGTTAAAAACCGTTTTTCTACTAGTGCTTGTGTCTCTTTCCAAAAACTATATAAACAAAGGAAAAGTCCCAAGAAACTACTCTCCATATTTCTCACCTGAAACTATTGGAGCCTTAGGTCCCACCACTGGTGGATCACTTCCATGCATATCCTCCTTTTGTCCTATCAATAATCCTCACAGTGGAGGCATATATATAAAATTTAAAACACACATCTTAGGACATATAACACATCATTATCATTTTTAAAGAAAGATTTAATCTTATAAATCTATAAAAAAACATCCCCCATACATCATAACATGGTCAAAATAGAGGCACTATCACAACCCTCAAACATCTAGGTCATGGATAGAATAAAGGAACACATTTTTATGTCACAAGGCTTGTCATTATATTCTCATTATGTCAAATTAATGTCACCATAGTTAGCATGATTTGAAATTTTTCATTTTTATATCTGGCACCTTTTCTATTTAACTTACATATGTAATGAAAATAATTTTCATTTAAAAAACTCACCCAATCCTATATTTTTCATGAATACCTAAAATGATGAGTGTCAAATAATAATCATGAGTTCCTATAATGATTCATTTATATAAAACTCTCATCTCATACTATTCCATGTGTAAATTTTTGGAAAACAATAACATCGCACAACAGGTGCATCCCTCAATGTGAAATAATATCAAACTGTAATAAAAATACATCGATAACAACAATCTCATCCTTGGGTACTCGATATTTCCACCGTATTTGTGTTAGATACTCCAATGAATGAGCTCATAAATAATTATCAACTCATCCTAGACTCCGATATAACTTTTAAAAATATAAATAAAAAGAAAAGAAAAGAAAACCACATTTGATACAATTGTGTAACATGCTGACTTGGGTGTCACATATTGGTACCCTGAGAGGGTTGGCCACATGATCTCAAGTGAACCTACTTGTATAGAATAGGTTTCCAACGAGAATAAAGGGTCTAACATATAACATGTGGAGATTATAAATTCTTTATCAAAGTATCACTATAATGACGATGAAAAATCAATAGTGAAGTGACCACAAACAATAACCAGAATAATACCCGAACAAATACATACTCATATCACCTGGTAAAGAAAAATAGGAAAATGATAGCTAATCTAAAGTAGTAGATATGTCCTGTATATATGTGTCATGTGTCAATATGAAAAACCAAAATGAAGACACACTAAAAACTCCCCAAGTTGGTCCTGAGACCACTTCCAGTACCCTTATCCATGTTATATCCCAACTCATACGTCTAACATTGGTCTCCTTCCATTATCCAGTCCTAAAATCATGATTTCTATTCATATACCCATCAGGAAACCCATGTATGGTATGAGTAAAACCTATTAGGCCACTACCAGTTGCGTCTAAAACAACATCCAGTCTATAAAAATTTATATAGTTGTATAAATAACAATGCATAATAAATAATGTAAAAAAATTACATTAAATTATTCTTTATTTAACCACATAAAAATCATGGGTCCACAATGACACCCGAACCAACAATACCTACTTCAGCCTATGTTAGAATATAAACCATAAAAAACGAGGAATAAAAATACATTATTTCATATACATTCATTATTCAAATAATTACAATTTCAAAACATGACTACTTGGAATGCCAGTCCAATGCCAATTTCATGGGGAGGAAAACATCATCTCTGGGATTCCATGGGTATTTGGAGAATCATTCCATTTCCCACACCTAAATGTTCATATATGTATTTTGAGCATCAATCCCTCTCAAAAACTTGTTATCACATATGGTTATCTGGAGGATTAATCTCTATACCACAATGTTTATCACATATATCAGAAATATTACATATATCATATATAAAAAGGTTAAGAATTAATAATTGTCCAACATAACATTCTTATCATGGTTCAACTTTTCTTATATCAAATAATTCATGGGTATTTACATTAGTCACATTGAAAAATATAGATAATTCACCATTAAACCATTTAACAATATAGAATCACATAATGCATTAAACATTTAAGTTTAATCCAATCAACCCTTTAGTTCCCATTATCATTAAAAATTCCATAATCCCATTAATTAATTAAAAAATTAATTAATCCAATTAACGATGCAATTTATAAATATGGAAATTTTATTTATAAAATTAAATACACACAATTATAATGAATAAAAAATAATTTGAAATTTGATCACCTACCTAAAGATTTTTTATGTATATTTTCCAAACCATAAAATCCCCAAAATTTAAGTGGAAAGATCAATATCACAAAAACACGGAATATCTATAACCAAAAACTACATACAAGATGAAACATATTTTCATCCATCAAAACCAAGATCTAATCCATCTCTAATATAGGAAAAATATTTCCTCTTTATCCCAAAAGAGGAATCAGAGAGAGAGGAAATCAAATGGGGAAGAAATTATTTAACCAGAAGAATCTCATCATTCAATAAAAACATCGATTCATCAAGAATATGGTTTAAAGAGAATTTTTAACATATATATAGTTTAAAATTTTTAAGCAATGGCTTTATGGTCAAGACAATTTAATTTTTGTATAATATCATGGATTCCATAATTATTTAATAATTTTTAAGCGGTTTGAAAACATGCACGCACAATTTCTTGACAAGGGGACCACATAATTCAAAATAATTTGTTGTAACCTTGCACCACTCTTTAGGGGTGCATAGTTTATACTATATGGGAACATTGTTTTATAAATTTTGTGCCAATAATTAAAACACCACTGTTTCAAGGGGGTACAGTATTCTTGGATGACCACACAGTTTTAAAAAACTATGCACCAACTGTGCACTGCCCAAACACACTACTAAAACACCGAAATTTCATTTGAAAAAACCCAAGACAAGAGTAAACCAAAGAATGAATAAAATAAGGTAAAATAATACATGAAAATTATCTTGAGGAATATTTATAAAGGTCATGATCTAACATATTTTAAGGATTTCTTGTCTTTTGGGGGTATAAATGTACATTAATTGATAAATAATTGAGTATTTATAATTTTTTGATGAAAATAAAAATAATTGAATATTTTTATAAAAATAAGTACTTGTGGTACTATAGAGATTAATTTATCTTTAATTTTACATCCATATTTATGATGATAAAAACATAGTATGATTATGGATTTACCTATACTAATATAATTTTCTGTATTTTGTTAAAAAGATTTTTTAGAATTTTAATTTAATATTACCAATTTACATAGCATTGTATATAGAATAAATTATTTGAATATATATTATTTTCGCATTTAAAAATTAGTAATTTCATTTCTCTAATTCATTTTTATGTCTAAATTCTCATATTTTAATTCATTTTTTTACATTTGTCATAATTTTCTGGAATGTATTTGAATATTTTGTAAGAAAAATTCATAAGGATCATTTGGTACAACAAAAAAGTGAAAAATTGATGAAGTAAGAATTGGATATGTATAATTTTACAATCTCTAAATGAATAGACATTTTCAATAGGATTATTTCCCATTACTTATAATGATCATCAACCGACATAAGGGTCAATTTGTGTAACATTGTAGATGAATTATTTTATGCCTAATTTTTGTATGGTTGATTTTTAATTTCTATATGGACGATGGTCTCACATTAATAAGGATTAATTAAAATAATTTAATTTTAACCATGTCACATTAAATTTGTCAAATAATTTATTTGAGGTCAAGGATGAGGCTTGCAAAACTAAGAAATAAAAAATTTGAAAAAGTTTGAGATTCTGGCATGAAGCATAATAAATTAGGATATGATTTTTATTTGATGACGAGTATATTTGTTGGAAATGTTCCAACCAACTGAGTTATAGTTGAAGATGGAGGCATGGTGTGAATAAAAATGTTATTCATGTCAATGACATCACTCTATTGAGGATACAAGAACACAGGCTTTGGTAACCCAAACTATTTCAAAGAAGGAATTACTTCTCCCTAGTTCAACTGAAGTGGTTGTTTCGAGATAAAGCAATTATGGATATAATATATTTAGGGTAGATCATTAAAACATGATAAACTATGATTAATTGTTGAAAATAATAACATATCCAAGTCAAATCAAATTTTAGGATGGAGTGAAGTTGAGTGAAATAGAAAATTAAAAGAAGACTCTATGTATGGTATTGACCTGTTGTGGCACTGATCTTGACAAATCATGTTGTAAAAGATGATTCTATATTTGACATTAGTGAGAGATATAAAATTATAAAAACTTAGGAGAATTTTTTTAATATATTTTTTTTTCTTCTAGGTCTATTTTATGATGAAAATTGGAGTTATGAGTTTTTGATTTATACAGCTTCATTTAATGTAACCAATGCACATTGTTTGATCGATGTACTTTTAGAGAGCCATAAATGTGGTATTCTATTATGATTCTGATGGAAGATTTTTTTATATTATATGTACTACATGTTACAATTCTGATTAATAAATAATAACCTAGATCTAGTTGAATACAAGTGAGTTAAGATCAAGGGGATAATGGGATCCACATAAATTTGTGTTTCCTATAGAAGTGATCTTTTAATTAATGTTTAAAAAAATCCATGAATGATAAAGTGTAAATGATGGTAGAGCTATTTATATCGTTCCAGTTTTTCCTTTCACATTATTTACTCGTTTGAAATATATTATTGATCAATGTATTGGAATTTATTTACAGGTATGAGGCTGGTTTAGGGAGTTCAATGGCTCCCAAATGTTGCAGTTGTGAAGATGGGGATGTGATTATCATTATAGGTGATATATATATAAATGATTTAAATATTGAACTAAAATAATAAATATATGATAATAAAATTATGGCCTAATAATTTAAGGGGTAATGATATTATTCTAAACATGTATTCATTTAAATGGATAGATTGATTGGACAAGAAATGCATCAAAGAATATTTTGATAAAGATTGAGATGGTGTAACTAGAAGATGTATTGGATACATAAATCCATGTACAAAAAAATATGGAAGGGGAATTTATCCAAATTAAATTGGGATAACTTTTTGTCCATTCATTATTCGGTTAATAAATAGTATAATTTGAAAAAATAATATGAAAAAGGGAGTGGTTCTCAAGGGTGGTAGTCTAGAGGAAATTAGATATAGGGGAAGGATCCTTCTCAATAAGTAATATCAATTTTCTTCTATTTCTTATTCATTTGATTCTATTGTTCAAAATGAAAATATTTTATGTTTTTACTTCTTTGATCATGTGTAGCTAAACATCATTTAGGGTAATTATACTTATATGAAATAAAATTTCATATTATTCTTACTCATGAATATGATTTTTGTATGTCCTTTTTCTAGATTTCCATTCTTAGATGAAAAAATTATATATCAAATTAGATATTAGATATTTTTTTAGCTGTGTTTTATTGATTCTTTAATTAAAAAATTATTAAAAAACTGATAAGGGTTAATTGAATGAATGATTTTATGAATCTTTTCATTTGTTTTCTCATATTCATTCTTATTAAGAATAAATTAATTTTTTTATATATTTATGGTTGATCAAAATTAATTTATTATCACTTAAATTAATTACTAATTTACTTAATTTAAAAATAAAATCAGTTATTCTATATATGAATAATAATTTATTCTTTGTGTAGTGGTATGAAAATAACTATTTATAATGATTTAATAGAACTTTTTATTTAATTAAGTTACATAGGGGGTTTTCTACTCCCTTTATTCCATAATTTTTGTATAAATTTGATCAATCATGATGCAAGAATATAAATATTTTAACAACTCAAATTATTATAGTTTCTCTAATTCATCTCCTATTCAACACTTTATCAACTCTTTATATCATATTATTCATACACTTCATTCACTATTAAATTATTCTCTGTTATTTTTTCACACCATTTACCATCACTTCATTTTTTTGAACAAATTTTTTCCTAATATATTGTGGTTTGGTATTATTTTATTTTTTTATTTTTATTGGACTTCATAATATTCTTTCTCTTGGGGTTTAACATACTTACCACTAGATAACTTCTAGTTGATTTTAAAATTGTATTTTTTTGGATTGATGAAACCTATGTTAGCTTGCACCTATTATTATAATATAGGTTGACCTTTAAATCTTCCTTTTATTTATATCATTTTTTATTCATTTTTTAATGGATTTCTTGTATAAATGGGCTTGTATAATCTAGAATAGGGATGATAGGGATTATTTTTTTTCATGTGATGATGATTAAAATTGTTATCATCCTTTTAAGATAAAAAACATGTAGTCTCTCATGTTTTAATAACTATCCATCAATTAATTCAATAAGATGACATTGATTATAGTTAGTAGTAGTACCAATAATGTGTGTCTAACCAAGAGTTACGTTTTTAATAACATTGTATATTTTGATGGTGATCTTCAAGACTCTATCATTAATGATGGATCTGAATTGAAAAATGAGTTATATTAAGATGGGTTTTCTTATATTAAATTTATTATTTGGTGAGACAACTCTCTTCCTTGTCTGATATTTCTAATGAAGGATTTTCTGTGGCCTTATTTTCAAAATTCTAATAGTATTGAAGATAGACTAGGTTTATTGTTTTTTTAATGAGATAATTATCGAGGATGTTAGGGTATGTGAAGGGTATGAGTGAGTTATAAATGACATATCATTATTAAAATTGTGTTTTATTTTAAAATGAATGAATATTTATCTAAACCGAGGATAGTCATTGGTATCTATGGGAGGTGACCAATCGATGGGGGGAAACACCTTCTCTTATGAATGTTACTTATTATTTATTTGGATTATGGTAGGAAATTATGATTAATATAGTATGAAGCAAGATTAAAATTTTTATTCTATTTTCCAAAAAAAATATTTTGATATATTTTCAATGAAATTATTGTCCCTTATTTTATAATTGATTTTGATTACATGTTATGATATTATTTTTGTAAGATGATCATGAATTTTATCATATTACGACCACGCACACACACCCACATATATAATATAAAAAGTATTCAAAAAAAAGGTTTTGTTTTGAATTTCTTATACTGGTTATATAAGCCATTAATGAAGGCTCCTATGAGAACATATTATTTTTCTTATTGGTTATTGTTACCATTATGAATGATTTTCCATAATTTCATAAATTGATATTAATATTTGGAAGATTATTTTAAGTTTTTTAATATTGTCTTTAATGTATAGTTCATTAAAGAAGGGGTATACAATGAACTATAAAGGGGATGCATATGGTACTATATATGTTTCCCCCCATACCCCATATAGATGTGCATTATAAAACCATTAGATTTTATGAAATATTATTTTTAGAAAATTAAATTAATATTATTGATATTATTATTTAATTTCAAAAATAATTTTATCTTGATTCATAGAAAACGCTGATTTTTTCTTGTGATACACAAATTGCTGATTTTAGCAAGCATTACATGAAACAATTAGTTTAAATGGAATGTGGCATATTACTAAAATATTATTATTTAATATGATAGTTATAACCTAGAAATTTAAATGGATGTTATGAATAAGATTAAATAAATTATAAAAATATGGTTTTCACATGTAAACAAAATTAATTATTTGGTTTCCAAATAATTCTAAATGAAAATAAAGCGAAATTTTTCTATGAAAAACTATTTTTATGAGGACAAGTGTGTTTTATGTAGAGAAAATAATGAAATCACTTTATTTTAATTATTTTAAATAGATTTAAATAATATATATTCAATTAAATTATTAAAATACATCTTATATGTTTTCTATAAAAGAGATAGGAATAAATCTAATTTTATGCGTAAAAACTATATTTTTCCAAAATGAATTTTCTTTGCCTTTTTATGGAGAAATTATTTTAAAACAGATTTTTTCCAATTTTATAAAATAAATTTGATATAACAAACATCATTTTTTTTATT
Source organism: Viscum album (assembly GCA_963277665.1). Classification (NCBI taxonomy): domain Eukaryota; kingdom Viridiplantae; phylum Streptophyta; class Magnoliopsida; order Santalales; family Viscaceae; genus Viscum; species Viscum album. The sequence continues at coordinate 1,325,376,629 of OY728160.1, forward strand.
TTTTAAAATTATCATATGGTGATTTTGGATGATGCTCCTGAAATTTTTCTTTTTCTGAAAAATAGTGAAAAATATTGAGTTTTAATTGAAAACTACCTTTTGGTTTAATATATTTATAATGTTAAATTGTATTTTAATTTTGTTTTAAAGTGAAATTCGTTCAATTATACTAATATTAATACAATTTGGTTCATGTTAGTCTATATTATATTGAAATTGAATATAAAAATATTATAAAATTTTTATCATTTTTTCTTTAAAAATATGCTCTCTCGTCACATATGTGGTATTCATTTCAAATTAATATTTTCCACTTATGTGAATAGAATTTATAAAAATTAATTTTTTATTTAGGATCAGCATAATTTATAATATTTAATAAGGTCAACATATTCATCTTCCAAATTTAATATTGAAAAAATTTAAAATTAATTACAATGATTAAGGAAAAAACAATTTAACTTAGTTGTTAATTTTAGAAACTATGATGTAAAAATGACCCTAAACATTTCCTAAAACCATTTTATTTCAATTTTTTGACGTTATTAATCCTATTAACATTAATTTACTGTTTTTGGGGCATCTATAAATGAAAAAAAATGTTGGTGTAATTCAATTAATAAAAAAATTACATGTGCGCCACTCACATCCCTTATAAAATGTCACCCCTTCTCCCCCTCTCTTCACACAATAAAACCAAATTGGATTAGAAAAGTCCAAAATAAATCAATCATACACACCCATACTATCATACTATAATCCAAATTTGGATATAAATCAAACCAAGGAAGTCTTTTAGTGAAAACCTATGGAGGCTACCAGAAAAATTGGTAAGGTTCATCAATGAATGTTTTTGTTTTTTTCTTCCTGAAACCAATTAAATTATTTTTACATCAATACTATAAAATAAAATAATTATATTTAATATAATTAAATATTTTTAATTTATTTTTATGACCTAAAAACATAATCTCCTATAAAATGGTTTACGACATCATCGTTCGCATGTACGACAGAGTACCACCTCTAGAACCGATGTCATTCTTTTTTAAGTTACCGCCATTTAATGTTTGAAATAATTAGGTAAATACTATTTATATATTATATTTATAGTATTTATGATCTTATTATGATTCTATAATTGTTATATAACACAAAACATCAAGATTTTTAATTTTTTTGAAATAAGATAACATCGTTTGTGTGTAGGGCAGACTACCTCCTCATGAAGCGATGTGATTCGTTAACTATATAAATGGAAGACATTATTGATGTGTTAAACATAAATTTATGATATATATGAAATAAAAATTATACTTAAATTATAATATATATATATATATATATAATTTACTTTTATTTCTTTCAATATAACCAAAAAATGGAAACAACGTTTATCTCTACGTACGACTTATTGTCTCAAAGAACGGTGTACTTTATTTCCCGTTACTAAATTTTATAAATTAATATAAATTAATATATAGTAAATTTATTTAAATGTTTACATTTGTTATATTATTAATCCATAATATAAGTAATATTATAAAAAATAACAAATCAAAACACATACGAAAAACAAAGTTGTTACTACCTGAAACATAACTTTTGCAAGGAATGGTTAATAAATGGGTATTAGCATGTCATAAAAAAAATAATTCATTATAAATATAAGTATTAACATATAATATATGTTTAATAAACATATATTTTTTATATAGGATGGTTTAATTTTTACACCATAATAGAAGACTTAAGGTAAGAGATTCCCATCACACTTTTTACTTCTGTGATACACATGCCATGTTCACCAACTATTTCTTTTATATGGTGTTTATACATCAGTTTATAGTTTTTTATTATTATTAAAAATTAAATAATTTTTATTTATATATCCATTTTAGTCTCTCACTTTTTTGGGGTTTATGGTTAAAATGTTACCAAAGTAGTAAGAGGATTTATGATCTCACTTTTATTTCTAAGAGACTTATGCCATATTCACCACTCATTTATCTTGTGTTGTTTATATACATAACTATGACCAGATATATCCTGAATATACATCATTTAATGATAATTAATATTTACATTTATGTTATTATTTTACAATAATTATTATTCGAAACTTACTCAAGCAATAAGTGAATTCTATTTAAATTAGCAAATCTTTGAGATGTACATTATGTTATGTACCTATATTCTTTCACGAGGGGTATATGTAAACCCTTTTACATGTAATATCATGATTTATTCAACCTACAAATATTTTATGTTATTCCTTTATGGTAATTATGAACAATTTTACCAAATATTTAATAATTTTATGTTACAATCCAATCATTTATCGTTGTTTGTGATTGAGTCTCTAATGTTGAAATATTAAGATCAAAATATAAAAAATTATATTAATATTGTTTTATAATATTTTTATTCATGATATATTCATGTAATGGTACAATTGTTTCAATCTTTTGAGATTATGATAAATAAACAATCTTTTTAAAAATATCTGACTTTATTTCTTGCTTTAGTCGAATGTCTATTTACCTGTAAAAAAATGTTCTCTAAAAATGTTTTCAAAATTTTTTAAATAGAATTTTAAGATAATTTTAAATTATTTTTTTTAATTTATTTATGATTTTAAATGTTCTTTAATTTATTTTAAATATTCTTTTATATGCTTTAAAGGTTATTTTCAGTGAAAAATGCTGTGAAAATGTTTTATGTTTTAAAAAACGTTTTTCAAATAAGAAATGATATTTTCCTCAAGAAATATTTTAAATGGTCATTAAAAATTATTTTCCATATAATTTAAAATTATTTTATTTTACTTATACTTTATGTGGGATATTATCCAATGGTTATATTATAGTTCTTTCATAGATTAGTTTGTGTTTATGATGACTAGAAGTTTATAAAACCTATTTTTATTCCATGGGATATACCATGAAATGTTTTATAAAACCCACTTTTTCCTTGGGTTATTTTAGGATTAAATGATTATGAAACAAATATCATTTCCACTTTATAAAATATGATAAACATTTTATGATACCCATTTAATTTCTGGGGATATTATATGATGAATGTTTATCATCTTGTGGAACATGAAAATATGTTTTTCATTATGAGATGGGTGTTACCAATATCTCCCTCTAATGCATTGGGTATTGATAAATTATATATTATCATAGATGTTACATGGGGTGTTTATACCTAGCCCAAAAAGTGGGTAGGTGGGTGTTTAGACTAAGCCCAAAGATAAGGTTACACAAGCATTTATCCCAATCCCAAAGATTAGGGTACATGGGTGGTCAGTCGAAGCTAAAAAAGAAGGTACATGGGTTATTATACTAAGAAAAAAGACTAGGTTACTTAGGTTATTAGAACAATCCCAAAGATGATGGTACATCGGTGGTCATCCCTTGCCCAAAAAAGAGGCTACATAGTTGGTCAACCCAAGCCCAATGCTCGTTCATAGGTGGTTAGCCTAAGCCTATCATGTTATGATTGTCTTAGTGGGTGAACTTGATTTATGATTTTATATTATTATGTGTATGCAATAAATTCATTGCCATATATCAATGTTATTCTCTCATTGGTCATTTTCTTTGATTATTTTATGATTCCTATCTTACAAACTACCAATATTTATTCATTGACTCATGTATATGATCTTTGAAATGTAAGGTATGGTTTTCCAATGTTATACTCGTCTTATAATACCCTAATGCTCATGTTATGCTTATATATCACCCTTATTTACCCTTACTGGTCATCTGAGCTCACCATTTCTTATTTCTACATTCCATAGGTTATGATAAAAGGTTTTATATTGGATTAATAAAGGGGAAGATATTTCTGGAATATCTTGAAGATCTTTCACCGTGATAGAAGATTATGTTTCTATGGTTCCAATAGCACTAAATTATTATGGTCCTCAGTCATGTTTTTGTGTAATGTAATTAATATTCATCAAAATTATTTTAATATCTATTTTTTAAAATACTATGTCATTATATTTGGTATCAAAGTAATGGTGTGGTTAGCCTTTGGAAACAATAATGAGAAAATGTTAGTGATATCCATAGGGATATTTATAATGATATGAATAGGGATTTATCTAAGGATAATTTTAAGGAACAGTTAAAGTATAGGAAAATGTCCTAGAATTTAGGTAAAGGATATAGTGAGTGGTTTCCTAGAATCACACCCCTTTTTGGATATTACAAGTTGATGTGGCTCTATCAGATATTTACCTAGGGATAAAAACCCTAAAATCGTTGTATTGAGAAAGACTCGATCAAGAAATTGTGCATGTAAATGGGATTTACTACACAACTGGTTTGACACTCCTGGGGGATATTCTTTGGAAATTCACAAATGGTTTATGAACCATCATGAAGGATTTAAATAGATGATGAATGTCAACAAAGTAAGATAAACCTATAGTGTCGTGGATTATATAACAGGTTTAGTGATTTATACATCCTATAAGTGATTTTAATTATTATTTATTTTCCCATAATGATTAGAGTTTCTCATTCTATATTTTTTTATGTCAATAACAGGAACCAAAATATAACTGGGTTCACATTGAATGTGATGGAAAATTTATTGACAATATGCCAAAGCGTGTGATGACTATAGTGAATTATATTGTGTTTGTGCATAATCTATTATCACAAAAAATGATTAACAATGTGTTCCCTAACCAAATCAAGGGATCGCCAAAGAAGATATGATTAGTGTTTGTTGAAAGTTCATGTAGTAGAGATCATAGAGGACAAATGATTCGATTCCCCATATGTCAAGAATGTGGGAATAATAACTCGACATAATATCATAATGGAATGATAATATATCTTTTTTGTAGTGAAGAAGTCCGTAGAGTATGTAATTTATAAGTAAATATGAAGAGTTTAGTAAATGAAATAGAAGAGAACATTCACCTCCCTAAGGTATTATGAATAGTTTGATGTTTAATTGTTGGAAGTTTTGAGAATTATGAAAATCTATTTCATAAGGGGAAAGATCATTAAAAAAATTAGCATGTTTGTATGAGTAATGGTTATATTGGTGATGATGAAGAGACGAAAAATGAAATATGAAAGTATGTATGAATATAGGAATATGTTGACAAATACTATTTCTTGGTTTGAGAAAGAAGTGGAATGAATGAAGTAATTATTCATTAGAATTAAAATATTATGTTATTATAATAATTAAATATACATGTATTTTTTAGTATAAATTTTTTATTAAGTATTTGAACGGATATGTGGAATAATGATGATTGACTAGAAAAGTGATTTAATAGAGAAGTTATATTTTATGGTTAATGTAATATAACCGTTAACTTGTTCATGAGGATGAGAAAATATTAGTTATTTTTTTATAATGAGATGATTGATATGGATAATGTAAATAGGATAGTATTGATAACCATAGAACTGATAAAGTATTTATTGAGAATGTTTTTTATGCTATCATTGAGGAAGTTGACAACATTTTTTGATTTATGAAATATAATCAAAAGTCTTTTTTATGGAATGAGGAAGCATGTATGATTTCAATAATTTTTTATAGTAATTAAAGTTATTAAAAATTTTCAATATAATACATTATGAAGTTATTCAAAATTTTGGAATGTGATAATCAATAAATACCTTTTAATGTAAGGTGGATCAATTATAAAAATTTATTTTTGGAAGGGTAATATGGTTATACATTTATCACAGGGTTTATGTTGAAGTTTGAGTGAGGTTTTAGAAATTAATGTTTTATATTTACATATTGATATTTATTCATATTGGATAACCTATGCTAACAATTTTTTTATTATAAATAAAGATAAATTGAATGAATTATCATTATATCTATGTATCTTATGATATATTAGTAATATATTAATACATAATTCACCTTCATTTCTTAGAGTAAGAGATAAAGTGGAAATTGATCAAGGCATTGACAAAGAGTGATATTTTCATATGAAATTAAATTAAATCATGTATATATTCCTGTTAAAATTCATTAACTTTAGGGAAAAGGGATTGAAATAAAATGTTCTCGTGTTATTATCATTTTTTATGAAATGAATAATCTTTTTTCATGAATCTTTGTTCTATGTTTTTATGATCACTAACCTTATTGGGACCTCCCAATTTCTTATGGAAAGTGATCTTTATTACTCTCTATAATTATTTTTTTCACCCATTTTTAAATCTTCACTTCCCATCTACGTTATCTTACGTGGAAACATGATTATGATTGACTTTGGGTAACCATTATGTTTCCATATTTTGTAATGTATGTTTTATTTTTTAACTTTTGTGTGTCAGTTTCAATGAAATAATTTTTAAATATTAAACATTTAATGACTGAGATACATTTTGAGGGAGAAATACATTCTAAGGGGGTAGTATGTAACACCTATAGATTTTGTAAATTATATATTTTTTAAAAAATAATTTAATAATCATGATAATTTGATTTACATAAAACTATAAGTTTATCTTGAGTTATACATAACATTTATTTTTTCTTGCATTGAACACGCAACGAAGCTTCTCGTTCATTACATGTGACACTTATTTTAAATGAAACATGACCTATTATTAAAATATTACTATTTAATATAATAGTTTTCAACAAACCATTGGAATTGAGGTTGTGAAACATATTAACTAAATAACAAATATATGGTCTACACATGTATATAAAATTAATTATTTGGTGTTAACATAATTGGAAATTAAAATTTATCCCTTTTTAAAATAAAATGAAAACATTATCTGAAAAACAATATTTATGCGGACAAGTGTGTTTTATATCAATAAATCAAAGAAATAACTTTTTTAATGATTTTAATTAAATTTTTATAATAACTATTCAATTAAATGTTTAAAATTAATATTATATTTTTTATTAATAGTCGGTATGAAGAAATCCAATTGTATGATTAAAACCTATATTTTTATAATAAGATGCCCTCTCACTTTTTTATGGCACACTTATTTTAAAAAATTATAAATTTTGGATGATGAATATGATAAAATAAACATAAATTTGGAATTTAAAATGTCAAAAATATCATAGAGTTAATTTTTGGTATCTTTCTATAATGATTCATTTTTTATTAAATAGGGAAAATATTGAGTTTTAATTTAAAACTGTTTTTTTGATTAATTTATTTATATTGTAAAATTTTATTATAATTTTTGTTAATGTGTAATTATCTAAATTATACATATATTAATCCAATTTATTTCATTTTTATCAATTTCATTTTGAAATTCAATATAAAAACACTGTAATCTTTTGATCATTTTACCTTTAAAACCCCACTTTCACATCCCATATATTGGATTAATTTTAAATTAATAATTGACACTTGTATGATTATAATTTTAAAAAATGTATTTAATTTTTGGAATAAGAATAATTTCTAATTTCTAATAAGGTCAACCTATGTTTTTAAACAAGTGATTAGTAAAAAATTTGAATTATTTACAATGATTAAGGTAAAAACATCTTTACTTAGCGGTTAAACATAGAAATTAATGTGTAAACATTTCCTTAAACTTGTAAAAAACGCATTTTATTTCCATATATATACATTATAATTTATGGAATATATAATGGACCATTATTGGGTCATGGTTATAGGAACCAAGTGGGGTGGAATTCACTCTTTAAAAAAACTACATGTCTGCTACTCACCTACCTTATAAAAGGACACCCCCTCTCCCCCTCTATTTGAACCTTAAAAACTAATTGTATTAGACAATAATTACCATAATAACCTTTAAAAAAAACTTATTATAATCCAAGAATCCCTATTTTGGATAGAAATTCATACAAGTATGCCTTTTTTGGGAAAACCTAAGGAGGATACTAGAAGAAGATGTAGTGTTAACTAACCATTGTTTTTCTTTTATTTCTTAATCAAAACCCTTATATTCCCTTTATATAAAGACTATAGAAAAAATAAGTATATTAAATATAATTATATTCCTTTTATGTTAATTTTATGACCCACAACCACACACAATTCTATCAAATGGGTTATAAAATCATCGTTCTGGTGTATGGAAGACTATCGCCTCACGAACCAATGTCATTTGTATTTCCATTACCACCTTGAAAGGTCATGAATAATGATTTGAATACTATTTATTAATTTTATTCATGATATATATTATTTTATTATTGTGTTTTAATTATTATATAATACATACCTTCCTGATTTACATTTTGTGGGAATACGATTACATCATTCATGTGTTTAGAAGACTACTGCCTCGCGAAGCAATGTTTTTTGAAAAAGTTTTACATTGAATGTATTAAAGATTGGATAAATAGATATATATGATATATGTGAAATAAAAATTATAATATAATGATAATATATATTTATATATATATATATATATATATGAAATTTACTTTTCTTTCTTTCAATATTACATGAGAATGGAAACTATGTTCATACGTACGTACAGCCTACCGACTCCATGAATGGTGTACATCATTTCCTATCCCTAAATTTTATGAATTAAAATTAATTAAAATATAATGAATATTTATGATATTTATATAATTGGTTAAATTTTGGATATTATTAAACCATTATATAATTAATATGACTTAAAATAACAAGCAAAAACATATACGGAAAACAAAGTGATTATTAACAAAAAACATAAAATTAACATGGAATTGTAAAAAATGGTTAATAAAAGGTCATAAGAAGATAATATTTGATATATATAAGTATTATTATTTAATATATGTAAAATAAAATTATATTTATTATACATGAGGGTTGAACGAGTACAACATAAGTCGAGACTTATAGTAAGGGATTCTCGTCTAACTTTTCACTTTTGTGAGACACATGCCATGTTCACCACCCATTTCTTTTACGTGGTGTGTGTATTGCCCATGAATTTATTTTATTATTAATACAATGAAAATTATTGGTATTAAAATATACAATTTCCAATACCACTTTCACTAGTTTTATGTTTCAAACGTTACTGAAGCGGTATGTGGATTTCTAGTCCCACATTTATTTCTCAGAGACTTATGCCATATTCATTACCCATTTCATTTCTGTAGTGTATATACTAAATTATTAGATGATATATCATCAATATACCTAATTTTATGATAATTAATGTTTCCATTTATGTTATTGTGTCTTGTTTTTTATGATTTAATGTTACTCAAGCATTAAGATATTTTTTTCTCAATTTTCCTTCATTGAGACATATGCTATGTTATGCACCTATATTCATTAAAGAGGTGTATATAAAGACACTTTTAACATTAATATCATAAATTTATTATTATTTGTGATATTTTAAGTTCAATTTTAATTTTATTCCTTCATGTGTCTTATGATTCAATGTTACCAAAGTGGTAATAATTTTTTGATACACTCTCATCATTTATCAAGATTGTTTGTGATTAAGTCTCTAATATTGAAATATTATGATCCATATCTCATAAATTATAATTTATTTTTCTCTCCTATATTTATTCATGATATCATAATTTAATGGTACCATTTTTCAACTCTTTGGTACTTAAAATAATTACAATTTTGTTCGAAGAAAATAAGACTTTATTTCCCACTTCGGTCAAAAATAAATTTTATTCAACAACCATGTTTTCTAAAAAAACATTCAATTTTTTAAAAAGATATTTTCATCTCATTTTCAAGTAAAAGAATTATGAAAATTTTTAATTTTTTAATTAGTAGTTTAAATAATTCTAAAGGTTCCTAGATACATTTTCATGGTTATTATCAATGAATTTTTTTTTCAAAATGCATTATGTTTTAAAAAAATTTGAAATAAGGAAGGTTATTTTACTCAATAAATGTTTAAATTGATATTTTCAAATCATTTTCCATCTAATATTACATTATTTTTGGTTTCTTATTATTTACCAGGGATATTATCCATGTATAACATTCTTATTCATTCCTTGAATGGTTTGTTTTTTATGATTACAAGATACTGATGAAACATATTTTACTTCCATGGGTTATACCATGATTTTTTTTTCAAACCAAATTATTTTAATGGATAATTTCATGATAAATGATTATAAAACACATCTCTTTTAAAAAAGTCACGATTTGATGATATTTTTATGTTACCCATTTTATTTTATGGGCTATTGTAAAGACTTGGAACTTCCATGTAATTTTTTTTAATATATGGGAATTTTACGAGTCTGTGAAAATTGATGGTGGGTGATTCCGAGGCCTGGAGAGCCCGAAATGAATTTCGGAACTTTTTTTCAGGTATGTTCACTAAACGTGCGAGTAGGTTTTTCTAAATTTTGAACTAGTTCTTCGAATTGAAGTCTGAGGACACCGTTGAACTCGCAACACTGGTATTCGCATAAGGAGGCCTTCACCTCGATCGAAGTGGGTCCAGAGTGAAAGATAGATTTTGGGGATTTTGTGAAGGAATAAAATAAAATAAAATGGTGTAACATTTTGTTTTTATTTTATTTTGAAACCACCCATGTGGATATTTCATAGGTGGGGACCACCTAAACTAAAACCTCTCATGAGAGGTTATAGAGGTGGGGACCACCGAGCGTAACCTCCCATGAGAGGTTATGGTGGTGGGGTCCACCAGAGGTTTAAAACCCCTTGAACTCCCTCATAAGTGTGGGGGGGCTCCTAAACTCCCCCCACTTAAATTGTGCCACCCCCTTAAAATTTTATGCCAACCTATGTAATTAATTAACCTAATCTAAAATTGTGCCAACAACTAAATTGGGGAAACATATCATTTTGGCTACTTGGAATTTTGGTGGATTTTGGGAGAGGATAAATATTGGGAGGATTTCACTTCTCCAACGAAGAACTCCATTGAAGAATGTTCTTTGGAAATCAAGGAAGAGGACGATGAGTGATCCTGACATCGAAGCAAGGTTTCGAAAGTGATGATCATTGGCACTCTCTTCACCTTCTTCGACTTCATTCTCGCTCCAACATCAATGAACAATCAAAGGTAGGGGTCTATTTCTATATGATTATCACTTCCCATGTACTCCCCTTCTAAATCTTTTATGGGGTTTGGAATAGAGATTGACGAGGGTTGTGGGGATTGATGTTCTTAAATATCTTCCGTACACATTGTTGATTTAAAAAAGGTGAACCACTTGATTCCTCTCTAACGTGGAGGGGGCGGGCCAAACAAGCATGGCCCGACCCCTTCGTCATTCTCCATTATTGTTTTCTTCACAATGGAAGATGGTGGCTTACACCGTGACGATGAATGAAGAGAGAGGCTGGATAAACCGGTCACCGGTGAAGGCACGGCGCCCCACCACCCGGCGGCTCCCTCGTACGTGGCCTCTACGCCCCGCAGCCGAGCCGCCGCCCGAGCCGCCACTTGAGTCATTGTCGTTGTCTGCGGCCGAGCCACTGCCTGTAGCCTCACCACCCGAGTCGTCGTCTCCATCTGTGGTCGAGCCACTACCCGTGGCCTCGCCACCTGCAGTCGAGCCCCCCGAGCTGCTGCCTCCATCTACGGCCCCACTGCGCCTCCCCGCTGCTCCACCATTCGCAGCCCCGCCGCACCGCCTGTGGCCTCGCCGATCCACCCTACAGCCTCCACCATCCCGGCCAAGCTGTCATGCGGCCTCCGCCCTCCCGGTCGATCCATCCTGGGTCAGGCCGAGCCGGCCCACACCCTCGCGGCACCCTCGTGGCCAAGCCGCTGTCCGCGGCCGAGCCAACCTGTAGCCTCCACCACCCCGCGGTACCTCACGAAACTCACGACCTACCAGACCACACAATGGGCTAGGCTTGACCCAGTGGGTCAGGACGGGTCGACCCGATCTGGGTCGACCCATACCCGGTTGGGTCGGGTCGGTCGGACCGAGTCGGACTGGATCAAGACCAGATACGATCCTATACTTTACTTGGGCTATAACTTTGGCATCAGATTTCTGTTTGACGAACCTTCAGTGGTTCTTGGAACCTTGGAGCTAGATGATCTCTTTGAGTATACCCCACTAGAAATTTAGATAAGGATGGGGTATGGTTGGGTTGGATTGATCATGAATCCAACCACGCCCTTCGGACAAAAAGGCTAATAACTCAGAGACCAGGCGTCTGATTAATGCACCATCTTTTGAGTTAAGAGCCCTATGATGTGGCGGTCCTTTGAGATACTTCCTCATGGGAATTTGTGGTAGTTGTAATATCGACCAGTGGCATGGAGAGCGGACTCTCTCAGAGAGGAGCAAGCCTATTGTGGGAACCCAGTTGCTGGCTGTGACAAGAAGACTGACTAGCGATCCTGTGTGGGTCACCTCCTAGCGATCCTATGTGGGTCAGCTCCTAGAAATCCTCTATGGGTTAGCACCTAGAGATCCTCTATGGGTCAGCTACTAGTGATTGTGTGTGGGTCATCTCATAGCGATCCTGTGTGGGTCAGCTCCTAGGGATCCTATGTGGGTCAGCTCCTAGCGATCTTGTGCGGGTCAGATCCTAGCAATAATGTGTGGGTTAGCTCCTAGCGATTGTTTATGGGTCAACTCCTAGACATTATGTGTGGGTCAGGAGTAGTGCCTCTTAACAGAGTAAGATGATTTAGTAGCTATAACTAATCATCTCTACTACTATACTTAATTTATACCTGTAATGAGATGAGTTTGTACCTCTATGGTACTTTCCTTCGTGGTAATACCTTGGTGGTATTCTTCTATGAGGAAAACGTATGAGGTACATACCTTTGTGTTTTTTCTTTTTTTATGGAGTAGTTGAGCTTTGTGATTTTGGGATAGACCCTGTGTTTCCTCATGATTGAGATGGGTTTACTTGATAACTTAGGTATATGTATGGGCATATACCTAAGTAGGGTTAACAGTTGACGTCATGCTTTGAGGTATATCCTTTGTGGATTTTGTGAGACCTTGAGGGTCTCAGGGTCCCTACTGAGTATCTTTATACTCACCCCTGCATGAGATATGCTCACACCTTGTTGTGTTTAGTGCAGATGACAGACAACATTGATCGAAACTGAGGGTACCAGGACTGGACGATGCCTGCAGAAAGACCTTACAATGAGTCGGTACATGGAGAATACTGACGGACATGGAGTGATGAGGAGGAAATTTGTACCTACCCTTCATGTAGGAACCTCATAGGACAACCCATTAGTTATTTTTCTTTTTGATCCAGTTTACTTGTACTTTTAGTTTCTTATACATTCCACTTGGGCTTGTATTCTGGTCCCTATTTACTTATTGTACTCACTCTGTTTACTATTCAGTTTTCTTGTGCTCGTATCATGATGTGTGCTTGGTTGCATGTGATAATAGGTTATAAAGGAAATGTCTTCCCAGTTTTAGGGATTACACATTTTTGGTACTAGTCATTAGCCCCAGGCCTATGGAAGGCGAGCTTGGGGTAGTTATGGCATGGGCCCTGGGGGATGGGTCGTGACAAATTGGTATCAAAGGGGTCGGTTCTACCGTAGAACATAGGACTCTAATATTTCTTCTAACGTCATTACTGTTAATTTTAGTGAGTGTGGTAATCAGTTTATGGAATCTAGTGTTGGTGCGGTGACCAACGTATCCGTACAATAGGACCCTGACTTCTGATTTCCGACTCAGTGCATGAAAACATTGATTGCATGAGTGTTTTAAAGAGTTTTCTTTGTGACCTCTTTGATTCATCTAACCAGGTATAAATTATTGACCACGGCGCACCTGTTTCTTTTTAGGATACCTCCATGTAAACATCCAACTAGGATTCTGAGAGTAGCATGCACTGATAGCCCACTGAGCGATGAGGCCTTAATATAGAGCCCTCTTCCAATAGAGACACCAGCGGTACCATTACCTATTGGGCCACCGATGCCACCAACCACAACATCAGAGAGTGCATGATGCTTGAGCACGTTTCATGAGTTCCAGGGCTAGAGGCCACCTAGGTTTAGGGGAGAGATGGACCCACAGGCGGATGAGGATTGGTTGGTGGTCGTAGTGAGATTCTTTTAACTGGTAGGGACACCAGCTGATCCCATGGTGATCCTTGCTGCCAGCCTTCTATATATAGTAGCAGGCATATGGTGGATCTTGATGCTCTAAGTTCACGAAGAGGTGACACTTCTATGGGAAAACATCGAGAGCCTGTTTCGGGAAAAGTTTGTCCCAGCAACTCTTTGCGCAGTGCGCATTCAGGAGCTACTTCATCTCCAATAGGGTAGCATGACTGTGGCTCAGTACTCAACGAGGTTCACTAACCTATCACGCTACTCTAAAGATATGGTGAGGGGACCATTCTTCAAGGCATAATCCTTCGACCAGGGACTCGGGAGGGAGATCAGGGATTTGATGATCTCAATTAGCATCCCGACACAGGAGGGGGTGTTAGAGCAATCCCTCTTAGTGGATAGTTTTCTTGCTGAGCAGTCACCAGTAGCGAGACCCACCACCAGTCATCATGTAGCAGAGTCTTCAGCAGCTGGCATCAGATAGATTTCTAGAGGTCTAAGAGGACCAGACCTACAGGTGGATGACCGCATGACTCAAGATTGGTTGTGCGGGGAACCCGAGGAGGAGCCAATCATGCCAGGAGCAGGTAGTGTTACACATGCCCCAGGTATGGTCACATGGATTGTGACTGTCTGACCCACCGTATGGATGTTCAGCAGAGGGTCGAAGGAACTCCCAGATAGAGATACGGATTGAACAGAGGAGGTCTACAGGGAGCAGGCAGACGTGGAAGAGGATCTGGCCGTGTAGCTGGCGGTGGGTGACAATTCAAGATGTTACTGCCACAACCACCAGGTGGTCCACCCCAACTATAGGGAGTAAGAGGATAGGGGCGAGCTCAGCTCCAGTCAGCTGAAGCCTATGATCACAGTGATCCGGAGATGATTCGAGGTACGATCTATGTCTACTCCCCCTTAGATGTAGTTCTTATATACATGGGTTCAAATCAATATTTTATTTCCACTACCCTCGTTCAGATCTCGGAGATTCCAACAAAGATGTTGGCTCGATCCTTACAGCTAGAGACTCCTACGATAGCGGATTCGACGATTACAAACTGGTGCCGGCAGTGTGAGCTTACTCAAGGAGGTGAGAGCTTCGGCTGGGATCTCCTAGTAGTATCATTGAGGACTTATGACATCATCTTGGGTATGGACTGGTTATCAATAGTCCATGATCAGATATAGTGTATTAAGAAAAAAGGGTGGTGTGTTTGCGTGTATGGGACCAGGTTTACCTTCACCGGCAAGAAGGGAGCCTTTGGAGTATAGGATGGACTTACCTGGAAGAGAGTGCAGCTGATCACTCATAAGTTGGCTAGCCTTACCCTCGGTGTAGTTGATGTGGAGAGTTCGAGTTATCCTGTAGTGGTGGACCAATACACATATGTCTTCCCTGATGATGTTTTGGGTATACCTCCTCATAGAGAGGTAGACTTTTACATTGACTTGTAACTCGGGACAACACTGATATCCACACCAGTATATTGGATGGCTCCCACAAAGCTTCGTGAGCAGTGGTTACAGCTAGAGGACTTGTAGGGGAAGGGATTCATTTGTCCCAGTGTTTCTCCTTGGGTAGCCCGGATTTTGTTCCCCAAGAAGGTGGATGAGATATTGTGGCTTTTTGTTGACTATCGGTGCCTGAATCAGGTGAACATGAAGAACAAGTACCCACATCTAAGGATTGATGACCTCTTTGATTAGATGAAGAGAGAATGGGGGTTCTCAAAGATAGACCTCAGATTAGGCTATAATCAGCTTAGAGTACGAGACGAGGATATGCAGAAGGAAACTTTTATATGTCGGAATGACCTCTACGAGTTCCTGGTTATGCCATTTGGTGTAACCAATGCTCCAGAAGTGTTCATGGGACTCATGAACATGATCTTTCATCCATAAATTGATCACTTTGTAGTAGTATTCATCAACATCATTCTGATTTAATCGACTACTGAGGAGGATAATGCCTATCATTTTCATGTAGAACTAGACACACTCCGGGAGATCCAGTTTTATGGTAAGCTCTCAAAGTTATAGTTCTAGATCCGAGAGGTTCACTTTATGGGACATGTCATACCGGAGTCTGGAGTTGTAGTGGATCCAGTGAAGATTGAGGCGGTACTTTCTTGGGAGCCACCCTGGAGTTTGACGTAGGTATGAGGTTTCCTGGGTTTGGCTAGATACCACCGGAGTTCTGTGCAATTTTTCTCTAGAGTTGCAGCACCTATATTAGCGGTGACGAAGAAGGGGCAACCCTTCGTGTGGTCAAAGGGATTCTAGTAGAGTTTTCAGGAGCTGAGGTAGAGGATGACTAGTGAACCCATCTTGAAGCTACCGGAGGAGGGCATAGGGTACGTAGTCTACTGCGACACATCAGGGATCAGGCTCGGATGTGTCCTGAGGCAGGAGCGAGCGGTGATCGTATATGGTTCTCGATAGTTGAGAAAACATGAGCAGAATTATGCTACCCATGACCTAGAGTTAGCAGCAGTGGTCTTCTCCCTAAATATGGGGTGACACTATCTGATGGGATAACGCTTTATAGTGTACCCTGATCACAATAGTCCTGGGTATATCTTCTATTAGAAGGACCAGATCCTGAGACAATGATGTTGTCTTGAGTTCTTCCAGGACTATGACTTCCAGATAGTCTATACTCCTGGGAAGGGTAAGGTTGTTGCAGATGCACTCATCCAGATATCTGGTATATAGCTGTTAGGTGAGGCAATAGAGCAGTTGGCCGCTTTGCAGATATCCTTCATGGAACGTGATGGTGCAGTTTTCCTTCAGTCTCTTACAATCACTCCCCCACTTCTTCAGTGATTCAGGGAGGCATAGTGTGGGGACACGGACTACGAGACACGACTTGCTCATATTTTCATAAGACAGGCACTTGATGGATTTTCTGAAGGTGGGGAGCATGCTATCCTCTTCATAGGACGTACCATGGTACTAGTGTCACTTCAGGAGGAAGTGTTGAGGGAGTTCAATGCATCCCCTCTAGCAGTACAACCAGGAGTGGTGAAGATATACCAGGATCTATGACGACATCACTGGTGGTTGGGAATGAAGAAAGTAGTTGCATATTTTTTCTCTCAGTGCCTCACTTGTCTGCAAGTGAAGGCAGATCATCAGGTACCAGCAGGCTTAGTTCTGCCTTTAGAGGTCCTAGAATGGAAGTGGGATAGGATATCCTTGGACATCATGACAGGAATTCCACATACATCTAGGGGTCATGACTCGATTTGGGTGATTGTCAACTGACTCACCATGTAATCACACTTCCAACCATTCAAAGATCATGGTTCAGTAGAGAGATTGGGACGCCACTATGCGTAGTAGATTTTTATGCTACATAGATTACCCTCGACGATTGTCTCCGATTGTGATGCACGTTTTTCCTCCCGGCTATGGAAGGGGTTGTAGGAGGCATTCGGGACGCATCTTCTCTTGAGCACCACCTTCCATCCTCATAAGAATGGTCAGACTGAGCAAACCATTTAGACCCTTGAGGAGATGCTACGTTCTAGTGTCCTAGACTTTGGTCGCACCTTGGAGGATCACTTGCCTTTGGTGGAGTTTTCATACAACAACAGCTATCACTCCACCATTGGAATGACACCTTTTGAGGCGTCGTACGAGCGAACCTATAGATCAACTTTGTGTTGGACTGGCCCAGGGGATTCTGCAGTAGTTGGACCAGAGATGGTACAGGCTACCACAGAGAAAGTGCATATCATCCAGGAGTGGATGAAGACTGCACAGAGTAGGCATAAGTCTTATGACGATTGGAGACAGACACCTCTGGAGTTCGAGGATAGTGACCACGTCTTTTTAAGAGTCTCAACTTGATGAGGTTTTCGGATATTTGGCCAAGGTGGAAAGATATCTTTGAGATTCATCGGACCCTTTTAGATCCTCAGCAGAGTCGGTGAGTTGGCTTACCGCTTAACTCTTCCACCTCATTTGCACTGAGTGCACGACGTCTTCCACATATCCCAGCTGAGGAGATACGTGCAAGACCATTTCCATGTCATCGACCACAGAGATATGGACATCGAAAATGGGGTGAATTTTATGGAGTTTCTAGTAAAGATTGAGGATTGACAAGAGTGGGTCCTTTGTGGGTGGTCGATACCTCTGGTGTGCATTTGCTTGCAGCACAGGAACCTCCAGGAAAGCACATGGGAGCATGAGGCTCATATGCATGCTCAGTACCCCCTCTTTGTTCCATTAGTTTGAGTTGTGGCTTATGAGGACGTAAATCCATGAGGTGGGGAGAATGTAAAGACACAAAATTTCCTTGAAAATGTTTTTTTTAAATATATGGGAATTTTACGAGTCCGCAAATATTGATGGCACATGATTCTGAGGCCTGGAGTGCTCGAAATGAATTTTTGAACTTTTGTTTGGGTACGTTCAGTAAACGTGCGAGCGGTTTTTTCAATCTTTTGAACCAGTGCTTAGAATTGAAATGTGAGGACACCGTTGAACTTGCAGCACCTGTATTTGCTTAAGGAGACATTCACCTCGACCGCAGTGGGTCGAGATTGAAATATAGATTTTGGGTTTTTCATGAAAGAATAAAATAAAATAAAATGGTGTAACATTTTAATTTTATTTTATTTTGAAACCAGTCTTGTGGATATGTAACAGGTGGGGACCACCTGAACTAAAACCTCCCATGAGAGGTTATGGAGGTAGGGAAAACCGAGCCTAACCTCCCATGAGAGGTTATGGTGGTGGAGACCACCCATGGTTTAAAACCCCTTGAACTCCCTCATAAGTGTGGGGGAGCCTCCTAAACTTCCCCAACTTAAATGGTGCCACCCCCTTAAAATTTTATGCCAAACGATGAAATTAATTAACTCAATTTGAAAATGTTCCAACAATTAAATTGGGGAAACATATCATTTTGGCTACTTGTAATTTTGGTGGATTTGGGGAGAGGATAAATATTGGGAGGATTTCAGTTCTCCAATGAAGAACTCCATCGAAGAGAGTTCTTCAGAAATCAAAGAAGAGGATGACGAGCGATCACAACATCGAAGCATGGTTTTAGAAGCGACGATCATTGGCACTCTCTTCACCTTCTTTTACTTCCTTATCACACCAACTTCAATAAACAATCCAAGGTAGAGGTTTATTTATATATGATTATCACTTCCCATGTACTCCCCTTCTAATTATTTTGTGGGATTGGGAATAGAGATTGATGAGGGTTGTGTGGATTGATGTTCTTAAATATCCTCCAAACATGTTCTTGGTTCAAAAATGGTGAACCACTTGCTACCGATCTAACACGGAGGGGGCGGGCCAAACAAACATGGGTCGACCCCTCCGACATTCTTCCTTATTGTGTTCTTCATGATGGAAGAAAGTTTCTTACACCACGACGAAGAGTAAAGAGAGAGGTCGGCTAAACCAGTCGTCGTTAAAGGCATAGCGCCCCACCACACCGCAGCTTGTGCACCCCGCAACTGAGCCGCTGCCCAAGCCGCCGCTTGAGTCGCTACATGATCCGCCGCCGTCGTCTCCATCCTCACTACTGCCTGCGGCCTCACCACCTGAGCCGCCTCCCGCGGCCTCTCCAACTGAGCTTCCGCCTCCTTCCGTGGTCGAGCCACTACCCGCGACCTCTCCCCATGATCCACCGCCGCCTCCTGCGGCCTCACCACCCGAGTCGCCACCGCTGTCCACAGACACGCTGCGCCACCCCGCGCCTCCGCCTTCCACCGCCCTGTCGCGCTGCCCACGGCCTCACCGAGCCGCCCCGTGGACTCCACCTTCCCGGTCAAGCCGTCCTGCAGCCTCTTCCCACCCGTCCGAGCCATCCCGGTCTGGGTCGAGCCGCCCAGTGCCCTCACGGCACCCCCGTGGCCGAGATGCCATCCACGACCAAGCTGACCAACAGTATCCGCCTCCCTGCGAAACCTAAGGCCCCTCGCAGCCCTCGAGGCCCTCACGGCCTACCAATCCACCCAGTGGGTTGGGCCGCACCATGAGATGGGTTGAACAGAACTGGGTCGACTGAGGCTAGGTCGGGTCGGGTTGGTCCGACCTAGTCAGACCGGACCCGGACCAGATACGACCCTATACTTTACTTGGGCCATAACTTTGGCACCAGACATCTGTTTGACGAAATGTTAGCGGCACTGGGAAACATGGAGAGAGACAGTCCCTTTGAGTATACCCCACATGAAATTTAGGTAAGGATTGGGTATGGTTGGGTTAGATAGAGCATGAATCCAACCGGGACATTGAGACTAAAATGCTAATAACTCACTGACCGGGAATTCGATTGAAGAAATATCTGTTGCATTAAGAGCCCAATAACGTGGAGGTACCTTAAGATAATTCTTCATGGGACTTCATGGAAGTTGGAGTATTGACCAATGTCTTGGGGAGTGGAATCTCCCAAAGACGAGCAACCCTATTGCGGGAACCCAGTAGCTGGCTGTGACGAGAAGACTGACTAGCGATCCTGTGTGGGTTAACTCCTAGCTATCCTGTGTTGGTCAGCTCCTAGAGATCCTCTGTGGTTCAGATCCTAGCGATCCTGTGTGGGTTAGCTCCTAGTGATCCTGTGTAGTTCAGCTCCTAGCAATCCTGTGTGGGTCAGCTCTTAGCGATCCTCTGTGATCTCCTAGCAATCCTGTGTGGGCCAGCTCCTAGCGATCCTCTGTGGGTTAGATCCTAACGATCCTCTATGGGTCATCTCCTAGTCATCCTGTGTGGGTCAGCTCCAAGCGAACCTGTGTGGGTATGATCTTAGAGATTCTATGTGGGTCAGCAGCAGAGCCTCTTAACAGAGTAATATGATTTAGTATCTATAACTAATCATCTCTACTACCGTACCTAAGTTATACCTGGAATGAGTTGAGTTCTTATCGGTGTGGTACTTTCCTTCGTAGTAATACCTTGGTGGTATTCTTCTGTGTGGCGTACCTGTGAGGTACTTGCCTTTGTGTTTTTCCTTTTGTTGTGGAATAGCTAATCTTTGGGATTTTGGGTTGGACCCTGTGTTCCCTCATGATTGAGAGGGGTTTACCTGATAACTTATGTATATGAATGGCCATATACCTAATTAGGGTTGACAGTTGACGTCATGCTTTTAGGTTTATCATTTGTGGATATTGTGAGACCTTGAGGGTCTTGGGGTCCCTACTGAGTATTGTTATACTCTTCCCTATACGGGCTATGCCCACACCTTGTTGTGTTTGGTTCAGACGACAGACAGCATTGATCAAAACTAAGGGTACCAGGACTGAACGATGCCCAGAGGAGGACCTTAAGACGAGTAGATACATGATGAAGACAGACGGACGTGGAGTGCTGAGGAGGTTATATGTACCTACCCTTTAGGTAGGAACCTCATTAGATGACCCATCATCTATCTTCATTTTTTCTCCAGTTTAGTTGTACTTTCAGTTTCTTGTACATTCTAGTTGGCCATGTATTCTGGCCCCTTTTTACTGACTATTCACACTCTGTTTACTATTCAGTTTACTTGTGTTTTTATCTTTCAGTTTGATTGGTTGCGTGTGATTATAGGTTATAAAGACAATGCATTCCCAGTTTTAGGAATTACGCCTTTCGGTGCTAGTCGCCTGCCCCTGGCCAATGGAAGACGGGTTTGGGGTAGTCACGGCATGGGCCCTGGGGGACGGGTCGTGATAGTTATTATATGATGAATGTTTATAAAAGTGTGAAAAACATAAATAAAATATTTATTATGAGATGGGTGGGACCTATATCTCTCTCCAATGCCTTGGGTAATGATAAATTATTTATAGGATAAGAGGATACATGGGTGTTTATCCCATTCCTAAAAATAATGGTACACATGTGTTTATCTCATGCCCAAAGGTGAGGGTACATGAGTGCTTAGCCTAAGACCAAATATGAGGGTACATGGGTGGTCAACCCATTCCCAAAAAAGGAGGGTACATATGTTTTTATCCCATGTATGAATATGAGGGTACATGGGTGATTAGTCCTAGAATAATATGAGGTTACATGGTTTTTCTTTCTAAGTCTGAAATGGAGGGTTCATGGGTGGTCATCTAAAGCCCAAAGTAGGTACACATGTGGTTATCATAAGTCCAACTTGTTATGATCATCTTGGTGAGTAATCATGACATAATATTCTCTATACTTATGTGTATTCCACAAATTCTATTCGTTATATCAATGTTATGTTCTTATGGATCATGTTATTTGATTAAAGTATGAATCGTGTCTTATGAATTGCTAATATTTATTTCTTGAGTCATGTATAGGATCCTTGATATGCAGGGTATGATATTCAAAAGTTATAGTCATGTTCTTATACACTTATGCACATGTTATGATTATGCATATTCCTTATTTACCCTTACTGCTCATCTGATCTCACCTTTCTCATATTTCCTAGCCCCATGTTATGATGAAAGGTTATAAGTGAGACAAATTAATGGTATGGTGTTTATGGGAGACATTGATGATATTTCACCATGTTAAAAGATTTTGTTTCAAGGTTTACAATAGAACTAAACAATTATAGTCATTGAGAATGTGTTTGATTAATTTAATGAATATTCATCAAAATTAATATAATATCCATGTATGAAAATCCGAGTTCCTTATATTCATACGAGAATATAATATTTTGATCCCTCTCTTGTACGAGTGTTCATAATAACACATGATATGTTTTGTGGGGAAATTTTATGGATGCATTCAACCTTGAGGGGGTCATTGTTGGTAACTTTAATCCAAATTTATACATTTTTTTACTCATCCTTTTAACCTCTATCACTTTTTAACGTGACTGGTTCTCTCTTCATCTCTTCTCACATTCATCTTTAAATGAAACAAATCCAATAAAACATACAATAGAAGCACACTAGATTTAAAAAGTTTACCTCTCAATGTGCGAAGGCTAGTCCTTGTGTGAGATAGATTCCTCCATAATCACATGAAACAAAATTATCAACTTTTAAGGGAGCATGGTTTATCCTTAAAAAACATTTTTGATGTATCTCATCAGTTCTTTGATTCAACCAACATAAAAGTGAGATAGATACATTTGAATGATATTTTTTGTGACAACTAAAATTCCCTTCACTAATATAGTATTTGGATGTTTTGATATACTTCTTGAGTCTTTATCTCCTTCTTTATTTACATGAAAAACAGAATTCATGTAACACATCTTATTTTGTAAGGAAATAGTTCACCCAATTATCCCTGCTTCTTTATAATAATAAATCTAAAATTCTATTTCTTCTCCACCTATTATACTAGCTTCATGAAAATTGATTTTTCTCTAAAAATATGAAGTGCCAAATCTCTCTTTATTCTTCCTCATTATTCGCTTCTTCGTCTTTATATAATTCAATTCAAAATGTGACTGCATTGGTTATCCACTTTCTCTTCACATATTTCTCACAGAAAACATCTTCTCAATATTAGATATAGTACCATCTCTCTTCAATACTCAAAAATATGTCTTATCATAATTGTACCAGATCACAGATACACTATCTTTAACCCCCAAAAAATTATATATATACCTCACGAATAATGTGAAATATTATTATTTTATTCTTCTCCCTTATTTCATGTTTTCTATGTCCAAATTATCATAAGAATACTTTAGTTTTAATCTCCATGATTATGAAAATTTTAATAGTTCTTACATTATAAGTGTTTAATATTTGAAATGTCCAAAATCTAATAATTTCAGAACTCCCACTACCATTAAAAACTACATTCAACTGTTAAAAAACATACTGGAACTATTTTTAGAATTACTATGAACTTCTTCAAAAATCATAGAATTTCCCATTTTTCTATATATAATGTTTTGATGTATTTAATCAATATATAAATATATTCATTCATGTGATAATTTAGATCATGGAACCTCCTTCACTAAATAAATCTCAAATATTCATGAATAATATAGTTTTGTTCATGGATTCGATCTTTATGATATAAATAGATTTGAAAATTATCTCTTCAACCTACTCAAATCATGATAAATATTATCTGGAAATTTGTTATCATCTAAGAAGTTATTTGTAACATACTCATTTTTATGATAAATAAAGACCCCATTTGGTTTTATTTCATAATCCTTTAGTGGAAAATTAAAAAAAATCAATTTAATATTTTTCATTATATATGACCTAGGATTTTAATAAGGGCAACTCATGATTTAAAAAGGCTATATAAACGTAAGTTGTGTTTTCCCATAGTTATGTAGAGGTAATCACTCTATTTCATGTGAGGTGTAAGGGTATACCCAATTTCACATAAGGGAAACCACTTATTTTTAATAGTTTCATTTCTTTAATTCCCTTTTTTATACATTGTATTGTATAAAGGTAAGACATACTTCCATAAGTTTAAGACACTAGTTTGTAGGGATTAATAATAGTACCTCTAGCACAACAAAAGGGTGGTTGTGGTTTTTTAAGGGTCTACCAAGAAAACATCTATTCATATAAGGAAATCTCTTTGGTTTCAAGGGACGTGTAAGAGTAATATGGTATTTCTATGCACTGAATAAGGGTAAAATACCTTCTTAAGGTTAAAACAAAGTAACAATTACAGAGCCCCCTTTTTTTTAAAGGTTTTGAAACATTAATTTCATGTACGAATTTCCCACAAAAAACCTATAAACATACATTCAGAATGTTAAATGAAAAAAATCATGGGAATTAATTCCTTTGAGTCATTTAAAAGTTACTACACATTTTACATAATAATTTGAATGTTATACATCCTTAATTCAATTAAAATACATATTAAATAATAAATTTAATTTATGGGATCCATAAATTTAAAACCATAATACTCTTTCATAATTTAAAAAATATAAAAACCTTAAATTTCATTAATTTTTTATCTCATATTGTCTCTAAGAAAACAAGAATTCCCAAAACCAAGATCTATGAAGACGTCTTTGATCAAACCAGGTTTTTCATCAAGTTTCATGGCATGGAAAAGGACTCTATATTTCTATTTTTTTCATTATAGTAAGGTTTTTCAATGGCTAAATTCTTGGTATCCTAATTCTTACTCAATTTGTAAAAGGATATTTTATATTATATCTTGAAATTTAACAATTAATTCTTAAACAGTTTACCCAAAAATAAAAAAATGTAATATTAAATAATTACCACATGCCTATCATAGATTATTCAAGAGAGATAAAATATTATCTTATATGGTTTAATAATTTTTTTTGGAAAAAATGGTTAACATAAGCTATATATTAAGTTAATAATCGAGAACTTATCTATGAGAGGGAAATTTATCAGCACAAGTTATGATTTTATTTATTTTAGAAATAAAATAATTTGAATCAGTTATATTAATACTTGGTGAGTGGTTTTAACTGAATAATATATCACCATTATTCAAGTAACAATTCCATGATGATCCTTGATGTTGATATCAACAACAATGAGGTAGGAATTTCCTTACCATGTAGAGGATGTGTAAATGATTTGTTTTGATATAACATTGTGTATTGATATTATATAAACTATTTATGATGTTTGGTCAGATGATCCTATAGTCTTAGAATAGATACACATTGTGAGATATGACATTCCACTGTGTATGTGTGTAGCCTATGAGACCCATATTTCCTATGTTATGAATATGGTTTCATATGATAGATATGATGATATATTTTACATGTTATGTTTTTATTATATGATATGTTGTTATGGTTTTATTAATGTTGAAAAAGTGAAAGGTGAAGCAATCATAGATGATCATACCTAGAGGGGATGGGTGTTCAGATGCTTCAAGTAACATGATGATAGGGTCGTGTTGGATTATGGTAAACTATGTTCTAGGCTTCCATGAACTAGGGGAATAATGGTCTATGTGATATTTCCTATGAGGTGGTACTGGGGAAAGATAGTCTATGTGACCTGACCGAACAGATACCAATAGTGAATATTGTCCTTTTGTGGGCTGACCTCTGCGCTTATGGCCTATACGAATATTGAGTGACTTCAATGGTTCCTACTTTACATGTGAGATTTCCCCTACCCTTATGATGTTTCCCTAGTTTTGAAATGAATAAGTTATTTATAGAGTTCATGGGGGATTGGTTAGTGCATAGACACTCAATATCGTCTTTTTTATTATGTTTTCATTTATTTATTGTCACTAAATACACACATATGCATGGACACTCATGTTAAGGACACATTTTCACTGTCCTAATGCGTTTTATTAATCACATCCAACATGGGAATCCCAATGCACATGCACACATCATGTATAGGGATCCAGGAAAGGGTAAGGGTCCCATTGGAGATGGTTGAACCAAGTATCATGGAGATAGGAGTGGAACCAGAACACACACAAGAGGATTATATTGTTTTACTAATATATATTTATACATTTACACTATCATCTGGCTTGCCACACTGGAATTTCTATTTAATTTTATATAACTGGGTTCCATTATTATAATTGTACATGTTTATCTGATTATTTATTTATATTGTCAATATTTAAATTTATTATATATGATGATTGCATGATACTGAGGGTATAGTACCACCAATGATGATGTCCAAATGCTTGCTACTAGTCAACAACCTCTTTTATATAGTGATGTGCATATTAGGTCGTCTAGCACTCAAGATCAGACCCGATGTTCTGGAACATAGAATTATAAGATGGTAATATTTCCCAATTTTCTTTTTAATAACCTAAGATATGGTAGAATAATGTTTTTTATATTGGAATCCGGTAGGTGAGTATATTTGTGCATAGGTAGCTAATGCATAATGACCCTTTAAGTTACTATTGACATGATTGTTTTTTCTGTTTTATAAGGATTTGGGGTACATTCACACATCATGAGTATGACCATCAGATCACATTCCATATATATACCTATTTCTATGATAAATAATGGTTCTGTAATTTAATTTTCTTTGTGTGTTCTATCTATTTGGTACAAACATGTACTTATAGTTAAGTAATATATATGTTTCTATACTGTTCTAAAATAACTATTCTAGTAGTAATTAGTTGAACATGATCTTGTTTCTATGTTATATATATATATATAACTACGACTAATGTATAGGGACGAGAATTTGGTTTTCTGTAGGATGGATATACCTTGGGTTATAATTTTACTCCAAGGAGAACCTTTTGTAATCCTGTAGATTAGTTAGCATCTAACATGATGTAACATCTTCATATGTATTAGATGTTATTTTTTAACATTAGATAATCCCACTTCAATATATTTTTATGATATTGTGAAGTTTAGAAGTAATATTTCAACAAAGGAGGATATTCCTATTCTACCACTAGGTGTATTGGAGTATGCAACAGAGCATTCTCTTAAACCTTCTCCATTGTTTAGGCAGCAGGACTAATTTAGCTAGAAGACTTTCTCTTAGTTCTCAAAAACATAATAATATTATCAATAAATGGTAGACTATTCCCAAGGATTTAAACTCTAATATACTCCACTATTATAGGGAACCAGTGGCCCTCAAGATGTTGAGGAATGGGTTGAAATTTTTATTTGTATCTTAAGATAATAGAGACTTTGAATGATCAATGGGTTAAGCTAGTGACATTCATGCATTCAAAGTTTCCCATTACTTTATATCTACAAGTTATTATCGGAATTAACTTAACGATCAATTTATCCTCTACATTACATTATGTTGATACACCATTGTGAAAAAGTTTTCTATCTTCAGTATTTCCCTCAGTGTCATAGAGTCATTAATATTTATGGACATATATGGAAATTCAAAGTTTTGGAGATGATGAAATTCAATCTAAACCGTAGCGTAAAATAACTGAAAATCTGTTGATCTCACATTGATTACAATCAGATATGATTATCATTTATGTCACCTAATTGAGAGAGGTATGTGAGGATCAAATATTGGGAACATGGAGTATGAAGTGTTAGTCCAGACATGTGTTAGCATGGGATGATCACGATGAAAATTTCGTTCGTGGATATTTTTCTAAGATCCATAGAAACCCCCTCATTTTCTCCTGAAGTAGATCAATATTAGGACATATCCATAAATGAAATCATGGGAAATTACCTTAATAGATAAGATGACATGAGATAGAGCTGATGTTGGGCAAACCGCTCTTTTTGATACCTCTTTATTATATGATGTTAGTCGAGCTGAAGAATCTCAATGTTTAGCTTGAGGACATGGAGGAGAAGGTATTTATCTAGATTAAAATTTAACCATGGGGTGTACTCATCTTTTTTTGTAATAAGGTAGATGGTATTATTTGAATAAATGAATATTTACATAAATTTAATATATTGGTAGTGAAAAAATATATATTCTTTTCCTAGGATCGAAGATCTTTTCTATCAAAAAGGGGGATCTAAGTGGTTCTCCAAGGTTGATCATTGGTCGTGCTACCACTAACTATGGGTTAGAGAGGATGATATATGATGGAAGGTGTTTCAGAGAAGTTATGGGTTATATGAGTAATTGGTGATGATGTTTGGAATGAAAAATGTTCCAATTGTGTTCAGGTCTTCTATGAAAAAGATCTTACACATATACCTTGACTTGTTCATTGTGGCATTTATCGATGACATCATCATCTACTCAATGACACAAGAGCTACATTCTATAAATCATGATATACTATTGATTAGAGTATTTGTACATTATATTTATTAAAATATGTCAATTTGTAACTTTTGTATATATGAGGGGAAATTATTTGAGATTTTTTTTTCTATGTTAAGTAAATTCATGGATTGTGAAAAATTTTATGTAATCATGTCCAAGAAAATCCCCAAAATGTGAAAATGATTAAGATATTTCAAGGTTTAGTGGGGTACCACTGATGTTTTTTCCAAGAATTCTCCCATTCACCTTCACCCAAGACCATGTTGATAATGAAGGGTGTGATTCTCTAGTGTTCATCCCTCTGTGAAAAGGAATTTCATGAGTTTAATATGAGGCTTATTAATGATCTATTATTGATTATTATTAATCTATGGATTTGATATATTTTATAATGTGATATATCAATAATTGGTTCAAAGAAGTACTAATATAAAGAGAGTGTCTAGTATATTAGGTTCATTTCATCTACGACCCCATGAGAAGAACTATCATACTCATTACTGGGAGCTATAACCTCTAGTATAATCCATGTAGTGTTAGTGACACTATCATCTTAGTGTGAGATTTGATGTCTAAAATGACAAAATGAGACTCTCTTATATCTTCAAATAGTGGGAACTAAACTTGAGGAAAAGTCACTAGTTTTATTATCCATAGAATTTAGAATTTGAGATGAATTATGAACTTTGTAAAGTTAACATCATTTAAAATTCTCCTAGCTGTAAGTTGAATATACGTTAGGATCTTGGGGAATGACCTTCGAAGGAGCATTGACCCTAGACAAGAATATTGGATGATTGGATGTTTGATGCTTCTAAGGATTAAGGAGTGATGTAATGTGATATTATAGTGAATTAATCATCTATAGTAGACTATTCTATCTATCATGAGTGCCCAGTGATGTGGAAATAACTAGTAACTGATGACCCAATATCTAGATGGTCGATGGATGACAGTGATCTGATCATGGTACATGGTAAAGTAGTAGTACATACTTCTATTAGGAAATATATGATTAGAGAATTTCATGCCTCTAGGTGAGAGGTACATATCGACGTGACATAGATGTATCAAAGCTTTATAAAAATGTTATGATGACCTGGGATAATGTGGGACATTACTAGATTTGTTTCCTAATTCCTTACCTACCAGAGGATAAATTCCAAGAACTAGTGTCCTAATGTTTTTATCTAGTCACATACTATGACCTTGTGGAAGGGGATAAAATCATTATTGACTTTGTGATACTGTTACCTAGGATCCTGAGGATCCATCACTCATTCTAAGTTATTTTCAATCAGCTGAAATATTATTATCATTTATTATTGATTCTTCAAACTCACTCAGTAGATGAGCTGTGAATGTTATATATCTGTGATATTTTAAGACTACATAGAGTTCCCTTCATCAATTTATCTGACGGAGATGCATGTTTTACATCATGGGTTTGAAAGGGATTATAGAAGGTCTTAGGGACATAACTAAGATTGAGTACAACTTACCATTCATATACTAATGGAAAATCCAAGCAAATGATACATATATTAGAGGATATTCTCTAGGATTTCCCCTAGACTTATGTTGAACATGATATGATCACCTATTATTTTTGTTTTTTCATATAATAATAGATATGTGGATTTGATTCAAATGTAACCTTATGAGGATATTTATAGGACACCATTTATTTCACTTTTATGTGGGTATGAGGTGGATGAGAAAGAAGTTGTGGGGAAAAATATGAAATATAAGGACTCTAAGAGAGTGTAACAAATTCCAAATATTATAATCCAAGCTCATAGTTAGTAGAAGTCATATCTTTACCATACAAGTCCAGCCAGAAGCAAAGCTTCTGACCATTTATTAAGAAGAAAGAAAAAAGTACAATAGAGTAGGGAACGGGGACAAACAACAGAAAAACCCACAACCAGTAAGAACAGGTCTAGAGGTCATAATAAGACATATCATTTCCATAATTAGAGTCACCAGCAATCTCCCACTCAGATTGGGACTTCTCCCGATTGAAGATTTTTAAGATATCTGTATCCACTTTCCTTAACGCCTTAGACGACGATCTGGTAGACACAGTTCTAGGAACATTAGAGTAATCCTTACATGGTCTCCTCCTAGAGAGGAGACCCTCACTGTTAGGAACCTTTGGCTGGCCACTTAAGATGGCATCCTTGTAGGATGCATGAGCACCACTACCCGAGGTCCTAATCGGGGTACCGACATTCTCCTGTTCATCCGCAGAAACATTTCCCCATTTCTCATGTAATTCAGATAACTGAAAACGCTTCTGGATTTCTTGTTGACAATCCACATGTTGTTTCACATCAATCTGATTGGAGACATTGACCTGAGAAGTATCAGGGGACACCAATCCCGGGGACCGTATATGAGCGTCTTCAATCGAATCAAGTCGAGTGTTAGAGGGGCCACTCTGAGCATTCTTTGGAGATACATCAAGAAGCAACCTTTTCCCAGAATCAGGAACTGGCTCATTACATGAATCACCATCATGAGCATTAGGCTTTGACAACGCCGAGTCCTTCACCTTGGACTTCCTACGACAGAGGGTTGCTGAATGACTTTTCACCCCACATTCCTCACAAGAAACATTCTTCTGACATAGCTCTAAAGAGTGGCCAGCAGCCATACATACATTGCAGAAAAGAGGCTTTTTTCAAACTCAACATCAATTTGAATGTTATGAAGGGGTGGAAAGGGTTACCTTGTCAATCAAAGTGGAGCTAAGATCAACCTCCACCAACATCCTAGAAAAGTGACCAAATCGAATAGCTTCAGTCTCCTTGCCAAGCCGAATCGGAGTTCCAATTGTCATGCCAATGTCATGCAAAAATTTTGGATGCCAGAGGACCCAATTGAGTCCATGAAGATGAATCTGAAGTTGAGAAAATGCATTTCTTGCATGAGAGACATTAAAATCCATAGACCATTCATGAAAATGAAGCCAACCAGGTTTCAGAAACAAAGTTCCAATGCTCCATGCATGAAGCTTCAATTCATCAGTCAGAAAAA
The DNA here is from genome assembly GCA_963277665.1 of Viscum album. Classification (NCBI taxonomy): domain Eukaryota; kingdom Viridiplantae; phylum Streptophyta; class Magnoliopsida; order Santalales; family Viscaceae; genus Viscum; species Viscum album. The sequence goes on from OY728160.1 coordinate 1,325,408,370, forward strand.
GACAATGGAAGAATCCTCGACCAAGAGAAACACATTTACGGTTAGAAAAACCCCACAAATGCGAGATTTTGTGAATCACATCATCAAGTTCCAATGGTTGTGCACCTTTGGGAAGAACAATACATACAATCAATGAATTCTTACCACATTCTCTCCGCAAGCGCAGTAGGGTTGGCTTCAACGTGAGCCGATGAACCCCTACAAAGAATTCTACTCGTACATGAGTCCTTGAAAAGTGACAACGAACCAGCTCTATCTTGCTTCAACCCTAAGCTTGATTTCCTCACCAAATCAGAGTGGGATTGAGATCCTGGGATATCACCACCGCAGGGCGGAATAAGATCCCGCATCAATGCATCAGTAGAAGCCATTGCAGCAGCAACATCAACCGGACCAGTTGACTTCCACGAATCACTCCGCACATCGAATTTCAAAGCCGCGGAAGAAGGAAGCGACGCCTCCGCAGATCCAGCACAGTGATTCGAATTCAGACCGGCCGAAAAGGTTGGCAAAGCCGTTGAAGTCCGTGAAACACCACTCCGCGCACCAAGATTCAGAGCCGCAGAAGAATGGTGCGACGCCTCCGCAGATCCAGCATAGTGATCCGAAGACAGACTAGCCGAGAAGATCGGCATAACCACTACTGAAGGGTTGCAAATAGCGCCAGAACTTAGAAAATCATGAGAAGAAGGCTTCGCCACAACCATAGGATTGCAAACATCACCAAAAATCAGAGGATCGCGAGCAGACACCGAGGATGGAATCGCCAATGCCACGCCACCGGGAGAAGAGAGACGATCGAAGCCGAGGAAGAAAGGCGGCGCCATGGCCAAATGAAACCCTAAAAGCCATGGTCACTGAGAGGAGCTCTTGCAGCCCGTAGCGCCATTCCCTCCTTACCATAAGAAGAAACCTTTGGAGTTCACTCTAGAAGATTCAGTTTTTCTATGAGTAACACCACAGTTAGAAATCTAACTCTATATTTTGTTTATCTGAGTTAGAAAGTACTTCCAAATGATATGGTATTACATTTCATAATTATATGGTACCATGAAAATATCTGTGAGGATACTTGACTGTGATAGGATTATTTTTAGGCTCAATGGACCAAATTTTTTGAGCAGGTCCATTGAGAGAAATTCTCTGGGATGAAAAGTAATTTGAGGAGGAGAATTCTAACAAATTCAATTTTAATATAAATAAAAACCAATTTTTTTTTAGTTTTTAAGACTTTTAGTGAATAGTAAATAATTTTAAATATAATATCTACCCTTATGTATGGAATATTCTTTGTATAAGGGTGACTCATCATTTACAAAGGCCATGTAAAATTAAGAGGAGTTTTCCCTTAGTTTCATAATGGTAGATACTATGTTTCTTATGATTCATAAGGGTATTCCCAATTTCATGTAAGTGTAACCACATGTTTTTATGTGTTTTTTAAGGGTAATTACATTTTTCAATTCATTGTGTAAGGGTAAAAATGATTTTCATAATCATAAAACTCTATTTTCTATGGATTTATATGGGTACCATCGGTGCTGCATAAGGGTTTCTACAGTCTATTTAAGGGTCATCAGAGAAACCTTCTTCCCATATAAAAGAATATCCTTTGATTTATACTCTGTGTTTAGGTATGTAAGAGATGCATAAAGGTATAAAAGCATTTAAATACTCAATGTAATATAAGAATACTTTCATAAGGCTAAAAGAATATTATCCTTACACAACACCCTTTTTTGGAAGAAATGTTTTTAAGACCTTTTTTCATGATCTGTTATCCAGCATGAACCTATAAACATATTTTCAGAGTTTTAAAGGCCAAAAATCATGGGAATTAATTCCTTTAACTTGTTTAATGGTCATAACTCCCTTTATGGAAGATTTTAAATCATCAACATTTATGATACTATTAAAATAAAAATTAAATGATGAATATAATTTTGGGGATCCATCGCTGTAAAACTCGAACTTGGTTTGGTTATTTTAAAATCATCAGACCTTTTTGGTGCCTTCATTTTTTATCTACTCTTGATTCGGAAAAAACTATAATTCCTAAATCCAAAATCTATGAAGTCTTCTTTAATCAAACTAGGTTCTTGTTTTGGTTTCCAGGTGTGGCAGATCTCTCTCTCCCCCTCTTCAATTTTTGAGAGAATCATTTTTAATGGAATAAATTCAAGGTATCTTAAGTATTTTTCTAACTGTAAACCAATATTTGCTATGATTTCTATAAAATTGATGAAGAATTATTATGTTTTTTAGTTGTAATTTCTATATAATGATAATAAGTAATTACCATTTTCTTATTCTAGATTATACTATAGAGATGGAATATTATCCCATTTTGTTTTATAATTAGTCTTTAAGGAATAAATAGTTAACACATTATATATATTAAATTGATAATATAGAAATTATCTATGAGATATAATGTTCTCATTGAAAGTTGGGGTTTTATTTCTATTGGAAGTAAAACTTTATAATTGTTTCTACAAATCCGTTGAAAGTGGATTGAACTGATTAATATGTGGATGATATTTGATTAAAGATTCTAGGAAACACAATGACATTGTTATCAAAAAATGTGATGTTGGAAGTTCCTTACCATGTATAGGATATATATATATATATATATATATATATGATCATTGGAATGACATTTAATTGGGTGATGATATACTTTAGACCATGTTCGATGGTTGATCACAAGTGTGTATAGACATATAATAAGGATCCTTTCTGTGATACAGAATGACATTGTATATGCTTGTAGACCATGAGGCCAATATTTTATATGTTATGCCTATGGATTTTTTTGATCGATAAGATGACTTTTTTCTATATGATTTTTTCGTATATACTATGTTTTTTATGATTTTATACATGGTACCAATGTGATAGGTGAACCCATTGTGGATTGGTGGCCCTAGAGGAGAGCATGTTTCGAAAAATCATATAAAATGATGATAGGACCATGTTGGATGATGATACATGATGTCCTAGTTTGTCCTAACTTGTGGACGTGATGATGTATGTGATTTGAGCAATGTGGTGGGAGTGTGGCATGATGGTACTAGTGACATAACCCGGGATATAATAATGGGGAATGATAAACTATTGTAGTATGAACTGTAATCACATGGCTTGTGTGGTTATTGAGAAGGTTCAAGGATAGATCCTTATCTTATGATGTTTCCACAACCCTTTAGATGTTTTTATCGAATTGAGCTAATATAGGTACTTTCGGGATCCATAGAGGCCTGGTTAGTGCACATACATTCTGTATGGTTTATTTTCTTATGCGCAAATTTCTTCATTATTATGACTTTTACTCTTATCTATATGAACTTGTGTTGAGGGTGCATTGGCGGTGTCTCGTTGGGATTTATTTTTCACACCCTACACGAGAATAGATTAGTTTTAAGGATTTGGGAAATGGAAATAGGCCCATGATGTATATTTGAATCAAGGAGCATGGAGAAGGGAGGTTTACCAAGATATACACCATAAGATTCCGCAACATCATCTATTTATCTTCTTGAACTTACACTTTGGTTTGGGTTTCCACATTAGGAGATCTGTTTACTTTTTATGACTATCTTCCATATTTATGATTTTGTATAATTCTATAATTCTATAATTTTGTTGTTATTATTTACATTTATTATATATGGTGATGGCATGATAATGAGGGTACATTCTACCCACTAATGTAATTGGGACCCTCGATACTGGTTGGCAGACTGTTGCAATGGGGAGGCGCACCTGAGGTAGTGTGACCCTCTATCTTAGACTCAGTGGTCCGAGTCTGGGTGTTACTGTCTTACTAAACATCTTATGGATTGAACATTTTCTCAAAATATAGAAATTCTAAAAAACTTTAATTTTGAGTTCAAAACATACTCCTAATGTCACATAGTGTTGATTCTTACATAGTTCAAATGATGTTTATAAAAATCACACATAAATTTTACATAGATCATATGATTATTACAAATACTACACATCATTCATACATGGTAAAAATGATATTTATGAAGAAGTAGATGACCATTACATAGGAACATATTATTTTTTTTACGTAGATAAGGAATGATAATTATATAGTCATTTTTTATGAATAAATAGTTATGAAATGATATTTACATATTTTAAAGACCATATTTACAAAGTTCCTTCTTATAGTGTCTAGAAATTATGCTTATGAAAATTTTGTTTACACTGATCCTTTAAAAATTCTAAGGTTACCCTTGAATTCTCTAACCTAATGATAATATTATAGTAAGAATAAACCTATGATGATCATAACTCTAATGTATTCATTTTCATTATATAATGATGATCCTATAATGAACTATGAATGAATATTTTAATTATCTCTATTTCTTTGTCTTCTTATGCATTTATTGTGTGAACACCAAATAATGGTCTTATGAGTGCTCTAATATAAACCATAGAGGTTCAACTCAAATTAAAAAATTCTCCAATATAAGAATGTAGATTGAGAATATCAAGCTCAATGTGTTTTTAGTAGCTTGATACATGTAATAAATCATATAGCATCACTTATAACCTGATATTATACAATATGTTGTATACTGAATAGTACATGTGATTGGGTGAATCCCACATAAATATTTTGGTGGGCATGGTACTACCTTACTAGAAAAATAATTATGTGAGACTCTTGAAAGAACCCTTAGTTTATGTTCTACAGTTACAAGTCATTCGTTCCACCCCATACGAGTGAGTTAATTCCTTACTTCTGTGTTGACCCGCATTCTGGATAATCTATGCAAATTAACCTAAAAAAATGACACTCAAATAAAAAATGAACTTAATGCTTTTCTGAATGAATCCCTAAGATAACCTACTAACTTGGGTCTTGGATGGACTTGATTTTTCAATTTTTATAGATAAACCCTCCATTCCATTCATAATAATAAGAACACTCATTATACATCTTCTTTCCTACCTTGAAACCCCTCTCATTAATTTATTTTAATCAATAATATATCATCATCATCATAACAGGAATCATGATCTTATGGTAATAAAATCACCATGGAACTTCAAATCGTTAAAATAAATTCCTCTAATATAAATAAATCATCATGTCATCATTTTTAAGAACTCATTTTGTTATATGTGATACGAAAAGAAACATTAAATACCAACATGTATGACATGTATTTTAATTTCCATTCAGTTAATAATAATTACAATTTTTTTTGGATTTTTTCTCCCAACATTAGGTATATTTATTTATATGTACTTTGATATATAGACATCACTTCGTGAACACTACATGTTCATTCAAACCTAATTAAAATAAATAAAACACAAACAAACTGGGATCATAAATCTCCATATTTTTATTTTTTAGTACATTCAAATGATATTTCAATATGTGCTCTCTCCATCAATTTATTTCCTCCCCTATTTCTCATCAATCCTTAATTTCACTTTCTCCCCCCCACACTTATTAACTTGAAAGAAAATGTACATGGAAATGTTGTATCAAATCATTCTTACATAATGTTCCATCAACAATTCAACTTTATGTCTACATTATCCATGCTCAGTATATACAACAAAAGGGATTGATTTAGATATCAAAGCTATATATTAAAAGAACTATATGATAACAATTGAAATTAGACACTCATTCCCTTTCTTTGAAACATTACAACTATTTTTATGATGATATAACCAATTGATTCCAATTGAGATGTATTTTCTCATAAAATTTGGACAAAAATTTCTTATAATGACTTTAACACATAAGTCATAAACATTGAAGCATAAATTTGGAATCAAACTTCAATTGATATTTATAAACATATACACCATTATAATTCATTTAATTGATTAAAATAATTTCCTACCCATAATATTAGGTAATTATTTTTCCTACCAAGGATGATAAAATAAGAAATCATAGCTTGAAAACTGACTCTTCTTCAAGAACAATCCATAATATTCGTATTTTTATGAAATAAAAATCTTGGAATATTCTTCATAAATCATCAATACTTTTCATAAATATTCTCCCCCTCAAGGAGACAATCCATGTGATATTCATCCTAGTGAAACACTTCAATAGATGGATTTCAAGATATTTCATGTATAGAATTCACCCAAATGGATTTTTATATGGTTGTCTAGATTTAACAATATATTAATCTTCACTAAAGATGACCTTATTCAATATATTATTTTAGACTACTAAATGTGAGAATATTATATGAAGGTAGATTCCTTTTATAGCTATTTATTTGTGATATAATTCACTTATAATCAGTTTATGTCCTTGATATCATTATTTATAATCAATTTAGTACACTATAAATACAAATACGACAAAAAAATTGAAAGGGAATAAGGTGTGTTTTCTTGATTTTTATTGTGAAAAACAAGGTTTAGAGGATTTTATCATCGAAGTTTCTCCACCATTCATGCTTCCAAATTAATCATTAAATTAATTTTTCCATGGATCATGGATCTCTTTACATTTTTTACTTCTTTGTGTTTAGTACTTGTCTTTTCAACATCCTTCTTTCCCAATGCATTTTTAATTATCTTTATGAAATCTTCTTTTTTTGGAAGTATGGTCAAAAAAACGTTTGTAAATATTTAGATCCTTTTTTACCATCAAAATAGTTCTTTAAATCATTTTAAATTTTCATATAACAATTTGTCTTTGGTTGACATGACACATCACCTGAACCTGTCTACCACTAGGACCGATGGGCATTCCCAATACCCACAATCCAACATCTAGTTATTGGGTATTAATAATGATCAATTGGAAATTATTTTAGTCTTGATAATAATAATAAAATAATAGTGGGATCTCAATAAGAATTTTACATGACATATCCAGTTGTTATACATAATAATCAGAAACCACTAAATAAACCAGTCAAACATGGCATAAAAAATAATCATTTATCCAAAATATACATCTGGATAACCAAATAAGTAGAAAAAATAGAAGTAAGTAGATAAAAAATCTAAAATAACAAGACATAATAAAATAAAAATCAACCAAAAACATACATATAGATAATAAAATAAGAAGTACAGTAGAAGAAAAAAGTAAAATACATCAAGAAAATTGTGCTGATAAAAAATCTCAAAATAAACATGGAATACAAATAGTTATATCATCAACACTAGTAACCTATGATCACTCACCATATCACATTCATTCGTACAAGGATTCATGATCATCCAATAGACTAGAATAATTAACTGAAAACCTAAGAGGAAACTAGGAAATTACATACACAATTGTACACTAGTGTATATCCAAGGGGTGAGATAAACATACCTAGTAGGATCTCACCAAGAATTATATGAAATTCCCATCATAATTATGTCCAGTAAATGTATTTTTTTATATAAATTTTAAATATTTTTTCACATTCAATAGTAAAATAAACCAAATAACATGTCACCATCAAATTTATAATATACCAATCCCTTTCAAATAAAATAAGGGTAGAATCAACCCTTTTGTTAAACTTTTTTACCCAACCAAAATAGGGCCTTTAAAATTTATGTAATTAAGTGAAATCCCACCCTTTTACCCATATTTCCAAGACATTTTAAAAAATCTTATCTTTCATAGAAAAATATTCTTTTCTCTCAAAAAATAAACATTTCAAACCATTTTAGATATCAAATTTAATGTAAAAATGCACACTTAAGTTGAAATAAAATAAAAATTTAATATCAAGGGATCAAGAAGACAGGAGAAAAGTTAACTCAAAGCATTTTTTGTTCCTAAAAATTGAGAACTATGGTATAAAAATAAAATATATAATGATATCCATAATATGTCATAAAAAAGATCCAATTTCAATGAGAAACTCTTCCAGACTCATGTAACATGATCTGAACTAGAAACTACAACTCCAGGATAAACTAAAAGAACCTTTCTATTATGGTAGTCTCATCAATCTAGCAGGGACATATAACCAGATCAAAAGTATAAAGCTATATTAGGCATGCAATCCATCTCAAGTGAAATCAACTCTATTGGAAATAACCCTCTAAAAATATCATAAAACACAATAGTATTTTTCACTTATATAAACCATCATGTAGTCACCTAGGACACCCATTTCATGTAAAAATGATGTTAGAAAACAGATATATGACCACATGGTTGGATTATAAAACATTTAATAATTAACCTCATCACACATCATAGACTCTCACATGAAATAAAAATTTTCTACATTCCTTCATAAAAAAAGCATAAATGAATAAAAGTTTAAAACGTCCCCAAGGGTTAATAATATGTAATGGAATAAAAATTAAAAGGGGTATAAATTGAGGGCCTAAAACAATTTTTTTTAAAAACAACATCTTTTAAAGGAACAAACTAGGAAATTTAAAATAATTTTAGGATGCTAATCCTTTTCAAACCCTCTCAAATGTCATTTCCAAATATCCCTTTAAATTGAAGTGTGGAACCACCGTTTTAATTTCATTAGAAATCAAATCACTTTAGACAAACTATTCAAAAATATTCTATTAATCTAGAATTAGATAAAAAATATTTTATTAGGTTTAACACACTACATTAAAAGACTGAATCATTTATTTATAACCCATTAGTTTCCATGAAAAAGTTGAAAAATTTGAATAAATTTAATAATGGACTATAAGGTCATCCATCAAACACATGACATGTGATTAAATCATTTTAAAACAATACAACATGAAATTCAAAGGAAAGAATCCCATTTCAAGCATAAAATTCAATTTTAAAATGATTTCCAATTCCAAAAAGCTATACGATTAGCTAATAATTTCATAAGAGATAATTTTAATGTCAAATTATCAAATGGAATGACTTATATTATAGGTTTAATAGAAACTAATACATTTTTCATGTTGAAATGAAACCAAAACTTGTTCCACTCTACAACGAATTCATAAATGGGAAATAAGACATCCTTCATAACCCAAAACAACTTAATTACTAATTTTTAGAACAATATTGAACCTTGACACAAAAATAAGTAGCCATAATGGTTTTCAACAGAATGAAAATTATTAGGGTATAGAAAGGGATAAGTAGAGAAAAAATAAATGAGGGGAAATAAATTTCTAATCCTGTAGAAATGAAGAAATTGGGGCTTGAAATTCATAGTGTATGAGGGGAGAAATTCCCATGCACCCCTATTCTTGACAGAAAGAGAGAGAGAGAGAGAGAGGAATCAAATATCATAAAATTCATCTAATTTTAGAGGGGTAAAATTATAAATTCCAATTTTAATGAATTCGGGTAGCTTAAATGGTTTAGTTGTGCTTTTTATAAAACTTTGGACCAAACATGTAGAAGTCATTGGGTATGAAAAATGAACATTTACTATGTTACTACATGGTTTCCAAACTATTTTGCAACCATGAAGAAAGACTCTGTTAAACTATGTATTCTCCTATATGATTCTCAAACATTAACTATTAAAAGTGTTCAATCCATGCACTAACAACCTTACACACAATATTCCCCAAATAGTCTCTACTAGGTTTCAAATAGTTTAAACCCTACAGTGTGCATCCCAACCAAAAAACTATGGGGTTAATAAGATAAAATAATAATATCCACTACCTAAGGGTAACCACATGGTTATCTCCATACTATCCATGTAAGCCCTGCACTGAGGAAAAATATATAAAATTTCAAAATTCCACATGAAGCTCTCCAAAACATTAAAGTACCTAAAATGGGATAGAATAATATAAAATATACAACAAAATATGCATGAAGGATTCACAATTATCCCCACCATTCCACTTTATTCCACTATAATGTCATTGATAAATGTAGAAGAAGGGGAAACTAAACACCTCAACAACTAATTCTGATAGGTGGTAGGGTCATGAAAAACTGTTGAGGATTATATAATCAAGAAAAAACTTAATATGATCTAATTCCATGACATCCATTAAAATCCTCAATCATAATAAATAATTTCGAGAAAAAACCAATCCAGGATGAAGAAATAAATAGCATTGGTCTCCCCATCATTTTGTAATGGTACTAAATGATGAATAAACTTACAACCATATAAACAATTATTTCTAACAAACATCCCTAATTCCAAACAATAAGCAAAGAATCCAAAAAACTATTCAACTGTTAAAAATTTGGTAAAATCCAAAAAAGGTGGAATAATACAAAAATAACCAAAAATAAAAATGTTCAATCAACACAGACCATCACAAAGATAAAACCACTTCCCATCAACAAAAATGCATGAATCATCAAGAAATAACATAGTTTTAACCTTTGACCACTAAGATTCATAAGAATGAAACATGGGTTAATGTCATAGAACATCAACTCATGATGATTCTAACTGATGAAATATCAATATGGTGGCACCCACAAACCACCCAAAAATAACAACACACCCAAGTTTAACATTAATTCATCCCTTGATTTTGTATTTTTTTTAGTCCCATTAGTTTAAAACCACATACATAGATCTCTCACCAAGATAGCCTCACAACACAACCATATAAAGGAGAAAAAGATTAATGAGTCATGATCAAAATAAAAAACCACCACTCATGAAAGAGAAACCACATAGGGAACCCAAAGAATATACTGAAAATATATAATTGAAGTCCATAGATTCTATAATCAATCACGAATGAATCCTAAGAATGTATATCACTTGAAAACCCATGAATACTTTTTATCATATGTTTACCAAACCTACCAAGTTTCACTGAAATATTATCCATAAAATATGGTTGATCAAATTTACCCACACATTCAAAAGGGATAATCAACACCGACCACTCCATTTTGGTGTATGGGAAATTTCCATGATTAATAAAGGAACCATCCATAGTTATAACTACCTTAATTTTACTCAAGGCCTTTCAAAAAGGTGTACCTTGAGAAAAGAGAAACATGGAACCAACCCTCATGTTTCCCAAAATCATATTTAATAGTATTAATGTAAAATAATGAATAAAATATACAAAATTTGATATTTTAAATCATGGACCCTTTGATAAGGTAACCCAAACAATTGTTTTAAAATCCAACCCAAATTTATAAATGAGTTATGATAAAAAATTCTTTAATTTTAAAACATTCCATAAAATCTAATCCTCATTCAAAATAAATTTGTCCCTTTAAAAATGTTTCAAAATCATTCAACAATTGATTTTCATTTTTAAATCCATCCACTTTTGAAAAAACACCCCAATATGGTCCAAATTAAATACAATACATGACTAGTTTTAATACACTACCAGTATCCATTAAAATGAAAAACTATTACCTATTAAAACATATTAAAATTATTATATATTTATATTTAAAAATTGGATCCTCTTCTAAATACCCTCCAAGATAGATATAACCATCTACAAAATAATTATTAACTAGTTCTAATATTTATACTCTTTCAGGTCTTTATAATGAAATTCAAAATTTTTGAAATCATTTTTTGAAAACCAATTCCATTTTAAAACCAATACGAAAAGTTCATTTTAAAAAATATTTTTTCCTTAAATTTACCTTTTTATTCATAAAAAAAATTTCATAACAACCACATGATAAAACGTTTTGAAAATTACCAGAAGAATTCAATTTATACAATCTACATATCACAAGACTCCCACTAAATAAACACTATATATCATTAAGAATCACTCAAGGAAATTCAAAATATCAAAACCAAATTTGATTAAAGACCAATATTAACATAGAAATAAGGATTGGTATTCCATGGTCCAGTCATGCAGAAATTATTATCATATTTCCATGTTCAAACATTTCTTTACTGTATGGTTTATCAGGCCATGCAATATAACCAAACTCCATTGATCTGTATTCATATCCTCATCCAAAATATCCTGATCCACCCTCAAATAATCTCGTCACATTCCAACGATAATAAAAACTTCTATTTAATATCAGAATCCAACAATATTAATATAATATAATTCGATTAACACTACTCCTAGTAACTCAAGTTTTTTCATGAAGGGTAGTGATCAAGAACCCACTAGTGACTATGCTTTTGAGTCTTCAATACAATAGTAACTTGATTCTACTAAGATATGAAAAAATAAACTGAGGTACTTCCAAGAAACAATGAACCATTTGAGAATCCTAGCCTCTGATACTAGTTGTAACATTCCATCCCAGGCTGACCTGACATGTTTCCCAAATCAATCTCCCACTATACTCGGATGGTGTTGACGATCCCCAAGGGTTGGGAACCTGTTACTTCATATCAAGAATGTGTACTTGTTAATGATTTCACCCTCAATAATAATAAAATAAATAGTGAAGGATCACTGGGATTACAAGATGAAGTATCCATACATTTTACATAAATTCATAATAAATAATTGAAAAAAGATAAATAAACCAACGAAATAGGGAATAATAAAATAAAAATATATCCAAAACATAAATATAGATAAATAAATAAGATGTAAAATAGAATAATAAATAAAATACAAATGGCTAAATTGGATGACACAATACCACAAAATAAAAGTAGAACCCAAATAGATGCATCATCACTAATAGTAACCCACTATCACACACTATGTCCCATTTTTTCATCTATATATTCAGAAGTATCCATTATAAAGAAACAAAAAACTGGGAACTTGAGAGGAAATAAAGAAACTGTATACACTCTCATACACTAGTTAACAGTTGGGTGTGAGCTAAAACTTCCCTATATAATCCCACCAACAAGTTGATGAAATTCCATACATAAGGTAGTCTGTAAAATGAGTTATTGAAGATAAATTATAAAAACTTATTTCATATATAATAATAAAATAATAAAATAACACACCAACATCACATTCATAAATCATAAATCTATTTTAAATAAAACATGCGTAGAATTAACCATTTTATTAAATATTTTCAATCAATAAATAGAGGACCTTTAAAATTATTGAAAAATGACATGACTCATACTTTCCATATCTTTCCTAAACATCCCATAACAACCCATAATTCATAAAAACGACATTTTTCCACCAAACCCCATTTTTTCAAATAATTATAGAAATTCTTTTAAAAGTAAACTAAAAATCCACTAATGGTGAAATAAAATCACAGTTTTAAAGAAAGTAATATAGAAAACATGAAAAAAATAACCAAACAAAGTTCCAATTCTAGAAAATTAAGAACTAGGGGAAAAATAGAGAATGAGCTCGTCTTCCTTGTCTTGAAAAATGAAATAAACATCATTTGAATCTTCTTAAGACTCAAGTAACAGGATTTGATCTAGAAACATGAAACCAATGACAACCTACAAGAACATTTCCATCTTTGCGATCCCATAAAACTAACCAGGACCTCTACCTAACATAGGAATGTGAAGCTAATATGATCACATAATCTACTCTAGTGATGTCACTTATTTCAAACATTAATAATTTCTCATAGTTTTTCAAATCTATTTGAGATACAAAGATATTGATTAATCTGTGAATGTTAGATCTTCTTAGGATTTCTCCTTTTGGAATAGGAATCCTTTAAACTTTAGAAAATGATTGACTCAACTAGAAATATGATGTACTGTTTCCAAAACTATTGTAATCCCAAGAGTGATACATAGAATTTTATTCCCTTTCAAGAACATCTCACTATCCAGAAATTTTAGATTTATTATATAACTATTTTTGAGATTTCATCAACACTATTTGGGATATTTTTGGGAAACCAACACTCATACACGTTCTTATATATACCATAGGCGTGGTAGTCAGATATCAACCACTTATCTTCACCCATAACTACATATATATTTTCTTTTAAATTGAACATAATATATAAAAATTGGGTTTGAAGGAATATCATATTTATGGAATGGATGGTACCTTCTTCTATGTGTTTGTAAATAAAATATCAACATATATTTTTTCTATATTATCATTTTAGAGAGGTATTTTAACAATAGAGTAATCATCATTATAGTATGTTCTAGTATCCTTTCTCCCATCAATATCAGGTGAATACATTTCTTGAATAGATGTATAATTTCCCTTTTTATTTCATGTCAATGGAATATCATCTTGAGAATATATTTATGACTCTTCAATGATTTGATTTTTCCTTCACACTACTTCTTGAGTTTTTCAACATATTCAACATGATTTCATATGCTTTTTTTGAAATAGTGTGTCATTCACCTTAATATTATTTGACTTAACATCCATATAAACATTCATTACAGCTAAATATTCATCCCATTCATGGTTCTTCTCCACAGCCCTTTCAATTGATTCATATTTTCTTTGGATTACTTCATACCAATATATTCCAAACTTAGAACATTTTCCTTAAATAAGAGTGATAATTTCCTACAATATTTCAAAAATTATATAAATAAAAATATTTTTTTGGAAAATAATGATAGAATTATTTCAATCAATCTACTATAATTTCATGTAAATCCGTAGTCATGTGATCAATTCTAATAATTCTTGGACCTTCATGTGGAACATCAAAACCACAATTCACTCTTACTGCATGATCATTTTAATCACCTATTCCACTTGAGGAAAAGATATTAACCATAACATTCATGGTAGGTAGGTTAAACCACATGTTCTCTTACTTCCAAATAAAAATTATCACGAAATAAATAAGCTGAATCTTATTATTCTTTACTAATGTGGGATAAATTCATCAACTTATTATTTTATATATTTATATTATTCATAATTATACTAGTAGATGTGTAGATATGATCATAAATATATGAATATTCTTTGAAATAGAAATCCATTAAGAAGATGGGAAAACTCCAATATTTTAAAATGAATAAATTACAAAATTGGAAATCCAACCAGAGCTAAAAAAAGATATGATATAAATTGATTGGACAAGTTAGATATTTAATCAACACTAAGGTGGGGAGGGTGTGGATTATTGTTGATTGATTTTATCCTATTTTTAAAAAAATTCCCTTTCCCATTTTACCTTGGTCTCTTATTGAAGTGAATGGTTATTTTGTTCTCTCTTCTCACATTTGACTCCAAATGAAACACTTCTAAACACTCCCACTCAAGAATAAAAAACTTTTAAAATGTTCACATCCTGGTTTGTGATGGATATTACTTTATTACATGAACCGCATGTATCAACATGTGTGAAACAAGAGAGTAGGGATGATCCTTGAATATCTCATTTTCACATTTCTGAATACTTTTTTGGTTTATCCTTCCCATAATCTCACCCAACAGTATATAATGATATTTATTTTTTGGGATAAAATAAAAATTCCTTCCCCAATATAGACTATATAAATTGTCAATATGTTCATTGTGTCATATTCTTGTTATTAACTTACTTTTTCTGAATCATCAAAAAAATATCTTCTTCTTTTGTATAAATATAGTTATGAAAAAAATCCTCATTATTTAGAATAAAAAATTGAAATAATTATTCTTCTTCCTCTCTTGAACATGTTTCATGACATGTAATTTATTTAAGAAAATTTACAATGAATTGACTCTCTTTATTCTATTTTATTCCTCTATTTTTCATAAAATTCAATACAAAAAATATTGAACTATTTCTCCCTCTTGAACCCATAGATTCAAATCATAAAAATTCTACTCCACGATATGATACGTGTCAAGTATTTTTAATACTAATTCATATTTCTTTCCAAAATTGTATTGGATAGTTCACAAACTATCTTCAAAAACTAAAAATTATATATATTTATCTCTAGAATAATGTCAAACACTGTCAATTTCTTCATATCCATTATATATAATTCTCTATAATCATAGATTTACCAGAATAATTTATTTTTAATTGAAAAAATTATGACCCTTTTAAATTCTCTTCATTTTTAGTAATTAATATTTTAAATTCCTTAATACTCATAATTTTAAAACTCATGTTATAATTGAACACAATCTATACAGTATAATTATATATAGGAACCATAAGAAAAATTTTAATGGACTTATTTTAACATCATGTCATTACTCCCCATTCTATATGTGATGTATGTATGTATTTGAACTATATATGAATCCATGTATTCATGTTATAGTCGAGATCTTGGAATGGCCTTAGTGATATGAAGCTCACACATTAATTCATAATATGACCGTGGTTATAGGTTTAATCTTTTTTGTGAAAAGTACTCAAAAAATTATTCCTTATTCCATCTATAATCATGATATTTTTTCATTTAAGAATGATTTATATAGAATTTTTTTAACATTTCATAAAAATATATAAATTCTATAGAACACAAATTTTCAATCTATAAAATTCTCAAATTTTAACCATATATTGGTCCTTATCAAATAAAATGATGTTTAAGAAAATAATACATTGTGATTTCATTGGATGAAGTTTTTCTTACATAGACCCAACTTGATTCTTCTATAGAGAAAATAATTTTTATGTATAACTAGATAACCGTTATATATAAGTAGATGATTTTTATACAGACAATGAATGATTCTTATAAAGTCATGATTTCATTCTAATGAAACTCTTGAATGGTGATTATGTATTTATAAGATCATCATTACCAAGATGATCCATATGATATTCTACAATCATGCTTAGAAAAATAATTATTATGTTGATCCTTTCAAAATTCTTGAAATATTTTGAAAATTTATAATTATATAATTCACTTAAAGTATGGATGATCTTCTGATGATCTCATCTCCACTGTCTTTATTTTCCTTTCATAGTCATGAAATTATAATTAATTCAATAATTATCATTCAATAATCTCTAGTTATTCCTATTATGGTGAATTTATAGTGTTCACATCAAACAAAGATCATATGATAATTCCACCATGAAATATATAATTTAATCTACAATTCAAATATTCTATAATGTAATAACATGAATTGAGAATCAAAAGCTCCAAATGTTTTCATGGTTTCAATTAGGAAAATTGATAACATGGATTCATGTCTACCCCGATATCCTGTTTCATTTTAAATATTGAGAAGTACGTATGTTTTGGTGAGTCCCACATCAAAGTTGTGGTTGGAGTAGAACTAATTCCTAAGATAAACCACATAGTAAGAAATTAATAAAAATACCTAGCTACCACACTACACTGGTAGGTTACTCATGCTTCTTTACATGAGTGTATTCCTTCCGTTCTTATGTACTGACCTGTTTATGGGATTCTCTGACACTATGAACTTTCAAAAATTCAACATGAGTTCGTATAGACTTTTATCTTGGAAACATTATCTTTAAGATAGCCTAGTTTCTTATATCTTGGGTTTACTTATAATTAGGCATATTTTTTGTGGATAACTCCTTTATTTCCATTCTAAATATAAGAAATATCAACCGTTTTCTTCCATCTTACCTTAAACTCCTCTCATTTGTTTCCTTTAATCCATAGTTCATCATGGCCATAATTATAAATTTATATAACTTGTAATAATATAATTTCCATAGGGATTAAAATCATAAAACCCATTTTTTCCTTTAATATAAATCAATATTCTAATCATAAATGGTACGAACCCTTTTTTCAAATAATGTATGGAAAAAACTTCTAATACCAACATAAATGACGATTATTCCAATTTATATTCACTTAATAATAATTAGACACTTCTTGAGTTTTATTCATTCATATTTGAAGATACTTATTCACTTTTACTTGATCATATTAAATTCAATTCATGAGAAATACATGTATATTAAAGACCTATGAAAAATATGTCACACAAAAAACGTTTCATTAACAATTTTATCCCTTACCATGTATGGATTGTCCAATGAATCCTGATTAGTTTTTCCTATTCTAACCATCATGGATTTAAATCATATCCTGAAGTAGGTATGGTTAATTAACATGGGGTATTTGTAACATTTCTCAAAAACAACACCAAAGGAATATATTTTATTAGTCTTGAGTGGTGAAATATACATTGATCATTGTTTCTCTCTAATTGATATTTTATTTTGTATTGCAACTGCGATTCATATTATGCATGCACTCATATATATAGTGAACTATTTTTGTTATATCATTGTTTGTAGAATACTGAGTCATTTACTCACAAATTAAATACAAACATTGATGGTCATATATTATCTACTTTTTTATTAATGCTTAGGGTGTGAGTGTTATCATAGGTATAGAAACAATAGTTTCTCAATGAGGATCTAGGGAAATAATCGACGTAATATTAAGGTCATCATGGCAGTGTATTATTTTGTTTTCTTCTAATATTATCTTTATTTTATATCATTGTATTAGTATTAGTAATAATATGTGGAACTAATATAAAAGGTACATGTTTTATTCCTTTTTAGTAGTGATATATAAATTGATGATTATTTCTCTTTGATTGTCGACCTATTTAGAAAATCTTATGTATCCCATATCAAGAATTAACTTTCATATATAATGAATTATTTAAGGGATATTGTTTTTTATGGAAAAGTAATTCATGTAATCACACCCTCTAGGTGTAACATGATGGATATGAAGACTAAAAATTTATAAAGATGGTCATTGTATGAGACCAGGTATTATTGAAATATTTGTAGTGGCATGGTGGGGATCGAGAAAATATACTGAGGTGATTTCAAGGTGTAGTGTGTCTTATTGATTATTATTTTATAATATATATTATATATGATATTAATATTAGGAAATGTGTTTTTTATGTATTAGTATATGAAATTTCAGTCCCATTATATTATTTCATGGGGTTATTTATGATTAATAGTATTCCTTTTTCTATAATTACACATTTCACTATAATATTACTATATTGAATATAATTCAATGTAATTTATTTTCTAATTTATGCCAACATAAAGAGGGTATGATCTTAAAATATTATACTCTTAGAAATTATTTAATAGTAATAAACCATTTTCATATGATTAGGTTTACATAAGGTAAGTGACTCATTGTCTTAGGATGTATGAATAATTTCTTATTAGTAGATTTTTAAAAGTTATTTAACATTATTGTTGTATTTTTTTAATTATTGGGGATATAGTAAAAAGAGATAGGATGGTTAGTAAATATAATATACACTAAACTTTTTCTTAGCTAAAACATGTGTAGTGAAACTCCTAGTTACTAGGAAAGGTATTGTGATTCTTAGTTTCTGTGCATTATAGTTTTATTATTCTAACAAATTCAATATAGTGAGGTATGGTTTATTATTAAACTATTAGATATAGGTGGAATGAATTTTGTGTGAATGAAACATATTTTTTTACATAGGTACACATGTTAAGTGTATGATTATGTGTGATTAATTATTTTTGTCAACTTTTTTTATGAAATAATTGAGAAAATATTTTCAATTAGGGTTTTATTTAATTAAATAATATCCAATAAATTAATTTTTTTTTGAAGAATATATAATCCATGATTTACATAAAATAAATTTAATATTTGTAAAATAATTATTAAATTCTAAAAATAAAAATTCCAAAAAAAATTATTTTAGATAATTAAAACAACTTAACAAATTAATTTTATTTGTTATAGTTATTGGTGGTGTATAAATTAATTGAACCTGATTTGGAAATTTTCAATGATATTACCACATGATAATTAAAATTTGAGATACGTATATGAGTTATATCCCTTTTTTGGAAGAAAAAAGTGTACCTTTTCTTATAGGATTGTATCTGGTGATTTGGGTTGAATGGGAGGGTGTTATAGAAATGTAATTGCTTAGTGATGTAGGAAATGCACCTTACAAGGCACAACTTTCTTCAAAAAAAGAATCTTATCTTAATCATTTTGGTATGGAAAAAATATATTTCATATAAAATATGTGGTTATTGGAGAATTTGAATGGAACCTTGACATAATAAATGAAAATTATACTGTAAACCTATCAAGCATATCTCTAGGGAGATATTTAAGGACCACTAAAAGTCTTGTAGACTATGAAGTTCCTACTAAATTAAATAGTGAAACATTGTTGGGTTGAAAAAAAATGCGGTTCCTAGTTAGATTTTTCATTCCAAATGATGTAATGACATGTGAATTTTAGGGTCATTACTTTTTTGATGAAGATTCTATTTTTGATTTGGATCCATGGCCATTTTAATAATTAATAGTCATATTTAAAATCCAAACATTTGAACGTATTCTAGGTATATTTTTTTATGGGGAAAAAAATCCTGAGTATGTGTTCAGGTGTCTGATTATGTTGCAGATAAATATTAGGGTGGCCTTGCATCTAAAATTTTAGCTATAATCATGAATCCCAATGCATCATAGGGAAATCTATTTTAGTGGCATATGTTAGAAGGGTCCATGGTGAAATAGTGGCAGATTCATTTAGGGTATAATGTGGGGGAGTGAATCACATTTTATCCCATAGGTTTCATCATGGGGATTGGTATCCCGTAGGTGGGTTCTCGACACAAAGAATATAGGGTCCAAAGTATTAGAGGAAGGACTTTGGGGTTTTCATCCACTCCCATTCATGGTTGGATTTGTATTATCCCTGGGGAAATGGAACAATAAGGACCTATTCAAAAGATTAAATATTTCATACCTAAGGGGGTACTGAGATTCCCCAAACCTACACTCTCAGATTTGGAACTAAAAACATACTTTAATTTATTGACTTGATACCATGTGAGATGACTAAAAAAACAGACATATATTTCCTTAACATAATGATTACATCTCAAAAATTATCTTTCAATCCCAAAACCAAAAGGTTGAGTGTATATAGAGATATTCTATATAAACATTAAATTTTAAATAATTGTGAACACATCTCTATAAATTTCACTATACTAGACCACCATGTAAATTTATCATATATAATAATCATCTTTATAACCTAAATAATGGAAAACATAAGAAGGGGTCAGATCAAATACTATGTATGGATAAAATATTTATGTTTTTCATAAGCCATGATACAAGTCTTTATAATCTCAAATGATCAAATATATGTAATATAATAAGACTAAATAATAATGAGATAATAATCAAGATTCAAGGGGGAAAAACCACATAACATAGAAATATGGCATTAGAATAATCATTATAAATCACAACATTGTGAGAAAGGATATCAATAATTACATCCATGCCCAATATTATAAAAAATTATATATGTAACCATGTACACACTAGAAAATAATGAAAAATTCTATCTTAAATCATGTACACAATAAACCATTTGAATAAAGTAATCCAAAAACATGTTCACACAATAGCCTTTTGAAAAATTCTATTCCCAATCATGTCCAGACAAAAAACATGTTAACAACACTATCTGTAATAATATCCAATAAAATATGAAAAATTATATCTCTAATAATTTAGAGAGAATAAAATTTTCAATAAATTTATCTATAACGATGTGCATACATAAAAAACATTATCGCATATGATATACAATTTTAACCAGTGCATTTGAGGGGTATATAAGACCCCACATGATAGATATTTATAATCCATACACATTTGTTAAATATAAAATCCATCATATATAATGCCATTAATAATACATGGAGATAAAATGGATTACTTAATATTACCAATTGGAATAATTTAAGTAATCCCAATAGACAGATTTTGTTGATACCACAAATTCAATCACCCCAAAAGGTGTATTTCAAAACGAAATTTAGTTGGTGATTAATGAAACATTACTAAATAAGATATAGATATCATGGATGTAACTAATAAAATGGTAGTTCAATATTTAAAAGTTATATCATAATACATTTTTAACCTTGTTGAAAAATTATGAAGTTACGAGTCACATTCAAAAATAATTTTAAAGAAGCTGATTGGATGAAACATTTTGAAACATTATTTTGAAATAAGTCTCTATAATGTATCCTTTTAAAAATATATAATGGTTATCTATATGAAATGTGTAGGGTAATATTAAATATATAACCATCAAAGAAAAATACTTTTAAATTTTTTTATATTCATTTCTTGAAATCTATATCATTAAAAGAGTAATCCATACTTCATCTAAAAATATGTAATGATAAATTTTTTTAAATTCATTTCTTGAAACCTATATCAATAAAAGAGTAATCCATACTTAATCTAAAAATATGTAATGATAAATAAAAATATACAAATAAATAATATATATTTGGATTTCAAAAAAAATAAAGTAGAACATTGGTGGGAATAAAGAATATGTATGTGTTTGGAAAATGATTAATAGGGTGGATGAGAATTATTTATCACAATGTCAAACAACTATGAACAGGAAATGTTTCATATAAGAAATATTAAATTGAAATTTCATGTTAACACTAGAGAAATAGAATTTTTCATGTAATAAAACATTATTTTGGGAGAAACTGATATTTTTATATGTTCTAGATGAAGCATTATAACTCAATAAAATGAGATTTGTGTTTACAAAATCCCTTACATCTTTGGTATCTTAGGAATAAAAAAGATATTGACGGAGAGAACATGAATTGGATTTTTAAAAAACCTTAACTTTAGGAAAATGATTAATATTTAAATCCATATGGTATTATATACCTCAAAAAATATTAAAAAAGTGCTGAAAATGGAATATGTATTAAAGAAAGGAAGATGAATTGAGAAATCTATTACTTATACTCTCAATTTCTATGAAATAAATTTAGCCTATTATATAATATACATGATTGTTTCAATAAAATATTTTTAAATCTTTTCTATATCTATTAAATTTTATATTCCTCAATTATTAATATTAAATTCCTATATATTCATTATTTATGTTTGTTTTAAAACCAAATGCTAGCAATTTCAATTTTTTTAAATACATTTCATAATGGATACCTCGAAATACATTATTTGATTCCAAGTTCATTACTCCTTGATTAAAAAATATATTTAAATACATTTTTCTAATTATTTATTCATCCCTATGTTAATTTGATGAAAACAATGAATATGGTTGGTGAGAACAAGATCGATGATGAGCTTCTTCTAAGTAATTTGTCGATATCAACAGATTACATTATAATGATCATTAATTTTTGTATCATAATTTTAGAACCCTAATAAAGATATTTATTTATCCTTAATATCATATATATTCAATAAATATATTTATTAACCATCCATGTACGGAGGTGATGAACAACTATATACGTCACTCATCAAGGTGGTAATCTACAAGTAACACAAGCAACATTTTCATTTTTTAAATAGCTGGGTGGAATGTAAAAAAGGGTTATTAAATCATCCTGATAGAATTAAAGTATACTTATTATATTCGTTTAATTATTTTATCATGGATATAATATATTTTGAGGTGGTACAAGAAGAAACAATTGAATATAAATTATATAGGAGTGATTATGATTTTTTATCTTACTACTCAGGAAAACTCTTTAAGCCTTGTTAAAATATTTATTTGGTGAGAAAATAATATATATAAGTTTTTAAATATATTAAGGATATTTTTAAATAGAATTTTTCTCATATAAATTTCTTGTGGTGTGAGGAGAAGTGGGGTAGTGAATGGATCCTTCTATAAGTGAGTGGGGTGCTTTTGTAAGTATTAATATATATTATTTTAAATCCATGTAATGTTCAAACGAAAGTGGACCCAAAATTAGAAATTAGTGGATACAGGATGATTATTGGTTGATCCACATCTTATCCACACAAACAAGGGATAATTTTATGATATTTTATGCCATTTCCCCTTGATTTAACCTTTTTCTATAATATATTTTTACCATGGTAACTCATTTTAACCTTGGTAACATATTTGTATGACTAAAAATATTATATACCATATTAAATAATTTCAAAATTTTGATTCCAAAATTAAAAAATATTTTTATAATATTAAATTTATTAATGTTATAAAAATTAGTGCTAAAATATTAGGTGTATAATTCATAAAACAAATTCTGAAAAAATATAACATACATTTTCAAAGGAAAAAATAGTTTTATTAATTAATAATAGTATTTTTAAATGTTATATATTTAATATTGAATACATATTTTGTCTAGAAAAATCAATTATATATATTTATATAATGCTTCTATCATGATGATTTCATAAAATAAATGATACCTGTAAAAACGTTATGTTGTAATATTCACCAAAAAATAAATCCATTTAGAATAATCCCAAAATGTCATCATAATATAATATTCTAATTCCACATCAGTAAATGAAGGTCATTTTTTAAAATTGAAATTCTAAAATTTATTAATGTAATTTTTAAATATAAACATAAAATATAATTAAAATATGTTTCTATAGAAAATTGGGTTTTAAAAATATTAAATTATCTTATTTTTATTCCATATAAATTAATAATTAATTTAATTTTAATCTTTTATTTACATAAATAATTTAATTTATCATCATTTAACCATAATGTTTTTAGCCTCTTCAAGTAATGCTGCATAACACAAAAAGAGTGTTTTTAGTGGAATACATTCTAAGAATAAAATGAATCTATTATTATTACTTTAATAGTAATAAATATATGTAGTTCTTCTATTATTTATATTATAAATTTTATCTATTAAATTTAATAATATTATTCTTTAATCAATATTAATTAAAAAAATTCATAACAATTAAATAAAATTTTAAAAAAATATTACATTTAAATGAAATAATAATCACCAAATACCATTAAATTCAATTATTTATATTATAAAAATTTATTATTTAGTAATCAATTGATATTAAAATATTTATTTTAATATCAAAAATAAATCATATAATAATTATATGTGATGAATATATATATTATAATAAATATCTCAACCAACTATTATCTTCTTTGTTTCATTATTATATACTATTAAAGTATATATGTTTATTTTTCATTGCAATATTTTATCTCAATAAAATTTATCAAGGTTTTTTTAGTTTGATGTTGAAAATGAAACAATATATTAAAAATAATATTTAATTAAAGGAAAAATTAATACTAAAATATCAATGTGTTATAGCTACGCTATGGAGGGCATTATCAGGGTCATCCCCCATCACGTGGAGACATACTGAGCACAATTGTGTGGGACACATTACAGTGTGGATTGGTGATATAGCATGATGACCTGGTCATCATGATAATGACATGGCCGATTTCACGGTGTTTGTTTTAATTGGGGGTAGATTGATAATTTCTCAGTCATCCCTTTTTGATTTTAAGGGAAATTTGGTGCATGGTGTGCAACATTCTTGTTGGAACCTCCCCTATCTTCCTCCCCCTAACCCCCATGTAATGGGATGGTTTTGGGTATAATCTTATGGTGGTTCTAGGTATATATATTCCACTCCCTCATTTAATTGTGTTTTTCTCATAGTCGTCAATTTTTGACAAACTATATTAGTGTTTTAGTGCTGATTCAACTAGAGACTGGTGGAATTGAGAATTTCTTATTCTTATTTCCTATAAGAAATATATACAACATCCTAAAAGGGTGATTAAATTCCTTAATTTTGGATTTTAGTGTAGGTTAGATGGAAGGCTAATTTATTTAGGGTTTTGATAAAATTGGATGAATATTTCACTTAAATGAGTGCTAGGTGATATGGATTTTTTCTAAGATTGTCCTATTAGTTTTCTAAAGACCTTATACATGTGGTTGGTTAAGGGTTTATGTGATTTGAATAATATTTTACTTCTTGGTGAGTTTTTAACCAATTATTCCTCTTTATTTTAATTTAAAAAATTAATTATATAGTGTAATAATTATTTATTTTTATTTCATAGTGTGAGATAAGTACTCAGGAGTTTTCATGATCTAGGATAATTAATTTAAGATACTTGGTGCATCTTTGAGAGAGTTCAAATCCATGTACAAGGTAGGTGGTCCTATTAACATAAATCCAAATTTATTTTTATTTATCATTTATTTCATATATGCATTTTTCAATGGACCTTGTTGATTAATAGGGATCATGATCACCATAGGGAAATATATAGGTGGGAATTAAGACTCCCATGGTAGTAGAATATTCTCTTTAGTACTTTAAAAAATTCTAATAATTTATAAACCATGTTTAAATGGTGTGAGGTTTCTATGTAAGTTGATGAGAGACAACATGAGGCACCCTAGACCCGAAATCCTAGGTCTGGTGCTACAATAACATTCCTTACAATGGGATTATATATCATATTAGTTGAATGAAGATAAATTTTCATATCAGTAACATTAATATTACATCCAACAATAATCTTACACAATCATGAGAACCTCCAGGATTAGTTTTTTTGGAGCCTAGATACACGAACATCTTATTTTATAATACTTTGGTACATTCCTTGATAATTATATCCCTCTATAAATATCATAATTTATACTTAAAATCATAAAAAGAGGAATATAAATGTAATAAAGGTGTTTTATTAGATTATTAGTAAGGTTAAATAAAATATATAACAATTTATGACCATAATTGATCAGAGTATAAGAATGTGGTTATGAGAGCATAGTCAAGGTACAATAACAAAACATTAAAAATCATAACCAAATTTATTTAGATAATTGATAATAAATCAAGGAATAAATACCCATGAATAACATAATACATAAGTAATAATTTCATGATAATGTTGTACAACATATGATTATGGAACATACATATGAATCAAAAAATAATTTCATAGGTGAAGGATCACTTCCAAAAACACAATCATAAAGTGAAAATTGTCCCATAATGGATTGGATTTATTCTTAAAAACTTGAGAATCCATCTCATGAGATATAAATCTTCACCTAATATACTATTGGGTTTTATAATTTTAGGCCCTCCTACCACCTGATGGACATAGGCCATTAGGGGTTTGTGTCTACTGCCTATTCTCATTAATATTATCTCATGAGATATAAATCACTACCCAATGCATTGGATATGTATATATAAGTGCCATTACAATAACAAAATAATTAAAACCATACATATGAGTTCCATAATAACATGAAAATATTCAAATTCAATATCAATTAATTTACCCTTAGAAAATATTTGGTTTTCATGATAATCTTTATTGAAAATTTTACAGGACACATAGAGAGACAATGTTGATCTAATAATAACAAAATATCCCTCATAAAGTTTAAAATAATTTTAGGATGTTGAAAGAGATTAAATTATCAGTAGAATAAGATCACATTAATGATATGACATAATAAGGGATCGAGAATCAGATCATCTAATAATTTGAGTTTAAATCCTCAAAAGAGAAATAGAATGAGGGAATGAATAGGGAAATTAATTAACGTAAATTTCCCTAGAAATAAATCTTTTCTAGATAAATTAAAAATGGAATCAAAACCATGAAATTGTTTATTATAATTTTTTTAACAATGTCATAAAAGAAAAATTTATGAGTCATTTTCAAAAGTCATTTTTGAAAAGGTGAAGTGAAAACTTTTTTAAACGTTTAATTCTAATATTAATATTCAATAATTAAGCATAAAAAAAGAATAAAAATTTTCTAACTTAAATTTGGAGTGGAAGAAAAAATATATAATCACGAATGAAAAGGATTTTTATAATATTTTTAAATTACATTAATTGAAACCAACATCATAAAATGGATAATAAAAAAATTCTTTTGAAAAGCGGTAAATATAAATAATATGATCATGTGAAAATAAAATATGGTTTTTTTAATTTTAGGGGTTAACATAAAATATGGAAGGAATAAATATGGTCATGGTAGAGAAACAAAAATCAAGAGGATACAAATTATTCTTAAAAATTTTGCATTTTTATGAAGAAAAGTGTTTTTCAACAAGGAAGAATTTGTGAAGAAACCATTAAAAAAGAAATTCATGAGAAATATATGTAAAATAAAATAAAAATTATATGAAGTAAAATATAATTCCATCATATGGGATGTTACTCCCTGAGTTTTTAAAAGGTAATTTTTTCTGTTTGATAGTGTTTGTGACATGAAACACTAATACCAAATAAACCATGATTATTTAAAAATGAAATTTATAACCCAACCCTTAAATTGGTGAGAATTAATAGGATTATATAATTTATTAAATTTTTATATATTTATAATTAATCATAAATGTGTTGATAGAATCTTACTGGATAATCACTCAATTTCTTGCATTGTTATTTTATTCTTCAAAAACTATTTCCTGGAAAAATGATTTTATTTTTTCTTATTAGAAAACATTATAAATAATTTTTAGAAAATTTATAAATTTTAATTTCTAAAATGAACACCATTTTCTAAAATAACAATATGAAAATTAACATAGGGTGATTTTTTTTTATTTTTCAGAAAATGTGGATTGTTTTGTGAATAGTGAAAATACTATTTTTATATAAAATTCTCATTTCATTGGATAAATTAAGAAAATTAAAATTAAAATTATTATGTTAATTTTTTCAAGGTAACATAAGTATTATTTATTTTTATTTAATTCATTTAATTTAATTTGAATAGTCTTTATACCAAGTGTTAGTATATGTTTATTTGTAGGCTTAAAAATGTATATTTTTAGAAAAATGTATTAAAAATGTAGATTGTTTCAATATTATAACTTTTTAAAATATCCCCTAATTAGTAACAGTTTAAATTAAATTATTTTTTATCATATATATATTATTATTAATTAAAATTTTGATGATTACAAATTAAGGAGTTAATTTAAATATTCATTTCCTTGAAAAAATCATTTTCAGAAAATCTACTTTCCATTACACTTGCCAATTTTTATTTTAAATCATTCCCCCTATAAGAATTAATTTTGTTAAAATAGATTAAATATTATGAATCATACTATTTATTATTTTTTAATAAGTTGTTCTAAATTTTTGGATTGTTTGAGTAGTCACTATAGAAAATATTTATTACCACGGTAAAAGGAAAATTGGTTAATTAAGAATAAAAATAATTTAGCAAGGAAAAGGATAAAACTTAAATTAATACTGTTTATATTTCAATTTCAAGAAATTAATTAGTTTATCTAATCCTTATGTTTTTACTTTATAAATTATTAATTAATGAATTTGATAAAATTTAGTTTTTAATACATCAGAACTCAAATTGTATTTTAGTGTAATATGAAATTTCAATAAAAACATTCCATTTGATGAATTAATAATTTTTTTTAACAAATTATATTTTAATAAAATATTATTATTGAATAATATTTATAAATTTAAATGATAATATATTTTTTAATGAAGTCGAATGTAATTTTCATAAGGGTTCAAAAACTATTATTGTCAAAAAAACCATTATTTATCAATAAATGTCAATTCTCATTTAAAAAGTAAAAATTAATATATTTAAATAATTATTTTTTTAAAGAAATATTATTTTTCGAATTAGAGTATCTAATTTATCAAATAATTTATTTTTCTTAATTTTACGAGATGGTTCAATTTTTGGGTAAAAATTAAAAAAGATTTAAATATGCGGTATGCATTATGACATGATAATGACCCAAAAGTGATTTAATAAATTTTATAAAGGGTATCCATAAAATGTATGTTTCACATTTAAATTAAATCTAAGGTTATTTTGTTAGTTTTATAAATCCTTAATGAATCCCCCAAAACCTATATTATATTTTAAGGTTTTAAAATAATTTCTTTTAGAACATTACTCCCCTCCATATCACCAATGGTAATATTACAATGAGTTTAGAATGTATCCCTACAAATAATTAAAATAATCTTATCTTTTAGATACAATGTTAATAACCATGGGATGGTTTATGTTTGTAAATAAATTATTTTATAGAGTCGAAAAACTATGTTTCTGAAGTAATAAAGAACTCTCCTCTATTTTCTTATACAATTCCACTAAAGATCTTATTCATCTTCACTAAAAAAACTATGTGAAACATCTTTACCCTTCCCTCCCCAATCTAGATACCTTACTAGGTTCCCCACGCTCCTAATAATCTCCTCCCATTCTTTTAGATTCACCCTCTCAAGAAAAGGGACATTTCTCTCTTATTTTTAATTCAAGCACCTTCTTTGTAATTAGACTTTTGAATCTCAACTGGTTATATTATCATTTATTAATAAATATAAATTCACTATATAATTTATGTTTTTCTAATGATATATCATTTATCCCATATCATTTTTACCTTTACCTATTTAGATACCATTTTGAAATTTAGTGAGAGATTTCTCAGTCTTATTTTACATTCAAGAACCCTCTTTGTAACTAGCCTATTGAATCTCAAGTGGTTATATTGACATGATTTTATAAACATCCATTTACTATCCAATTTTTATTATTTGAATTATAGACCATTTATCAAATATCATTTTGACTTTTAACAAAGTCGTTATCATAATGAAATTTAGGAAGAGACTTCTCTCTCTTCTTTTTTATTCAAGAATGTAAGGCCTTCACCCTAGAAGCCCAGAGCTGGTGAATTATTTTATTACATTGAAATGATTAAAAGGAATAAAATTCTGAATTAATAATCATTTTATTAGTCTTGGAAATCTATATTACAAACATGATACTCATAATACATTGGGAAAACAAAACAAAACATGATACACAATAAATTAAAATAAACTGCATCCATGAACACTTATTTAAATATTTATTATTCATTACCTAGGTAAAGAAACATAATAAGGGTGAAATATAATGATCATTAAGGGTACTTAAAGAGGAATAAATAATTATTCAGTGATAATAAATTTATATAGCATGGTTATTAACTGAAAATTCATTCTATTCAATAAATAGATAAGGCAACAAAAATATGGAAATGTAAGAAACCAAAACACATTCCATTTAATAAATTAAATGAAAATGAAATATATCTATATATATATCAATTAAAAATATCATGGTTTAATAATAATTAAACTAAATAAAGTCAATTATTTCTTAATTGGAATCATTTTTGAGTCACGTGAAAACCTATACCATCAAGACCTTTCACAAGACAGTTTATAACTACTGATAGAAACCTGTTTAATTTGGTCGACTTATTTGTATCAAGAGAACCTTTCACTATATAGAGGATATATATAATTTCTAATATCTACCCATCATTTCCAATATAAGTAATTTCTCATAAATAATACTGTAAATAAATAATATGCCTTATCAAATATCCATATTGAATAAAGAATACGGAATTATAAATATTTCCCCAAAATAATCAAATAACTATCAAAGTAGACACCATTTGTAAAATGGTTTTTGGGTTAGGAAATACTGATATAAATTATATGATAATATGGATATTCAAGTAAATTTGTAATGAAAAAAGATTACAATGAATTTATTTTTTCCTGATAAGGTTCACATTAACAAAATAAAGTGATATTGCAAAGATAATCACTAAGAACTATCTTGAGAAGAATAATAATTAATAATTCCAATGTGTCCCATACCACATTGGATCATTTGAATCATAATATCCAAAATGGAATGAAATTTAATGAAACATATAATATCAAAAAATTGATCATATTCATTATATTACAAAAAAAGGTAGTATATACACCAAATAAAAGTGAATCGGTGCATAATAACAAATAGGTCACAATGAAATGTAAATTGAGATGAAAATCCCTTACTTTGTCCTTACTCTTTATTGTGTGGTATTTTGGATCTTTAATAGAATTTTAAAATATGTTAATAACTAATATAAAAACCTTACTCATGTTTATAATTCCATATATTAACTTCTTATAATATCACATTACCCATTTATTAATAAGATATCAATAATTTCCCAATTTCAGGGGTTAATTTCTATGTTTTATTGCGTATGTTTTAACATGTTGTTTATTGTTATCATTAATTAGATCCTATATTAAACATCTACATAATGTAAAACATGAATTAATTATCATATATAATCATTATATATGTATTTATAATAATCTATAATAATTGGAGTTACAAAATGGAATGCACTATTACTAGATACGGTAGGTCATAAGTAAGTATGAATGCTACTTTCATTTCATTATTGTATTTTAATATAATGAATAGTAAATAATATGTACTCTAAAAATAATTATAGTATCATATATATTTAACATATTTAATATATTATTATTAATATAATCCTTAATATTTTCCATGTATAACATGAGCGAATCACATGGCATTGAGGGGAGATTGTCCAGACTTCCACAAACAATGATATCGTATTTACATAAAATGTAATGTATAGAGGTATGTGTTATTAAATAATTACTGAATCATAAAGATATTTTAAATAACAAAGATAATATATATAAATATTTTGTCCATTATAATTTCCAACCATTAAAGTTGTTAATGAAAAAAATGAACAATCATCGTTTCGTGAGGCAGTAGTTCTCCAAACACAGAAACAATATGTTCATTACACATTTAAAGTAAATGTCTGCTATTATAGTTTTAACCCTTAATAAAAAAATTATATTGATGATAATATTTTTATTATATGAACCCGAAAAAATAATATTTACGGTGGTGGAAAAGTAAATGAATCAAAATAGATCATTGGAAAGAATTACCATAAAAATCTGGTA
The DNA here is from genome assembly GCA_963277665.1 of Viscum album. NCBI lineage: Eukaryota > Viridiplantae > Streptophyta > Magnoliopsida > Santalales > Viscaceae > Viscum > Viscum album. The sequence goes on from OY728160.1 coordinate 1,325,440,892, forward strand.
ACTCCTCTATGATTACACCAAATGGAATCTTCGAAAGGAATACTTCCTATAAAGGGAGGATTAAAGGGATAGGGGATAGATTTTGGGAAGATATTTTTGTAGATATTTTCTGAACCTATGTTTTTTGAGAGGTGTGAGGAAGGGGGAAGTTGGTTTCCTTTCATAAGGGGGGAAAATGACTCACTTGGTATTTTTGAAAAGAAGATAGGTGCAACCACGTTTTTAACTAACACAAGTATTCAAAAACTAACCCAAAAAAATAATGGAAGGTTATTAAAATAATTATTTCCATTGAATTGGTGTTTTAAAATTTCATTGTTCATTTGGGCCCTTAAGATAAAGGCTTAGTACCTTATTAAGAATAATTTTACCTTAATAATTACAATTAATATTAATTACTTTCACTAATCATTTTGCTCAAAAACAAAGTTTGTATTATTAAAAATTATAAATTTTTCTTCTTCAAAATATTGAATAAATTTTTCCAAATTCCAATTACATATGTTGGTGAAATTAATTTAAAATTCACCCCTTAGGTGGGATGAAAATGGTGGCTTTTAATGTAAAAACATCAAAATGATTGATGAGTTTTTACCTTCAATTTCAAAGTGAAATTGATCCAAATGACCTAAATTGGATTATTAGATAAAAATATCATATAATTATACATTAAAACCATTATATAAAATATTTTTATATTATAAATAAATTAGATGAAAAAGTAGTTTTGAACTAAAATTCAATATTTTTTCAGTATTCATTAAAAATGAATTATTTCAGAAAAATATCAAAAATTTACCAGAACCAAATTTTTAATTTTCACTTTATAAGATTAATTTTATAAATTAATGTGTCAAAATTTGTATTTAAAATTGGTTCCCCATTAAATGGTGGAAAAATGGACTTTATAGAAATATGGGTTTTTATGTGTGAAATGTGGTTTGTTCTTATATTATGCCTTTCCAACATAATAGATGAATATAAAAATATTTTATTTAATATATAACATATATATTTAATTAAAATAATTAAATATTTGTAATTAATTCTGTTTATTATGACCAAAATCATCTGGAAGTATCAAAATAATAATATTTTCCTTTATATTTAATTGGGTTTTATATTCATTTATAATTAACTTATAACCTATGAATTTGTTGTGTAAACAATATATTATAATAAGTTAGTAAATAATATTCATAATGGCTAGTTTATATCTTATTATACTAAATAATAATATTTTAATAATATATTATATTTTGGTAAAACATAGTCTTGCATGAAACACATGCCATCGAAGAAGGTTTCTCTTACATGTAACGCATGCTAACTCAGTGTTGCATGTATTTCAATATATACAATATATATAATATATTCAAAATATTAAATATATTTTTAAATATCACGGTATTATATTCTATTATGCACTTGGTGTTTCATTTCATTCATGCTATCGAATATAATATTCATAGTTTAGAATTCAGGGTGTTACATTCTCCCCAACTTAAATGAATTATATCCTCGTAATTTAAAATATATCTCAGTAATCGATGGACTAATATTTGAGAATAATTTTTTTTGAAATCCCCACTTTCAGACAATTGTTAATATGAAATCTTGTTAATAATATAGAAAGGGTTGTATAATGGTCATGTAACTATGGAAATATGAATACAAAAAATATATTTAACAATAAAGTACTGATGGATAGTGCTTGAGAACATGGTTGGGAGAAAGTGAACAATCCCAAGGTCATAAATCTACAATGATCTAAAGGGAAATTTGATTCATTGGAATTAAATTTATTATAGTAACATTTATGGTTTTAAGATCATTTTTTCTTTTGTTGATTAGTTCATTCACTCTATATAATTAAACATACATTTATCATTTAACAAACACAATCTTATCCTTCGGTTATGTCGTGGACTATTTCTACTTATTTTCTTATCATAGGTTCTAACCCATGGTAAAATAATAAAACAGTCTATAATACCCTTCCCAATTATTATGTTATACAATTTCATAAATAGCTTACTTTTCTAAATTATTATTATCCACCACCTTAGAAATAAGGTCACTAAATTTCCAAAATAAAATTTTCATTATACTTTAATCAATTTGAAGGAAATATAAAATTTCAAATTCCATCATGTGAGTAACTTCATTCTGTATCCTCCATAAATATGTTAATGGATTCCAATACCATTAAACCATATTAGAAACATGAATTATTCCTTATTCTTTAAGTAGGACACATGTTATAGGATATATTCCTTGAATCAAAATGTTTTGTAAACTCTATTAATGATATCATAGAACACTTCTCGACAAGTTGTTAATCAGTTCTAATGTAGTCAACATTTTTCCAAATTAGTAATTTCTTCACCATTATCTAAAAATCAAGAACATATTAAGGATTAACTTCCACTTAATTAGGTTTTTTCATAAAAAAATTCTCAGTAAATATTCTTGGTACCATTTAGTTTTTTTCTCAAATCATTAGAGAAATGAACTTCAGAATAATCCTTTACTATTTCATAAATAATATGATGAGAACATCATTAAAAAATAATTTTACAAAATATTTCAAAGATCAAAATATAGATGTACAACAATCATTCCACATCAGTTGTGTCAATTACATATGCTTGACCTCAATCCCTTAGATATTTCGGAGATATATTATCTTGATGTTTGGGGAATTCATTCTCATAGTGACCCATCTCCTTACAATTATAACACTAAATAGTATCATTTTTATTCATCCCATTTCATTGTTTTTCCTTGTCACCCTTTTCTCTACACTTACAAAAAACTCTCCATCCTTTCAAGAATTTAAAAGGGGGATTCTTTCCACAGTTATCAAAATTTGGAAAATACTTATTTCCCTTCATCTTATTTGACTCATTACCTTTTTCAAGGTGTTCAAAATACCTCATTATCCCTTTTTCCTTTGAATGCATTGGATTTTTATAATTCCATCACCTTCTTGAGGAAACATAAAAAAATTTCTTCGCATGAAGAAAATCTATGAGAAACCAGTTCCCTTAGATGAATTATCTTAATACCTTCCGATAAGTTTTCAATATTTTTATTAGTGTTTCATATATAATCAATTTCATACCTATCTAACCTTGTAAAGGTAGATTCATAATCCACAACACTCTCTTCATCCTTTTTCTAAAAGATAAGTAACTTCCACATTATATCACTTTTCTTATCTTGGGGGAAGTATGTATCAAAGAATGTTTTTTTAAAAGTTATATATTCCATGAATTCAATTTCTTCTTCCTCCCTTGTATTCTAGACTAGATTTCACCACTGATCAACATCCCCTTGGAGATAATTTTCCTTAAGTGCAACCATTCCCTTTTCGTTGCATTATAAGGACATAAATATCTTATCCAAATAATTAATATATTTATTAGATACAGTTGGATTAATAGTCCCATTAAATTATGGGGGATTCTATCATATAAACAGATCCATCATTTGAGATTATCTCCATCGAATAGGTTTCTCTATTTGGGAAAGGTTATATGTCATAACCTAATTATGTTTCCCAAGTTTCACCATAATTTTCCCTATTTCAACATTACCCATATAGGTTTCTTCAAGAGGCATATCTATGTATTTTCCATGATTGTTGAAACCTTTCATCCTTATAGGTTCTATTTCTAGACAATGTAATGCACTGTATTAACATATAATATATAATTTCAAGTATGTTATATCTTATCACATAAATTTATTCATCATAAATCCTAGAATCCTAATATTTAGTCACAATAGGGGAATATTTAAATGTAAATCCTTTATAAAGTAATGTAATTAAAATGTGAAATATCCTCAGCATATCCCCCAGGAATTTCAAACAAGGTGTGTAGTAAGGCATATTGTCGTGTAACAGGTTACCCCAAGTCTGGCCTAGAACACCGTGTCGAAGTTATTACTCCTAGGTACATATGTTCTGGAACCATGTCCACTTGTATTATCTACATATTGACATATTACCAAGAATACCCACATAATTTCTACACTACCATACATTTAGGATGTTATTCTATACTTATCCTCAAATTTTGTCTTAGTTTTATGTTCCCTAATCTACTTTTTTAAATCTTGTTTAAAATATTGCTGCTAAAATTCATTTTATATCAACTGTAATGATACCCATAATACATTGGTAAAAGAAAATACAACATTCTACACAATAAAATGAAATAAAATACATCCATGAAAGCTTTTTCAACGATTTCTTCTTCACAATATGGGGAAAGAAACACAATAAGGGTGAGCTCAAATAATCAGTAAGGGTAAGTAAATAAAACAAAATTATAAATCTATTAAAATAAATCAAGATGTAATGGTTATTAAGTAGTAATACATACCATTAAATAAACTGTTAAGGGAAAATTAAACATGGAAATCTATTACACCAAAACACATGTCATTTAATCAATGAATTGAAAATGATTTTTACGAATAGATATGTCAAAACAAATTATCATAGATTAACAATAACTGAAATAAATGAGAGAAATGATTTATTAATAGAATTCATGTTGGAGGAAAAAGAAAAATTATACCATAAAGACCTTTCATAAGATAGTTTAAAACTACGGATATATACCCATTTAATTCGGTCAAATTATTTATCTCATTAGAACCTGTTGATGCATTGAGGATATATGTAATGTTTGATCCCCTCCAGTCATTTCTTGTCTAAATAATTCATCATAATGAATATTAAAATTAAATAAGATTCCTTATCAACTATCTGTAACAGCCGAGATTTTTATGAGAAATATTTTGTTTTTATACATCATCAAAGGAATCTTTCACTACACACAACACTAGCTTGGATTTCTTTACACGCAATCATGACCTTCCTCGATAGCTTGCGTTGTACGCAATACCGAGTTTCACAAAACAACGATATGCTATAAAAATATTATTAAAACTAGCCGTTATGAATAGTAATAACCACGTTTTGAAATTTTATAAATTTTATTTTTCAAAACGGACTTCATTTTTGGATTCGGAATATCGAAATTAGCCTAGGGAGAAATTTTGGTATTTTTCTGAAAACTTTCAATTTTTGATGAATAGTGAAAACACTGGGTTACTATTTAAAAACCGACTTTTTATTTAAATAATTATTTATTTTGTTTAAATTTATTTTAGGTCAAAATTTATACATAACACCTATATAAGTTCAATGTAATTCATTGGAGTCATTTTATAATAATTTTAGATATATAAAAATTTTATTGAACTTTTGACCGTCTTTTACCCACCTCCTAGGAGAATTTGCAAATTTACATAAAAATTAATTTTACCACTTTTGTGAATGGAATTTCAAAAATCCAAGAGACACGGTTGATTTCAGTATGTAAAATGTGGTTCAATGAGATGAAAACAAATTTTGGTGAATAGTTACTTTTTACTTTTTTTTACCACGGTTAAAAGTGAATAGGGTAATTAAGGGTACAAATGATATTATTATTACCCTAAAACATGTCATAAATCTATTGGATAAGTGTAATTCGACCAAAAACAACATTAAGAATAAAATATGACCATTTAGGCCCACTTGAATTAGATTAGGACATTTAATATTAATTTATTTAAAGAAGGGTTAAAATAGTTAAAATCAAAGTTTAATAAGTAAATAATTTTTAATATAGGGTTATAAATAAGATAAATTCTACTATAAACATTCATTAGAAATATAAAAAGGTTTCCTACATAATTGTATTTTATTTATAATTTTTAGACATTAAATAATTTAATTTATTTATGACACAAAGATGATGCAGTAATTATCATATTAATAAAATATTGACATAATTGATGTTATAAATACCTAAATAAATGTAATTTGAGACTTTTTATGAATTACACTAATTTTATAGGTTAATATGACATGTTAGTATTGATTTAATTAACTTTTTTAGAACTAATCAATCTGTTATGATTTTCACAAAAATCAATTACCAAATAGTGCCAAAATTGACATAAAATAGTTTTTAAAATAAATATTATATTATTAATTGTTATTTTATTCCTAAAAATCTAAGGTTCGGCAAAATGACTTAGATAATGTTATATATATTAATAATAAACAACTTTGGGTTCGTTTTGCCTATTATAGTAAGTTTATTAACCTTATAGTGTAAGAAAACAAGAATACACGGTGAAAGTTAAATTATCTAACTTAAAGTTAAATCTACATGAAAAGGTTAAAATAGATACCTAAACTTGTCTAAATTATATTGGATGAGATTATTTCTACCCATAACCATATTATCTTCGAAATAAATCAATTTGGAGCTATTAAAAACCGAATATGACTTCATAATAAAATAATATTTTTAGTTTTTCCAAAGGTGCCCCTCTCCTCCCTTATAAAAGGGCACCTCCTCCCTCTTTTCCTCACACCACATTGAGCCTTCATGATCGGCCAAAACCTGCCAAATTCTCTTCTACACTTCCCTAGAAACATCCTAGAGCTCCTGGTATTCTTCAAAGAACAATTTTAGTGCCCTAAGAGGAGGTCTCAAAGAGGCGCTTCAAAGAAGAGGTAATGTCCATTACCGATTCTTTCAACTTTATTTCTTCTTCCACTTATTCTTATTTAGTTGTTTCATTATGAAGTAATAACATCAGTATCAATCATATAATGATATGTTATTATAAGTATGAAACAACCCTATTTCACCATCTATCCATCCTACGGAAAACGAAATCACCGCGCGTGTGTACGTACGGAATACCGTCTCCACGCCGTGGTGTAATCTGTTTTTCCAACACCACCTTACTTGGATGGGTATAATGGTGTAAAGAATAACTATACATAGTTATTATAACATCATACTGATTATGATATATTGTATCATCCACTACAATTCAATTCAATAATTATGGGAACGATATCATCGCTCGTGCGTATGTACGGACTACCGTCTCCACGACGTGATGAGATTCATTCTCAATGATTAACCATTCATGAATGATTATAAATTAAATATAATAAGTAATAATGAAATATACGACAAAATAATGATACTGGATCTATGTATATATATATATATGTGTTTGTGTATGTCATCCACTTAATTCCATTCAATTCAATAAGGAAATGAAAACAGGGTTCATGCGTACGTACGCCCTACCGTCTCCATGAACGGTGTATTTATTTCCATTTATAGATCTATTATATATATGTATATTCTGGATATATATTATATATAAACCATGTTTTATATTCTGGAATTATGTAATCATGATCTAATTAATCATATGAATAATTACAAGTCAAAACACGAACGTCAAATGAAACGATTTTACCCAAAACGCTCTTTAACATGAAATTTACAAAAGAACGGGTAATATAAAGTCATAAGCGAACCATATATGATATCATAACAATGAATATGATTCTATAATAAGTTAATGACATTATTTAAATCATTATACAGGAGGTTCAGATACGTACGATGCATATCAGACCTAAGGTAAGGGATAATTTTGCAAATCTCATTTTTTTATCCGAGATTGCTTATACGTAAGTATTTACTGGGGTTATTCTTATCATCCATATCCATGTTTTCTAAAAGTGTTTTTATGTATTTTTAATTTCCTTTTTACCCATTTTGACTTTTACTACATGGTATGTAAGGAATATTTCTTTTGATTACGTTACGAGGTACTTTTTGACTCTTCCGACAAAAGTACAAGGAGAATGTTTTTTTTAACTTATACGGAATGAAAGGATTTTTACGGTTTTATAAAGTATTATTTTCATGAAGCATCCTCCAAAAGATTTCATGACTATTTTAAACAAGATCTTTTTATTTTAAAATTTCATGACTTTTTGTGAAAAGAAGTTGATTTTGAAGAAGAAAGGATATTTTCCTCAAGAATTCATTTCAAGTGTTTTATCAAAACCATTTTCCATCTAAGATGACATTATTTCATATGTGCATGTTTCAAATATAATGTCTCTATGATTTACATGGTATCACTTTTCTTATTATGAAATGATATCCATTTCTTTTATATGGATTATGTGATGATGTGATGATGTTTATGAAACCCATTTTATTTATTGGGTTATTATGAATGATGTATGTTTATTTTGTGGCACAAGTAAGAATGATTTCATTATGAGATGGGTGGGACTTATATCTCCCTCCAATGCATTGGGTAAAGATTTATATCTCATGAGATAGACATGACTGGAATGGTAAGTTAATCTGGTTCAGTGTTACAGGACTGAAACGAGGAGTGAACTCGATTCAGAAAGGGACTTTGTCCCCTAAGATGGTCTTGACAGCAATGCCTTGGATACTATGGAAATCATAACATGTGCTGAATGGTTGCCACAATTACATGTTTTATTCCCATTATATTTTATCGTGGTTGATGTTCCATTATGATATATGCCTTACATACTTCCACGATTTATGTCTTTGCTCAAGATTTTGATGTTTAAATTTCATGTTCCTGTTTTTGCTTTCAAATGTTTATGGATTGTTTTACGTTCTCTATGTTTTCCCTTACTTAGCATTTAAGCTCACCCTTTTTATGTTTTTTTCCCAGGAAATAAAGAACGGTTTTAGGTAAGGAAACAAAAAAAAAGAAGATCGTTATGGGAGTTGTTGAAGATCTTTCACCACAATTAGAAGCTTATATTCCAAGTTTCCAAAGACACTAAACTATTACGATCCTTGAGTTTTGGTTTTTTTGTTATGTATTAAGTATTCCTCAAAAGTAATGTAATGTCCATGTACGTCAAGCTTCGGGTCTCTACAGTTGGTATCAGAGGAAAGGTTTAGTCAACCTTTGGAAACTAGGATGCGAAAATGTTAGTGAGATCCCTAGAGATATTTCTAAGGTATGTCTAGGGATGTCCCTAAGCATAAGTATACGTATAGGTTATAGTCCTATAACTACGGTAACAATATTAGAATTTAACCTAATATGTTAGTTATTAATGGTACTCCCCCTTTATTATGTTGTTTTCCCTAGTATGATTTTTTCCTCTCACACTATTCTTTTTGGGTTTTAGAAAATGGCCAGAAACAGGAAGATTCACGATAATAGAGGATATGATGGACAATGGAATGATATTATTCATGAGAAACCAAATGAAACAGGATTTGGAAGTCCAAACATCGTTATTATGCCTAATAATAAATCTCCTAATGTGATCAATAATCTTAACTTTGGTAAGTTTCCCGACTCATATAATAAGAGAAAGATGGAGTTTCATGATGATCATAGAGGAAAGAAAGTTCAATTTCCCTCATGTAAATCATGTGGGAAGAGGCATCAGGGAGATTGTTTCAAAGGAACTAGAAGATGCTTTGTGTGTGGAAAAGAAGGACACAAAGCCAGTAAGTGCAAAGGAAAAGGTTCAGTTAACACCACAGACAAGGATAATGGTATTGCTACGATATCAATAATGATTAGATGTTTTAAATGTGGAATGTATGGGCATTATGAAAACCAATGCCCTAATGGAAAATCTCATTAAGAGAATTAGCATGGTCATATGAGTAGTATTTATGTGGATGATGATGAAGAGACTACAAATGAAATATGAGATGAAAGAAATGATGATGCTCAGTCAGTGGTTTAAGAAGTTAGTGGAATGATTGTATGTTTATAAAGAATAATGTATGGTACTATGGAATAAAGAATCATCTAGGGATTGTTACACTTTTATTTTTCCTAAAGTATTTGAAAGTATATGTTGAATGGTACCGGTAACCATGGAAGGTTATTCAGATATTTTTGGAAAGTAGATGATATGTGCATAATGAAGGGATAAGAAGATAATGAGATGTTTGATTGTATTCATGAGCTCATGACTGATATAAGGAATAAGTGATATTATGGTTTTATTATATATATTTTTTGGGATTTTGGTATGTGGAAAGAGTTACCTTTTGATAGTATTCATGTTTTCACTAAGGTTCTATGGTAATTTATGTTTCAAGAGAATATATGACTAAGGTATTTATGTGTCTGTAATGCAACCAACAAGATATATCTTATGATATATGTGAGATAAATGCTTGTATTCACATTCTTGGTAGATAACCTTTCTAATAATTGTTTTCTTTATACTATGAGCTTGGACCACAGTATTTTAGATAATCCTAAAGATTGGAATGAAATATGTTGGACATAAGTTAGTATTGTTCAAGGATAGAACTTTTTTCGATATTATTGATGGGATGTTATAGTAATGTAGTTTTAGAAAAAGGAAAACCTGCAGGACGGGTGACAACCCATCATGTTGGACAAGGCTGTGGGAATCAAACCCACAACCGAAGTGCAACATGCCTTTATCACCTACCATTGGCCTACAGGAAGTCCCAGGATAGTGGAAAATAGTTTTATTTTATTATGCAGTATAATAAATAAATTACAAGTCCAATTTTGGAACCATATACGATTAATCTCCCCATAAGATGGACTTATAACTTTTTCTAACCTTTTGTTTGAAACAGATGGAATGACCCATAATTCTATCACATGATCTGCTAACACTTCACGAATAACAAATTCAACTTCATTTCTTTAAGAGATGAAGTGGAAATTGTTCAATTCACGAAACAATAGTGAGATAATACCAAAATCATGTAAGTATTTCTTTTAATTCATCAACTTTAGGGAAATGATCTTGAAAACCAAAAATGTTGTCCTAGTGCCCTTATATCTGATGAATCAGATGGTACCTTAGATCATCACAAATCTATGGCTTTTTGATTGTTGTCTTTTTCATAGCCATGTTCTCTACCACTCTCCATCAGAACTTGATGGTTAGAATTCTCTTCCATATCCATATTTTTACCTATGTTCTCCTACGTGGAAACCCAGTGACGAGTTAATTTGGGTAACCGTTATGTTTCATACTTTAGTTTTTAAAATTAAGTTTTACTATTCCTTTTTACAATGTGGGTTTCTATGAATAGTAAACTATTTATAACCCCGACGAATTCCGAGGGGGGAATTCATTTTAAGGGGGGTAGAATGTAACACCCGAGATTTTTATGAGAAATATTTTGTTTTTATACATCATCAAAGGAATCATTCACTACACAAAACACTATCTTGGCTTGATTTACACTCAATCACGGCCTTCCTCGATAGCTTTCATTGTACGCAATACCGAGTTTCACTAAACAACGATATGCTATTAAAATATTATTAAAACTAGCCGTTATGAATAGTAATAACCACTTTTTGAAATTTTATAAATTTTATTTTTCAAAATGGACTTCATTTTTGGATTCTGAATATCGAAATTATCCTAGGGTGAAATTTTGGTATTTTTCTGAAAACTTTCAATTTTTGATGAATAGTGAAAACACTGGGTTACTATTTAAAAACCGAATTTTTATTTAAATAATTATTTATTTTGTTCAAATTTAATTTAGGTCAAAATTTATACATAATACCTATATAAGTTCAATGTAATTCATTGGAGTCATTTTATAATAATTTTAGATATATAAAAATTTTATTGAACTTTTGACCGTCTTTTACCCACCTCCTAGGAGAATTTGCAAATTTACACAAAACTTAATTTTACCACTTTTGTGAATGGAATTTAAAAAATCCAAGAGACACGGTTGATATCAGTATGTAAAATGTGGTTTAATGAGATGAAAATAATTTTTGGTGAATAATAACTTTTTACTTTTTTTTACCACGGTTAAAAGTAAATAGGGTAATTAAGGGTAAAAATGATATTATTATTACCCTAGAACATGTCATAATTCTATTTAATAAGTTTAATTCGACCAAAAACAACCTTAGGAATAAAATATGACCATTTAGGCCCACTTGGATTAGATTAGGACATTTAATACTAATTTATTTAAAGAAGGGTTAAAATAGTTAAAATCAAAGTTTAATAAGTAAATCATTTTTAATATATGGTAATACATAAGATAAATTCGACTATAAATATTAATTAGAAAGATAAAAATATTTCATACATAATGGTATTTTATTTATAATTTTTAGACATTAAATAATTTAATTTATTTATGACACAAAGATGATACAATAATTATCTTATTAATAAAATATTGACATAATTGATGTTATAAATACCCAAAGAAATGTAATTTGAGACTTTTTATGAATTACAATAATTTTATAGGTTAATATGACATTTTAGTACTTATTTAATTAACGTTTTCCTAACTAATAAATCTGTTATGATTTTCACAAAAATCAATTACCAAATAGTGTCAAAATTGACATAAAATAGTTTTTTTTAAAATATTATATTATTAATTGTTATTTTATTCATAAAAATCTAAGGTTAGGAAACATTACTTAGATAAGGTTATATATATCAATAATAAACAACTTGGGGTTCTTTTTTCTTGTTATAGTATGTTTATTAACCTTATAGTGTAAGAAAACAAGAAGACACGGTAAAAGTTAAACTATCTAACTTAAAGTTAAATCTAAATGATAAGGTTAAAATAGATACCTAAACTTGTCTAAATTATATTATATGAGAGTATTTAGACCCATAACAACCTTATCTTATAAATAAATCAATTTTGAGCTATTAAAAATAGAATATGACTTTATAATAAAATAATATTTTTTGTATTTCCAAAGGTGCCCCTCTCCTCCCTTATAAAAGGGCACCTCATCCCTCTCTTACTCACACCACTTTGAGCCTTCAAGCTCGGCCAACCCCTGCCAAATTCTCTTCTCCACTTCCCTAGAAACATCCTAGAGGTCCTGGTATTCTTCAAAGTCCAATTTTAGTGCCCTAAGAGGAGGTCTCAAAGAGGCGCTTCAAAGAAGAGGTAATGTCCGTTACCGATTCTTTCAACTTTATTTCTTCTTCCACTTCTTCTTATTTAGTTGTTTCATTATGAAGTAATAACATAAGTATCACTCATATAATTATATTTTATTATAAGTATGAAACAACCCTATTTCACCATCTATCCATCCTATGGAAAACGAAATCACCGCGCGTGCGTACGTACGGAATACCATCTCCACGCCGTGGTGTAATCTGTTTTTCCAACACCACCTTACTTGGATGGGTATAATGGTGTAAAGAATAAATATACATAGTTATTATAACATAATACTGATTATGATATATTGTATCATCCACTCCAATTCAATTCAATAATTATGGGAACGATATCATCGCTCGTGCGTATGTACGGACTACCGTCTCCACGACGCGATCAGATTCATTCTCAATGATTAACCATTCATGAATGATTATAAAGTATATATAATAAGTAATCATTAAATATATGAAATAATAATGATACTGGATTTATTTATATATATATATGTGTATTTCATCCACTTATTTCAGTTCAATTCAATAAGGAAACGAAAACAGCATTCATGCGTACGTACGGCCTACCGTCTCCATGAACGGTGTATTTCTTTCCATTTATCGATCTATTATATATATGTATATTCTGAATATATATTATATATAAACCATGTTTTATATTCTGTAATTATGTAATCATGATCTAAGTAATCATATGAATAATTACAAGTCAAAACACAGACGACAAATGAAACGATTTTACCCAAAACACTCTTTAACATGGAATTTACAAAAGAACGGGTAATATAAAGTCTTAAGTTAACCATATATGATATCATAACAATGAATATGATTCTGTAATAAGTCAATGAAATTATTTAAATCATTATACAGGAGGTTCAGATACGTACGAAGCATATCAGACCTAAGGTAAGGGATAATTTTGCAAATCACAATTTTTTTATCCGAGATTGCTTATACGCTAGTATTTACTGGGGTTATTGTTATCAACCATGTCCATGTTTTCTAAAAGTGTTTTTATGTATGTTTAATGTACTTTTTACCCATTTTTACTTTTACTACATGGTATGTAAGGAATCTTTCTTTTGATTACGTTACAAGGTACTTTTTGACTCTTCCGACAAAAGTACGAGGAGAATGTTTTTTTAACTTAAACGGAATGAAAGGATTTTTGCGGTTTTATAAAGCCTTATTTTCATAAAGATTACTCCAAAAGATTTCATGACTATTTTAAACAAAATCTTTTTCTTTTAAAATTTCATGACGTTTTGTGAAAATAAATTGATTTTGAAGAAGAAAGGATATTTTCTTCAAGAATTCATTTCATGTGTTTTATCAAAACCATTTTCTATGTAAGATGACATTATTTCATATGTTTGTGTTTCAAGTATAATGTCTCTATGATTTACATGGTTTCACTTTTCTTATTATGAAATGATATCCATTTCTTTTATATGGATTATGTTATGATGGGATGATGTTTATGAAACCCATTTTATTTATTGTGTTATTATGAATGAGGTATGTTTATTTTGTGGCACAAGTAAGAATGATTTCATTATGAGATGGGTGAGACCTATATATACCTTCAATGCATTGGGTAGAGATTTATATCTCATGATATAGACATGGATGAACGGTAAGTTAATCTGATTCAGTGTTACAGGACTGAAACGAGGAGTGAACTCGATTCAGAAAGGGACTTTGTCCACTAAGATGGTCTTGGCAGCAATGCCTTGGCTACTATGGAAATCATAACATGTGCTGAATGGTTTCCACAATTGCATGTTTTATTCCCATTATATTTTATCATAGTTGATGTTCCATTATGATATATGCCTTACGTACTTCCACGATTTATGTCTTTGCTCAAGATTTTGATGTTTAAATTTCATGTTCAAGTTTTTGCTTTCAAATGTTTATGGATTGTTTTATTTTCTCTTTGTTTTCACTTACTGAGCATTTAGGCTTACCATTTTTATGTTTTATTTTCCCCAAGAAATAAAGAAAGGTTTTAGGTAAGGAAACAAAAAAAAGAGGATCGTTATGGGAGTTGTTGAAGATCTTTCACCATGATTAGAAGTTTATATTCCAAGTTTCCAAAGACACTAAACTATTACGATCCTTGAGTTTTGTTTTTTTGTTATGTATTAAGTATTCCGCAAAAGTAATGTAATGTCCATGTACTTCAAGCTTCGGGTCTTTACACTATCTGTACTGAATAAATTAAAAATAATTATCAATATTTCCCCAAAATAATCAAATAAATGTCAAAGTAGACATCGTATGTAAAATGGTATACAGTTTATGTAGTACTAATATCTATTATATGAGAATATGGATATTCAAGTAAATTTACAATAAAAATTTATTAAAATAAAGTTATTTTATCAAGATAAGTCTAACAATAAAAAAACGAATTGATATTACAAAGAAAATCTTTAATAACAATCTTGAGGATAATAATCATTAATCAATGAAATGTGCCCCATACCACATTAAATCATTTGAATCATAATCCCTAGAATGTAATGACATTAAATAAAACTTATAATATCATTATAATAAGTTTATTCATGATATAACCTGAAAAAGGTAGTATATACATCAAATGAAAATTAATTGGCACAAAATATAAAAAAAGCCTCATTAAAATGTAAATTGAGATGAAATTCCATTACTATATCCTTCCTTTTAGTTGTGTGGTATTTATCATCATATAGAGTCGTTTAAAATATGTTAATAACTAATATCATAACCATACTCATGTTTATAATACCATATATTAACTTCTTATAATATCTCATTAACTCTTTATTGACAAACTTTCTTTAATTTCACTATTTCATGGGTTAATTGCCTAGTTTTCATGAGTATGATTTAATTTATTCATTTTCATTATCATTAAATAGATCATGTTTTCATCATCTAAAGAAAGTAAAAAATGACTTAAATATCACATATAATAATTATATACATATTTATAATAATCTTTAATAACTAAAGATAGGAAATGGAATTCACCATTCATGAAGTAGGTAGGTTTCACGTATGCATGAACGCTACTTCAAATTCATTATCGTATTTTAAAAGAATGAAATGTAAATTATACATATACTCATTATGATTCTAGTATCATATCTATGTAATATATTTTACATATGTTTATTGATAAGCCAAATTATATATATATTTTTCTAACACTTTTCCATTGTTTTTCTTTCATATACTAGATAATGCATGTGGTAGATGTCTAATTTTGCAGGAAACAGTGCCTCACAATAAGCCAAGGAAGAAAGGCAGAAAAGCTAAAAAATAGACAATTACACATCATGATGGACATGTTCGCGTCATGGACTTGATGATCACAGCCTACATCATTCTTTGAAGCCGAAGTCATGACCAACCATGAAGACTAAATAAATTTTCAGCTCATGTTAGGAGTGCCTCCAACACATTATGACACAATCCGAACCAGACACCGAGAAAGCTGTGAGGATTCAATGTGAAAAGATAGATGGCCATGGGGTAAAGGTCATAATCCACCTGTACACGATGTGACCATGGTCAAAAATCATTAATTCGCGAATGATCCTCATGCCATACTAGATATCCTAGTCAAAATAACGTGTATTAAGGGTTCACGGTGTGAAGATTAAGTACACATCGTGACCATTTCCGCCTATTTAAGGTTCAGATCGGCAGCACATCGAGACATGCTTGGATCATCTCTCTCTCCCTTTTAGAATAATTTTGATATTTCATTCCCTTACCTCTCTAAACACCTTAGTTCTTTGAAATTATATTACATTTGTGATCAAAGAGCCACATATTCTTTTTTCTGCAATGCCTTAAATTCCCATGTTGTTGAAATTCCATTTCATTCCTTTCAAGAAAGGTTGTATTTAAAGCATTATTGCATGTTCATTTAATATCATTACATGTTCAATTCCATTAGCAATTTTATAATGATTTTCTCTATCACTTTTATTAATTTAATTACCATCATGAGTAGCTAAACGCATCAAGGGTAGGGATCAAGATTTGATGAATATACACACTTAGTTAGACCTGTAGTTCTAAACCTGAAAACAATAATGGATTAGTAATTATGATATAAATTAATGTTCAAACCCCATTTGTATGACTGTACCATGACCATCGGACAGTCAAACAGAATAAACCTATCCTAATTGAAGTAAACTATGATTACGACCATTATCTTAGGAAACTTTCTACAATATAAGCTAAACATAATTAATCTAGAACTGTAGCTATCCTCCTAACCTTGGAATAGTTACATCCTTGGTAGAGCTAGATGATTAGACCAAGGTTGATTAGTGACTACCGCATCCTTCGTAGGCAAAGAACATAGGACCTTGACAAAATTAGAACTAGGATCACCTTTATCTAGATACCAATACTTGATCATGTCCCCTATTTAAATACTTGAAGTCAAACCCAATATTAGTTAAACACCACCCAAACATTATTCAATCTAGTAAGGACTCCTACAAAGGATTCAAGATTAGATTTGTTTTCCCCACAATAATAGCACCCTCCTCGTGGGATCGACCCCAGACTTATACCATACTATGCCCTAGTAGTTAGTAATGTTTGGGACACATATATATTTATAATTTGACTGATGCCCTTTTTGAGTCAATAAGGTTATCTTATGACTTCTCCATTCCTTATGGTTTTATGTTTCGAAAATCACAAACACTTTTTCTTAAGATCTGAATATTTTCTTATGTTTTTTATTTTTCTTAAGATCCAAATTTGTCATTTTGTTACACTTATAGATATATCATTATGATTTTTCATTATGTTAGACTTACAAATTTATCATTACGATTTGTCATTCTATTACA
Source organism: Viscum album (assembly GCA_963277665.1). NCBI lineage: Eukaryota > Viridiplantae > Streptophyta > Magnoliopsida > Santalales > Viscaceae > Viscum > Viscum album. The sequence goes on from OY728160.1 coordinate 1,325,458,640, forward strand.
CTTACAGATATATCATTACGATTTGTCTTTCTGTTATACTTACAAATTTATCATTACTATTTTTCATTATATTATTCTTACAGATTTATAATTCCATTTTTATGATACTAAATCCAGTAAAAAAGTCATACTGAGTTTATGATTATGAATCTAGTGCAAAATTTATACAGAGTTTATGATTCTAAATCCAGTGAAAAATTCATACCGATTTTATGATTCCAATTCTAGTACAAAAGTCATACCTATTTTTTGATTCTGATTCTGGTAAAAATGTGATACCATTTTTCACAATTGGATTTACTTTTTCTAAAGAATCTGTTTTCTTTATAATGTTAGATTAGTTTAATTTATCATTCCAATATTATTGGATTCTAAGATTTCTTATAAATAACATTTATCTTTAACTAAACATCATTTATTATACTTGAAACGATGTTCTAAAATCTTTTACAAACTAACTTTTGTATGTTTGACATGTGTCTAGATCCCTCCAAAATTTAAGGAAAATATGACCGTTGGAGTAGAGCTTACCGTTGGGATGTTTTTCCTATAAATACAATTCCATTTGAACGAGAAAAGTATGATAAATTTCAGCATAGATAGGGGATGAACATGATGCATGTGAAAAAACTGTGATGATATTTCTAGAGAGAGAGGATCATACAACTCTTAGTGATTTTTTCGGATGTCGTGAAAAACTTTTTTGGGTGTGAACAACTTGTTCAGACTTTCTTCGTGCAGACTCTGATCATGCTAATTGTGGGCTTCTGGGTTTGGAAGATAGAGGTTCTGATTTCCTTCTAAATCTAGGGTTTGTGGGGATAAAAAGATAGATATTGATCTTTGAATTGATGTCTTAACTGGGTTTGGGTAAGACAGACATTCTTTAATGTATAAATCAAGGATTGTTTATCCATGTTTTTGGATACCCTTCCCTTTTGGTTAACAGATTCTTATTGTTACTTGTTTTACAATTCAAGTTGTTTTTATTCCACTATAATCTTAAATTTTTTAAAGATAGAATATATAACATTCTTGTAGTTTCAAATTTTTCTAATATATTTTTATTAAAGATTCTAAATGCTTTAATGTAGAATATTTCTATTAAGAAATTATTTCTTATGTTTTTATCTAAAGGTTGTGATGTTTAAGAAAATGTTTCTTTAAGAGGTTTTATGAAAATTTGTTTAAATTTGTTAAACTAAGTTTTACAAAATCTAATCTTAAGAAATAGTTTCCATAAGGTTAATAAAAGTTCCTTAAGAAAGTTTTATATCAACTTTAAAGGTACCAAAGGAATTTTTATAGTGTACAATTCACCCACCTCTTGTATTTGAGCATCTAATTACATATATTCTATCCTACAATTGGTATAAAAGGAAGTCTCTAAAATAGTTATATCCACATATAAGTTTTCTTTCTCAAGTTCTCATTTTCATAACTTCTTTACATTTTTTCCTTTGTTTTTAACATGTTTTGTGGAATGAAATATTATTTTAGTATGGAAGGAATTCATGTTGGTTCTCTAGATAATCTCAATCCTACTAGATCATCGATCTTTGATGGAAATTACTATGAGTAATGGAAGGATAGAATGAAGACCATTGTGATAAACACAGGTGTAGACAACTACATTATGTTAACTAGAGATTATAAGATTCCTGATAAGGAACTTATAAAATTTTACTAATCCAGAAAAGGTGGAATACAAGATGAACTTTAAGGTACGTAATAATTTTCTTTGTTCCATGACTAGAAATATATACAACCAAATTTCATCCCGTGAAGCTTCTAATAGTATTTGGAATAATCTTTAAGTAACTCACTTTGGAACTTCTAAATTTATTGAAACTAGAAGAGCTATGATCATAGATGAATATCATGGTTTCTGCTTTCCTTATGGAGAACCCATATGTAAGGTACAACAAAGATTTATGACTATCATAAATAGTTTACAATCCTTGGGTGAGAAAGGTTTATATGATGATATTCTTATAGACAAGATTATAGACATCATGCCTAATGAATGGGAATCCAATATGACTGCTATAGATGATAATAATAAAGTCACACATATTTCTCTTCATGAACTGTTTGGAACTCTTCTTCAACATGAAACCGGAATGAAGAGAGATGCTGATAATATTAAGAAGAATAATGGAAATGGAGGTGTTCTTTCACAACCACTTCAAATCATATGAAATACTATACTCCTAATATAATTACAAGATCTAAATCTAAGAAGGTTATTATTCAATCTGAATCTAGTGAAAGTGAAGATTCAGAAAATGAGTTAGAAAATCTTGCTCGGAGGATGAATAAGATTGTTGGTCAGAAGAACTTTCAATATAGATACAAGAAGAAAGATGGAAAAGATAATAAATATTGGTAAACTACATGATATGAATGTAGAATAACTGGTCATATTAGACCTGATTGTCTCTTGCTTAAGAAAAGAGACAAGAAAGACAAGAATTTTGAGATAAATAATAAGAAGTTCTACAGATCAAAACATAATAATGTCTTGAAAGCCAATGACACATGAAGTTCCACTGGTAGAGATTATTTTGATGACTCTTGAAAATATGAATCTCTTGAGAAAAAGAATTTTATTCTAATAGTCAGATCTCCATTTCAAAACCATTTTCTTATGGCTAAGGTACAAACTGCTGAATCCTTAACCAATATGTCTTTAAGAGAAAATTTTCTTGATAGGGGTTTCTCTTCAGATGAAGAAACTTCTTCATTAGATAATTATAATGATTTTCCTTCCTATAAGGATGTTTATAGATTTTATAAGTTACTTGAGATAAGAAATTGTAATGTTTATAAGAAACTTGAAAAGGAAAATTCTAGAGAATCTATTTTAATAAAAGAAATTTCAGATCTTACCAAAGATCTTGATAAAAAATGATGTTTTAGAAAATATTTCTAAGAAAATTGAGGAAGTTAATTATAAGAAGGATAAAATTTCTAAGGATCTTAATAATATGTTTTTAGAAAAAATGTTTTAGAGGATAAACGTAACTCTAAATCTATTATTCTTGAGGATAATAATTTAGTCTTGAGACTAAAATCTGAAATATTTTCCTTGAAGAAACTTCTTGGAAATTTTACTTCTAGTAAAGAAAATTTTGAAAATATGTATTCTCAGATCCGAACTCATGGTAATAATCAGGGTTTAGGTTATTCTCATGAAAACCCTATTTTTAAAAACAATTATTTTGTTCCTTCAAGATCCCCTTTATGTACTAAATGTCAAAGTGGTGGGAATTGGAAGAAGAACTTTTCTTTAAATATGGTTCATTCCCTTGGGTTTCATAAAACTTATTTTTCTAAACAAATATGGTTACCCAAGATTTTATTATCTAAAAATTCCATATCCAAGCAAGTTTGGATTCTGAAAACCTAACTCTTTATTTTTCAGGATAATAAAGGTAGTACCAACAACTTAAGGTACATGAATAGTGGATGTTCCCAACACATGACCCATAAAAAAGACTATTTCAATAAGATTTTTAAGACTAAAGGTGGAAAATTAACCTTTACAAATAACTCTCAAGGAGAAATTGTTAGTATAGGAGGAGTACATATACTTGTTTTCCCATAATAATTTTTTTCCTCTTAAAAATTTTATCCTTCTCTATTGAAAATTTTGGTAATGAAAATTTTGGTATTGAAAATTTCGATATTAAAATTTCTGAAATTAAAATCTCGGAATCTAAAAAATCCAAGAGAATTATTATAATACTGATAAATTCCTCAGATTATTCCAAAAGGTACACTTTCTAACTCTTTATTTTCTTATCATAATTTTTAGTTGTTGGTATTTTGAAATTTTAAATCCTCGTTTACCTCACTACAAAAGATCAGAATTCATTTTTTTATCATCCTCAACCATCATATCATATCTGGTTATATTCTACCATATGATTATCTTCGGGAAGTTGAAAGTTCATAGCTATGTCTATATAAGGGGTGACTCATTTAAGTTTCGCACCACTCGTACTGACCTCTGTGCCGAAGTTCTATTTCCATCAAAGTCTTCGCTTCAATTCCTCTGTCTCTTTTATGCAAAATGTCTCTTGAATTCTCATCAGATCAGATGTCGATTAGAAAGGAAATGAAGGATTGGTCAATCTTTATGGTAAGGTTAGTATGCCCTAAATTATTTGAAAAATATGATTCCATTATCTCTAAAGTGATAAGAACCAACGGATGGGAAAGTGTTTTTGTGGATAAGGAGAAAGGCCAGGATCAAGTTTACCCTGAACTAGTTATTTAGTTCTCTAAATCTATTACATTCTTACAAAAGGATGGTAAGGACTTGTTTAAGTTCAAATGTTATGATAAGTCTTATATAGTTCCCTATAATAATGTATTAAATGTTCTCAACATACTGTATGAAGGTGAAGCAATTCTATGCTTTCAAAAACATCCTGAGAAGGATGGTTCTTTTGAGAAAGTCAAGGATTTGGATTACCTCGGTCTTAAATATGTTATAAATGTGAATATTACGAATCTAATAACAAATCACAAGATGGTATCTCTATGGCTGCAAGGATTTCTTATTCCCAGAAAAGGAGATAAGGACTCTCTAAATATATGTGATATATTTCTTTTAGATTTTCCTGTCAACTTATGGAAGATAAACATGGTTAAGTATATCTTTCTCACCATCCAGGAAATAAAAGGCGGAACCATTAGGTCTCAGATTCTTATGTATCTGGTAACTATCTCTAGGATAACTATTATGTACCTTCAAGAGCTCAATGTCCCATGTTGACCAGTCTAAAATCCTTTCAAGATTTTGTTGCTCAGTGATGACACTTTAAGAAGGATGAAGGTAGAATTTTTACCGTTATCCAAATGTTTTGAAGAAATGGTTGTCCAAAACAAGGGTGATGTTTTAGAATATTCAAAATTTGCACCTAAGAGAAGGAAACATAAAGAACCAAGCTTTTCAGTACCAGTTCTTGATGTATCAGTATCAGCACCTCCTCCTGCAAAGAAACCAAAATTTTATTCTGATTCAATAGTCGCAATGTGGAGAGAAATGGAAGCTATTAGAAAGGAAGGAGATCTTTCCTTTGGCTTAAATCTTGTAGAGGATAAGGCCTTCAAAATCAATAAAGCTGAAAATATTGAGAAAAAAATGGAGAAAATCATGAAAAATAAATCCTTGGATGATCAAGTGTGTCAGTCCTTACTAAAATCTGTAGAAAATAAATCTTAAGAAGAAACTGAACCTCAATTTGTTCATAAAAATCTGGATGTCACTTTGAAAATCTAGTAAGCCGAGAATTTTCTATCTTTGGCAGAACCTATTCAATAAATAGAATACCATATTGTTCAATAAGACTATGATGATGTTTTAAGGGAAGTGGAAAATTATATTGGAACTCCTTTTATTTAAGTCTCTAAATATTTTTTTAAAGAACAAGGTGAAAAAGAAGTTTAGGAACAAGTTAAAGAAGAAATTGAAGAAGAAATTGAGGAATAAGTAGAAGATGAAGATGAATAACAAGTTGAAGTTGAAATGGGAGAAGAAGAGAAAGAAGAGGTTGAACAACAAGGTGGTCAAGAGGAATAAATTCAGCAAGAACAAAGACAAGAAGGAACTCAAGAAGAAGAGTTTTAAGAACAAAAAGATGAACATGAAGATCTTGATGTAATCTAAGTATCTGATAAACAATCCCCACTTAGAAATCTTGAAAAAGGAATTAATTTTTTGGTTACCTCATCTGATAAGGAAATGCCTCATAAGTCTTCTATGAAAATAGAGAAACCAACTTCCTTAACACCAAGAGGGGTTTAGAAATGAAAAAAGATTCTTCAAGCTCTGAATCATCATAATCTATTGAACATGACTTTTTCAAGCTATCTTTATGAAATTTGGTCAGAACCATTCTAGTTCTTGAAAATATAGATTCCCAGAGTCAACTGATGCAAGAAACCTTGAATCAAAAGATGGAATTTACCAATATGCTTATGTACATAGTGGTCAATCAAGAAGAAAGCTATAATAATATTTTGATTGATTACAAATCTCATAAGGTGACTTGGAAGAAAGTATTTAACCATAACAAAATCATAAATGAAGAGATTAATCAGTTTAGTTACTTCATGGATTCAACAAACAGAGCTTTCAATACTTGTGAAACTGAGTTTAACAAGGTCAAGGCATCAATCTCTGAGAAGGTTAGTCAAATCAATTCTGTTGCCCGATCTGTAAGCAGTGAAAAGGAAGTCAGAGCCGAATTAGTGAAAATGGAGGCTTCTCAAGAAGAGTTCATTAAGAATCAAGATGATAGAATCAAAACTCAAGAAGAAAGGATTTTTTCCTTAGAAAAGAAGAACCTTGATCAAGATATCTTGCTGAAGAAGCTTCAGGATGATCATAAAGAAGTCAAGAAACATAAATCATTGATAAATACAATGTTATCTGAGAAGAATAAGGATGGATGATTTTCTTCACATTCCGATGTTTTTTTGTAATATAAACCTTATTTATTAAATTTCCTTAAGAAGTATTTTTCATTTATTTCTTTTTTTTCGAATGTATTCTTTCTTAACCTTACAGGTACATCTTATACTTCTGTATTCCTTTTTGAAAATCACAATGGGGGAGAATTTATTTGAAGGAAGAATTTAATGAAGACTCCAAAGGTGGAGAATTTATTAAGGGGGAGTATGGTAGGAAATGATAATTTCTAAGTAAGGGGTAGTTTTATTTAAAGATGAAATGTCTATCTAAGGGAGAGATATTTCCTTATGAAATAAAACTAGATACTAAAGGTCAAGAATATGATACTTGGGAAACATAACCTAAGAAGGAGTTAGTCATATTCATCCTAAATCTTATTCAAAAGGGGAGATAAGTTTTTTATAATTGTTTATCTAAGTCAATATATTCTTCCTTAGAAAAGTTGTTTGTGATTTCCAAAAAGGGGGAGATTGTTGAGTCAATAAGGTAATATTAGGACTTCTCCATTCCTTATGGTTTTATTTTTGGAAAATCACAAACACTTTTTCTTAAGATCTGAATTTTTTCTTATGTTCTGATTTTTTTCAGATCTCAATTTGTCATTTTGTTACACTTACAGATATATCATTATGATTTTTCATTCTGTTATACTTATAGATTTTTCATTATGATTTTTCATTCCGTTACAGTTACAGATATATCATTACGATTTTTCATTCTGTTATACTTACAGATTTATCATTACTATTTGTCATTTTGTTGTTCTTACAAGTTTATAATACCATTTTGATGATACCGAATTAGTTACAAAATTCATACCGAGTTTATGATTCTGAATCCAGTGAAAAAGTCATACCAAGATTATGATTCTGAATCCAGTGCAAAAGTTATATCGATTTTATGATTATGATTCTGGTACAAAAGTCATTCCTATATTATGATTCCTATTCCGGTACAAATGTGATACCATTTACCACAATTAAATTTACTTTTTTCTTAAGATTTTTTTTCTTCATAATGTTAGAGTTGTGTAATGTATCATTCCAATATTATTGGATTATAAGTTTTCATATACTAAACATTTATCTTTATCTTAAAATTGTTTCTTATACTTGAAACAATGTCATACAATCTGTTAAAAACTAACCATTGTATGTTTGACACATGTCCAGGTCCCTCCGAAATTTAAGGAAAATATGACCGTTGGAGTAGAGCTGATCGTTGGGAATAAGACTCTGTTTCTTCCCATTATACTTACGGTAAAGAGCCCCGGACTGACTAAAGAGTCAAGCTCTTGAGTCAATTATGACTTGGGACGAACTTGACATGAAATTTATGGACTGGTACTTCCCATCCATCTAGACCAAGAAGCTCCAGATGGACATTCAACATTTCAACCAAATTGATGGAGAGCCTTATTGGGAAGTGTGGGATGACATTAAAGAATTAATGAAAAAGTGTCCACATCATGGACTGGATATGTGGATACAACTCCAAGCATTCTATCAAGGACTCCATCCATTGGCATTGAATGTTGTCGATGCAGCTGTTGATGGAGGTCTCATGTTCAAGAATCCTAAAGTAGGAAGATCCATTCTTGATGAAGTATCTCACAATGTAAGTATGTGTTATAGTGATCATGGACCACTATGGCATGGAATCTACCAAATTCATGATACCACAATGCTAGTAGAGCAAGTGGAAGCGCTTACTAAAAAGTTAAAATCATTTTAGATACCAACTACTCAACCCCCTCCTGCTCATTTCATGGAATTACAATTATTCAAGATGTGTGGTGGCCCACATCTATATCAAGACTAAATAGATGGATATTAATAACCACAAACATATTGTAATTACATCAATTAAAATCAACTAAACCAACCATTTCATCAGCAACATTACTTTCACCAAAGGCCTTCTCCACATCAACCTCAGAGAAATCCGGGTTATTTTCAACCAAGAGGAGGACAAAACCAATTCAAAGCTCAAGAACTACTATAAGGCCCTCCGATGAACCGTGTACTAAGAACACAAGATAAAAAACCATTCAATCAAAAAGAAAAAAAATTTCAACCACCTCATCCAATACCTCACCAATAACCTATGAAAACCAATCTAGAAAGCCTCCTGAAATCATTTGTGAAAAATTATGATCAAATAATGATAAATAATGAGATAGATATGGAAAACTATAGATTATCTATAAAGAACCATGAAGTGAAAATGGGTCAAATCTCCAAAACCTTATCTAAGATATTACCTTGTACTCTATCTGGTTACACTGAGACATATCCACAAGAGGAAGCTAAGGCAGTAGTGCTGAGGAGAAGAAATACTCTAGACTTCCAAAAACCTAAAAAAGCAAATATGCATGAATAAGAGACAAGGAAACAATATGCATGTGGTGAAAAAGTCAATCCCACCTTACATCATTAAGAAGTAATAGCTGAGAAGGAACATATACCTAAGAAAAAAAATGAACTTGTTAATGTTTCCCCACCTCCATACAAAACACATCTTCCCATTTCAGAGAGAGAATGAAAATGTAGGAAGGATACACAATACAAGAAGTTACTTGATATGTTCAGGAAATTACATGTCAATGTCCCTTTTTCCGAATCTATTGCATGTATTCCCATTTATGAAATGTTCCAAAAAGACCTATTATCAAAAAAAAAGAAAACTATAAGACCTAGGAATCATATCCCTAAATGAAGAATGCTCTACTGTTGTACAATAGAAAATTCCACCGAAGATGAGAGACCCTAGAAGATTCTCAATCCCTTGTGAGATAGGCACATGCAAGTTTGGAAGAGCACTCTGTGATCTTGGAGCAAGCATTAAACTCATTCCAATAAGTACTTTTCAAAATATAGTACTCAAAGAGATCCGAGAAACATGTGTGGCTTTGCAATTAGTTGATCACTCATTCAAGTACCCCCAAGGAATTCTGGAAGATGTGATGGTAAAAGTCAAAAAGTTCATTTTCCCAGCTGATTTCCTGGTATTGGACATGGAAGAAGAAGGTGACATGCCCATTATACATGGAAGACCATTTTTAGAAATAGTAAAGTCACTGATCGATGTAAACTAAGGATGTATCATTTCTATAGTATGAGAAGAACAAGTTATTTTCAACCTAATTAGATCTATGAAACACCAATATGACACTATGGAATATCATCCCATTTATCTCACCTGGAATGGAGAAAAATATATGGCCATAGAGGAAGAAAGTGGTGATTCTCTTACAGAAGAAAAAGGAGAATATGACTTCAAGGATGTCACCTTTATTGATCCACTCACCAAAGATGTTGTGCCATCATTTACCCCAACCATATTCCATCCTCCTCAATTAGACCAGAAACCAGTGCCTAGTACATTAATGTACTCATTTTTAGGGGAATATTCCTCCTTTCCCATTAAGTTCAACTTCGAACTATCCCATGATCAAGAAGAAAAATTTGTTGATGTCCTCAAAAGACACAAGCAATATATCATATGGGGAGTAGCGACCATTAAAGGGATCAATCCCACTGAATTCACTCACATAATATTACTCAAAAAGAATGAAAAACCAAAACAACAACCTTAGAGGCGGCTCACACCACCCATGAAGGAAGATGTCAAGAAAGAGGTATTGAAACTCATGTATGTGGGAATAATCCTTTCTATCTCAGACAATAAATGTGTGATCCCCCTAGAAGTCATTCCCAATAAAGGAGGACTCACAGTCACAAGAACATATGACAATGTACTTATTTCAAGACACACCATCACTGGATGGATAGTTTTTGTGGATTAAAGATGTTTAAACTCAGCCACTAGAAAATACCATTTTCCCTTACCTTTTATGGACCAAATTTTAGAAAGACTAGTGGGGCATTATTTGTACTATTTCCTAAATGGCTATTCAAGATATAATCAAATTGAATTTGACCCTACTGACTGGCCAAAAACTACCTTCACTTGTCCTATTATTACATTTTCATGCAGAAGCATGTTCTTCGGTATGAGTAATGCTCCATCAATGTTCCAAATAGGTATGACACACATCATTCATGATATGGTTGATGAATTTTCAAAATTTTCATGGATGATTTCTCATTTTATAGAAGATCATTCGATGTCTTTATCAGCAATTTTGAACTATCTCTTTAATGATTTGAAAAAATATTCTTGGTTCTGAATTGGGGAAAATGTCACTTCCTGGTGAAAGGATGAATTTTACTCAGTGAAAAAATATTCAAAGAAGGAAACAAAGTAGATCGAGCTAAGATCAAAGTTATCAAAGATCTACCTGAAGCATCCACTATTAAGGGTATCATAAGTTTCCTTGGGCATGTTGGATTCTACAGACGATTCATAAAAGATTTTTCTAAATTTGCATGTCCTTTGACACACTTATTGTCAAAAGATATTCCTTTTGAATTCAATCAGGAAGGAAGATAAAATTTCAATACATTGAAAACCAACCTAATGACATCTGCAGTCATCATTGCACCAAACTTGTAAATAGATTTTTAACTTATGTGCGATGCCGGTGACCTTGTTGTACAATATATTCCGGAACAACAAACAAATAACATCTTCTGCCAAATTTATTAAGCAATTCATGCCTTAAATGAATCTCAGATTAATTATACGACCATAGATAAGGATCTCCTAGTCGTCATGTATGCCTATGAAAAATTATGTTCATACATTTTTTTATCAAAAATTGTTGTTCATACGGATCGTGCTTCGCTTTGGTAATTGATGACCAAGAAAGATGGAAAACGAAAGTTGATACGCTTGATTCTCTTGATAAAATAATTTGATGTAATAATAAAAGATATGAAGGGAACAAAAAATTTCATTGTAGATTACCTCTCTAGATTACCTCTTACCATCATCAAAGACAACAAGGCTAATATTGAGGCATATTTTCTTGATGAGACCCAATTTAATATCCAGATCCATCCTTGGTTCTCTGAAATATCCAATTCTCTTGCAACAACATTCCTCCCTCCTGAGTTATCTTATAATCAACAAAAGAAGTTTCTTTCAGATGAAAAGCCCTGCTTTTGGGATGATCCTATACTTTTCAAGCAATGTGTTGATGGAATTTTAAGACGTTACATTCTAGAAGAAGAGGTGAAGAATGCACTTAGAATGATCCACACTTCACTAACTAGATGAAATCATGGGACTGATTGCATATATGCTAAGACACAACAAAGTGGATTTTTCTGGACGTCATTACATCAAGACACCGGGATATTCTACCACCACTGTGATATATGCCAAAGGATAGGGAATATCAGCAAAATAACTGAAATTCCACAAAACCCCTTGATGAAAGTTAATGTTTTCGATGTTTAGGGCATAAACATTATGGGACCATTTCCCACGTCAGGTGGAAAGAAATGCATTCTGGTAGTAGTGGACTATTTGTCTAAATGGGTCGAAGCTGAAGCAAAGACTCATAACACTTCCAATGTAGTGTTAAATTTACTTCAGAAAAATGTGTTTTCACATTTTGGATTTTCTTGACTTCTCATTAGAGATTTCATAACACGTTTCTTTAATAAACCAGTGAGAAAAATTATTCAAATATATGGGATCCACTATAATATAGGAACCCCCTATCACCCACAAATGAGTGGGAAAATGGAAATGTCAAATAGGGAGGTAAAGCATATCCAAGAAAAAGTAGTCAACAGATATAGAAATGATTAGAGTCAGAAACTGGATGATACATTATGGTCATATATAACGTATTATAAAACACCCATTAGCACCATCCCATTTCAACAAGTTTATAGAAAACCATGTCATCTTCTGGTGGACCTAGAGCACCGATCATTTTGGCCCATAAAAAAATAAATTTGGAGTTAGAAAAAGCTAGTGGGATGTAGTTATTACAATTAACCATGTTGGAAGAAATAATGAAAGATGCATATGAGAATTCATAGATTTACAAGGAAAAAACAAAAGAATGGAATAATCGATGGATTGCAAGATGCACCTTCATCCCAAGGAATAAGGTTTTGGTATTCAACAAAAGATTGAAATTTTTCCTAGGAAAGATGAAATCAAGATGATCTGGTCCTTATGATGTTATCCAAGTTTTTCTGTATGGAGAAATTGACATTCAATGAGATATAGGGCTTCCATTAAAAGTGAATGGTCAATGGTTGAGGATTTTTCAAGTACCATTCCATGAGGGATATATCCTCAACCACACATTCAACTAAAATATAAAGAATTCTAGCTAAAAACTTTATAGTTAACACTTTATGGGAGGAAAAACATAGTTTTTTGAGTTTTTTTGAGTCTTGGACTTTTTATTGTTTCAATGTAGTACTTTGTAAAAACGTTCATTCGATAAATAAAATGATTGCCATTATTCCTTCTTTTTACACATGCATGTTTTCCACCTATTAAAATGTTTAAACTTGTGGATTAACATTTGTTCTTGGGTGTAGGATTTTTTCTACTAATATAATTTTTCATGTTCATAAAAATTCAATTTTAAGACAGGTCAGACACCCCCATGGCATACCACTTCATCTCAGGGAGCTCTCGATTCCCACTTATTAATGTTTTTCATCACTTCCATGTCAATTCCATTATAAAAAATCACTACCAGACCACTCCCACCCATTATTTTATATAAAGTGGGTATATTATCTCCTTTTATGTGTGGAAGGGTCTTTCTAATATTTTCATAGAGATACACTCGAATTTTTGATTATTCTCACTATTATAGGAGACATTTTTCAAATTTATAAGCATACTGAAATTTTGAAAACCATTATGCCCATGTAAATTAAATAGACAAATGTTAAGAACCATGTTTTAACCCTGATTAGAATTTTAGAATGATTTCTGTTTTTAGAAGTTTAATTCAAATTCAAAATATTGAAAATCGATATTAATTGAATCACTACTTTGGATTTATGAACTTTTGTAATTTCCAGTTTTTATTTTATTCTCATTACCCAAGAGGATTATAAGCCTTAAATATCATTTTATTTTTTGAACATATTTCATGAGAGATACATGGGACATGGGAACCTACTAGAACATGCACTGACATTTTACCAAAATGATGACTGATCAACTGTAATTTTAAAATGATTGAGGCAACCTTGGACATCCATTTTACCTGAGACCCACCTAACATATATCCTTCATTTATCGCATAGTTTCCATGAATGACATATTAGAAGAAGATATATTTCAAGCTTATTTTCCTTTCTAGCCTTATCCTTGTAAAATGCATGAAGATTATTTTTGAACAAGTGTGGGGGAGGAATTTAGACAGCATGGGATTCTTTCACATTGAGAGATGTACGGTGCACTCACCTGACTATCAGGTAGTGATCCTTATGCATTTTTATTGTATCTTATTTATATTCTGTTCCTTTGTAAAATTTAAAATAAAATAAAAAATTGGTATAGGTTGTTTAGTAGGAGGGTCAAAAATCACCATTTTCTATACCGATGAATCCCTCAAAGTATCATATGTGATTAGGTGATGGATGTGGGATCTATACTCGGAATAACTTTTGAAAAATAAAAATGCAAAAGTAAAATGAAAGGAATAGAATCATTTATTTATGCACTTACTTGCGATACATACGGATCCATCCTAATATAATAGTGTATAGACCTGAATCACTAGATGGAGGAATGTTTTCACACTTATATTTCTTCATATGTATTGTACATTATAGCTTACCCTCCTTTTCAGCCAGATTTTTACATTTTACCTACATTCTTACAACCTCAGAGTCATCATAATCTTGTTGCTAAAATTCCACTAAATTATTCTTATACTTTTCTTTACATAGTGGAGATGATAAAACCAATGCAAGCCTATAGTTAGGAAGATGTAATCAGGATACAAGAATAAATTACTTACATTTTACCTTAAGTGATGAGATAAAGTCATGGTGAGGTAAATTACAACTCGGTATATAGAATAATGAACAATTAAAATATTATGTTTAAAAGAATAGAATTTGTTTTGAAAATATTAACTATGAGGCATTGGATAATTTACTAGGAAGGATTAAAACTGGAACATGACTACTTTTTTATTACACTTAATTTAATTTCATAGCCATAACGTACATTTATTACTTTACAAATTTCTTATCCTATTTTAAATATTTGTTCAGATATTTTTCTTGAGGAAAATAAATGATTAATGTGTGGGGGGATTAGATAACCCTAAATTTTATATATATTTTTCTATCACTTTTCCATTGTTTTTTATTCATATATTTTAAAATTCATGTGGTAGATTTCCAATTTTTTAGAAAACAGAGCTTTACAAGATTCCAAAGAAGAAGGGTAGAAAAGCTAAAAAATAGCCAAGTACACGTCGTAATGTCCAAGTTCATGTCGTGTAATTGATGATCACAAACAGCATCGAGTTGTGACACCAAAGTCGTGAGCAACCAAAAAGACTGAAGAAATTGTCATCTCACGTTAGGAGTCCCTCCTACATGTCATGACAACAGCCAAACTGGACATTGAGAAAACCGTGAGAATTCAATGTGAAAAGCCAGCTGCCCATAGGGTACAAGTCGTGAACCACTTATACATGAAGTGACCATGGTAAAACTTTATTATTAATCTGTGGAATAACTACATGCCACGCTAGATATCCTGGTCGAAATAACATGGATTAGGGGTTCATGATGTGATGATTAAGTACATGTCGTGACCATTTCCCCCTACAGAATGAGAATCTCGACAGCACATTGAGACATACTCAAGATCATTTCTCTCTCCCTTTTATACTCATTTCATGATTTATTTCTCCTTACCTATCTAAACACCTTAGTTCTTTGTAATTGTTTTACATTTTTAATCAAAGAGCTGCATATTCATTTTTCTTCAACGCCTTAAATTCTCGCATTGTTTCAATTCCTTTTCATTCCTTTCATGTAAGGTTTTATTTAAAGTATTCTTGTATGTTCATTTAATATCATTTCATGTTCAATTGAATTATCATTGTTGTCATGATTTACTATGTACCTTTTATTTCTTTAATTACCATTATGAGTAGCTAAACGCATCAGGGGAAGGGATTAAGATTCTATGTGTTTAGACACTTAACTAAACATCTAGTTCTAAATGTGGAAAACCTAAATGTATTAGTAATAAGGATATAAATTAATGGTAAAAACCCATTTTTGAAACCATACCATGACCATCGTATAGTCAAGAAAACGACCCTATCCTAATTGAGGTAAATTATGACTATGACCATTAGCTTAGAGAACTTTCTGCAATAGAAGTTGAACATAATGCATCTAGAACTGTAGCTATCCTCTTAACCATGGAATAGTTATATCCATGGTAGAAGACTAGACCAAGGATTACTTGAAACTACCTCTTGTTTAAGAGACTAAGCACATAGGACCTTACCAAGATTAGAACTAGTATCACCTTTATCTAGATACATGGACTTGATCCTGACCCATCTTTTATCACATGAAGTCAAAACCAAAATTAGTTTTACACCACCCAAACTTTATTCAAGCTAGTAGGGACTCCTAAAAAAGATTCTATATCAAATTTATTTTCCCCACATGAACAACACCCTCCCCGTGAGATCGACCCCGAACTTCTACTATACTAATCTCTAATAGTTAGTAAATTTTGGGACACATATAATTTTCTAATTTGACTCACACACTGAGGAATTAATGAATTTTTTTTTCTGTTCGAACATTTATTAATATCATATTTAACAATTTCTAGGTGTAATATGGGAGAATCACGTCACATTGAGGGGGAGGTAGTCCACACTACCACATGTGATGTTATTATATTTATGAAAAATGGAATGTATATTGGTATGTGTTATAAAATAATTATAGAAGCATAAATATATAATATATATCATATAAAACATACATAAGCATAGTTTCCATCATAATTTCCATCCATTAATGTTGTTAAAGGAAGAATGAAAAATCATCGTTTTGTGTGGTGGTAGTTCACCATACACAGAATGAGTATGTTTGTTACGCACTAGATTGAAGTGTGTATTAGTGTAGGTGAAACCCATAAAAACATCAATGTATATTGAGGATACCGGTTTTATTATATGAATATGGATGAAGAAAATTTTATTTTTTGTAAAAGTAAATGATAGAATATATATCATTGGAAAGTGTTACCTTAAACATCATGTAACTACATTTTATTTATAACAATGGGATTTCTTGGAAGTATTACAGCCAAAATAGAGGATTAAATGTATAGGGGTGGGGGATTTTGAAAATCTATTTGGGAAGAGACTAGCTGAACCAAACTACTTTGAGAGGTGTAAGGTATGGGGAGAGGCGGTGGCCATTTATAATAGAGGAAAAGGACTCACATGGTATTTTGGAAAAGTTGTTACGTGTACCCACATTTTTACCTATAAAAAGTCTAAAAAACCAACCAAAATCAATAATGTATGGTGAATGTCAAAATTATGTCTAGCCAATGGGTGTTGCAATTGTGGCTTGGTCATTTGGTAGTTTTAGTTAAAGGTTTAGTCCTTTATTAAGACTAATTTTTCCTTAACAATTATAATAAGTTTTAATTACATTCACTAATGATTTTGGTAAAAATAATATTTTTTCTTATTATAAATTATAAATTACGAGAATTAAAATTATTTAATCTATTTTTCCAAATTCCAACCACATGGGTAGCATAAATTAAATTAAAATTCATCCCACACATGGGACATCAATACAGGTTTTTAAAGTAAAAACGTGAAAATATTTGACAAGTTTTTACATTCCATTTCAAATTGAAATGGATCCCGATGACCTAAATTGAATTTAATGATAAAAAAATATGATCTAATTATACTTTAAAACCAGAATAGAAAATAAATTAACCTTATAATTAAATTACATGAAAAAGAAGTTTTGGACTAAGACTCACTATTTTTAAATTATTCATTAAAAATGAAATGTTTCATACAAATATTAATAACTCACCATAAATTTTTTTTATAGTTTTGTTTAAAATATGAATTTTATCAATTAATGTGTAAAAATTATGATTTAAAGATGTGTTCTCTATTAAAAGGGGGTAAAATTTCCTTTATAAAAATATAGGTTTTTATGTGTGAAATTGGGTTTGTTCTTAACTTATGCATATCAAAACTAATGGATAAAAATAAAAAATATTTTTTGGAATATATATGATATATATTTCATTAAAATTATTACCCACCTATAACTAATTTTCTCTACCAATACAGAACTCCTTTTTAAGAATAAAAATAATAATACATTCGTTTATGTTCAATAATTTATTATATTCATTTCTAATTAATTTATAAGTTAGTTTTTAGTTTGGTAAAAAATATATTTTCATTATTTTGTTAATAATTCTAAAAAATTCTAGTTTATATCTTATTATACCAAATAATAATATTTTAACAATATATTATTGTTTGGTAAAAGATGGTCTTGCGTGCAACACAATCCATCAAAAAAGGTTTCTCTTGAGTGTAACAGACACTAATTCTATGTTGAATGCATTGAAATATATATAATTTTTAGAATATACATAATGCAGTAAATATTATTTAAAATGTTAGGGTATTATATTCCCTTATGTTCTTGTTGTCGCATTTCATGCAATATGTAGAGACCCCAAACCTGACGTACATGGACATTACATTACTTTTGCGGAATATTTAATACATGACAAAAATAGACGCCCAGAGACCATATTAGTTTAGTGTCTTTGGAAACTCGGAACGTAATCTTCTAATCATGGTGAAAGATCTTAAACATCCCCCCTTTGGTTTTATTACCTAAAACCCTTCTTTATATCCTGGGGAAAATAAAACATAAAAAGGGTGAGCTCAAATGGTCAGTAAGGGAAAGCATAGAGAACATAAAACAATCCATAAACATTTGAATGCAAAAACTTGAACATAAAATCTGAACATCAAAATCTTGATCAAAGACATAATTCTTGGAAGTACATAAGGAATATATCATAAAGGAACATCAATCATGATAAAATAGCATTGGAATAAAACATGTAATTACGGAAAGTCATTAAGCACGTGATATGATTTCCATAGTATCCAAGGCATTACTTCTAAGACCATCTTAGTGGACAAAGTCCCTTTCTGAATCGTGTTCACTCCTCGTTCCAGTCCTGTAACACAGAACTGGATTAAATACCGTTCCAGCCATGTCTATCTCATGATATATAAATCTTTACCCAATTCATTGGAGGGAGATATAGGTCTCACCCATCTCATAATGAAATCATTCTTTCGTATTCCACAAAATCATAAATCAAACATCAAAGCATAAACCATGTAATAGAATGGGATTCTTAAACATCATGCCATCATAACATAATCCATATAAAAAAATGGATATCATTTCAGCATAAGAAAAATCAAACCATGTAAATAATGGAGACATTATACTTGAAGCATAAACATATTAAATAATGTCATTTTAGATGGAAAATGGTTTTGATAAAACACTTGAAATGAATTCTTGAGGAAAATATCCTTTCTTCTTCAAAATCATTTTCTTTTCACAAAATGACTTGAAAATTTAAAAGAAAAGGGTTTTGTTGAAAATAATCATTCAATCTTGTAGAGTAATCTTCATGAAAATGAGGCATTATGAAAGCGTAAAAATCTATTCAAGCCGTATAAGTTAAAAATAACATTCTCCTTGTACTTTTGTCGGAAAAGTCAAAAAGTTTCTCATGTGGTAAAAAAAGTAAGATTCCTTTCATAAAATTTGGTAAAATTAAAAAAATGGGTAAAAAGTACATTAAACATACATGAAAACATTTTTAGAAAACATGGACATTTATGATAACAAAAACCCCAGTAAATACTTATGAATAAACAATCTCAGATAAGAGCGAGATTGGAATAGTTATCCCTTAAATTAGGTCTGATAGGCTTCGTACATATACAAACCTCCTGTATAATGATTTAAATAATTTCATTTACTTATTACAGAATCATATTCATTGTTATGACATCATATATGGTTCACTTATGACTTTATATTACCCGTTCTTTTGTAAATTCCATGTTAAACCAGAGTTTTGGGTAAAATCGTTTCATTTATTGTACGTGTTTTGACATCTTGTTATTGATATTATTACTTATATACTGATTTAATTAATTCCAGAATGTAAAACATGATTTATATATAATATATATTCATTATATAAATGGAATGAAATACACCGTTATGGAGACGGTTGGTCGTGCATACGCATGAACGCTGTTTTTGTTTCCTTATTGAATTAAATGGAATTTAGTAAATGAAACATATATGTAAATAAATCCAATATAATTATTATGTAATATGTTTCATGATTATTTATTGTATATACTTTATAATCATACATGAATGGTTAATCATGGAAAATGAATCTCATCGCGTTCATGGAGACGGTAGTCTGTACGTACGCACAAGCGATGATATCATTCCCTTGATCGTGGAATTGTATTTAAGTGTATGTATAATATTTCAGAATTAATATAACTTTAAAATAATCATATATAGTTATTTATTTACACCATTATACCCATCAAAGTATGTTGGTGGTGGAAAACATATTACACCATAGTGTGGAGACGGTATTCCGTACGTACGCACGCGCGATGATTTCATTTTCCGTAGGATGGATAGAAGATGAAATTGGGTTGTTTTATATTTATAATAACATATCAATATATGAGTGATACTAATGTTATTTATTTATTATGAAATAAATAAATAGGAATAATTTGAAGAAGAAATAAATTGGAAAGAATCGGTAAAGGATATTACCTCTTCTTTGGCGCGCCTCTTCTTAACCTCCTCTTAAAGCACTAGGGTTGGTCTTTTGAGGAGACCAGAACCTCTATAATTTTTCTAGGGAAGATGAGAAGGGAAATGGGCAGGGGTTGGCCAAGATTCAAGGCTCAAAAGGGTGTGAAGAGAAGAGGTAAGGGGTGCCCTTTTTATAAGAGAGGAGATGGGCACCTTTGGAAAAACTTAAAATTTTATTTTATAATAAAGTCATATTCAGTTTATAATAGCTCCAAATTTATTTATCTCAAATATAAAGTGGGGATGAGTCGAAATCCTCTCAACCAATAGGTTTTAGTTAAGTTTAGGTTACTATTTTAACCTTATCATTCAGATTTAACTCTAAGTTAAATAATTTAACCTTTACCGTGTCTTCTTTTTTTCTTACACTATATGGTTAATAAACTTACTATAACAAGCCAAAAGAACTGCAAGTGGTTAATTATTAATATATATATCCTTATCTAAGTCATTTGGACGAACCATAGATTTTTAAGAATATAATAACAATTAATAATATAATATTTGTTTTAAAAACTATTTTTTGTCAATTTTTACACTATTTGGTAATTGATTTTTTTTGAAACTCATAACAACGTGATTAGTTTGAAAAGAGTTAATTGAATCAATACTAACATGTAATATTAACCTATAAAATTAGTGAAATTAATTAAAAGTCTCAAATTACATTTATTTGGGTATTTATAAGATCAATTATGTTAATATTTCATTAATAATGTAATTACTGCATCATCATTGTGTCATAAATAAATTAACTTATTTAATGTCTAAAAATTATAAATAAAATACCATTATGTAGGAAATCTTTGTATATTTCTAATGAATATTTATAGTCGAATTTATCTTATGTATAAACCTATAATAAAAATGTTTTAGTTATTAAACATTGATTTTAACAATTTTAACTCTTCTTTATATAAAATAATAATAAGTGTCCTAATCTAATCCAAGTGGACCTAAAGGGTAATATTTTATTTCTAATGTTTCTTGTGGTCTAATTACACTTATCCAATAGAATTAGGACCTGTGTTAGGGTAATAATAATATCATTTTTACCTTTAATTACCCTATTTACTTTTAACCATGGTAAATAAAAGTAAAAAGTTACTATTCACCAAATTTTTTTTTATCATATTGAACCACATTTTACTCCTTGATATTAACCATGTCTCTCGGATTTTTTAAATTCCACTCACAGAAGCGGTAAAATTAAGTTTTATATAGATTTTCAAATTTTCCTAGGAGGTGGGTAAAAGACAGTAAAAAGTTCAATAAAATTTTTATATATCTAAAATTATTATAAAATGACTCAAATAAATTAAATTGAAATTATATAGGTATTATGTATCAATTTTGACCTAAAATAAATTTAAATAAAATAAATAATTATTTAAATAAAAAGTCGGTTTTTAAATAGTAACCCCGTGTTTTCACTATTCATCAAAAATTGAAAGTTTTCAGAAAAATACCAAAAATTCACCTTAGGATAATTTCGATATTCCAAATCCAAAAATGAAGTCCATTTTGAAAGATAAAATTTATAAAATTTCAAAAATTGGGTATTACTATTCATAATGGCTAGTTCATAATAATATTATAATAATATCTCGTTTAGTGAAACTTGGTATTGCGTACTATACACAATATCAAATAAGGTCTTGATTGAGTGTAATGCAAACCAAGTTAGAGCTGCGTGTAGTGAAAGCTCCATTTGGTGTTGCATATAACATAATCAAAACTTATTAAACAAAATCTATACTTAATATTGCGTAAAATAATTTCCACAAAACGAACTTGAAATTGTGTGTAACAAGAGCCAAGAATAGTGTTACGTATACCGCAAGCTAATACGATGTTGCGTATAGTACAAGATAATCCGGGTGTAGTGTATAATAGAAGACATAAAAGTAATTAAAAATAATATATCTCATAAAATCTTGGGGTGTTACACAGGCTATCGAATATAACGCCCTTACATTAGAATTTCAAGCTGTTATAAAGAATCTTCTTCGTAATTAGCTTATTGAATCTCAATTGGATGTGTTTTAATGAAAATAAAAAACCCAATAAGGTGAAATTTATTTACTAATAATAGATTTCATTTATCCCCTCTCATTATTACATTTACCTAAGTTGTTATTATGGAGAAATTTAGTAACAGATCTTTTCCTTCTCCTCTTTATTCAAGAATCTTCTTCATTTTATGACTTTTATTTTTAGTTGGTAATGATTATATATGATTTTTCACATTACCCATAAAATAAAATTAACGTTAAAATTATGAGATACCCCTTGTCTCTCTCATTAAACTATTGTATAAATATTTAATTACTGTTGTTATGCTACAATAATTTCATAACACTTTTTCTACTCCAAAACATTTTATTATTAATACCATTGTTATTTCCACTCTAGGTTATTCAGCTAGGAATAACTATACATATTGATTTGGGAATTACATGTATTTATTCAACACTACTTAAATCATGGAATGAAATGTGGTGAAATATGATCCTATATTGAATGATCTCTGTGGAACACTTTTGCATGTACATGATATGAAAGTGATGGATGAACCCATAATTATATATATCTATAATGCATTGGGTAATTTTTTAGTCCCATGAGATGTCATGCAGGGGATTAGGTAGTGACCCTAATACATCACGGTTTTCATAACCCGTTACCTGAGGAATGTTTCGTGATTACCCCAAGCCCGCCTCCTGAAGGCGAGGGGCTGGCGGCTAGCACTGAAAGAATCAATCTACAAGTGGGAGGAATTTCCCTTAGTACCTATATTCACTAACACACCCAACCACGTCCCAAAACACTGAAAGGGGAAAAAAGTATTCTAGAACAATATTGAGTACATATTACAGCTGAAAAAAAGTCATCCAGAATACGAACCCAACAAACAAACTGAAACAGAAAAGTACAAAAAGGAGCTCTGATAGCCATCCATGAAAAATCCCACCTGATCGTAAGAGTAGTGAAGCTACTGAGAGACAATGAAGTAAGACATGTCCACCCACTCCTTCTAGACCCCAACTGGTCCTAATCTACCAAGTCCACCGTCATAGCATCTGTTAGTCTCGTCCCCCTGAGAACCTCTATCGAAACATCAATCATCAGCACCAGACACCACACGTGCGGGCGAAGCCCGTTCAGGGGTGAGTATAACAATAATCAATAGGGACCTCAATACCCCCAAATATATCTCAATAATACATGAAGGAAAACACCAAAATGAAAATACCACATAGGTAATACCACAAATAAATATCTCAAACACATAGCACAATGTAAAAGAAACAGCTCACACCAGGTATATTGTACGGTAGTTGTAACACCCGAGACTTTTATGTTATATAAATCATCAAAGGAATATTTTTCTACACAACACTTGCTTGGCTTTCTTTACACGAAATCGTGACCTTCCTCGATAGCTTGCGTCGTACGCAATACCGAGTTTCACTAAACAACGATATGCTATTAAAATAAAACTAGCCGTTATGAATAGTAAAAACCACTTTTTAAAATTTTATAAATTTCATTTTTCAAAATGGACTTCATTTTTGGATTCGGAATATCGAAATTAGCCTAGGGTGAACTTTTGGTATTTTTCTGAAAACTTTCAATTTTTGATGAATAGTGAAACCACTAAGTGGTAGGTTAAAAAATTAATTTTGCATAAAAATTAATTTTACCGCTTCTGTGAATGGAATTTCTAAAATCCGACAGACACGGTTAATATCAAGGACTAAAATGTGGTTCAATGAGATGAAAATAATTTTTGGTGAATAGTAACTTTTTACTTTTTTTTACCACGGTTAATAGTAAATAGGGTAACTAAGGGTAAATATGATATTACTATTACCCTAACACATGTCCTAATTCTATTGGATAAGTGTAATTCAACCGAAAACAACCTTATGAATATAATATGACCATTTAGGTCCACTTGGATTTGATTATGACATTTAATATTATTTTATTTAATGAATAGTTAAAATAGTTAAAATCAAAGTTTAATAACTAAAACATTTTTAATATGGGGTTATACATAAGATAAATTCGACTATAAATATTAATTAGAAATCTAAAAAGATTTCCTACATAATGATATTTTATTTATAATTTTTATACTTTAAATAAATTAATTTATTTATGACACAACGATGATGCAGTAATTACCCTTTTAAGGAAATGTTAACATAATTGATGTTATAAATGCTCAAATAAATGTAATTTTAGACTTTTTATGAATTCCACTAATTTTATAGGTTACTATGATATATTAGTGTTGATTTAATCAACTTGGTTCAAACATATAATTCTGTTATGACTTTCACAAAAATCATATATCAAATAGTGTCAAAATTGACACAAAATAGTTTTTAAATCAAATATTATATTATTAATTGTTATTTTATTCCTAAAAATCTAAGGTTCGGCCATATGACTTAGATAAGGATATATATATTAATAATAAACAATTTGGGGTTCGTTTGGCATGTTATAGTAAGTGTATTAACCATATAGTGAAAGAAAACAAAAAGACATGGTAAAAGTTAAATTATTTAACTTAGAGTTAAATCTAATTGATAAGGTTAAAATAATACCCTAAACTTGTCTAAATCCTATTGGTTGATAGGATTTCGACCCATCCCCACTTTAACTTAGAAATAAGACCCTTTGGAACCATTATAAACCGATTTTGACTTTAATATAAAATAATATTTTGAGGTATTCCTAAGGTGCCCCTCTCCTCCCTTATAAAAGGGCACCTCCTCCCCCTCCTCCTCCCACCAATTTGAGCACTCAAGCTCGGCCAAACCCTGCCAAAATCACTTCTCCACTTCCCTAGAATAATCCTAGAGGTCCTGGTCTTCTTCAAAGACCAATCTTAGTTCCCTAAGTGGAGGATTCAAAGAGGCGTTTCAAAGAAGAGGTAATATCCATTACCGATCTTTTCAATTTCTTTCTTCTTAAACTTCTTCTTCTTTAGTTGTTTCATGATAAATTAATAACATCAGTATTACTTACATACTGATATGTTATTATAAATATGAAACAACCCTAATTCACCTTCTATCCATCCTACGGAAAAATGAAATCACCGCGCATGCGTACGTACGGAATACCGTCTCCACGCCGTGGTGTAATCTATTTTCCATCATCACCTTACAAGGATGGGTATAATGGTGTAATGAGTAACTATATATTATTATTATAAAGTTATATTGATACTGAAATATTATAAATACACTTAAATACAATTCCACGATCATGGGAACAATATCATCGCTCGTGCGTACGTACGGAATACCGTCTCCACGATGTGATGCGACTCGTTCTACATGATCATCATTACATAGTAATTATATAAATGAATTGAATGAATAAATATGATATATGTTACACTAATACCATTCTGGATATAAGGTATCTATAACCTTAAAATAAGAATAAGAATTTATTCGGCAAAACACGCATAAGAACAAAAGGCAATAAAGACCCGAGTAACAAGTAACAATGAAATATTACTAATAAGAAGCTAAGAATATGACCATATATGATATCATATCAATATGTATGATTCTGGAATAAGTAAATAACATTATTTAAACCATTATACAGGATCTTCGGACATGTACAAAGCAAATCGGACCTAAGGTAAGGGAAATATCACAATCTCATTTTTATCCGAGATTGTTTATTCGTAAGTATTTACTGGGGTGTATTTTATCATACACATCCATGTTTCATCAATATGTAATATTATTTCCATCCACCTACAATTGTTTAAATCCATTTTTACCCTTCGGTGAGTTTTTAGTAATATGTATGAAAGGAATCTTTTGTCGTTTTTCGTACGAGGTACTTTTTGACTTTTCCGACAAAAATACGAAGAATGTTTTTTTAACTTATACGGCATGAATGGATTTTTAAAACATTATTTCCAAGAAACTTCCTTTACAAGTTTTCAAGTTTATTTTTAATCAACTTCTTTTATTTTAAATTCGTATGACATGTTATGAAAGGAAAAATGTTTTTGAAGTAGAAAGGATATTTTCCTCAAGAATGGAGTTCAAGTATTTTATCAAAATTATTTTCCATCTAAGATAATAAAAGGGTTCTGTTTTTATCCCTATTATTAAATTATTTTGATTATGTTGTGATGGAAATATTTTTATGAATTCCTTTATCTTATATGAATTGTTTTATGATGTCATGTTGTTTAAGAATCCCATTTTTATTACATGGGTTACATTATGATGTATGGTTTATGATTATGTGGCACACATAAGAAAAGATTCATTATAAGATGGGTGGGACCTATATCTCCCCCCAATTCATTGGGTAAAGATTTTATATCTCATGAGATAGACATGGCAGGAATGGTAGGTTATACCGGTTCAGTGAAACAGGACTGAAACGAGGGTTACTCGATTCAGAAAGGGACTTTGTCCACTAAGATAGTCTTGGCAATGAGTCTTGACTAACAAGAAATGATTCTCTATGATTATGTGTGAATGCCACAAAGTTTCATGTTTTAAGTTATGATTATTGTGATTACATTTAAATGCCATGATTTATCCCATGTTATGAAATTTATGATCTCTTTTGCAGGATAAGATTTCCAAAAGTTATGTGCTTATGTATATGATGTGATTGATATTTCTTTTGTTTACCCTTACTGAGCATTTGAGCTCACCCTTTTTGTATGTTTTCTTTTCCCCAGGTCAGGAAGATGGATATTAAGTAGAATATGCTAAAAGGGACCCTAGATATGATGAAATAAATGGGAGACACTGTAGAAGATTTATGAACCCGTTGTTTATGTTTCCCAGTTTCTAAAGACACTATACCTATACGGTCCTTTGTGGTTTTGTCATATGTTGTAATAAGTGTGATTCAATTTTGAAGTATTAACAATGTATGTAAATTATGGGTCGTTATAGTAGTTATAGTAGCATCCTCAGTCATATCATCGAACTCCTCGGCAATTGGAGAACTCATCCACTATCGAGTAAAGTGGGCCTATCGGGTCACACAGAGTCGCTTCCTACTAACCTTGGACAATTGTGGTACTCTGTCACGACCCGTCCTCGGGGCCCGTGCCATGACTACCCCAAGCCCACCTCCCAAAGGCCAGGGGCTGGAGACTAGCACCAAAGGCATAAATCCTGACAAAGGGGAAGGCGTTGCCTTTATAAAGTAAATAAACACCACAGGTTAAGCCATAAGAAGTAAACACTAAGTAAAACTGGGTACAAAAGTAATTGCGAAAAGTAAATGGGTCAGAATAAAAACCCAAACTGAAAGTAAAGTATAACTGGAAAGAAAGTACAACAACTTAAAGTAAATTAGCAACGTCGAGCCGTCCACTGGAAGTCCCACCTGAAGGGTGGGTACATATAACCTCCTCCACTCCTCAGGTCCAGCCGTCCGCTCTGTGTACGTCCTGCCTAGTGGTCCACCTCCAGGTACTGACCTGCTCCACAAGCCTCAACCATGATCAATGTTGTCCGTCGTCGGCATCCAACACAACGTAGTGCGGGAAAGCCCATGCAGGGGTGAGTATACGATACTCAGTAGGGACCCTGAGACCCACGAAGGTCTCCCTAAATCCACAAAGGATAAACCACAAAGAAAAAATACAATCACGGAGTATCATCCAACACTACTTAGGTATATGCCCATACATATACCTAAGTCATCAATTCCAGTTTGGCTCCAACATCTGAGCCCAAGTTCGATCACGTCCACAAAGGATAGTACAACACAATCCACACAAGAAAGCACAACCCAATCCACATAGGGAAACAAGTCTATCATATCAAAGATAATGATTGAAAGTCAAGACTCATCTCACACAGGTACACATCATTTGTAAATAAAAAAGTGATTATTAGATGTAGTTAGTGATTCATCTAGTTGGGACCCACGTAGGATACAAGTACTGTAGTCGTCGCCGCCGAACCCACGGAGGATTCCAGTACGGTTGTCGTCGTCGTCGAACCCACGGAGGATTCCAGTATGATGGTCTTCACCGTCGAACCCACAGAGGATTCTAGTACGGTTGTTGTCACTGTCGAACCCGCAGAGGATTTTAGTGCATTCATTGTCGTCGAACCCATGGAGGATTTCAGTATGAATGTATTCACCGTCGAACCCATAGAGGATTCCAGTACGGTTGTCGTCACTGCCGATCCCACAGAGGATTTCAGTGCAGTCGTCATCGTCGAACCCACGGAGGATTCTAGTACGAAAGTCTTCACCGTCGAACCCACAGAGGATTCCAGTACGGTTGTCATCACTGCCGAAGCCACAGAGGATTTCAGTGAAGTCTTCGTCGTCGAGCCCACAGAGGATTCCAGTACGAAAGTCTTCACCATCGAACCCACAGAGGATTCCAGTACGGTTGTCATCACTGTCGAACCCATGGAGGATTTCAGTGCAATCGTCGTTGTTGAACCCTCGAAGGATTCCAGTATGAAATTCTTCACCATAGAACCCACAGAGGATTCCAGTACGGTAGTCTTTATCATCGAACCCACGGAGGATTCCAGTATGAAAGTCTTCATCGTCGTCACATCCATCTCTAGGGTTCCCGCACACAACATGCTCGTTTCCGAGAGGGTCCGCTCCACGAGCCAAGAGGGTCGATACATCAACTGACACGTAGTACGGATTTTATGTATCCCAAATTTCTGACTCGTCGATAGGAACTCAACGTGACAGACGGTGCGTCAATCGGATGCCCGGTCTGAGAGTTAATGGCTTTTTTGTCCCAGGGGTCTGGTTGGTTTTTAAGTCCAAACCAACCCGACCATACTCTAACTGCGTCCAAACCTCGAGCGGAGTAATCCAAAAGGTCCGTCTCACTAAGAGGAATCCAACAAAGTTGACAACACGTCAATCGGACATCCGGAGCTCAAGTTATAAGCGTTTCCGCTCCGAGGGCCCGGTTGGTTTCATATTTGAACCAACCCGTTCGTACACCACGTTCTCCAAAACCATGAGTTTAATATACTGAAATGGCCGTCTTGATCCAAGGATCCCAACACAAATGACATTGCATCGATAGGAGGTCCAAACCCCAAGATATGGGAAAATGACTGAAAATAGTCCGAAATGGGGGGCCTGGGCCCGGCCCGACCTGGCCCAATCCCCCCTGTGTCGACCCGATCTGGGTCTGGGTCTGGCCCATCAGGGCGTGGCCCAGCCCGGCCTTGCCGGTGCGGCCCGGTGCGGCCGGTCCAGCTTTGCGGGTGCCGCATGCTGAGCGGACGCGGGGGGGGGGGGGGGGGGGGGGGGGGGGGGGTGCACTGCCCCCTTGATAACGGACCCGGCGCTAGTTGCCGCGTCTCCCCCAGATCCCACGCGGCCGCAGGATCTAGTCATCCCGCCGCCGCCGCGCCGGCGCCGCGCGCCAGCAGCTCCTTCCGTGGACCACCAGACGCGCTCCGGTGGTCCGTTTTGCCCGCCGTCTGCACCTGAGGCTCTCTCGGGACCCGTAGATTACTGCGAAGGTTCAAAACGCATTTGTGGCCCACTTCGTCATTGCCCGTCGATCCACACACCAATAAACAAACTGCGGAGGGTTGTCGGGTCATGTTTGTTCAGCCCACACCCTCCGCGTTAGGTGTTTTTCAAAAGGCAATCTTTAAAAGACATGCTCTAAACGAGGGCATAATTTATTCAAGGTAAAATTATTCAATCACCCTGAAATTAAAATACTCATGCACGAGGGGATAATTCACACATAGACTTTATTCAAAAACCCCCTACCTCGATGATGTCGTTGGACGAGGTTCGTCGCGGAAAAAGAGGTCGCAGAAGACGGCGTCGCGGAAGGAGGATCGTCGGCATCATGGTACACGGTGTCGCGATACATGGCGTCATGGAGAAGAGGACCGTCGGAATCACGGTACATGGCGTCGCATCTTCGATCTCCGAGGAATCAGCGTTATTCGTCGTCCTTCGTCGGAGGTCGGCATTCTTCGTCGGTGACGGTGTGTTCTTCACGTTCTTCAAGGAGGAAGATGAATATTCCCAGGCTTGAGCAATTCCTCTCCCACCTTCTCGCACAACGAAATCACCCTTAAATAAATAGGACTTTGTCTTATTTAATTAACACACATAGGACAACATTCAATTCAAAATTCAAAATGAATTCAATAATTGATTACATTGAATAACTTAATTCAATTCATTAAAGAATAGAGTTGACTTGGTATTTAAAAGGGGTGCGGGTGAGCTACATATTAAATGCATGAGAGGGAGGTTAAAATGGGATTTGAAGGGGTGGGGCTCGTGTGGGCCCCACTTCACTAATATTCTACCTAGTGGAGTATGGATATTAATGGGTCCCACTCCAACCACCAAGAATAGGTTTAAACTACCTAGAATAGAAATAAAAAATTGTAGCACAATATTTTATTTTATTCTTTAGTTAACCCATTTAATTAATAACCTCAACCGAGAAAACGCAACTCCGAAAAAGGTGTTCTTAAGCAATTACTGGCGCTGCGGTTTCATCGGTGCCCTCAGATTTTGATTCCGAGAAACGGTTCAAAAGTTAGGAAAACCCGCTCGTTCATTCACTGAACGTACCCGAGATAAACTTCAGAAACTGATTCCGGGCACATCGGGCCTCGGAATCAAGTGCCGTCAGAATCTGTGTACTCGTAAAATTCAAAGAAATTAAGAGAAAAAAAATTCCTTGAAATTTCCGGGTATTTACATTACTCTCACCTCAGGGCTTTACGTCCCCGTAAAGCTATAACACAAACTAGGGAAACAAAAGAGGGTATTGAGCGCTCATATGAGCCACCCACTCCCAAGTACTCTCCTGGAGGTTCTCGTGCTGTCATCTAATGTGCACTAGAGGAATCGACCGCCCACGTAGGACCCGCTCCTATCGATCCTCGATCTCCACCAGGACCTTCGCAAAAGTCGCCCCATCACCTATGATATGTGTCAGGTCGTGCATGTATCTGCTCAGCTGAGATACGTGGAAAACGTCGTGAACCTGATGCAACTGAGGTGGATGAGTCAAGTGGTAAACCACCTCGCCTACCCTGTTGAGGACCTAGAAGGGTCCAATGAAGCGCTAAGATAATTTTCCGCCATGGCTAAAACTCTGTAATCCACGTCAAGGTGAGACCCGTAGGAAAACGTGGTCACCATCCTCGAACTCCAGTGGTCTCCGCCTCCTATCAGCACAAGACTTTTGTCGGCTCTGAGCAGTCCTCATCCACTCTCGGATGACTTGGACCTTCTCTGGTCCTAAAAGAGTTGTTAAGATTTCATCTTTTCCAATAAGAGAAATTCGGTCTCATCCCCAGGAGGAACCACGTTCTTCGCCTAATACAGTTAATCCCGACATGGATGATACTAATACATACCAAGGATGATGTCGTAAGGCCTCGACGCTACTACCAAGAGATCCAACCGTTACTCTCACCTCCAAGGGTTGAGTCACACTGTAGGAATCAGTGTGTGGTCACCGGGTTTCCTCTAGTAGGAATCTCAAAAGTGAGGGTCAAGTCAACAGTTTAAACCGGAACCTCTTAGTCACCACACAAAGAGATGACAGGAAAGTAAATGCCACAAAGAAAGGTGTATTTTTTTACTGAAGCTCAAAGTACAAAGACACAAAGCATCCACAAACAAACATCAACAAAGCTAGAAGCAACATGAACAAAAGTCTCCATGTCTGGAGCTAGTCCCGCTCATTTCCATCTACTTCCAAATCTCCATGATTGTAGGCCTCAGCTGCCTGAAGCTGAGCTCTCCCATGTCCACCCGTCCCCTGTGGTCGGGGTGGTCTCCCCGGTGGTGGTGGCGGTAGGGCCTCAAAGCGTCGTCCACCACCCGCTGCTCAACCAGGTCCTATGCCTCGCCCGCCTGCTCCCTGCGGACCGCCATGGTCGAACCTCTGCCTAGGAGGTCCCTCTACCACCTGCTGCTCATCTGTAGGATGAGTCGGGCAGTCTCAAGCCATGTGACCCTGCCCGCCGCATGCGTAGCATTGCCTTCTCCTCGTTTAGCTGGCTCTCCTTCGTGTTCCATGCACAATCGAATCTTCATCCTAAGATTGCCCATCTGATGGTCTGGCTGGCTTGGACCTCTACGTCACCTGTCTATTGCCCGCTACAGAAGACTCCACTGCGGGTCATCCTGCGGAGGGTCCTGCCGCTGGTGCCTGCTTGGAGAGAAAACTCTCCACTAGAAGGGATCTCTCCAACACCCCTGCCTGTGTCGGAATGTTGAGGGAGGTCATCGAAGCCCTGATCTCATGCCTCAGTCCTTTCTTGAAGGTTCGGGCCCTGAAGAACGGGTCCCGTACCATATCTGTGGAGTAGCGCGAGAGATCAATAAACCTTGCCAAGTACTGGGCCGCGGTCATACTGCCCTGTCGCAATTATAGTAACTCTTGAATGTGCACCGCACATATGGTGGCTGGGATGAAATCTGAGCGAAAGAGGCTCTCAAAGTACATCCAGAGGAGAGATGCCTCATCGCACACCTGGAGCATCAAGCTCCACCATCTTCCTGCTGTCGCGCGCAGGAGGCTCGCTACAAGGATCACCATAAGGTCAGCTGGTGTCCCCAATAACCTGAAAACTAGAACAACAGCCTCCAGCCAATCCTCGGCTGCCTGAGGGTCCGTCTCCCCGTGGAACCTGGGCGGTCTCTGACGCTGGAACTCTTGCAGTGCGCTAAGGCGATGTGCACTCTCAGCGACTGGGGCTGGTGGCATCGGTGGCTCGGCGGATAGAGGTACCGCTGGTGCCTCCACTGAAAAAGGGCCCTACACCGAGGCCTCGTCACTCGATGGGCTGTCGTCTCACACAAAGCTCTGAACCCTAGCTGGCTTCCGTCATGGGGCCATCCTGAAAAGATACAGGTGCTCCACAATCAAAACAGTATACCTAGTGATTTGACACAAAGTAATCACAAAGAAAACTTTTGAAAGACACATGCAATCAATGTTTTCGTTAATTGAGTCGGAAATCATAAGTCAGGGTCCTGGCGTACGGATACGTCAGCCACCGCACCAACACCGGACTCCCTGGACTGATAACCACACTCAATACCCTCAATACTATTGCTTCACATAGAAGAAAGATCAGAGTCCTGAGTTCTACGGTGGAACCGAACTCCTCTGATACCAATTTTTCACGACCCGTCCTCGGGGCCCGTGTCATGACTACCCCAAGCCCGCCTCCCATAGGCCTGGGGCTGGCGACTAGCACCAAAGGTGTAAATCCTAACAAAGGGGAAGGCATTGCCTTTATAAAGTAAACAAACACCACAGAGTAAGCCAACAGAAGTAAACACTAAGTAAAACTGGGTACAAAAGTAAGTACGAAAACTAAATGGGCCAGAATACAAACCCAAACTGAAAGTAAATTAAAAATGGAAAGAAAGTACAACAACTGAAAGTAAAGTAGAAACGTCGAGCCGTCCACTGGAAGTCCCACCTGAAGGGTGGGTACAGATAGCCTCCTCAGCTCCTCGGGTCCAATCGTCTGCTCCGTGTATGTCCCGCCCAGTGGTCCACCTCCAGGTACCGACCTGCTCC
This sequence comes from Viscum album, assembly GCA_963277665.1. Classification (NCBI taxonomy): domain Eukaryota; kingdom Viridiplantae; phylum Streptophyta; class Magnoliopsida; order Santalales; family Viscaceae; genus Viscum; species Viscum album. Next base: position 1,325,492,610 of record OY728160.1, read on the forward strand.
ACAAGCCTCACCCATGATAAGTGTTATCCTTCGTCTACATCCAACACAACGTAGTGCAGGCAAGCCCATGCAGGGGTGAGTATACGATACTCAGTAGGGATCGTGAGACCCCCGAAGGTCTCCCTGAATTGACAAAGGATAAACCACAAAGAAAAGATACAATCATGGAGTTTCATACAACACTACTTAGGTATATTCCCATACATATACCTAAGTCATCAATTCCAGTTTGGCTCCAACATCTAAGCCCATGCTCGATCACGTCCACAAAGGATAGTACAACACAATCCACACAGGAAAGCACAACCCAATCCACATAGGAAAACAAGTCAATCATATCGAAGATAATGATTGAAATTCAAGACTTACCTCACACAGGTACACATCATTTGTAAAGAAAAAGGAGATGACCAGATGTAGTTACTGATTCATCTAGCTGGGACCCATGTAGGATACAAGTACTGTAGTCATCGCCGCCGAACCCACGGAGGATTCCAGTATGGTTGTCATCGTCGTCGAACCCACGGAGGATTCCAGTACGATAGTATTCACCGTCGAACCCATAGAAGATTCTAGTACGGTTTGTCCTCACTGCCGAACCCAAGGAGTAGTTCAGTGCAGTCATTGTCGCCGAACCCAAGGAGGATTTCAGTACAAAAGTCTTCACCGTCAAACCCACAGAGGATTCCCGTACGGTTGTCGTCACTGCCGAACCCATGGAGGATTTCAGTGTAGTCGTCGTCGTCGAACCCACTGATAACTCCAGTACAAAAGTATTCACCGTCGAACCCACAGAGAATTCCAGTACGGTTGTCGTCACTACCGATCCCACGGAGGATTTTAGTGCAGTCATCGTCGTCGAGCCCACATAGGATTCCAGTATGAAATTCTTCACCGTCGAACCCATAGAGGATTCCAGTACGGTTGTCATCACTGCCGAACCCATGGAGGATTTCAGTGTAGTCTTCGTCATCGAACCCATGGAGGATTCTAGTACGAAAGTCCTCACCGTAGAACCAATATAGGATTCCAGTATGATAGTCTTCATCGTCGAACCCACGAAGGATTCCAGTACGAAAGTCTTCATCGTCGTCACAGCCAGCTCTAGGGTTCCCGCACACAGCATGCTCGTTTCCGGGAGGGTCCGCTCCACGAGCCAAGGGGGTCGATACATAAACTGAAACTTATTCCAGAGTTGATGTATCCCAAAGTTCCGCCTCATCGATATAAACTCAACGTGAAAGATGACGCGTCAATTGGACGCCCGGTCTGAGAGTTAATGGCTTTTTCGTCCCAGGGGTCTGGTAGGTTTTTAAGTCAAAACCAACCCAACCGTACTCCAACTGCATCCAAACCTCGAGAGGAGTAATCCAAAAGTTCTGTCTCCCTAAGAGGATTCCAACAAAGTCTACGGTACGCCAATCGGACGTTCGGAGCTCATGTTATAAACATTTCCGCTCCGAGGGCCCGGTTGGTTCCGTGTTTGAACCAACCCGGATGTACCTCCAGTTCTCCAAAACCTTGAGTGTAATATACCGAAACGACCGTCTCGATCCAAGGATCCTAACTCAACTGACGGTGCATCGATCGGAGTTCCAAAGCCCAAGATATGGGCAAATGACTAAAAATAGTCCGAAATGGGGGGGTCTGGGCCCGGCACGGCCCGACCCAGCCCCCCCTGGGTCTGGGTCCGGCCCATCAGGGCGCGGCCCGGCCCGGTGCGGGTGGCCCGGATCGGCCTGGGTGGCCCGGCCCGGTGCGACCGGTCCGGCTCAGCGGGTGCCGCGCGCTGAGCGGGCGCGGGGGGGGGGGGGGGGGTGCGCTGCCCCCCTTGCTAACGGATGCGGTGCTGGTTGCCACGTCTCCCCCAGATCCCGCATGGCCGCGGGATCTGGTAATCCTGCCTCCACCGTGGCTAAAGCCGCGGTGGCTCCTGCCGGCGGGTACACCGGGGTGCCGCCGCCTCCGGGCGGCCGGCTGGTGCCGACAACGCCTTCTGTAGACCACCGGACGCGCTCTGGTGGTCCGTTTTGCCCGCCGTCTGCGCCTGCGGCTCTCCCGGGACCCATAGATTACTGCGAAGGGTTCAGAACGCCTTTTCAGCCCGCTTCGTCATCGCCCATCGATGCGCACACCAATAAACAAACTGGAGAGGGTTATCGGGCCGTGTTTGTTCGGCCCGCACCCTCCGCGTTAGGTGTTTTTCAAAAGGCAATATTTAAAAGACATGCTCTAAACAAGGGAATAATTTATTTAAGGTAAAATTATTCAATCACCCTGAAATTAAAATACTCATGCACGAGGGGATAATTTACACATACACTTTATTCGAAAACCCCCTACCTCGATGAAGTCGTCAGACGAGGTTCGTCACGGAAAAATACGTCGCGGAAGACGACGTCGCAGAAGGAGGATCGTCGGCGTCATGGTACACGACGTCGTGGTACACAACGTCGCGGTACATGGCGTCGCGGAGAAGAGGACCATCGGCATCACGGTACATGGAATCACGTCGTCGATCTCTGAGGAATCAGCGTTACTCATCGCCCTTCATCGGAGGTCGACGTTCTTCATCGGTGACAGTGTGTTCTTCACGTTCTTCTAGGAGGAAGATGAAGATTCCTAGGATTGAGCAATTCCTCTCCCACCTTCTCACACAACGAAATCACCCTTAAAGAAATAAGACTTTGTCTTATTTAATTAACACACACAAGCCAACATTAAATTCGAAATTCAAAATGAATTCAAGAATTGATTACATTGAATAACTTAATTCAATTCATTAAAGAAGAGAGTTGACTTGGTATTTAAAAGGGGTGCGGGTGAGTTACATATTAAATGCACGAGAGGGAGGTTAAAAAGGTATTTGAAGGGGTGGGGCTCGTGTGGGCCCCCACTTCACTAATATCATACCTAGTGGAGTTAGGATATTAATGGGTCCCACTCCAACCACCAAGCATAGGTTTAAACTACCTAGAATAGAAATAAAAAATTGTAGCACAATATTTTATTTTATTCTTTAGTTAACCCATTTAATTAATAACCTCACCCGAGCAAACAAAACTCCAAAAAAGGTGTTCTTAAGCAATTACCGGTGCTGCGGTTTCATCGGTGCCCTCAGATTTCAATTCTGAGTAACGATTCAAAAGTTAGGAAAACCCGCTCGTTCGTTCACTGAACATACCCGAGCTAAACTTCGGAAACTGATTCTGGGCACACCGGTCCTCAGAATCAGGTGTCGTCAGAATCTGCGTACTCGTAAAATTCAAAATAAATTAAGAGAAATAAAATTTCCTTGAAATTTCCGGGTCTTTTACATACTCATCCCTAATGAGTACCATGGGTATTCTAGGTCACACAGAGCTGCTCCCCACCGTAAACCTACTGGGTCAGACAAACCCACTTACCACCTTGACCAAACTGAGTTAATAATCCTATCAAGTATCATGGGTATTTTGGGTAACAAAATCCTCTCACCATAGTGGGCATGCCAGGTCACACAGATTTTCTTCCCACTAGGCCGTCGTCGAGCAATCGTCAGGTCTCATCTAACTGTAGGGTTTCGTGTGTAGCTCACTTGGGAGAACCGCTCTTCAACACATCTTTTTCATCTCAACATATATTAATGTCACCATAAATAATTTCATAAGATATTTCTCATAAAGAGGGTTCCAACACTACAAACGTCTTATTAATCGAATGCACAGTTTGCAAGATACAAGCGTTTTATTAACTAGGGGTCGTTTCCGATGGGGCCCAGTCTGACCCGGTCGTACCATCCCAACCAACCTATCCCAGGGGTCCCAAAAACCTCGATTTAATTAGATGGACATGACCTGACCTAGTTTTGGGTCGGGGTCTGTATGGCTTGTCCTGGCCAGTGGGCGAGGCCCAATAGGCCTCGCTGGACCCAGCCCTGTTTCACCGAGGGTCCAGCCTACTGGGTTGGCCGATGACCCGGTCTAGTCCGGCCTAGACCGTTGGCATAGGTCCGGACCTCCGGTGCCGATCTGGCTCGTAGGAACAAAGCTAGACCATTAGGGCATGTCCAGCATGCCGACACGAATCCAGCTCCCTGGGGTTTTGGCCCACTAGCCGAAGATCAGCCGCTGTAGCGGCCAGTGGGAGGAAGCCTGGCTGGGACATAACAACCATCCGTGTCCGGCCCTCTCTGCCCCATGGGACGACGCATGGCCTCTACCTCCAGACATGGTCGACAGACCATGGCTTGTCCAACCAGTATGGTGTCTTAGATGCGGGCCACCCCTCCTCACGCGGTGCCCCACCTGGCGTCTCGTCCTCCACAACCGCGACCTGATGGTCGTTGTCTCCAGCTGTCACAACGCACCGACGGGTGCGCTGCTCTACCCAGACACTATCGTTGATGTAGGACCTCCATCCCACCGAATGGAACATGACTAGAGTTTTCCACTACTACCGCTTCATGTAGCCTCCATCGGATCCACTGCGGTGGCAGATCATTTGGAAGACTACCGGACGCACACCGGTGGCCCTTTATTCATGCTGGATACGTCTGTGGCCTTCAGAGTTTTCCATTGTTTAATAAGAAGGACTTAAATCACCCTTTCTATCATTTTGAGAGTGAAAACATCAAAAATTCACAAGAAAAGTTTCTCAGACCTTGATCGGTTGGCTCAGGCTCTTTGCATTAGATGTTTAAACAAGGGTAAGGTCCTAGGATTTTAAGTTCAACAATTTGTTCTATGTTTGAATCCTGGATAATAAAAACCTCAAATAAAGCCCCCCTACCACATAAATGTCTGGTTCAGGGATCAAACTATTCTATCATTGATCTGTGTTTGTCTTTTCATAGAAAAAGTGGAACGGGGGATAAATTTGAAATAAAACTAAAACCCCTACCCGTTGACGTTCGATGACCAAGCGTTCATCCTTGAGGCTTTCCATATGGTTGATGTTTTCACCTTCGACTCCGTTCATTGAGGGTGTTTTGAAGAATATTATGTCTCACAAGCATTCTTTTTCATTCATCTTTGGGGAAGAATTTTGTCGTAGTTTCGTCAGATAATCCTCCATGTTTAATTCCCAAACTCCACACGTTGGATTATTTAAGGAAAAAAAGCAGTGTGATGATGTTCCCAATAATGATTCGCATTAAATTAGCCTCATTTAATGACACACATTTAATGAGACATTATGATAACATTTCTAGGGATTCAAATGATCCATTATTGACCCCCCCTTAATTGGCCACATCACTGCCTTATCCTTGCACCATAGCGTCGTCGTCCGCCAGTCAATGGTGAGAGAAGAAATAAAATAATTATTTTAAATTATTTTACTATTTTTCTCGAAAAGTATGAAAAATAAAATTTCTACTTGGCCCTTGTCGGCCGAAGCTAAGTTATTTCTAGGAAAATCATGGTGTTCTAAGTTCAACGGTGTCCTCAGATTTTTGATCCATGAACCAGTTCAAAATCTAGAAAAACCTTCTCACATGTTTACTGAACGTACCATAAAAAATGTTCTGAAATTCGTTACGGGCTCTCTGAGCCTCAAAATCACGTGCCGCCTAATTTTTTGGTCTCAAAATAATTCCATATAATTTAAAAAAAATTCACATAATTTAAAAGACATTATATTCTCCCCACCATAGGGATTTACATCCCCAAAATCCAGAAAAAATACAAACAAATGGGGGTACTGAGCACGAATATCAGCCTCCCGCTCCTATGTTCCCTCTCGGAGACTCTTGTACTACCACCAAACAAGAACCAGAGGAATTGACCATCCTTGTAGTATCCCCTCTGGTCGGTCCTCTATCTACACTAGGAACTCCACAAATTTCTCCTCACCATCAATGTACAACTCTCCCAAGTTGATGATGTGAATTGGATCATGTATGTATCACCTCAGATGCGGAATGTGGAAAAAATTATGCACTTAGTGCATTTGTGGGGGAAGGGATAGGTTGTACACCACCGATCCAAATCTACTTAGGATCTGAAAAGGTTCGATGAATCTCAGAGATAGCTTGTCACCCTGACCAAATCTCCACAACCCTCATCAGGGTGAGACCTAAAGAAAAACATGGTCTCCCTCCTAAAATTACAATGGTATCTATCTCTTGTTGGAATAATACTTCTACCTAATTTGTGCAGTCCTCATTCGCTCCTAGATGATCTGCACCCTCTCGGTGGTAGCCCGTACAAGGTTTGGACCATGAGTGATGACTCCGCTGGGACTGTCCAGCATATGGGTGGTCTGAAAGGCCACCCATACAAGGAATCAAATGGTTCCATGAGGATGGTGGAGTGTTTTCTATTTTTTAATACAAATTCTAATAAAGGTAGGTGGTCCTCCTAACCATGACCAAAGTCATCTATTCAAGCACGAAGCATGTCCTCTAAGGTCTGTATGGTCCACTCTTTCTGACCAGTCAACCACGGATGAAAAGCTATGCTCAAGCGTAGCTGTGTCCCAAATTCATCATGTAATCCCTTCCACAAATGGGATGTAAAATGGGCATCATGATCTGATATGATCATCGAAGCCTCCCTATGATGCTGAATTATCTCCTGTATGTAGAGGAATCCCAAGCCCTCTACCTAGCCCTACTCCCGGATGGGTATGAAATGAGCTGACGTGGTGAGTCGGTCAACGATCACCCATATAGAATCATGGCCTCTTGACATACATGGTAAAACCATCACAAACTCCAATGAGATACCATCCCACTTCCACTATGGTACCTCAAGTGGCTGGGTCAAGCCTATAGAAACCTGATGCTCAGCCTTCACTTACTGACAAGTGATGCATCATGAAATGAACTCAACCACTGCATGCTTCATCCCTCAACACTAGTAATGATGTCAGAGGTCCTATTACATATTTTCCACTCTGGGATGTACCACTAAAAGGGACATATGAAACTCCCTCAACACCTCCTCTTGCAACATCACTAGTACTACGGTGCACCCTATGAAAAGGATGGAGTTCTCCCCACCTATAGAAAATCTTTTAGAATCTCATCCTGAGGATAACTAATCATGTTGGGCCTCACAGTCGACATCCACCAGTTGTACCATTCTGAATTGCTGTAAGAGTGGGGGAGTAACTATCATAGACTGATGTTAAGCTCCTCCACCATCATTCACAAAGGATATCTTCATTACGGCTAACTTCTTTGTCTCATCTCTCAGAAACTACAAATTTATCCTCTTACTAAGTGTGTCTACCACCATGTTCCCCTTCCTAGGACTATAGACTATATCGAAGTCATAGTCCTGGAGAAACTCTAGCCATTTCCAAAGTGACAGGTTCATTTCCTTCTAGGAGAGGATATACATAATACTCTTATGGTCATAGTAAATTGTAAACTGCTCACCCATATAATATTACCACCACATTTTTTGGGAAAATACAACTAATACTGACTTCGGGTCATGGGTCACATATTTCTTCTCTTTCTTCCACAAATTTTGTGAGCCATAGGTGATCACTTCTCCCTCCAACATCATCACAAAACCCATTCTGGTCCCTGATGAATCACTGTAAAGTACATACACAATTCCCTCCTCTTGTAGTCTCAATTAGAGGGCACTAGTCAGTTTCCGCCTCAGCTCCTGGAAACTCTGCTGAAATTTATCCGTCCATGGGAAGGGGTGTCCCTTCCCTATCAAAGCTGATAAGGATGATGGTTCTATGGAAAAGTCGATCACAAAACCTTGATAGTAACCAGCCAACCCCAAGTATCTCCGCACCACAGTCATGCTCCTGGGTGGCTCACAAGAAAGCACTGCCTCTATCATTTCTGGATCTACTACAACTCCAGTCACTAAGATGGCGTGTCCCAGAAAGTGGACCTCCTGATTCCAAAATTGGAACTTTGAGAGATTACAATAAAGCCGGTGCACTTGGAGTTTATCTAGGACTATCTGTAGGTGTGTAGCATGATCCTCCTATGATGATGAGTACAACAAGATGTCATCAATGAAGACCACAATGAATTGGTATAGGTAAGGTGGGAATATCCTATTCATGAGGAACATGAACACTACTAGGGTGTTGTTCATGATGAAAGGAATCACCAGGAACACATAGTGGCTATATCAGAAACTCAAGGTTGTCTTCAGTATATCTGCATCCCGTACCCAAAGTTAGTGATTGACTGATTTGAGGTCTATATTTGAGAAACACTTCTCTCCTTTCAGCTAGTCGAAGAGGTCATCAATTCTTGGCTGTGGATACTTGTTCTTCATGGTCACCATGTTTAGGCACCATATGTCCACACACAAACTCAAACTCCCATATACCTTTTTGGAAAAAATTACCATGGATTCCCATGGTGAAACGTTGGGTCTTGTGAACCCCTTCCCTTCCAAGTCCTCTAGTTGTACTCTCAGCTCGCGATGCTTCATGGGATCCATCCTATATGACGGTGTGGATATCAGTGTTGTCCGGGGTACTTTTCAATTTAAAATTTTACCTCTTTACAAGGAGGTAGTCCCAGGACGTCATTAGGAAAAACTTCCTCATACTCGTCCACCACTATAGAAATATTTGGAATCCTCGCATCAACCGCACTGAGGGTGAGGCAAGAAAACTGGTGAGTGATTAGCTACGCCCTCCTCTGAGAGATGTTTTCCTATGATCCAAGGGTTTCCATCTTTCTGTTGAAGGAAAACATAGTCTCATCTTCATAGTCACACCGCACTATATTCCTAAATTTTTTGATCTAAGAATCAAATGTGGATTGAAAATCCATACCCAAGATGACATCCTAAGGCCTCGATGCCACTACTATTAGATCAAACCCAAAGCTATAACTTCCAAGAGTAAGCCCACATGGCCAGCACCAGTGTGTAATTGTTAAATCCCCTTCTGTAGGAGTATATATCTGTAATGATTGAGCCAACAGATCCACCATAATCTCTGAGCATCAAATGAGAGTCATGGAAAGGAAGGAGTGATTATCACTTGTGTCTATAAAAATACAACTACGGTGGAGAAGACATATATCGTACCTCAAATAATTTATAGAGCGCCATGGTTATAAGCCTATGGTTCCTGGAGGTGAGATCTCCCTTGTGTACATGATCCCTAAGGTTGGGGTGGACCACCTGGGGGTGGTGTCAATAACACCTCAAACCATCACCCACCACCTACCGCTCAGCCAGCTCCCCATCCACATCTATTGCCCAACGGACCTCCTCGCTCGAGATGCTACTAATGCCTTAGCGGCCCATCGAACTTCTACTGTTCATCTGTACAATTGTTCAGGTAGTCATGTGCCATGTGTCCCTACCCTCCGCACACAAAGCACTCCCTGACTCCCTACCAACTCCCCCTGGACTGGGAGCCCTGCACTACCGAACCTGATTCCTAGGATCAGTCTCTAAAAGACTTGGCCCGCTTGGGCCCATGGGTCTACAGTCTGCAACCTGCTAAAGACTCTACCTTGAGGGTTTTGCTGGAGGATCTAGCTGTCGATTTCCTCTCCATCAATAATCTCTCTACAAGAAGGGATCACTCTAGAACCCTAACATGGGTAGGGGTACTGAGAGACAACACGGATGCCCTAATCTCTTTCCTGAGTCCCTTCTTAAAGGATCGAGCCCCGAGTAGGGTCTCAAACCATACTTATAGAGTAGCAAGATAGCTCGGTGAACCTCACTGATTACTCAGCTACTGTCATGCTACCCTACTAAAGGTGAAGCATCTCCTAAATGTGTATAGAGCACATAGTTTCGGGAAAAAACTCTTCTCAGAAAAGTCGCTCGATGTATGTCTAGGCGAGCTTCACCTCATCATTTGTTTGGGTTGTCAAAACCCACCATCTCCCTTTTGATACCTGTAAAAGGCTTACTACAAAGATCTCCATCTAATCAGGCGGTGCCTTCAATAGGTGGAAGACCCATGTCATAGACTGCAGCCAGTCCTCAGTGACCTGAGGATCCATCTCTCCCGTGAACCTAGGAGGTCTCTGTCTCTGAAAATCATATAGGGAACTGAGCCTTTGAACATCCTCTTTCATAACTGATGAAATTAGATGATAACGATAGGATGGTGGTAGAAATATTTAACAACCCGGTGGGGCCATCTCAATCCATGTTCCCTGAATGGATGTGTCCCCACAATTTGGTTTTTCCTCATGACCTCGTATTGGGATCCTGATTGGTCATCCACATGGAGGCATCCTTATATAGATCAAGATGTACCACAGTCATAATTATATACCTATTGAGCTATATTTTGTTCAAAAGAACATAAGTAAACACTTATACAACTAATTTTTTCATGTATTGAGCCGAAAATAAGAATTCAATGTCATGGTGTATGGATACGTCGGCTTCCACACCAACACTGGACTCCTCGAATCTAAATGTTAGAATTTCAACACTTAATATTATTGCCGCAAAAAAAACACAGAATCTCGGTCTTTGAGGGTGAACTGACTACCCTTTGATACCACTTTGGCATGACCCGTCCCCCGGGGCCTGTGCCGTGGCTACCCCAAGCATGCCTGCCAAAGGCCCAGGGCTGGTGAATAGTGCCGAAGGCATCAACCTGCAGGTGGTAGGCATTTTCCTTAGTAATTGTACGCACATAAATGACCAACCATATCCCAACACACTGAAAGGGGAAAATAATTATACTAAAACAAGACTGAGTATAGAGTATAACTACATGCAAGTGTACCAGAATAAAAACCTTACTAAAGAAACTGAAATAGAAAAGCACAAAAAGGATATCTGATGGAAATCCATGGAAAACCCCACCTGATCATAAGAGTAGTGAAGCTATTGAGATCCGAAGTTTTAAGTCATGTCCCCTCGGTCCCACTGGGCCCCAACCGGTCCTAATCCACCTTGTCCACTATCGTAGCATCTATTAGTCATGCCCCCCTTAGAACCTCTGTCGAATAGTCAATCGTCTGCACCAAAAACAACATGTGCTAGAGAATCCCATGAAAGGAGGAGTATAAAAATACTCATTATGGACCCCAATACCCCTCAAGGTTTCTCGTTAATCCATGAAGAAAAACAACCCAAAGAAAACACCGTCGAGGTTATACCTCCAAGAAGGATCTCAAACACATAGAACAGAGTAAAAGACACAACTCACTCCAAGTATATTCAAGGGTAGTGATAGTAGCATCATCAGTCATGCCATCGAACTCCTTACCTGCTGGAGAACTCCTCCTCTATCGAGTATAGTGGGCATGTCGAGTCACATAAAGACACTTCCCACTAACCGTGGACTAGTTTGGTACTCATCCCTGATAAGTACCATTGGTATGCTGGGTCACACAGAGCCACTCAAAACCGTGGGACTACAGGGTCACACAGAGCTTCTTACCACCTTGGTCGAACTGAGGTACTCCTCCTATCAAGTATATATCATCCCGCCTTTTTATCACATAAACTTTCATTACATTATACAAAACTGAGGATCTTTAAGGTTTAGTGTCTTGGAAACCGGGAACTTAATACATGTCAACATAAAACATTCTTATTCAACACTTGAAAGGATTCTTCATTGTTCATCCTATGTTCATTACGACATCTCATAACCTGAGAGCATACATAAAAGGAAAGGGTGAGCAGAAGGCCCAGTAAGGGAAACATGGGAAACATTTTACATGTGAACTTTAGATACATCAAAAAGTCATGAAAAATAACTTTAAGGCATGAGAAAGAGATCATGATGCATATCATAATGGAAAGAACATGATTCATAACATGAATATGTGGCTACAACATTTAACTTAGACAATCATGAACATATCACCAAGGTCCATCCCAAAGGTGTCATTTGAAATTAACAAGGTTATTCTCCAAGGTATCGTTAAAATTGTAATCTCTAGTGGTTACATCATTACCCAATGCATTTGAGTGATATGAGAGCGCACCATTAAATTTGTCATTATAATAATGTGATCCACATATATCATCATAAAAAATTTCATAAATAAACCATATAGCATAAATGAAATGGGTTTCATTTCATAATCATAACGTTTTAAAAACTACTTTTAAGACATGACCTTTATGTCATTTTAAACCCACTGAAAAGAAAAGAGGGTTTCATGTATGTAAATACCAGAATTAAAATAGAACATTTTTATATACATGTGAATACCCCTATAGAAGAAAGATCTTTGAGTATTCACTTAATAAAAATTTTTTGAGAAAAAGAGAGACATTTTGAGATGAAAATTATGCAGTATAACAGCTATGTTACAGGGTTTTAGAAAACATTGAAAAGAGACGGGACATGGGTTAACCACTCATAAATGATCCATAAAATAGTAGAGGGACAGAATATAAATGATATAATAACATGGTAATTAAATTTCAAGGATATACTATATGAAATGGAAAACTTGAAAGGAAGACAAAAATAAGATTTCTCTTATGAAAATTCGACAGCCTAACGACGTCACTTAAAACATCAAAAAATGAATTGATGAGATAAAATAAGGTCTCTTATCATATGAATATAAAATAATTGTATGATGGATATAAATATCATACCCCAACATAATAAAAATTAACATTAATGACTTGACCTGAAATAGATCTTGGAAACGAGAAGGGTGAAAGAATCCCTAAAAAATCCAACAGCCTAACGACGCCACTTAAACATTCTTAAAATGAATTTATGAGAGAAAGAGGGGATATATAATAATATTAACATGAAAATGATAGTAGGATGAATATAAAATAACATCCTCCAACATAAGAACATGGAGCATAAAAGAAATGACATAAAAGAGAGTACTTGGAAAAAAAGAGAGAGGTAGGATCCCTTACTTGAAGAGTAACTTCAAAATCATGAAGTTTGGGACCTTGGGAGGCTTGAGGGAACCTTGGGAGGACTCCTTGGGAGGTAAGGAGACCATAAATTTGTTTATGAGGATTTTGGAATCGAATGGATGAGAGAATGTCTTGGTATTTATAGGGGAAGTGAGGGGACAAGGCATTAATGGCCAAGGGACGCCTCATTGGTGGTATTGAAAAAACCATGGGATTTCCCATGGTATTTTCCCATGGTATTGCCCAATTGGGACACCTCATAGCTTATCTTACTATTCACAAGTCGACCATATTTATTACATACTTAATACATCATTTAATGATGTCATTAAACACCCGTAACTTAAAAACTGTATTTTCACTATTCACAGAAAATTCAACTTTCTTAGAAAAATCCCAAAATTTCACCTTAACCAAATATCGATGCTCTGATTTCAAAAAATGAACTGAATTTTAGAAAAATAATTTTCTAAATTTTTTTTAATTTAATTTTTAATTAAAAAACACTATTCACCTGAAAAAACTGATACTTGACTAATAATTTCTGAAATAGTTATTTACCTATTTTATTGAATCACATTACTTAATCAAGGTGCCTAGATTATATTAATACTTTCTTTAAGTGAGATTACTAATCCATTTGGTCACATTACTAATCCATGCGTAAAATCACTATTCATATTTTACTATTCATCAAAAATCAAGTTGATCATATTAGACTCTAAATCTCTTACTGAACATAATTGTAGAAGATCATCTTTTGAAAATTATTACACATAATTAATTATTTAAGGTTTACATAAATATTTTTAAAAATAATTTATCTATAATTCATCAAAAATATGCATACTATATTTATCCGGACATTTGAAAATTCACAAACTTCATCATAAGAAGTAATCACAATTTTTATTTAAATAAAAGGATTAAACAAGGCAGTTACAGTCTCCTTACATAGACCATTATAAACCCATTATAAGACCTAAGTTTAAGGTGTGCTAAGGTGATAGAATCTGAGGGTGGCTCGACCAACATCGCATGAGTAGTAATTTCTGTGAGTTTGAACTTCTCGCAAAGGCGATTCCGTTCAAGATTCACACAATGAAGTTCGGCTTGGGTTTGGTCCAGAGAAAATCCCAATGGTGCTACCTCTTTCCGAAGTTCTGTTAGATGGGATTCAATTGGCCCAAGACTACTGGATGAGGCTATATAATCTTTTTTCTATATTAATTAACCAAGATCACTTGTATTTAGAGACAAAACAATGCAACATTTAGTTTCCAAAGGTCATACTGACTAACATTCATATAATAGTCAAAACTCAATAGTATCATTTAAATTATACTCATTTTATTAACTGAAATTTTTTTTTGAGTATGAAATAAAATAAAACACCAAATTAGGAAACAAGATTTATTCAAAATTTTGGGTCGTTACAATCTTCCCCCTTAAGAAATTGCGTCCTCAAAATTTCTAAAATTGGGCGTGGAAATTTCATTGAAAGTACCACATTGGAAAATGAGTCAGTAACACTATTACATTAAATGAAAGAAAAGTAAGTACATAGGTCACCCGAGTTAACCCATACTAGGATTCAATGTAGGAAAACATGGACAAGGAGGAGAAAACAAAGGGTCACGTTCTGAGAGAGAGTGATAGAAAACATGATTAGGAGAAAGTTAACAACAAGAAAATCACAAACTTATGATGTGTGTAAATGGTCTTTGATTACCCAGTAGGAAACTTAAAACAACAATGTTTTTTTTACATTCCTTTTAATAATTTTGAGGTATTCATTTACTACATAGAATAAAAACACAAGGAAATATATTTACCTTCAAGTAGAGTTTCATCCCTTAATAAGTTTCACCAAGACTAATCTTTTCTCCAAACAAAGAGCATTCAAAACTACTTGGTCTCATCAAAGAACAAGAATCATCTTCTAGAGAATCACGTAATCCACAAAATAATAACTATCTATCTTTAAACATTTATCCCAAAAACAGAAAGGGTAAGATAAAAAAACTCTTCAAAAATAAAGAACCCCATAGGAAGGGAACTACTTTAAATCTTCAAATATCCACAGTACTACCCAAAGTTCATCAGAGACCATTCCAAAGATAAATGTCCTTAAAATTACTCAAAATAAACCAAACATAGATTGAAACCCAAATATAAGAAAGATTTGATAACATAGTCTTCCAAGACAAACTTTATCGTTCATCACCAAACAACATCGACCACTCCTAACATATTATAACAAAAGTAACTAACCTAAACATATTTTCCCCAAGATAGGTTAATAATTTCCATAAGTAAACTAAATTACTATAAGTTCACCTTAAATTCGTCAATTCTTCAAAATATAAGTCACCCTTTACTCCTCAAAGAAAATACCGTAGTAATCTATTTACCTCGATCATATAGGGTTCCCAAAATAGTGAACGTCTTCCAAAATAATAATAATCTTTTAATCCCCTAATAATTTTTTTTCAAGATGAACAGCTTCACAACATCAACATGTGATACATAACAATAGATGTTTTCCTTAATGATATAAAACTATCGTAGGTAGTGACTCTATGTTCTTAAAAAACATTAAAGATATGCTCATAGGGCACAAACTAGAATACAACATGACATAGACAATTGTTACGAAGAAGTTACATGTACTTTAGTCATCATGATCCATCTCAACGTAGGACTTGCATTGTTCCCTTATCCTTGAAGATTGTTGATGCTCAATATTCTTCTCATCCCTTCCAAGAGAGAATTGCCTTGAATAATTTCCAACTTCTCCACATTTACGACATGGAAAAGTATAAGGTACATTAGATCGAACCTTATCTTTATTCATCACATTATCCATTTTTTAAAGCAATTGGCTACTTTATGCCCTATCACCCCACACTAAAAACATCTCATGGTTCCTTTGTGACATTCTCCTTGGTTCCCCTTTCCATAATTTTTGCAAAATGGAAATTGGGTCTTCTTTCTATTATCAACTTTATCATATGAACATCCTTGAGACTTCGTCTTATTCTTCCTTGATGAATATGGGAATTTAACTAGGTGCCAATTAAAAATTGTGATTTTTGATAGCTGGTTTGGCATAATCACAACTTGTTCAACTTGATCTCTCGTCATCTCTATTACATTAATAGAGCAATCGTCACATTTCCTATCACATTTGTTGTTAGGACTTGTTCTTCTATTTCCTTCCATTAACTAAGAAATGAAAGTATAATTTGGGGCTTAAATATATATCCAATAATCATGAAAAGGAAACTTAAAGCATAGAAGGATAAACTTGTAGAAGAAAATTATATCCTATCTTGTGATCCCATAGGTTCCAATCTCAGTTATCCATGATCATATATTATTATGTAAATAATTATTTTATTTTATCTTTGTTCCTTTAATAATGGTTCATACCAAGCTTATGAATTTACCAAAGCATATCCCCCGGGAGTTTCGTAACCAAGAGTGCAGCAAGGACCATTGTTGTGTACCATTTCCCATTCGAGTCTACCTCAAGCAGTGTTTTTGGGTTTTACCCCCATGTACATCTGTTCCAGATCCACCTCTACCTGCTCATATCCAGACAGGGATGTATTTTCTTGATAAACCACTTACTCAGTACTCACCAAAATACCAGGAATATTTCCTATATTTAAACTTTTCTATAGAGTTCTTCCTAAAGTTTTCATATCCTAATTTACAAAAATAACTAAACCATCCTTTGATACCAACTATAGCATCCTGCCTTTTTATCACATAAACTTTCATTACATTATACAAAACCGAGGATCATTAAGGTTTAGTGTCTTCGAAACCAGGAACTTAATACATGACAACATAAAACATTATTATTCAACACTTGAAAGGATTATTCATTTTTCATCCTAAGTTCATTAAAACATCTCATAACCTGGGAGCACACATAAAAGGAAAGGGTGAGCAGAAGTCCAAGTAAGGGAAACATGGGAAGCATTTTACATGTGAACTTGAGATACATCATAAAGTCATGAAAAATAACTTTAAGGCATGAGAAAGAGATAATGAGGCATATCATAATGGGAAGAACGTGATTCATAACATTAAGACGTGTCTACAAAATATAACTTAGTCAATCATGAACATATCACCAAGGTCCATCCCCAAGGTGTCATTTGAAATTAACAAGGTTATTCACCAAGGTATCGTTAAAATTGTAATCTCTAGTGGTTACATCATTACCCAATGCATTGGAGTGCTATAAGGGCGCACCCTTAAATTTTTATTTATCATCATGTGATCCACATATATCTTCATCAAAAATTTCATAAATAAACCATATAGAAAAAATTAAATGGGATTCATTTCATAATCATAACGTTTTAAAAACTGCTTTTAAGACATGATCTTTATAACATTTTAAACCAACGGAAAAGGAAATCGGGTTTCATGTATGTAAATCCCAGAATTAAAATAGAAAATTTTAATATAAATGTGAATACCCATGTATAATAATGAGCTTTGAGTATTCACTTAATAAAAAAAATTGATAAAAAGAGAGAGACATTTTGAGATGAAAATTCTGCATCATAACGGCAATGTTACAGGGTTTTAGAAAACATTGAAAAGGGAGGGGACATGGGTTAACCACTCATAAATGATCCATAAAATAGTACAAGGACAGAATATAAAGGATATAAGAAAATGGTAATTAAATTTAAAGGACATACCATATGAAATGGAAAACTTGAAAGGAAGACAAAAATAAGATTTCTCTTATGAAAATTCTGCAGCCTAACAGCGTCACTTAAAACTTCAAAAAATGAATTGATGAGATAAAATAGGGTATCTTATAATATGAAAATAAAATAATAGTATTATGGATATCAATATCATAACCCAACATAATAAAAAGGAACATGAATGACTTGACCTGAAAATAGATCTTGAAAACGAGAAGGGTGAAAGAATCCCTTAAAAATTCGGCAGCCTAACGGTGCCACTTAAACATTCTTAAAATGTATTGATGAGAGAAAGAGGGGGTATCTCATCATATGAACATGAAAAGGAAATTAGTATGAATATAAAATAACATCCTCCAACATAAGAAAATGGAGCATAAAAGAAATGACATAAAAGAGAGTACTTAGAAAGAAAGAGAGTGGTAGGATCCCTTACTTGAAGAGTAACTTCAAAATCATGATGTTTGGGACCTTGGGAGGCTTGAGGGAACCTTGGGGGACTCTTTGGGAGTTAAGGAGGCCAGAACTTCGTTTAGGAGTATTTTGGAATCGAAAGGATGAGATAATAGCTTGGTATTTATAGGGGAAGTGAGGGGATAAGGCATTAATGGCCAAGGGACACCTCATTGGTGGTATTGGCAAAACAATGGGCTTGACCATGGTATTTGACCATGGTATTGGCCACATGGGACACATAATACCTTATATTACTATTAATAAGTCGACCATATTGATTACATACTTAATACATCATTTAATGATGTCATTAAACACCTGTAACTTAAAAACTGTATTTTCAATATTCACCGAAAATTCAACTTTCTCAGAAAAATCCCAAAATTTCACCTTAACCAAATATCGATGATATGATTTCAGAAAATGAAATCCATTTTATAGAAATATTTTTCTAAATATTTTTAATTTAATTTTTAATTAAAAAAACTATTCACATGAAAAAACAGATACTTGACTAATAATTTCTGAAACAGTTATTTACCTATTTAATTGAATAAAATTACTTAATCAAGGTGCCTAAATTATATTAATACTTTATTTTAGTGATATTACTAATAAATTTGGTCACATTAAAAATCCTAAGAGTAAAATCACTATTCATAATTTACTATTCATCAAAAATCAAGTTGATCTTATTAGACTCTAAATTTCTTACTAAACATTATTGTAGAAGACCATTTTTTGGAAATAATTACACATAATTAATTATTTAAGGTTTTCATAAATATTTTTAAATATATTTTTTCTAGAATTCATCAAAAACATTCATACTATATTTATCCGGACATTTGAAAATCCACAAACTTCATCATAAGAAGATATCACAATTTTTATTTAAATCAAAGGATTACACAAGGAAGTTACGGTCTCCTTACATAGCCCCTTATAAACCCAGCATAGGACCTAAGTGTAAGGTGTGATAAGGTGAGAGAATATAAGGGTGGCTCGGCCAACATCGCACAAGTAGTAATTTCTATCAGTTTTAACTTATCGCGAAGGCAATTCCGTTCAAGCATCACACGATGAAGTTCGGCTTGGGTTTAGTCCAGAGAAAATCCCAGTGGTGCTACCTCCTTCCCAAGTTCTGTTCGATGGGCTTCGATTGGCCCGAGACTATTGGATGAGGCCATCGAATCTTCTTTCTATATTAATTAACCAAGATCATTTGTATTTAGAGACAAAAAATCACAACATTTAGTTTCCAAAGGTTATACTGACTAATGGTCATATAATAATCAAAACCCAACAGTCTCATTTAAATTAAACTCATTTTATTAAATGAAAATGTTTTGTTGAGTATGAAATAAAATAACACACCAAATTAGGAAACAAGTTTAATTCAAAATTTTGGGTCGTTACAATCTCCCCCCCTTAAGAAATTGCATCCTCGCAATTTTTAAAATTGGGCGTGGAAATTTCATTGAAAGACCCACATTGGAAAAAGAGTCAGTAACACTATTACTTTAAAAGAAAGAAAAGGAAGTACAAAGGTCACCCGAGTTAACCCATACTAGGATTCCATGTAGGAAAACATGGATATGGAGGAGAAAACAAAGGGTCATGTTCTGAGGGAGAGTGATAGAAAACATGTCTAAGAGCAAGTTAACCACCAGAAAATCACAAACTTGTGATGGGTTAAACAGTCTTTGATTACCCAGTAGGAAACATAAACCAACAACATTTTTGTTTTATATTCCTTTTAATAATTTTGAGGAATTAATTTACTACGTGGAATAAGAACACAAAGAAATATATTTACCTTCAAGTAGAGTTTCATCCCTTAATAAGTTTCACCAAGACTAATCTTTTCTTCAAACAATGAGCAATCAAAACTACTTTGTCTCATCAAAGCACAAGAATCATCTTCTAGAGAATCACGTTATCCACAAAATAATAACTATCTATCTTTAAACATTTATCCCCAAAACAGAAAGGGTAAGATAAAATAACTCTTCAAAAAGAAAGAACACAATAGGAAGGGAAACTACTTTAAATCTTCAGAGTTCCATGGTACTACCCAAATTTCATCATAAACCATTCCATAAATAATTGTCCTTAAAATTCCTCAAAATAAACCAAACTATGATTGAAACCAAAATATAAGGAAGATTTTATAACATTGTCTTCCATGATAAACTTTATCGTTCATATCCAAACAACATCGACCACTCCTAACATCTTATAACAAAAGTAACTAACCTAAACACATTTTCCCCAAGATAGGTTAATCATTTCCATAAGTAACCTAAATTACTATAATTTCACCTTAAATTCGTCGATTCTTCAAAATATAAGTCACCCTTTACTCCTCAAGGAAAATACCATAGTAATCTATTTACCTTGATCATATAGGGTTCCCAAAATAGTTAACGTCTTCCAAAATAATAATCATCTTTTAATCCCCTAATAATTTTTTTTCAAGAAGAACAGATTCACAACATCAACATGTGATACATAACAATATATTTTTTCCTTAATGATATAAAACCATCTTAGGTAGTGACTCGATGTTCTTAGAAAACATTAAAGATATGCTCATAGGGCACAAACTATAATACAACATGACATAGACAATTATTTCCAAGAAGTTACATGTACTTTAGTCATCATGATCCATCTCAGTATAGGACTTGCATTTGTTCCCTTGTCCTTGAAGATTGTTGATGCTCATAATTCTTCTCATCCCTTCTAAGAGAGAATTGCCTTGGATAATTTCCAACTTCTCCACATTTACGACATTAGAAAGTATAAGGTACATTAGATCGAACCTTATCTCTATTCATCACATTATACATTTTTTTTAAAGAAATTGGATAATTTATGCCCTATCACACCACACATAAAACAACTCCTTGTTCCTTTGTGACATTCTTTATTATGCCCCTTTCCATACTTTTTGCATAAAGGAAATTGGGTCTTCCTTCCCTTATCAACTTTATCAGATAAACATCCTTGAGACTTCGTCTTATTTTTCCTTGATGAATATGGGCATTTAACTAGGTACCAATTATAAATTGTGATTTTTGATAGCTGGTTTGGCATAATCACAACATGTTCAACTTGATCTCTCATCATCTCTATCACATTAATAGATAAATCGTCACATTTCCTATCACATTGGTTGTTGGGACATGTTCTTCTATTTCCTTCCATTAACTAAGAAAAGAATGTATAATTTTGGGCTTAAATACTTAGTCAATAATCATGAAAAGGAAACTTTAAGCATAGAAGGATAAACTTGTAGAAGAAAAGTATATCCTAACTTGGATCCCCTAGGTTCCAATCTAGGTTATCCATGATCATATATTCTTATATAAATCTTTATTTTATTTTATCTTTGTTCCTTTAATAATGGTTCATACTAAGCTTATGAATTTACTAAAGTATATCCCCAGGGAGTGTCGTAACCAAGAGTGTATGAGGGCCCATTGTCGTGCACCAGTTCCTGTTCGAGTCTAGCTCAAGCCGTGTTTTCGGGTTTTACCCCTATGTACATCTGTGCCAGAGCCACCTCTACCTGCTCGTATCCAGACAGGGATGTATTTGATTGATAAACCACTTACTCAGTACTCACAAAAATACCAGGAAGATTTACTATATTTAAGCTTTTATATAGGGTTTTTCCTAAAGTTTTCATATCCTAATTTCCAAAAATAACTAAACCATCATTTAATACCAACTATATCATCCTGCCTTTTTATCACATAAACTTTCATTACATTATACAAAACCAAGGATCTTTAAGGTTTAGTGTCTTGGAAACTAAGAACATAATACATGACAATATAAAACATTCTTACTCAACACTTGAAAGGCTTATTAATTGTTCATACTAATTTCATTACAACATCTCATAACCTGGGAGCAAACATAAAAGGAAAGGGTGAGAAAAATTCCCAGTAAGGGAAACATGGGAAACATTTTACTTGTGAACTTGAGATACATCAAAAAGTCATGAAAAATAACTTTAAGGCATGATAAAGAGATAGTGAGGCATATCATAATGGAAGGAACATGATTCATAACTTGAAAATGTGGCTACAACATTTAACTTAGACAATCATGAACATATCACCAAGGTACATCCCCAAGGTGTCATTTAAAATTACCATGGTTATTCACCAAGGTATCATTAAAATTATAATCTGTAGTGGTTACATCATTACCCAATGCATTGGAGCGCTATCAGGGTGCACCCTTAAATTTTGATTTATCATCATGTGAGCCACATATATCATCATCAAAAATTTCATAAATAACCAATATATCATAATAGAAATGGGTTTCATTTCATAATCATAACGTTTTAAAAAATGATTTTAAGACTTGATCTTTATAACATTTTAAACCCACAGAAAAGGAAAGCGGGTTTCATGTATGTAAATCCCAAAATTAAAATAAAACATTTTCATATAAATGTGAATACCCATGTAAAATAAAGATCTTTGAGTATTCACTTAATAAAAAAATTGAGAAAAAGAGAGAGACATTTTGAGATGAAAATTATGCAGTATAATGGCTATGTTACAGGGTTTTAAAAAACATTGAAAAAAGAGGGGACATGGGTTAACCACTCATAAATGATCCATAAAATAGTATATGGACAGAATATAAAGGATATGAGAACATGGTAATGAAATTTGAAGGACATACCATATGAAATAGAAAACTTGAAAGGAAGACAAAAATAAGATTTCTCTTATGAAAATTCGCCAGCCTAACGTCGTCACTTAAAACATAAAAAAATGAATTGATGATATAAAATAGGGTCTCTTATAATATTAAAAAAGAATAACAGTATTATGGATATAGAGATCATACCCCAACATAATAAAAAGGAACATGAATGACTTGACCTGAAAATAGATCTTGAAAACGAGAAGGGTGAAAGAATCCCTTAAAAATTCGGCAGCCTAACGACGCCACTTAAACATTACTAAAATGAATTGATGAGAGAAATAAGGGGTCTCTCATCATATTAACATGAAAATGACACTAGTATGAATATAAAAGAACATCCTGCAACATAAGAACATGGATCATAAAATAAATGGCATAAAAGAGAGTACTTGGAACGAAAGAGAGAGGTAGGATCCCTTACTTGAAGTGTAATTTCAAAATATTGATGTTTGGGACCTTGGGAGGCTTGAGGGAACCTTGGGAGGACACCTTGGGAAGTAAGGAGACCAGAAATTAGTTTAAGATGATTTTGGAATCGAAAGTATGAGAGAATTTCTAGGTATTAATAGGGGAAGTGAGGGGACAAGACATTAATGGCCAAGAGACACCTCATTGGTGGTATTGGCATAACCATGGGCATGCCCATGTTATTTTCCCATGGTATTGACCAATTGGTACACCTCATTCCTTATATTACTATTCATAAGTCAACAATATTGATTACAAACTTAATACATCATTTAATGATGTCATTAAACATCCGTAACTTAAAAACTGTATTTTCACTATTCACCGAAAATTCAACTTTCTCAGAAAAATTTGAAAATTTCACCTTAACCAAATATCGATGCTCTGATTTCAAAAAATGAACTCCAGTTTATAAAAATAATTTTCTGAATATTTTTAATTTAATTTTTAATTAAAAAAACTATTCACCCGAAAAAGCTGATACATGACTAATAATTTCTGAAACAGTTATTTACCTATTTTATTGAATTGCATTACTTAATCAAGGTGCATAGATTATATTAATACTTTCTTTAAGTGAGGTTACTAATCCATTTGGTCACATTATTAATCCTAAGCGTAAAATCACTATTCATAATTTACTATTCATCAAAAATCAAGTTGATCTTATTAGACTCTAAATTTCTTACTGAACATAATTGTAGAAGACAATTTTTTGAAAATCATTACACATAATTAATTATTTAAGGTTTACATAAATATTTTCAAATATAATTTTTCTAGAATTCATCAAAAATATGCATACTATATTTATCCGAACATTTGAAAATTCACAAACTTCATCATAAGAAGAAATCACAATTTTTATTTAAATAAAAGGATTACACAAGGAAGTTACGGTCTCCTTACATAGCCCCTTATAACCCCAACATAGGACCTAAGTGTAAGGTGTGATAAGGTGAGAGAATCAGAGGGCGGCTCGGCCAACATCATACGAGTAGTAATTTCTATCAGTTTGAACTTCTCACGAAGGTGATTCTATTCAATCTTGACACGATGAAGTTCAGCTTGGGTTTGGTGAAGAGCAAAGCCTAGTGGTGCTACCTCCTTAATACGTTCTGTTAGATGGGCTTTGATTGGCCCGAGACTACTATATGAGGCTATCAAATCTTCTTTCTATATTAATTAACCAAGATCACATGTATTTAGTGACAAAAAATCACAAAATTTAGTTTCCTATGGTCATACTGACTAATGGTCATATAATAGTGAAAACCCAACAGTCTCATTTAAATTATACTCATTTTATTAAATGAAAAAGTTTTGTTGAGTATGAAATAAAATAACACACCAAATTAGGAAACAAGATTTATTCAAAATTTTGGGTCGTTACAAAGTATCATGTGTCTGCCTGGTCAAATAGAGCCGCTCCCCACCATGGGCATGTCGGGTCACACAAAGTTGCTTCCTAGTGGGCCTTCATTGAGTAGTCATCAAGGCTCAGCTGACCTTAGGGTTCCGTATGTAGCACGCTTGGGAGAACTGCTCCTCAATACATTCATCGCATATCAAATTACATTAATTTTTTCACACAACATTCCAAAAGTTTGAACTCATCAAGAGGGTCCCAACTTCGTAAACGGGTCGTCAATTGGACGTGTAGTTTGCAACATACAGGTGTTTTAGTAACCAGGGGGTGGTTGCGATGGGGCCTAGTGTGACCTGGTCAGACCAACCCAACCAACCAGTCCCATGTGTCCCACATACCACATTTTAAATAGACGAACTCAACCTGAACTAGTTCGGGTTGGGGTTTCTCTGGTCCGGCTTGGCTAGTGTGCCAAAACAAATAGGCCTCACTAGACCAGGCCCGATTTGGCCAATAGTTTAGCCAGTCGGGTCTGCCGGCGACCCGGTCTAGTCCAACCCGACTTGAAGGGTGTGGGTCTGGCCTGCCAACGTGGGTCTGGAATGCTTGGTGTGGGTCTGGCCTACCACCACGGATCTGGTCCGCTAGGCATGGAACATGGCCGACCTATTGGGGGTTCGGTCCGCTAGCTAAGGACCTGCTACTAGAGCAGCCGGTGGTTCGCCGCCTGGCCGAGACGCAGAAACCGGCCGCGTCTGGCCCCCTCTACCCCACGGTACGCTGTAGAGACTCCACCTCCATCCACGGATGATGGACCGTGGCTCATCCAACCAGCATGGTGTCTTGGACGTGGCCCACCTCTCCCCATGCGGTGCCCCACCTGGCGATGTGTCCTTCACTTCCGCAGACTGATGGCCTTGGTCTCAAGTTGCCGCCGCGCGCCAACAGGCGTGCTGCTCAACTTGGTTGGCATCCCTCTGTCCTACTAACTATCACGTAGCTGGTGCGTGCCACCTCTACCATCGCGTGCATCCACCGCCAATTCCATTGGTGCTAGCATGATGACAGATCTTTCGGTGGACCACCAGACGTGCACAGGTGGTCCGTTCATCATGTTTTCTGCTTCTATGGCCTCTAAAGTTCACCTTCTTCTCTATGAAGGCCATAAACCACCCTTTTTGTCATTTTGAGAATGCTGCCACCAAGAATGCATGAGCAGAGGCACTCAAGCCTTGTTTTTGACAGCCCAGGTCCTCCGCGTTAGAGGTTTAAACAAGGGGATGATCTGTGTATTTGAAGTTCGATGATTTGTGCCAAGTTTGAATCCCAAATAACAAAAACCCTAAATAAGTAACACTCATATGTAAATTTATGAATCACGAATCAACATGTTCATTGGTTGATTTGTGTTCATCGTTTCTTAAAAAAGAAGAATGGGGAAGAACTTTTAAATAAAACTCAAACCCCTACCACGTTGTCGGTCGCTACCAAATCCTTCATCCTTGAGGTTTTCATGATGGTCGACATCGTCACTTCCAACTTTATTCTTCATGTGTGTGTGGAATATGATGAAGTCTCACCAATATTCTTCATCGGGGAGGAAATTCGTAGTAGTTTCATCAGAGAATCCCCCATGTTTAATTCCAAAACTCCATGCATTGGATTATTTAAAGAAAAAAAGGACATTGACGTTTCCCCCATTAATGATGTTCATTAAATTATCCTAATTTAACAAGTCATTAATATAACAACCTCACGGTTTCAAACGATCCATTATTGACCCTCCACTAATGTGCCTCGTCGTCGCCTCGTCGGTGCACCGTAGCATCGTCGTTCGCCACTCAACAGTGAGGAAAGAACTAAAATAATTCTTTTAAATTATTTTATTATTTTTCTTGAAAATTTTGAAAAATAAATTTACCACATGACCCTTACCTTCCAATCTTATTCCATTTCTATGAAAATCTTAGCATTCTAAGTTCAATGATGTCATCATATTTTTGATCCAAGAACCAGCTCAAATGTTAGAAAAACCCACTTGTATGATTAATAAATGTACCTTAAAAAAAGCTTTAGAAATTCGTTTTAGGCTCTCTGGGCCTCAGAATCACGTCCCATCGAATTTCACAGTCTGAAAATTATTCCATATAATTAAAAAATGAAAAGGGATTTTCGAGACAATACAATGGTACTTTGTAAACCATGTTATGATGTCTTGGTGTTTATCTTTGACCAGTGTTTCTGAGGTCAAATTTAAAGTCATTGCCTCATTTCCCATGTTTCCTTTATATTACCTTGATAAATTATGACATTTTTTTCAGGTTTTTGATTCTCATACATTTTATATTCAATTAAAATTATTTTTTTATAACATGTAATAATTTCATAATGTTATGAATTTTTTATTTCCTTAATGGTCATTATACCCCACCCATTTCTTATATATGTCCCCAAGTTATCCCATACTGTTTTAAGATGGATTGATAAATATGAGAATTTTAGGGATGTTTTCAATAATGCATATGTACATTCTATTTTATGTTGTCTGGAAATGTACCTAATTTCCAAAATAAAGTACACTTATCGATCTTCTTGGTTTTATTTTGTGTATTCATATATAATAAATCATGAATTAATGTGTAAAAATACTGGGGTTTTCAATGTTGGTATCAAAGGAATGTCTGGTTGTTTTTGGTATAAGGATTATAATGCTCTTGTAAAACCATTGTGGATAATGACGAAAATTATAAGATTACATAGAATTCTGGTAAAATATAGAGTATGTGTCTTCAATGAAAATACGTCCCCGCATAGATACTACAAGTGGATGTAAATCTGGTACATATGTTCATAGGGGTAACAGCCCTAAAAACAGTGTATTGAGTTAGACATGACTAGAAACTTCTGAATGATAATGGGTCTTGCTACACACCTGGTTTGACACTCCTAAGGGATATTCTTTGGTAAATTCACCACCTCATTGTGAATCATTATTAAGTGAACAACAATGACCATAAAAGTAAATAATAGGAAATTATTCATGGAAAATATAGATTAAGTCCTCGAAAATCATAATTTAATGAAATACATGTCATTTATATGTTATCCCTTTAATGTTGTTGAATTATCATTTGTGTGTTTAATAGTTTGATATTAATCATCCCTAATTTTCCCCTTTACTTTATTAAATGTCTAGAAATAGGAATAAATCATTAAATAACTAATGTGAGGTGAAATGTGATGATTTCCCAAATGAGATACCTAACATGATGGGAGCTCAAGTAAGACATTTTGTGATTATTCCAAACAATCAATCAAAAATCAAAATTAACAACTAGAACATAGTCGAATGTCCAAATACAACAAATAAGAAGAGGAAAATGTCTTATGTAAGTTTATCATAAAAAGGTGATAATGGAAGGAAGATTTAATTTTCTACATATAAAAAATGTGGAAAGAGGCACAATGGGAAATTCCACAAAGGGAATCTAAGAATTTTAATGTATGAAAAAATATAGAATAAAGATGATAATTTAACCCCTATGAAACCCCTTTTTTCAATGTCTTATGTCTGGAGAATATGTAAATCATATAAGTCATTTCCCTAATCGAAGGGTTAAATCCTAGAGTAAGGAACTATATTAGGGAAATCATTAAAATGTAATGATTAAATTTATTATGTGTTAGTATTTGAGAATTATGTTATATAATTATTATATTAATGAAATTAAAGATATAAGAATCATGAAAAATCTAAGAATTTTTTAAAAATAATTTTTTGTTTAAGTATTTGAAACATATATTCAATGGTATCTATAACCTATAAATGTGATTTAGTGACAAGGTGATATATTGGAAAACACATGACTGTTGGATTGAAAACCATTAATATGTGTTTCATGTTGGGATAAAAATAAAGTGTCTTGATGTGATATATCAATGTCTAATAATTTTTTTAAAAACATTAATACCAATTTTAGTGATTTATGTGATGGAAGCTAAACACGATTAAGGATATTTTGGGAATAATATTACAAGATCAAACTTTTTTTTATTTTGAGGTAATTAATGATATTTAGGTAAATTTTTTATTTAGTAGTGGTACATATACCCATTAGGATTAATATAAATAAATATTTGTGAAGAATTATATTTTAATTTCGGATGTGTAAGATTAATGGTATAAGAAAACCTTTATGGTTAAAACATTATTTAATATTGAGGTAATTTGTGCTATTTGGGATAAATGGGTATTTATTTAGGGAATGATCATTATTAAACCATTGGTATTTTTTTGTTTAATTTTTGAGATTATTGTATTATGGTTTATTCATTTTATGTTTTATATTACTTTATTCTATTTTTTTGATTTAGTAAGGATATAAAGAGTATATTTTTATTATTTTGTGTATTATGTGATCTGTAGGAATCTTATTCTACTACTTAAAACATAAAAAAATTCATCTTGAGTAGTCATAATTTTTAGAAAATATGATATTGTAGTAGAAATTGAATAATGGATCGAATTATACTTTTCATGAAATTTTACTTTCTTATGAACCTATTAAAGTTAGTAAATTAGTTCTTTAACTATAGGAATGGAATAATTAAACAAAAATGTTGTCATATTATTAATTTATGGTATTTTCACCCATCACAGATTTATGGTTTTGTGGTCATTGAATTTTTTCTATCCATGTTATCCATAAATCTCTATTAATTAATTTTAATTCTTGGGTTTTTTAATGTATATATTTTCACTTCCCACTAATTTTATCCTGCCTATAAACATACTATTGTGATGACCTACATACATCCATTTTTGTTTTTTCAAGTGGATGTTCTATGGTCCCTTTTTACGATGTGGTTTTAGAAGAAATATATTTCTAAGTTTCAAAAAATTGATTACTAATATCGTATTCAAATAGTGAGGACTCAATTTATTAAAGGGGGGAAATATTTAATACCTAGTGTTTTCAAATGTAATTTTCTTTGTTTTGATAGTGTATGCAGCATGCAACACCGAACCCAAACAAACCATGATTATTTAAATATGAATGTTATAATACTGAAATTAAACTATCAAAAATTAATTGGATTATATAATTTATGAATTTTTTTTTTAAATTCAATATTTATTTTATCTGTTGATGAAACCTTACTAAGAAATCCCTCAATCTCTTGTAATGTCAATATATTCTTCAAAAATGTGTTTTCTTCAAAAATGATTTTTCTTGATTTTTGTGAGAAAATATTATAACTAATTTGTAGTAAATTATGAAAATTTATTTGATAAAATGAACTACATTTTTTCAGATAATAATATCAAAAGTAACATAGGGTGAAATTTTTGGGGTTTTTTGAAAATATGGATTTTTCAGTGAATAGTAAAAATATTGTTTTACGTTAAAATTAAATTAATTTTAATAAAATAATTAAACTAAAAGTATAATTAATATTTTAATTTTATTTAAATTTATCTTATGAATTATTATTTAGTATTCAATTAAATTAATTAAATTTATATCATCCTTATACTAGATATTAGTATAAGTTTATTTGTAGGCTTAATAAAGCATTTTTATGAAAACTGGTTTTAACATGTATAATGTTTCTCTATTATAATTCATTAAAATGAAACCTAATGATGAATTATTTAAATAATTTTATTTTATATAATATATCTATATTTATGAAATTAAATAGTGAATATTGCAAGTTATAGAGTCATATTAAAATCATCTTTTCCTTGAAGAAATAATTTTTCTGAAAAACAGATTTCCATCCTGCTATCGGGTTTTATTTTATATTCTCCCACATCAGTGAATTTATTTTCGTAAAAATAATTAAATAATTGGAATAATAGTTATTAATATTTTTTAATATGGTTAACATAATTTTTGATTGTTTTAATAGTAACTGTAGTAAATATTTATTACCATGAAAAAAAGAAAATATGTTTATTATATGTAAAAATAGTATATCAAGGATAAAAAAGGTTACCCTAAATATATTAATATATATTTAATTTTCAATAAAACAATTATTATAATTATTCCTTATTTTATTTCTTTATAAATGATTATTTAATGAAATTTTTAAAAAATAGTTTTTAATAGGACAAAACACAAATTTTATTTTTTTGTACTATGAAACTTCTATAAAGACATTCATTTTGAAATAATAATATATTTTTAAATAAATGATATTTTTAAAAAAATTAATTTTTTTTATGAAATATAAATTATAATATAATTTCTATGAAGTCATATTTAATCTTTACAAATGTTTGAACATAGTTATTTTCCAAAAATATAGTATTTCTCAATAAATGTAAATTATTGAATTAAAAGTGAAAATTCACATTTTTATAAAATTATTTTGACGAAATAAATATTATTTTGGGAATTATCTTGATGAAATTATCCAACATTGAATTTTTCAAAATTTACTAACATAGTTGAATTTTTGGTTAAAAATTAAATACGTTACAAATATATGGTTTGTATTATAATATCATAATGACCAAATATTTATTTAGTAAATTATATATAGGGTATAAAAGAACAAATATCTATTTAACCTTTAATATAATGTTATATTTAGGTTATTTTATTAATTTTATTAATCCTTTACAAATTCTCCAAAACATATATTATATTTTAAGGTTTTCAAATAATTTCATTAATAACATGAGTCTCTTCCACATCGCCAAGGGTACTATTTTAATTATTTCGGTCCCTGGAATTAAAAAATATTGAAAACCATTCTTTGTTTTTATATAAAATGTGAAAATATCTTGTTATAGTTTGTGAATTTGAATATTTTTTTATATATAGTCCAAAACCTTTGTTTTGGGAAATAATAAAGAACTCCCCTCTATTTTCCTATATAAAACCACCCAAGATCCAATTCCTTTAAAAAAACATTAATCACATAATTACTCTTACTTACCCTCTCTATATACTACCCAATGTCCCATAAGCTCTAAAAAATCTCCTACCAAGTCTTTGGAGTCACCCTCTCCAGTTAAGGGACCTTTCTCTCATTGTTTCATTTAATGCACCTTCTTTGTAATAAGAAATTTTAATTACAATTGTTTATATTTTCATATATTTATAAAAACCATGTAATTTAAAATTATTTCCTTTTAATGATAGATAATTTAACCCTTCTCATTTTGAACTTAATCTAAGTTGTTACCATGCTGAAATTTAGTAAGACATTTATCTATCTTCTATTCCATTCAAGAAACTTCTTTGAAATTAACTTTTTTAATATAAATTGGTTTTATTTTAATATATTTATAATCATAAATTTACGAGAAAATGTATTTTGGAATGATATATCATTTATCCCCCCTCATTTTTACATTTACCTAATCTGTTGTCGTGCTGAAATTTAGTAAGAAAATTATTTATCTTTTTTTCCATTTAGGCACCTTCTTTATAATTAACCTTTTGAATCTATGTTGGTAATGTTGTAATAAAATTATAAATATCCATATATAATCCAATTTATATCCTAATAATTAATTATATGTTTCCCCTCTCATTATAGAATTTACCTAATTCTTTACTACACTGAAAATTAGTATGGAATCCTTTCCTTAACAACTTTATTCAGGCATCTTTATTATTTTCTTCTTTTATTTATAATTTAAAATATTGGGATATGTTTTTTCATGTCCATAACAATATCCATTTTATGTCCAAATTATGAAAGACCCCATTTTATCTAATTAAATAATTTTATGAATAATTAGGAACAATATTTGTACATCCAAAATTTTACTAAGAATTTTCGATGAAAAATGTTGTATTCTTAATACCATTGAAATCTCCACTAAATGGTATTCATATATAAAAACCCATACTTATTCAATTGAGTAATTATATTTATATAATCCATATTCTATAATCATGTAATTAAATGTTATAAAATATTACCATATATTGAATGATCTATGTGGCCCACTTATGCATGAAAATGATATGAAAGTGATGGGTAGTTTTGGAATTATTTAGAGCTCTAAAACAATGTGTAATGTTTTGGTCTCATTAGATGCCATTAAAAGAATTAGGTAGGGAACCTAATACATCACATGACATTTTCTTCCATGTTATGTTATCCTGTAGGTTATCCTTGACTTATTATTATGATGCCATGCTTATAGTTGTTTCCACATTTCACATGTTGATTTTTTTGTTACTAAGATAAATCCTGACGTATTGTTCATGTTTATTATTCTCACCAATTTTTTGCTCCATTCAAATTACTGTTGTCAAACATGTAATAATTTCATATTGTTTTAATTTTTTTCTCTAACAAGGATTTCTAGACCACCACTTTATTATGTGTTTCCCCATGATATCCCATACAGTTTTAAGAATTATTGAAAATTATGGGTTTTTATGTAACTTTTCAAAAATGATGATGTAAACCCTGTTTTATGTAGGCATGTAACACACCTAATTAACCAAATAAACTATAATTATAAATCTCATATGTTATATTATACGCATTATTATGTCATAAATCAATAATTAATGTTTATCATTTACTAGGGTTTCTATATTGTATATTTCATCCAACTTATATGAATAAATTCCAATAAGAACAATCGTAACTTAATGAATGGAAATTATGTTAAAACCCCTTATTAATTTGATAACATTTTGATAAAAGTAATTTGAATATTAAAAATTATATGGATCTTAAAATTCCTTTAATTTCATGAGAATTATGATATAAATAAATACATGGGTATTATAAACAACAAAAATAATAATTGGTGTATATGGTGTATGTCTAAAAGAAGGAAAATTAATTTGAGAAAACAGTCACGACTTTTATAACCTTTGAATCATAAATTTTTAACAAAAAAATATAGAAATATACCTATAATTAACATTTATAAAATTTAATTATGATAAAATATTTTAAATATGTTATAAATACACTATAAAAAAAAATATGTGCATAATATGAAACATCTCTCAAAGAAGGTTGCTTGACAAAAAACCCTTATGAATTTTATAAAATTTGAATCAAAACCACTTGAAGGATAGAAATTTAAATGGAATAATAAATAAAATTAATTAAAGACTAAATAAATTTATAATTTTTCAAATAATAAGTATTCACTGAACATAAAGTAAAATGGGTGGATATTTCAAAAAATGTATCAATAATGGAATTTGAGACAAGAAACCCTTACAATTTTTCACTTTTTTCTTCCATGAAAACTCATTATCCTTTTATATAAAAAAATAAATAATATTAATAACTTACATAAAAAACGTATTCACACACATATATATATTAATAAACTATAATTATTCATGAATTATTTATTCATTAGTTAATTTTTATTTTAATCACCATCATTTTGTAATTATGATTGTTTCATCCAGGGTTCATTATAGCGACATAAAAAACAATATATGATACTAGGTTCTTAATTACTAGATAAGAAAATTTATTGAAATCATTTTTAAAAATATTTAAGAATCGTCATTTTCATTTTATGGAATCTATTGGCTTGATTTTCATGAACAGAATCTATGATGAGCTTGTTTTAGGTATTTTACCAATAATAATGAATTAAATAATAATGGTTGTTATTAAATTGTTTCATACTTTGAGAATCTTATTCTTGAAATAAATTACTACATAATATGACATATATTTACCAAATAAATTTTATATTCATCCTTAAAAGTTGATCTTGAATAGTTGAATATGTTATTTGTGGAGGTGGTACTCCGTACATATGCACCTATGATGAATTCAATAATTTTGAACAAAAAGAATGAAAGTTAAACAAAAATTTATATTTAAAAAATAATAACTATTTTATAAATATTTTATATATTCATTAAATAAATTATTATTACTATTCATGTGATGTGGTGATGAAAAGGGGAATACGTCATTCACGGAGGCACTAGTCTTCACATATGCACTTGCAACATTTTCATTTTTCAAATTGTTGTGAGTAAGGTAAAAAATTATAATTAAATTAAAATAATAAAATTTAATTATACTTATGATACTGATGAAATTATGTTTGTCTTTGATAAAATATATTTGGTTGAATTAAAATTAGAAGAAATGGAATAGAAATGAAGAAGGGGTGATTAAATGATTTTACCTTAATACTAAGTAAATTTTTTTTGGCCTTTATAAAATGGTATTTTGGAAATATACGAACCTATAAGACCATATAAATAGTGTTTTAAATTTCATTTGTCACAATTTGGTTGAATAACAAGGCCTATGGTGTGAGGATAAATCGGGTAGTGAAGGGATCATTTTATAATAGATATGGGGTGGAACTTTTGTAAATGCCCATAAGATTATATTAATTCCACATAAAATTCTTCGAAATGTGGTTAAAATATTATAAATTAATTGTTAATGGAGTAGTATTGGTTGATACACCTCTCATAAATACAAATAATGGATATGTTTTTAGATAATTTATTCCATTTCCACTTTATTTTTTTAAACTAGTTTACTTTTACCATGACAACTCTTTTTTTAAACTCAGTAACATAATTTTTTGACTAAAAATATTTACCATCATTAGATAATTTTTATATTATGGTTCCAATATGAAAAAATTACATAATATTAATTTTATAAAATCGAAAATAATTAGTTTTACAATAATGAATGTATAATGTATAAAAAATACCTTTTAGATGAATACTAGTTAGTTTCAAAATTTTTATCATGGGTTTATAAATTTAAAATAATAATTTAAATGTATAAAATTACTCATTAAATAATTTTGTTAAGAAAAAAGTTTCATAATTTTTTACCTCACGTTTTTATCCTAATGTGTCATAAAAATCATGATATTTGTAAGAATAATATATTCAATATTCTCCTAAAAATAAATATTTCTATAAAAATATCAAATATTCATCCCAAGATAATATTATCATAAATAATTCAAAAATTATTTTCATTTTTCAAAATCAAAATTATTAAATTTAGGTTTTAACTATTTAAATGAAATATAAAATATAATGAATTTTTTTATAGGAAGCTGACTTTTTAAATAATAAATGTTCTCATTATTACTTATCATCTAGTACTAATTAAATGTGCATTAACATATTATTCATATGAAAAATATATTTTACCCTTATTTTACTATAATGTATTTTTTCCATAAAATAAAAAAATCCACAGTAGCTAAAAATTATATTTTTAATAAAATACATTTTAAGCATAGAATGATCTTATTAGTTACATATCTATACTAATTTAATTTTATCAGTGAATTAATATTAGAAATGTATTGTATATTTTCTAATTTGGATAAATATATTTATTCCCCCAAGAAAAATGAAAAAATCATAATGTTTAAGCTCTCTACTTACAATTTTACAATAATAAAATATAACAAGGTTTTTTTAGTTATGTGTTACGTGTGAAATAAGTAAACCATTATTGCGTTTATTTCAAGTGAAATTGATACTAAAATGTTGTGGTGTTACATTTAACCCCTTAAATAAATTGAATCCTCAAAATTTAAATTTATGTCATCGATAATAATATATAATTGAATTCCAAATATAGTTCAGGATGGAGATATAATATCTAATGAAACATAAACCTCACAAACATTCCTAATCCAAGAAAACACATCTTTTACCTCTTAATAAATATTTTTCCATATTATTATTTTTCACATCCATTTGTTCCAAACATGTTTCCTTAGTGGGATTATAAGGCATTGGGGGTTCTAGATACATGCCATTCAAAAATTAAATTTCATTATCCTAATTCAAAAAAAAATAATTAAACCAGTTGCTTATGATTATATCTAATAAAATTTAAGTAACAGACCAAGTGAATATGAGAACTCAATTATAATATTGCTTCTTCTATGAAACCTTAATTTCAACATTTTATACTTTTGGTTCAATAATGAAATTATAATATCAACCAATAACTCCTTTAGTTTAACTTAGTTTATCAATGGTCATATTTCTTCTAGGTTCTACAACCTAACCTGCAGTATATTAAATACTCAAATTCTATTTAAAATTTTCATAATGTTTCATAATGGGAATTTGAGTCACCTAGAGAATATCCCTTTGTATTGTTAGACAATGTATATAGTTAAGACTACATTTCATGTATCAAGTAAAGATTGAGTTAATACTCAACCAACCTTCTCAGGATTATTAACCCTATGTGAAACTGTAATAGAGACAATATCTACTTACATAAATTTAAGGACATGGTTATTATTTCAAGGATTTCAGAAAATCTATACACTCACAATATTATAGGATGTTTTCATATATTAAGACATATCCTTTGGGGTTTCACAAAATTTATCTTGTTATAACCCATACAAATTACTAAACTAATCCCCCCAAAATTAATCCGTTCTTTAAAACCCAATGGTTTTCCCTAGTCCCAAAGTCTTTGGTCTAGTTCAGAAAACATATTATTTATAACTAGGATTTGTAAAATTTGCCCCTATGTGGGTTAATGGAATTTGTAATGGATTAAAAGTTGGGGATGGTATCTAGGTAGATTTAATGAGAGTGATGATGGTATTTTATGAGGTTTGGGACTTGGCTAGTGGCCTAGGTTGAAAATAGAGTATTGGATATGGTTTCATTAAAGGGTGAAAGACACACAACAATATCAACGAGAGGAGACCAAGAAAAGAATGGAGGACCCCAGTGGATGCCCTAAAATGAGAGATGAGATGTATTTTGAGGTGTTGGGATTGGTCTGAGTCACTAGCATTCGATTTATGATCTGGTGAGATATGTGATGCGTTTTATTCCCTATATGTTATTTAATGTTCATTTTATTTGTGTCATACTCAGTTTTGGGATATGGATTCAGAGGCATGTCCCTTCCATTACAGAGATTTCCCAAGAAGGACATCCATATGTGATTTTGAGTTCTAGTGTTCATGAAGTCTAGGTATAACTTGAGTGAGAAGGTATGTATTGAGGAAATTTGTGTTCAAATTGAGTGATAAGGTATTTATGTATACTACTCCTAGAGTGATAATTCTTGGGTTATATTTTCTAAAAACCTTAATTGGGAATGCTTTATGTGTATGAGAAGTTTGACTTTATGAATGACCTCCCTTGAGAAATATGGGTTGGTTCAAGGCACGGTTGTAGGACCATACCCTACACCTTTGGGTTGTAGTGCAGGACATGGATGATGCCCTAAACTGGATCTCTAGGTAAGGGAGAGATTATGTGTCATGAGGAAATGAATGTATTTTTTCATGGAATATAATTAAGTATGATCAGGTGTGTGGGGTGATGTACATGGAGTTGGCATGTATTATTATAATTTTCTAACTTATTTTTAATTAATTAGTTTTACCATTTTTTATATTTTTAGTTTTTTTGTTGTTTTGTAGTAGTTTAGATATTTTGATAATTTTTAGTTAATTTATATACTTATATTACTGATTTTTTAATTTTATTAGTTATATTAATTTAATATATTATATTTAACACTATTATTATTATTATTAGTTTCTCTAATTTTAGTTTATTTTATTTTATTAATTTTTATTAGTACGTATATATTTTAATTCTATATTTGTATTTTATTTTATATAATTATTTTTATAGATTAATAACATAGTATCTTTTTATTAGTTTATTATTTTTATTATATCTAATAGTAGTATTATATTTAATTACATGTGCATAAAAAAATTATACATATATATATTATTATTTAAATTTTAGATAATTAGATAATTTTAAATTTAGATTTTGAATTTGTTTAATTTCTGAATTTTCATTTTTTAATTACCCTATCCCTACTGCCTAACCCGCTTACCCCTCCCCTTGACCCGTTCTTCTCATGTTCCATCACCAACCTCCCTCTCTCCAATCCCACATCCCTACCACCGCTATCACACGCCCCCTAACTCCCTAAGCCTCCACCCCTCACCCCTCCCTCCCTATCCCACTCACCCTAACCCCCACCCCCCACTCACGCCCCAATAACCCACCACCCCTTCTACCTCCTCTCACCACCCCCCCTCCTACCTGCTACCCCCGCCCCCTTCCCCCTCACCTGCACCCCCATCCCCTCTTCCCCGCCCTTTCCACCTCCCCTCCCCTTACCCACATTCCTTCCACCTCACCCCCAACCCCTCACCCGCCACCCCAACCCTACCCCTCTATCCCCAGCATCCTGCCCCCACTCACCCAACACTCCCCCTATCGTCTCTCTTCCACATCAGCACACAGGAAGCAGCGAGTAGGCCTTCTCAGTCTGAACCAGTAGAAAACCATCCACAAATTCAACATACGGCCGAACCAACTACCTCCGATGATCAACACAACAATCAACAACCATGCCTCCTCCATTCTAGAATCACGATAGTGGTTCAGGTTTTTATCGACGTATGAATAGTGGCATTATGGGTTGATTTGGGTGTGGCGTCATTGACTGCATGGAGCGGAGCGAGGACAATTTTTGTGTGATCCTTGGTGGCGGCTTTCGGTGACCATAGCGACGACAAGAGTACATTGATATATTCCTATTATTTTATTTGTTGTGTAATCGTCATAATGGTAGGATAATTCTTTTTATGTCGGAGTTGGGATGAAAGTGACGGTAATTGCATGTCTTTAATTTTTTCCCATGTTTGATTTTCTTTTAAATTAATTTTAATTGTATTTTTATTTAATTGATTATATATGGATTTAAATTAATTTTCATTGCAGATCCTCACACATGATTTGGTGCCTATTCGTGTGATACCTAATAAGTAATCACGAGTGGGAGTTTATTATTGAATTTATTTATCCAGAATTCGATCAAGAGCGCGAAAAAATCCTAAATAAATAAACATATTAATTGAAAAAATTAATTTTGTGTGTGTGAACTCTCCTTCAAACATGAATGAGTGATAATTAATTAGTAATCTCATGTGAGCGAACCTGACGCAGGTAGATACATCGACATTGTGAGAAACAAGTCGTCGTATTGCACCATGTGATTCAGTGCTATAATGATGCATAAATTATTCATTAGGATGGAATATTAAATGATGTAATATTTGTGTAAAAAATAGAATATTTTCTAACATTAATGAACGATACCAGATAATATTTTGATTAAATTTGGAATCAGTGATAATTGAATAAATAAATATTCCTATGTGGGAATTAAATAATTGAAATTTCATGCACTTGAATGGACGTCATGACTCTGACACTTCCATCTCTACCAGTTTCTTCCATAGCTTAATTTAGTTTACTTATATAGTTTTAGTTAATTTAAATAGTCATTTTTAAATAGTTGTTCGCTTTTTATAATTTTTAGTTAATCACAATTGAATCCCATCTTCCTAAACATTAATCTAAGAGTATATTTCTAGTGTCTACTCACATTATCTCTATGGTTCAACCCTGCTCTACACTTCTACATTAGTTGGTTGGTTAATAAATATTTCAAATTTTCACGTGTTGTGACGTGCATGCCAAATTTTTGGCACCATTTCCGGGGAGAATGGTAGCATTGGAGATTCCTTTAAAAGAGTAATTTAGGTAAAAAACTAACCAATAAAAAACAGTTTGTTACTCTAGGAATTTTTCATTGTAGGAATTTTCAAGATGCCCAGAAGATCAGAATGGTGTGGGATACACCATGCAGTTACAACCAACAACCACCCTATGTGGCCACATCTCAAGGAATGATGTATACTGATTAAACACACACAAGCTTTCTAGGTAATCCTATTTATTTTAATGATCTTTATTCAAGTCCATATTATGATTCATATGATAATTCTTCACTATGTTAAGATACAATTCATTATCCAACATTTTATCATTTTCAAAGTCAAATAATTCATTAAAATTTAAAACATGACAATTCATGTGAAATAAATGATTCAACAAACAAGTTGCAATCTGCTATCACTAAGAAAAATAGGATTTTTGAACTTCAATATGAACATAATGTAAAGTTACTCTCTTCAATGAAAGACATATAGAATAAAAAAAAGGTATTGAAAATTAAATGAATGATTTTGAAAATCAAATGAAAATTTTAGGAAATCAAATGACTCATCTTGTGCAACTTTTCACCTCACTACCACTTGATTATCCAATTCAGAAAAATCTCTTTGAGGAAAGTGAGGTAGAGGTTCCATTTGAACAACATTAATGTCCTGATTCTGATAATGAAATTGATCTGCATTCTTTTCATCAAAGTGATGACTCCTCTCCATCAAAATTCAATTATTCAAATCTAATCACATTTCATGAATATGATATCTTATTATTTCACCCATTTGAACAAAATGGTCCCTCTGAATATGTGATTTCATGTTCTTCTTCTATGAGTTTACTACCTATTCATCCCAAAGTGAAAAAGGACACATTAAATGTATATCAAATCGCACCTTTTTAGGGTGAAGAGGACATTGAACTAGGACCCTTGTTTACCATGATAGATTCAGAATTGAACCAAGGGACAATGGATTTACACACTCAAGAGGACATGACTTCAAATGACATCGAATCACCTCTTTCTAAAAATCATTGTGAGTCCGAAACTTTTTCTAAAATGGAGTCATCTGAAACATTTTTGGAGTCATAGAATCAATTAGAAATGGTGGTAGAGAACACTCATAATTTTCTAGAAATAACAAAATAATGGGATTTATAGGAGGAACTTATGTTTGTGGTGAAACATGTACCAATAGAGAAATATGATGAGATCAGTATAGAAGAAAATTTTGAAAAAGACGTCATTCTTGACATAATAGATTCATCTGATCCAATTGAACTCACACCACTTGCTTCATGCACCGACATTAAAAACACTTCAATTGAATTACCTACATATGCAAAAAATATTGTTGACGTTGGAATAATTAATGAAACCACCAAGCATGAATTCAGTTGGAAACCAGTAGATTTATCTATGCTAGTGGTTGAGTGTGAAAATGAATTGGGATACATCGTCAACCCAGATACAGCATTCAACGATGTGATGGATATATGCCGACCACTGAAGGAGTCTGGTAAAGGCACTTTTTCACCTGTGTATGTTCAAGGAAGTAATCTTCTTGATCATTCTACTGACGGCCTTTTCCCAAAATTCAATTATTCAATGATTCTTTCTTTAGGAGTGGTATATTCATTCCCCTATGAGTTGGCATATTTTCATTTCATTCCACATATCAATTTTTCTAACATGCTTCCACTGAAATTTTGTGCAGCTTTCATGATAAATTCATCTTTAAAGAATGGATTCCACACTTCTACTGAAAAATAATAAGATGTATGGTTTACATTTCCATTCGATCCTGGTGGAGTTTCAACAACATATGGATGAATATGAAGTAAACATAGTGATCAATGGGAGGCAACCCATCATTTTATTATTTTATTATCACTATATTTAGTTTCATTTCATTAATTTTTCTTTAAAAATAAAATAAAATAAAAAGGCATGCATTTACTTCAATATGTTATCTCCTAGCACTGTAGTGGATTTGAATTCATCATACATATTTTTATCATCCAAATTATATTGATTATGGTGTGACCTATTTGATATGATGTGATTATGTAATGTCAATGTGTAGGTTTTATAGGTATACAATTTCTGGAGCTTCATCGGATACATAAACCCTTTCTGTGTCGTTCTGCACTTACACAAGGAAGTGTTTTATTGTTTCCATAATTTATGATTCCAAAAACACCATGTAAACTAACAAAAAACAAACAATTTTTTTAAAAAAAACTAAAATTCCAATCATTGATGAACCCATATAAAATCCACTCCATTTTTGTTGGAACACAGTCATGGGCATACCACTTGTGTCCCTAGGAATTTTGGGCACCTGATTCTTGTTTGGAATGCTTTGATCTTTGATCTCATGACTTAGATAATTGCAGATATTATTTCATGCTTCGAAAATGTTTGTTCAAAAACTGGTATATTTTTTAGATAGTTATTGATACTCATGCTTATCTATTTTGTCAAAAATTATATTTCCATACCAATGAGGACTCTAGCACATTTTACAACATCACTTGTTTCCCTTTTTTATCAAATCTTGACCATGTTTTGTCTTCTAGAACT
Source organism: Viscum album (assembly GCA_963277665.1). NCBI lineage: Eukaryota > Viridiplantae > Streptophyta > Magnoliopsida > Santalales > Viscaceae > Viscum > Viscum album. Next base: position 1,325,535,305 of record OY728160.1, read on the forward strand.
TTCCAGGTTTTCCATCAAGGCGACATGAATTTTCAATGATTCACTAAAATGACTGAGGCATTTGTTTGATATTTATCCCCTTTGACCCAGTGAGCCACCCATACATTTTCTCCATCTTATAGCCCTTATAATCCATGAATAAGTCCATTACGATGAGACCATAGACGAAACTCTTCCATACCCATTTCATGAATATTTGAATGATAATTTTCAATCTATGTGTGGGGGAGATATTTACTCATAGAGAGGGTTGTTTGATGGGTAATGAGTCGTTTGATGCGGATGGATTGACATTATACCCTCCTGATCATATGTGTTATATTTCATAGTAGACACATTCATTGTATGTTTTTTGATATGGAAATACAGAATATTTTTTGTTCCAATAATGAGTACATTGGTGGTCATTACATGGTAACCCTCGCTTTTGGGGATACCTATAAAAGTGATGATCCATTACTCCAAAAGATAGAAAGTTTTCTATATGACATACTTTCACTAAGAAGTTACAACATATGATCTACTTGTATTCCATTATTTGGGATTATTTTATGACACTTATTTCATGGGGTTTTAAAATTGATACTCATTAGTTTTTCATGCCCATATTATTTGAGTGAGTTGTGTCTTAAAAAAAGAGTGAAACTCAGGATTATCATATTCTTGGGGAAAAGAATGTTTTTAAGTGTGGTGATGCGAGATTTTTATGGATACATTAAAATTGAAATTTATCATGCATTTATTTCAAGATTCAACTCTCCTTTTTCCAAAAAATTTCCACAATTATTTTTACCCTCCTTCCCACAGCCTTAGAGACATTTGAACCCCATGTAAAGTACTTGAGATTGGTGATTTTTTTGATTTAAAATAGTGGAGATGTGAAATTCATGGAAATACTATGGTAAATATGCATGTGTATGAGAATTGAGCATAACATTGATCAAATATATTGAGAGATGAGAGTGATTGTGAGGTAGGTTACATGATACATGAGTGCACGTACCTATTTTAGAAATAATGTGAGTGAGAGAGAAAGGATTTTTGAATATTGGAGTTTTAAATAAATCATGATAATTTATGGGTAAAAGAGAATGAAATTTTTTGAACTTGTAATGTTGATGTTTTGATTTGTCTATAGGTCCACTTGTATTTTCTTTCTGATCATTTTTTCCAAGAGTGAAAAAGAATAAGTGTGGGAGATTTGATGTACATGGAGTTCACATGTATTTTTATAACTTTCTAACATTGTTTTAATTAATTATTTTATGCATTTTTTAATAATTTTAGTTTATTTTTTTAGTTTTGTAGTATTTTAGATATTTAGATATTTTTTACTTAATTGATATTCTTATATTAGTGATTTAGTACCTTTATTAGTTATATTAATTTCATATATTATATTTAACAATATTATTATTATTACTAGTTTCACTAATTTTATTTTATTTCATTTTATTAATTTGTATTTGTATGTATATACTTTAATTTTCAATTTTTATTTTATTTTATTTCATTAGATTATAGATTAATAACATGGGATCTTTTTATTAGTTTATTATTTTTATTATATTTAATAGTAGTATTATATTTCATTACATGTGCATAAATAAATTATATATATATATATATTATATTATTATTATTATTTAAATTTTACATAACTAGATTATTTTAATTTTAGATTTTGGTTTTTTTAAATTTTTTGGAATTTTAATTTCTTTTTGTTTTTCATTTTTTAATTCCCCTATCTCCCCTGCATAACCCGCTTACCCCTCTCTTTGACCCGTTCTTCTCCTATTCCCTTGACAACCTCCTTCTCTCCAATCCCACGACCCAACCCCCACTATCCCGCACCTCCCAACTCCCTAAGCCATTTCCCCTCACCCCTCCCTCCCCATCCCCCTAACCCCAATCCCCTCCCCCACTCACACCCCAATAACTCGCTGCCCCTACTCCCTCCTCTCACCCAGCCCCCTCCTACCCGCTACCCCCACCCCCTTCCCCCTCACCCACACCCCGATCCCCCCTTCCCCACCCCTACCACCTTCCCTCCACTTACCCATGTCCTTGCTACCTCCACCTCCCTATCCCCTCACCCACCATCCCAACCCCACCCCTTTAAACCCATTTCCCCACCCCCACTAACCCGACATTCCCCCTATCCCCTCTCGGCCACTTCAGCACGCAACAAGCAGTGAGAAGAACTTCTCGGTCTGAACCAGTGGAAAACCATCCTCAACTTCAATATAAGGCCGAACCGATCAGCTCTTCTAATCATCACAACAATCAGCAACCACGCCTCCTCCATTCCAGAAGCGTAGTGGTGGTTCGGGTTTGTCATCAACGTTTGCAGAGTTTCACGGTGGGTTGATTCGGGTGTGGCGTCAACAACTTCATAGTGCAGAGTGAGGATGATTATTGTGAGATATTTGACGGAGGCTTGCGGTGACCATATTGATGATAAGAGAACAATTATATCTATTTATTAGTTTATGTGTTTTGTTGTCATCGTGAGGTAAGGATAATTCTTTTTGTGTCAGAGCTATGATGAATGTGATGGTAATTGTGTGTATTTAATTTATTCCCATGTTTTATTGAATTTTAAATTAATTTTAATTGGATTTTTATTTAACTAATTATATTTGCGTTTAAATTAATTGTCTTTGGGGCTCTCCATGAATGATTTGGTTCCTATTCATGTGATACCTAATAAGTAATCAGGGGCGGGAGTTTGTGAAAGAATTTATTTATCTAGAATTCTCTCAAGTGCATGATCGAATTTTGAATAAATAATTATGTTAATTGAAAAAATTAATATTTTTTTGTTCTCTATACTTCAAACATGCATGAGTCATACTTAATCAAAAATCTCATTTGAGTGAATCTGATGTAGGTAGATACATCGACTTTGTGAGAAATTAGTCATCATATTGCACCAAGTGATTTTGTGCTATAAAGACGTGTAAATTATTCGTTAGGATAGAGAATGAAATGATGGATAATTTGTGTAAAATTAGAATACTGACTAACATCAGAGAATGATACCAAATAGTATTTTGATTAAATTTGGAATCGGTGATAATGAAATAAACAAATATTCAGATGTGGGAATTAAATAATTGTCATTGCATTCACCTGAACATACATTGTGACTCTGACATTTCCGTCTCTTCCAGTTTCATATATAGCTTAATTTAGTTTACATATATAGTTTTAGTTAATTTAAATAGTCTTTTTTTAAATAGTTTTTTGTTTTTTTTAAAAATTTGAGTTAATCAAAATTAAAGCTCATCTAAATGAACATTCATCTAAGAGGCTATTTCTAGTGTTTAATCACATTCCCTCAGTGGTTCGACCCTTCTCTCCACTTCTATATTAGTTGGTAGGTTAATAAATATTGAAAATTTTCAAGTGTTGTGACGTGCATACCATGGGGATCTAGTTAACATATGATGACTTGATGCACATGGAGTCATGGTGTTATTATTAGTACATGATTCCCAAAACACTTTCATGACATGTTTAATTTTCTCATGCGTACACATATATGATGGTGTATACAAGGGAAATTTGGTGAGAACCAACTATGTAGTATTTATCATGCACTTCATGGTCACCCCTGTGTGCATGTAGACCTTATGTATGTTTTATTGGTCTAAGAACAAGTTATGTAGTGGATTCATCTAGATTATCTTGAAAGGTATTTTGAGATGGGTTTTTTGATTATTTGGGATTATATTATGTAATGTTGTGTATTTTTTATTTATATTTTATATGTAATCAACCCATTGGATAATTATTTGATGTATTCTTATATGAATTTCACATGGTAATGCTGATATATCATTATTGTATATTTATTCTGCATACTCTAATATTTATGGTGGATATTTTTTTTCCTTATTTATGCTATGTGTTTGAATCTTATTAAAGGAAATACTCTCTTAGTTGTATCAAATAGTTACTCACTGTGAGATGGAAAATATTGGTGTATGGGAAGGAAAACTTGAGGCTACATATCCCTACATCTTAGATAGTGTTCTTGGCATGGGATTTAAAAATTTATACGAAATCATTCTTTCCTAATATTTAGCGACATGGTTTATATGTGGTATAGAAATTTTTTGGATCTTATGATATGCCTATGAAAGGTGAGTCCAAAACACTTTTTTGTTGGGATGTATTAGTTATAATGGTAATGATATTGTAGTTCATTGTTATTTTTTTCTACATGAGACATTTATTTAATATGATTTGTTTATCAAAGGACGTTTATTTTTATTTTGGATCATGGACCATTGGAATGTGGACTATGTATTAAATAATTCTCAGAATATAAAATTTGCATGACATATGTGTGATCATATATTATTACCATTACTGGTGAGGATTTTTTTGTTTAAATTTCAATAAAAACTTTTATGGTGTTTTATTATATAACATTTCGGTGGAATTATTCACATCAGAACGATGATGTTTTTTGAAATGATAGGTCTTGTGGAGTCTAGTATAGGTCATTATCTAAATATGGTTATGTTTTCCCTTATGTAAGGGATGGGTAGAGACACTATGTTGTTTTTTTAATGAATTTTATGCCTCAATAATGGAACCCTAGTGAGGTTGGTCTAGTAATTTAATGCTATATGGATGATCAAAAGATGAACATTAGTTTCCCTGGGGATGAATGTTCAGTTACTTAAAATGTCAAAAACAATCTATAAGTTGGGTTCCTATATTACTTCTTGGTGGAATTATACATAACCGAACTAGGTAGTTGAACAGATTCCCTGAATGGGTTAAGGAAGGACATGTGAATTTATTGTGTATTATATTGCATTTTGGGTTTCGTGCTTATGATTTTTTATATACCTAGAACTTTTAGTCATAGATTCACTTTTGGTGGTGCGATAAGAGTGTGGGTGGATGCTAGTAGTTGGAACAATGCTAGTGTATTTGGTGATCATGCTGTTATCCTTGGAATGATTGAGGTTACATGGGATATTATATGGGATCATACTATGAGAGTAGCGTTTGCCATTATTTAAGAGAATAATCCTATGATCAATGGAAATCTACCCAAGGGAGCATGATTTGGGTTGTGTGATCATGTTGTACATTAGTGTGCACCCATTGAGTTTGTGTGAGATTGTGATGGACAGTGAGTATTAACATGTCATCAGGTTTGTAGAGTAGACCAATCTTGTATAAGAATAAGAGTGGGGGATGGTAAGGAATTATGTTAAAAGCTCTGATATGTGAGGTCTTTTGCTCACTATTTATGCACGGTGCTCATTGGGTTGTGAATAGGTGGAACATGATTTGTGTGGGTCTATTGAAAATTTCTTTGTTTATTATTAAACCATAGTTGTGATATGATGTAATTATATTGTTGATAAGAGAGAAATAATCATAGAATGGGTTTCTGGCCATTGATAGTTTCTTTAGGGAAGGGTGATCATGGACTAGGAGCAGTAGATGGTGTGTGATATTGGAATCTGTTGAGTGTTACACATAGGGATTGAGGTAAGGGATTCCATTTTGTGGAGAGAGAACCATTAGTTGTCATAGGGTTTGATCCTAATTTGGAGTAGTTTATTGAATTTTTAGGATTTCATTCTTGGTGAGATGTGAATTTGTAGAATTTGGTGTCTTGTGATGGATATAAAGTGTGAGAAGGACTACCATGTGAAATCATTTTGTTTGCTGATGGATGAATTGTGGTCATGGGATGTTAGTTTTATAGTTTGGTAGGTTAAAAATAATTATACTTCTATGATGGAGAGTATCATATTTTTTATAGGTTTACATCCCTCATATTGGATACGTCATGGGTGGAGTACATATAGTATCATTAGTCTTAGGGAAGATCTAGTATAATATGAAAGTGAATCATATTATAGGTTCATGAGTTCTCATAGTGAGAGAATGAAGATTGTAGGAGGTGGTTTGTGGTATAGATTTGGAATTAAATTGACTATTGGGTGTGGAATTCTATGTGTTGTGTCAGATGATTTTGTGATGCCTATGGGTGTTAAGGAATCTTGATCTTGTGAGAAAATATTTAAATACATCTAACGTTGTAGTTAAATGTTTTTAGGAGAGGTAAATTAGAGGAGGTATGACTGGTGTTTTAGTATATACTTGGTTGTGGAAGGTGAAAACCACATCGAGCAGGTCTTAGGACCACTGGATTGTAGAAGCACCTATTGAGAACATATTCCATGGTTGGGGAGAATAATATATTATAATCAGAATATTTTAATGTCAATCCATATGTTGGGGATCCCCAATAACTTTAGGATGAGTCTGGTGGAGACACATTGGTTTCTTAGGGTAAATGGTTATGGTTACGAACTATCTTGGTGTTTCCATTGGTGGTGAGCTTGTTCCTCCATTTTCTGTGTATAGTATGCTTGGTGATTCGAGTTTCACAATGGAAACATGTTTAGAATTATGGGTAGTTCACAATGATTCCTTGGTGAATTGATGATTACAGATGTTTAGGAATGATTTTTTTAGTACTATAGAGGCTTCATAGGGTTGAGATTCATTATAATGTGTAGTTTTTTTATATGGTTGTTACTTTTTGGAGAAAGTTAATTTTTGTATATCTAGTAGGTACAATTTAATGAATTGAGATTTATATTAGTAGTAATAATGTTGTAAAATGTATGAGAGATATTTTTGGAATTGGAATGGTGATTGGATAAGAGTTCAGGTGTTCTGGTGTGTGATAAAAAAGGATCTAGGATTTCTTATAACAGAAATATAAGTTATATGTATGCACCATGCTGCAATATAAGTGTGTTATGGAATAGTTTTTGCAATATAAGGAGGTCACAGTTCACTAATGAGGGATATTCAAATGGTAGGTATTCAATGGAGATCCCCATGTCATAGTCTAGAGGTTTCACCCTATGCATGGGATCCCATGGGTGGGTACCCAAAGACCTAGCTCTTAAGGGACACACAATAGTTTGTGGGGGGGATTCAGGGTTTGGAATGATTCCCCTTCGTGTGTAGTAGTATCACTACCCAAAGGACCCACCATAATGTTTCCTTTTTTGAGGGATTCCACAACGCATCTTTTAAGAGATACTCCATAGTGGTGGGTGTTTAGGTTCTACCCTTCTCTTAGGAGACGGTTGTGTCGAAGCTAAGCATGATAAGATATAGCATGGTTTGGGACTAAGGAATGGTGATGTGGTCCTTGTGACCACATAGTTACATAGGTTCTAGTTGTTTTTTACCACATCCAATCTATTAATTTCTTAGTCTTCTCCCATCAATTTTTAGGGGAAAGAGGGTACATGAGGGGTTCCATTATTGTCGGACTCCCCCTATTTTCCCTCTCATTGATCTATTATGGCAGGGGATGGATTTCAGTATGATCTAATAGAGGTTCGAAATATATATCTCCACTTCTCACCTTCCATTTTTGTTTTTATCATAACCCTCAAATTATATAAATAATGGGTTAGTGTTTTAGTTCTTATTCTACCAGGGTATTGTGGAATCAGGTGAAAATGATGGGAATTTCATGTATAAATTCTAGAGGATATATAAGTATGGTTATAATAATACACCTCTCACCATTTTTATTGTAGTAATCTAGTACACTTATTTATTTATATGTTTTGATAAAAATCGATAAAATCGAGAATTGGATGAATTTCGGGTGATATAGTTTTCATATGAGATGGCTCTATTGGAAAGACATAGATGTTTGTAGGTGGTCAGTCCCAGTTCCATGAAATTTTAATGATAAGAATATTATTAGTGAGTTATCTTCTAATTATTCATTTTGTTGAATTTGAATAATTATTTGTTAATTATTACAATTATATTTCTATGTCATGGTTCAAGAGATTGTTCTTAGAAGATTTCACTATTATGAATAACACATGGATGAGAATTACATGAGCATGGTGAGGGGTTAACATTTTGTTTGAGGTTTGTAGTATATTAAATGAAGATTCATATGATTCTTTATGCATTTTTACTTTCATGAATGCATGTTTCATGGGACTATGTTGATGGATGGGGACTATGAGTGCCCTAAAAAAATAGACATGGTGGAATTGAGCTGCTTGGGTTTAGTGTATGTTCTCTTGACCACTTTGGAAAATTAGAATCTTCTGATGACCTTATAAGGGGAAAGGTTGTAGAGAAAGTTGAAAAGAAACATCATAGAATTTTTGTAATGTGAAAGGTGACATATGTATCCTATGTTGGATTCCTTGGGATAGTGGGTTAACCTTGAGATGCTTAGGCCTAGTGGGATTCATGTGATGTTCATACATGTCATATTATATGGTGGACACTAACAGAACCAATCATGATCAATGTGATCACTGGGGGGAGGTAGTGAATTTGTGATCATATATTTCAATGTTTTTATCTGAATTAAATAATCATCACCCCCATTAGAGTGAAATGACTATACTGAAAAAAATAAATCAAGCACAAGGGAACAATTATTTACAAGGATAACTACTCAATAAGAGTAGATACTCCTTGTAATAGTTTGAAAGTAATCTAATACAAAAAATCAATATGAAAATAATCCATTGAATGTAGTTAAAAATTGTGGAGTAATATTTCATTTTTAATGAACTATTTTCAATAAATAGTGAATGTGATCCTCACATAGATAAATGTTATAACAATGTTTTTAACAATTTTATAAACCTTCACCAATAGGATTCAATATTATTTCTTTTATATTATTTTTTTCTATAAACGTTCACTTTATATAAGTACTTCTTCTTATTTACACCCTTACATTAAAATAGGAAATATCCTTCTTCATTCTGATTGTAGATTGTTTGATGGTTTCATTTTGTATACTCTATCTAAATCTTGTATGGTATACTATTTCTGGTTCATCCATTTAGAATGACCCAATTTATAATGTGTTCATTTGTCTAATCAACTCGACACAATTTTCACTAGTTACTTCATCAATATATTCATCCAATCACATATCACATTTTTTGATTGATACTAGCTGATATGAAACTTATTTCAGCATCATTTCAACCAATAACTCTTTAACCCTACTTGTCAGATCAAACTTCCACTTTTTCAATGCCTCACCTTACTTCCATAAATTACACTCATAAACATGGCACAAAAACTCCCTTTATATAAAAATTGAATCTATGAAAATTTAGGTATATGATGAATATTTATTTTAAAATTTCCACTAAAAAAATAGGCATATACTTCGGAATCATCTTTCCATTGACCTCATTCAAACTTCTTTAAAGATAATAGTCAATGTTCCTTAACACATGGTGTTAAAAAACTTCTTTATAATTCATTAACGCATGGTGAGAATCAGGATTTTCCTATGTGATTAATTGAATGTTGAATGACCAGCTCAACATCATGACATTTTATATCCTTATGAAAAATTTGTAAATCCCACAGAAACCTTGATCTTTCTATTGGGTACATATTCCCAAAATTCTTCCAAATGATAAATCATTTACTATTGTTCTTAAAAAACATCATTGGAACCTCTACAAAGTACTTCAGAGGTATTTTAGTCTATATGATGACTTGTATTACAATCTATAAAACATTGTTGTTTCTAGGTATCCTATATCTAAAAAACTTCCTATTATTACTTCTCTCTACTAACTTTGACCACAATATTCTATATGATGACGTCGATCATAGTCTTTGGTCTCATTACTTTGACCAAATCCTTATTTCATATGACTTGGAAACTTATTCTCGATCATTATGGGACTTATATTACTTCACATCATAAAATTTTTACAATCCCATCTAATAGTATTCATATACAATAAAACACACTTCTATCTGATGTTCTTCACAATTTTGGTTCATCAGATGAAGTCAGACCATTAAAACTGTAATATTTCCTCTTACTATATTTATGTAATGAAATTACCCATTGAATTCCTTTTAAAACAATGATATAATTCTTCTTTTAAATTGTGGGCTACATGAGTGTTTTTTCTATAAAATGTCATACCATTGAAAATAAAAAAAACCTCATAAACCAAAAACCACCCCTTGTATGTAATAATTGATTATGAGAACCTATAGTAATCATAATGATTGGAAAATTAAAAAAACAATCACAATATTTGTATCACTAAACATTATGTATAATGAAATTTTTATGTAAGATAACATAAACATTCAACAAAAAACATTGACCGATCACGTCAATATAGTAATGACCATCTAATGAAGTCAATTTTATTAACTTAATCCGATCACTTTTGTAACCCATAAATGTTGAATTATTTATGTTCAAAAAAAATTTATGTATAACATATTGATAAACAAATGACCACACCTCAAATAAATCCTTCTATGAACCAAAAATATCCTTAATTCCATCAACATATTTAAAACACCTCCAAAATTCTTCGTCCCAACAATATCCCCCTTTGGATATTTTTTTAAACCAAGGAACATAAATAAATGAAATTTTGAACTTAAAAAATGGATTTATAATTTATTAATTATAATCCTACATAAGAAAAATCAGTGTAAGAAATAATAATATGAGAATAATAATACCACGTTGTCATTAAATAAGTGACTCTAGAAACACTTTCTATATATATTATGAAATTTTTCGAAGAAACATTTCACACTTCTTATTCCACATGGAACATATATCAATAAATACAACTCTACCATGAAAGAACACATTTTCATGCATCAACTTTAATAAATATATTAAAATAGTTCACGCATGAATAAATCACATCACAAATCATTAAAAAACAATACCTTAAATATTTTATCTTCCTTAAAAAGTAATGAACATAACAATTGATGGATTTATGTTACATTATTTTTCTCCCCAACTAAAAATTAAATCCAATGAAAATATGGAGATGGGATTGATACCACATACCTTAGCTCAGAAGAGGGTGACATTGTACATCCATGATTAACCTTAGTTTATGAGATTTTTGATTCACCAATGATTTATTAAAATATTAACAAATTACACCATTGTACGAACAAACTCACTTTTTAGTTCATTAAATTCCATTTAATGTTTGATGATGTAATAATGCATATCAATTCCCATGGATAAAAAAATCACAAGATTCCTAGTGATATTTATAGAACTCAAATTATGAAAACCCACGATTTGGGAAAACATAAAATAAACCATGAAACATAACAGTTATGTCATCATCCACATTAATTTATTAAAATCATGAGTTGAAATAGTATATTATGGGTCAAATATAGTGATAGGGATTGCATTTTTCTTATTTTTATTCCAAATCAATTACATTTTTCCTATGAAGAAATATTTAACAGATGTGAATATTCCATCATAAACACAACCTACCCAATTTTGATCTTTGTAGACAAATGGATCAATATTTCTTGATCATCATATTTTATTCTAAAATAAATTGTGTCTTTTATATATCTATGAATTTATTTCCCTTCTATTAGATGAGATTAATTAGATTCACATTGATACCTAGAACATACAGTATTAATAAAAACTATATCTTAACTTGATGCAATTAGATATAAAAAACATCCAACAACTTTTTAAACTCATTAAGTTTAAACTCCTTTCCATCCATATATTTTGAAAACATTTTTCTAAAATAATAGGTGTAGAAATATGATTTGAATTTTTTGTGGCAAACATCTTCAGAAATTTCTTAGCATACTTTTCTTGAGATAATAAAATGTAATTATTCTTTTGGGAGATTTTTAAACAATGGAATTAATTCATTTCTCTTAGAATGTACATATTAAAATAGCTTCTTCATCTCATTACAAAACTTCGGACATGTTTCTTCATCAGTCCCTATAAATATAATTTCATCAACATAAATAATCAAAATGAGGGAAACATATTCAGTTTATTTTATATAGAGGTTACTATCAACTATTAATTTCACAAAATTTTACTTCATTAAGAAAATATCTAATTTGTAATACCAAGATCTTAGATCCTAATTCAACCCATACATTGAATTTTTCAACATGCACACATAGCTTTCATTTTTCCTGAGCACCATGCCACAAAGTTATTAAATATAAACTCTTTCCTTATGTTCTACATTAATAAAATATGACTTCACATCCATATAAAATATTTTTTATCTTCATTGTATAGTGATATAATGAAGGATTTTTATTGTTTCTAATATTTGAACTAATGAAAAGGTTTCATCAAACTCATTAAATTAAATTTTTGAGTAACCTTTACAAACCAGTAATGCCTTGTTTTTTTATCACTTCACCTTTCTAATCTTACTTGTTTTTAGAAGACCTAGATTGTACAGATCACATTATTAATATGATCCGTATCACCATTTAGGTAACCAATATTCTCTTGATTCTCCAAAACTTCTTTAATATCATTTGGATCAACCTATGAATACATGGGTATATATAAAATAATCATTGGTGTTGTTCTATTTTGGAAATTTTCCTATAATATCAAATTATGTTTTGAATTTACACCTATTTCCTCATCTTAGGATGAGATTAACTTGATTTTTATTTATCACATGAAAACGATTATCTAGGATCTTTATCTGTTTTAGCTTAAATATTATTACACTTATAAATAAATTTTCATGTTGTTAAGCTACAAACACATCTTCTACACTTTTTACAACATATGAAATTATTTTTGAAGCGATTATAACATATTATTTTAGAAATTTCACATATTTAGAGAAAAAAATATTTCCTATTTTTTTATTATAACACATGTATTCTCTACCATTATAAGGGTATCCATGGATGATTCTATCAAAAAATCTCTGATCAAACATACCATGATTCTTACATTTGAATTTGACAATGAAAGGAATTCCAAAATCCCTTAGGTATTTAAAGCTTGTGGATTATTTTTAATATATATATCAAGGATAAATATTATACTTTTACCTATAGAAACATCTATTCTAAATATTAATTGCTTCTTTGATAGAATTCCTCCCAAATTAACAAGAAGTAACTTGTTCGATCAACATTGTTCGTGTTATCTCAGCCAATATTTGATTTCATTGTTCAGAAATGCATTTTTTTGTTATAATGAGAATGGAACACTAAATTAATGACGAATTCAATGATTTTAAATATATTCACTCAACATTCTATTTGTATATGTAGTATCATTATCTATTTGAATCTTCTTGGTGGAACGGACATAATCATTTTCATAACTTTTCTTAAAACTATTAAATATCTTGAGAGCCTCTAAATTAGGTTTCAAAAACATAATACTCATAATATGATTAGAATAATCAATAAGGAAAATAAATTAGTTATATATATATATATATTTTTTATTGATTTATAATTAGGCTGTATATATCAGAATTTATAAGCTCCTTGGGATGAGTTGAATGTAACTCATCTTTCTTATGTGTGGATTTTTTAATCATCCACTTTTGACATATTGAGTAGTAATAATACATTATTCTTATCATTTTAGGAATATCAAAAATAGATTATATATATTTTTATCTTAAACATATTCCTAAAACTCATATGTCTAAACCTCTTATTCCCTAACTTATTTTCTTCAATCATGATCAGATAATATGAACCTAATGATTCTATAACATGGAAAATTTATCCATTAGTTTAATGGAATATCATTAAAACATTCGCATATTCTTTTATTTAAAAAAACCATCTCTTCTGGAAAAAAATTTATTAAATTCATCAAATTTTTTTAAACAATTAAAAACAATTTCAATAAATAAAAAACAATATACTTTTAAATTTCAATTTTTCTGTACCAATGAATGTACATACAAAAACATTTATTTTGAGTGGCTCATCATTTAAAAAATTCATTGTTCCATCTTTAAAATATATTAAAATATTAAAAAACATTAAACCTCTTATAAAAATTGTAAAAAAACGTCATTCCAATAACCAACTTAGTTCACATTTTATAGTTATTAGATCAGTTTCAAAAACTATGTATTTTTACCTTTCCATTATCTTCCTTCATATGTATCTTTTGAGATTTTTCAAATAAAAATTGCTCATCTTATAACATAAAAACAAATCCCATTGAAATGTTTCCAAGATAATCACATATTGCACTATAATTTTGCAATGGATGGAATAAATTTTTAGCATTAAAACTATATTTCTTAAGTTCTTTCTTTGAGTGGGTTGATTCCACCTCAAACAATACATATGATTCTTCCTAGATTCATTGTAGTGTTTATGATTTAAATATAACATGTTTTTATATTCCCAAAGCCTTCATAAGACCAATATTATACATATAGGGAATTTTTTTCTCTTTAACATACATTTTTTCCACAACTTCATAACTATATCACATAATCTTCGATACCATCCACAATTTCCAATTGTTGTGCACCAATGTTTTGGTAACCTATGTAAATATATTTATTCATCTTAGATTTAATTTTATCCTTTATATAATCTCTATAATTTATTTATTTTTGTCTATACTTCGAAAAATTAAAATTTTTATGATTTTACTCTTTTGTTTCTTATCTATATACATGGTATTCATAACATGCTTCTTCTTATGAGAATATTTAAACTTTTTTTAGCCCATGTTGGTGATTTTTATATATAATTTTGAGGTTTACAATTCATAAATATTCACCAACCTCTATAACATAGTTTCTGAAATTTTTAATTCCTTTCCAATATTTTTAATATTTTTATTGATCAATCTCAAATTCATTCTTCTTCACATATATCTTTTTATCAAGAATGATTTCGAGTTTTTTCTCTTTATCAGGTAACCTATTCATATCGATTTTTTAGAAAATTGGAATTTTACATTGTAAAATATTATTTATTATTTTCTAACAGATCTCCTCTCTTAAAAAAACAGTTTTCTATTTCATGTATAACAAAATTTACAAGAAATTCTACCCACTCCCTCTTAATCATAAACTCCATCTGAGTTTCATCTGGTTCTCATTTTTATTCATTATAGTTACTACTATCATCACTATTAAATTTTTCTTTATTCAATTTTTCAAAATGAAAAATTTCAGCAGTATCATCAATATAATTTTCAAATTCCACATCACTGTCATAATCCTCAACATGTTTTGAAAAGTGGATCCTATTATAATATTAAGAGAACATCTTATCCATTTATTTGTAAGAGACCTTTTATTTTCCTTCCTTATTATTTAAATATATTCTAAACTTTATATACTTTTTATAACTACAATATATATCATAAAAAATTGGATAATTTGTAGTGAAGAGTCCAATAGATTTATATACAAATCACTTTAGTGGTAACTTACCTTTTCATATCTCTATTCCCCTTTCACTCTTTTAGAAAACATGGACATAAATTCATCAATTTTTTGAAAATTTCATCTTCTGTGCTGGAGCCACTAACTTCTTATTCAACAACTAAATTCATATATTTTTTTGGGTTTAAGGGCTTATAGGATTTTTCTTGATCATATTCACCTTATTCACAAAAAGGAGTTATTTTCTCATTTCATAAGTGATGAGAGTTTTATTAATATACTCCATAGAAAGTTTTTTATGATATCTATAATCTAATGATGATACACTAAAATAAAATTAATCAGGAAGAATATAATGGATATCTTAAAAAATGTTTGAATATTTAAACATCTCCCCAATAAAAGTATTAGTTCTAAATATTTCATTAAATCCTGTAAAGAAGTCACCAATAGAGTCATAATCACCCATATTAAGATATTCATACTTCAGTATCTATATTTTAATCTTCACATTGTTTACTTTCGCACTCAATTCATAAATGTTCTTAAAATTCTCCTAGATTACTTAATCTGTTGCAATTATAGTTACTCTTATAAACACACTTTCAAAGAGTGATGAATGTATAACATTTTTAGCTAGCCCATCATTATATAATTTATTTTTATTAGTAGATATCAAAGGAACACCTTCTTTCCAAAGAGGGAATCCATATATAGAAACCACAATAAATTTATAACAAATGTATATAAGATAAGGTAAAATTAAATACTTCATGATATTATAGATATTCCCATAGAAGACATGAATCCACTTACTATTAACAGAGTTCTTAATATTCATGGTATCCTTCCTTTTCATCATCTTTAAACAAATAGTCATTGAAGGAAATATTAACTTGAATACCACTTAAAAGGACCAATTAGGATCTATAGGATCACTCATAGGTGGTGGGGTTGAATTAGTTATCCTATATTTGTATGTTTTAAAATGAATGAAAAAACAATCACCTCCTGTTGCAGATAAATAAAACTTCTAGAAAATAAGTAATCAAGAATATCTATTGGAATTATGGTATAAATAATTTTCACTCCTCAATAAGTGTAGTTAGTCCTTGGAATGGTTTGGATGTCATACAAGCCCACAAAACCACTAGAAAATAATCCATTAAATGATGTGACATCTAGAAGGGAGTATACATTCACTTTAAATGAACTATAATTAATTTTGTGTGAATTTGATCTTCACAAAAAATAAAAAATGTAACAATATTTTTTTAAAAACAATATAATGCACCAAAAACAAGATTTAGTATGTTTTCACTATGTTTTCATAAATATATACACATTATATTCGTGAAATTATATAATCTTCAATAATTTCATTCACAATAGTGGGGGAAAATCCTTTTCATCATAATGGGATATTTTTTGATGGGTTCAACTTATATACTTTTTATGATGTCCATCTGATATACTATATCTAGTGCCTCTTTATAAACTAATACCACTTTAGATTCACTATTCATCTCATCACGTTGGTACACTATTCATCTGACACTTTTTCAACATGTTCAACTGATTACATGTTTACACCATTCAATTGATATCACCTGATAAGAAACTTCACCCTTTATTTTTCCAAGTAATTCCACTTCGACCCTATTCATCTAATTAACTTTCCACTTATGAAATGTTTTTCCTCACTCCCACAAATTTCACTAATTACCTTGGTACACACACACCCTTTATGTAGGTGAAACACATAAAATAGTAAAGGGAGATGTGAGAAATTTATTTCTAACTTTCCACAAAATATTTTTGATTCCAACAAGAAATAATCCTTTCATTTTCTATATTAAAACACCCTTAAAAGGATTAAATGTCTTTATTACCCTACCTCAATGAACTCCTTCAAACTTCCTTAAGACTTGGTATGAATCATGCTTTTTCTCCATGATTATTGGAACATTGAATAACCAAATCAACATAAAAATATTTTATATCCTTTTGAATAATTTTTGAATCCCTCCAAAACATCAAGCATTTCATCTGAAACGACTCCCCAATATTTTTCCAACCTATAAATCTCTAACTGGTATTCTTGAAGAAAATTACAGGAACCTATCCAATGACTTTCACCAGACTCTTACTACATGTGATGACTTGAATCCAAAACATTTGATCATTACAATTTATGGGAAATATCTATCTAGTTAACTTCATAGAATTAATTTTATCTAATGAAATTGACCACAGTCTTAAATCTGATTACAATGACTATATTCTTCTATCTAATTACTTTGACCATAGTCATATGTCAAATGGCTCAAATAATTTTTCTTGATCATTCAAATATTTCATTTACATCACATCATAAAATATTCTCAATACTATATAATATACTTCATACATGAGAAAAACCCTTCTATCTGATGCACTTAAAAATCTAGATCTTCCAAAAAACAAATACCATTGACACTGTAAGAGATTTTATGATGGTCATTGTCTGATGACATTCCTCAAGTAATTCCTTTTAAAACATTTATATACATACTATTTTAATCTATAATATACATAAGAGTTTGAACAATGAAACTTTATACCAATAAAAGTCAAAAAATTCAAAAAAGACCTTCCAAAACTCCCCTATTTCACATAAGATTCTAAAATATGAACCACCTATAATCATAATGTTTGGAAATTTAATAACAAAAATTTTTAGACTATTTTTACAACCACACAATATTTTTGACAGAACATGTAATAATGATCTATTAAAAATAAAATGAAAAACTCTAAAAGATCACATCAATCTGATAAAGACTGTCCAATGAAATCAAGCCAATCAATATCATTTATTGAATTTTGTAACTTAATGATGTGAATTTATTTATGTTCAGAAAAAAATTAATTATAAAACATTGATAAAAAAAGGAAGAACCACAATGGAATCATTCTTATAACCAACAATTTCTTATCTCCTTCAGATTCTTCGAAATAGCTGCAAATATCTTAGTCCTAGTAGATAAAAGTATAAGGGTTTTTTGGGATCTTATTGAGTAATTTGACTGTAATGTGTCCTTAAGAGATTGATGGGGTGTGAATAAAGTGTTTTCTATAGTTTGTTCATTGATATATCTATATAGGAGATGTGAGAAATGACCTAGTGTGGGATAATGGAATTTTTAAAGGCTTGGGAACCAATTTCCAATGAGTTAGGGGACACTAAATCAAGACAACATCTAGGTAGTTTGACTAATAGATATGTGGGTAATTGATGAAAATTGTGATAGGGATAGAGGATTTGTTGGAACTATCCTATAGTAAATGTGTAACACAACATGATTTTATAAGTTTTTTAACTAAATTTAATTTAATTGATAGATTGTGATACATATATTATAGAGTTTAAACAAACCTTGATAAACCATAAACATATTATTATTTAATATTTGTATCATAGAAATTGGATTGAAAGATATGAATATTATTAACTAAATTATTAAGTATTTATGGTCACATAAGTATAAATAAATTCTTTGGGTATAAATAAATTATAAATAAAAATAAAAATATATTTAAAGTAAAAAATAAATTTTCTTGAAGAACTATTTTATATGCATAATTTATTTTTATAAATTAACTATTACCTACTAGTGAAGATATTAATGATATATATATATATATATTATAGTTGAAAATATGTTTTAATATTAATATTCATAACTTTCTTGGAATGGGATAAGAATAAACAATGTCTTCTGCTTAAAATTTATATTTTAAAAAAATTGGTTTTACCATAACTTTCACCCTTATTTTGAAATGAATTTTATAGAATTTTAAAAAATTAATTTCATAAAATGAATTATATATTTTTAATGGGAAGGTTAAAATTTAGTAAATAGATTCCTTGTATTTTTTGGTCAATATTAATAGAAACCGTGGCAAAATTTTTGACCATCATAATGGGTAAATTAGGTTAATATAGGTTAAAAATAAGTGATATGGCCATAATATTTCATCCTGATTATTATTAAAGAAATTTAATTAGACCATTATAACCTTAGTCTCTAAATAGAGTAGTGTAATGGAAATTTTTTCTTCAAAATGAACTGTAAAGTATTTAAAGAAAGTTAAAAAATGTTATTCTATTAGATTTACATATTTATTATCTATCTAGATAATGAAAAAAAATCATGTTATGAATGAATCTAAATGTCCATTTTTAGAATAGTGAAATTATTTTCAAAAGGGAAATTTATTTCTAATTTTTAGAAAGTGTATTTTTACCTTAAATTCTTATACAGTGTTGAAACAATATTTAGTTAATTAATATTAATATAAATAGATGAATTTTATAAATACTAAAATTAGTATAATTTTAGTGAGTTATAGTTTTACAAAAAAACAATTATATAAATATCACATAATAGTGATGTGATAAAGTATTAAATTCTAATTCCATCAACTGGTATTTGTCTTTTAATTCAAATTAAATAAAAATGTTCAAAATTGGAATTATTTATATTTTATCAAAATAATACTTTATTAAATTGTTTAAATATTATAGAAATATCACAAGTTGAAAATGAATATAAGATATGGAAAAAAATTCATTATTTTTTAATTTATCAGTCAATAGTTACCTTATATGTAAAATTATAACCCTTTAATAGTGAAAAATACATTAACATGGTTAATGTTAAATTGAGTTAACTAAGGATTAAAAGCAAATGATAAGGATTAAAGAGACAATTGAAACATCAAAAATATTTTATTTTATTATATTTCATCTCTATATTATCTTATCTTTGAATACCTATCCTTTTAGAGTCATTTGGGATAGATAACGAATATAAGATATTTTAATATTTTAAGAAATTCCAAAAGTTCCCCTCACATAAATTATTAAGGGGAACCTTCTCCACTCAATATTTCACACCTTTGGAGCCTTTTACATTGACCATACCTTTCTAAAATCCATTATCAACTTCCTTATCTATATTTTAGAGGTGTTGGTATTTTCAAAATTCATACCCTAGTATCCTTAATAGGATATCTAAAGGAGATATTTAAAAGTAGAATAGGTTCCAATGTATACAAAGGATTTCTTCCCTAAGGTTATGAATATGGTTTTTGGGAATTATATTTCAATAAAGGGTTGTAGTTATGAATAACATAATGTGATACTCCTATGAAACAGTTGTTTATGATTTCAATTTTCCAATGGTACCGGACCTATATGTTTTTAAAGTGGACCATTATGATATGTAATGAATATTTATCTAATGAGATGTAGAATATATATATGAAAAGTGTGGGTATATATAGTTGTTATTAGACAAAATTTATGTTATCCTTTAGAAACTATAACAGTAAAACATTAGTGAGAACCATGGGGATAAATCTATGCATAGGATATCACCTGAATGTTTTTGTAATGAAATGTGATGACCTAGATTAAATATATGTTTTCATAAATTGAAAAAATGTTTCATGATTTATATATACTATGAATTATTTTTCATGATTGATCACTTTTATCAAGGATTCCTGATAGTCATGACAATTATATAAGTTTTACAAAGTTATTGATGAAAAAATTATTAAGTTGAAGTGGTAATAGTTAAGATAAAATATTTAAGTACCCAATTTAAGATTAGTCATTTGAATTTTTTTATATAAAGAAAATTATTAAAAAAATTTAATTCATATCCTCAATGATTAGATGTTTAATTATCATAAAAAACCCCTAATTCTACCAAGATCACGTCTTAAGTCTATGATTATTTTCTTGTCGAGGTTTGTGATAATTTGAATGAAAATCATGGTATTCTCTCTGGTTAAAGTTGATGTTATAATATTCATGGATTAGATTTCATTACGTAAATATCACATCAATTTCACTGGATGAGAATCCACATTTGATATCCCAAATCATCTAATGACTATTTATCCATGTGATGATAAATATGAAGAAATGATTAATATTACATACATTGTATGGATCATGATTCATGTTCAAATTTTATTTTTATCAAATATGGTTGGGGAGAGAATCAACATAAAATATATAAATATTGTGTTGTATTTTTTTATTCATTCACAAAATAATTGAATATTCTTCCACCGAATTGTATAGTTATGTTTTAAATAAAACTTGTACTTTGTGCTCAAACTATTTCAAAGACTATATATAGGGTGGACCTGATTGTGTTTCAATAATTAAATAAGAAATTATAGGATAATATTGAAAATGTATTAATTCATCCAACTACATCACCTAAGGGTGAAAAAGTTATTTTGGTTCATAATGAAGATGGATCAATGTGACTATGTATTGGTTATTGAGAAGTCGACAAGATCACTATCAAGTACAGGTGTCTTCGACCCTGTATTGATGTCTGGTTTGATCAACATTGTGGAGATCAATACTTTTCCAAGATTGATCTTTGATCTATATATCATCAATTAAGAGTTAATAAGGTGGATATATTAATATAAATATTCCATACAAGTTATGGACATTATTAATTTATATTGATTCCATTTTTTCACATTAATTACACCTATATATCCATATATTTAATTAATTCATTCTTTATAGATTACCAAGATTAATTGTTAGTCTTTATAGATGATATTTTTATATATTCAAAGTGCATGGAGGAGAATTAATAATTTTTTAGAATTTCTTGGAAGAACCTGTGGAAGGATAGGTTTTCTGAAAAATTTACCAAGTGTGAATTTTGGATTTCGAATGTTTCATTCAGGGGTCATATAATTTCAAGTGAGGTTATATATGTTGATCCTTTAAAGTTAAAATTTATTTAACATTGTCCCATACCAACCACTATGACTGATATCCATACTTTTCTTGGTTTTTTCAGATATTATTAGTTCCTTGTGATTAATTTTTAATGACTATCTATTCCAATCACAATATTGACCTAGAAGGAATATAAGTTCCTTTAGACAAATGATTATAAATAAAATTTCAATGAACTTAAGAGAAGGTTAGTGAGAACATCTTTGCATAATTTCCCCTATACTGGAAAGTGATTGTAATCTATATTGATACATCAAAGAAGGGATTGGGATGTGTTCTCATGAAAAATAAATATGGTGATAACTTATGAAACTTTCCAAATGAAGGTTCACGATAAATATTACCCAACACATGATTTGGGGTTAATTGCAGTATTTTTTCATTGATGATATGGAGGAATAATATTTATAGAGAAATGTGTTATATGACTATTGTACATAAATGATTAATGTATATTTTTCATAAATAAAGAGTTAAATATGCACTTGATAAGATGGTTAGAGTAGATAAAATATTGGGATTGATCAATACATCACCACCTTATGAAAGAAAATAATGTGGATGATTCTATGATTCAAATATATTATAATAGATTATGAATTATGAGGATCACAAATGATCCAATATTTTTGTATTTACAAAGGGTGGATCATGAAATCTAAAATGATGGGGAGGAATATTATCTTTCTCAAATGAGTGTTCAACCATTAATCTGCGTGAATATTAAGGATGTGTAGATGGAATGTATTGATTTACATAAGAATTTATGAAATATTCCTGAATTTAACATTTATTGTGATGGAATGATACTGTTCAAGAACGGTATATGTGTTCCATCTATACCATATTTGAAGAAGGTGTTATTGGATGAGAGTCAAAGTTTATTATTCTCTATTAATCCTAAGTGTGAATCTTGTTTCTTGTGATTTCAAAAATATAATTCTAGGAGACATAATTCTAAGAGTATTCTACAACTATTATCGATACTAGAATAGAAATGGGAAAACATTACCATGTATTTTGTCATCAGACCCCCCAAACATCTAATGGGAATAATGTTATAGGGGTTGTAGTTGATAGACTTACAAAATACACATAGTTCCTTTCCATAAGTAAATATTTATCCCTATATAATATTTCAATATATTATATTGAGGTTGTGGTAAGGGTTAAAGATGTACCACGTTTTATTTTTTGTGATTGGGATTTTATTTTTACCTCCATGTTCTAGGGAAGTATTCATCGGGTTTTTGATATAGAGATGAGTTTCAATATTACTTATCATCCTCAGATAAATGGATAGTCTGAGAGAATAATTTAAAACATAGAGTATATAATGAGATCTTGTTCAATGGATTTAAATTTTGGATGGGATGAGCAGCTACCTCTAGTTGAGTTTTCATATAATAATAGCTTTTACTCATGTATTTAGATGACTCCTTATGAATCCCTATATGAAAATAAGTCTATAATTCCAATATGTTGGGATGTTAATGGATAATAAAACCTATTGTGATATGATATAGCATAGGAAATGATAGAAAAAGATAGATTCATTCAGTATCTAATCAGGACTGTTCAGAGTCGATAGAAAAGTTATGCTTCAAATCACCTATGTGGTATGGAATTAAAAGTTGGTGAGAAGGGTTTTATAGGGACTTTTCCCTAGAAGTAGGTTATAAGATTAAAAATAGAAGTTAAACATGATCCCTAGGTATATTTTTATTTTTTATATTCTTTATTTAGTATGGATGGTATCTTATCACTTAACACTTCCACCGAACATCTCTCTTATTTCCATCATGTTTTATATATCACAGATGAGGAAGTATTTACCAAATCCATAACATCTACTAAACATAGAGGTTGTTCCACTAGAAAATGATAAATCATATGAAGAAAAATTTTTCATAAATATTGGATCATAAAGAGAATGGGATACAAAATAAGAATAATCCCCCAATGAAAGTACTCTCGATAAATCACAAATTCAAAGTAGCAACATGGGAACCTGAGGATGTAATGAAACAAATATAACCTAATTTTTTTTTAAATTTGAGTGTTACATTTGGAGTGATAACTTCATATTAAGGGTATTATAACTTAGCAACCTGATATTTTATGATATTATTATTTTTTCAAATAAATTTTATTTCTTCCATATCTTGAGTTACAATCAACATCGAGCTAAAACAAATCTTGATATATTATTAACGTTATAATGTGATAATTATCAAATAGATACAGTATTAATGTATATAAAAAATACTAACTAAAATATGGATAATTTATGGTTACATATGAAAAAATGAATTTTTAGGGATCACATAATTAAAAATAAAAATAAAAATCATTTGCATGTAATAGAGTTGTTTTTCAGAAGAACTATTTTTATACGAACAGTTTAATTTTATAAATTTAATTAATCACTATTTTTTGAATTATCATAATGAAGTAAATATATTATATAGTTATACAAATTTTGTAAAATTATTTTTATATTTTTATTGGAATCAGATAAGAATAAACCATGTTTTACACTTAAAAATGTTCTTTTATAAAAATATGTTTTCATCACATGTTGCGCTCATAATTTAAATAAATTTTTTATCACTTTTATAAGTTTGATTTGATATAATGAATTTAAAATTTGGAATAAATAGGTCCAAATTTGGAAAATTGACCCCTTTTATTTTTTGTCAATATGAATTGTAAATGTGGTAAAATTTATCACCTCAACAAAGGGTAAATTAAAATAATCTAGCTTAAAAATAAGTGATAAGGTAACAAATTTTCATCATAATTCTTATTGGATAAAGGGAATTTGAATCTTTTCACATTATTCTAGAAATTTTGTTTTTTAAATGACACTTTTCCATAAAAATTACTTATATAATATTTAAATCAGGGAACGTTAAAAAGTCCACTCTCCCTGTTTTAAATATTTATTATGTGTCCAAATATAAAAAAAATCATGTTAGGAATGAATATAAATTTATATTTTGAGAATAATCAAATTAATTTTGTGATGAAAATTTACTTCCAATTGTTATAAATTATACAACTACCTTAAATTCATATGAAATACCGATACAATATTTATTTAATTATTATAAAAATAAAATTAATTATATTTTTAGAAAATAAAATTAATATAATTTGTGTAAGTTATAGTGTTTCATGGGGTTTAAGGATTAATATATCATAAAAATGTTTATTTTCAATATTATATTCTAATTAGAACCATTTATTTGTGTCTTTTAAGTCAAATTAGATTAATAGTGTTAAAATTGTCATTAATGATATATTATCAAAATAATATTTCATAAATTATTTAAAAATTATAAAATCATGAAAGAGTACTTTTAGTATAATATATATTAAAAAAAGTAATACATTATCCATTTATTAATCTATACGTAATTTATAAGTAAAATTAGAACCGTTTAATTGTGAAAAATGTGTTATCGTAATTAATGATAAAATGAGTTAACAAAGGGGTTAAACAAAAAGATAATATTAAAATCACCACTTTATCCTATCAAATTTTTTTTAGATTGTGGGATTTAAATTCCATCCTCTATATAGAATTGAATACCCACCCTTTTGTGGAATTTGGGATAGATAATGACTTTATTGTATTTTAATAATTTGAGGAATTCCAGAACTGCCCCTCACATAAATTATAAGAGGTAACCTCCTACTTTCACCTTTTCACAAATTTTTAGCCTTACGGATCAACCATAACCTAAAAAAATCATTTTTAACTTCATTATCTACATTCTAGAGGTTATGGTCCTCCCAAAAACCCCCTATGATCCTAATAATAAAATATAAATGAGTTCATTCAATTGAGGGGGAATTCTAGCATGTACAAAGGATGTTAGAAATGAGGTTATGAAGAAATGATTTAGGAATGATATATTTAAGAAAGGTTCTCGTTATGAAGAACTTAATGGGAGACTCTTATAAACTATTTGTTTATTCATCCATGTTTCCAAAGATACTAGACCTATATGATTATAACATGGATCATTATGATATTTAATGAATATTTATTTAATAATATGTAATATATATATATATATATATATATATATGAAAAGTGTGGGTTTCTATATCGTGGTGTCTCTAAATAGTGATATACATGAGATGATGCCAAAGATCAAAGACTCTGACTGGTCAGAATGATGATTGTGGATGCTCGGAAGGGTGGGATTAGAAATACTATACGGTTTAGGGTTAAGTGAAAGTTCACATAGCTTGGTTGATGATATGGGGAGTAGTTTGTTGGGTTGTTTTTCCTATATATTGTTGCATGTTTTTGTTATAAGTGGCAGACAATAGTGTGGGAGATTGATCTTCAGGCTTGGACCCTCCATCAATGAGATGGTAGTGTCTGGACTACCATGCATGATTTAGAGTCATATTTCTCATGGAGTATTGGAATACCTTGAGTGAGATTTATATATTGAGACTAGTTGGATTCACCTTAAGTGAGAATGTATTTACATGGACCCTTCCATTAGTGAGAAGTATAGGGTCATTTTTCTTGACAAGTGTGAGTGAGAAGGTTATGTCTAGATAAGTTGTGAGACTTGATGAACAACCTACATTGAGAGATAGGGGTTTGTATAGTACTTGAGAATATGACCTTACCCAAACCCTTTTAGCATGGGTTGAGGAGTTAGACGATGCTTTAATATGATTCAATGGGAATGATCCAAATTTATGGCATGGGGTGATAGTGGGATTCTTGAGTGGATTCTATGTAGGTATGATAATGTGTTTTGGAGGAATTTTTGGTATATTGTTACCCAATGGACATGGATTCAAGGTGCCACAGATAACACATAATATATAACATTCTCATGTGATTGCTTTATTTTTGAATGAATACACATAAATTATGGTTTATTCTAGGGGAACCCAATGTAATCCTAGTGTGATGTATTTCTCACACATTTCATGAGAACCCTATTTATATGAAAAACTTATGACTCTTTTATATTAATGTGCACATGTTGTGTATGGGATTAGGTTCGATAATCTCGGTTTGAATTTGAAGATAGGGTTGTTGAGACCTGGGGATGCCTACTTAGATTTTTTTTGTAATTTTTGTATTTATATTATAAATGTGACCATTCAAATGGGAAATTAATCTATGTATGATTTTATAAATATTTCATGATACATTTAAAATAACATCATTTTTTCTGATTCTATATACATTGATACTTAGGATGGATATTTTTTGTTCACTTAAATTATTCATTTCATATTAATTAAATAAGATAGACTCCATATTGCATGGACTATGCCCTTTCTACTAGTTAGTAGCCTATAACACATGATAGGTGTGATTGAGGTCAAGTATCCCTTTGGTATTGAAAATTTTATAGGAAAGGGTGTTATAAATGTTTCCACAAGAGTTATATTGGATACCAATAATGCCTCGAATGGTTTTTTTAATGTCAGTAACCATAATTTTATTGAATATGATGAATATATCTAACCCCTAATGAATTTATTCAATCTCTAAGAACTCTAATAT
The DNA here is from genome assembly GCA_963277665.1 of Viscum album. NCBI lineage: Eukaryota > Viridiplantae > Streptophyta > Magnoliopsida > Santalales > Viscaceae > Viscum > Viscum album. Next base: position 1,325,562,945 of record OY728160.1, read on the forward strand.
TTTAAAATATGGTTAATATGTTATAAAAATGACTCTATAAATAATTTACAGGTATTGGTAGTTATTTATTAATGTTATCTATCAAGATCACTCTTTTCTCAGTCATTTTTCTTTATTTATCACAGTTTCATTACTCCACATTTATATCACTTTTATCTTACTATAACGACCTTTTTCTTAGGATATTAGAGTTTGAGATACATTGGGGTGATATTACACAATCCCAGGTATTTCCCTTTATAAAATAGTAGTGCTAACTTCTGTTAAAGTTTGTAATTTATGTTTCCTTCAATGACCACAAAAAGAAATTTTTGTTCTTTTTTTGGGTTATTAAGACAACATTAAATTTAATGAATTAAATGCACCCTCAATACATTCAAAATAAGATATATGGATGTCATATAATAATTTTTTTGGATAATATTCTATATAAAATATTATTTCCATTTAATTTCCTCTAGATTCTCTATTTGAATTATATTTTAATTTCAATTTATAAATTTAATATTTAAAATATGTTCTCCCCCACTTTCAATTCCATAAAATTAATAATTTGTATCAAATATTTATTTTCTTTATAGACATTAAATTGTTTAATGAAAATGATTGTATATGACGGGCATTTCCTCTAATGATAAAGGTGCTCCTGGGGGGCACACAATAGTTCACTCTCCGTTGTTTTATGGAATATACAATTACTATAATAAAACAATGATGTCAAATTGTATCATGTTTATGTGATATCCAACATTAAAATTTTCATACATAGTTACATAAAATTTAAATAAGTAGATGAAACTAGAATCTTGAAGATATTTCCTCTTATGAGCATGATGAATAGACCATGAATGATATTTATTATGGTTTAGATGGGAATAAATTTAATCTTGTATTTATATATAAAACTACTCATCAGATATAGAAACTTTTAGATGAAACACATAAAGAAAAAATAAATGTTAAGGATACTATATTTTACATGCATCAACCAAACTTTGAATGTTTTATCATTAATTTTAGTGAAACAAAAATTTTATTTGTTACACATTTTATTGATATTTTGAGTGGTGTAATTTTTTTTAGAGATTATATTTCCCTATATAATATTTTGGAGAAAATAATTTTTCTATTATAATATTTTTTGTTACATAAAATAGTTTAAGTTTAATAGATAAAAGACATTGAAAACATACTTTTGGAGGTACTTATAGGATATTTGATGACCAATGATATAATATTGAAATGGAAAAATAAAAATGCATTGAAGGAGATCATGGAAAATAAAATAATACTTTAATGAAATTGATGATATATCTTATAATCATGAAATTTAAATTTCACACTAGGTTAATAGTATGAGAATAAGGAAAAACCCTAAATACCCTTGATTTGGGTCCCCTAGATAACCCCCCACTGGGATTAAAGGGTGTTCATGATACTCATATACAGACAACTAATACGTGGGGATAAAAAATGATCAATTTGGAATAATTTCATTCACAAAACAAGATTTTATAAATTAAATTCCATTTTTAATGAATTAATAATTTATAAATAAATATCGTAGTAGTACATACATTCACTATATATCATTTTGTTATTTTAGACCATTATAAAATATGAAAATAATTTTTTTTATTAGGTCTACATGACCATTAAGAATTATAAACTCTAATAACATAATTATTATAGAGTGAAAACTATTATTAGTAAATATTAAGGGTTATGATAATGTCTAATTGAAAAATATAAAAGAAGAAATGAACTCTACCAACAGGATTGTACCCTATGAATCTCTTTTATTGAACCATTCAAGGGAGATGTAATCACTAGGATTTTCATCTGACCAAGCCCCAAAAAAGATTGAACAACTCAAATTTGAGATATTATTTTTATGCGATTATTTCATGTATATGATGATCATAACCAAGTTCATGTTCAATGAACCATCCAAATAAAGGATCACCATCGCACACCTTACCCTTAGGGAACACATTGATGTAATAATGGGCTAGGTATCTAAAATCTAGTAGTAAGAATTTTTATATTTTATTAATAAACTAATTAGTATATTTATCCATTTTAATTTATAGATATTATTATATAATGAGTTTATTAAAATTATATTTTTTAGAAGGTAACAAAAATTGTTGTTTTTATAAATATATAACTTCAATAAAACATTTATTTGGATAAATTCAATAATTTTTGAAATAAATGTTATTTTAATGAAATATTATTATTCAATAATATTTTTTTAATATAAATGATAATATAATTTAATATATTCTGACACATTTTTATAAGGGTGAAAAAGTTGCCGGTATTGTAAAAACAAGTATTTTTCAATAAATAAAGTTTTTTTATTTAAAAGTGAGAGTTCAAAAATTTATAAAATTACTTTGGTAAAATAAATAATATTTTTGAAATCAGTACATTGAAATTATCCACTGGGGAATCTTTTATAATTTCCTAAGATACATCATTGTTTGGATAAAAATTATCTATGGTAAAATTATGTAGTATGTATTGTCACATAATAGTACCCCAAAGTGATGTAATAAATACAATAAATGGAATACCTGATTGATGACATATTTACACTTTTAGATAAAGTAATTTTGATGTTATTTTTATTAATTCTAAAAACATTCAATGAATCCTCCGAAACCTATATTATATTTTAAGGTTTTAAAAACAATTCCTTATGAACATGACTCACATTGACATCATGAGTGGAATTATTTTAAGGATTACAATACTTAGAATAAAAATTATATTAAAAAACTCCTCATTATAAGAAACCATGGTAAATACAATTATGAGGTTTTCACTTTTCATTATTTTATTACTTAGAGGCCAAAATCTAATTTTTAAATTTGAAAATAATTCCCCAATGTTTTTCTATAAAACCCCATGAAACCACCTATTACTATTCACTAAAAACCCCATTAAGAAAAAATTACACCACTATTTAAATACCTTCCAAGGAATTCCCAAAATCTTAATAAGTTCATCTCAATCATATAGAAGCACACTCTCCGGGTAATAGATTTCATTACTCTTTATTTTATTCATGTGATTATATTTCATTATAAATTACGATTTATAATTATTCATTTGGTAATGAATTTTCAATAACCTTTTTACTATAGTTATAATTACCAATAAATTAGAGGCCACTTTTCACTCTCAATAAACCCTTTAATGAATATTTATGTACACAAGTTATGCTTTGAAAATTATCATGTGATTTTCCTTTCTAAATATTTGTGATATGAATACATTAACATCCCTTACCTTAATGGAATATTACTTTTTCCAGTTTTTGTATTTGATGTGTTCAGCATAGGTTATGGGAGTTTTTATTGAAGTATAGTGGTTCAAAATAGATTTTTTAGGGAATACACACCATGTATTGTTTAAAAAACCTAAAATGGTGGTTTGCGGCTTCTATAGACAGTTATTTCATGACTTTTAAATCTGGTATGGGGGAAATTGTAATATTGAATACATTTTATGTAAGTCTAATTAATAACATGTATTAAAAAACTTTTTAGTGACATTTTTTTCAATGAAAGATTAAATTTTTTGAAAACCTAAGGATTTCACACTGTCTGATGGTTAAAAAACTTAAAACCTAGAGGATTCAATGTTTTCAGTTCATTTCCTAGCTGAACATGAATTCATTTTTTCAAAACTCTATCTCTATCATTTTATATAATCCTTAAGAGCCCCGAGAGGATATTTTAACCCCTTCCTTTTTCTTTGTTTTGATGGTTCCAATGTTTCTCCATTGGTGATCCATAACGAGTTATTCAAAAATCCCCATGGGTTCTCTTGTTATTCTCTTGGGGATTCACTATTTTGATGTTGTATTTATTTAGGGTGTGATTTGTGCTATGTTTTTATGATCATTGGGTTCAATTTAGGTTAATCCATGTTTTACCATGTGCGGTTGTGGTTTGCAAAATTTTCTTCTTCCCCCAATGGTGCATAGTGAGTTAGAGAATCTTTTTTGTGGTAAGGAATCCATCATTTATCATTATTATATGTCACACAAGAGGGGTTTACTCTTTTTCATCTATGTGTTATAGTTTTTCTTGATTATATGATGTTAAATAAATAGGTAATTGAAATTTAAGGGGAAATGGTGAATTATTTTCATGATTTTACATATTTGATATTATTATGATATTTTGAATTGTATGGGCTTGATGTCCTAATTAAAATTGTGGTTATTGGAGGATTTTTTTATGCTAATGGACTTGTATTGTGACAAAATTTTTGTATAGTACTTTTCATATCACCATAAAATGTAAAATATACTATCCACTTATGTTTTGGTTATGAAATGTTTTTTCAAGATAATGGATTATGTGACAATGAAAATAAAAAAATGTGGCATGTGATAAAATCCCCTTATGAAAATATATAAAATAAAAATGATGTGTTTTGATCAGTGGTTGAGCTTAAGGGATGTTGATGAGTGTTTTTGAAGCGATGTGGGGATGATGGTTGTTTGGATGTGATTTTGGGTCAATGAGGTGGTGTTTGTTTGTCCATGATTTTGGGGTAGTGATATGGTGATATTATGGTCGTGCTTTTTGGGTGGTGAGAAAATGTTGTTATGGGGATGATGATACACTATTTATGTGTGGTTTCATTGAGCCAAATTCTCAGGTAGTGGTGGAATAATAAATTGGTTAATAATGTTTTAAATGACCATGGAATGTTTTAGTCAATTGAATGGAAATGGAAAATGAATAAATAAATGATTGTCTGTAGGCTTAAAAGTGGATAATTCATAATAATAAAAAGATTTTGGTAGATACTGGTAATCATTTTCCAATGTGAAATGTTGATTATGGACTGTTTGGTGTTCTGAATTTAGAGGTCGTATGAAAAGTAATAATGTCATGAGATTGTTAGTGTTTGGTTATAAACCCATAGGTTGGTCTTGTGTGTGGATAGATGTATATAATTGTATATTCTATGTTTTTACTATATATACCACCCACACATAGATAACTATGTGGTAATACTAACATAGTCATATAGGGGTGTTTTCCCTAACATCTGGTGACGAGGAGTGATGGATGGGTACCTACTCTTTCACACTCACTCTTTGAGGTGAGGTAGGTATTGCATATGTTTTGATGGATAAAGTTATGATAGTGCACTAGATGGGGGTTGTCATATCTCAATTTTCCTCAGGTGATATGTGATATGGTCGTGGTTGTGGGGTGGTGATCCCAAGTGTCTTTAGGTGAGTTGTGATGTAGAATAGCTGTCTACTGGAAGGATGAGGTAGGATGAGGTGGTTCACAGTGGGGGAAATTCATAGTAGGAGGAGGGAACAAGGTTTATGTATTTCATTCTCATAATATCCTACCATGGTTATTATGGTTTTTGATGTGTGGTGGACCAAATGTTTTAGGAATGATGTGATATGGATATGCCTATGGGGTGGGTATTGTGATGTGACATGATCAGGCTTTTGGGGAAGTGTGGTCTATAGAAGAGATTGGATCACTATGATCCACAAAGTTAGGGTGTGGGAGTATCAGACCAGTAGGAAAGCTGTGTGGGGTACCCTTTATTATCATGAATCTTGATATATTATATCACATGGCTTCTGCTATATGGGTATCATGCATTGGTGAGGTTGGTATAGATTGTTGATCTATTCTGGTTCTATTGATTATTCATTTTTTCTTAGAGGTGTATCAGTATACTTCTTTCACATGTACAGAAGATACGTTGGTGTTCTTATTGAGTAAACTTGTATGATCACCTTATATATATAAAATTATTTTTATGCTTCTATTAAGACTCATGAGATTGTGATAAACACTAATAACTCAGATCATTTGATAGCTGCTACATCATGGATTTATATTTACTTTTAGGGATTTACTTTTGGAGAATTTTATTTTTACATGTTTTATTTATACATGAAATGTGGGATGGTTTTGGTTTCTTTTTATATTATTTCTTGGTGTTTCTTGTGGATTATTCATCTTACCTCTTGATCATATTTTCATATAGGGTAATGCCTCCCATTTAATAATAGTTTTATATGCTCGATGCTAGTTTCCAACTCAGATTCTACAGGTGACGAGTCTTGGGGGACATTATCTCTCTTCCCACATTGTGATATCTTTGGGGGGGGGGGGGTCATGAAAGAGTTGTACTAAAGGGATGGTATAGATATAATATGGTGTTTTGAGTTATTTGTATGGAGTATTTCATGTGTTGGTATGGAAAAATTATTATTTTACATTTCTATGTCATATAGGCTTGGTAGACCTGCTAGGATATTGGGTTTCAGAGCCCCCATGATATAATGCATAGTATTTGAGGTTTTTGAATAACAAAGTTCGGAGGAACTATTTGATGTGTGGATACCAATTAAAGATAAATATATTATGATGAATTTTTTTATTATTTGAATTTGGATTTTTAGGGAAGAGAAAAATAAATAAGTTGAAAGAAAATCAATCTAAATACAATTTCATACTACGGGGATTAATAAATTATTCTTTTTTTTTTTCAAATACGGCTCATGTCTGTTGTCTTCATGTGGATCATTTAGTTGTGGTTTAGTAGGTTGAACCATTTTATATTTTTAGGGTTGATTTGGAAGACGAGGATGAGTCTTGGCTATGGGTGTTGTTCATTTTTTAGTGGAAGACTATGGGGATGTATGAGGGTAGTGTTTTAGATGTAAAGACATTGAGAAATCTGGATGGGCTTGATATTTCTTTGAGTTTTATTCGAGCACCGATGGGATATTGGGTACCTTTGGCAGTTATTCATATGTAGGGATTTGTGTGTTAGTGGAGGATGATATGTTTGGGAGAGTGGAAGGAGGAATATGATTCATGGGTTGACTTTTAGAAAGAGTTTTAGGAAGTGTTCCTATTGTTGTCCATGAATCTAGTGATAAGGCATGAGATTCCTTTTCTTCAGGAGTGGAGTATATTAGTGCTGGATTTGGGAATCATGTTGATAGAACTTTTTTGTTTCCCCTATATCTGTTTCTAGATGACGAGTCTCATGCAAGACATCTTGAGCACAGACTCTATCCTTCTATATTGTATAAAATTTCTCCTTTTATATTGGAAATATATATAGAACTTTAGAGTAATGATGATGTGATCATGAAGATGCACTGTCGAGGAGGATTAACATGAGAGGGGAATCCGTAGGGTTCCTTGAGGAGAAGATTTGTCGGTGGAAGGTCTCAGGCAGTAGGACCATCAATGTTGTGAAAAGAAAGGATTCAACCTCAGCATATTCCTTTATAGAATTCTGGGGAAAGTGGTTTCCATGATATTATTGGGTGATTTCTACCAATGTTTTTTGGTTGGGGGTTTCATGGAAATTTCCATAACTAGTGCCCAATGGTCCCCTGATATCATTTTGGGGGAGGTGGAGAGGTTCAATTCCAGCTTTAGCTATAGTTTCTAGGGGGACTATTACAACATTAGGGGTAGAAGGCTTATTCTCCATTGAGGGGATATTGAGTAGGTAGAGGACGACCGTAGTATGATCCTTGTTTTTTTGTACCTCAACTAGAGGATGGTCATAGAGGTGGTTCTGAGTAGAGAATTTAATGATCAAGGTATGGTCATTTACACACAATGGAGGTTTTAGTGCTAGAGGGGACATATATTATTAGAGAAGCAATCATTTTTTTAGTATCCTTGTTGGTTCTTTGTTTGATTTAGAAGAATTTCAATCTTTTTTAACACTCACTTTAGTCCATGTTCTGGGCTAGATGTAGAGAATATTAAGGTCATATGGTTTTCACTATTCTAGTAAGAGGTTATACCAGCTTCATTGATGTGTTCCAGTGGTGTATATTGGACATGGGGCCACATCAGTCTCATAGGAATATTTTATTTCTAAAGATGAATCCATGGGACATTATCCTTAGTATCAACTGTTTATATTCTGTTCATACTTTTTTGAGTTATTTTTTAGAAGAGTTGTCTTCTATAATGTTGATGGATAGCATGTGGTTTTCATCAGCGATGAGGGTTTTTAGGTTATAAGTCAGTATGTGGAGAACCTTATTTATTTGATGGCTGAGTTTTTTATGGAATTAGTGGGTGTTGGGATAGTGGAGGTCCCTAGGGTTACTTTGGATTTCATAGATGTTTGTCCAAAATGAGGTGGTTATGCTACCCAACTCTTCATTATATTGAGTTTGGGATAGACATGAATCCTAGAGATTCAACAATTTTTATATATCCTTATCATATGGATCCTTTATAGTTGTATGAGTAGAGGATTTAGATAGATGATCTGATTTATAAGGGTTTTATTTGGACCATTTTGTCGTTGTGGTGTGCCCCAATTTTGTTTTCAAAGAGGGAAACTAATAGTCTGAGGCTGTGCAAATATAAACAAAGGATAAATCTTGTGATGGTCAAGAACTATTACCCTCTTCCAAGGAATGATAATATTTTCTACCTATTGAGAGGGGAGATTTGGTTTTCTTGGTTGGATCTACAGTCAAGATATCACTAGTTGAGGGTGATGGAGGGTGATATCCCAAAGTCTTCTTTCATGTGTAGGTATGGGAACTTTATGTTTCTATTTATTCCATTTGGTTTTATGAAGGCACTAGTTATATTCTTGTATATTATTAACTCTGTGTTCAATGACTTCTTAGACTAGATCCTCATCGTATTCGTCTATGATATCTTGTTCCACTAAAAGTCATAGGAGGAACATGTCGGTCCTCGTAGAGTTATCGCGCATGTTATTTGACACCACCAGATCTAGGGAATTTTGTCCAAGTATAAATTCTTTTAATTATAGGTGAATTTTATTAGGAATTTGGAGTCACAACAGGGTGCGGTAGTGGACCTTCTAAAGGTTGAAGTATTTTCTTCATGGGAATCACCCAATAATGTGGTAAAGGTTTATGGTTTTATTGGTCTTGTTGGGTATTTTAAGAGGTATTTAATTAATTTAACTTTAGTTTCATCCCCATTTATAGTGTTGACCAGAAAATACTAGGTTTTTGTGTGGACTGATTAGTTCCAATCAGAATTCAGTTACCTGATGGGTATGTTGTTCAGTTCTCCAATGCTTTAGTTTCCAGAGGAGTGTTTAATGTTTGAGGTGTTTTGTGATGCTTCCCATCTAGTCTTGGGATTCATGTTGATTCAAAAACAATAATTATTCTATAACGGTTATATCCAGTTACAACCCCATGACTGTATCTATACCACCTATGATCTATAGCTTGTTTTTGTTGTATTTCCACTGAATTTGTGGCAGTATTACCTTATTTGAGAGTTCATTTTAGCCTTCATGGATCATAAGATATTTAGGTGTGTATTTTATCCAAATGATCAAATTTTTTAGCATTGGAGGCTGATAGAGTTTTTTTAGGATTATGATTTTTATATCTCCTAAAACTCAAAAAAATGGAATGTTGTGGAAAATTCCTGGAGTAGTAATTTCAGGAAGGATATTTTTTGGGAGTATGAGGATGTTTAGATAGAAATAGAGGATTTGGTATCCATAAACTACAATGGAAGGTTTGATGATTTTAAAATCAATTTTTTTCATATGTTGGTGCAATCATATCTATTGTGGTAGGTGGATGAGCCTCATTGGGGAGACTCAAAGGCATATGCGATGTGCAATCGTGTTGGCCATCGTGATACTCTAGAGGTATGGTTGGTGGATGGTTAAAATCTGATATTTATTCATGGGAGGTTGTTTTATAAAATTTTTATTCATGTGGTAGTCCATATTGGGTTTCATATATCATCATTCATGTTATATATAATAGTTTCCAAAATTTACCATGGTTTGGGGAAGTAGTTTTGGTGGCCCAAGGTGAAATTGGCAGTGGAGGAACTTTTTCAGTGTTCTTGGTCTTCCATCATGTAAAGGATGAGAGTCACATTTCTGGTGGTTTTTTAGGCCTTGGATGTTCCCAAATGGAAATTAGATGACATCTCAATTGATTTTTTTCATAGGTTCACCCCAAGATCAGGGTGTTTGTGATGATACCTGGGTGATAATGGATCAGTTGATGAAATCATCCCACTTATTAGTGATCATGTGGTTGGGAATCATGGATTATTTGGCGAGGAGTTATGTGGATTTGTTTTTTTGGTTTCATGGATTTAAAAAATCCATTATTTAATATCAGGTGACATATTTTACCACACGATCTGGGAGGGGATTACAATATGATTTTTGTACCTAGTTACCCCTCAATAATGCTTTCCAAAATCAAACATATGGGAAGATAGAGTGGACTATATAGAAACTAGATGATATACTATGAGCATGTGTCTTGGACTTTGGTGGATCTTGCATATGAAACATTCCCTTGCATTTGTTTTCTTATATTAATAGATATTTTTCTTCCCTTAGAATCGCTCTATTTGAAGCTTTGTAGGGGTGAATGTTTCATTATATTTTTTATTGGATGAAGGTTAGAGAGGAAATAATTCTTGGTCCCAAGGTGGTGCAGAGTACAAAAAATAGTATTTAGCTAGTTTTTGTGTGTTTTAAAGAAGTTAAATACCAAAATAATTCTTATCCAAATTAAAATAGTTGGACCTTAGAGTTCTTGGATGGAGGCCACAGGTTCTTAAGATTTTCCCATTGATGTGGGAAGTGGAGATTTGGAAGCGGGAGTAAGCTTTCTCCCAGATATGTTGGTCCCTTTGAGGTAGCTGGGTGAGTTGGTGAGGTGGGGTATTAGTTGGTATTTCCATTGTGGATAGAGATGATCTGCAATGTCTTCCATTTATGTCAACTTCATTAGTATCTTCCCGATTTCTCCCATGTCATTGACTTGTGAGAGTTGGATATCTGGGATGATGTCATATCCATTGAGTGGATAAGGGAGAACCTAGATTACCAAGATAAGGAACTTTTTGGATGGACCATTAAATTGATTCATGTTTTGTGGAGGCATGGAGTCCTAGAGGAGAATATTTGGGAGAGAGAGAGATAGATGTTTGCCTAGTTTTTGCGGTTGTTTTGAGTTTTTTATTTTCTATTTTGTCTTGTGATGGGATGTTTTGATCTTTTTGTTTTATGAGATGAGTCTTTTTCCTTGTTTTTTATCTATGATGTTTAATAGGGTTCTTACATATTAAAATGGAGGACCTGATTCCTAATTGAGACACATTATACTCGGATGTGATTAAACGTGTGTGAGTGAGTCGATGCTTCATATAACGGATAACATCATGACATATAGGATGGAATTTACTAATTCATATGTTTGGGGAAGCATGGTTATCTGGTTTCGATGGTTGTTGGTTTTGTATGTTCATAGGTTGGATGTATATGTGATGATGAGGTTGTGCGGGATGTTTTGGGGCTTCTTGGTTTCACATTTTTGGATGGTGGTATCATTTGATGTGTGATGAGATCCTTTAGAGGTATCTTGTAGGGTGGTTGTTAAAACCCGTTTCCTTATAGGGTTGGTTTTGTAATCTCAAGGGAGAGAATCATTTGAGAGGTATTTGATCTAATGGACCATGCCTTCCCAACAAGAAACATTTTTTGTTTTGGTTCTTAACGGTTTTTTAGGATGTTTTGGGAGTTTTTGATAGATTTTAGAGGTGTGGTAGAGATACTGTAGGGAATACATCCCATGTATTGATTACACGAAGTGAAATAGTGGTTCATGGATTTTATATGAGGTTAGTTCATGACATATAAATAAATTAAGGTGAATTCCATGATATGTTTTACACATTGTGTAAGTGGAATTCACATCCTGTATTAAATAAAGGTTTAGGAAACACACTTTCTAGAAAAAAATATTTTTTAAGAAACATGTGGATTACAAGCCGTGTAATGATTAAACAACATGAAACCATTAGGATTCTAGGATTTATGTTATTTTCCTATCTAAAAATTCATTTACATTGCAACATCACCCTCTCAATTTTTTGGATGGTCCCTAGGTTCCTTGAGAGGATATTCTTGGACACATTCTTCCTCTTTGGTTTTTTGGTTCTTGTGGATTCCCATTTACAATCAGTAGTGATTGATTCTTCTTTCCCTATTTTTTTCATTCATTCTTCTCTTAGATATTTTCTAAAAATATGTTGTTTCTATTTTTGGATTGAGTTGGTAAATGTTTAAATTATATTTTGGTGATTTTTAGGTTGCTCCATGGTTTTCAATGTGCATTTTTTTCTTTTAGATGTTTCTTTCACACCCTGTAGTGCGCATCGAGTCAGCAAAAAATATCTGAGGTAGGGAATCCATCATTTCTCTTTATTGTGAATCATGTAGGAGGGAATTAATCTTTTTTATCAATGGGTTATGTTTATGTTGGATAAATAAAATATTTTGAATTAGTTATGTGAAATTAAATTGTAAAAGTGGAATTATTTGCATGCTTCTTAAGCTTTGTTATTATTATGTTATTGTGAATTGTAATGGCCTAATTCCCCAATGAAAATAGTGCCCATTAGGATCTTTGTTTGCACTGATTAGATTTTTTTATGAAACCCATATTATGAAGTTGTTGTGATATATCACTAGAATGGAAAATTTACTAACCACTTATATTTAACTAATGAAATGGTTTCCCCAAGATGGATTATGTGAAAATTATCCTAAAATAAAGTGGAATGTGATAAAAGAAACATTAAAAAATTTGTAAATTGATCATGATGTATTGGGATGTGTGGATATTCTTGTGGGATAGAGATTTTTTATTGCAATTTGATATGGGGTTGATGGTTATTTTTTCATGCATTAAATGTGGAAGGGTGGGGTGTTTTTTCCATGCTTTTGGGTCAGCAAGTTGATAGTGTAATGGGGATGATGATCACCTTTTGATTTTTGGTTTCATTATGCTGGATTCTGGAGGAGTGATAGAATAATTAATTAGTTAATAATGTTTGAAATGTCTTATGCTTGGTTTGTTTAAGGGGATGTAAATGGATAATGAATGAATAAATGTTGGGATGTGTTGTCAATGTGTTTGATTCATAATAATAAATAAAATTGGTTGGGTAATGAGAATCAGTAGTCAATGTCAAATGTGTCTTGTGGGTTGTGTGGTGTTAGGAATTTAGAGGCGTCGTCAAAATTGATGATGTTGTGAGTTGTTTAGTATTTTTTTGTGAACCCATAGGTTTTGATGGTGTATGGCTCTATGTATACACTTTTATATTATGTGTTATTTCTATATTCACCCCACCCATGTTGACCACTTTGTACTGGAATATTCATAGTCATGCATGGGGTTTTTTTCTGAACATCTGGAGAGAAGGAAAGATGGGAAGGTACCCACTCTATATTCCAGTAGAAGTTTTTATGACCTAGAATATGATGGATAAAGGTCTGATAGTGTACTATATATTTGTTGTGATATCTCAGGTGTATTAGAGTGTGATGTGATGTGGTTGTGCTTGTGCTTGTTGGGAAGTGATCTTTGGTGTATTCAAGTGATATGTGATGTAGCCTAAGTGTCTGTAGGTGGGATGAGATGGGATGAGGTAGCATATGATGGGGGTAATGCATTCTATGAGGAGGGAATATGGTTGATGCCCTTCATGTTCATGATACCCTACTGCTCGGGTTATGGTTGTGGATGTGTTGTGGCCCAGATGTTTTTCGGTGTGATGCGATGTGTCTGGGCTTTTGGGGATGCATGCCCAGGTGTCTATGTTCAATATTTAATATGGGAATTCTTAAAGGGAGGAATGGTTTTTAGAAGAGATTTGAGTGCTGGTACGTAGAATATTTGTTATGGGAGAGTATTATACTAGTAAGAAAGCGGTGAGAGGTACTCTTCATTAATGTGAAACATGTTATATTATATTACATTGATTGTGTTATTTAGTGAGAATTTCTTTATGATGTTTTAATGGATAGTTGACCTGTTTAGGTGTTGTCGGTTCTTCTGCTTTCTATCGGGTTCCTTAGTATTCTTCTTTCACATGTGAGTGAGAAGATTTTAATTTCCAAATGAGTGTACTTGTATGAAAACCCTATATGCACAAACTGATTTTCTAGTTTTCAAAAAGAATAAATGGATCATGTTATACACTACTATCTTGGATATTTTGATTGCTAATGTGTCGTTGCTTTACATTTTATTTTTGGTATTTACTTTTGGAGAATTTTATATAAACCTATTTTATTTATATATTCACTTTGGGATGGTTTTATATTCTTTTTATATTATGTTGTGGCATTTCTTGTTGATGATTAATCTTATCCCTGGATCCAATTTTGATATTTTAGTTAATGCCTACCATTTTAAGAGAGTTTCATACCATTAGTGCTAGTCTCCAACTCCGGGCCTACTCGAGGTGGGACTCAGGGATCATTATCTCTCTCCCATCATAATGGTATCTTTGGAGGGAGGGGGTCCTGAAAAATACCCTTCACCATTTCCACTCAAGGTTATCCACATAGATGTAAAAATCCTTCCATTATTAGGGAATTCTATGTATATAACTTAGCCTCCTTAATCATGGGATTCACAATGATGAAATATTATATTATATTTTATGATATCTATGTCATAAAAATGCATAATACAATAATTTTGGGATTATTTAGTGATAGAAAATGAGGATGATAAAGGTCTAGCTTTATCATCATTTTTTTGGGGAGACAAAGGTCACCTTTATCAGTGATTTGTTTGATGAAGTGATAAAGTGAAACCATTATCAACATATTATCTATCATTGATAAATATCTTAATCACACTTGTGAGTCCCACATCGATGTAGCGGATGTTCAACTGCTTGTTTATGAATGATTCCACCTCAACCCCATGCCACAACCTTACGGTGGGGATGGGTTCCCGCATATACCCTCCACACACCCATATATATAGTCTGGTGCCTATACACATGGTCTCACCTAAGACATGGAATGCCCTATGCTTCCCATAGTCTTTACCCCACCCTCATACATATGGGTCGGGTCCTACATGACTCAGCCCACCTAACTCCCCATCCTGATATATACATAGCCAAACCCACCTTCTCATGCGTGCCATGACCCCAATTATTTATATATACCAACAAAAAATACAATTATTAAAAATATTAAATAATTGAAATAGTTAAAAAAATATTAAAAATAAAATTTAATAAATTAAAAAAATATTAAATATTTTTTAATTAAATAATTATTAAAAATTATTAATAATATATATTAAAAAAATTATATAATATTATATATCAAATATAGATATATAAAATTATTAAATTTAAATAGTTAAACAAATAAAAATAAAAAATGAACAAATTAAAAGGTATTAAAAAATATGAATTAAATAATTATTAATAAAATTGAAAAAAAATTAATATTTATACACACACACAGATATATATTATAAACATTAATAAAAATTATATTTTAAATAAATAAAGATATATATATTTATATTTAAAATGAAGAAATAGTAATAATTAGGAAATAAAATTAAAAATAATTAAATTTCAAAATTATTAATGAAACAATTTTTTATAAAATGACTGAATTTAGAATATATATATATATATTATAAATAGAATTAAATTACATATATTAAACATAAATATTAAAAAAGAAAAAATATGACAATTAAAAAAATATTTATGTGTTATATATTTATAATGGTCTATATACATAACTATTCATTAGTATATTTAGTATTTTTAATATAGAAATATATTCATATATATTTATATATATATATATAATATTTAACATAATATGATTTACAAAATACAAAATATTTATGCTTACATTAAATTAGTCATATATTTAGGAAAAAATGGTTTATAATCTGAAATTAATATTAATTAAAAATATTGTCTAGATGTATTGAGTAATGAACATTTAATTAAATGTCATTTTATTTTTCAATTTAACATATATCAAATGTATGTTACATTTATTTCACACATACATATACATAATTAATATAGTTTTATATACAACACACAAACCTAATATATCTACATCTTATTCAATTTTTAATAATCATTTTAGGAATTTTTCATTAAAATAATTTATTTAATATATATTATTTTTTTCAATCAGTAAATTTTACCATTTTTAAAAAATTTATTCAATATATAAAATTAATTAATTTTAACTATTTTTTTAAATTTATCATTTTTAATATTAATTATGTCTTGATATTTTATATTATTATATTAATATTTCTATAATTTATTTATTTTTTGTTTTTCATTGTTCAATATGTTTGTAATTTTATTCATTTTCAACATTTATTTAAATATTTTTTTCATTAACATTTAATATTTTTAATAATGTGGTAATATTTATAATTAATATGTATTCATTTCCATGTTAACATATATAAATATTCATTTTTAACTTTATTAAATTATCTATATAATTAATAACAGTTATTCAATTTTTAAATTTATTCACACTTATTATTATTCATTTCATTAATATAGGCTACATATTATATAATTTCATTGTCCAATTTAATATATATCAAACTTGTATATATGTATATATATATATATATATTTACATTAATTTCACACACATGAATATTTACATAATTATTGAAATCTTATATTGAAACCCATACACCTAATATTTATGTAATATATTCAAATTTTAATATTCATTTTTGAATTTCATTTATTAACAAAATACATTTAATATATTATGTTTTGAATCGCTAATTTTTATTTAATTGTTTTTAATATTATTATAGTTAGTATTATTCATTCAATTTTAATATTTTTTATTTTTTATTTTTTTGAAATTTAATAATTTTATATTATATATTTATAAATATTAATTTACTATGTTTTAATATTTTCCCAAGGTATTCATCTTCATTTAAATATAAGTCAATATTTTATTTTCCTAATAACTTGTATAATTAATAAATCATGCCCATTCTTTCAATATTTTTAAAGTCTTCTCAATCTTAATTATTCAATTTCACACATTTTTAACATTCGTGTATTTAATATTTTATATTCATTAATAATGTTAATAATATGTTTGAAAATAAAATTTTATAAATATATATATATATTTATAAATATATATTTACTATACTTATAAAATTATATATAGTTATAAATAAATAAATAAAAATATTAAAATATATATATATATAGTTTTAAATAAATAATTATATATTTAAATAAATATAAAATTATATTAAATATATTTTAATAATGAATATATATATTGTATTTATATATAGATATTAATTATATATAATTATATAAACATATATAGTTATTTAAGTATATTATAATTTGAAATAAATAATTTTAAATATATTTAAATATATATTTATTTATTACTATATTTATAACTATATATTTACTATACTTATAAAATTATATATCAATATTATGTATAAATAAATTTAATTTTTTTGAAAGTAGTAACATAATTAAAAATTATGTATTTAAATAATTATATAGTTAAAATAAATATATTTATTATTATATTTATATATATGTATTAAATATATATATATATATATATATATATAATAGTATAAATATATTTATAATAATATAGAAATATTAAAGAAATATATATTTATAATTAAAATTATAAATAATTATGAGTGCATTTTTGGAAGCACTGATAAAACCCTCCCTGATCTTTTAAAATGAACCCTAACTAAACTGATTTATGTCGTGTTGTTCATACTATCAGGGATGTTCATCTCTACCACCACTCCCCATCAATATTCTCTCAAACGAATCAACTCGCAAATCTAAGGTGTGTTATTTTTTTCTCCTTGGGTCTCGTTGCTTGCTTGTTCAAGATTAGTGGGGTGTGAGAGTACTACATTATAATGGAATGTTGGTCTCATGATTCCACATTTTGGATCTCTTTCGATGAAGTCACCACCATCGTTCATCCTCTTATGATGGTTACGTGTTTGTGGTTCTCTACATTCCAGATTTCACCCTACTACAGCTCGTATAGGCCATGCTCTAATGACATCTGGTTCATGTTGTTTTATGTTGGATGTTGTGTTGCCCTAGTTTTTTGTTCTTGTTTCTCTTGAACCTCCTTTTCCCATTTTTCTACCCCCATCACACATGTCCCATTTTTTTCATTCTTGTCGACATCACTAATGATTTGGGATGGTGTTGGGGCCTCATGTGGCAGCAGAAATATATAAAGTGGTGTTTACATAGAAGAGCACTATTGTGTTTCTTCTCTAGTGTAACACATGTTTTTTAGTCTCCTAGATAGATAGTAAGAGTGTGAATTTAACAGGAGACTACCTTTATGAGGGTGTTGGAAAATAGAGAATAAAGGGACACATAGTAGAATATGGTAAGAGAGAAAAATATTTTTGTTGAAGTATCATTTCAAAAATAAAAATTTATTTATATAATATTATGATTTAAAAATATTTTTATATGTATGGGAAAAATTGTTTTCAAAATTGTCATTCTTAATTTCCAAAACCCTCTTATTGGGGGGTCTAGTTTTAAATATATTCTGATTCACAAATAGAGTTTGAGATGATTAAATCATAAAATTTTATGTGTAAGGTGGAAAAATATATCATGTTATTATTTCGTGTAATTTTTTTACTAATGTAATGAAAATATCACTCCATTTTAGTGGATTTCAATTTTACAATATTCTATTTGCAATGGGATTCAAGAAATATTAAGTGATTCCCATTTTTTTATTTTAAAATTTTTATGTGTTTGATTAACTTATATTATATTTTTCATTTATATATCTAAATTTAATTATTTTTATGTATAGTAATTTCAGAAACTATCAATTTTTAGTTTAATGGATTGTAAAATTATTTTTTAAATGATTCTTATTATGAAATGGATTGTTTTATGAAAATAGTTTATGTTTGTTTTTACATGACTTAAATTCTAAATTTTATTTTTAATGTGTTGCAAAGTAATTATTATTGAGTAAATTCTCATTTTCCTATATTAAACCAATTATTATTTTAATATATTCATAAATTTTTATCTAATGTAATATTTTAATGTGTTGTGAAGTGTTTATAAATTAAATTAATGGTTGTATTTCTTCTTTTCCCTAAAACTATAGACTTAATAAATGGCCTTTTTAATCTTTACAAATTGACCTCTGAGTTCAATGAGGCTTTGAGTATACTAAATCTCTCACTGATTTCATGCTTCAAGCAGCGATGTCCCTCAATGGATTCATTTGACAGGTATATCTTTGGGTTGTGGGATTTACAGCATAGAGCAGCAGTGGTTCTACTCAATTCCCGGAATATTTGGATTCAATTCTCAACTGAGGAGGATCTGGTTAAAGCCTTCCCCAGTGCCCCTACGAAGATGCGAGGGTCTTATATTTTACCTCTTATGTTTGTTGTATGACTTCCACATGCATCGTGACTCCCCAACAACAGCGGTTTTGGTTAGTTTTCCGCAAATCCATTTACCATTTCAAAACCCAGAAATTTTGAGAATGATAGGTAACCTTGTGGGTTGCTTTTTGTGTGTTGATTCAAGAACCCAGATGCTCTATCACCTGGTATGTCCCCTTATATGTGTGGAACTTGATGTCTCGAAAATTCCCAGTGAGTTTGTGTGGATTACAGTGGAGGGAGTGTTTCAGAACAAACAATCTATAGTATATGAATCTTGGTTCAACTTCTATAATTCCTGTAAAAATATGGGTCATCCTGGGGTATCCTGTAGATGTGGGAGGATGCTCCTATATAGGTTGCAGATCCAAGAGATGGCAGTAAGGGGTTGTGTATGGGTGAAGGTAGTGGAAAATATTTGGAAGTTGAACCAGTGTATGCCATCAGTGGTACTGAATATGGAATGCAACCTGATATGGAGGCGCTAAGACATAGTTCTGGTCTTACATCATAGGATTCTATGAGGAAAGTATATACCCCCTCTCTAAACCTAATTGTTGCTATGGTTTTTGATAGATTAAATAGAGACCTGGGGGTGTGAATCCCAAGGTAAATGGGGAGAAAAGAAACTTCATCTGGCATGAGTGCTAACGAGGTGGTACCATAGGATAAAGATGTTTCAAGGCATAGTAACGAGGTAGGGAAATACTTGCGCATGCTTTTGGAAGGTGGCTCAACTGGAGGTAAAAATGATGAGTGAAGGAGGCCCAACTTGAGGAAACAATAATCCATATGGTTCCAACAAATGCAGTCAATGTTACAGAAGTGATTGAGGGACTTTTTGAGGACCAGGAATCTCGTGGGTATTCCCAGTGTCTCGATCTGGAAGAAACCTCTATGCAATTTCAATATATGGGACAAGGTTATCTACATGTAGGAGCCTCTGAAGTGCCAATGCAGGCCATGCAGGTGACCCTTTATTTTGTGGAGAAGGTTATAGTTGGGAGATCAAACATGAAACTTCAAAACCGGTACGCAGTGTTGGGTGATGATGATTGCCAAGATAGTGGGGATCTAAATAGGAAGGAGGTTACACATGGATAGTACCACTTGGTAGATGTGGGTGAGTCCCAATAGAATATGGATGATGTTCTGGATTCCTCTACTGAGCCCAAGGAAGTGACCATTATGGAGGAATATCTTAGATCATCCTCACAGAAGGGAAAGATCACTACTATTGATTATGAAGTCTTTATCCAGAACAACTATATGGGGAAACGTAGAAAAGAGTATTCTAACCTAACTAGTCTTCCTATCTTGAGATCTATAAGTAAGGGCAAGCATCTACCATAGTTTCTTATTACTGCGAGCAACTCAGATGTAGTGGCCAACACATATAGCGACCTGGTGTTTGTAGGTGGTGATATTGGCATCCCTGCCACTCCCCCAATGAAGACAAGGGATCCTGGATAGAAACATGATACAAGATCTTCCAGAGACCCTCAACGATAGATATCCTATATGTTGCAACACATAAATATTCTTTTCCAGTCAGATGAAGAAATAGGAGAGGAAGATATGCATATGAAAGAGTTGAAGAAGTTAGGATGAACGATTTATGTGATCACTACAAAGGAACAAGGCGAGTGGATTGATAAGTAGGCTCATATTCAACTTAGTGGCATCAATATGGGGAAGATTAACATAGAGAAATTCACAAAAGCTTGGGACAACATCGCAGATTAGTAAGAAGGCATCTTAAAGGACTACCATGACTCCTAAGTAAATTCTATTCCCTGGATATTTTTTAGGGAAATTGATTCTAATTGGCTCAAATAATTCTTCAACAAATATATAGTTTCTTTAGGTGTTTAATGTTGTGAGGGTTCTCACAATCCCCTTAAAAGTGTTTGAAAAATATAAAAGTAACGTTGGATGGAGAAGATATTTTTTTTAAAAAAAAATCATTTTATGATATTGTAATTTAAAAATGATTTTGGGTTAATACAATTGGGTTTTGATTTGTTTAGTTATACGAAAATGATTTTTCTTATAATTTAATTCATTATAAAATTGTTCAAGTTTTAATAATTTCTATAAGGTATGATGAATAATTGAGTTAGAATGTTTTTTGGTTATTAATTTGGGTTGGAATTTCTTATATTGAATAAGTTGCCTAATGTTTGAGGGGTATAGATTAATGAATGTGTCATATGGATTTGTAACTAATAATTATTGTTTTTAAAATATATAATTTGATTAAATGGGATTATTGGGTTTGAGTTTGATTAATTTTTCTTAAGAATTATGAAAATATAATATTTTGTTATTGAATGAAATTTGTGACTTTTTACAATTAAACAACTAATATAAAGAGAAAAAGTCATTAAAACATATTTCTAGAAGATAAATCACACCTCTAAGAGGAATGTTTTAGTGTGTATAGTTTATCAGGAATGTTAAAACATAGAATTATGAAATACAAAAATCAATTGGGTATTTGTAGTAGATGCATGGTCTGTTGAAAAAAATTCATGGTTAATTTACATTATTTATTTTCATTAATCCATGTAGACACTATTATCATTATTTAAATCTATTTTTTATCATTTGGAATTTTTTTAGTGTGAGAAATCAAAATTTATAATTTTAAATACATTTATCACAGGCACATACATGTTTATAAATAGTGGAATAATTCTATGATGTTAATTATAATCTCCCCTAACCATACATGTGGTATGTTTTTTTATTAAAAATAATAATACACTTTTGGATATACCTATGATGGTTTAGACTACTAGATATGAGAGATAGATTATAGTGATACATTCCATTTTCAGAGGTGGAATCAAAAATATTTTGATTTCATTGATGTGAAATCCATGCTAACCAAAACATTTGGAATTTCTATTAGTTGAAAGAATTTGTAGTATTTTTATGGAACTTTAATAGAGGTTTTTGTATTGTAGGATAGGTGAAAAATACCTAAGATTGAAAAAACTACTATTTTTGAAATAGGGGTTTGTAAATGTGTTATAGTAGACATATATTTTTAGTATTTATATAATAAATGAGCTAGAATAATCTACATAAAAAGTGAGTAAACTTGAATTCAATTTTACTTTTGTCATAATTAACAATTTCTTCTATTCATATCATGAAATTCCAAGATACATAACTTTGTGTCAAAATCCATTTATTATGCGACCAATTATGTTCTGAGGAAATACATTTTTACACAAATTTAGAAACACGAGTCACAATTAAATGAAAATCAAGAAGAAGGATTTTCATGTGAATTATACCATCAAATAATAAATAATTTTTTTATATTAATTTTCCCCCACAACATAAATTAGAGAACCTAGACTAACAACCAAATTTTTTACTCTGGGTTGTTTCTATTCATGTTACCCTTTTTTTAAAATTATTACTTTTCAAGATTAATAACTCATAACATTCAAATGTTGGGATCCCTTTATTAGAATTATCTATAACATTCTCCTTTGATTATTAATATCTTATGTGTATTTATTGATTATTTTTTTTTAAAAATAAATATTTAATAAACCTAATAGGGTGAATATGATTTGAAAATGGATTCTTGATAATCATATTACAAAAGATTATGAATATGTAGTTAAATATTTCATCATATTTTTCAATAGGGCATGCATATGACCATTCTCAAATCCCTTTTCCTTGTTTATATTGTTATTATTCAAGTAAAATTATTCTGAATTAGTTGGAATAATATTTAACTTGTCAAAGAATAGACGAGATCTATAAATTTTGGACTAAACATGGGGAAAACTGAATGTTCACACCGATGGAGAAGACACTGTTGTTAATAGAAAATTTTATATTAATATCGGTGAACTAATGATAGATATTTTCTGGAGTACATGACAATGGAAAATGAGGACGACATTCATTATTTTGCATTGTTTTTTTGAGAAGTTGAATTGATTTTATATGAAACCATTATATAGCGGTTGTACTAAATACATAACATTATCACATGTATTGGAGTTATATAATTTGAAAGATATAATTAGATGTAGTGACACCAACTTTAAAGAACTGCATAGTCTCTTGAATGATATACTACTAGATGAAAATGATCTTACTTGATGAACATATGATGTTAAATGAATTCTATGTGAAATGGTAATGATATCTAAAAAATACATTCTTTTCCAAATAATTTCATATTGTTTATCATTGACCATGAATCAATCATTAAATTCCATAGGTGTGGCATGAATCATTATGTGAAAGATTAATCATATCCTATAAACGTTGTATGGTACTTTCCATTCATTCCATTGTTTATAAGACTATATAGATTTAAGAAAAATGTGATACAATTGACACAGTACGTAGATACAATAATTAATGATTGGAAACTATTCCATCAAAAATATTATCATCGGTAGAAGTAAATTGATTAGGAGTATCCTGAATTTCGAAATGATATGAGAATATTCCATCTTATATTATCTATGTATGGAATAAATACAACTGGGGTATTTGGTATTACTTATAAGTCATGGGTAGTTATGTTGGTAAATTATTACTTTCCATCCTGGTTATGAATTAATTGTATATACATTATGTTGTATCGGGTTATATCTAGACCAAAAAAAAAGTATTGATATTGATTTCTATATGAATCCATTTATCAATCAGATGAAATTTATGTGGGATACAAGTGTTATAATGTATGAAACTCTTATAAGTGAATAATTAAAATTTATGGTCGTGTTGTATGGGATGATAAATTAATTTCCTACTTATGGAAGTTTTTCAGGCTATATAATTAATTGAATGTAGGGGTGTTTTATTTGTAAACAATACAGACACTCAGTTTGATTGAAATATTCCTCAAAGACGGTGTTTTTTAGGACATCCTAAATTTTTACATCAATGATATAAATACCTAACATAGATGAAATAATTCAATGGGAATATCGAACATGGTACAACACCATCTACACTAATAAGAGATCAACTATTCGATAAAGTAAAATATATTAACACTGATTTCGGTAAAAAAAATTCAAAAAAACTTTAAAAACTGGTTGGGAATATATATTAATTTTCATTGAATTACCATACTATAATTTTTGGTATGTACAACATTTTTCTGATGTCATTCATCTAGAAAAAAGTATTATATAGAGTTATTGAAACATTTATAAATGTTCTAAAAAATACAGAATCATGTAATGGATGTAAATGATTGACAAGGGAAAAGGGAAGAGTTAGAACTAGTGAAAGCTAGAAGCTGTAATTTTCTTCCTCTAATAGCTTACACTTATCCATATAATAGAAAATTCATTTTTTTAATTTTCCTTAATGATGTTAAATATATCGATGGGTATTCATCAAATATCATGAATATTATGTCAGTATCTAATTTGAAGTAACATGGAGTAAAACTAAACAACGTATATGTTTTGATGTAATATGTTATCTAGATCACTTTATGTTACATTCTACATAAAAATTCATGACATACATAAACCTTGATCTTTTATTCTCATTCCATATGAAGTAATGTTATTGATCTGGTGAAGTTTTTAATCATGAATAAGGAGGTTGAAATCATATTATGTGAATTAGAGATGTTCCTTCCATCATCATTCTTGGATATAATGGTCCACCTAATAGCTCACATAGTTAGAGATATTAAACTATATGGTCCTGTCCATTGTAGAAGGATGTACCCCATTGCATGGTATATGATGATTTTGAAAGGGTATATTGAGAGTCAATGCTGGAAAAAATGATGTACTTCAGAACAATAAATCTTTGAAGAAGTTATTGAATTCTATAATGATTACCAATCACATGTTGATTGCATCGGTATCCCAAATTTGAATTAGAGTGGATGCCTTATGGGTGAAAATATTTCCAAATGAAATGTTGTCATAATTACCATCATAGATCGATATAATGACAATCTATACTTTTTACATAATAGTAAAGATGTTGATCCATACAATGAATCCCAAAAATCAATTCATATACATTTTAATCCATAAAGTGATAATGTATGGATATTAAATACACATAATAAACAATTTATAGGATGGTTTTGAGATCATTTTTGTAAGGAGTTATTTGAAAATCAAAATTTAATTATCGAATAATGTCGATGGCTATCCATAGTAAAAATGAAAATGATATATCTTACACTGGTTTTTGTAATTAATGGTAATGCATTCTATACAAAAGAACACTATGACCATAGTAAAATGAAAAATAGGGGCATTATGTTTATGGTGGAAGAGATTTACATTTCTTGTTCCAAGTATAGAATTATATTATCTGTGATTATATCATATTTTGACATCATTGACCACATATATACGTTGGATTATACAAAATTTCAATTGCTGACTTTTCATTAAAAATGGGATGAAATATGGATGTAAATTAATGTTTATTAAATGGACTTTATAAAGGTGGATTTTATTGTGTAATGGTAGAACGAAGAGTTGTTCAAAATGGAGTCACAATTTGTGTAGGTATTTTATGTATTAGATCCATCAAACAATATTTGTTGGACTATCCTTGTAGTCACTAATACAAATATAGGTTCAGATGGAAATCCAATTGATGATGAACCTTTCATTGGTATATCCCAATCATTTCATGGTGGTACAAATTTTAAAAATTTCTTCTATGATAGAGTGGATCACAAATTAGGGATTTCGATTATCTATAGAGGATACAAATCCCATCAAACAATACTAAAAAGAAAGAGAGTTCAATGTTCATGTTAATGTGTTTTTAATTTAATACTCTTTTCCTTATAATATTATGCATTCTGTAATATATTTATATAATATAAATTAAATGTTTTAATAATCATGTACACAATGACTTATAGACAAGATGATTTTACTAATCTTATGGAAGAACATATGACAGATGATGAAGCTGGAGAATTATTAGGGGATCACCAATATGTTGATGAAAAAATAAGAATGAAATAGCATCATAGTGTTTACTGTCATTATCAAGGCAATAAGAAGGGGTATAAAATTAGATTTTGGATGGATTCAATGATGCCAACCTATTGACCCCAAAAAATAAATGTTCCTTTGTTATGTTGGGTTTATAATAAGAATGAATGTTCCAATTGATATAGATTCATGGGGCCATGTCCATCCGGTAATGAATAATACCCTTTTGGAAGATATTCTGGTAATGATATGATATTCATTATCTATTTTATTGAAAATATATATAATGATATATTGATTTAATTATAATTTTTCCATTCATAGTTTGTTTTTTAGATGATTTCCATAAGAATTGTGTCTTCATGGTATCTAGAAAGGTCCAAAGAGGCTTCCAGACACATCTTACCAAGTTTCATATTAGGGATTATTTGGGGAAACTAAATACCCAACCACTAAATACTTATTCACTTATTAAAAATCAAGGATCATAGAATTATTTCATCCGTCATCGCGATGATAAGTCATTTCAAGTTCATTTTAGTTGAAAATATATTATTTGAAATTATTTATTTCATTCAATTTGAATGAATAATGTAAATTTATGAAATAGTAAAGGGGTGATAAAAATAAACAACATGCATCAAAACCAATGTATTGATATTACAATGAATGGAAGGGGTACAAAACATTGGGGAAGAAAATTTTATGTATTATAAATAGAGAATAAATGATTTATGTTATATGAAACAACATATGATCCTTTTTTATTTTAAGATTGATGAATAAAAGTCGAAAGTAACTTCCATCCCATGTCATGTGATATGGAAGGATTCCCACATAAATATAGAGGGTAATCAAGTTGATGAAAACACAAATGAAGTATGGGAAACATGTATAAATATGAAATTATAGTAATTATTTATACTTTATAACAGTATTACATGAAATTATCTATTTATGTACGTATGTTTTTGATGTGGTTTACACACAAGAATTATAGATGACCATACTGGATAAAAAGTATATTTAGTATATTTGAAGAGGCTGGATAAATATTATTAGTTTAGATGTGTAGGTTATAGAGTGTTTACTTGAAAATATTTTGAGAATAAAAAATTGAAAGAAGAAACATATCATATGATGAAAGGATTACAAGAAAAAAATACATTTTTTTGAAGATATTATTATCTGGTATTGTTTTGTAGACCAATATATGAAAAATGATCAAAGTAAATTGGAAGTGGAACAAAGATCATCACATGAACAAACAAATGACCCTATTAGATTTTAGCCTAGTCATCCCCCTCAACCACATACCTTACCCAAGCCAATCAATTTTTCCATTACCCATTCTTCTAAATGTGAATCAAACAACTTTAAAAAAAAGTATACTACAAAATTTATGTAGGGTAAATTTTATGTGTCTCTATATATCACCACAAATTAACCACCTTGTTTCAAGGGGTACAATGTATATTACCTTATAATATAGTCCACATAACAAAAAAGACTCAAAATATCAAATGAAAACAATGATTGATGTAGCTAAAGAGTCAATCATTTCCTCTCCAACATGATAATGTTGATATTACAATGGTCAAAGGTTCTATTGGAGCTATCATAACATGGTATTATAATATTATAAAGATACATGAGGTATGACCTTAATAATTTTTTCCAAATGAAAAATTATAAAAGTAAATAAAAAACGTTTAATGTGAGGTATGGTTTTAGAAGAAGATAAAATTATAGGTAAAATAAAGTTTAGATCCGAACAATTTAGTGAACAAACCAAGAAAATAAAAATTCCTTCCAAGAGAACATTCTCCCTTCCAATTCCATTAAAACATATATTATCATTGAAACTTCATACAGAGACCACATTCAAATGGGTTGATTTTTCCTATATTCCATGTGAAGAATAAATGTTTGGAACTGTCATTATAGAATTGGTTGGTATCGAGAGTATAACTAATATTATTAAGTTTGAATGGATTGGATTCTCAGTTGTGAATACATACATAAGGTACATTTACATAATACATGAGTCCATAAAATGATCTAATAAGGGTATAAAATTTAAAACCTACTTGTATTTTCTATTGGAAATTATATTAATACTATATAAATGTAAATCCATTTGAAGAATAGTTTGGATTCATTAATCCCAATATCATTTCTATGGGTGAAATTTCATTGGATTTAAAATTAATTAATAAGAAATAAGATGAGTTAAATGAGTTGTTTTAGAAGAAAACAACCTACAATATACACTTTTTGATTCCTATAATTTTGGGTTAAAACTATGTAATTTTATCACATAAAATGTTTTTTAATTACTTTTTTTAGGAATAACTAGATGCTAATCACAATAAATATGGATACACAAAATATTTATTTCTGGATCCAATGCATTAATTTCATTCTAAGTGACCCCACATGATATGTATTTTGAATTTGTAAGGCTCTAAAATCATCATTTTATATATAAACTTCAAATTATATGTTTCCCTTTGTGTTTTAACAAGAATATTGTTTTTATTGCATGATATTTAAATATAGGATAGATCATGGTAAGAGGTTGTTGATTAAAAATACGAAGCCAATGAGTTACTTCAAAAGGAAATAGATAAAGGTATATATAAACATATTTAACTTTCAAAATAATTTAAAAAATAATTTATTTGTCTATTTCAATGTTTCTAAAGTGTTTGAAGTAATATAACTACTATGATTATTTATATTAATTTTAAAAATCATGAAATATATCATATACCATAAAAATAATAGCATCCTTGAATATGTAATTTCAATAGGTAATTATAATTTCATTAAAAATATTTATTTATCATTTGTTTGTCTATATTTTATCTGTAATACTAATATTTCTAGAATTATTCATACTCAAAGGAATAATTAAATATGTTTAGGGATTAGTGGCTAGCGTACATAGTATTGGAACATTTTAAGAGATAAAATTGTGTTCATTACATTATATGTTTGTGATAAAGTATGGGTTACAACATTAGAATTATATTTTGGGAGTGAAGAATTAGAATCAGAATACTTATATATTATTTTTTATCTAATTCTCAAAGAAAATAATAATGATGGAAATGAAGTTATATATAATAAAAAGAGTTTAATCAATTGTATCAGAATGTATATATACATCCTGAATAGGTGACATCCTATTATATATTTAGCTTATTTTATCATCATTTTATCTACTTTTTAGAATTTCCCCATAATTTTTATTTGATACAAATTTTATTAAATTTTGAAATTAGTTTGAAACACACATGACATATTCAAAACCAAGTCAAATATTTAAATAGTTTAAATACTTTACTATAGAGACCCATAAGTCATTTCTTAAATATTTGAATTAACCAAACATCAATCTGAGACATGATGTGGTTGGTATAACCCAATGCCTCTGTTTTCAATACAAAAGTGTCATTTTTGATTGAAACTCTTTTCACATAGCCAATAAATGGAAAAAAATCATTATTTTTTTCAACCAGTATGAAAATGATCCATAATTTATTTTTCTTCTATAGGAGTTGACTGCATGATAATCAAATAATCGATGTAGTTACTATGAACTGAAATATTTTTATTCAATATAATAGTGTATTTTTAGTTTAAAACAATTGTGAAATTACCAAAACAATGAAAATGATCTCTGATTATTTTAACATTTTATAAAAATACTACATAATTAATTTTTCACTTGTAGGAATCAACCATACACCAATCTGACACATGATGTGCACGATATGACTCAAAGTAAATGTTTTCAATAAAAGTGTCATTTTAGTATAAAACACTAATTAAATAGAAAAAATCAAGAAAAAGAGATTGGTCTATTTTTAAACATTGCGTCAAAAGTCAATAATTTATTTTCCATTTTTAGGAATCAACCTGACATTAATATGACACCTGTTGTGGATGATATGACTCAAAGGGAATGTTTTCAATATAAAGGTTCCTTTTTAGTTTAAAACACATATCACAAAACCAAAATTTAGAAAACATTCTTGGTTAATTTAAAACATTATAAAAACGTTCCTTAATTCACTTTTCAAAATAAATAATTCACCAAACATCAATCCTACATACGATGTGGTTGATACGACTCGAAGTGAATGTTTTTAATACAAAATTTCCATTTTATTTTAAAACTCACAACAAATATCCCAAACTTGGAAAATGATCTTTCATTTTTTTCAATCATTAGGAAAATGATAAATAATTAATTTTCAACATGTATGAATTCACTCCACATCAATCTAACACATAATATGGTCTATATGACTCCAAGTTCTTGTTTTTGATACAAAAGTCTCTTTTTAGTTTAAAACACACATCATATAGACAAAACTAAGAAAATGACCTCAGATTATTTTCAAACCTTATAAAAAGAATCCATAATTCATTTTTCAGGTATATGAATTGACATCGCATCAATCCAACATACGATGTGGAAAATATGACTTGAAGTGCATGTTTTCAATACAGAAGTTCTATTTCAGATTAAAAAACACATAAAATAGCCAAAACTGGGATAAAAAGATTGAATTGTTTTAAAAAATTAGGACAATGATCCACATTTAATTTTTCACATATAGTAATTAAGATCAAATCAATCAAACACATGATGTGGTTAATATGTCTAGAATTGGTGGTTTTTTTTAAAAAGGTCTATTTTAGTTTAAAACCCACATCAAACATCCAAACCCAAGAAAACAAGATTTGATTGTTTATAGACATTAGGAAAATGATATATAATAATTTTATCATGTGTTTGAGTTGACCTCACATCAATACAAAAGATGATGTGGTCAATTTGACCCGAAGTACATGTTTCCTATATAAAAGTTCCATTTTTGATTAAAACAAACATCAAATAGAAAAATAAAATAAAATGAATAGAATTGTTCTCAATCATTTGGATAAAACCCATAATTATTTTTTGATGTGTAACAATATATCACACATCAAAATGACATGTGATTTGGCTTATATTACTTAAAGTGTGTGTTTTTAGTATAAAGGTTCCAGTTTAGTTTAAAACACACCTCACAAGCCAAAATCGAGAAAATGAGCTCATATTATTTTTAAATATTAGGAAAAAAATACATAATTCATTTGTGAAAATTTTAAATTGACCACACATCAATACAACCCATGATGTGGTTGTTATGACTTGAAGTGCATTTTTTCAACGTATAAGTGTCATATTTATTTTAAAACATGCATATCATCACCAAAACTAAGAAAGTGATCTCAAATTGTTTTCAAAATTTAGTAAAATTATCCATAATTCATTTTTCCTGTGCAAGACTTGATCACACATCAATCCAACACACAATTTGGTTGATATCACTTGAACTGTGTGTCTTGAATACAAAAATACCATTTTAGTTTAAAAAACATATCAAAGAGACAAAACCGAGAAAATGATCTCATATTTTTTAAATTTTTTGGAAAACAGTCCTTAATTCATTTTTTATGAGTAATAATCAACTGCACATCAATCCAACACATCATGTTTCTGATATGAATTGATGTGTGGGTTTTCAATATAAAGGTGTAATTTTTGTTTAAAACACATGTTAGAAGACACAATCAATAAAACAATATTGGGTTCTTTTTAGAATTTGGGAAAAATATCCATGATTGATATTTGAAATATATAAATTGACCACTAATCAATCAGACACATGATTTTGTTAGTATGACTTAGAGTTCACATTTTCAAAATATAAATGACATTTTAGTTTAAAAGGATCATCACATCACAAAAAATAAAAACAATAATTTATTGTTTTGAAACATTAATAAGAATATCCATAATTCATTTTTCATTTATAGTAATTGACCACACATCATTCTTACACATGATGTTGTTGATATGAATCGAAGTGCATGCTTTCAAAATAAAAGTGCTATTTTAGTTTAAAATAAAAATCAAATAGAAAAAAATGATAAAATGAGATAGGATTATTTTAAAACATAAAAAAGGTCCATAATTCATTTTTGACAAGTAATAATAAACCACAAATCAATATGAAACATTATGTTACTGATACGTCTCAAAGTGATTGTTTTCAATATAAAAGTGTATTTTAGTTTAAAATGAACATGAATAGATAAAAGATAGAAAAAAAGATCTAATTGTTTTCAAACACCTAGAAAATGATCCATAATTCATTTTTACATATATTAATTTACATCACGTAAATCCAATACATGATGTGGTCAGTATGACTCGATGTGCATGTTTTCAATATATAAATGCCATTTTAGTTCAAAATACAAATTACATCACCAAAACTATGCAAATGAACTCGGATTGGATTCATTTTTCATGTGTAGGAATTGGCCTCAGATCAATCTGAAACACAATGTTTTTTATATTACTCTAAGTGCATGATTTCAATACAAAAGTTCCATTTTATTTTAACATAAACATCAAATTGACCAAACTATGAAAATAAGATCGAATTATTTTCAAACATTAAAAAGTAGTCATTTTTCATTTGTGATGTGTGATATTCAACCACACTATAATGACATGGATTTTCTCTAGTTTTTTATAAATTAATTTGGAAAATTATGATACTAGGAACTAAGATGGAGTGTGATTCGAAGGCTTGGTGTGCCTAGAAAAAATCATTGAATAATGTTCTATTTTTAATAAAGTGTTTTGGAGGTTTATCATTATAACTGAAATTTCTTTTAAAAGGGTTCCCATATCAAAAATCTAGGGTTAATTTTACATTCAGTGTAGCAATTTTACTATAAGCGATGCCTAACCTCGACTAGTGTGGGTCAAGGGAGAAAGTTTGTTTTTAGACATAAACATCACTAAAATATTCAATAAAAATATTTTACTCGATGATGCTTTGTTTTATTTTAAGTATGACCTGTATTTAGGAATGCAAGGTTATGAAACAACCCTGGAAACACTCTAAAGAAAGGAGAAGTATCTCACACCAAAGAACATCAATGGTTTGGTGAATCAAAAATGATGAACCTTGGAATAGATGGATCGATGAACGATGATGACACACAACTTCACCTATTTTCACCAACCAATCCAAACTCTAGGTAGGTCTTTTATTTTCATCATGATATTTTCCAATTTCTTGAAATTAAATAATGAACAACGAAAAAACCCACGAACGTATTGATCCATATTTTGATCATTTTTTCAGGATGGATAATTTTTTGGGTGGATTATGGAGGATGATTCTATTAATAGGATCATTTTATTGCACTCCATTATTCATTCTATAATGAATGGATCAAGGATGACATGAAAAACACCATGATATATTCATTAGATGATCATGTGAATTTATCACATTCCCCCAATCTTTTTGTGTTCCTCATTCTTCCTTAAATTTGATCAGAGGATTGTTACACCTACGATCTGTGGCGCAACACTCATAGACTCAAGATCCAACACCATAACGACATTGAGAAGGTGAGATGGTGAAGGAACGATGTGAATCACTCGAGGTAGGGGTTTACGGTAGCGCATGACGACACCCAAAGTAGTGTCTCTGGATGGGTTTAGGTGGAGAATGAGGTGGAAAACAGGCTTCTGTTAGGGAGCCCTGGCGGTCGAGGTGGCACCCAGTTGTACCGGGGCCATTCCAGGTGGAGCACAAGGTGGATGGACCGGCGATGGGTTGGATAGTGGTGAAGTATGAGCCCACGGTCCATGAGGGGCCACATGGGAGCCCAAATCGATGGAGGATTCATGCAGCGAATGGGGAAATGACATCGAGGAGCCATGTATAGGGTTTGGTTTGTGTGGATCCCACTGTGGGTGAGGCTGGCGAATGTAGTTTCTTTCCATGTTGTCCATTGTGGCACCACATTTACCGGGAGAACATAGCTTAGTCAGCCACATGTGGGAGGAGGGGGGCGGACCAGGTTAGGTTGTGTCGATCAGATTAGGCCAAGTCAGAACCAAATTGAACCATGTTCAGACCTTTTCAGTAAAACAAAAGTATCATTCAAACATTGTGTCCATTTGATGATCCGTTTGTAGAATTGAGACCCTTGAGATGAGATGGTACTTTTTAGGTAATATAAATGAGTTTTTTTGATGTTGGTATATGTTAGAACCAATAGGGGCCTATATACCCTGAGAGGGGGGGGTGAATCAGGGTATGGATATTCTTTTTCAAAATTCTTCATGACCCTCTAGATCTTGAACTCTTTATTACAAGGTTTACTTTGTCTGCATTTTTTTGTTTATTATGACCACTTCTTTTCTTCTTTATCAGATTATGATTCTTTAAATGCAATGCAGGGAAGTAAGTAGGCAGACACAAATATTTTTACTTGGTTCACCCTCATGGGGCTACGTCCAAGGAGCATACAATGGTGATGTGCCGTTGTACCAAATCCACTAAATCACACTACTGTTTACTAGGTTCGGGCTAGATCACTTCTATTCCCAGGATCACTTCCTTTACAATGTTTAGGGTCAGCTCACTGCTTTCCCAAGGGTCACTCCATGTTTCTCTCTCTCTGGCTCACTATCAGTGGATAGGATCACCTTCTTCCTCTTCCTTTGTTCAATACTTTGGAAAGGATCCACTCACAGTTTATAGACATGTTGGTCTCTTCATTATCACTAATGAATACATCCTCTGTTGTATGTTGATGCTCTATTGAAATCCAACTTTCACCAGTAGATGAATCTCTCTTTGCACCGAGAGTATCGGGTAATCTTCCTGCTTCCACATAGCCTTGAACCACTACCGTGAAAAAACCTTACTCGACGCCCTTCTCTAAGCTAGCGCGCATGTCAAAACTGGCACGCAAGTCCACCTCAAAAACTTGCATGACACAAGCTTCTCCAACTCTAAACTTGCGTGACACACACCCTTTTACACCCAATATAATTTTGGCATACAACCAACAACTATCGTGATTCTTCAAATATGGAACACAATTCTCCCTCAACCACTTGCACGACGCCTTCTTATTCTACTCAGAACCTGTGCGACTCACTCACTTCCTTGCCCAGACCACCTTGGACATGCAACTATCACCTGGGTCGCAACCCCTACTTGTGCAACCACACACCACTTGCACGACCACCAAACCTGCGCGACGGGAGCTATGATTTTTCTAAGTGTTGAAAACTTCACCAAATGAGGAGGTTTCAACCTGTATTTATAGGCATTTGGACACCCTATGTGATGGCACACAAGTCTCCCCTCGATGCACAAGTCTTAGCGCAGAAGTCTTTTCCCCTTGTCTCTATCGTGCTAGATACTTGCGCAACCTAACCCAAAACTTGCGCGACCCTTATCTCTTTTCCATATTTTGATGTTATGATCTTGAAAAACATATTTTGCACAAGTTTCATCTCCTTCAAGTTCATGGTATGCGAGTCCCTTTGCCAAAAACCACTTTTCTTCATTTGTCAATTTTCAGGCCCAAACAATTTGGAAAACACTGGAAAACGGTGCCACCTTGTATCTTCTCTTTTTGTACCGCCTCCAGATCATCCATTCCTTTGTCTATGTTCTTGAATAAAACATCAATCATTAACCACAACTCTTGAACTCAACATGCCACCATGAAATCCCCTTTGTCAACAAATTTGTATGTCATGGTTTGCTTTGTCAACAATCACAACACAGATGTACACTTTGTCAACAAACACAATCACCTCAAAAATGCTTCAATGATACCTTGAGGGATTTTTTCCCAACAGTATACTACCTATGGACTTGATTTGTTGGTTCTCCTGGAATAAGTGATCTACAAGAGAAATCTCCCGGAAGGCTGTGATCAGGAAGCTACGTGACTTGGTGACTGCATGACCTGGGGAATGCATGCCCTATCGACAATCCATGTGTTATCAAAACTCTGTGTGTTGTAAAATAATTGTGTGTTATCGACAATCTGTGTGTTACTGACACTCCTTGTATTACAGACACTCAATTTTCATTGATACACATTGTGTTATTGAAACTCCTTGTCTTAAAAATACTTGGTGTCCTATGGAATACGTCTGATAATCCTGATCTTTGTGATATATACTTATTTCTATGTGATATGACAATACTTCATGTGTTTCCTTTTTGGTATAGTACAGGTGTTTCATTTGTGTTATACTTAGCATGTTTCCTTTTTGGTACCCTTTATGTATTTCAGAGTGGTATTCCTTTGTTATTTCGGGGTGTCCTACTGAATAATATTTTACTCACCCCTACATGGTCTTTTCCCACATGAGTTGTGTCTTATGTAGATGGTCAGATTTTTTGATAGAGTTTTAGGTGGACTGGGACTTGGTGGTTCTTAGAGTGATCAGACATATGAGGTGTGCTCTTATGGCTTCAGACAGCTTCCCTACACCTACCCTCCATGTAGGTTTTTCTGTGGGTGAGCTTCAAGAACAAGGGAATTTACTTTGTCCAACTCTATCTATTGGTGGTACTATTTTCTAGCCCTATTTACATCCCATTTTTCCTACTCTCTTACTCTATTGATGGTATCTTAGTGTATGAATGCCTTTTCTACTTCGTGTTTTTAAATTTTAGCATTTTGGGCTTGGATATGTGTGCATGTATTGAAGTACAAAGAAAAATGCATCCCATTTGTGGGATATTACTACTCGGTGCTAGTAACTCACCCCTGGACTTTCCGAGGTGATCATGGAATATTCAAGACATATGAACCTTTTGGACAAGTCATGATAGAGTAGTATCAGAGGGGGTCAACTTTACTTAAAGAACGAGAGTCTATGAGGTTGTTTTTGGGGAAAAGTTTCCAGTGTTCCGAGTTCATATTTCAGTATAGAAAATATATTATTGTTGTGGTGACCAACGTATGCATACACCAAGACTCTAGACACCTATATTTCAACTCATAACATGAAAACACTAGTTTTAAGGCAATAAATGGTACATGGAATATATAGGATTTGGGTGTGTCCTCATTTTCTTCATGATTATGCTCACCATGTATACTCTATTTATTGTGGTACATCATTATCTATTTTAGGATTCCTCCATAGATACAGAAATATAATATTTCATTACATGATCATGAGGATGATTATCCTAGTGACGAGGCATCAATACAATGGAATGTACCTGGAATACTCCCTACATTAGAGATGGAACCTTTGGGCTGTTTACCAGCGATACAACCACCCATTGAGTAGTAGTTACTACCAGTACTTCCAGGTTGAGAATGTACATAGGTTGAGTGTGTTACATGAGGTATTGAGGAAAAAAATATTAGGATTATGGGTGATACAAACCCCCAGATAACTAAGGATTTTCTGGAAGCAGTTACATGTCTCTTCCACATTGTGATAAACCATGTCTACCAGATGGAAGTACTCGCCACGAGTCTTCTTCAAGGCTCAGTGGGATGGGGGTGGAGTTAGTGACCCACACACATGATGAGGAAAATATCTCTTGGAAAAACATCGACTCAATATTCAAAGAAGAGTTATTCCCAGGTATGTTTTTCTTAGTGGGCATACAGGGGCTCCTGCATCTGTAGACAGACATCCTGACTATGGTGGAGTACTCAGTGAGGTTTATTGACCTTTCTTGATCCTCCATGGATATGTTGTAAGGCCTATTATTTAGGGATCATAAAATTGAGTAGGGGATATTCTGTGAGATTATATCATCCATAATATCCCTTAGAATCCCTATATATGTTTGGGAACTGGAGTGAGATCTTTTTGTTGAGAGCCTTCTAGGGGAGTAGATGCGAGCAGTGGGAGTAACCCGTAGGCACAAGGAAGCTGAGTCTTAAGTAGTTGGTAGCTTACAGCAGACAAAGGGACCCAAGTAGGTCAATAACTTCACAAGACAACCCTAGGACACATGATCAGTGGTGCATGGATCCAAAGGAATAGATTTTTATATGAAGGACAAGTTATTTTACTCTTTCGGTGGTCTGGGACATCTGCATGAGATTGCCTGACCCGTCGAACAGGTGATTATAAGATAGTCAAGGGACCTCCGAGGTAGAGTATGAGGCATGAGAAGAGTGGTCCATATGGTTTTGTATATGGATGATAAGTAGGTAGAGTAGCATGTGTTGGGTGGAGGTTCGATGTATTACCACCACCACCCCTAGGTTATCCACACTAGGCTCAGGGACATGGTGGAAAGGGAGGAGGAAAACTACAGGCAGTGGAGGCCTATGAACCCAATTCTCTAAATATGATTAGAGGTATGATCTATGTTTTACCACCATCAATGTATTTTTTATAGACATAGGTTCCAGTCATTCCTTTCTTATCACGAACCTTTTTCATGTTTCATAGAATCCAGTGGAATCGTTGACTCAACCCTTACGATTAGAGACTCCTATGGGAGGGGGTTAGATGATAAAAAACTAAGTCTGATAGAGTGAACTTATACTTGGAGGTAAGATTTTGGGTTGGGATCACTTGGTAGCAGCGTCAAGGCCTTACATCATCATTCTCGGTATGGACTAGCTATCTATAGTCAATGCTCAGATTGACTGTTTTAAGTGCAGAGTGCGGTGTTTCAACAATGATGGGACCATGTTTTCCTTTGTTGGGGAAAAATAAATTCTTACAACATGGGAAAAAATTACTCATTGGAGGGTTCATATGATTACTTATCACTTGGATAGTCTCACCCTTAGTATAGTGTATAATTTGAGTCCTCAGTTTCCAATAGTGGTGGATGAGTAGAGGATGTCTTTCTGGATGATTTCCTTAAATTTACTCCCCATAATGAGGTTGAATTATGCATTGATATATACCCCATGATGGAACCGATAACTAGACATGCATATCATATGGATCTAAAGGAGATTCAAGAGATGAGGGTACATCTAGAGGACTTATAGAGGAAGGGATTCTTGATACCCAATGTTTCACCCTGGTCGACCCCAATTATGTTTTCTAATAAGGTAAATAGAAGATTGAGGTTATGTATGGACTTCCGATGCCTGAATCAAGTTACTAATAAGAACAATTATACACTACTAAGGATCTATGAATGCTTTTATTAGATTAAGGGAGTGAGGTGGTTGTCATAGATGGACCTCAGGTCTAGCTATCACCAGCTTCATATACGTGATGAGGATATACCAAAGAGAACCTTCAGATATCAGTATGGCCACTACAAGTACTTGGTGAGGCCATTTTTCATAACAAGCTCTGTATAAATTTTCATGAGAATGATGAACAGGATCATAGAGCCTTACATAGACTTGATTGTGGTGGTCTTTATTGATGACATCCTGGTGTAATCAAATTCAGAGGAGGATAACACGATACTCTTGAGGAAGGTCCTAGACACACTCTGAGAGAACCAACATTATGGGAATCTTCTGATGTATCAGTTTTGGATCTAGTTGGTCCACCTTCTAGGACACTTCATTTTAGAGGCTGGAGTTTCAATGGAAACAGTGAAAATTGAGGTGGTTCTTATTGTGAGACAACCAATAGTGATACCAAGGTGTGGAGAATCCTGAGTATGGTAGGGTACAATTAGAAGTTTTTACCCATATCTTCCAGAGTAGTTTCACCCTTAAAGTCTTTGATATAGAAGGGGGAACCCAGTATGTGGTAAGATAAGTGAATGCAGTCCTTTCAGAAGATGATGTTGAGGTTGATGAGTGCTCCTATATTGAGACTACCAGAGGAGGGTGTCAGGTATGTAGTGTTCTACAATGCATCAGAAACCAGGATTGTTTTTCCCTATTATAGGGTAAATTAGTGATTGAATATAGATCACTCTAGTTGAGACAAAATTAAATGATTTATGAAACCCATGATCCCGAGCTAGTAGTGGTTGTCTTCACATTGATGATGTGGAAGCACTACCTAATGGGTGAGTGGTTTACTGACTACTATGACCACAAGAGTCTCGTGTATATATTTTTTAGAAGGATTTGAACTTGAGAAAGAGGTGATGGATAGAGTTACTCCAAGACTATGACATAGATAATGTCTATACTACTTGGAAGGCGAACATAGTGTTATAATCTCTTAGTATATAATCGATCTTGCAGTTGTTGGGTGAGGGATTAGAGAATTTGGCCTCATTGAAGATATCATTTTTGGATGGAGATGGAGTAGCTTACCTAATGTTGGTGGTTTTAACCCCTCCACTCATACAGTGAGTTAAGGAGGTACATATAGAGGATACTAACTCTGAGACCCGATGTGATAAATTTTCCACAGGGTATGCACCTAATGGATATTCGATTGGTGGGGAGAACATCATTATTTTCATAGGACACACTATTGTACAAGTGGATTTACAGGAAGAGGTTCTGAGGGACTTCCACACATATACATTGGTGTACGGGTGTGGATAAGATATACCAGGACCTCTGACATTAGTTCAGGTAAATGGTGATAAAGAAGGTGGTCAGAGAGTTCATTTCTCGATTCCTCACTTTCTAGTAAGCGAAGGATGAGCACCAGGTTCTAGCAGGCTTAACCCAACCACTTGAGGTGCCAATGTGGAAGTGGTATGGGATATAAATTGTCTCCATGAAATGATTACCACACACGTCTAGGGGACATGATACCATATGGGTGATCATTAACCAACTCATGATATCATCCCACTTCCTACTGATCTATGAGCAGAGTTCAATAGAGATCTTGGGAAGCCACTATAAGTGTGATATAGTTCATCTTCATAGAGTACCATCGACGATCGCTTTAGATCATGATTATCATTTTACATCCTGACTGTGGAAGGGATTGTAGGAGAATTTTGGGACACAGTTGCATGTGATAATAGTTCTTTATCCCTATACATATAGCCCAATAGAGAGGACCATTCAAGTTCTTGATGAAATGGTAAGGTCTTACATACTAGACTTTGGCCTATGTTATGAGGATCACCTACCTATGGTGGATTTTTCATAGAATAATAGCTACCAATCCACCGTTAGTATATAACCATTTGGGGACTAGTATAGGATACCATGCAGGACCCCACACTTCTAGACTGGCCTAGGAGAGTCATCACTCTTGGGTTCCAGTGTTGGTGTGGTCTACAACTGAGAAGGTACAGATCATTCGGGAGTGGATAAGGGATACACAATGTTTGTATAAGTAATGTCCTTCTAGGAAACGGAGGCCCTTGGAGTTTGAGGAGGAATAACATGTGTTCCTTTGGGTCTCACCCCAATGGGGAATGCATATATTTGGTCGAGGTAGCAAGTTATCTCTGAGATAGATCGACCCTTTTCAGGTTCTAAGTAGAGTTAGTGAGGAGGCATATTGAATAGCCCTACCCCCGCAATTACAATGAGTGCATAATGTCTTCCACGTGTTGCAGCTAAGGAGGTAGATGCATGATCTATCACACATCATCGACTGGGGAGAGTTGGTCAATGACGATGGCCGAAATTTGCGGAGTACCCAATGGAGATCGAGGATCAAAAAGAGAGGATCCTTTATGGGTGGTCAACTCCTCTGGTGTGCGTTTAATGGAATCATGAGAATCACCAATAGAGAACTTGGGAGAGGGAGGATCTGATTCGTGATCAGTACCCTCATATTTTTTTGAGTAGCCCTTGATTTAGATTTTAAGGATGAGTATACCTAAGGTGAGGATAATGTAATGACTCGTAATTTCTCTTGTTTTATATAAATAAAATAATTCGAAATATTCTGAGACCAAGTGCTAAGAAAGAATGTAATTCTGATTCCCAGTGTGGTTGGAACAATTTATTGAATAATGTTACATTTTAAATAAAGTGGGTAGGTAGTTTGTCATTAAAACATGAATAAATCATAAATGGGTGCCCGAATAGAAAATATGAGGGCACCATTACATTCATAACAACTACTTTATCTTAAACAGACTAACCTCAACCATTGTTTCTTGATGATGAATTTTAGTTTTTGGACGTAAAAATCATTAAAATATTTAATAAAAATATTCTATTTGACATTTCATTTTTTTCCTTTTATGTATGGCCTATTTTCAAGAATTCAGGGATACAGAAAAACCCTAGAAACTGTATTAGGAAAGGAGGAGTTCCCTCCAGTGAATGCAGACAGTTTAGTGAATCAAGAACGATGATCCATGGATTCAACTAATCTATGAAATATGACAACATTGATTTTCCCTTAATCAAAAACAGATCCAAACTCTTTCTAGGGTCTTATTTTTGACTGTGATCTTTTATGCATTTTTGAAATTCAATGATGGACACATACCAAAACACAAATAAGTTGATCCATGGGTCGATCATTCTTTTGGAATGGATAGTTTTTTCAAGTTTATTATTGAGGAAGAATATATTAAGTGATTTGTTTTATTCTTCTACGTTCTTCATTCTTCCATGAATAGATTTATACTGAATAAAAAATGCCATGTTCTAATCTTTGAGTGTTCCTATTCATTTATCTCTTTACCCCAATATTTATACATTCCTCGTTCTCCAAAACATATGAATAGAGGATCATTTCACCTTTGATCTATGGTGCAATGATCCAAGATAGGGGATCTAACACCACAAAAACATCGTAGAGGTGTGACAGTGAAGGTGTGGCACAAATCCCCTGAGGCGGGGGTTTATGGAGGCGCAAGGTAGAGACACACGGCAGCACCAGAAGAAGTCGCTCTGGCCAGGTTTAGGCAGAGTGGAAGATAGAAAATAGCCCAATGTTAGGGAGGCCGGTGGCAGAGGTAGCATGTGGCCATGTAGGGGGTCGGGCTAGCTGGAGTGTGAGGAAAACAGACCACCTGTAGGGTGTTCGGTGGAGGAGCATGAGGCAAACAGGCCACCGGTGTGGTGTTCAGTGGAGGAGCGTGAGACCGCGGTCCAGGAAAGACTGCGTGGGAGCCCACAGTAGTAAAGGCTATGGGTGGAGACCAGGGACACTCTAGTGAGGAGTCACATACATGGTAGGGACCTTGTGAAGATCGTGATAGTGAAGGCCACTGGGGAGGCCAAAAAAAGTGGTGGTCATCCAAGTTTTCCAAGGTATTGCTGCATTCATTCGGGGAACATGGTTGGGTCAGATGCATGTGGGAGAAGGTGGCTGGTCCACATGTAGTGGGCCGATCAGGCCAGACTGGGCCCCTCTAGTGGCCTGGTAGGCTAATTCCAACAATCATGTTGACCGTGGACAATAACCCTAGCAGAAGAGGCCCAATGGGCTGGGTTGGGTTGACCAGACTAGGCCAGGTAGGGTTGATTGGATTGGGTTGGGTTGTATTCTAACTCGACTCGTGTCAGGAATTTTCATTAAAACGGTGGTATATTTTAAATAGTGTGTCTCTTTGACATGTTTTTTGCATTGTTGGGAGCCATGAGATTAGGCGTTCATTTTGATTTACATTAATAGGTTGTTTTGGAAGTTGGTATATGAAATATTGGCTTCAGTTGTAGTTTCTCCCAGAACAAGTGCACTGTGAGAAGAATCATGTGGCTAGAAGTGATCTTGAAACTATGTGACATGGTGAATACATTACTTGAGGGCTACATGAACTATTGAAAGTCTATGTTATATCAACCCTCCTTGTTTTATCTACACTCTATGTATCATCAACACTATGGGTGTTACCGAAACACCATGTGTTATCGACACTTTGTGTTTTATCGATACTCTGTGTGTTATCGTGACTCTATGCCTTACTGATACTGGGTGATCTGTGGACTACGTTTGATAATCCGGCTTTTCATGATATAGATTTATACCTTTGTGAGATGATTTTACTTCATTGGATTCAATTTTGGTATACTTTGCGTGTTTAATTTATGGTATACTTCATGTGTTTTCTTTGTGGTATAATTCATGTGTTTCCTTTGTGGTATGATTCTTGTATTTATTAGTTCTAAACCTTTGTGATTTCAGGTTGTCTTATTGAGTATTGTTTTACTCACCCCTATATGGGATTTTCCTGCATGCATCATGTCTTGTGTAGGTGATCGACATTTTTTATGGATTTATCAGTGGACTAGGGCCAGTTTTTGCATAGAGTGATCAAATAGACAAGGTGTTCTCTTATGGCTTCAAATAGCTTTCATACAACTACCCTTCGAGTAGGGTTTTCTACGGATGAGTTTCATGAACACATTCCTTCAATTTTTTAGACTCTTTCTTTTGGTGGGCTTGTATTATGGCCCTTTTTACTTTATGTTTTTCCTAATTTCATACACTATGGTTGGTATCTAGGTGTACACACTTCTGCATATTTTTTACATTTCATAATTTTGGTCTTAGAGATGTGTGCATGTGTATAGGTTCTTAGGAAAATTCCCCGAATTTATGAGATATGCCTTCTCACCATCCACTAGCCTATCCGAGGTGGGAAGAGGGTAGTCATTGCATGAGCCCCTCTAGGACGGTTCAAGACACACACATCAATCCAATAAATGATGTGACTGATATGGCTCAAAGTTTTTTACTATGTAAAGGTGGAAATTTAGTTTAAAATAAACATCACAATCCAAAACTGATAAAACAATCATGGATTATTTT
Organism: Viscum album; assembly: GCA_963277665.1. NCBI lineage: Eukaryota > Viridiplantae > Streptophyta > Magnoliopsida > Santalales > Viscaceae > Viscum > Viscum album. Next base: position 1,325,607,784 of record OY728160.1, read on the forward strand.
AAAACATTAGGAAAATGATATATAATTCATTTGTAACATATTGAATTTGAAATCACATTAATCTAACACACGATGTGGTCATTATGACTAAAAGTTCATGTTTCCAACATATAAGTACTATTTTTGTTTAAAACACACATCACATTCCAACACTATGAAAATGAGCTCATATTATTTTCTCATCATTTTTTCTACTATTACAAAAATAATTTCCTTATAATTTTTATCTGATGATTATTTAGTTAATTTTAATAGAGATAATGGCTAATGACGAATAAAAAATGGTGTGACATTTGAATGCTTGTTCTAAAAAATAAAGTCATTTTGAATTGGATCCCATCTGTAGTATGTTTTTATCACCTCAGCTGAGAGAAAATTCAAGAAAAAATTATTTTAAGAACATTATGAAATAATGTGATGTATAAGAATCAACCAAAATTAGATTTTATACGTGATTTTCTTAATATAACTCAAAGTATATGTTTTTATATTAATGTTGACACTTTGTGTTTAATTTATTTCTTTATAGTATTACTAACATGAGAATTGTTTTCTTATATAGGTGAATTATTTTTATTAACATGAGGTGGTTTGTTTAGTAACTAATAGCATGTCAAGGGATTAAGGTTTAAAGACAATGAAATAATGATGTTTTTGAATGTATGTGATTTTTTTTACTCAACTAATTGTATAAATAAGTGTTTTAAATTTCTATAATATACTGTTTTATTATTGTATCTGTGTGGTAAGTTTTATTTAAATCAAATCCTATATTTTTTAATTTGTTTTTTGTTTTTTCTATTATAATTGGTGTAATTTTTTCACCACACTACTATAGTATTCCCCTTTATCAGTGCAATAAAAACTGGTGATAAAGGGATCCATTATAAACACTATAAAAAGTACTGATAAAGGGATCACTTATTTGTTATACTGAAAGAACTAATAAAGGATACATTTATCAATGCTATGAAAAGAGATCATAAAGGTACACTTTAACACTTTTGGAAAAAATTATGATAAATTCCACCTTTATTTGTGTTAAAAATATCACTGTTAAACGTGGCCTTTAACATTTATTTTTTAGTATTGATAAAGTTTCCCATTATTAACATTTTTCTAGAACTGAAATAGACCAAGGGATTTTAATCATGCTCTAATTTTAGTTTTTTTTATGGAAAATGTCATATTTCGGCATTGTTAAAAGCCTTATTCATACTTGATATGAATGCGATGGGTGGGTTAGAAATTAAATATCCCTAAAATGCATTGGGTAATGTTTTTATGTCATGATATACCATTTATGACACACATGGATTTTTCCTAAGAACACTATGTTATGAGGGCCTGGTGGTTATCCTTGACTTATGATTATGTTGTCATTTATGAATTTTTTACCATATTAATATGATGCATTGATGTTATCATATTATAAAATTCTTTGATATTCAAGTTTATGATTATAACATTATTATGTCACCATGATTTAAATCTTTAATCACATGTATTACTTCAATCATGTTATAATTTTATTATTCTCTTAATGGGATTTATATATTTCCCCTTTCTTATATACATCCCCAGGTTATCCTGTGAAGTTTTAAAATATTAATGGAAATTTAAGGGCATGTTTTGTGGTTTTAAAATAATGTTGTTATATACCTATTTCAAATTATTAGGATATGTATCCACTTAAAAATTCATTATCACTCATGATCTTTTTGGATCGTATATAGTTGAACTTTATGAAAGTAATCATGATATAAAGTGTACTAAAGATATGTCTTGTCATGGTTAGTATCAATAAATGGTCTAGTTATTTTTAAGGATTAGGATTATAAAAACATATTGAAATCCTTAAGGAAAAAAATAAACGTATGAAAAATCCATAAATTATGTTAATGTATATAGAGATTGGTTTCCAAAAAAATTAAATCCCTATCTATATAATACAACTGAATGTGGATCCAGAATATTTTTACCTGGGGATAATAACCCTAGAAATTATGAATTGGGTATTAACTCAAATGTCACCATGTGTATGAAAAAGATGCCTCACTAGACACATATTTTGACACACATATGGGATATTATTTAATAATTTTAGAATCTCTCTACAAACCATTATTAAGGGAAGAAGAATTACTTGGTAATTATTGGTTATGAAACAGACCTTAGATAACATAGATTTCAACCTATAAATTCAGAAGTTAAGAAATATTTTTCATTTGTGATTTGTACACCCGACCCAATGGGGATCGAGCTGCGACTCCCCAAGCTCGCCTCCAACAGGCCAGGGGCTGGCGACTAGCGCCGAGTAGGCTATCACACACATGGAAGACATTATCCTAAGGTACCTGTACACACATACACACATACACCTCTATGAAATAGTGCAAAGATATATAAAACTGAAAAGTAAATGAATGCATACAATTATCCCAAACCATAGTGCAATAGTAGTACAAAAAGGAAAAAATATGTCCCACCAAAATGACACTACAAGGCATCCAACATGCTCGGAAGAAGGGGTACGCTGCCAAAAAAACAACTAGAAAGATCCTCAGCACAGATTTGGTAAGAATCCATGGTCAGACCAGCACACTCAGCTCCACCTGCTCCAGGTCCTCCTGGGACTCCGTCGAAAGGAATATGGTCTGAACAAGACACAAACATGTTTGAGCAAAGCCCGTACAGGGGTGAGTATAACAATACTCAGTAGGCACCCCAAAAACCCAAAACAAAAGAGAGAAACTGAAAGGAAACAATCCTCTCATCCCAGCCAGAGGGAACCCAGATGAGAGAGAAACTCCATCTCATGACCATCCTCGGATAAACACAACTAGTCATCTCAAATCAAGTGTATGCCCATACATACACCTTGAACATCCACTCAGGTATATTCCCATACATATACCATGAACATCCAGATATACTCAACTCATGAATCAAGCCACATGAGGTACCGACCTCATCACCAGCAACGATTCACAACTAGGACAACACACTCCATGGTCACTGTCATTCCAGATGACACTCGTCCAAGAGATTCACTCCATCGGGTCCCACAAAAACATCTCAGACACTCACTTGAGAGATCACGCTCTTCAGATATCATCAGTGAGGAAACCTCATTGAAACAACATAAACACCAAACTCCTCGGATATAGGATCGCTCTTAGGGTCTGTTAGGGGATACCAGAACCCACAATGGTATACGAAGATCTCATAGATAGGGGATCACTCAAAGGGTCCGCTGGGGGATACCACAACCCGATCGGACATTCGTAGATCTCTCAGATAGGGGATCACTCCCAGGATCTATTGGGGGATACCACGACCCAATCTGGCGCTCATCAGAAACACGTTACTCAGATATAGGATCATCTCCTGTGTAAAGGTGGTCATGACGATACCGGAACCCTATATGGTATAACTTGCGATGTAGGGGATGGAACCGATGATGCACCAACCCAACCGAAACCAGGCGCTGAGTAGGGGATCGTATAGCCAACGATACTGAAACCCCACTATAATCCTTATTCTGAGTAGGGGATCGTATACCCGACAATGCCACAACCCTACAAAGCATGGCCCACTGCATAGGGGATCATATTCCCTATGATTCCAAAAACCCTACGAGGGTTAACCTGCTAGATAGGGGATCGTCACCCATGGATAAGTGGTCACAGCGATACCAAGAACCCGATATAGGGTATTGAAGCTAGAGGATCCTGCCCTGGGCCCACTGGAGGGATTCCACAACTCTAACAAATTAAGCATCCCATCGAGAGGATCACAAACCTGTACTAAGGTTGTGATGCCACGCGAACCCTCTTAGGAACGAACCAAGGGAGTACCCTCAACCACTACTGGTCCAAACATCGCTATCCCGAGCGACCTGCCAAAACACCACACCACACACCTCCAAAGTGATTTCAAAAGATCCATATTGATTCAAGGAATTCATCGCCGCAAACAGCTCACAAATTGGACTTACAATTTGCGAGGTATGGGGGTTTAAAGAACCCCCAAAAAAATCTGGCCGGACCACCACAGGGTCACCAGAAACCACTGTCCGCCTAACCAGACCGCCGCCGCCTGCTGTATTCCACCATGCTAGAGCTGGAATCTGCCGCACCACCGCCATTCCGCATCCGACCTCACCAGAATCCACCATAGCCATTGCCGGAATCTCGGTTTTCCACCGGAAAACTTTTTTGAGCCACCAGAAGCACCCTGGTGCTTGAAATTCAGACCCGAAACAAGTTTCAGAAACCTTGGGACCCGAACTACACAACCCTTATGATGATTTGAAGAAAAAAAATTAATAAATGGGATCCGTGATTTTAAAACTCAAACCTCCTACCTTTTGGAAGAAAAACGACGCTTTGCACGACCCACTGTTGCTGCTGCATGATCCGGGAGCGTCCGCCATCAAGATCTGAGACCGATAGTGCTTCGTTTGCTCAATTTGGCAGATCGGCGGTGAAGAAAGGAGGAGGAGAGGGCTGGTTCATGTAAAGGGGGGGGGGGGAAGAAGATTATATTTTTTTCAAACAAATATCAACTCAACTTTTCGGTCTGATCCGCCCCCGACCCGACACCCGGCACCGACAAAGATTATGTCACCCCTAGGGTAAACGCGGCATTTTGAACGCAACAACGTGCTCATAATTACGACCCAAGACTCCGTTCATGAGTTATTCGAGCCGACACTCATAAATAAACTTTTCCATTTATTTATAGAAATGCCCCTGGTGGCTTTTCTCACAACGGGCCTACACCCGCAAAGTTTACTCCCCACCTAGGGTAAACGACACGCTCCGGACGCAACTGTGCCCTCAGATTTCCATTCTGAGCTACATTTTAGGAGATATCATGTGCCATATTTGTGTCTAACTATGAAATTATTCATAAGAATATTCCAAAGTCTGACAGGGCCAAAACCCCAGTCACTACATCCTTCCCACCTTAAGACTTTTTTGTCCCCAAAAGCCATAAGTACGAGGGAAAGAAACTGAACTCTGCACAAGAATTCCCACATCAACAAGTCCACCAACAAACACCCCTTCCCAAACACATAAGTCAGAGGGACTCATCCACCACACCTCAACACTATCCGCTTTGGGCGACATTGACTTTCCTGCACGGTTTTGATCGCGTCACAAAAATGTGTCTCTGTGGGGGAAGTATCTCTCTTCCTCATGCATTCAAAGCACGCCGAACAACACCCACACAGGGTCTTACCAACTCCCTAGAAAAAACACGAGCATGCAACAGAAATGGAAGAGTACCACTAAACAGTGTCTATGAAAACTACTGCAGAAAGTATAAAGGACAAAGAGAGTACCTCCACCCATCCGTGGAGCATCTAGGTCAACAGCCTCTAGGGCATGTAGCTGTCCCCGCCCATGTCCTCCAGCTCCCTGAGCTTGGCATGGACCACCTGGTGGTGGGGGTGGTGGCAACTGATACTGCCTACCACCTCCCTCTACTGCACCCGCTCCATCGCATTTCCCACCACCCAGTAGACCGCCATACTCGAGACGCTACCTCTGCCAAGGTGGTCTGTCAACCGACTCCCTCTTAGCAGCACGAGGGGTTGGAAGATCTCTATCAAGATGTCCCCGGCCATCGAAAGCATAACACCACCTCTCCTGTGGCTGACAAAAACTGGCCAGTGTACCTTGTGAGCCTTGAGCCTCAAATCCTCTATCTTGGGGTCACCTCCTAAAACGTCGGCCACGTCCAGACCCTTACACCTGCCACCAGATACTAGTTGCCGACGTCTCAGCTACCACGCGACCAACACTGATGGGAAGAATCTACTCAGCTAGAAATCTCTCCACCACCAAGGCTCACTCCAACACCCCAGCATAGGTGGGCAGACATAAGAAAACCACACCTGGCCAGATGTCTCTGCATATACCCTACTCGAAGGTTCGAGCCCTAAAGATACTCTACGGATCAAATCCATGTGGTCGAGTCAGTGTCGCTCAAAGCATATAGTGTTGAGAAGTGCCTGACTTATGTGTTCAGGAAGGGGTGTCTGTTGGCAAACTTGCTGGCGTGGGAGACCCAGTTGAGAGTCCAGTTGCATTCCTTGTGCTTATGGATTTTCAGGGACGAAAAGTTATAAGGTGGGGAGGATGTAGCGACTTGGTTTTTGGCCTTGTCGGCCTTTGGAATATTCCTACAAATATTTCCAGAGTTAGGCGCGAAGGCGGCGTGTGATTCTGAGGCCCGGTGTGCACAGAATTAATTTTATAAAAATATTAAGTATTTTTATACTATGCACATGGAGGGGGTGTTTTATCTCCTAAAAGGTAGCTCACAATGGGAATCTGGGGGCACAGTTGAGTCCGGAGCATGTCGTTTACCCTAGGAGGGGTGTAACCTTTGCGAGTGCGGGCCTACTGTAGAAAAAGGTGATCAGTGGAATTTTCATAAATAAATGAACAAGTTTATTTATGTGTTTCAGTAAAAATAACTCTTGAACGGAGTCTCATATCACAATTCTGAGTGCGCCGTGGTGTTCAGAATGTTATGTTTACCCTTGGGGTGCCCTAAACTTTGTCTGCACCAGGTGCGGGGTCAGAGGCAAGTCGGGAGCTGGACAGCTGGATGGAGAGGATTTAATTCAAAAAAAAATCCCTCTCCCCTCACCTCTCCCTTATGCATACTATGGAGCGGAAGGGTCCCCCACCCTCCCCCTCTTTGGTGACAAATGAATTGGAGGCTGAATCATCGAAACGAGGTGCCGTCGGACTTAGATCTTGACGGCAGACACTCCCGGATCGTGTAGCAGCACCAGTGGAGCATGAAAAGCATCAGCGATCTGCATAAATCTAGGCAGTTTCAGTTCTAAAATCTCAGATCCATTTTAGGCATTGTTTTTCTTCAAATTGTCTAAGGGTTGTGTAGTTCGGGTCCCGATCATTACGAAACATGTTTCAGATCTGAATTTGGAGCACTAGGGTGCTCCCGGTGTCTGCTGGAAGTTTTCTGGCAAAAAACCTGATTTCTAGTGGCGTCAATGGCGGATTCCAGTAGGCAGCGTGGTGGATTCTAGCAGGTGGTGGCAGATTCCGGCAAGCGGTGGAAGTACAGTCAGGCGGCATGGTGGTTTCCGGCGAGACAGGCGGTGGTCCGACCAGAATTTTCTAGGGGTTCTTTAAACCCCCGTAACTCACAAACAATAAATCCGATTTGCGAGCCGTTTGCGGCGACGCATTCCTTGCGTTGAGATAGTTTTTTTGAATCTAATTTGGAAAATTTTATGAGTCTGGTTTTTGGTCCAGGCCCATCAAACTTTGAAAATAATAATAATATTTAATTATTTTCAACCTCAACCCGCCGTAACTTTTACACGGAGTGTCTGATTGGCGTGTCGATAGTGACATTGTGATCCTGATAATAAATAGGACTTTTCAGGATAGTTTTCGAGCACTAGGACAGAGATTAGGAAGTGGGCCCCAAGAGGCTTCTTTTGGGCGTTTACAGAGAAACGCGACTTTTTTGTCAGGTGACCATTTTGGACGATCAAGTAGTTGATCCTGTGTGTTTTTTTGAGGGGAATGCAATGGTGTGATCCTCTTGACGAGTTTAGGGATCATGGTGTGGGCCCCACATGGGATGGCTATGGTGAATAATATCATTTTCAACGGGTGTCCCTTTTGGACGATCGAGTAGTTGATCCCGTGTGTTTTTTCGAGGGGATCGCAATGGTGTGATCTGCTTGATGAGTTTCAGGATCATAGTGTGGGCCCCACATGCACTAGCTGTGGTGAATAGTTCCTTTTCCTCTGGTTTTCTATTTTGGGAAACTATACAGTGTGTTTTTCTACATGGATCGTGATGGTGGCCTCGATATTGGCCTTGGAGGTGCGTGGTGTGGCGTTGTGGCGGGTCACTCGGGTTTGCGACGTTTGGACCAGAAGTGGTTAAGGGTACTCCCTTGGATCACTCCTTTGAGGGTTTTTATGGCATCAAAACCGTGGTATGGGTTTGTGATCCCCTCGATAGGACCTCTAATCTGTTTGAGTTGTGGCATCCCTCTGATGGGCCTGGGGCAGAATCCTCAAGCATCATTTCCCAAGATCGGGTTCTTGGTATCGCGGTGACCGGTTATCCACGGGTGGTGATCCACTATCTAGAAGGTTAAATGCATAGGGTTTGTGGAATCATTGGGAATATGATCCCCTACGCATTGGGCCTTTCTCAGTAGGGTTGTGGAATTGTCGGTTATACGATCCCCTACTCAACATGAGAATTATAGTAGAGTTGTGGTATCGTTGGTTATACGATCCCCTATTTAGCGCGTGGTTTCTGTAGGGTTGTGGCATCATCAGTTCGATCCCCTAGAGAGAGAGATGTACCAGATAGGGTTTCAGTATCGTCATGAACATCATGACATGGGTGATGATCCTCTATCTGAGTAACCTGTTTCTGACGAGCGTCAGATTGGGTTGTTGTATCCCCCAGCGGATCCTGGGAGTGATCCCCTATCTGTGAGATCTATGAATGCCAGATCGGGTTGTGGTATCCCACAGCGGACCCTGGGAGTGATTATTTATCTGTGCAATCTTCGTATACCAGTGTGGGATCTGGTATCCCCCAACGGACCCTAGGAGTGATCCCCTATCCAAGGAGTTTGGTGTTTTTGCTTTTTTAGCGTGACTTTATCAGTGATGATATCCGACGAGCGTGATCTCTCAGGTGAGCATCTGGGATGTTTGTGTGAGACCCAATGGAGTGTATCTCTTAGGAGAGTGTCATCTGGGATGTCAGTGATCTTGGATTGTGCTCTCCTGGTCGTGAACCTTTTCTGGTGATGAGGTCGGTACCTCACGTGGCTTGGTGTGTGAGTTGAGTATATCTGGATGTTCATGGTATATGTATGAGTGTATACCTGGGAAGATGTTCGAGATGTATTTTTGGGTGTATACCTCAGCAGATGTTCAAGGTGTATGTATGGGCATACACCTGGATTGAGCTGACTGGTTGTGTTTAGCCGAGGACGGTCCCGAGATGGAGTTTCTCTCACGTCTGGTTTCCCTATGGCTGGGATGAGCAGTTTATTACCTTTCAGTTGCTCTATTTTGTTTTGAGTTTTTGGGGTTCCTCATGAGTATGGTTATACTCACCCATGCATGGGCTTTTCCCGCACATTTTTGTGTCTTTTAGAGACCACAGGCCTTTAGACGGTGTCCCAGGAGGACCCGGAGCAGGCGGAGCTGACTGAGAAGGACTGACCATGGAGTCTTACCGAAACTATGCTGAGGAGATTTCTGGTGGTGCTTTTGGAAACGTATCCCTCATTCTGAGTTGGTTGGACGCTTTTGTAGTTTTCCTTTGGTGGGCCCTATTTTTCTCTTTGTACTTCTGTTGCACTCTGGTTTGGGATAGATGTATGAATGCTTTCCTTTTTCCGCTCCGGGCCCACCTGAGGGATTCCACAACTGTAACAGATTAAACACCCCATCGAGAGGATCACAAACCTATACTAAGGTTGTGATTCTGCGCAAACCCTCGTAGGAGCGAACCATGGGAGTACCCTCAACCACTATTGTTTCAAACGTCGCTAACCCGAGTGACCCACCACAATGCCACACCGCACACTTCAAAGGCCGATACCGAGGCCACCATCGCGATCCAAGCGGAAAACACGCAGGATAGGCTATTTACTCACTCGAAACAGACAACCGGGAAAAAAGACACTATTGACCATAGCTAGCCTATGTGGGTCCCCCACTACAATCCCGAAGCTCCTCAAGAAGATCATACCACTGCGATCCCCTTAGAAAAACACACAGGATCGACTACTCGTTCGTCCAAAACAGACACCCGGCGAAAAATGTACTATTCACCAAAAACATCCCAGGTGGGGCCCACACCATGCTCCTAAAACTCGTTAAGAAGATCACACCATTGCGATCCCCTTGAAAAAACACACGGGATCAACTACTCGTTCGTCCAAAACGGACACCCGGCAGAAAAGTTACATTTCTCCATAAACGCCCAAAAGCAGCCTCGTGGGGCCCACATCTTGATCTCCATCCCAGCGCTCAGAAACTATCCTGAAAATCCCGCCTTACTATCTAGATCACAATTTCACTGAAGACACGTCAATCAGACGCTCAGTGTAAAAGTTACGGCGGGTCGAAGTTGAATAATAATAAAATATTATTATTATTTTAAAATTTTCATAGCACCGAGCCACGAACCGACTCATAAAATTCCCAAAGTGAGTTCAAAAGATCAGTCTCGATGCAAGGAACGCGTATTTGCAAATGTCTTGCAAATAGGAGTTACGATTTGCGAGTTACAGGGGTTTAATGAACCCCTGGAATAATTGGTTGAACCACCGCAGGGTTGCCGGAAACTGCCGTCTGCTTGACTGGACCGCTGCCCGAGCTGGACTCCACCGCGCCACCGCCGACCTCGCTGAAATCCGCTATAGCCACCACCGGAATCTGGGTTTTCCGCCGGAAAACTTCCGGGAGCCACCAGAAGCACCCCGGTGCTCCAAATTTAGATCCGAAACAAGTTTCAGAATGCTCGGGACCCGAACTACAAAACCCTTATGACTATTTGAAGAAACAAACATATAAAAGGGATTCGGAATTTTAAAACTCAAACCGCCTACCTTTTGGCGGATCTTCGATGCTTTGTGCGCTCCATTTCTCCCACTGCTTGATCCAGATGCGACCGCCGTAAAAAACAGATCTCCTTGACACCTTGTTTGATAGATTTGGGTGGCTCATTGAGAAGAGGAGGAGGGGAGAGGTGATGAGCATACAAGGGGGGTGGTGAGAGAGAGAAATATTAGATATTTGTGTTTTTTTAACAAATATCAGCTCCACTTCCCGGACCGACCCGACACTTAGTGCCAACAAAAATTATGTCGCACCTAGGGTAAACATGGCATTCTGAACACAACAATGCTCTCAGAATTGCAATCTGAGACTCCGTTCAAGAGATATTCAAGCCGACGCTCATGAATTAACTTTTCCACTTTTTAAAAAAAACCCCTCTTGTGTCTTTTCTCACATCAGGCCCGCGCTCGCAAAGTTTACACCCCGCCTAGGGTAAACAACACGCTCTGAACGCAATTGTACCCTCAAATTCCCATTCTGAGCTACTGTTTAGGAGATAACACACCCCCACCATGTGCATAGTATAAAAATACATAATATTTTTATTAAATTAATTACGAGCACACCGAGCCTCGGAATCGCACGTCGTCTTCACGCCTAGCTCTGGAATTATTCTTAAGAATATTCCAATGTCTGACAAGGCCAAAAACCGACTTGCTACATCCTCCCCACCTTATAAATTTTCATCCCCAAAAAGCCATAAGCACAAGGAAAGCAACTGGACTCTCAACTGGGTCTCCCACACCAGCGAGTTCACCAAAAACCACCCATGCCCGAACACATAAGTCAGACGGGCTCATCTTCCACACCTCAACACTATCCGCTTTGCGTGGCATTGACTCACCCACACAGTTTGATCATGTCACAAAAATGTGTCTCTGTGGGGGAACAATCCCTCTTCCTCACGCATTCGAAGCACGCCGAACAACACCCACACATGGTCTTACCAACACCCTAAACTAAACATGAGAAAACAACGGAAAGGGAAGAGTACCGTTAAATAGTGTCTATCAAACTACTGTAGAAAGTAGAAATAACACAAGGCATACCTCTATCCATCCATGGAGCCTCTAGGTCAACAGCCTCTAGGGCATGCAGCTGTCCTCACCCTCAACCGCCAGCTCCCTGAGCTCAGTGTGGACCACCTGGGGGTTGTGGTGGTGGCATCTAATACCACCTACCACCTCCCACTGCTACACCATCTACATCGCCACATCTGCCACCCACAGACCTTCAAACTCAATACGTCTCCGCTGCCAAGGTGGCCAATCGACTGGCTCCCTCTCAGCAGCACGACGAGTCGGACAATCTCAAGTTTTCACATCATCCCTTTTATGTGTTTAACATTTTTAAAATTTATTTCCCAATGTATATCTTGGATGAATTGAATGATTTTATCTTGAATAAAATATTGAATAGAAGTATTATCTTTCATTTATGAACCCCAAATGTTTTATGTGACAATGATTATATAGATTATTACAAATCATGGGTTCTAGTATAACAATTCAAAAACCACCTCAAATAATTAAGGTTGATTTTAAATGAGTAACATGATCTATCATTCCATCCCAAGAATAGAAATTCTCACTTTTCATAATTTGTAGGGTAAATTTCCCATAGAACCTTATAATCCATACATTAGTTGAAATGAGTTCAATATTAGGTATGAATGAAATTTCTTTTTATAGAGAAGAAATAAATTATTGAGAGAAGTAAATCACCCACCGTACCATAAATCTCCCCCAATTCTATACATGTTTTTATTGATGAGGATGGATCTTGTATGGAATCATCATATCAAGCATTTATATTATTGCATTGTGAGTAGTCATATCTAGATCAATTGATTGAGACTAAGGCAATGATCACCTTGATTACATGAACGTTGTAAGAGAACATAATGATGCATTCCGTAAAGAATTTATTCGTATTCCTCCATGTTGGGTGGTTGAGTAATTAATCCATATTATACCAAGTTCATTACCAATATCCAAGAGTACATATAGAATGTCTAATTTCGAACATTAAGAGCTGGAGAAGAAACAAAAAGAGAATATAGATTTGTGGTTTATACGTGCATGTTATTCCCCATGGGGTATGACAGTCCTTTTCATCATGAATATGTACGGGGAAATGAACCACTTAATTGTTTATTTTGAGCTTAATAACATCTTATTAAGGAAATACTATCCTATTAAATGGATTGTTGACTTTTTTAATCAACAATGCAGAGCCTAGTACTTTTGTAATATAGATATTTGGTTAGTATATTGTCAATTAAATGTGATGTATAGGGATAAATCATTGTCTTCTATTCATAAAACTTATGGTTGGTACACGTTCATAGGGATTCCATTTGAATTCACTAGTTCCCCAAAATTGTTTTTGGAAATAATGGATAGTGTCTGCAAGGATTTCCTCAAAAAATTTACGGTTTTATTTATAAATGTTATTCTAGTCTAGTAAAAACATATGAGGAATATGAAGTGTATTTTAATGATTTATTGAAGAAATTATTAAAGTAAAAATTATATGTAAAGTATAAAACAAATTTAGTTTCAGAGGGATCAATAAAAATTCATTTTTATTTTTATATCCAATAAAGGAATATCTGTGGATTTTTTTTAAAGATATATTAAATTGAATGAAAACCATGAACAAAATTTAATATTGATATCTATAGATTCCATGGATTAGATTTTACTATCATTGATCTATGATAAAAATCTCACCACTTTTGATCCAACTAACCAAGAAAACTCATATTTGAGTGATGTTTTCTAGGTTGATGACTATGAGAAGATATTTAAAAAGTTAAAAAATAGGCTAATCACTGCACCTATGATCTCATTACCATCCAGTGTAGAAGGATTTATGATCTAAAAATATTAATTAAAAAGGGATTGTATTTTGTACAAAAATAAGATGACAACGAGGTATTCTATTCCTCCAACAAATTAATGATACCTAAAAATAATTTAACACGTGACTTAGAATTGGATACCATTATATTCTTATAGAAGATTTGGTTAAATTATGTCTATGGGGAAAAGTTTTACATATAAACAAATCATAAAGTCCTAAAGTATATTTTCATAGAAAATGTGATCAATATGAAAAAATGAATATGGTTAAAGATGATCAAACATTATAATTGATCAATACAATTCTATAATTAGAAGGAGAACAAAGTGGTTGATGCTTTGAGTAGAAAGGATCCCACAACCTTATCTATAATGAGGATTGAAATGTATCCAATCTTCATGGGAATACAGAGGATGTACATGGGAATCATAAATAGAATGTAATCTTACATTGATCAAATAATTTCTTGGAAATAGATTCATGAGAAGATTACAGAGTCCAAAAAATATGATGTATCTCTTTTTAAAAATGTGGTGAATATTCCAAAGTTCAACTTTCCAAAATATAGAGTTACAAGGTTTTGAACATTGATATGTAACCCATTAAAACTAGAACTAAAGAAGGAACTTCTAGATAATTACCATAGCTCATCCTTTTCTATTTATCCAGGAAGTAGTAATATGTATTGATATCTAAAGAAAAACTTATGGTGGGATAACATGAAAAGGGAGATGCATGATTTTTATATTGATTCTTTGTATTATAAAAAGTCAAGGTTGAATGATATAAGTCCAAGGGTATGATGAAGCAATTTTCTATAACTATATGAAAATTAGAAAATAAAACCATGTATTTCTTCTAAGGGATACCAATGACCACAAAATATTTTAACCCAATTTTGGTGGTAGTATATCACCTTACAAAATCAGAATATTTCATTGCTATCATGGATTATTTCTATCTTTACCTACACACTGAGATAAATTTAACAGAAGTGGTCTGACTACATGGAGTACCACTATATATTGTATTTAATTGGGATATGAGGTTTACCATGAGGTTTTGGAGAAGCCTTCAATAATCATTTGATAAAAGTTTAATTTTAGTACAACTTATCATCCTTATATAGATGTTCAGTATGAGATAATCATTAAAACTATAGAGGATGTGATGAGATCTGTTTCAATGGATTTCCAAGGATCTGGGGATTATAAAATTATCCTTGTGTAGTCATCATATAACACCAATTTCATTTCTAGAACTCAAATGGATCTCTATGTGTCTCAACATTGGAAGTGGTGTTGGACTCCAACATATTGGTATGAAGTTAGAAAGAAAAAGTTAGTGGTTACTTATATAACAGAAGGTAGAGAAGGTCCAAACCATTCAACTTCATATAAAATACATGAAAGAAAATAGAAAATATATATAAAAATCATCAATGTGTCCTAGAGGATTATGTCATAGAAACATTGTTCCTTAATATGTCACCATGTAAGAAATTAATGATGTTTTGGAAGAAGGGAAAGTTTAATCTTAGATACATTATCCCTTTCAGATCCCTGATCCCATCATTTTCGTAGAATATCTACTAGTTCTGTCACCCATCCTATTCTAGGTACATGATTTTTTTGTCTATCCCTCTTAAGGAGGTACATACAAAAATCATCACAAGTACTAAATATATAAGTAGTACCGATGGAAAAGGATATTTATTATAAGGAGTAGTGTCTGAAGATATTATATCATATAGATAAAAATCTAAGAAACAACACAACTCACCTTTTCAAATTGCTATAGTGGAACCACATGTTTTGGGAGTCAACATGGGAACAATAAGAGGAAATAAAATTGAAGTACTATAATCCATTTCATTTTATGAAATGAAGTTTCATGGGAGAAATTTTTGAATGGGGTAATAATGTAATGACACAAACTATTATAAATAAAATTAATTTTTTTAATGAATAAATTAATTATTTAAAATTTTTTTAATAAAAACCACAAGCACTACATTTAATTTTATTATTTGGAACCATTATAAAAAATGGACATAATTTTTCTATCAAGATTAAAAGACTTAAGAATCAAAAGCATTGACAACAAAAAAATTCTATAAGTATAGTTAATATTAGTATATCTTAAGGGTTATGATAATGCCTAATTGATGTATATGGAATAAGTGATGGACTCAACTAGTTATATTGTACCATATGAATTTAACTTATTCGAGATTCCTAAGGAGATGAAATCACTGTAATTTTCCATTGACCATGCCCAAGGAGAGTTTCAATAATTAAATTCATGTAAATCCATTTATGGGATAATTTCAAACTTATCAAGATCATGTCCAAAACCGTTTTAATCGAACCACCCCAATAAAGTCCCACCATGACACACATTAACCATAGGTTGTACACTTATGTAATAAGGGGTTACGTATCTAGATCCTAATATATTTAATTTGAATAAGTTATTTTTAATAAAATAAAGATTATATTTATCCCTTTTTCTATTTATGTATGATGGTATGAGAATTTTGATAAAAATTAGGTTTTGATATAGAGTTACTAAAATTTAATTTCCAAATATATATAATTTAAAAAAAATAAAATTTACATAAATCTAAGAATTTTTGGAATGAATTTCATTTCCAAGAAATATTTATATAAATAAAATTAATGATATAAGTAAAAAAATAAGATATAGTTTTATCAGGGTAATAAATTTGTTAGTGTTATAAAACTATTATTTTCCATAAATAATAATTTTTAGTCAAAAGTTTAAATTATCACATTTAGAATATTATTTTCTTAAAATAAATATTATTTTTCAAATTAGCACATCAAAATTATCCAATAGTTAATTATTTATACTTTTCTAAGATAATATAACTTTTGGGTAAATATTAATTAAAGTTAAATATTGTTTTATGTATTATGACATAATAATACCCTAAAAGTGATATAATCAAAACTATAAAGGTAATTCACTACCAAAAATAGATTTCTACTTTAAAATAATTTAATGTTGAGGTTTTATGATTAATTTTAAAAATCATTAATAAATCCTCCAAAACATATACTATATATTAAGTTTATAAAAACAATTCTTTATGAACATGACTCACATCCACATCATTAATGGTATTTTTTTTAAGTTTGGTTATTTTCTGAATAAAACATTGAAAACCACTAATATTTGTAATGAACCACGGTAAAACAATGGGAAGGTTTATAAATTTTTATACTTTTATTAAGTAGAGTCTAAAACCAATGTATATAACATATTAAAGAATTCCCCACTATTTTTCTATAAATAACCCCAACCTCCCATTCTAGTTAACTCAAAACCCATTGATATTGGAGTCCATATACGTTCTCTTCTTTTAATACCTCATAATTTATTCCCATGTTCTTAAGAAGATCCTCCCAAGCACTAAGATACACCTTATCATGGTATATGATACTCTTCTATTTCATATTATGTAGGTACATTATTTATATTAATCCTTTTTATTTTAAATTGTTCATTTTTAATGAGTTTTTACACATCAATTTACTATCCTTATAATTCCCAATAAGATATCACCTTTCACTCTCCCAAAACCGTTCTATGAAAGTTAAAAATATACATTCATTATGCTGCAAAAGTTTTCCCAAGATTTATTATTCTAAACATTTGTATTGGGAATACACATCCCAATTTCCATATAAGGATATCCACCAATATTTAACAATCTATTATTTATTTGATAATTATATTTATTTAAGACAAACTCTTTAATTGTGGGATTAAAAGTGATTAATTCCATTATTATTTTTAATGATATATGTGGTAGAAAAATGAATTTACATAATCTTAATGTGATTGGTGATCCTAGAATAATATATCCCACTAATGAATTTGGTATTTTTTTCTCATGAGATACCATGTGTGGTGAACATATGGTTAGCCCAAGAACACTATGTTATGATGCCTTGGTGGTTATCCTTGACTTATTCTTATGATTTCATTTTTTCATGTTCTTTCCACACTCTTACAATTCCTTGATGTTATCATCTTTTAACATTAAAATAATCATGTTTAGAATTCCGAAATTATTATGTCACCATGTTTATCCTCTTGATAAACAAGTATTACATTCATCATTTTATACTACGATTATTCCCATATTAGGATTTATAGCTCATCTCTTTCTTAATTACATCCACATTTCATCATGTTTAGTTTTAGAAGATCAATATATGTTTAAGATAATGCTATTGGGTTTTTAAATAATTTTTTTGTATCTATATTTAAATTTATTGTGATATGTATCTAATTTCAAAAAAATATTATTCCTTATTATCTTTTTGGATTGTATCATGTTTATATTTATTTACTAATTTAAAATTTAATGTGTTTTAAATATATGGATTTTCATAATATCTCCTAATTAAAAAATAATTAATAGGGGAATTACCTCTGACAGTATGAAATGATCATGATATTGGTCAAACAATCACACACATAAAAAATAAGTTGAAACATAATAAATATAACCAAACTGGTCGTAAGCATGAAATTGTAACTCATATTTAATGAAAAGATAAAACTGATAGAATTGATATACACCGACATAAATGATCCTAAATATATAAAATAACTCCAATAAAACTAAAAACAAATTCTTGAACAAGATTATCAATATTGAACAAAAAAACAAGTGACAATAAATAAAATACAAAACAAATATGAAAAAAACACATTACCTTGAACGCAGTGAATCCTGCTCACTAGTCTACAACAAAAAACTACAACTAAGAAAAAAATAAATAATCCACTACTTCCAATTGGAGCCTACTAAACCCAAAATATGATATATGTGAGTAAAAATACCTTGTAGATATCCTCCACACATTACCTTCATATGCTCTAAATAATAATTTTGCTTCATGCCAACTTTAAAATATAAATATAAATTAATGATTAATAAATATTATAAAAAACTAATATAAAAAGGTCATCATCTCAAAAAATTTTCTTTAAAACAAGTATTTTATTCATCTTAATAAGAATCTGTATTTTAAAACCATTAAATAAGTGAAAGAACTTTTTCAAAGAAAATATTTTTAAAAATACTTACTTTTTAAAATGTCACATACGAGGGAAGAAACACAATCCCTTAAAAATTAATCCTTTTTAATATGGAAAACCTATTTATAATTTTTTAAAGAAACACATCAAGGGTAATTGTAATTTGGAATCAATCAAAAAATAAGCATAAGTCAATAATCATATAAATTTAATTGTCACAACCATCAATAAATAATTGAGAAACCAAAAATCATGTGAAAACATGGGAGGTATTTAACAATCTATGATAGTAAAAATAAGAATATATCATATTGGTGTGATTGATGAAACTCAATCACCCACATGATCAATCATACCCTTCCTAGACTAACTAAATTGGAAATCCCCACAAGTTGAGAAAATATTGACTTGGATCCACTAAGAGTGTGGAGTTCTGAACTAGTGTATTTTAATATATCTAGCCTCCATATATTTATTAATATATTTCCTTGATATATAAATTTAGTATAGAAATCAAAAATTAAAAAATATAAATGATACTGAGTAAGAACTCTAACAAATTCTAACATCTAGTAACTCCTCATAGAAGTGTCCACCCATTTTCCATGAGAAGATCCATATAAAAACATATGCCCCCTAATAATGAATATTCTATCAATATGATAAAAAACATGGGGTATACATTGAGGGTATATTCATATTTATAAAACCTCTTTAGAATGTGTCCACCATGCCTTTGTAATATACATAATAAAATCATTATATAAAAACCTCCTTTAAAAACAACTCTCATAAACATCAGAAAATATAATTAATCAGCAAATTAATTACTGAATCCCTAAAAGGAACATTATAAAACCCATTCACATCCCTTAGTAATCTAATAATTTAATTAGCCTCTTTGGCATTTAAAACAAGCACCAAATGTGCCTATTTATACCAAAATCAATTTTGAGCAAAGAAATGTGAGGAAACCAACATCTTCTGTAAACAACCATTAGATATACATATTATAATTTTATAACTGAACAATTTAATGTTTAAGAAACCATGAAATTAGATGATTTAATTTCAAAGTTTCATGATTAGAGAAACCTACCTCAAATATGTCACCCCCACAAATCATGACACTAAAATACATAAACAAGTAAAGGGAAGCCTTTAGGTGGATATAAGAAAACATAAATAAAAAACATAAAATTAAAATAAAACCAATATAGACCATATGTTTCCCAAACTATTCTATGGTTTGGAAGAAATATGAAAAAGTATGAGAAGATGAAAAGAAGGAATCTAGAGGGTATTACCAAGAAGAACCAACATCAATGATTGAGGAAAACCATGGAGGTAGGTGAATGAATAGGGGATGTCTCTGGGAGACAAATATAAAATTTGTTGAAATAAGACCCTAAGGGATCTTAATTCAAAAGGAGAAATACAAGAAATTTATAAAAATTATGTATCTTACAAGGTCATGTTGTAGAGTGAGACATTCATTGTAATGTGAAGATCCCCCTAGTAGAACACATTGGAGTGTGATATATAATTTTGTAATGTGACAACCCTTATAATAGTATGAAGTCATAAATTCCCAAGGTAATATTATATATTCAATCACCATTACATGAATTAATAGCTTTCCATCCAAAAAATGGAGGACTAGGGGAAATATCATTCATGACATGACCAGCCTTATTTTAGTGGTGACCACCTATTGATCTAATATGAAGGTTACCAAAAACCCTAGAAACTCTCTGAAATAAAATAAAATATTAATTAAAATATAAAAAAATAAAACAATAATAATAATAATAGTGGTTTATGTTTGTCAATATTTCCCACCAAAAATATTTTTTCCTTAAGAAATCCATAAAATAATTAATTGATGAAAGGATATAGGAGGCTTAACTTCCATATTCAATAGTCAATTCCAAAAATAAATGAAATTCCATGAAATAAAATAAAATTAAATTCAAAACACTAACCATCATGAATTAATCCATAAAATATATACACATCTCTAGAATTCCCTTAATAACTAAACTCAAAAACATGATATTAGACCTTAAAAATGATGGTCAAGTGCACCAGAAGAACTAAAAATTAATAATATAGAGAGATTCATTAATTATTCATGAACCAATCACTAAAATTTATAAAGAAATATTATACTATAATAAATTTAATGGAATGGATTGGATGGGTAAATGAAACAATCCATATGGTAGTCATTCACCACTTCCTTCGTAGGGAAGCTAGCTAGGAAAAGGTCAACCTTGTTTGTCTCCCAAATATTTTAGAATTTTAAATAATGTATTAATTGTATTAGTAAAAAAGATACTATAAGTACCTATAAATATACAAAAATATATTTATAAAATAACACTCAATAACATATTGAATTATCCAAAGGTAATTCACCTACACTTAAACTACCCACGATACCGTAACAAAAGATTCAAAGACATATTTATAAATAATTACTTGTAATAAATATTAAAAATTACCTTAAAACCATTGATATGAATGGATTATACTTCAAAAAAAAACAATTAATGTAGATCAATCATAATACATGAAATATCTACAATGCATCAAGTTGAAACATGAATAAAAAATAACAACACGGTCTGTAGCCTTCAATCAAAGTTGAATGAATCATGAACCTCGGACCACACACTAAGAACACTAAATCATGGTGAAATTTAATGAAAAAAACATAACACTCATCCTAGTTACCCTGATTACACCACCAATGAATTCCAATTTCCAATCACATTATACGAATCACCCCACCAGAAGTATTAAATCACATCAAAACCAAAAGAAAAAACTAGAATTGAGGAATGAGTATCATTAAATGATATACCATTTCATTCATAATAAGTATGTAGATAACCAAATAATACAACAATATTATGTTTTCTAAAAAAATCCATTACCATTCATCATGAAAAAACTATACACAAACCAGACGGTTATCACTAATCCTGAAACTGATTCATATCTAGACAATGGAGGAAGACATCCAAGAGAAAAAATGTCTACCTTTGATAAAAAAATTTATAGGTATTAATTGAAATAACACAAAACATGTATCCTTCCATTTATGTTTATAAATTCAAAAAAAAATTTCCCCAATATAGACAATACAACAATACCAAATACATAGGTTCACCAAAGACAAAAACAATGAAAGATCATTCCTTTTTAAACCATCTGTATTCAAACAAATGTCTAAAACATATTTTAAAAATTAAATGAACATTGAAAACATCCTTAAACGTTTTTAAAATTAAAATTTCATTTAATAACTCAATTATAATTTAAAATTACGACAACCCAACCATTGAATTCATTATAATTATAAAAGTCCACTTCCATTTCAAAATTATTTCTAAATCATATGATTTGAATAAAGTTTTACACAATGCATCATGAATTGTCAAAATATACCTTTCAAATAACCTTTCCAACCTATAATTCATGCAAGTAATCATTGTAAAAAAATTTATTTTATGTTGGTAACTTTAAAAATTCATTTCAATGTTCTACCATAAAATAATCTTTAATAACCCAAGTTGGGTATTTCAAATCAATTATAAAAAAAATATAAATACTACCCAAATTATATTTTAAAAAGATTAATATTTTAAAAACCTAATTATAATATCAAACCACTCTACAAACAATAATAACTATTTTAAAAAAAATCCATTGAATTAGTTTTTTGTACATAAACACAAAAATTGGTTTTAATTAAAAAATTTCATGAAAATACTTTTTCACGCAAACAAAAATTATTATTTTTTACACATATAATTTTTAATAAAGAAAAAACCAACCAAATTTCTATTTTATTTTAAATCATAATCATTTAAAAACACTATGTAATATATGGAAAATCCCTCAAAAATTTAGTATAACCAAAACTAGATTTTAAAACAATCACTGATCAAAACATTGAGTATAACTCCAAGGTATTTTGTTTATCCCTATATAAAAAAATTTCGAAGAATTATTTAACATTAGACTAAACCACTCTGTAAAACTCAAAAAATTCTAAATTATCCATTAAAAACAATCTCAAATAAAAGATCATATAATAGATCATAAGATATTTTTAAAAACCTTTCATGAATTTCCATAAAAAATTATACAACAATTTTAAAAACTATTTTGTTAATACCATTTTAAATTATAAAACAAACTTTTTACTTTTTATGAAAACACACTGAGATATTTTTGTTTTATAATTAAAACTAAAAACAATCTATATAATAAAAATAACACTTATAATATACCTTAATAAATCCTTAAATAATTATAATGAAGATTAAAGAAGGAAAAAAATTATAATAAATTGAAAATTTTAAAATCGTGACTATAAACAATGGAACATTATTTATCCTCATGGTCTAGAAAATATTACCCAAACCACATGATTCACATTGAAGTCCCCAAAGAATTATATTCATGATATGTAAATAGTTTTCCAATCCATGAATATTAACCATGAACTATATATATTTTTCCAAAATCTACTCCAATACAATATTATTATCAAAATAACTCATAGATCTCTATAGAAAAATTTAAATACTTTAATAAAGACTACAATACCTCAAAAATAACCATGAACAATGCTCATATTGAAGAAAAACACCTCCAAAATATCATAGGTAACTCAAGTGTCATATGGAAAGGTGGTGACCAAAAAACTATGCATGGAAAACCAATTGAATTAAAATAATATTATATTAATACTTTATGACTCCCCCAATAACAACTAGGATCTAATAAAATTTTAGAATGACCTGACCTAGGATACACATGTTCAAGGTCCTAATCAAGATTACCACTAGGTAATAAGGGAATTAATAATCCCAAAATTTTGTATAAAACATCCTTGGGATCAAATATACTCCCTAGGGAATTATTTTTCTAGAGAAAATAATAATAAAGAGGGAGCTTCTATTTTGGAGTCCTTCATGTCCATTCAGAATGTTGGGAAATATCAGACATAACTAATAGGCATAAAAAATAACAAGTATAACTAGACAAGGAATAAGAATACAACAATAATTAACAAATAATGAACATAAAAAACATAAAAATATAAAAAACTCAATATAAAAATAATATAATCCATAAAAAAACTCTAATAAAAACCAAACCAAAGGTCGTAAAAGATATTTTGACTTGGAATGATTCAACCAATGATCAATAAATTAAAAAATATAAAGGCTAGATGATCCCATATCTATTTATTATGTGGATCGTCCTCACATGTCACTACTAACAATCCTAAAACAATACATAATTAAATGATATGATAAATCCAAGTGGACCCTAAAAAACCATTCATAATGTAGGTGCGAGAAGAAATTCCCAGTAGGTATCCTCCCCACACCTGATGCTTAACATTGAAAAATGATATTAATTTAATGAAAGTTTTAAAATAAAAATATAAATGTATGTTTTTTACTTTTATCAAAATACCAATAAAAGGTGACTACCATCTCAAACCATTTTATTTAATATAAAGATTTTATGCATCCAAAAATTAAACAGTCATTTAAATCCATTAAATAAGTGAAAGGACATGTTGTAAGAAGATATTTTTTTAAAATAAATCATTTTGGAAATAACTCTATAAGGGACGGGACCTTATATACCCTTTCCATTTTGTTTTTTGTGTGTTGGAGGAACCCTGAGGAGGTTTGAAGTAGTTTTGTGGTGTTAAAGAGGAAAACGGGTACCACTGTCGTTTTGGGAATGGTTGTGCCCTAGAGAAAGGGGATGCGATGTAAAGGTGGATGATGTGGAATAAGAGGGCCTGATGTATGATATGGGATCTCTAGTTGGGTTTTGAGGATACGTTTTGGGGTATAATCACTATTCATCCTTATTGTTAGTGTAACCCCATCTTAGAATATGGTGGTTGTGTTTTGGAGATTGTGATGCATTTTGGATTCCATGGGTGATGGTTTGGGTTCTTTTCTATGTGCAGGGGGGGTAGTTATGTTTTTTAAATGGGGATGTAGTTCATCCTATTCATTTTTGTCAGGGGTTTTCTACATTTTGGCTTGGGCTGCGTCGTGGTCACCCCATGTTTTTTTGGATATGCAGTGTGTGAATAACCTTGAATCTCAGAAGGTGGTTTGTAAGATCCGAAGACTCGCACTCCCATATATGGAGCTAAAAACATATAGTATATTTTTTTATAAAAATAAATAGAAAATATAACTTCCAAGTCACATCTATGGATATTTTGTATCAAAGGGTTTGGAATAAAAATGAAAACCATTACAATATAGCATAGTTTAATACGAATTATCTACAATCATTTATATGAATTAACCCACCCTAGATCTTTCATGAACTCAAACACTTTAGGATGTTATAATTATCCTATGATTTTTTTAAAAATAATAGGGTGAGTATAATGTTTCTTAGTAAGTGTTTTGAAAACAAGTGGAAATCCTTTTTAAAATTGTTGTTTAAAAAATATTTTGAAAACATATTTTAGATAAAATATAAAAAATGTTATAAATACATTTTAAAAACATAAATCTTGGGTTTTCAAAATATATAAACACAGAAAATACTTTTAAAAACACTTTTAAAATACATATCGCTTTCAAAAAAATATTCTAAAAAATTTATTCCATTTTATCAAAACATTTTATGTAAAATTTACTTTTCAAAAAACATACGAATATAGTTTTTAAAATATATAACCATATAAAATAATTTTCAAAAAACATTGAAAATACATATAACATTGAAAATCCAATTCCTTTCAAAAAAAATATATTTTTAAATATATACGTGGAAATTACTATTCTTAATAAAATATCGAGTGTTATTTTCCAAAAAAAGTACTACACTATCTTGGAAAATAAAGATTTATGGACACTTAGAACCTTGAAGGATATCTAGGGCCTACCTGTCTAAGAGGGTTGGGATTAATCCCCAAATCCCAATCATTTTTACCAATTCCTAGCACTGATTTTTTTTCATAAAACATTATGAGCATGATCTATTTTTATTTTTCACTTGAGTTTATAACTATTTTTTGGAAAATATGAATATCAATTATCTCATTCACACATACACACAATGATATATATATTTATATATAATTGAATATATATAAAACCAAGATAAAAAGTCATTGGTTAGGGAATAAATAAATATTATTACAAGAAAGATTTGAAAAATATTCATTGAATATTAATGATATACCTACTTCATTGATATACCTATACATATAAACTATGTCCATAAATTTTAAATGATATTTTATTCATAAAATGATAATTATAAATTCCACAAGAATTTTTAAATTACTTTATTTTGTTAAAAGAACAAAAAATGATAAAATTTATCATTTTAAATTCACCACATAATTAAAAAAATAAAATTTCCTTCTAAAAGAACATTCTTACCTTGAAAATTGGGGTTTGTAAACAGCAAATTTATTGTAAAAAATCATAACAAACATAATATTATAGATTTTATAAAAAATACAATTTTTCAAATAACCCTCTTTCATAAAATCATTTATACATAAAATGACAGTTTCTAAATATTTTTTTTAAAATAATGAAATTATATTTAATAATTTTTTTTAGAATAACCATAAATTGGAATCTTTAAACAAATAATTATTTTCTAAATTAATATTTTTTGAAAAAAATCCAAAATAAAAAGTTTTTTAAAATACATGGAATAAGAGTTTTAAAATAATATATCATTACATATAATAATAGTTTAAAAAAATAGATCCCATACATAATAATTATTTTTCATAAAATAAATATACCATTGAAAAATAGAATTCTTTTAAAATTTCTCCCTTAAATAATTTTTAAAATATTATCATTTATAATTTTATAAAATATTTTCCCCTCTCATAAAATAATATTTTTTGAAGAATAATCATATATATTTTTCTATAAAAATAATTCCATTACAAAAAGGATTTTTGAAGAAAAATAAATATTTTTTGAGAATTGAATCCCCGTGAAAAATAAAGGGTTTTGAAAATTAATCAGGGAATATACACATTAGAAAATAGTTTTTTCTTTAAAAAAATTTGAAAAATGGGAATTTTTGGGGCCTGAAAGCATGAACCATGTAATAAGAAAGGGATGAAGTGGGATAAATTGGGTCACAGGTTTCAAAATATTGAAGAGGGATAGGTATATATATATACAGGGGTTCAGATAACCATTTGAGGTTTGAAACCTATAACTCACATGGACACCAAAATAGTGTACCTACAATTCTATAAGATTATGAGTTGATTTTGAGCATCTAGATTGTGCATTGAGCTAGGAAAACAATTAAAGTTTGATTAATTTTATATATATACGACCCCTAAAAAATAAAAATATATGGCTATTTTGATAAATCTATTCATTTAACTAATTTTTGTGTTCTTGAAAAGCATCATTGCGATGCCGCTTTGAATGTGGGAAATCATTGATGTTATTATAACTATGTATAAAGGCATGTGGATTTTTCTCCTTGGAAAATTAAGTGGAGAGGTAAGGTATTTGAGTTGCAATATCCATAGGTCATACTCGTGACTAGTGTATTTATTCATAAGGAGAAAAGGAAGGTGAAAACGATGGAAATGGTGGTTAAAAACTATGTGGATGACGATGGTGGGAGATTTTGTTCATCATTTTGAGAAAGAAAAAGGAGAGCGAGGATCAAAAGGTTGGTATTAAACTGATCAGATGGTTGCGATATACCCATGTGTAATAAATGTGGATTAATAGCATCAAAAATAGCATATCACATATCGAAAGAAGAGTGTATTAATGACATATATATATATATATTACTATTTGTTCCATGAAATGATCTATTTTGTGTCAGGGTCAACAACCAGACACACATTTACTCATACAAATGGGTTTGGGAAGACATGCCTGACCCTATGTGCACCTATGGGCACACCATGCTGGCGTTACACATCTACTATGGAACCCAACCTCCTTGCAAGGTGCACGATCCTCCCCTTCATCCATGTAGATTACCAGTCAATACTCTCCCATGTGGTTTCCTATATGGGTCCAACATTTGGTTGAGGGTATACTAGTTAGCATCATAATTAGCCTATTTTTATAATAATATAACATTAAATTAAATTTCGTAATATAATTAAAAAAATACGAAGTAAATTTTTTTCATTGTTTTTCGTACATGAATTTATTTATCATTAATCTTTTTAATATTTTAATTAATTAACTTATACCTCACTTATAAAAATTATAACATGAACATAGTATTACAAATTGTACTTAATATTACTATTTATGTATTTCATAATAATATTTTACTTCTCATAATGTAAAATATTATTTCTAATACGTATAAATATTTTAAATTAAAATATTTTGTTCAAAACTAATAATATTATAATATTTTGAAACCTATAAATTTTCATATTCAAATAAATGTTTTTATAAATAATTAATAAACACTTATATATTTATACAAAAATTATTTTTTAAAATAATATTAAGTACATAAAAAAATGTACAAATTTAACATTATTTTAATTTCATATTTACATATATTATTACTAGATTACTTATAAATATATTACACAAATAATTTCAAAAATGTATTTATGAATAATAATAATTCAATCAAAAAATTCAAAATTACAACTTGAGGTGTCAAAAACAATGAATACAAAATTAATTTTAAATAAAAAACATTACCTTTTTAAAAATAATCATAAAATATATTGTATCTTTATTTAATTAAATAAATTTATTTAAATAATATAAATTTATATACATTCATATATTGATAATATTCATCAATAAAGATATTATTTATTGGAAAATAAAATAATGTTATACAATTTAAGTAATTTAAATTAAAAACATAGTTTGATTAATGAAAAATATTTTATTTCATAACAATGAATATAAAGATATAGTTTACATGGTTAAGAATAATAAATCAATAATTTTATTAAATGAATAATATTCATAAATTCCTATGATGTTACATAGATTAACCAGAAAGGCTACAACATGGTGAGGGGTCGTTAATCATAGTCCCTTTGATTTTTAGGCTGGATATGGCATGGTTTACGTTACTTATTCATGGTCATTTGTGTTTTAGGTTGGGTATAAATTATAAAATAACATTAGAACTGATCACTTTATAATAGTTGCTCCCATTTCATGGGTGTCCCAGGTGTTTCATAGTGGTCTCTTTCAAAGATCTTTCTGTGACTTTGGACCTTGGACCTTAAGGATTGATTTTTGTTTGGTTCTTGTAAGTCCCTTCCTTATATTTATTCATGATTCTCAACTTTTCTTTATATTGGTGGGGATATTTTCAAAGTAATCCTTTTATTTTTGTGTTTTTTTGGTAAAATGATGTTGTTGGATTTTTTAGGTTTATCCCATTATTCCCCTTCATCAAGGTTCGTTTCATTTATCTCCCTTTCGATACAACCATATGTAACATATTAGAAATCTTTTTTGAGGTAGGGGATCCTTCATTTTGTGTCTATTGTATCATACATGAGGTGTTTTACAATAATTTTTCTATTGGAAGATCGTTTTCACCAACCAAATAAAGAAAATGAAATGGTTAATTAAAATGTAATGGTAAGGGGTTAGAATTTCATGTTTGTACATCTATGATATTATTATTGATATTATGATTGTACGAGGTAAATTCCTCCCCCCTGAATTGTGAATTTGATTGTGATGGTTTTATGTTTTTCAATAACCTTGATTGATTTTTTATTGACATACATTTAAAAGCAATTAGCTAATAACGAATGAATGGTTACTAAAATGGTTTCCTAAGGAGGTTCATGGTAGTATGTGAATGATCCAATAATAAATTAGTGTAATTGATGACTATACCTTTATAATCTATTTTTTTAGTTGTGTTATGAAAAGTGATGTGATGTGTGGTTGTGATGTGAGTCTGATGTGTTGTGGTCTGGATGTGTTGTGGGAAGGTGAAGTGCAGTTTGGATGTGGGGTGGCTATTTCATGAGTTCTATGCTCCTTCTATATTGATGAAGTTGTGGAAAATTGGTTTTGATTTGGATGTGGTAAGGAGGAAGTGGATGTGGCTTTAAATAGTGATGATGTAGGGATTCTTCGATCGATATGGATGATGGGTTGTTTGTTTGTGTAGTTTTGTGATTCTTTAGTTTTGTCAGGTAGTAGTTGAATTACTTAATAATGATTTTAAATGAAATGGGATGGCTTGGTTAATGGGATTAATATAAATAAAAAAATAAAATGGTAATTATGTATTAAATAGTTGTTATCTAATTTGAATTAAATCATATGAATAATGAAATGAATGGGATGGAGAATGGGATTGGAAAGTAATGTGAAATTTAAATAATGGCTTGTCTTAAAAAGAAAAACAAAATTTAAAATGTAGTTTGTGGATTTTTGTTTGGTGATGTTCATTTTGTAGCATTAGGGAAAGTTCTGGTATTGTGAGGTTTGGTGGATATGTTTATAGTTTTTTGGTTCTTTGTTGTGAAACTATAGGTTGGGCTTCTATGTCGATATATATTTTTACACCATGTATGTTCATTTTAATTTTATATATTCACCCCGCCTTCATCGAGCAACATGAATGGAAACCCATATATATTTGAGGCTTTTACCCCCAATATTAAAGGGGTGAGGGTGGATTTTTAGATACCTTATCTTTCCCATTCTCTCCTCTAGAAGATGATTACATTCATGGTTTATGATGGCCAAAAGTCAAAAGTTAATTATAGTGATATTTATTGATGTGATGAGGTTTCCTATGGTGGGGTTCGTGCATGCTGGGGTGATTGAACAAGGTTGATGATATTCATTTTCAAGATACATTAACACTTTGTTTATAGTTATGGTTGAGATATGATGTGATGTCTAAACAGTCATTGGTAGAGATATGATGTGATGGAACAAATTTCTTTAGGTGATATGGAATGGATCATGTTTATACAGGTGAGATGCATTATAATTTCTAGCTACACATGTGGTTCATGGAATGTTTTGAAGTTCTTAAAATATGGGAGTTCCATGATGTATGATATTGGGGTTTTATAGTGGGAAATCAGTGGGAAACTGGTATAGGATATAATTTATCGATATGGTTATTATTATATAATCATACCTTAATGTGTTATTTGGTGAGTGCACCATGGTGGTGATGATCTTGGTTACTTGATCTGTATTGGTTTTTCTAGTTCATCTATTTTGTCATTGGTGAATTAATAAGATATTTTCACATATGGACTAGATACATTGGTTACACTACTAATTATAATTCTATGCTAATATTACGTATATACATCATATTTTTATGTTCCCAAGAGGACTTTGTGAAACATATTGTACATTAATAGATTGATAATTTGTTATATTACTGTATTGATGCCTTTACTTTCTTTTGGGTATTTGTTTAGATAGTTTTATCAGTATGTGTTTTACTTATACATGAATTAATGGGTGGTTTTTGGGAATCATTAAATATTAGGTCATAGGTTTTATTTCGGTTGGTTTATCCTATCTCTTTATTCTCTTACTATAGAAGGAAATTCCTACCATTTGCTATATTTTCATACCCACTGTGCTAGTTGGAAAATTGGGGCCTATTGGTGGTGGGAAACAGTTTTCATTATCTCTCTTCCATCATTATCGTGCAAGGAAGGGTAACTTTGGAGAGGGGGGGGGGTAAAGAAAGAGTGGTATCATAGGTGTGTTTTTAGAGACAATATGGGGTTCAGGGTTAGGAACCATGTGGAATGAATGGGTTGGTATTGAAACAATGTTATCTAATCTTTGTGCATGACAAAGGTCTGGGAAGTCTAGATAAGACATGTGAATTTACGACTCCCTTTGATTTGATACAAGTACTATGAGCCTATATAATGACCAATTAAGGTTTTGTTACTTGTTAGTTAGAGACTTTGGATCTGTACATTCATCATGATTAACTTGAGTTTTTATTTGAATTGGGAGGATTTTATGGGATGTTAAAATGAATTATATAAATCATAATAAAAATTACATATTGTCAAGACTAATAAATCATTTTTCCTTTTAAATTACGGCTCATGGTCATCTGCTATATGTGGTTCTAAAATTAGTGCTTCATAAGGCTAATCAATTTGATCAACATAGGGTTTATCCTATTGAGGAGGATGATCAGTGGTAGAGAACATTGAGCACTTTTTAGTGGAAGGCATTGAGGAAGTACATGGAAATTTTTTACGATATATAGAAATAGAGAGTTATAGGAGATCAATATTGACTTCAATTAGATATAGGACATGATAGAATAATGGGTCTCATTGGTAGCCCATCAGATGTGTGGAGCTACACATCAGTGGTGGACAATGTATCTATGTGAGAAAAAGAATGTATATGTTTCATAGTTCAACTTTCATAAAGATTTATGATCAGAGTTTTTTTTTCAAAGACTATGAAGGTATTGAAGAGGCATGAGTTTCTTTCTCTTCAGTATGGGATTATGTATACATGATATCTTGGAATCATGTTTAATAATGTATTTCATTTTTCATAGGACCATTTTCAGGATGGTAATTCTCGAGCACAACATCTTTAGGAGGCACAACATCCTTTCATCTAGAAAATAATTACTAATTTCATGTTAATAGTATATTTATAAGTTCATAAGATGGAATAATTGATTAAGTGGAATCACTCACATGGATGTTTACTGTGAGAGGTGAAATAACAGGTTTCTTTAAGGAGAATACTTATTGGAGGAAGTTCATAGGCACCAGGGCCATCAAGGATTCGACTAATGGGGAGTTGACCTTCGAAGTTTATCTTCTGACCTTCTAGGGATATACGTTTTTATTATTTTCTTATGGTATTTATACTACTTTGTTTTTTATGTGGGGTTCAGTTCATTATCATAATTAGTGACTCATAGTACATCATGATTAGTATGGTGGGGGTTGTAAGGTTCAATATCATCCCCAATAATAGTATCCTGTGAGGCCATTTTTGAAGCTTGGGAACCATGATTAGTATCTACTGAGAGAAAAATTAGCAGTTAGAGGCTAACCATAGGATGTTCCACGTGTTTAGGGACCCCATCCTAATAATTTATTTCATGGTTGTTGTTAGTTGAGAGGCAAAGGAGCTGGGTGTGTCCAGTTCCGTGTTGCGAGGTTGTATCACCATAGGGGACCGATATCAACTGATGTATGATTATTTTATAATATGGTAATTTTTTTCTATGTTTTATTGAGAATTTTTTTAATCATTTAGTTCAATAACTCTAGTCCATGCTTTGGAACTAGATATAGAGGGGATTACCATTCCCATGGTGTTGACAAAAAAAATTGGAGTTTAAACTGGCTTGTTTAATGTGTGATGGATTTTTATACTGATGATGGGTCCTCATCAGTGAAATTATGTTTTTTTAATACTTTAGATGAATTTGTATGATGTTATCATTGGAATCGACATGCTGAATTCCATCAATGTAGTTATTTACTTTTTATGGGGGATAGTCGTGTTCTCGAATGTGGGTGGTTAGTGTGCAGTTTTCATTGGTGAGCATAGTTTTTAGGTGGTAGTAAATTTTTAGAGCCCCTTATTTCATTGATGGATGAGTTGTCTATGGAGTTAGGGGAAACTAGGATGGTGGAGGCACATAGGGATATCAAGAAGGTTCTAGATTTTTTTCATGAGGAATTGGTGATGCTAACCCCTTAACTTCATGTTGAGTTTAGGATAGACTTACAACCCGGTGCACCTCTGATTTTTATGGATTCTTATCAGATATAACCCTATGTGTTTTAGGAGCGGAGGGTTCAGATAGATGATCTATCTTGGAAGGTTTTTATCAATCCCATTGTGTCATCATTAGGAGATCCAATGTTATTCTACAAGATGGAGTATGGTATTCTAGGGTTGTGTATGCATTACTGGAGGATGAATCAGATATCTATTATGAATTTCTAACCCCTCTTGAGGATTGATGGTCTTTTAGACTAGTACAGAGGGGTGATTTGGGTATTTATGATTGATCTATGGTCTGGTTCTCACATGTTTTGACTAAAGGATATTGATGTTTTGAAAGAAAAATTCAGATATAGGTATGGAAAATTTGAGTATTTGGTCCTTCCTTTCATTGTCATGAACACACTAGTTATGTCCATAGGGCCCATGAACTCCATATTCCATGAATTTCAATAATATTTGGTAGTCATATCCATCGATGAAATATTAATCTAATCAAAGTTAGAGGAGAATAATATGGATCATATCAGATCTATCTTGTAGGTACTTTGATTCCACCGGGTCTATGAAAAGAAGTCCAAGTGTATGTTTTGGAAATGAGTGGTTAACTTCTTTGGGTATGTGTTGTCTCAGATTTTTGGGTCTATGGACCCATGGAAGGTTGAGGCATTTGTTTCCTAAGAATAACACAATAATATGATAATGGTTCATAGCATCCATGAACTTATAGGTTATTACAAGGGGTTTGATTTTTAAATTCACATTGATTATAGCTTCATTGACATCTTTCAATGGGAAGGACCAAGATTTTATTTAGACTGATCAGTTTCATCAAGTATTCAACTACATGAAGGGGAAATTATTCATCAGTCTAGTTCTCTAGTTACCAAAGTAAGGGGTGGTGTTTAAGGTATTATACAATGCTTCCCATATGGATTTGGGATGTGCCTTGACGCATAAGAATGTAGTGATCTATTATGGGTCTAGGAAGATAAATCCCCATGTGTGTAATTATTCCACCCATGGTCTAAAGTTTGTAGAAATTGTGTTTATGTTGATGTTGTTGTGAAATTACCTCATTAGGTTGAAATTTTTGATCTCTATATATCCCAATAGATTGAGATATATATTTTTTCTTCATGAACTGAATCTATGAAAATAGATCTGGATGTATTTTATTCAACAATATTACATTGGGTTCTTCTACACATAAGGAAAATTAAATTTTGTGTTCAACACATTGACCATGAAGACATAGAAGGATATTGTTTGGTGTAATAGTGATGCTAGTATATTGATGGAATTGTTGGAATCCCTACATTTAGAAGAAATCATGGTTTATGGTGTAGGTTTATTATTTTATATGATGGTGAAGTCTTCTCCGACGCAATAGGTGGAGGAATATAGTGGGGTGAGTCAATGTCATAGGTGAGGCACAATCATGCTGGACATGGTGAGTGCTTGAAGGGAAGGTCAAAATGGGATTTTTTAGGGAGGATTTTTTATGGTAGTGATGCACAATGGATTCTTTCATGAGATTCGTAGACCCCTTTGGCGGTGCAACTGGGTGTGTCCAAGATGCATTGATACGGGAAGATGCAGTTTTGGTAACCTGGGATGAAATGGGTGGTTGTTGATTTTGTGGATCAGTGATTAGTTTTCCATTAGGTAAAGGTTAATCATAATTTTCTTGGTAGTTTCTTTCATTCCTTTGGTGTTCTTGAGTTGAAATGGGATTACGTATTGATATAATTCATAATATGTTTAAACCGATATCAGGGAGTTTATGATGCAATATGGGTAATCATGGATTTTTTTGATGAAAGCATATCATATACTAGTGATTATGGATTTGAGCATCGGGGATGTTTTGTTAATGACATATCTGGATGAAGTAGTGAGGTTTTATGGAGTTCCAAGACCTATTTTCTCATAATGGGATTTACATTTTACCTCATGAGTCTATAGGGTATTGTAGTAGGATTTTTCTACTTAGTTTCACCTCAGTACTAAATTACACATTGAAAAGGGTGGGTAGACATAACAAATTATCTTAACACTAGAGGATATGTTGTGGGAATGAATAATAGACATCATCAGATCTTAAGAAAATCACTTTCATTTAGATGAGTTTTTTAAAAAAATAAAATATCACTCATCCATCAAAATTGATATGTTTGATTATTTTTATGGGAGGCCATGAAGTTCATCATTATGCTGGGTTGAGGTTTTAGAGTCTTTAGTTATTAGTCCCAATGTGGTGCAGAGCATAACAGAGAATGTTCAGGTTTTTCATGAGTAGATGAAGACATAAGTGGACCAGAAAAAGTGGTATGCCTATTTTAGGTGGAGGAATTTAGTGTTTGAGGGTGGAGACAATTTATTCTTCAAGGTTTCCCCTATATGTGGTAATTAGACAATTGTAATGTTTAGTATTCTCTCATTCCAATTTATTGGTCTTTTTAAGGTGTTTTTGGACTTTGGAGAATTGGTTTATTAGTTGGTAGTTTCTCCACAGCTGAACTAGATTCATGAGGTCTTCCTTGTCTCTCATCTCCATTGGTATCTTCAAGATGACTCATATGTCATTGAATATGGATTATTTTGATATTTAGGGAAAACTAAAATATATGGAGAATATAGTGGAGATCGATGAAACACAAGAGAAGGTATTTTTTTGATGCACTATTACTTTAGTTCATGTACTATAGAGGCATAATGGCACGGAGCAGAGTAAATGGAGGAGAGAGATATAGATTCATATATAGTAATTGAAGTTTTTTTTTGAATTTGTCCTATTTATTCATTTTTTGTTATTCCTAATGGCTTGATGTTTGAATCTTTCCAGTCTATGAGATGGTCATCTCTCTTGTTGATGTGATGTGTGATTAAAGATTTATGTATAATATGAGAGGAAAACTAGATCCCTATTCGATACAAATTATAAATTGTTATGATTAAAAGCATGACAGTGATTCATTTCTACAAAAAGTATATAATATAATTAAATTATAGATGGAGCTCCTTGATTTGTGTGGTTGGGGATCTATTATGTGGTGGTTAGGTTAGTTTTGGCTTGGGGTGTGTGGAGGTTGGGCTGGTCATTTGCGGTTGATGTGAAACGGTGTGAAATTATACTAGGTGGGGAAAATAGTAAAGCGGTGTGGTGATGTGGTTGGGTAGGATTTATGATGGATTTTTTTATTTGGTTGGTGGCATATATTCTTTTGGTTTGTAATGGGATCATTGAGATGTATCTCGAGGAATATTTTCTTAGAACTTCGTCCCCCTATCATTTCATGGTTTATTTGAATTTTTGTGTGTGATAATAGTTTGAGATGAATTTTATGTAAGATCTCGGACCATGGAATCCCATTCCATTATGTTCTTTGAGTTTTGTAGGAACCATTAGGTGTTTCCAAGATGT
This sequence comes from Viscum album, assembly GCA_963277665.1. Classification (NCBI taxonomy): domain Eukaryota; kingdom Viridiplantae; phylum Streptophyta; class Magnoliopsida; order Santalales; family Viscaceae; genus Viscum; species Viscum album. Next base: position 1,325,644,608 of record OY728160.1, read on the forward strand.
TTACAGATCTTTAAAAGAAATAGGTAGTTCCAATCCCATTTTTGGAAAGTCTATGGTGTATAGGAATGGGTTATTCCAGAAATGTGGCCACTACAACGTAGTAAGACCAGAAAATGAAGAGGGGGATTTGAGGAGAATTTTTGTGGCTACTACCATATTGAGGGTATCTAGACTGTGGATCCTTATTTTCAATGTATATATATTTTGGAATATGGTAGCATCTTCAGGGAGACCTTTGTAAAATGTGGAGTTTGAGGGTTAGTTTTTGGGAGGTTCTATAATTTTCAGGGGTTTCTATGTCATCGACATAAGGCTACATCACAACCTTTTCCATGTTGAGAGGTTTTTTCTGCATAGCTGTATAGGATACACTACATTCACTGCATAATTTATAGGATCTATGACATGTTAATAACTAATAATCATTGATTTTATCTTGAAACGTACTCCTATAGTGTGATTAAGGGGTTATACGCCATAACCCCTTAAGTTTTCAAGTCATTTTTTATGTGTTTTAGGTGGCTACCCTGTGGTCCTATGTTTTTTAGGTTGGGTGTAAATTTATAAATCCCCATATATCCTATCAATTTATAACCTATTCTCTAATTTTTAGATGACTCAAGTGCATCCATAGGGTCCCTATAATTCCACTTTCAGTGGATTTCAACCCTAGATATTGAGTATTTATATGTTTTTGTTTTTGGTAATTCCTATCCTTATTTGTTTTCCAGTTTCTCTCAATTACGTTTTAGGAAAGGGTAATCTGTCAAGGAAAACATTTTAATCTAGTTATATTTTTATAATAAGGTGTTTCCAAACATTGTGGTAGGTTTATATTTGTGTTCCAGTTCATTGAGGTTCTTGGTAGTTGTCTAAATCTCGATCCAACCATGAGTGGTGGATAAGAAATATTTTTTTTGAGGTAAGGGATCCTTTTTTCCCATTTAGTGCATCTAGATGGAGGAGTTTTACACATATTTATATTTCAAAATAAGTTTTAAAATTTCATAATAAATATAATAAAATGGTTAATTGAAATTTAATGGGAAGGGGTTTGAATATTATATTTTTATAGCATTGATTTTACTATTGATTTTATGATTATAAATGTGAAGTTCCCCATTGTAAACTATGCTCATTGGGGGCCTTATTTATGCTGATTTGACATGAATTTTGGATCCTTGTTTGGGGTGTTTATTAAATTCACATTTAAAGTAATTATATTCCCACCTATACATGATTAATGAATTATTTTTCTATTGGATTCATGGTTGTGTGAGAATTACCAAAAAATAAAGAAGTGGAATTGATGAAAATCACATTCATCATCCGGATAATGATATGTGTTCTTTTGTAAAAAGTAAAGTGGTATTTGGTTTTAATGTTGGGAAGATGTGTTGGTGTGTTGCTGTTTTGTGGGGTCGTTAAGTGAAGTTGGGATGTGGGGTGGTTATGTGATGAGTTTTGTGGTCATTTAATGTAGTGTTTGTGATGGAAAAGTGGTTGTGATGTTCTTGTGGTAAAGAGAAATTGGATGTGGTTATAAATGGTGGTGATGTAAGGATGATTACCTTAATGGGAATGATGGTTTGATTATGTGTGTGGTTTGGTGATGTGATAGTTTCCAATGTAGTAATTTCATTGACTAATAATGATTTGAAATGGAAAGGGATTCTTTGGTTAATGGGGAAAATGGATAATGAATAAATTAAAATGGAAATCATAGCTAAAAAAGTTGTTTCTTAATGTGAATTAAATGGGATGAATGATGAAATTAAGGTGATTGATAATGGGATTAATTGGTAATGGAAGTTATTGAAATTTACTTGTGTTGAGAAATATGATGAAATGTGAAATGTGTCTTGTGGCCAGTTGTTGGTCGGAGTGGATACTCAAGAGGGGGTTAATTGAGTACCAATTAAAATTTCTGTTAAAAACTTTTAGGATTAAAATCCCCCAAATAAAAACAGCCTAGTTAATTAAGGCAGTAGAGATATAAGTGATTTATTGTTCAACAGGATTCTCAAAGGTTGATTACTCCTCAACTGAATCAGTATGAGTACTAATTCATCTTTTGAAAGAAGTTTACTAAAATAATCACATATACACACTAACCAGAACTAACTATCAGAGTGAATGTAAAAACAGATTTCTGTCATTGAAAATATAAGCAGTGGATAAATGCAAAACAGAGTAATTGAAAGATGAACACAAAAATTTAAACAAGAGGTTCAGTCTTAAGGAAAGACCTAATCCTCTCCACTTGGTGATCACCTTCCACCAATAAATTATATTTAAGAATGATACATAGCATGTATCAGGAATTACAAGACTTTTCAAACTGTCCAGGTTTGGAAACCTGTACCACAGTTTTACGTGGGAAAATAAACTACCAAGCCACACTAGGCTTCTTCCATAGTTATGTGTGGGAAAAAAATGAAAAGATATTTTGATATGGGGATTTTCAGTATCCCTCAGTTCAAGCACAAGAGTCAGTGTGTGTATGAAAAACACAATGCTCACAAATGTAAAATACTTAAACACAGTAGAGCTAAAGAAAGTATAAATAAGTTTAGAATTCTCTGTGTGTTGGCAGATCAACTCTGGACTCCTTGAAATGAAGGAAATGAAGTTTTAGTCCTTCTCTACAAGTTGCCTCCAAAACAGAGTGTCGCAACATCCAGGTTCTGACTTCCAGATGTAGAGATTATCAGCTTCTTGGGTCTAAAGCTCTTTTTATCACACCACCACAACTTGAAAAAGTTCTTCCAATAGATATTTGTGAATCTTTTTGTTCTTCAGAATGAGTGCTCGAGTGTTCTTCTACTTTATTGTATTTCAGGTGTTGTGTGTGTCTCTATTATGTGTGTATATTCAATATGCTTCATATGTTGATGTCTGTCTCTACTCATATATATATATATATACTTTTCCAGCTCAACTTTTTCTCATTTGGTTCAGCAGGGGCCGACAAGAGAAATGATTCAACCACTTGTGGTCTTCCTCGTACCTCGTACTGTCTCCTGATATGCCTGAAAATATCATTAAATAATGTGAGGTGCATTAATTTGTCCAGACATTACCATTATGATGGTATTAATTAAATTGATAAAGTAAAGAATAGGTTATCATTAGACTGGTGCCAGATGCATGTCACATGGTAGACTTCAACGGTAGTCCTTTCAACTGTGGACTTCATCGGTAGGCTCTTCAACTGTGGACTTCATCAGTAAGATTCTAACGGTAGCTTTGTAACATCAGACTACTTCAACTGTGACCTTTCCAGCGGTAGACTATCTCAACAGGTAACTTCATCAACGGTGTAGTTTGTCTATCAGCAGACCTGTACTAAAAGTAGACTCTGAACAACAGTATACTATATCGATAGTAGGAGTTTTCTAGTGGTATCCTTCTACTAACGGTAGACATGTACAACGGTAGACGTGAACTATGAAGTTCTTAATAGAAGACTTGAGAAAGAGTCTGACAGTGGACTTCTAATAGAAGCCTTGTCACAGTGGTGACCTTGTAACAGTGACTCCTTTTCTGTAAGCTTTGATATTAAGAGAAACGGTAGACTTGTGATAGTGACCTTATATCAGTAGCTTATAACAGTGATAGTAGATCTTTAACGGTGACCTTTTAGCAATAGTGACCCAGAGTGATAGTGAGCTATAACAATAACAATGAATAGAAGGCTCTTACCGGTAGCCTTTAACAGTGAACTTGTACTTCGATAAATGTAGACTATAAGCTAATGCAACAAAGTCCTGAGACTAAAAATATAAATTGTTCAGGATAAATAATATAAATACAGATTAAAAAAGATTAGTAAATGACTTAATATATCATGATCAGTATTTAAACATGATTTGGGATTGTCAAAACAGGTGAGTCCAACAACCTCCCCCTTTTTGATAATCACAAATTATGCCAGTATGTATTAGTTATAGGTATCACATATTATGCCATTATGTCATATCTCAAGTATCATAGATTAATAAGAGTGTAAAATCAGAAAAGGTCCATTAGAGGATAATAAACTCACATGTCCATTTCTCCCCCATTGTGATTAGCAAAAAGAAACACAAAAAGATATAATAGAGAAATCTTGTATTAATGGAAGGACATTACATATCCCAAAAAGAATACAGAGTCCCTATCAGTGTTGTAAGACTTCTGATGGCCACAGTAGGAGACATCACGGAAGAAATGCTGGGTTGAGATACTGGTAAGGCAGGAGGTATGATGATAGGGGTATAATCCACATGGAGAAAGGGTAGAATAAGGTTTATGAATTCCATAACAATGCTTCCTACTATTTACATGGATGATATTAAATCATCCTTGTTCTCCATAAATTTCTCTAATACTGGAGTCAACTAGACCAGCAGAGTGACTTGTTCCTTGAAGGCTCTGGTGACTGGTGGAATATTGAGGTTTTCCAACAGAAGTTTGAAATGAGCATCCATATGATTCTTGGAGTAAATCCTTTTATAATAGAAATTAATCTTTTCCTTTATACTCTTATAGTCCTTAGTAGCCTCTCTCATGAAGTCACTTACTATCTTCTGAACTTCTTTGGTAGTGGAGATAATCTTAGTCACAGATTGAGAGTCAGGTACACTGACACCAGAAATATTAGCTAACTCTTCAGTGACCACTGTCCTAAAAGCTGACAAGTCCACAGGTGGTGCACTGGATGTTGAAGGAGAGGCAGAGGCAGACAAAGGCTTTATAGAGAAGGCAACAGTTTCCTCAAAAGACTTGTTCAACCCACTGATGATATTCTTCACATCTTAATCCTATCCCTTCACATGTTCTTTCATGGATTCCTTAAAACTTTCAAACACTACAACCATCTATTGCACCACACTTTTGATATAGTGAATGTCTTTTTCTGTTTGGCCCTTAGAAGCAATAAGAGCAGTCAGGCTTACCACTGACTATCTTATAAGTTCCACAGATTGAGACACATCCTTGAGTTGATTCTGGCATTGGGATATATCTTGGAATAAACTGGCTTGAATGGAAGACTGAACTTTAGCCATCTTAGAGGAAGTAATCTCTTGAATTAATCCCATTACCTTTTTCATTTTAGAGGCCTTGGTATCAAACATCTGGTACAGATCGATTTTCAGTTTCTCCAGATCATACTTAGTGGAAAGGTTCTCAGGAAGGGGAACCACTGGAGGTACTGCGACAGGTTATAAAACAGTAGGCACATGATGTCTTTTGTTTGACATATCACAATTTGAATCATCATAATCCAGCCCAAGTACTAGGTATCCAGGGTCTTTTGACCACTCTTCAATGTCATGAAGAACATATATAGAACCAAAATGCTCCCCCTCACTTGGAGCTCTCTCCTAAGTATTCTACTCTACTTGTTTTTCTCTAGGTAACTACACAACCTCCTCTTCAACTCCAGCAGAATCAATAACTGTCTGCTCTGTTGGTTCACCAGTGGGGTGAGTCACAGCCTCCACTGAGTCATCAACGACTTCTATTTCAATGGCAGTAGGTGCCACTCCTACTTCTTGGACAAACATTTTCTTGTCTGTATTACTTATCAGATGACTCAAACTGAGCTCTTATCCTTCACTGTTCTCATCATCAGCTTCAGAAACATGAGCCTCATTTCCTTCATCTTTATCACCTTCCTCCTTTGCTTCATGACCAAAATGATATGACTCAGTAGCCTCATCCTGTTCAGAGGTGTCTGTCACTATATTCTGAGATATTTCTTCTTCTTCAGTGGTCTCAGTATCATTATCCCTCAGAATAGTCTCTCTTCTTTGCAGTTCTTTTAGAGGGCTAGCTGCTCCAAAAGTTACTGTCCTTATAGGACTGTTAGGCAAATCGGGATCACTCCAATCATCAATGGGGGTGTTCTCTCTTTCCGGGTCCACTTCTCCTTCAACTTCATCCTCCTCATCTGAATAAGATGGTTCTGGCTCATTAGGCATGAGGCCAGGATCTCTCTTGTCTTTTGGCCTAGATGGGTGAGTAGTAGGGTCAAACTTCTCATACACCTTTCCTTCATCATTCACCCAGGCCTTCTTCTAGGGATTCTAGCTAATTTTCATGAATTTTAAAATGACCTTGGAGATCCAAACACTGTTCTTAGCCACTATCATATCTTCTTTATTTCCAGCCACACCCTTTACCTTTAGCATTACTAAAATTAGCTTGGCATGGAATAGGGCATTGGGCTTTGAGCTTGCCTTATTCATATCCTCCAATTGTTCCATCAGTAACCTACATAGTTTGATATTCTTTCCATGCTTCAGTAAGTACATCGGGAATATATCTTGGTACTTCAAAACAAAAAAATCCCATCTCCTGGGACTAGCAACATGATGAATGAACTTAAACAATAGCTTGTGTTCTCCATTCATCTCATCTGTAAAGATCTTCCTTGATTTTCCATTCCCTATCAGCTCTTCTAGTGATTTTTCATACTAAAAAATTTCACTGTCTGGAGGAGCCACTCTATAATAGTATGTATACACTCCTTCATGGGGAACTCTCAAACAGGCAGCCCACTTGGTAGACAAAAAACTGACTTCATTTCCATTGACTCTAAATACCCGTCTATGCACATCACATTCCTCTTAGAACTTCAGGTATTCATAGAATTCCTTCACAAGATTCGGTTAGTATGGCCCATTGTTGTTGGCAAAACATTCGGTCCATCCTTGGGCATCTATTTCTTCTAGCACTAATGACTTCCTCGACAACAGCCATTCTTCACTCAGCTCCTTCTCATTAAAGATTTCTCTCTTGTTTAGATGCGGGTTGACAGGTCCTGTCGGGGTATTACTGGTACCACTGGACTCGGATCAAGTCCTCTTTGGACTTAGCGTAGCCTCATTGACAGTCGGGGGTCACTTGGTTCTGGCCATGGATATTGAAGGAGGTTCGAGGGTTCAAATGAAGAGTTAGGGTTTAGGGATTTCGAGATCAAAGTTCAAGATTGAGAGAGGAAGGTGGATTGAGATATGTTTGAAGCATTTAGTTTTATCATTTAGGGATTAAATCAAAATAAAACTGAAATAATGAATATGGATAAAAATGGTTCAGATTTCCGTATAAAATAAAATCAAACAGCAAGATACCCAACAGTGAGGTACACCAGTGAGGTGCAACGGTGATGTCTAACAGTGAGGTCCAGCAGTGAGGTCTAATAGTGAGGTCCAAAAGTGGGGTCCAAAAGTGAGGTCCAACAATGAGGTCCAACAATGAGGTCTAATAGTGAGGTCCAACAGGGAGGTTTCCTATACTAAAGTTAATCATACCTAACTAATGTTTGATGTAATTTAATCTCTCATAGTTCAAAGGCTTTGTGAATATATCAGCCAATTAATGTTCAGTGCCAATGAATTCCAGAGTGATATCACCCTTTTGATAATGATCCCTCAAAAAGTGATGTCTCACATCAATATGCTTTGTCCCAGCATGAGATACTTGATTTTTGGAAATGTTAATAGCACTTGTATTGTCACACTTTATAGAGACATGTTTTAATTGATATCTATAGTCTAGTAAAGTGTGTTTCATCCATAGAATTTGACAACAACAACTACCAGCTGCTATGTATTCAGCTTCAACAGTGGATAATGCAACAGAATTCTGGTTCTTACTACACCAAGATACTAGTGACTTGCCTAAAATGTGACATTTCCTAGAGGTTATTTTTCTATCTAACTTGAAACCAAAAAAATCAGCATCAGAATAACTCAACAAATCAAATGATTATCCTTTTGGATAAAATAATCCTATGTTGGGAGTATGTTTGAGATATTTAAAAATCCTTTTTATAGCAGTTAAATGAGACTCATTTGGATTGGATTGAAAGCGAGCACACATACATAAACTAAACATGATGTTAGGTATACTAGCTGTAAGATAAATTAAACTCTCTATCATACCTTTGTAGTTGGTTTGATCCACTGGTTCTCCATCTTCATCAGCATCCATCTTACAAGTGGTACTCATAGGTGTGTCACTACCTTTACTACCATCCAAATAAAAACGTTTTAAAAGATCCTTAATATATTTAATTTGATTCAAAACAATTCCATTTTTATTTTCAATGATCTGGAATCTAAGGAAAAATTTGAGTTCTCCCATTAAACTCCTTTCAAACTCATTTTGCATCATTTTTGAAAAATCAATACATAAATAATTTTTTAGAAGATCCAAAAATAATATCATCCACATAAATTTGTAATATTAAAACATCTTTAGAAATCTATTTAATGAAAAGATTAGGATCATCTATTCCTTTGGTAAAACCTTTTGAAATAAGAAAAGAGCTAAGACTATCATACCATGCTCTTGGAGATTGTTTTAAGCCATATAAAGCATTAGAGAGTTTAAAAACATGATTTGAAAAATGGGGATTTGTAAAACTAGGGGGTTGTTCAACAAACACATCCTCAACTATATACCCATTTAGAAAATAACTTTTAACGTCCATTTGACAGTGTTAAAAATTTATATGATCTGAATATGCAAGTAGTATCCTAATGGATTCTAATCTAGCTACTGGTGCAAAGGTCCCCTCGCAGTCTATTCCTTCCTCCTGGATGTATCCTTGTACAACTAACCTGGGCTTATTCCTAACTCTACTCCCAGACTCATCAACTTTGTTCCTAAACCCCCATTTAGTGCCTATTGTCAAGGTTTCCTTAGGTCTTTCCACTAATTCTGAAACTTTGTTTATTTCGAAGTGATTCAATTCTTCTTACATAGCCATTACCCAAAATTCATCATTGATAGTATCATTAATATTCTTGGGTTCAAGCTGTGAAAGAAAAACATGACGTTCAACCGGGTTTCTTAGAGAATCTCTAGTTTGTGTTCCTCTATTTAAATCACCTACAAAAACATCTAAATGATGATTCTTAAGAGTCATAATGCCTATAGGAAGGATTGAACTGGATTCCTCATTGTTTTCTGTTGGTTCAGAATTGGCAGGTGCAGATTCTGGAAAATTCTCAGAACAGGATACTTTTATAGGGGATTCTCTATCTTTATCATTAAGGTTCAAAATTGACAAATCTTCTTCAGGATTTTCAAGAGAGGTTTTACGCTCATGTGGATCAGTCTCATCAAATTTGACATGAACTGATTCTTCTACACATTTCATTTTCTTATTGAACACTCTATAGGTTTTACATGAGATAGAGTAACCCAGGAAAATTCCTTCATCACTTTTAGGAGAAATTTTTTTAAGATTATATTTAGTATTAAGAATAATGAATTTTTAACCAAAAACTCTAAAGTAATTAACCTTAGGCTTTCTATTATTACAAAGCTCATAAGGGGTCTTTTTTAGAACATGTCTAATTAAAAATCTTTTGATAATATAAGAAGTTGTATTTACAGCTTCCACCCAAAAATAAACAGGTAAATCATACTCATTAAGCATAGTCCTTAAAATTTCTTGAACGGTCTTATTTCTTCATTCTACAACTCCATTTTGTTGAGGTGTCCAAGGGGCAGAGAAATTGTTACTATAGACATTGTGTGAGTAGTAAGATTCAAACTCATGATTCTCAAACTCACGGCCATGATCACTTCTCAAGTTCTTAATTTTAAGTCCACTAAGACTTTATACAGACTTGGAATATTTGACAAAATAGGAACAAGCTTCACTTTTGTGAGCTAGAATGTATACCCAAGTGTACATAGGAAAGTCATCTACAAGAACATAAACACAGTTCTTCCCATTTAAACTTGAAACTTGTGATGGTCCAAATAAATCCATGTGAACCAACTCAAGTGGTTGAGAAGTCGAAACTTCTTTCTTTGGTTTGAAAAAGTGGGAATTCTAATTTAGGTAAGTCTCTAACTAAAAATTTCTTAAATAGCTTCCTAAGTGAGTGCACATTGAATTGTCCTAACCTTATGTGCCACAACCAAGACTCTTTATGAAAAGAATTTAAGAAGGAATCATTTTGTTTGGATAAGGAATTTAGATCAACAACATATACATTATCTTTTCTATATGCAGTGAAAACTAAATCATTTTTTGAATTAAAAACATTTCATGCATCATTTTAAAATTTAACATTAAAGCCATCATCACATAACTAAGATATTCTAAGTAGAATGTACTTTAATCCATCAAAAAAAAGTACTTTAGAAATTAATATTGTATCAGGGTTACCAATCTAGCCTAAGCCGACGATTTTTCCTTTTGCATTGTCACCAAAGGTGACATGCCCACCATCAACTTTAATTAGACTCTTGAAGCAAGAATAGTCTCCTGTCATATGTCTTGATCATCCACTGTCCAAGTACCATAAATTATTACATGAACTCTTTAAACAAATTCCCTGAAAAACAGATTAAACATGGGGTAATTTTGGTACCCAGATCTTCTTGGGTCCAGAAAAGTTAGCGAGTAAAACTTTGGGAACCCATATTTTCTTTATAGGTTTTCTAAAATCAACAAACATATTTTGAGACATAAATACTTTTTTAGGTCCTTTAGAAAATTATTTCTCAAAAGATGGTCCAGAACTAGCAGTGAACTGTCCAGATTTGGGAATAAATTTGGTTTTGCTAATTTGTCTCTATCCGGGATGATATCCTAGACCAGATGTATATTTAGGAGCAATATGTTTTCCTTGAAACTGTGTCAAGGTATCCCTACCGGTAGTGAAATTATCAATATCCTTTCTTAATAGTTCATTCGATAATTTTAACTCTGTATTTTCCTTTAACAGTTTTGCAAATGTCTCTTTCTCTATATCCAGATTTGATTTGTAATTTGCATTTAAAGCATGCTGTCTTTTTAATGACTTATATTTATCCTTGAGTTCACTAAAAGTATCCTCAAGAATTTCGCAATATTTAAATAATTCTTCCTTAGTCATATCTTCATTATTATGAGATTCACTTTTATTCCCAGAATAATAAGTATTATGCACAGGGGAACTACTTGTTACCTCATATGTCCCTGTCATAAAACATAGATTGGCATGTTTGTTCTGTTCTGAGTCTGAAGCATTATATTCACTCGAACTACCTTTTGAAGAACTCCAGGTTTCTTTCATATCCTTTTTATAACTTTTTACCTTATCATCATATTTTCTCTTGAATTTTAACTTAGGGAAGTCTGATTTCATATGACCTTTTCGTTTACATTCATAGCATACTATTTCACTTGTGTTCTCATTACACTTCCTATATTTCTTCAATTTTCATTTATAATCATATTTTCCTTTGAATTTTGACTTCCGAAAAATTTTATTCTTTCGGTAGAATCTTTTGAATCTTCTAGAAAGCTGTGTCATCTCCTCATCATTGTCTGAGTTTAACTCTTCACTTGTGGAACTGTCTACATGTACTTGAACTTTTTCTTTGTCTTTGTCTTTTGAGTCCAAAGTCTTGAATGCTACTGACTTCTTTCTTGGTTCTAATTATATTTCATGATTCACCTTGAGCTCTTCTTCATACATCATTAGTTTTACAATTACCTATTTTATAGGTAGCTTGCTGATGTCACATGATTCTCGGATTGATACAGAAGTGCCTCTCCATCTTTCAGGTAGACATCTAAGCAGCCTCATGATTTGGTCTTTGCTGGCCACTGGTTTCCCAAGCAGATTCATGGTTTTTACTATATCATTGATCCTGAGATACATTTCGGATATAGATTCATCCGGCTTTATCTTAAAATTATCTTATTTAATAGTATATGTATTTAATCTCATTTCTTTAACATTGGTTGTTCCTTCATGAGAAACAAACAAAGTATCCCAAATTTCAAAAGTAGTCTTACATGCAGATATTCTGTTGAATTCTTCATCACCCAAAGAACAGTATAAGGCATTCATTTCTTTACAATTATTATTATAATTAGTTTTAGTTACTTGAGACCATGTGTCCCTAGCAGTAGCAGGTAATACATGTTGTTCTTCAATTGTGTCCCAGATTTCCGGTCTTAAGCTTTCAAGATACATTTTCATTTTCAATTTCCACTGACCATAATTATTACCATTAAAGAAAGGTGGCCTGCTAGTAGCAACACCCTCAAATAGGTTATCCATAGAAAATTAGGAATTTAAAGAACTGAAAATTTAGATATAATAGAAATTTTGAGATCTTTAAGATACAACTAAAATCACAGTTGAAAATAAATTGAAAAGAAAAAACAATGGATTGAAAGTATGAATAAAGAAACCTCTGATACCAAATGTTGGTCGTAGTGGATACTCAAGAGGGGGGTTAATTGAGTACCAATTAAAATTTCTGTTAAAAACTTTTAGGATTAAAATCCCCCAAATAAACACGACCTAGTCAATTAAGGCAGTAGAGATATAAGTGATTTATTATTCAACAGGATTCTCAAAGGTTGATTACTCCTAAGCAGAATCTGTATGAGTACTAATTCAACTTTTGAAACAAGTTTACTAAAAGAATCTCATATACACACTAACCAGAACTAACTATCAGAGTTAATGTAAAAACATATTTCTGTCTTTGAAAATATAATATGCAGATAAATGTAAAACATAGTAATTGAAAGATGAACACAACAATTTAAACAAGAGGTTCAGTATTAAGAAAAGACATAGTCCTCTCCACTTGGTGGTCACCTACCACCAAGAAATTATATTTAAGAATGATACACAACCTATATCAGGCTTTACAACAGTTTTCAAACTGTCCAGGTTTGACAGACCTCTATCATAGTTATACGTGGGAAAATAAACTACCAAGCCACACTAGGATTCTTCCACAGTTATGTGTGGGAAACAAATGAAAAGATAGTTTGATATGGGGATTTTCAGTATCCCTTAGTTCAAGCACAAGATTCAGTATGTGTATGACATACAAACTGCTCACAAATGTAAAATACTTAAACACAGTAGAGCTAAAGATAGTAGGAATAAGTTTAGAATGCTCTGTGTGTTGGCATATCAGTTCTGGACTCCTTGAAATAAAGGAAATGAAGTTTCAGTCCTTCTCTGCAATTTGCCTCCAAAACAGAGTGTTGCAACTTCCAGGTTCTGACTTCTAGATGTAGAGATGATCAGCTTCTTGGGTATGAAGCTCTTTGCATCACACCACCACAACTTGAAAATTTTATTCCAGTAGATCTTTGTGATGATCTGTGTTCTTCAGAATTATTGCTCGAGTGTTCTTCTTCTTTCTTGTATTTCAGGTGCTCTATGTGTCTCTATTATCTGTGTATATTCAATATAATTCATATGTTGATGTCTGTCTCTACCCATATATATTTATATATATACTTTTCCAGCTCAGCTTTTTCTCATTTGGTTCAGCAGGGGCTGAAAAGAGAAATGATCCAACCACGTGTGGTCTTCCTCATACCTCGAACTGTCTCCTGATATGCTTGAAAATATCATTAAATAATGTCAGGTGAATTAATTTTTCCAGAAATGACCTTTATGATGGTATTAATAAAATTGGTAAAGTAAAGAATAGGTTATCATTAGACTGGTGGCAGATGCATGTCACACGGTAGACTTCAACGGTAGTCTTTTAAACTGTGGACTTCATCGATAGGCTCTTCAACTATGGACTTCATCAGTAAGATTCTAACGGTAGCTTTATTACATCATACTACTTCAATAGTGACCTTTCCAGTGGTAGACTATCTCAACAGGTAACTTCATCAACGGTGGAGTTTTTCTATCAGCAGACTTCTACTAACAGTAGACTCCGAACAATAGTAGACTATATCGACAGTCGGAGTTGTCTAGCGGTAGCCTTCTACTAATAGTAGACATGTCCAATGGTAGAATTAAATTGTGAAGTTCTTAATAGAAGACTTAAGAAAGAGTCTGACAGTGGACTTCTAATAGAAGCCTTGTCACAACAGTGACCATGTAACAATGACTCTTTGTCTGTAAGCTTTGATAAGCAGAGCAATAGAAAACTTGTGATAGTGACCTTGTATCAGTAGATTATAACAGTGACAATAGATCTTTAATGGTGAACTTTTAGAAACTGTGACCCAGAGTGACAACGAGCTATAACGGTAACATTAAACAGAAGGCTCTTTTTGGTAGCCTTTAACAGCAAACTTGTACTTAGATAAATGTAGAATATAAGCTGATGCAAAAAAGTCATGAGACTAAAAATAAAAATTGTTCAGGATAAATAATATAAATACATATTAAAAAGGATTATTAAATGACTTAATATATCATGATCAGTATTTAAACATGATTTGGGATTATCAATACCGGTGAGTCCAACACCAGATTTGTGGTGTTGTACATTTAGTTGTTTTAGTGAAAGTTGGGGTATTATGAGTTTGAGTGGTGATGTTATGAGCTTTTTGGGGATTTTTTGTGAAATAATAGGTTGGTATTATGTGAGGATATATATATATACATACCATGAATGTTCCTTGTGATATTATATATGATCCCCACATTCATTGAGTGTAATGTGATGACACCCATAGATATTTTGGGTTGTTTTTCTCTGCATCCTAGTTGTGAGGATGGATGGCTAGCTACATGCTATTTCCTTATCTCTATTCCAAGTGATAATTACCTAGATAATCAATGACGAAATGATAAAAAATTCACTATAGTGATTTTTGATGAGGTGATGAGGTGGATTCTGGTGGGGGCCATGCATGTAAGCGTGTGGAATGAGGTTTATTTCCTCCATGTTCAAAATACCCTACTAATATGGTTACAGATTTCAATTGGATGTGATGTTATGGACTAATACTTTATTAGTGATATTTTATTTTATTGAACATGTTTCATTGGGTGATATGTGGTGTGATAGTCAAGGTGTATTTAGGTGAGATATGATGGCCCGTGTGTCTTTATATGAGATTTGATCAGATAGACAGTTTCATACGGGGTTCTTTTAATGATGTGATGTTTGGAATAGATGGGATTTCTAGTGTGTACAACATTGGGGTGTGATAGTAGAAAATCAATTAGAAATCAAAGTTGGGTACCCTTTAATGATATCATTCTTAATTTGTTATTATCTAGAGATTCGTTATTTGGTGAGCGTTCCATGGTGATCATGGTCTTGGTTAGTTGACCGATGTAGGTGATTTTTAATCTAGTATTTTCTCATTAGTTCATTTTTATTCTCTTTTCACATATGCACGAGAGACTTTTGTTACCCTTCTATTTATTCTTTTATGATCACTCGACATATATACAATCTATTTTAATGTTTCCATGAGGAATTTATGGACCGTTTTGGACATTGATAGCTTGGAACTTTGGGTTGTTGTTGTGTTGCTTTGAGAACTTATTTTTTGTATTTATTTAGATACATTTATCTATATTTTTTTTACTTATACATTCATTATGTGATATTTTTTTCTTCATTTTTCTATTATGTCATTGAGTTTTTTTCTCTTGGATTATCATAACTCCCGATGTTACTAATATAGAGGTTAATTATGCAAATTTTTTATATTCGTATCCCCTCGGTTCTAGTGTCTAACTTTGGGCCTACTAGAGGTGGTACATAGGGGAAATTATCTATCTTCCTTCATTACTGGCCCATGAAGGGTAAATTTTTAGGGAGGGGGTATTGAAAAAAACATACAAGGGATGAAACCCAATCATTTAAAAACAATTTAATTTTTGAATAATGAAAACCAATTTATGCATTTTAAAAGAAACACACCAAAGGACACAATAATAGTTAATCAATCAAAAAATAATCTTACTTTAATAATCCTAAAAATAAAGTGCCACAACCATAATTACAAAATATAGGAACCAAAAATCATGAAAATAGCTAAAATATCTATTATGATATAAGAAAAATAATAAATATAATCCATCATATTGGTGTCTCTAATGAAACTCAATCACACTAATTCTCGGTCAAACACTTCATGGCATAACTATGGGGAAAATCTCCCAAATAAAGAAAATTCCTACTTATAACCACTACTAGTGGAAAGTTAATAAATAGTGGGTCATAAGAACATAGGCATCTCATCTAACCATACATTGTTTCCAGTTATATATAAAATAAAGGTTATCTATCATTCAATAAAAAATATAAATTAAAGTAAGAACCATAACACAATCTATCCTTCTATCACACCTCATAAAAGTGGCACCTCTTTTTCCTCAAGAATATTCATATAATAATTTATATTCCATAATATATATGATTGAATCCATTTTATAAAAAAAATTGGGTCTGATTTAATGTTCTAATAATATTTATGAAACCTCTTTATAAAGTGATAATTAGGCCTTCACAACACTCTTTTGGAAATAAATTTATAAAACCCTCTTTGAACACCAAATCATGTAACAACCATCAAAGGTATTAAATAAATCAATCAAATAATAAAAAAATATATATTTCGGAAAACCATTGACAAGCCATTAGTAGGAAAGTCTCATTAAAAGAATCCCATTGGGTGCTCAAAATAGGCACCAAGTGTACCTCATTTATATAAAAAATGTTTTTAGAAAAACATAATAATTATCCCAACTTATCTAAGGAAAAACATTATATAAACTTATTATAATATTAAAATATATCAAATTATGTTTTAAAACCTCCAAAAAATCAGTCGTCACAAATTTAATGTCTCAATCATTGTCAATACAACCTCAAACAAGCCAGATCCATAAATCATGGAACTAAAATAGCTCAAAAATGAATGAAAATCCCATAAAAGGATGTAATAACCCATATAACGAGAAAAACCAAAATTTATATTGAGACCACTTGAATTCATGGTTGAATGAACTATTTCTAGCTATCTAAAGAAAGAGGGAAAATGAAGAAGAATATGAGTGTAATGTGTCAATAGGGGATTACCTTGAAGAAAAAACCTCAAGGAATAGAGAAAACCCATAGAAATTACTATAGAGGATGGTATAAATGATAGGGGACATCACTTGGGGTGAAATTCTAGAAATGGGTATAAAATTGACCCCAAATGTTCTTAATTTGAATGTATGTAACATAATATTTCATAAAAATTAAGTGTTTTCCCAGTACAAGTCGTGGTATGATGCATATTTCATAGTTCGATGACCCCCCAACAAAACACATCAAAACATGATAGATAATGTCATTGTGTAATGATCATTCCAATAGTACATGGGTATCATTCCCCAAGTGAACATCGTGAAAATATTCCTAACATTTTTTCTTGATTTCCTATAGTTCAAAGGCTACATGTTTGGGGGAAATATTGGCCATGGAATTACCACACTATTTACGGCCATGAGAACATTCAATTTGAAAAAAATGACTCCAAAAAATATTAAGAACAACTCGAAAGTAAATAAAATATAAAAACAAATATAAAAACCCAAAAAAATAACAAGAAAAAGGGAGGTCGGGTTGTGAAAATGAATAAGATCATAAGAAAGAATAATTCCTTTCGATGACCAACAAAAGTGAACCAACATGGATATGGTGTAGTTACTTACCACGAATACAAGAATAATGGTAAAATTAAACTGTATTATCCCATTTTTATGAAAAATATAAAATAAAGGATGGAAATTAAGGAATATTTCAATGTTTCAACTTAGAGAGAATGTGTAAACTCTATCTCATCAAATGAATCAAGTGAAGAAAACCAAAAATGTAACATGGAAAAAATTTAGTAAATATTTGAGGTAGATTTTTATGCTTCATGTTTTTATTCTTGTTGTTTAGACAATGATGATATTTTTATTTAAAGAGATGAATTATAACAAGTAGTATTTAAAATAAATATAAAATTTAACAACAGAAAATGAAATATGTTTAAGTTATCCTAACAAAATAAAATCCTATATTGGAAATAAGGAATTAATATTGAAATTAAAAGACTAACCTAATGTGGATAAAAATTATTCCACAATTAAATATAATATATTTGTTCCCTCTAACTTTACCCAAAAAAAATAATATTTATATAAAATTATCTATTCTCATTGTCAGAGGGACAAAAACTTAAGAATTAAATGAAATGATTAAATTAGTTCCTAAAAACAATAAGTTTTATAAAATAAACTACTCAATATAAATTATATAATAATTTTCATAAAATAAGGTATTTTAGTTATACATTTAATTATAAAATTTTATTATATGGTGTACTAATGAGGGGATTATTTATCTTAAGATTTTTCTAGGAGATACCCCCACATAGAGAAAACATGTGTTCCAAATTATCTTTTAACTTTGATTTGTGCTACAAAATTCACATATGTGATAAAATATTTAGTATATAAATTATTATATATATAAAATATATAAATATTAAATAGTAAAATGATACATGGTATATTTATGGTGGGTTGTTGATCCATATCTGTAGTTATTACTCTGTGTTTTTTCAATTAGAAAATATTGGTGGTGGTCATGTCAAACGTTTTTTGTAACTCAAGGAGTGAGATCATCAATATAGGTAACATTGAGGTTATTAATTCAATTATTATTAAATAAGTTTTATATGTTAGTGAACATAAACACATTTTATTTTTCTAAGTATTAGTCAATTATGTGAGAGTGGTTTTAGAGTTTCCTTTGACAATGTCATTTACAAATTGTTTCAATATAAAAGTATTCATTTATTTTATGCATCTCATTTTAAAAATATAGATTTTATTTCTCTGAAGTCTCTTAATAATAAACATATAATTTTTTTTGTAAAAGATATTGAGGCTTGGATATTGAATACACACCTTCTTCATTGTAGAACATATAGAACATTAAAACATAAACAAAAGAAAATACTATATGATTTGACTAAATATTATTTTCAAAATAAAATTTTATACAAGCCCTAGAATCATGGTAAGAAACTAAAATATCCCTTTAAATTATGAAAGGATATGTCCACATTAAATACCATTGGGTTTGTTCATATTTATTTATTCATTTCAAACAATGCCTCTTGTATTTGAGGTAAATATTACACTTTATTACTTTTTGATGAATTTACAATATTTACATTGTTTTATTTATTGGAACATAAAAACAAGGACCCTGGGGATTCTATTAAACTTACCCATAAAGCTAGAAAATAAAACATTTATAATATCATATCCATTAAAATTGATCATGGTGGATGTAGAACCACCAGATTAAGGTATGAAATCTCTTTATTTGATTTCTTTTATTATTTGAGTCATGGTATAATTAATTATAAGTATAATAGGAGAAGAGTAAGAGTCTGGATGTTGGAAAATTATGCCAGAAAAATTCATGACATGAATTGGTTTCATGATGTGAATTAGTCGAGACAGACACCATGAAACATTTCATGGTGTTAAAGGTATTCATCGACTCCATCCAAGATGTGAAGACTATTCTCATTGTAAAATAATTGTTTCCTTCAAAATAGAACAAGGTTACATGAATATTTTCATAAGTGGGATCTCAATGAATTCATGATGTGAATACCTAATTCCCATCATGAATTCATTATACCTAATGCTTTTTTATCCATCATGCGGTTTTATTTTTCACTTACGATCTCCTACATACCCATATATACTTCCATGGACAACCGAGGCTATTTATAAAAATCTTCAACATTCATAATCCTTGTAAAACTATTCTTTGAGAATTAAGTCCTAAAATCAAAATTTAGGGTATCCAGCTTCTTCCTCATCTTAGATCTCCAAGAGATTGTTCACATAAACCCTAGATCGATGTGTATGACCAGATCTATGGATTTTGATTTTTGGTTATTATTTATTTTTGGGTTTTGATAGAGGAATTAGTGGAATATATTAATGCAAAAATTAATTTATAATAACTTACAAAAACATAATCGATATAGTTGGATTCTCTCACACTCTACATTTCTAAAAAATATTTGGATTGATCTTTGATAAATTGTGATTATAACTTTTTGGAAATATTTTGGACAATTTAATTGAAAAGCATATATTTGATAAGATTTAAAAAGGATGGGTTTTGAGAGATGGTATTTCTATTTAAATAAATGGTTTATTATAAATGATCCATAAAATGGATTTTCATGTCTTTATGGTCATTTGGAATGGATAATGGGTGGAAGTACCACTCTTAAGAGATCATATGGATGTATTTTTGAAATAATTAACAATATCTAATGGCTTCACAATGTAACAACATGGAGATAGGATGGATTAACAATATTTATAATAGGTTAGAACATGGTTGAATATATCATGTGTGTGTCTGGGTTTAGAAGTGGGATGATTATTCTATGAAAAAAAAAGAAATGGTTTTAAATGTTTTATTTTATGTTTTCAATAGAACTGGTTTATGGATTTGATATAAACTTTTTATCCATTTCTCCCTTGTTTCATAAAATGTTCAAACTCATTTTTCCCTAGTTTTTTTATGGGAAGTATTTAGGGAAATCCTATTGAGGGATATACTCACCCCTGATTGGGAGATTTTTGTCATTTACTAATTTTTATACAAATATACATAGAATGTCTATGTTTCTTACATCGCAAGTGGTGGTCCTTGATTTCATGGTTTTGTTGTTGAAGATGGATTTGGTTAGTGTATACATATCTGTCTTGGATGGTTCCATGTTGGATCCAATGTCTTTCTATTTGGTGTCTTAACCTTATATATTTATTTCTTTTCCACTATTACTCTGATATTATTCTATATTGTAATTTCTTTGAGTTATGTGATTGATTATTCATAAATAATTTATTTTCTTATTGTATGTATTAATTATCTTGTTCTATTTTATGGGTTCTTGGGGAAAATCATTCCCCAGTTCTCTCTAAATACCTAGATATTTATTTCCATCCTTTGGTGTCATAGGGATATCACCTAAGTTATGTAACATTTTTTCACATCCCAGGATAATGAGGAGGAGGTGTTACAAATAGTATTAGTTTTTTTCAGTCCATGAGTTGGGTTGGTTGAAAAGAGATATGAATTTCATAACATGAAATGTATTGCAAAAATAGATGTACCTAACATATTTGTATGAAACATCAAATTACCTGGGTTTCTATGTAAAAAAGTATTATATGAAACTTCCTGAGATGTTGTTATCACAAAATCATGGGTTTATCAGATGAGTGTCACATATCATGCATTAGTGCAAAGAATTCCTAATATAACAACATTTTTCATCTATTTTTCAATTGATTATTGAAAGAATTTAAAATGGGTTATTCCTGAAATGATTGAGATTCCCTAGGCCCACACATTTGGATCTGTGGATAAAAATACATACTTTTTAACACATCCCATTGATTTAAACAATCTTCCAAATTCAAAAGTTTGATGTCTTTTAGAACTATGTACACTTACAACTAAACATATGGTACAAAACACATTTCTTCCACAAGGATTTTCCACAACTTTAATTCCCTTATACCCATCCCTTTCATTTAATTTTCTATGGAAATGGGGAAACAAATTGAAAGGGTGATCTGTAAATCCTATTAATGGATAAAAAATGAAAATAGATCATAAATTAACATCATGTGTAAAAAATCAGCATGATATAAGAACATGAACATGAGGAAAATATGCATAACATGATCATTATTTCATGAGGCATCACATGATCATAAGTACATTAGGTATTACATGATCATAAACACATGAGGTATAAAATTTTCATCAATAAATTAATAATAAAATTATTATAAATAAATATGGAATATCATGAAAGTGTGGATATAAAATAAATATGAGAACTTCATCATCATATCACTATGGTTCATCAATAACGTGTAATAAAACATCACCAATGAATACTGCCAAGGTATCATGATTTTTTCATCTCTGAGGATAAATTGTTTACCCAATTAATTAGACTTAAATTAGGTGAAACCTTAATATTCCTTAATTCATGTGTCCCACATAAGAAAAAAATCATAGATATATAAATAATCATATCATGAACCTACAGAAAATGAACAAGTATCCAATGAAACAAAGAAATATCTCTAATTAAATACTCCTCAACAGTGAATTA
This sequence comes from Viscum album, assembly GCA_963277665.1. Lineage (NCBI taxonomy): Eukaryota > Viridiplantae > Streptophyta > Magnoliopsida > Santalales > Viscaceae > Viscum > Viscum album. The sequence continues at coordinate 1,325,666,557 of OY728160.1, forward strand.
TGGTATATTAACACTAAATATAATAAATGGTATCTATTTTAGTCAATAATTTCCTCATTTAATCGATGGATGATTATATAGGTGAACACAAAATAATCAGATGAATCATAAAAGGGTATCCATAAGAGAAAGGCATTGGATGAAAAGTTATGCTTAGATGATGAGAAGGAAACAAAAAAACATTGATGGTTCATCATCAATTGTGATATCATTTCCTCTAGTAAATGTATTCATAGAGAAATTTATAAAGAGGATAAGGGTAAATTACATGAGAAATACGGAGACTGGTAGAGAACATCATCATTGGATACAAATTAGGTGAGAAAGAATCACCATCAAAGGACTAATGCAATTATATAGGTAAATACCCAATAATCAAATTTAGAAACAATAGGATATTCACATTGAAAAATCTAGTAATCCACTTGAGGGAGTGATTATAAGAAATAGTTATGGATATATTTAGGAAATATATATATCAATTTAATATAAACATTAATTCAAATATTTTGATCTAATGTTATGGTTCATAATGTGCATGTGAAATATCTAAATAAAATACCTTAGGAGTGTCGAACCTAATGTCCAACAAGGGCCAATATCGTGCACCATGTGATGATTTATTCAAAGCCACATAAACCCTTTTCTGGGTTATAACCCCTTGTTATAACTATTCTAGAGCCACATACACTTATAGTATCTAGATAGGGCTCTAATTTCTTTGAAAACCACAAACAGATTTCTTTACCAAATTAAGGATGATATTATAGTTACAGGATTATAACAGCTTAAAAAATGGATATAATGCGAGGGAATTAATAAAATTTCATTTAAAACATATCAAATCCAAGAAAATACCATGAAATAATATGTATGATAGTATATGAAATATACTTTTGAAAGACAATTTAACAAAGTAATATACTTGAAAATGTAAACCGAATGATTAATGAAATTTTTACATTTGGAGGATGATTCTTAATGCTAGAGAGGGACTCCATAGAACCCTCACTACTAAAAACAAGACTTTATTAGTGCTTTATTTTTTAAACTGATATAGGGTATCCTTTATCAGCACTTTATTATTAGAGCTGATAAGGTTCCTGAATAAAATGAAATAATTAAACAAAGAAAAGCTAAAATTGGTAAATTTAAAAAAATTATAAAAGTATCGATTAAATATTTATTTATAAAAAATGAATAAATTAAATATATATATATATACTATAAATACTAATAAATAGTATATATTAAATATATAGATTTGTAAAATGAATGAAATGAAATAATTAAACTAATTAAAATTGAGAATGAGCAAATTAAGAAACATATTTAATTTTTTATTTATTAAATAATTGTTGATGAAAATAAATAAATTTAATACACATATATATAGATTATAAATAATAATTAATTGTAAATATAAAATATAGATATTCAAAATGAATAAATTATAATAATTTAAAAAAATAATAAAATTTCAAAAATAATAAATTATCATAATTAACCATAAAAAAGTGTATAAATTAAAATTTAACAAAAAAATTATTAATGAAAAAATTATTAATAATAATGAATATGTTTAATATATATATATATATGTTAACTATAAATAGTAATAAAAAAATATATTAATTATAAATATAGAATATGAAAATATGTAATAACTGAAAACATATTAATGTCTTGTTCATTTTAATGGGTTATATATATAATTATTCATTAATACGTTTAATATAGAAATATATTCATATATATTTCTATATAGATAATAATTCATAAAATATTTCCTAAAATATGATTTGTAAAAATAAAAAATATTTATTCAATAAATTAAATAAGTAATATATTTAGTGAATAATGGATTATAAAAAAATTAATATTAATTAAAAATACTAACAAATTTCATCGAGTAATAGAAATAATTGAATGTCATTATATTTTTCAATTTAAATTATATCAAATGTGTGTTACTTTTACTTCTAATACATATAATTAATCAATTAATTTTTATATAAAAAAGACACAAACACACAAATATTTACGTAATTAATGGAATCTTTTAGGGAAACACATACACCTAATATTTATGTAATTTTTTCAAATGTTAGTTTTCATTTTGGAATTTCATTGTAACATGATACATTTAATATGTTATTTATTTAATATATAAGTTTTATTTTATTTTTAAACTTATTATAGTCAAGTATTAATCCAATTTTTATATTTTTTATATTTTTAATTTCTTTTTCAAAATTAATTATTTTTAATTATTTATTTATATATATTTATTTACTATGTTTTAATATTTTCAATAAGTTTTCATCTTTATTTCAATATATATGCACCATTTTTTAATAATTAATATTTAATTAATAAAACGTGTGCATTTTTCAATATTTTTAACATGTACTCATTTTTTTATTATTCAATTTCACTCATTTTTAACATGCATGCATTTAAGAATATATATTCATTAATAATGTTAAAAATATATTTGAAAATATATATAAATTAATATATTTTAAAATTTATATTGACTATATTTATAAATTTATAAATTTATAATTATAAGTAAATAGGTATTTTTTTTAAAAAGTATTAATAAATTATAAATTAATTATTATATATATTTAAATAATTAATAAATTATATTAAGGTTATTTCAATTATGAATATATTAACTACATATATTTATATTTATTTATTAAATATACATGTATAATTATATAATTATATATAATGATATATGTATATAAGTTTATATATATATATATTATTTTCAAAAAAAGTACTTATACAATTGTAAATAAATAATTATACAGTTAAATAATTATAAAATTATAATAAATATTTTTAAATAATCAATATATTTACAATATTTATATTTTATCTATATAAAGGCATTAAATATATATATATATATATAATTATATAAATATATATAATGATTTTTATATATTTATAATTAAAAATTATAGTAAATATATTTAAATATAAAATTACTATATTTATATAATATATCTATAATTATATAAGTATATATAATATTATAAATATAATTAAAATTATAAACCAATAAATATAAATATAATTATAAATATTTATTTACTATATTTTTAAAATTATAAATTTATAATTATAAATAAAAAAATACATAAAAAACTATTTATGTAAATATTGATAAATAATTATATATTTTAAATAATTTTAAAATTATATAAATATATAATTATATATTTTTTAAAAATTAATTTCAATTTTAAGTATAATTATATATACTTTGTCATTGCTAAAATTTTAGCATCGATAGAGATTCCTTTTAACAGAGCTTCTTTAGCACTGAAAAAGACATAAAATAAAAATGATAAAGAACAATTATAAAAGGAATATTTATCATCGCTAAAACATTAGTGTTAATAAAGATTCCATTTATCATTACTTATTAATTTAGTGCTTTTAAAAGGTGCATATATTAGTGCTTTTTGGAAGAGCTAATAAATGTTTCCTCGTGATATTGAAAGAACCCCAACTGTGACCGTATCTATCAATATATCTCCAGCTTTCCATGGAAGCCACAAGCTTCAGGTGATCATCCTCACCGAATCCAAGCTCGAATCAAGGTTCCAACAATTCCAAGGCACGAACGAATCAAGGATCAAACAAATCAAGGATTTAATGGATCTATGCTTCGAATGAATCCAAGGTTTGGTAATATCTGTACATTATCTTGGATGCACCAATGCTATGTTATTTTTTCCATCATATTTAATCCTTGATTTCATATTTATCAATATATTTTTGTGTTTCTTGTTCATGACCTCTCTCTACACATTATCTATCACTACCTTCCCTTCTATAATTAATTTATAATTGGGGTGATTTTGGGTTTGAATTGACCCTTTAAGCTATTTTATTTCTTCTATGTATTGTATTAAGATATAAACATACCAATTTCATCCATTCTAGTAGGTGGCTTTATTCACATTCATTTAAACATAGGACCATGAATTCATGAATATCTTAAATCCATGTTTCTATTTGAAATAAATTCAATTATAATTATCCATGTCACTGTTTTGGATTTATAAGTGTATTTCTAAATATTTAATTAACAACAAATGATTTTTTATTATGTTTAAATGATTTTAAGTTCATTCAATAGAAATAAAACATACATAGTGTTTGTTAAAATTCCACACATGGTTTTAAAAAAATAAATAACAATTCATTTCATGAAATTTTTTCCTATTAATTATAATTAACTTACATTATGTTTTGATCAAGGATTTGAATTAATTAAACCAAGTTTTCTTATTTTCTAGATGATTTTTATGTTTTCAATGAATATGGATGTACTGTTTTCATTTAGTGTTTTAAATGTTTTTTATGGATTTGAAATGGAATGGATTATGTCTTTTATCATATTTTCAAAGGGAAAAAGATATGGTTGATATCTGTTCCCAATTTGATTAATATTTTTTGTTATATACAGCATTGAAGTTAAGACCCTTGCTGATTCATTAGTGAATAGTTGATTGTTGTTATAATATAGGTTGATCACGAGTCTATGATATCATTATATTTTTTTATGTTATTATGAAGTGGATTGTTCCATAAGGGTTTTTCGAAGGTGAGAGTGAGTTTATGTTTGTTAAACATTTCTAGTATTTATTTTTATTATATTGAGATGTGTTATATTAAATACTTATCCTACACTTATATTCCATGAGAAACCTTTTATAGTATGTTTAATGATCTTTCTATGATCATTCCAATGGTGTATGATCTTGTTGGGGCTAGTGTCAGTGACCACTGCACTATTCAGTGCTTGCACAATAGACAAATTTGGTTAGGGCACCGTGGGAAGTGTTGTGTTGCACCATGGCATAGTACTATAATTGCGTTCACCATTGCACCGTATATTGTTTTTGTTTTTTCACATATTTTAACCATAAAGCCTATACTATATTCAAATAATATATCAAAACACTTTTTTTCAAGGAAATTGACACCCCTCCTCCCCCTATTTTTATGACACATAAATCTAGTGTGACAAACAAGAACAACCAACAATCCTTCAACCTTATCGACCCCCCTCTCATGATTTAATTATGATGATTTGTTATTTTAATGATTTATAGTTATTTAGTTTTTATAGTTTAGTCCAATATTTGTTATACATGGGTTTTCTTTTTAGTTCCATTTATTTAAAAACAATTCAAAAAAAGATTTTTAAATGCGTGTTATAAATAAATAAGGATTGGACCATAGAAAATGATTTTCACTTGATCCTTTTAATTTACTAGAAAAAAGAAAATTTTAATAAATATTTCAAAAATCTTGATTAAAAGATTATTGATTATTTAATATCAGTGTCTTAAAAATCTCCTGGTTATATTTTATTAACAGAATAAAAATATATTCTTTGTATATATTTCAAAAAAATTTGTTAGTAATTGATAAATGATATCTTTAGTTTATAACAAGGATGGTTTTTTAACAATAGTTTCACCAATAAGAGGTAAATTTCTCAAGGTATAAAATGGAATATTGAACTAGGTATATTCATAAAATTTAAAGTCAGGATTTAATACTAAATTCATGTTTATTAAAAGTATTCATGATATTTAAACATACATATGTAACAAATAGTAATTTCCTTCTTGAAAAAATGTATAAGACATGTGAATATTCTGGATAATTTATCAAAATAAGGTGAGTTATCATAAAAAAAACAAATGATATCTACATTTCATTATGGATCTTAATGTGATTTGGAACCAATACAATTTTTATACATGAACTTATATAATTGGAATAATGTAAATAATTAAAGAACATAAGTCCAAATATTCATTTTGTAGAATAAGTAATTTTAAAACATGTAAACATGTTTAATAGACATTACACAATAATCCAAGTATAAATATATAAGGTGAAAAACATACACGATGTGGATTCTATCTCGCCACACCAAATCTCATGACAAAAATTTATTCGGCCCTTTTATGGAAAAATATTCATTGAAAATGCTCAGTTACACATGTTGATGTTCTATCTCATTTCTCTATCATAATTCATAAACAACAAAAATCAACCCATGATATTCTAAATTCCCAAAACAATGTATAAAAAATATTTGTGTAACTTCTTGGTTGGTTCCTTTACAAAAAAATAGGACACACTATCATTATCTCACCCCAGTTAATAGAGTACATACAATTTGACACATAATCAGATAAATTCAAATCAAATCTAATCTTGATATTACACATATACTCTATCTAACAACTGATGATATTTTCGAAAACAGTTATGAATATCATGAATATTTTTAAAACCTTTGTGATTGTGCTTCATGAATAAATTTTATGTCATGTGGAAGATTGGATTTGTTGATTCTTGTGAGATATTTGATGAAACTGGTTTTTGAAAAATGAATAGTTCCATGATTGAATTTTTAAATTATCCATTGGGAACATTGGTATTTAATTGGGTAGTCTAGGAAAATCATGTCAGGGTTTAAATTGTAAATTTACTACTATCTTCGGAAATATGTTTTATTCATGTCATCTTGATAAAGTGATAATGAATTTTTTTTTAAAAAAATTTCATTAGACTGGTCTGTGTACTACTTATCATATTAATGGTCATTCCTATTTTAAATTCATTTTTGAAAAAGTAAACCTAGTTTTTAATGTTAATGTGGGTTTTAAAAGTTATAGACAACTGTTATCCTCATGAACCTCATCCATTGAATAATTATTATTGCATATTTTTCATCAAAATTACCTCTATCTCTTACATATTGCTTTAACTACTATGGGAAGAAGTTATCCAAAATTATCACTAGTACTAGGTATGGTATGACTACTTCTTACAGTAGTTTCAGCAACATAAGTTCATCTCCCGAAGAGACAGTGGATGAGTCTAAAGAAAAAAAATAAAATAAAAATTATACTAGAGATGAAGCTGATAAGGACTACAGTTTTCTATAACATTCACCTTTGAATGAATGAAGAGAATAACAACAACCTTATTGGAGTAATTTTATTTCTTAAATTAAATAACCAATTTAATTCAAAAACATATTAAAATTATTAGAAAAAAAAATCAAAATTTATGTTCCCTTATTAGAATTATCTATAACTTCCACCTTTGATAATGAATATATTATGTTTATTTATTTATTCTATATATAAAATGAATATTTTACAAATATTATAGGATTAATTTTAATCAAAAATATATTCACACTAATCATTTGATAAAATATTATGATGATGGAGTAAAAGAGTTCACCAACTTTTAAACAGATCATGCATAAAAACCTTCTCAAATCCTTTGTCCATGTTTACATTGTTTTTATGCAAGAAAAATTATCCCAAAAGAGTTGTAAAAAAAGTTTCATTGTAAAAAAATAGGTCAAATATTAAAAAAAATTACTAACCATGTTAAAAAAATTAAAGGTGAATACAAATTTGGATGATAATGAAGTTTATGGATCAATTGATATGAATACCTATGTAAATGATGATGGAGATCAAATAAAAGAAATGGACATGGAAATTTAAAATGAACTTCTTGATTTTCTAAAGTTGTTTGAGAAGTTAAATAGGTTAGTTAAGAGACCATTGTATACTGGTTATACTAAATGAGAAATATTTTCAACTTTATTGAAGTTATATAATTTGAAAGCATGCAGCGGATGGAGAAGAACCATATTTAATGAAGTACTTGATCTTTTGAATGATATGATACTGTGGGAAAATGAAATTCCATTTCAAAAATATGATTCTAAATGAATGTTGTGTTCAAGTGAAATGATATCTAATAAATAAATTCAATACTAAATGATTTCATATTATTTTGAAATCACCATTAATCATATATAAAATTCCATAAATTTGGCGTGAATCGGTAAATGAAAAATTAATGAAGTATTTTGAAAGTTTTATGGTACTTTCCTATCATTCCATGATTTTGAAGACTATATTAATGTCAAAAAACCACAAGAAAATTGACATGGCATGAATATACAAGAGTTAAATATAGGAACCTAAATCATCCAACATATTCACCTCAGTTAATGAAAATTGATTATAAGTATCCTGAATTTAGAGATGAGTCAATAAATTTTCATCTTGCATTTTAATTATATTGAATAAATCTGTTTGGTCTCCAATGTAGTACTCAGAATACATGTCCCTTCACGTTGGTAAATTATAACTTTCTTCCATGTTTATTGATGAAGCACAAATAAATTATGTTGTATATTCTTAAATCTGGACCAATGAAACCCCATAATGAAATTGATGTCAATTTAGATCAATTAACCAAACCTCTGAAATTGATATGGGATACTTGTCTTACAATGTGTGATGATTATAGAAGTGAATAACTCTCACCGAGGGAAATATTTTAAGAGATGATAAATTTCTTTCCTCCTTATGAAAATTTTGTAGGCTATAAGATCAAAGGAATATTGGTGTGTCCCATTTGTGTAGAATTTAAACAATTAGTTCAGTTTAAGTATTCATCAAAGATTATATCTTTAGGAAAGGGGAAATTTCTACCTCGATCACATAAATAATGATCATGTATGACAAAATTTCATGGGAATAGTGAAATAGGTAAAACACCCTCTCCACTAATAGGTGGCCAACTATTTGATAAATTAAAAGATATTGATGATATTTTAGGTAAATAATTTTTGAAAAAACTAATGAAATATAGTTAGAATATGAGATTAATTTTCTTTGAATTATCATATTGGAATTGATTATAAGTGAGCCATTTTCCTTATCTCAGGCATGTAGAAGAAATTGTATTTTATATTTTTATTTGTACATTAATAAGTGTTTCTAAAAAATGAATGATGGTATCAAGGATTGGTCAGGAATGATTGATATGGGGATAAGGGAAGAGTTGGGATCGATGAAGTGTAAAGTGTGAAATTTTCTTACTCATGTATCTTACACACTTTCCAAACATGAAAGAATGTAATTTTTGAATTTACATAATGGTGTAAATGTTCCATAGGGGTATTAATCAATTATCATGAAATTCATTTCAATGAATAATTTTATTTTATAGGGACTAAAATCAAATTACTATTAGGTTTTGATCTAATATTTGTTATATGTTTCTTTCCATTTAATTCATCCTAATAAAATAAAACAAACATTAACTAGACTCTACTTATTTTTCAAATCCATGTGGAGTAACATTATGGACCCTAAAATGTTTTCAATCATGAACAAGGAGGTTTTAGTCATATTAGGTGAGTTAGATATGTTATTCCCACAATCATTATTTGATGTAATTGTCCACCCAATGGTTTAATTAGTTAGAGAGGTTAAACTACATAGTCTCTCCAATTATAGATTGATGTATCCCATTGAATGATATACAAATATTTTGAAAGGATATTTCACAAATAAAAGTCACCCAAAAGGTTGTATTATAGAACAATATATTTTTCAAGAAAGTTTTAAATTTTGTACGAATTACCAATTAGAATATTAACATCACCAGTTTTTAAAGTATCATTAAAGTAGATGCCTTATTGGAAAATGGATTTATTGAAAAGACATTGTAAAAATAACCATAATAGAGTGGGAAAATTGATCATTTTTATATTAAAAAATAGTGAATATGTATATCCATGATATTAAGGAAAAAAATCAATTCTTTTAGATTTGATTCCATCATAGTCTGATGAATGGAAATCGAATACAGTTAGTAAACAATTTATAAGATGGTTCTATGATAAAAATTTTAAGGTGTTATCTAAAAATCTGATTTCAATTGTCGCGTGACTTTGAGGGCTAGCCAGAGGACCACATGGAAATGTAATATCCAACACTAGTTTTTTAATAAATGTTATATATGTTCTATACAATGGAACATGATGACTGTAGTATTATAAAAAATAATGGGGTATTATTATGGTAGAAGTGATTCACATATCTATTTCCAAGTATAAAAATCCAATATATAATAATATGTAAAAATTTTCCATTACCGAATAGATATATGAGTTGGATTATAAAAAATTTTCTTGGACGATTTTCCATTGCAAATGGATTGAAAATAGGAATGTAATGAAAGTTGATGAAATGGGCTTCATAAAGGTGATTTTTTGGTTTGGAAGGGGAAAGGGACGAGTCATTCAAAATGGGATCAGAAGTAGTAACAGTATTTTATGTATCATATAAAGTGAAGAAAAATTGCCCAATTGTCCTGATGGTGACTAAAATAGCTATAGGGTGGTATGAAAATTCAATCATATATGGCCACTTTATTGGGAGATCACAATCAGTTCATGGTGTTCCTAATGCAAAAAATTTCATATATGTTATAGTATACCAAAAAGAGTGGATTTGGATTCTTAATTGAGGATCCAAATCCATTCAACATAAAAAAATAATTAGAGTTAAATGATATGATTAAATAGTATTGTAATATTTTATACTTTTTCTCATAATATTATCTATTATCTACTTCATTAACATAATCAAAATTAAATTTTTGACTACTCATGGTGGAAAACAATGTGTTCTTCACATGGTTAGTTGTAGAATAATTTGGGCTATTTTATTATCAACTATAAGCATGATATAATATAATAATTTTTTATGAATTCCATACACGTAATCCATCATGTTTACAATAGTTGAAAGGTGTAACATCCTGGACCTGGATGCCACCCAAAATGGTGCCCTGAACCAGGTTGGTCACATGGCCTTAAGTGCATCTCCCCAAACACCATAGGTTGTCGACTAGCATTGGGGGCCTAGGTGAGTCAGTGGGGATACTATTCCCTCATTACGAGAGTATCACAATGGAAACCAAATATATAGAATAGTGGAAGTTAAAAAACCAACAGAAAACTAAAATTAAGACAAGGAGGAATACATATCAATAGCAAGAAGTGCCTCATATACACAACTTTGTAGATGGTAAAAGTATCTATAAGAATCCAAACATGTACATTGAAATACAGTACAATACAAGTATCCCAAAAAGAATAAAAGATCCAAATGGTATCTCATCATCATATGCCACAACTTGGTCCTATGCACCCCTACACCAAAAACACAATCAATAACATATACTATGGCACTTTCCCCTATCATGACCTACAACCATATAATCTATTTGGGTCCCCAAGGAGGCCCAAATAGGGTGTGAGATGAACATCCCAATAGGTAACCACCTAGGATTATACAGTTCTAATAGAAATTCTATAAATGTTCTAGCCAGAATAAAAAACTGGTAGGAAAGTGAATATTCCCATGTAATAAGTCCACTACTACAAGTGAAACCAAATATCCCTCAAGGATACCAGGAATAGAGAGTTGTCTCCTAAAAAGGAAGCTATAATAGTAAACAAGAAATTCACATAGCCATGTCATACATCCATCTATAACAGGAAACCCACAACCACGTTGTATAAAGAAATTAAGTATTCCACAACCACGCCGTATAGCGAAATTAGCATCCCATGGACACACTGTATAGTGAAGTAGTAGACCTCAAAGTCCAGATCCAATGTGTTAGTAGAGTAAGGAATTCAAGTAATAATATCTAGACCATGTAAGTCTGAATCAAAGAAGAATTTCCAAGGTATCTCATCGAGTCCCATTAGCATCCCTGGTGGAAACTCGGTTAGGCACTGGTTGGGGTCATAGGATCATGGAAATAGAAAGTCCTATGTGAGACCAAGAAAGTCGAATCCATGGGGCTACAAAGCCTAAGGTATCCCACATAATCAAGACCCAAGGGGCAGAGTCAACCCAAAGAGTCCACTACCGCATTCTAGATCCAAGGATAGCCGTCTAAGGCATCTATTGAACAATTTAGTCATGAATTCAAATATTCAAATTAACCATTCATTCTAGGTGAGTATACCCACTCACATCTACCTACACAATCCATGAGTAAACAAACTCATTCAAACCATTTATCATATACAAACATATGGGCCTACCCTCCCATATAAAGCATTTGACATGACATTAGTCATTTCATATAGGTATACCCACCCATATTTTCCATTTGACATGCCAAACTATCAAAATAGACAAGGAATAACATGATATTAAAAATTCATAGAGGAAATACATCTCATAAACAAGAAATCAAAGCACCCAAGGGTTCCTCTAACTAGAAAAGCATAAGAACACACCTAGTAGGGATATAAATAGAAATATACAAGATATTTTCCATAAGAAATGATCCTTGGGTGACCTTGAAACATGTAATGGGTGTCAATGCACCTAAATGGAACCTACAACATGCTAACTAGGTCTGACTATAGCTACAACAAGCAAATTGCTCAAAAATGAGGCCTTTCCAGAATGTCTGATGGTTGGAATATCGCCCAAACACCAGAAAAGAATAAGAAAATCTGAATGAAATCATAAACCACCTACCTCGCCTCGGTAGTAGACAAATTATACAGTATCAAGTCTTGATTCATCCTAGTTTGGAAGAAATCTGAAGAATAGATAAAGAACAGGATATTAGGGCATATGAGATTGAATCGAAATATCATAGTAATTATTCTGAAGAATCATGAATTACTAAAACTAAATCGAGTAATTACCAATATGGTCCAAACATGGCAGACGTTTCTCAAATCGGAGTCAGGATAGCTTCAATACGTAAAAAACTAGTTTAAAGGGCTTTGGGGTTCAAAAATGAGAGGAAATAATAATGTTTATCAAAAATATGAGCTGCTTCCTTTTTATTAACCCCACCCCCATTGAGAAATTACATGACATGTACCTCAAGTACATGGTGTGTACTCGAATTTTTTTTCTAATCCAGATTGGCTAACATCGTGATAGCCCAATACATAGCGTTTACTAGAAGTACACGGTGTGTAGTCCATGTACATGATGTGTACTTGGCCTGCATCCATCTTTTTGCATGTTTTTACCTTTCTTTCCAAAAACAACCCAAGCGGACCATGGACCGACCTAGGGTCTAATCCAAAAAAGAATTTACACACATTTAACCAGAAAAGAAGGATCTATACCTCAAGAAAGAACATGGATCTTACAATCCTCCCCCTTATAGGAATTCATCCCTGAATTTCTCTCTCAAGGGTGGTCAGGATTCTTCTGAAAACCACTCCTTCCACTGAGCATGTACGTCAGCCTCCCTCTCCAAAGTCTTGTCTTTTAAATGGATGTGCTGTCATACCATCCATAATAGAAGAACTAACCGGCCTAAAAACCCCCCATTATTCTATCAACAATATGAATCGAATGCTCCTCAAAGGTGGCATCAACCTGAATCTCAACCTCATCGGGCTGAAAAAAATGAGATGTGTCTGAATGATAGTAGTGCAGCTGAGATACATGCAAGATGTCGTGCATGGATTGGTACCTCTGAGGTAACTACAACCAATAGGTGACCAAAATGACTCTCTCTAGAACCTCAAATGGACTGACATATCTTGGAAAAAGTTTACCATGTCTCTTGATCTGCATGTGCCCCATAATCGATGAAACATGTATGAAAACCTGATCTCTGACCTTGAGATCTAAAGGCCATCTACGACGATTGGTGTATGATTTTTGATGAGACTGGGTAGTAGCGATCTGCTTCTGAATCAAATGGACCTACTCAGAAGTTTCCTACACGAGACATGGTCCCAGTAATGATATCTCACCTGCCTCTAACCAGTTTAGGGGAGAACAGAATGGACTACCATATAAATCCTTGTAAGGTTCCATCTATATCATATAATGATAAATTTTATTGTAGGAAAACTCATCTAGAAGAACATGCCTCTTCCAAGAGCCCAAAAAATCTAGGATACATGCTCGTAGCATGTCCTCTATTGCATGTATCGTATGCTCTGATTGACAATCAGTCTGAGGGTGGTATGTTGTTCTCATAGGCACCTGTGTTCCCAAATCTCTAAAAAATATGCTAGAAATGAGATGTAAAGTGGTTATCCCATTCTGAAATGATAGTTCATGGGACCCCATGAAGTTGTACCACCTCTCGGATGTACAAATTCCCAAGATCATCAACACTGAAGGTCTCGTTGATTGGTAAGAAATGTGTGACCATCGTAATCCTATCAATGACCACACACACATCATCATTTCCTCGAGGTGACCTCAGCAAACCAGTCATGAAATCCATTTCGACATCATCACATTTTCACTCCAGGGTAGGTAACTGCTATAAAATCCTAGCTGGTCATTGGTGTTCTGCCTTCACATGCTAACAGGTGGAACACCTCACAACAAAACAAGCTACCTCTCTCTTCATTCCTATCCACTATTACGGACGTTGCTAGTCATGGTACATCTTTGTAACACTGGGATGTACTGTCTATGGTGAAGTATGAAACTCCCACATCAACTCCTCATGTATATCAACTGGAACCCATACATGACCATGGATACGTAGGATCTCATCATCACCTACCGTCCAACTAGGATGAGGGTCCTCACCTGCCACACCTTCTCGTAGAACTAAGCCTTCAAAATTCGATAGCTACCTCATCCTAACTCTGTTCAACAGGGTATAGGTAACAGGTAAGGATGAAAAAAAATGTATTCCCCTATCTATCATTCACCTATAGATACATCTCATAAAACAACACCATATGATTCCTCTCACTATTGGCCTGTTTCACTTCCTGTATCTATGTCCTCATGATCAGTGCATCGTCGACTACATTTCCCTTACCAGGAGTGTAGGCAATATCGAATTCAAAGGACTGTAGGTAATCCACCCACATTTTTTGCCTCAAATTCATATCACGCTGCATAAAGATATGCTTGAGGCTTTGATGGTCCACAAACACCCAAAAATGATCTCCTAGTAAATAGTGACTCCAACAGAAAAACTCATGAACAACCAGAGCTAACTCGAGATCGTGCATAGGGTAATTCTTCTCATGAGGTCTCAACTGTCGAGACCCATACTCCACTACCAAATATCCCTGCAGCAGTACTGCCCCCATCCCAATATGTGAAATGTCACAGTACACAGTGTACCTCTGGCCCTGCATTGGTAGTATCAGGACTGGTGCTAATATCAACCACCCTTTTATATCAAGAAAGGCTATCTCACAAGATTCTGACCACAAAAACTTCACACCCTTCTTAGTCAAGCACATAAATAGTGCTTCTATGTATTATAATCTCTGTGTAAAATGCCTTTAGTAACCATCTATCCATAAGAAACTCTATATGTCAAAAAAATTATTGGGATCTTCCTAAGAAGCTACAACACTCACCTTCTTTGGGTATTCTCGCACTCTATTCTTTGAGATTATGTGGCCCAAAAAGTGAATCTAATCCATCCAAAAGTGAAACTTTGGGATCTTAGCATATAACTGATTCTCTCTCAGTGTATTCAAAATGATCTCAAGATTTTTGGAATGGTTGTATCGATTGTGAGAGTACGCGAAGATATCAACCAAGAAAACCACAACAAAATAATACAAGGAAGGATGGAACCCTCGGTTCATCAAAACCATGAAAACTGATAGCACATTCGTGAGACCAAAGGATAGAACTAGATACTCATATAAACCATACATGCTACGAAATGACGTATGAGGTATGTCTGTAGGTCTAACACACACCTAGTGATATCCTAACCTCAAGTCGATCATTGAGAACACTCTATATCCTCGAAGCTAATCAAACTTGTTGTCTATCCATGGAAAAGGATATCGGTTTTTAACCATAAGATGGTTCAGTTTATAATAATCTACACATATCCTAAGGTTTCCATCTGTCTTTTTTTCAAAATGGACCAGAAAACCCCATGGAGAAGTACTGGGTCAGATAAACCCCTTTGCCTACAAATCCCCTAGCTACCTCTTGAGCTCATGTAACTCCGTTTTAGCCATCATGTATGGAGGAATGGATACTGGTACAACTCCTAGAATTATCTCAATGGAGAACTCCAACTATCTATCAAGAGGTAAATGAGAAAATTCATCAGGAAAGATGTCCCTGAAGTGCTCAAACAATGGAACAAAGTCATCTTGACCCACTCCCTGATCATCTAGAAACAAACTATCAATCTGGGTTATCATCCTACCAATCCCATGAGGCTCGTGTCTAGCTCTTCTTGTATGGAAATACCATTAATCCTTGTGAATAATCAGTGCACCTTTTGGTGATGTGAAAGTCACCCTCTGGCAATAGCATTCAATGTATGCTCGATAATACAAGATCCAGTCCATTCTGAGAATGACATCAAACATGGTCATCTCAAGGACATAAGGATCCTAGATGAAGTGATACCCTCCATCCTCAAGGGGAAACTCCATACACTGGATCACATCACCCGTTCTAACTCTCAATGGTGTGTCTAGCGTCAAAATGCCCTCAAAAATAAAAACCATAAACCCAAGGATTTTTACCACTCATGAAGTTATAAAAATATGAGAGCCACCTGTTTTGAAAAGGGTATATGAAATTGAAGAAGATGATAAGATAATACATCTCACTGTAGATGGTCTAGGATCCAACTCTTGTTGGGTCTATTTCACTACATAAGTCTATCCTACAACACAGCCCTATGACCCTTCCAGGATACCCTAAGTTGATCCGCCCTACTCCCTCTAATAACCTGATGTCTGGCTACCATGACCATGACCACCATTTCCCTGTCCTAACCAGCATACACTACTCCGGCTTCCAGCCTGATGCGGAACTGAAGAACCTGCTCATGAACCGGACATCGGAGCTGACCCCCTACCACTTGTAGTTGGAGAGAAGGTCTAGCAAAACTTCTTCATGTGCCCCATACGATTGTAATCTTGATGCTTTATTTGGTCATGACCACACTGATTTTTCATGTGGCCTCACATACCACACTTTTGGAAAAAACACCAAGATACATGCACCCACAGCCTGACTATCACTCATGTCATGGGATGTCTCGAAACGACACTTCCTTCCTAAAGATGTAGATACATTAGGGTGATATTCAGAACTCCCCTATGTTGTACCCCTAGCTTCCATCAGTTTCCACTCTGTAATCATCTCCTGATTCACAATTTTAGTGATATAATTCAACCGGAACACATTGACCTGAGATCTGATAGTATGTCTGAGACCTTCCTCGAAGTGCCTCACCCTTGGAAACTCATCAGTAAGATACATCAATGCAAAACAATTCAACTCTGTAAAGCATGTAGAGTATTCCATAAACATCATCGCACCCTACTCCAAGAAAATAAACTCACTAGCCCACCCTACACACAGAATTTTGGTGTAAAAGTAGTCGTAGAAGCTAGTTTGGAATTCAACACAACCCATATTTTGTAGCCCATCAGCCTGGTTTAGAACATCACATCATAACTTTTCCGCTCCATGTTGTATATAAAATGTGATCCAGAACTTCCGATTCAAAGTTTTCTCCTATGCACAAATATTTTTAACGTGTTCTCTAGCCACATATCTGAAGCTTGTGGTCATCCGTCCCCTGAAAACATCGGAGGATGCTACTACGGGAACACACGTGTCAGCTCATCCATAGTCAAGACTGACTGCGGTGCTCCCTGTGTCGTCTGCATATAGAGAAAGGATCCCTCGTGGAACTATGTCTCAGAATCTATGTCCATAAAAACCTCATGTTCCACAGCTGGAGTTATTAGAGGATCAAGTAGTTGCCTATGGCCCATCATATCTGAATTATGTTCATTGCCTCCATCACGGCATACCACTGGAGGTCACCATGGTGGAATGTATCTACAATTCCAAACACACGCCTCAGGAAATAAAAACATAAAAGCACAAATCTCAAATTCCAGGACTAGTCCATGTCTCTATTCATAAGGGCCCATAAAAGCACAGCCTGTTTTTGAAGCCAAGAATTTATACAGAACAGTCAACAATCAACTAGAAACTATGCCTCTTACCCACACAAATTCTAGGACTAGAACAAGTATTTATTTACCACTTTACATTTCCATTTCCATTTTACAATATGTTTTTTAGGAAATTAGACCAAGGGTAACCAATTCTGAATCCATGAGGGCCCATAATGCCTAATGATCCCAAAACATGGCTCCCATTAAAACGATATATATCATGTTCATTTTAAACTTACTTTTCACTGAGGCGACACTTCCCTATTCATAAGGGCCTATAATCCTTATGGATTGAAAGATGACGTCACATCATTATCTAATGCACCCAACTAACAAAACACTAGGCACAATTATCACCTCAACTATCACATCAACATGAAATATCTAATGCATCGTAGATGGCATGTCATATTTCATGGAATGTGATTCTAAAAAGTATAAATATGATGAATGATATGGAACACCCTTGTGTCATTAGTTTCCAACTTAAATATAACCCACAATTGAATCAATATTAATAGTAAAAATCATGTGCACCACCCATCGGTGAAATAAAATCAACTATAATATCAAAATATAGATAATCAGGACTCTATTTTAGTAAATTTGGATTTTACCTGTACATGTGGTAGCTACTCTCAGGGATAATTTATTACTAAATTCCATTTCCTTCCTATCCTTCTCTAATTTTTTCATATAATAATTCAAGCTAGAAAATAAAAACTTCTTTGATACCAGTTATCCTGGAACCAGAAGCCACCCGAAATGGTGCCCTGAACCCGATTGGTCACATGGCCTCAAGTGCATCTCCCAAAACTCAAGAGGCTTCCAAAAAGTTAGGAGGGCATATGTGAGTCTATGGTGAGACTATTCCCTCATTACCAGAGTATCACAACAGAAGAAAAATATATACTATTGTGGAAGAGAAATAACTAGCAGACAACTGAAAGTAAGAAAAGCAGGAATATATATCAATATTAAGAAGTGTCTCATATAAAAAATGATGTGGATGGTACAATTATCTAGAAGAATTCAAATAGGTACATGGAAATATAGTACAATATAATTATCCCAAAAAAAATAATAAACCCAAAAGTATCCCAGCATAGAAAGCCTCATCTTGGTGCTATGCTTCCCTACTCCAAATCCACAATCAACAACCTATACTGGGGTGCTTTCCCCTATCATCACATGCAACCATATAATCTGTTTGGGTCCCCAAGGAGGCCTAAATATGGTGTGAAATAATCATCCCAGTAGGCAACCACCTATGTATATACAGTTATAAAAGCAATTACACAGAATTGATAGAAAGTGTAAACAACTGGTAGGAAAGTACATATTCCCATGACATTAGTCTACTATAACAAGTGAAACCAAACAACTGTCAAGTAAACAAGAAAAAGAGAGTCATCTCTTAACAAGGTAGCTATAATAGTAAAAAATCAAGTCATACGGTCATGTCATACGTCTATCTGTATCAAGAAACCTATAACTACACTGTATAAGGAAATCAATTATTCCACGGCCACACCGTATAGTGAATGTAGCATCACATAAATATGCCGTATAGTTAAGTAGCCGACCTCATGGACTGGATCCATGGTTTTAGCAATAATATTTAGACCACAGAGGGCCAGATCCATGGAGCATGTCCAAGCCATCCCATCGAGTCCCATGGGAATCCCTGGTGGAAACTCAGTTAGGAAGTGGTTGGGGTCCTAAGAGCATGGCAATAGAAAGACCTATGAGATCCCAAGCATGTTGGATCCAAGGTGTAGCAAGGCCCGAGGCATCCCACAGAATCAACACCCAAGGGGCAGAGTCAACCCAAGGCATCCACTACCGCATTCCACATCCAAGGAGAGTAGTCCAAGGCATCTGTCAAACCCTTTATTCAACCATTCAAACAGTCATATTAATAATTCATTCTAGGTGATTATACACACTCACATTAACCTTCACAATACATGAGTATACCCACTCATGAAAAAACATTTATCAACTAAAACAATATGGGCCTACCCTTCCATATAAACCATTTAACATTACATTAGTCATTTCATATAGGTATACCCACCCATATTATCCATTTAACATTCCAAACTATCAAAATAGATAAGGCATAACATGATATTTAATATGCAGGGAGTACATATTCTAAACAAGATATCAAGGCATCTAAATAATTCCACTAACTAGGAAAGCACAATAACACACCCCTTGGGTAATTTAAATAGGAAAAAACAAGCTATGTTCCTTAAGGAACACCCCTTGGGTGACTATGAAACATGTCAAGGGTTTCAAATCACCTAAACGAAACCTACATCATCCTCACTAGCTCGGAATATAGCTATGACAAGCAACTAGCTCAAAAACGAGGCCTTGATAGAAAGTATGATCCATGGAATATCTGTTGAAAATCCAAAAATGACAGGATATGATGAAAGAAAGAATAAACCACCAACCTCACCTTGGTAGTATACAACTGATCCAGTATCAAGTCCTAATTCATCCTAGTATGGATGAAATATGAAGAATGGACGAAGAACAGGATATTAGGGTATATGAGCCTAAATAAAAATAGTTCAATCATTGTTATGAAGAATCAAGAATGACTAAAAAGAATCTAGTACATACCGATGTTGTTCCAATGTGACAGACAATGGAGGAATCAAAGTCCAGACGACAACAATACTTGAAAAACTAGTTTAGAGGGTTTTGGCCTAAAAAGCAAGTGAAAATCATACTATCCGTAAAAAATATGAGCTTCTAGATTTTATTAAAAAAAACCCACAGGGAAAGTATACAACATGTACCTCAACTACATGACCTATAATACAATTTATTTTTTTTATAATCTAGACTAGCTACATGTCGTGATGACCCAATACATAGTGTGTAGTCCAAGTACACTGTGCATAGTTTTCCTGATGCCAACTTTTAGCCTATTTTCCCCTTTCATTCCAAAAACAACCCAACCAGCCCACGACCCATCCTAGGTTCTAATCCAAACAAGAAATCAAACACAATTAACCCAAAATGAATGACCTTTACCTCAAGAAAAAACCCTATATATTAAAAATGTATGGACTAAAACTGATTATTTTCAATGCACATGTTGTGAAATTAAACCATCCCACCATTATATTAAAATCAATTTTCAAAATCATTACATGATTAGAGGTGTTTGTCCTATCATTATTATGCATATTGATACATGTTCACTAACTCACCATCAAAAAATATGTCCACTTCTCCATCACTAATATGCTTGTGCACATTCATTATGTAAAATGATCCCTTTTCAGAACCTCATTAATAAAATGATCATCATAATTATCAATAAAAAATAAATTACAATTGGGATATTTCCATTTTGATGAAGGAAATAATGATGATTATATTTTATAATTTATCATCACTAAGAACATTGAAAATGTTTTACTAATCTATAACATAATCCTATAAAACAAAATAGATTCTCTATATTTTAGTATTATTTGGGTGAAAATAAGAAGGAAATTGTTTATATATTTGGTTTACACCAAACCAACTGGATAAATGTTATGCTAATTTTTTGTAACATGTGAATGTTATGTTATTTTAAAGGGGTTAAATATATCATGTTGTTGGGATTGAGATCTAAAATATTTTCTTTTTGGTTCATATAAGATTTACTAAATTACTTGTATTCTAGTTTCATATGATAAAGAATAATTATATTATAGTTTAATGATATATAACTGGTAAACATTATCTATTAGATGATTTTATCATAACTGTATTAATATATTTTAGTTAATTTTCTCATCATTTTTATCCAGTACGTATTTTTTGAATTTTTACCGAGATCATGAAGAAATTGCATCATCAACCAATATGAGTCACAAATTTATAATGGACAGGAAAAGGTGAATTCCTACTAATTATTTAGTTTTTTTGTCACCATTTTGTCTAATATTTCTAAATAAATTTCCTTTTCAATTTTATATAAATTTTTTTTCAAATATATTTTTGGAAATCATTTTTTTCTAACAAACATCTACAACAAGCCAAAAAATGAGAACATGTTTCTTTTGGATGAGATTTTTTAGGAAGCATCTGGATTTACCTTCCATCAAAATGGAATATTTATTTATTTTTTTTATTTTTTGTATGTGGTTAAAGAAAAGACACACATCACATTGTCAATTAACCACACCTGATTTTGAGACACACTATACTTAGTATGGATCAAAATGTATGTTTTTAGTTTATATGTTGCATTTTAGTTCAAAACACGCATCACATACTTAAATATGGGAAAATAAATTCCCCAATATAAACACTAAATTCACATATATGTATATTTTATCAAATAAATGTGGTTAGTTAAACTTAAACATATTTGGTTGGTTATTTCCAAATATTTCAAAAACTTAATCTCTTATAAAACATTTCCAATAATAATATTTTCATATTAAAATAATTTTCCCTATAAGTAATGTATTGTTTCATATATATGTTTTATTTATATATTTTTATAATTACTCACATCGTAATTTTTTCATATATAGGTGGATTATTTTTTTAGTTTCGATGTTTTTTTTGAAGATTATCAATTTCATGATATACTAGACTTAAAGGATAAAACTAATATTATGATAACAAGGAAATGGGTCAAGAATTTATATAACCATTAATAAATGGATAATTCCAACTACTTGTTTAATTAATTTTTTAATCTCTTTATCTAGTACTTTTATGTTAATTTCCTAAACATTTAATTAAATAATTATTTAATTTTTTTATAAATATTTTGGGAAGTCGTAGTTTTATTTAAAATATCTCCAAAATGCCAGAAAATAGAGAACTTGATCCCTTATAGTGGAAGAGTAAACCCCATGCTTCCTGAAACATGAATTGTTTTTGGGATCATAGAGTTTCTCTTCCATAAGAATGTAACATGTTCTCTAATTATTGGATTTTTGAGATAGTTGAATGAAAAAAAAATATTTCATACACAATCAGCTGCACCTCAATTTGATACATAGTGTGATTGATATGACTCGAACTGTATGTTTTTAGTTTATAATTTATAATTTAGTATAGAACACATGTCACAAACTCGAAACTGTGAAAAATAATTAAGATTTTTTTTACACACTAAGGAAACAATCCATATGTCATTTGTAACAATTGAGAACCATCCTCACCTCAATCTGATTCACGGTGTGCTTGAAATGTCTCAAACTTTGTCTTTTTATTTAAAATTGACATTAGATTAAGTAAAAAGCCCAGGGATATAATGAAAACTAAGAAAAAATGCTCATATTGTTTTGATAATTTTGGTTAAGTATTCATAAGTCATTTTTGACATGTGTGAATCATTTTCACATCAAAAAGATACAATATGTGACCATTAATATTAAAAGTGCATGTCTCTAGTTTAAAATGACATTTTAGAAAAAAAGACTGTTCATGTACTCAAAACAATGAAAACACATTCATATTTTTTTGAAACCATATAAAAATGATCTAAAAATCATTATGACATGTAGGAATCTTCCACACATCATTCTAAAGCACAGTGTGAGCGATATGACTCTAAGTGTGTCTTTTTAATTAAAATCGACTTAAATTCTAGTGAAAATGATAACTGGCATACTCAAAACTATGAAACAAAACACACATTGCTATTATACTTCAGTATAATGATCTATAAGTCATTTTAGATTTGTTGGAATCATCTTTACTTCAATATGATACTCGATGTTCCTGGTATGACTCTAAGTGTCCATTATCAGTTCAAAATTGATGTTTTATGTCAAAAAGTCTCACTCACTGAATAATGAGAAATCAAATATAGAATATCTTTTTAATTAATTAAAATGATTCATATGTTAGTTTTGACATGTAGTAATCAATCAGTCGTCATACTAACACACGATGTGACCGATATGACTTAAAGTGAGAATTTCGAATTTAAAATGACATTTAGTTAAAAAAATCATGTGACATACTCAATACTGAAAAAACACATTCATATTTTTTTAAAACAATAATAAAATTACTGAAATTTAATTTTAGATGTGTAATAATAATCCTCATATCAATTCAATGAATGGTGTAACCGGTATGACTCAAAGTACATCTTTTAATTTAAAATTTACATGAATTTTAATAAAAAAAGTCAATTGACATTCCCAATACCAAGAATGTTCTTTGGATTGTCTGAAAACATTAGGAAAATGATCCATCTTTCAATTGGGATATATAGGAATCATGATCACCTCAATTCTATACATGATGTGACTATTATGACTCAAAGTGTCCATTATCAGCTCAAAATTGAATTTCTAATTTAGAAAATTTAACTCATTGAAAACAAATAAAACATGATTTTATTATTCATATAAATTAGTAAAACAAATTATAAGTCATTATTTATGAGTAGGGGTTGTTCTCACATCAAACTAACACATGATGTGACTGATATGACCCATAGTGTGTGTTTCCAGTTTAAAATTACTATTTAGTAAAAAAGACATGTAGCATACTCAAAACTAATAAAAAAAATTAGGAATATTTTGATAATTTAGTAACATGATCCATAAGAAATTTTTGATGTGTAGGAATCAGTATCACCTCAATATGATGCACGATGTTACCGGTATTACTCCAAGTTCATATTTTTATTTAAAATACACACTAATTTTTATTAAAAGGACAACTGACAAACTCAAAACAAAGAAAAAAAATTTGATTTTTTATATGTTATTAAAATGATTTATAAATAATTATTATCATGTAGGAATCATCCACACATTAATCTAATACACAATGTGCCTGGTATGTCTCAGTGTTCATTATCAATTTAAAATTGACATTTTAGTTCAAAATGTGTAACTCACTAAAAACAGCGAAAACACACTCATATTATCTTGATAATTTAGGTAAATGATTAAAAATTTAATTATGAGGTATATCAATCAATCTCATATCATACTGGTAGATGATGTGACCAATATAACTCAAAGTTTGTGTTTCCTATTTAACATGAAATTTCTGTAAAAACACATGTGAAGTGCTCAAAACTAAGAAAAACCATTCAGATTGTTTCAATAAATTAGAAATATATATATATATCATTTGGAATGTGTAATAATTATCCATACCTCAATCCGATGAATGATGTGGCTGGAATGACTCCAATTGTATCGTTTTATTTATAATTGTCATTAATTTTAGTAAAAAAGAATACTGACATACTCTAAACTAAGAAAACGGATTAGGATTGTTTTAATACTTTAGTAAAATGATCCAAAATTCATTTTTTATGTGTTATAATTAGCCTCACCTAAATCTGATACATGATATTCCCATTATGACATAATGTTTCCCTTATAAGTATAAAATTGACATTTTAGATCAAAAAGTGTCAATCACTAAGAACTGAGAAAATGTTCCTAGATTATCTTGATAACTTAGGAAAATAATTCATAAGTAATTTTGATGTTTATGAATTAGTCTCACATTAATCAGATATGATTATTTTGACTCAACATTGGTATTTCTAGTTTAAAATGACATTTTATTAAAAAAATACAGGTGACACACTCAATACCAAGAAAAAACATTTATATTGTTTTGAAACATTAGTAAAAATGTTCTATGATAAATTTTGGATGTGTAGGAATCATCAAAACCTAAAAACAATGCACAATGTAACTGATATGACTCCAATATTAAATTTTAATTTAAAAATGAAATTAATTTTATTAAAAAAGAAAATTGACCTACTCAAAACCATGAAAATTAATTTTCTTTGTTTTGATCCTTTAATATATTAATTTATAATTCATTTGAGATGTTTAGTAATCAGATGCACCTCAATATGATACATGACAAGGTGGGTCTGATATAAAGAGTGTGTTATCTGTTTAAAACTGTCTTCTTATTTCAAAATGTGTTACTCACTAAAAACCAAGTAAGAAAAATTGTATTATCATGGTAACTTATTATAATTATTCATAAGTTATTTTTTATGTGTATGAATCATTCTCTTGAGAAACCAACACACGATGTGATTAGTATGAATCAAAGCACATTTTTGCAGATTAAAATGACATTTTAGTAACAATGAAAAATGAAGTACTAAAAAACAAGAAAACACTTTTGGATTATTTTTATATTTTAGGTAATATATCCATTAGTCATTTGGTAAATTTAGGAATAAGTTTTAATTAATTCCGATGAATGTTGTGACTGGTATGACACCTAGTGAATCTTTTAATTTATTGCTAACATCAATTTTAGTAAAAGATGACAAATAACCTACTCAAAACCATGAAAAGGCATTCAGATTGTTTTTATACTTTGGCAAAATGATCCATAAGTTATTTGTGACATGTATGAATTAGTCAAACCTCAATATGATACATAGTGTACCCAGTATATTCCAAAGTTTTTATTATCTATTAAGAATTTACATTTTAGTTTAAAAAGTTCCAGTCACTGAAAAATAACAAAATTTATATTAATATTCTTGATAATTTAGTATAATGATTCATATTTCATTTTTTGATTTGTAAGAATCAATCTCACATCAAACTAACACATGATGTGACTATTATGACACAAAATACCCACTTCCATTTAAAAATTAAAATTTAGTGAAAAAGAAAAACGACATACTCAAATCTGTGAAACCACATTCACATTGTTTTAATTATTTAGTACAATTATCCATAAGTCATTTTGGATATGTAGGAATCAAACCCACCTCAATATTATTCTTGATGTGACCAGCATGAATCCAAGTGCATCTATTTAATTTAAAATTTATATTAATCTATGTAAAAAAGATAATTAACTTAATCAATACTAAGAAAATACAATCATTTTTTATATTTTAGTGAAATTATCTATAAGTAATTTGGGATATGTAGGAATCATCCTCAGCTTAATCCAATACACAATTTTCCTGATATCACTAAATGTGTCTTTTATTAGTTTAAAATTAGAATTTTAGTTCAAAAAGTGTCACTCACTAAAAACCAACAAAACATGATTGAATTGTATTTATAATTTAATAAAACTATTCATAAGTCATTTTTGATTTATAGGAATAATTCTCACAACAAAATGACACAAAAAATGGATAGTAAAATTCAAAGTGCATGTTTCATGTTTAAAATGACATTTTATTTAAAAAGACAAGTGAAATACTCAAAAACCAAGAAATCACTTTCATATTTTTTTTCCTACATTAGGAAAAAGATCCATAAGTCATTTAGGACATGTATTAATCCTCCAAACCTCACCCTGACACATGGTGTGACCAGTATGACTCAAAATTCATGTTTTCTATATATAAGCATCATTTTAGTTTAAAATGTGTGTCACATAAAAAAAATGAGAAAAGGATCTTATATTGTTTTCTAGTTATTATATCTGACATGACCTAATTAATTTCCTTATTATTTTTATATTATACTTATTTAGTTAATTTTACCATAGATAATTCTCGAAGATGAAAAATAAGTGGTGTGATGTTAAAGAATCATCCACAACTCAATTGGATAAACACTGTTCCTGGTTTTACTCGAATTTTAGTTTCAAATTAATTCCATTTATTTATTTAATTCATTTATTTTATTACTAAGATAAGTTTTTTTCATATATATCTGTTTAGTTTTTTGTAAATAGTGGTGGTTTTTTGAGAAATAGCATGAGACTGGGTAAGGGGAAAAGGCAAAGGAACATTGATGATTTTAAATATATATAAAAATATGTACTTGCTCATTTAATTTTATAAACTAATGTAATAAATTTATATAATATATTTAATTTTTAATTTATTTTTTTCATAATTTTATTTCATTTAATATAATTATTTGTACCATTTTTTTTATTTTTGGTGGTGTTTTTGGTCTTGTATTGTTCTCTTATAGCATGCTATAAGATTCCCCATTATCATATCTAATAAATATGATGATAAAAGCTTCCTTTATCAGTTCTCTTAAAATGGATAATAAAGGAACCCATTATCATAGATTTTCTAGGAATTGTAAAATCCTATGTCATTTAATCATTCTCTAATAGTCAGCACTTTTTTAGTGTTGAAAAAGTGTAATGTTATCATTGATAAATTCTTTTTTTCTATTAGTTTCTATAATCACCATGGAGAGAGTCTTGAGAGGGGAATTGAGAGAGAAATAATGCACAATGTCTTTGGTGTTTAATGTTTGGAGGGAATGAGTGTTATTTATAATTAATTAGGGTTGGGTTTGAGGTTTAAAATATTGGTTATTTAATTGAATAAGAGAACAAATTGTGGTTGAAATGGATTTCAACAAATTTTCATTGTTATTAATCGGTGGAATAACTTGTGCGGACATCCATGGAATGTATAGAGTCCTTAAACCTAGAAAACTAGATCCAATTCATTAAATTAATAAATTGGAATATATATGATGACCAAATCCCAAAGGACCAATAATTTTAGTTGTTTTGGAAGCCAGATTACCTACATGAACATTAAATTACAAATTTAATGGAAAATAAACATAGAAACCTCGTTACAAACACCCAAAAACTCCAAGGGTATTCTTGTAATAAAATAATAATATAAATATTTTCATCATGGGAAAAATAAAAAATAAAAAAGGGGTGATCCCATATGCTCAATAAGAGTAATAAATAAAGTTTAATCTATATATAATACATATAAACAATAAGTCATGATCAATAACTAAAAAATACATTCCACTAAAACATAATCTTTAATATAATATAGCAATAATAAAATATGATTAAGTAATGTGATAAATAATCACATTATAAATAAACTTAAACATGGATATTATACTAGTAAAATAATCACATGGATTATTAATTACTAAAGTCACAATTAGGGAATGCATAATGTAGGGTATCATAAACATACCATTAAGTTTTCGACCAAGACACTATACATACTTAGGTAAAAACCTAGTTTAGTTTGTCTCATGAATGTTACCAACACATAAAGGGGATATATCTGGACACACCAATCACATAGTAAGTCTAATTCATCCTTATATGAATAGTGTTAAACATAAAGCACATATACATAAGAAATTTAAATAGCATTCCCCAATCACTAACCTTTCTAAGAAATATTAAGAATGGTATCAAGATAGCACATCCACAATCTAACTAACCAGAAAATTTTTAATAAAATATCGTAAATGATATCACAAATGGTAAATCCAAATAAATCATACTATTCAAAAGATGATTTTGAAATAGATGAAAATACTTTAATAAAACCATTGAGGAATTTATGAGATAATTTCCCATTTTTACTTCTGAAAGAAGAGTTCATTTAGAAAAATATTTTTATTTATCATAAATTAAAACCTTAACATGTATATATTTTTAAATAAGAAATATTTATAATTTAATTATATTTTAGACCTAAATTATTTCCAAATAAATTAAAAAAATGTAAAAGGAGCATTAATAATCTTTAGAATTGACCCCCTTAGCTGTAGTTTACAGGAATATACTAATGTCTTTCAAAAAGAGAAAGGAATAAATTTTTTATAAAAAAAATAATTGAAATATTGATATTTTTTAATAATAAAATGAGTAATATTAAAAAATAATGGTTTCATAAAACATTGTATAGAGTTTACTTTAAAATGGTTAATAAACTGGGATGTTCCCTTTATTCTGTCTTGCTTATGGCGAATAATTGGGAAAAGATCCTTATAAAACATGTACCCCCCATCAAATAAAGAAGGATTATTGTTAAAACATATCTATGGAAAATTAAAATAGAATTTTGGTTGAGTAAATTAGAATAATTATGAATTGATTTGGTTTAAAGTGAGAGAGAAGTGTAACATTAATGAAAAATAGATGTCCTGGGAGAATCCCTAACGTTATGTATAAAGCATTCTGAACTTGTACATAACATCCTAGATAAGGAAATTAAATTCATTAATATTTTAATTAATTTAAAATTCAAAATGTAATTTATTTATTAAAATTTGATTAAGTTCATTTATGGTCTTTTGGATGAGTCATAATATTTAATTCAGTCGTTCGGGTGTGTACTTTTCCTTGGTTTTTATGAGTTGTTCACTGGTAAACATGAACGAAAGATCCTATAAAATGAGAATAGTTATCTAGAATTAGAATATGTTATTAATTAACATCTGAAATATCTAATTATTAGAGATTTAATTTTTTAATGTTGTCAGGATGACTCATTGCATAAGATGTTAGTGAAAATCGTATAGATTATTTTGCCAGTTTTTTAATCATCACAAACTAGTTTTATCATATGGTTTAATATTATGTTTATATACTGCTTCCAAAACCTTAAATATACTATAAAACATATATTATTGTCTTTATTAACCATAGTAATGGTTTTATAACCATCCATTAAGGATAAATTTAAAAACAAAAATTCATCATCAATGAAGGCGGTAAATCTACACCTCACAAATGATGTTTTCATTTTTAGAATAAAAAAAAGAGGGGAAAAGACATGATGGTGGATTTTCCATTTAAAAAATAAAAATATAGTATATATAAGATAATTTAGTTATAATTCATGGTTTGGAAGAGGAATTTAGGTGATTATAAGAAAATAAAAGAAATAAAAATAAATAAAAAAGAAATAAAAGAGTATTTTACCTTTTGAATTCTTCTCCTTGAGACCCCCATTAGTGAAATTGGTTTTGGTATTTTGTTGTGAAAAGAACATCCTAGACGTGGGGAAGAGTTTTGAGGTGAGGATTGTTTAGATAGTGGACAAAATTAAAGTCTAAATAGGTCTGAGGAGATGTGGTGGTGAGGGGAGTTATTTATAATGGTGGAGAGGTGTGTTTTTAGAATGTTTTATTCATTTGATTAATATTTTTATCAAGACTATGAATATTTTGAGAATTACCACTAAGTATTTTAAAATATTTATGTATATTTTGAGATTATGGTCTTACATAATACATACATCAACCATGAATCAATAATTCATGTATTTATCTAATACTATAAATTATTATATTTCACTATTCAAAAAATTCTATTATTTTAGAAAAATCCCAAAAATTTACCGTAACCATTATTATATATGTAAAATTAAAAAATTAACCTAGTTTTAAAAAAAATATCTTTATATATATGGGAATTTTATTTTTTTTAATAATATCATCATTTATTAATAAAATAACAATTTTAAAATTATAACTAATTTTATAACACTTTGAAAAATTAATTACAGTCTTATAAAATAATCCTATAATCATAAGACAATTAAATGTTAATTTATGAGTCTATTTTATGAAAAAATATTTTCTTTTAAATCATTATATTCATAATAAAATTTTAAAAAAGTATTTATGACTTAAACAAACTCTAATAATTAATTTACCATTTTTAAAATATTTATTTTCTTATTTCATGTTATAAATATGTCATTTTTTCATTTATAAGATACATAAATTTCATTTATACTTCCATAGGTTATGTTACTATTCTATTGGTCATATTACTTTACCTAATGATCAAATTACTATTCCTATGTCGAAATTTAATTTTATATTACTTTTTTAAACTCAGTGTTCTATTAAGAATAAACTGTTTAAGTTGATGAAAAGAGACATACCATAAGATATGGGGGTGTTATATTCTCCCCTCCTAAGAATAGTTTTTCATCAAAATTTCTAAAGTGTCACCTAAAAAAAGAATTGGTTAGTTATTTGTCATAATTCCCACCAGTTCCCATGTCTCCTCTTCAATTTTATGATTTTTCCAAAGTACCTTTACTAGTAGATTCACTATATTCCTCAACATCGATTAATTTGTTTCCATAATTAGTATAGAATCTACATATTATAATAATTTAGGTTCCAATTCTGTTCCTTTAGGAAGTGAGGACATGTGTTGGTTTTGGCATGTAATTCCTTAACAAATAGATGTGTAACACATTATGTACTTTATAAAGGCTAATAGGTATAACCAAATGATAATCCAAAGCTCCAACTATTTCCATAATTTCAAAAGGTTTGATGTACCTGGGTATTATTTTTCATTTCATTCCAAATATTATAAAAACCTTACATGTAGATACTTTCAAGAAAACATGATCTCTTACTTCAAATTCCAAATCCTTCTTTTTATTATTGGTATAGGTCTTTTTCCTACTTTTAACCACTTTGATATGAGTTTGAATTGTATTTACCTTTTTTGTTGTTTCTTACGCATGTTCTAGGCCTACAAGCTTCCTATCACCCACATTATTCCATTAAGTTGATGTATGACATGTCTTTCAATATAATGCTTCCTATCATGCCATTTGAATACTTTAATGGAAACTATTATAGTAGTAAAACAGTAGCAAAGATAAAAACTAATCACCCATGTCTTTAAAATCAAGTTACTTTGATCTTAACATGTCATTTAATGTTTGAGTGGTTCTTTCAGACTTCCAGTCAGTTTGAGGGAAATAAGATGTACTCAAATGATGGTCATAATCCAAATATTTTTTAAATAATGTTACATAATTTAGATGTAAATCATGGATCACAAAAAACAATTTAAATAGGTGCCCCATGAAGTCTTACAACATCATCAATATAGAGTCGTGCAAGGTGATCTAGTGGAAAATCCTCCCTTATATAGAGGAAATGTATAGATTTGGTAAGTCTATCAACAATTACACATATTACGTCATTCTATATTATAGTTTTTAGTAATCCATTGACAAAATCCAGAGATATGTTATCCCATTTAAATGTAAGAATAGGAAGAGGATTCAGGACTTCTACATGATGTTTCCTTTCAATATTCACTTGTTGATAGACTAAACATCTTGATGCATAATAAAAAATTCACCACTTTTTATTATCTCACCATAAATCTTCATTCAAATCTCTAAACATCTTAGGGATACTGTTGTGTATAGAAAAATTCTTCCTTGTACATAAGCCAGATAACTCTATTATTATCTCGAGTATAGAGGGAACAAATAGCCACTTCCCTAATTTTTGAATTCCACCATCACACACAAAATCTGCCAACTTCCCATCATTAAAATAATTAATTTTCCTTTGACAATTATCATCATCATAATAAGAAATTTTAATCATTTCCAACAAAGATGGTTGGAAGAAAAATTGAAAACATAATGATATTTCTCTTTCCTTGATAATTACCATATCCATATTTTCTTGTTCAATGTACACAAGATTCTTGTGAATCCTCATTTTGTACAAAAATCCATGATTCTTCATATGCAATGCATTAGCTACTTTATTCTCCTTCTTGGGTCGTAGTGTTAAACAACCATAATCCATGAGTATCTCGCACCCCCACTTTTTCCTCATGTTGTGTTCTTTTTTTAAGGAGATATATTTCAAGACTGTATGATCTGTATATATGTCACTTATTTCACCATAGAGATAGTGTCTCCATATCATCAGTGAATATATTACAGCTAGAAACTCAAGATCATGATTTATATTGTTCTGTCATGATATTTTAAGTCCCTTGATGCATAAAAAATAAGTTTATAATTTTTCATAAGGATTTAACCATGTCCTTTATTTGATGCATCACTATAAATCATAAATCCACCATTTCTTGATGGTAGTGTCCTGAGCAGAGCCTTCACTAATATGCTCTAAAATTATTCAAAATATTCATCACATTTTTTACATGTGAATTTAACCACTTTATGAGTAATATTTTTTAATGGGTTAGATAATCATGAAAAACAATAAATGAAACTACATATCTTAGTCATGTTTTTTGGTGTATTCCATTCCTGAACTACCATTTTCTTCACATGATCAACTGATACTCTATCAGTAGATATAATATGACCAAAAAACTATTTGAA
This sequence comes from Viscum album, assembly GCA_963277665.1. NCBI lineage: Eukaryota > Viridiplantae > Streptophyta > Magnoliopsida > Santalales > Viscaceae > Viscum > Viscum album. The sequence continues at coordinate 1,325,700,312 of OY728160.1, forward strand.
TCCAAAATTCACACTTTCTAAACATCCTATATAACTCTTTTATTCTGAGAGTCTCCATAAAAATTTGTATGTGGTTCTCATGGTCCACTTAGAATTTGGAGTATATCAATATATCATTAATAAATAACACAAAAAATCATCATGATATTCCTCGAACACTCTATTCATTATATAAATATTTATAGATGGTGTATTATTTAGTCTAAATGGAATTACTGTAAACTCATAATGTCTATACATGGTTCGAAATATTGTTCTAGGAATATATCCCTTCATCACATGAAATTGATGGTATCCAAATCGAAGGTCAATTTTCATAAAATATTGAGCTCCATGAATTTGATAAAATAAATAATTAATGTGAGGAATATGATACTTTTTCTTTATTATAATATCATTGATTCCTAATATATCATGCACAACATCATGGATCCATCTTTCTTATTTTAAAAGAGAACATGGGACACCCATGTATAAAAACAAGGGAGAATAAATCCATTCTTACTCAACTCCTCTAGTTGTTTCTTCAGCTCCATTAATTCAACAGTGTCCATTCTATAAGGAGTATTCGATATTGTCCTTACATTAGGGATTAAATAAATAGAGAACTCAACTTCCTGCTCTGGAGTACTTGACGAAAAATCATCTGGAATTACATCATTTTATTCTTGTATGATAGGTAAATCCCTAATTTTAAGATGTTTTTTCATCCATAGATGATTTTTTCTCTTACTCCCCACAAATTTAATTCTGTAGAGCTATTGGGGGTAGATCATGATGAGAATCAGAGGATGTTTCTTATGTAAAGGTAAATGATTCTCTATCTTCCACACCAATCATAATTTCCTTTTTCTTGAAATATATTTCTGTATAATATTCTGAAATCCATTCCATATGAAGGATTATATCAAAGTCAATCATCTGTATAATGAAAATTCAAGTAACTAAAGAACATTTTTGTGTCATAAATGGGGACTAAACGAATCAACTTTGTTTCAATGAGATTTCCCTTAGTATTTTTTACTGAAAAATACTTTATTAAATTAAATAAAAAATATCTAATTTTCCTAGAAATTTAGGATGATATAAAGTTGATGACCCTAAATCAAATAAATGAATAGAGAAGTATTTGAAAACAATTAAAGTATATGCCACCAAATCATTTGGAACTTCAAACTTAGTAGTTATGATTGCGTAATCTTAGCCTCACTACCTTGTCCTTTTATGGGGAAAATTTTACTGATTCGTATGAAAATCATTTTTATATTGTCCCATTTATTTAAAATTTTAGCATTTAACATTATTATATTCTTTCTTTCCCATAAAATCATTGTATCGGTGGCCTTTTCTCAAAACATGTAACAAACTCTCATTCCCTTCAGGATTGTACCACTATGTTTCATCCCACGATTATCACATGATGTAAATTAAAATCTTCTCTTCATATCCTTTTACATATTTACTTTTCTAGAGAGCTCATCAACCCTGTTCTTATCTATATTTACATTAAATTCATAATACTTAAAAAATTATTTTTCTATCATGTTTTTACAATGAGATTATATCTTTATATGATGATAAATTATTGGAGAACAGTTCCCTTCCATGGAATGGTTTCAACCCATCAGTGAATTGATGAATCATACAATTTGGACTGTGTATGTAATATGAAACATTCCTTCCTAAACATGTACTATTGTCTTCATACATAGTAACATTATCATATTTCTTTTTCAACAGAATCAAGAAAATTCACTCTATATCCACTCACTATTCCTGAGGGAAATATTATTCCATGAAAACTTCCTTAAAACCATTCAATTCCATATTTGAAATTTATTCCTCATCTTTTTTGTTTTGAATCAATTACCACCATTTATCCACATCTCCCAAGAGATGATATGTTTCCATGAAAAAATTATCCATTTTTTTACCTCTCATATTGAGAAATATCTTATCTATGTAAGTTATACATTGATCATATATAAATGGGTTTGTATTCCTGTTGAATGATGGGGGTTTTTGTAACATAAAGTGGTGTAAAATTATTACAATGTGATGTGGATCAGGTTACTCTATATGAGTAAGGTTATTTCTCATAACCTTAGTCAATTTTCCCAATATAGTTATAAGTTTCTCACCTCTAGATCCAATGTCATTTCCTTTCATATGAGTGAAATCCCTACATTGAATATGTGTGTTGATACTATTTCCATTCCTTACACCGGGTGGCATTTCTAAACAATGGGATACACTAAATTACTTTATGAATAATAATGAATTATTTTAAACTAGAAAAATAATAAATATAAATTGGAAATTTATTCCTAGGTAATGTGATGATCTAACACATTGTTAAATTAGGGACATATTTAATTTTAAATCCTTCAGGATGGTTTGTATGGAAAACTATAATTATCTTAATAATATCACCTAGGTGTGTAAAACTAGCTGTGTATTAAGGCCCATTGTCATGTACTAGGTTACGAGGAGTCATGCTCGATGCACCTTGTTGGAGTTGTTACTCCAATATACATCTGTACCAGAACCACATCCATATGTAGTATCCATAAAAGGATGTATTTCTAGAAATAACCACATTATATCAACTATACCAAAATTCTTCAATGTTCATCTATTATTATCCTCAAAATCTATCTTAGGTTTAGGATCCTTAATGTATGATTTATAAATATAATATCCAAGGATTACACTAAACTTACTCTAATAGAAACTATAGAGTCCCCAACCTAGTACACTAGAGCCAATGCCTTATATTAATACATTGTCTTAAATAGAAGACTCAAATCCTAAAGGAGTGATCAATATACCAATTTTGGAAGCTATATTTTATACATGTATTTTACATTACATCATGAATGGAAAAAAATATAGAAAATTCATTGGAAATATCCTTAAAATCATATATTATCCCAAAAAGTCCTGTATAATATACATCTTCTCATTCTTGGGAAATAAATGGGTGATCTCAGATTAAAAGTAAGGGTAATAAATATAGTGGAACCTATCACAAATAAGTATAAATAATAATTGATGGTGAATAACTAAAAAACTCATTCCATTAAAACAAAAAATAGAGAATAACATTAAAGTAATAACATATGATTAAATAATTCAATAAAAAATAAAATGTGAAATAAACATAACCATTTATATTCTATAAGTTGAATAATCACATGGATTATCAATTAATGAAATCATAATGAGGGAATTCTGAATGCCATACATCATAAACACATGTTTAAGGCTTCACCCAAGATAGCATACCTATTTGGGTAAAAACCTAGTTTAGTTTGTCTATTGATTCCTACTGATTCATCGATGGGATATAGTAGGCCCCACCCTTCACTTACAAAGTCCAATTCATTCCTTATATGAATGTGATGAAACATAATCAACATATACATATGAAAAATAAATAACATGCCCCAATCAGTAAACATAATCACTAACCATTATGAGAAATATTGTGAATGATATCAAGATAACACATATATAGTCAAACTAATCTGAAACCATTTAATAAAATATTGTAAATGATATCATAAAGTATCAATAATAATAAAGCAAAAAATTAAACAGAGGGTGTTGAAATAGATGAAAATACACTAATAAAATCATTGAGGAATTTTAAAGAGAATTCATATTTTTACTTTGGAATGAAGAGTTATTATGGAAAATCATTTTTTATTTTTTTAATTAAAAGAGAATTTAATAATCTTTATAAATGATCTTCTTAGATGTTGTTTAGGGGATAATACTAATGAGTCATTTAAATAGACTAAGGTGTATTTTTTCTATAAAAAAATAAAAATAAATAGTTTTTTATGAAAAAATAAGTGATATTAGAAAAATAATAGTGGATTAATACTAATTATGGTGTTCACTGGAAACTGGGTAATAAATGAGAAAGTTCCCTATCATGAGGATTTCTTATTGGGAAGAATTGGGGAAGGATACTTATCAAACATGTAACACCCCATAATATGAAGAAGGATTAATCTAGGTACACATCTATGAACATTGAAACTGAATTTTGGAAGAGAATATTAGAATGATTAATTATTACATTGGGGTAATGAGAGATAAAATGTTACCCAAATGAAAAATGGAGGTTCTGGGAGAATCCCTTACCGTATGCTTGAAAGCATTCTTCACTAGTACATAACGTTCGGGATAATGAAATAATATTCATAAATAATTTAATTTAGAAACTATTCAACATGTTTTTTGTTTTTTTTAATTTTATTAAGTTAAATTATGGCCTTTTTGATGAGTTATAATATTTAATCCTATTGTTTGGGTGTGTTTACGTCCTTGGATTTCATGATTTGTTCACTTCAATACATGTACGAAAGAACATGTAATATGAGAATATTTATCCAAAATTAAAATATTTTATTAATGGGAATCTATAATATAAAATGGTAATATAATTCATTTGGTTAAATGGGGTGATTATAAATTATTATATAAGATGTTACTGATAATCTTTTAGATTATTTTTCTGTTTTTTCGATCATCACAAACAATTTTTTTCTTATGGATTAATATCATGTATATATAATAGTTTCAGCACTTTAAATAAGTTATAGTACATATATTATAGCCTTTATTTACTATAATAATCCTTTTATGTCCATACATGAAGGTAAAATTTAAAAATGAAAATTTAACGTTAAAAAAGTTGTAAATCAGCACCTCTCAGATAATGTTTGGGTTTTTATAATAAAAGAAATTAAAGAAAAGAAACTATGATGGATTTTCCATTAATATAATAAAATTTTAGTACATATAAGACACTTGAGTTATGAATCATGTTTGGATAGAGGATGTTAGAATATTATACGAAAATAAAATAATGTGAAAAGATAATAAAGAAAGAGAAAGAGGATTTTACCTCTTGAATTATTCTCCTTGAGATCCCCCTTCGGAAAATTTGTTTTAGCATTTTTTTAGACCAAAACATCATGGATGTTGGATAAATGCTTGGGAAGAGGATTGGTTATAAATTGGACAAAGATTCAAGGCTTATAAGGTCTGTAGAGAAGAGGTGGTGAGGGGTGGTATTTATATTGGAGGAGAGAGGTTTCTTTTATATATTTTATTCATTTTTTATTATTTGGGATCAAGATTGTGAATAGTTTGAGAATTATCACAAAATATATTAAAATTTTGAAGGATATTTCAAGATTCTGGTCTTTTATTTTCAACACATAGTCCATGACCCTATATTTCATTTATTTAGATAATATTGTAAATTACTGTATTTCACTATTCACTAAAAAGTCAACTAATTTAGAACAATCCCAAAATTTAACCCCAAAAAAATTTGATCTATATAATGAAAAAATTAACTAAATTTTATGGAAATAAATATCCAAATAGAATAAATTTAATTCTAAAAGATCAATATTTATTTTAAATATACCAATTTTAAAATTATAACTGATTTTATAGCACTTGAAAAGATTAATCTTGGTCACACAAAATTATAATATAATAATAATAAAACAAAATATCAATTTATGAGTTTATTTTACAAAATTATATTTTATATAAAATCATTATTTTAATTATAAAATGGTAAATTAATATTTATGAATTAAAAAAACACCTATACTTAATTTATCATTTTTAAAATATTTATTTTCTTATTTCATTATATAAATATATCATTTTTTTAATTAAGAAGACACAAAAAATTTATTTATACTTTAATAAGCGATGTTACTATTCTATTGGTCATATTACTATTCCAAATGCCCACATTACTATTCCAAATGTCATATTTAATATTATATTATGGGTTTAAACTCGGTGGTGCGTAAATAATAAACTACCAAAGATGCTATAAGGAGAAATAACATAAGATCATGGGTGTTACAATTTTAACAGACTAAAACACACATCCAAACCATTCCTTTTAATCTGAATAATTTGAAAATAATTTTTATCAAAAAATCAAATTTTTGGTTTCTAAAAAGCATAGTAAAAATTTATAAAATAAAAATAATTTTTTTAATTTCACTTTTATAATTTTTGAATTTTATTATGATTTAGTAAAATGTTGCATAAAATTTTGAATCATTTTAACATAAAAATTATCTGTTTAATTTACAGTTCTTGTAAAACTACATTTTTTATGTTTTCACCAAAATTTCAACTTGTCTGAAAATTCAAAAAAACACCATATGTTAGTTTTTATGTGGCAAGTCCAAAAATATATTATTTTATCAAAATTATTCTCTAAAAATGTGAATTTTAACTTTTAAATAAATATCCATATTTATTGAAAATTAAAAATCATTATAAATTAATGAATATTCTAGCCTCTATAAAACATACCTAGGTATTTCTTAAATTATATTATCATTTTAAAAATGTTATATAAGTTTATTTCATAAACATAATAGTTTGTAAAAAATTCCAAGATTTACCCTCAAATATAATATGTTTATCATCTCCAAACATAATTCAATTTTTATTATATCAATCAAAAATCCATTACTATTCATAGTTATTGTTTTCCATAATGGGTTAATTTATTATGAAATATAATATTTTTACTATATTCTCATAATAAAATATTAATTATAAATTAAGTGTTCTGTTAATAAAATAATGAAATTTTTGGGGTGTTAAAATGATGGTTCCCTGGTTATTACCCATTTTAATTATAATTGTTTATAATGTTTTGAAATTTATTCCTATATTTCAGTTCTTATAGGGAAATAATAAGAATGGTATATTGTTCTGATTAAAGAAAATGGAACTAGAATTATTCCTTAGAAATCAGTATGAAGAAGCTGATGAAAAGATTGTTGCACCAAATCCATAGGTGAACTACCAATTTGTACAAAGCATTTTGAAAGGGTTTCAATCGGTTGACTGAGGAAATTTAAATAATGAACTAGGGAAAGTAGATCATTCATTACAGTTTTAGAAATATAATCCTCCTATGTTTCTAGTGTATTTTGAACCAAAAAAGTGTATTAGTGGCTAAACCAAATGAATTGTTTCTTTGATTTTCCTAGAACAATAATAGAATTTAATATTAATTTGGCGACCGATATGTTCAAGGATAATTCATGCCAATGTTGGGATTTTGATGTCCAATATAAATATTACCAAGGGCTTATGTGGTAGAATTATGAGGAAATAATTAAAAAAAATACCTTCCATAAAACTTAAAAATAGAAAAAACCACATACATTTTCAAGATAAAGAATAAAAACCCCTTCTATCATAGAATATGAAGATAAGTTTAGTTACTTGATTCATTTCACTTGAGAAGTATCTACTAGTGCATCTGTAATGGTGTGTATATTTGAGTCAGGATAATGACCAGATATTCAATCCAAGATAGTGGTCCTCTTTATTTTAGTTTATCTGAAGATTTTTAATAGGGCTAGAGTGATGGAAATAGATCTCCCAAGGAATCCTACTTGAGGTAGAATGTTCATTTCCATTGGAATATGTGGGGATTTTAGTATTATAAATAATAGGAAGAGAGATTTATATTCCCAAGTAGGTGTGACATATCAATACTAACCTTATATATAAGTTAACATTCATAGAATATCTGAATGAAAAGTAAGATGTTTTCAATGTGGTTTGTTTAGGCACATGAAGAATGAATACACTGCACCACCAATTAATTACCATTACTGATATAAGAAAGAGAATCATAATAAGTATTGTCATAATATTTTATGATCAGTTGACTAAAAATGATCTATATATCCTTAGCATTGGTATACTTATATGAAATAGTTCAATCAGAATACTTAATTTCCATAAACATTGGTCAAACGGGATGTTTCCAGTAACAGTTTAGTTATTTAATGGACACCTAAGAAAGAAGGAAATATATATATTGTGATAGTTCAGTGATAGTTGTATGGAGAAGAACAGGATATTGTGACTCAGAAATCAGGTCCCTAAATGATTCATTATACCATTCTTATAAACTATACTTTTATTCATTTCTTGTTTGATTCTTGTTCATTAAAATATTTTTTTACTTCTTATATGGTTAATCAATTGTAATTTCATGTGGAAATGGTTCCTCATTCCCTGAGATTTATGACACCCTTTAGACATCAATAATGATATATAATTAAATTCCCATATTTTTATATTACTATTCATTTAGTTCAGTTTCCATGGGAGTTTTTGGTCTTATATATAGATGTTTTTTACTTAATATTTGGTATTCTGGCTAGTGGAATTTAATTTCCATATCAATTTTTATTCTCTAAATATAATTTTTACATCTCCAGATAGATTTATTCTGCTCTTCAAGGGTGATTGGGATATAAATGGAGGCATAAAAGGACCATTAGTGATAGTTTATAGAACCATCATAAGTCAGTTGTCAATAAGGAACTTGAGAATAGATGATGATATAGGGAATGTGAATCTTTCTAAAATAGTATTTTGATACTCAGATGCCTTTCCAAAACATTTATTTGAGTTACCACCCAAAAGGTAAATCAAACATACTATTGAACTACTCCAAGGAACAGTAAATATTGAAAATTTGTATTATAGAGTGTATCCAATTGAGTTTTTAGATTCAATGGTTTATCTATAAGAGTTAGATATTAAATGATTTTTCTAACCTAGTATATCACCTTGGGATGAACTGATTTTTTTGTAATGAAATTAGATGGTAATATCCTCTTATATGATAATTATCATATGTTGAAACATGTAATGATTAAAAATAATTATCATCTTTCTCAAATAAATTATCTATTTGATCAATTAGAGGGATCCAAGAAATTTTCTAAAATTGATCTACTCTTAGGATGTCATCATCTTAGAGTCATAAGAGAGGATATTCTTAAGACAACATTTTAGATTCGTTATGGCTATTCTGAATATATTTTCATGCCTTTTGGTCTGAGGAGTGAACTAGTATATTTCATGTATTTTATGAACAAAATCTTCTATAAGTACAGTGACTCTTTTATTTTTAAATTTATTAATAATATTTCAGTTTACTCTAGAAAGAGGAATGTCCACAAAGATCACTTGGAAATTTTACTAAGAAAATTTTAGGGACATTAGTTGAGTTCTTTTTTTTCAAAGTGAAAATTCTAGATCCATAACGTTTGTTTCCTTATCCAAGTCATTTCTAAAGAAGAAATATTAGTTCAACCTAGGAATATAGAATTAAAAGTCTCCTAGGAGACTCCTATAAATTATTTTTAGGTACACAGTTTAATGGGATACTAGGATATTATCACCCCTTTGTTCATGATTACATCTGATTTATGTCTCATATAACAAATTCAATTTAGAAAGGTGTTCCATTCATATAGAATAAAGAATTACATAAAATAATTTTTGAAATTAAAACTCATATCTCCTCAAAACACATCCAAATCATTCCATAATTAGGTAATAACTATGTGGTATATTATGATGCTTCTTGATTAGGTCTTGGTTGTGTTCTCTAAGAGGGAGTCCATGTTGTGTCTTATGGTTCAAGGTAGTTGTGAGTGAGTGAGAAGAATTATCCAACACATGACTTGGAATTATCTAGGTTTGTTTATGATTTAAAGGTTTGATGACATAACATTTTTATTAAAAATTTCATATTTTTCACTAGTCATATTAGTTTGAAATATATATTTTCACAATGATAAATAATCTTAAGTATGCTAATGTGGATGGAGTTCATTTAAATGTTTGATTTTGACTTGGTATACACACAAAGTAAATGTAATTTGGTAGCAGATGTGTTGTGTTAAAAATTTTATAGAAAAGTGGTACTAAGAAGATCATGACCAATAGAAGATGAGGAGAATGATTGAAGATATGCATTAAGATAGTACTGCATAGGGTGGGGATATAGTTTTCATTCTCATAAATCTTGTTTAGAAGATGATAACGTTTCTAATAGAATATTAGATAATTATTCTTATTCTATCACCATTAGGTAAAACATAAATGATTGGGAGGCTTCGTACAGACCTAAAGAATATTAAATCTCTTTGTTAGGTTTTAGAATTGAATGTTAGTTCCTTATTGTTGTTAATGATAGATCATTTCGGCATACCACCATTTTAAATTTTCTGTTCATCCAGGTGTTCATAAAATATAAAATGTGATGAAATTGAATTTTTGCAGGGGAGGTATACAAAAAAATATTATAGACTATGTGATGAAATGTTTAATATGTTATAAAGTATGGGATAAACATCAACGTCGAAATTTTATGCACTAGTCCATGTCTCTACCTGTATAGATGTTGGAGAAAATTATGATGGGTTTTTCTATAGGCTTTCCAAAAATGTCAATAAAGCATTATGATAAATGGGTAGCAGTGGATCAAATTACAAAGTCGATAGACATTAACCATATAATAGAATCCAACATGGTAGAGGACATGAAGAAATTATATATATATATATATATTGTAGTTAGGTAACATGGAGATCCATCTTCAATTTTTTCTGATAGAGACCCCCATTTCACTTATCAATGTTTGTGACCATTACTATAGGCTATTGGAAGTCAATTGATTATGAGAATAAAATTTCATCCACATATGGATAGGGAGTTGAAATGAACTATTCAAACATTTTATGATATGATCAATTAATTTGTCATGGTCTTTTTTTGTTCATGGGAAGAACATATTCCATTGGTTTAATTCTCCAATGACAATAGTTATTAGGAGACAATATAGATTCCACAATTTGAGTTTGTGTATGTTTTCCCATATTTTTATCTATTATGTTGTGTAGAGACATGAGTGACATAATTGATAGGAAAATGTATTTCCCACAATAATATATAGAAATTCCAAATGATTTGGAAGAGGATGGCTATGAAATAAAGAATACATAAGTTATATGTAGATAATCATAGATGGCATTTATATTTTAAAGTGAGTGACCACATATTCTTAGAAGTCTCACAAAAAAAACAAGTCACTGAGAGTTGGTGAAATAAGGGAAGATAACATGACAATATGTATGACCATTAAAGGTTATAGAATGAATTGTAAGTGTTATAAATTGGTTAGAATTACCATTGATATTTATTGTGGATCAGAACATTATCCATGTTTCTCAATTGAATAATAATCACACAAATCAAATACATTTGATAAATAAGAATCATGTTACTCTTGACCATAATGATACTTTTATCCACAAAATGTTATGGGTTATGAAAATATAGGAAAATGCCCTTTTTTGTGCGAATACAATACCAGCATGATCAGGTTACATAGGAAACATTGGAACTAGAAAATTTTATGCATGAGAAATGGAATTACTTTTTGAAGGGGAATGTTGATATCCGGCTTCCTAAGGATGCAAATCCTAATGGTTGGGAGAATTTAACACCTCCTATTTGAGTTACACCATCTCTTTATGGGAATTATTTTATGATTGATGTCATGAGATAATTAATTTGAGGTTTAATAGGAGAATTGTTGGATTTGGGATGTTGGAAAATTATACTAAACAAATTTATTAGGTGAATTGGTTTTATGATGTTAATTAGTTGGGACAAATTCTATGAAATTTTTCATAGTGAGAATGATTTCCATCAGGTGTATTACAGTTTACAAAACTATTCATGTTGTAAAATTCCATTTCCTTTGATAATAAAATGAGGAAACATGAATATTGGCATAAGTATTCTCTTTAATAATTCACTCTGTGAATCCCTAATTCATATCATGAATCTATCAAACCCAACATTTTTTTATCCAGTGTTTGGTTATATTTTTCTTTTACTATATCCCCCTTCTCCAACATGACTTCTAGGGATAACCTAGGTGATCTACGATGATTATCAAAATCTGAAATCTGTTCACAATGAAGCTTTAGTCATTCATTTATGAAATCAATGGTTGGGGTATCTTCCTTCATCATCTTGCATCTCCTTGAGCTGTTTTAGCTATAAATGTATATCAGTGTGTAAGACCAGATCTATGGATTTGTATTTGTGGTGATGGGATCTTCTTGATTTTTCATAGAGAAGAAAAATGAATTGGTTGATCCATTGAATAAATTGAGTTCATTTTTAAAAACATAATAGAGGTTGGTGACTTCTCTCCCACTCTATAGTTCTGAAAACTATTTTTCTTGATCTGTGATAAATTATGCTTACACCTTGATAAAAGTTTCTAGTTAAATTGAAATGGGAAACCCATAATCAACATTATTTCAAAAGGCTGGATTTTACAATATTATATTTCTATTTAAATAAATGTTTTATTTGAAATGTGGTATAAATAGTTTTAATATATGTTCATGTTCACGTGGAATGGGTAATGGGAATATGTACCACTAATAATTGATCATAATGATGGATTGTGGGTGGATGCACTATCTTCAAATGGGTTAAAAAAGTGAATACTTGGTGAATAGTTACTCTCCACTTATGAGTATAGGGATTTCCATCATTGTAAGAATCATGTGTGTGCATGGGTTTAGAATTGGAATGATTATTCCATGTAATAAGAAAATGGATTAATGGTTTTATTTTTGGTTTTCTATATAACTATATCATGGATTTGATATAATTTTGTTTCTATATCTCCTTTTTTATAAAATGTTCTAATTTGTTTTTTCCGAAGTGGCATATGATGGGATATCATTGGGTAAATCCTACCAGGTAATATATTAACCCCTTTCTTGGGAAATATTTTGCATCTGCATATGTCATCTATCAATATATAGGGAAGGGGCGTGTTTTTTACTTCTCTTATAGTGCACTTTTACATCATGGTTTGGTTACTGAAGCAGGAGTTAGGGAGTTTCTATATCTAGGTCTAGGATGGTGCCTTATTGGGGAAAATTTCTTTCTACCTAGAGTCTTAAACTTTCACCTTTATCTATTTTCCATGTCTACTCTGATATTATTTTGTATTCGTATTTCATTGAGTTATGTGATTGATTATTCATCTGTTATTCAGTTCTTATTGAATGTTATATTTTTGTGGTCATGTTGTATGGGTTCGCAAGGTAAATCATCCCCAAATATTCTCATAAACCCTTGGAATTTATTTGTAGCCTTTGGTGTCTTAGAGATGCCACATAAGTTTAGTATCTTTTTTCCTCTTCTCAATACAATGAGGGGGAGGGTTGTTATAGGAGAGAGTTAGAAAAAATGTATTTTATGAACATTATAATTCAAAAGGTCATAATCAGATTTTTTGTAATCCTAGAAGTGCTTAACAAATCTGGATTTCTTAATGATAGAATCAAATTCTATAAGATATTTCACTATAAAAACATGAAATTAAGGACAATTTTTAGAGATGTTTTTTAATGTGCCTAATTTTTAAATATATTGAATTTTTTAATGAAATGACACTAATTTAGTGTTCTTTTCATAAATTATCACTAATTTTGTACCATTTCTTGAAAACTTCACTAATTTAGTGACATTTCTTCAAAACATTGATAATTCAGAAATAGTTCTAGGAAACACCTCTCATTTAGTGATGTTTTGAGAAATTAGTTTTAAAATAACTAACGTTTCTGAAAAATAATTATTAATATAGACATTTAAAAAAAATATTGTTTATAATTTAGTTACCATCCTTTATAAATGTCAAAATTGTATAAATGTTTCTTGAAAATGTCTCTAATTCAGTGATATTTCATAAAAAACAATACAAAAATGGCGATGTTTTTGGATAACATCACTAAAATAGAATCTATTCCTAAAACATGTCTCTAAATTGGATATTCTTTTATGAAATATTTTTATTTTAGTGACATTTTCAAGAAACATTTTTATTTTTGCCACATTTTTAAGAAAACATCACCAAATTAGTGATTTTTTTCTAAACTGTTGTTAAATTAGTGAAAATTTTAATAAAACATTGCTAAATTAGTTAGGTTTTTCAAGAAACATCACTAAAAATATATATATATTTAAATAGCCCATTTCCCTACATTGATGCTAATATATATTTAGATAGATAAACATATTAATATATATAAACACAAACACACATATATATATAAACAAGTATATATAAGTATATATATTTCTATATATAAACATAGACACCCACAAATATAAATATATATAAATATATGTATATATATAAAAATATATATATTAAATTTAGTCATGTTTTTAAGAAAATGTGGCCATTTTAGTGACATTTTTAATAGTTTTTTAAAACAAGGCTAATTAAATATATATATATATATATAATTATATATTTAAATATAATTATATATATGTATACATGCACATATATATTTAAACATACACAAAATCACATATAAATAATCACACATATATATATAAATATATAAATATAAACATATAAACATATAAAAATAATATAAACATATATTTATATTACTATAAAAATATGATATATATATAAAATATAGAAATTATATATATATATATTCTCCAATGAATAAAATGGATGAAACCATGGGATTTTCCTTTTTTCAAATTGATAATGACTAATCTTCATCTGGAAAATATATTCATCAATCCAAGGCATCATTTCAACCGTAATGGGAAAGAAAATTTAAGGATGTGGTAAAAAAATTCTACAATAGGAGATCCATCCTCTTTCCACCATGAAGAGAGTGACACTGAGACTGGCTCTTCCACTCTAGATTGTAAAGGCATTTCATTCATTGAATCTTCTTGGTGAATTGAACTCTGATCTGAATGAGTTTAGAAGACATCCCATCATAAGAAAAATTGAGGATGGAACTATATCAGTTATGGATGATCTAGACACGCTTCCACAAAGACTCGAACTCTTTAGGTTTTCGATCCTCGGCTATATTTCCTACATGATAGGTGAAAACACATTTTCCAATTTAGATATCAAAACCATAATTTCACATTTCCTAAGTTTTTCAAAATAGAGGTTGATCCCGGTAGGAAAAGGATACCATCACATTATTATGGAGTGAAAAGATGAATTCAATACAGTCTAGAAAAATAGGATCTTAAATTTGAGGCCAAGATTCTTAGAGATTTATAAATGGGATTCCCAATTCAACCCCTTCAACTAGTGGCACTATAATGCCCAGTTTTGGGCCATGATGCATGAGCTTCATTGGGGGTTTCTAGTACCATAATAATCTCAATGATTTTATATTACTTGTGAGAACTCCACTAAAAATTTATTAGCACACAAATAATGGTGATTTGGGTCTATATTAAAGGGTGATGATTAACATCATCTTGGAATAACCTCTACTATAATGAATTTTTATTATTAAATTTGATCATAAATTTTATGTTAAGATTGAATATGAGTGAATCCCCCCATTTCGTGAACTCTTCAAAATGGTAGTAAATGAAATCAATAACTTTCGGGGGGTTCATAAGTAGGTTAATCTGAATCAAAAATCAAAGGAATGAAAGAATATTCCAAAAATCAAAAATCATAGACCATTAGAAGCTGAAATAGGTGAACCATTATGGATAAAAAATTCCTTTAAATGGGACAATATTTCTATTACTGGTTCGACATGGGGAACACTTGTTTAGGAAAAAGAGAAACCACACACTCTTCATCACTAAACTAAAAAACATGAACGAAAATACACCCGTAGGGGACTTGATATGCTTAAAATTATATTAGAGGAATATTCATGTTTATTTAAAATATTATTTCATGCATTTTAATTCTGGTTTCCTCTCATCATTCTAATGAAATTCATCCTGGCATGAATAATTCTGAAATAAATGTCGCTATTCAAATGGATTAAATAAACTCTGAATCTCTCATACTCAAGATGAAATAGGGTTTTACTGTGAGATATTCAATGAACCCATTGGACTCACAAAGTAGTGCATTGAAATTTGAAGAAGATATATCTTCTACTCTTCCTAATGAAGAAGAAATTGTGGCGTTACCAACTATCAACTCTTCAGCTATTGATAACAAAGAAGTAAAATCATCTTCAAATTCTATGAAGGTAGGACTAACAATAAATTTAGAACAAAGAAAAATGTGTACACAAAAAAGAAAGGGTATTAAACTCCCAAAACCAGATTAAAATAAAAGATCTTTTATATAAATATTAGGGAGTATCCAAACCCAGTATTGTGATTTCCCTTTGGATTATATTGGGAAAATATAATACTAAAATTATTGAGAAATCTAAGAAGAAGATATATTTATCTAGTCAGATAGCTTCCCTTGATAACAATTAAAACTATTTACTGGGTACAAATCAATCCTCCACCAACAAAAAATAGGTTATGGATCATGTATTAAACTAATAAAAAAAATCATACCATTTTTTCAAGAGAGGATCATCTTTTCACATGCACCTTTTTCTGATCTAGCAAGGAACATTACTAATTAGTGGTTTATAATTTAAATAACTATATTAATATTAGATCTTTTTTAATTAAAATCAGAGGCCTCTGTAGCCTCATCAAGGATTTTTGGATCACTATTTGAGACTTTAATTTTATCCTACATACTGATGAAAATCATGTTCCAACCACTCATTCAATTTCTATCAAGGTCTTCAGAGTTTGTATTGGAGAATTTATCATTACTGGGATAAACCTCATTGGACCAAATTTACATGGCACATAAATCACTTAAATAGAATTAATGCTAGTCAAATTGATATAGCCTTTGTTAATGATGAATCCCTAAAAAGTTAGAGATATATATCTCATATCACTTTGGGAAGGAATAATTATGATTACCACCCTATAGTACTAGATTTTTCTAATAAGGAATGGAAGAAACCACTATCCTTCAAATACAATAATGCTTGGATAACTCATCCAAATTATATATAAATGGTTCATGATACTTGGGCATCTATTGACAAGAATAAAAAAGCTATGGAATTCATTTTCAAAATAAAATTTCAGAAAAAAATAATGAAAGAATTGATAAGAAATGTTTTAGGATCTTTGGATGTGGATATTTATGTTTTTGAATTCTCTCATCAACTCCATGAAGTGGACATTACCAAAAACAATTTCCCTGGTAACCTTGATCAAGAAACTAAAGTTTACTCCAAGATCCATAACACTATTAGACTAATGGAAAATATCTAAAAGAAAATTTTTAAAACCATATGTCTCATAGATGGAGATAGAAACACCAAATTTTTTTATCCTCTTCAAAGGGTTATAATGTCCAATTTACCTTTATCTCTTCCTTAATGAGGGGGAACCACATCTAGATGATATACATGCCTTTTCCAACCATGTTGTCTCATTTTTCATGAATCTATTCAATTTATCCCCCTTCAATGTAGATTTAAATGAATGAATCACACCTAATATTTTGAGTAATAAAGAAAATATAATGATTACTTTAACACCATTGTATATTGAAATCAATGAAGCTATCCTAGGACTTAATAAATAGTGATCCCCTGGAATAGATGGCTTCACAAATAAATTCATTAAGACATATTGGGATGTAATTCATTGTGATATTTGAAATATTATAATTCATTTCCTAAAAAGTAGACCTCCCACACAAGGTGTCAATACTAAATTCTATATTTGACTAAAAGAAGTTGAAAATACGAGTGATATTACTCAATCTCAAGTGGTTTCCCATGTTAACACCATCCAAAAGTTATCGAATGTTTTTTATAATATGCTTGATAGTGTTGCTGATAAAATTATTTCATGGAATCAATTTGGCTTCATCCATGATAGAAACATCCAAGACCACCTCATCATTACCTCAAAATGTGTAAATTTACTCAGGAAGACAACAAGGTGAGGTAACATTGCTTTATGGATAGATATTAAAAAATCATTTGACACTATGGAAGGGCGTTTAATCCGTAATATATTGACCTGTATTCTCTTTGATATTAGATTTATTAATTTGATTAAAACCCTTATTAGATCTGCACATATACCACTAACAAAATATGGATCTCCAAAAGATTAATTCATGTGATCTTGTGGGGTTATACATGGGGACCCCCTCTCTGTCATTATATCTTCTTTCACAGAATACTATATAAGTGGGCTCATACTTCATATCATTCATATAGTTGATTTGATGACTATTAGGTCTGCAAAAGGTATCTCTACTCCTTCTCATATCTTTTATGCTGATAATATCATTATTTTTTCCCATGGTGAAAATAAAAACATTATAAGAATAAATAATATTCTCTAAAACTATGATAATGTTGTGTTCCAAGAAATAGGTTGTAAAAAACATTAATATATATTTTTTAGTTGTTCCTATGTTTTTTGGAATACCTCATGATAATGTCGGGATTCAGAGAGGGTTATCACCATTTCTTTTATTTAGGTGTTCTTATGTTTTGTGGAATACCTCATGCTACCTACTTCACTCTTATTTTGAGCCAGATTTAAAGAACCTTGGTCTCATGGATAGGTGAATCCCTATCATTGGCCCGATGAGATTGTATTTTGAAGAATGTGTTTTTTCTAATTTTTTTTATTATTTTATGTTTCATAACCGTTTTGTATCTTTTATTAAAAGTATTACTGCCTCCAAGAGTATTTTTTCTAGAGAGGTATCATTCTAGAAGGAAATATTATCATTGTTTCTCAAAAAGATTGTTGTAAGCTATATTCTCTAGGGGGTCTAGTAATAAAAAATATGTTAATTTTTAACCAATAACTTAAAGAACAATACATTTGGAGACTTCATAATATAAATTATGAATCATTTATCTTTCTTAGATATAGATTATTGGAAACATTTAAAGATGAATGTTCTTAGTATATGCACTCCTACACCTATCTTGGTATTAAAAATATTTTTGCAAAAATATACATAGAATCATCTTGGTTGGTCAGTGCTAACTATTATATTATATTATAGATTAATAATAGGATTGGCACACCATTGGTTAATATGATCAATTGATTTGAGAAAGTGAAAGATACCAATATCACTATAAGTGATCTAATATATTTCCTTGAATATTTATCGGATAATGTTAAAATTAAAATTTATAATTGTATCATTGTGACGAAAGAGGGATTTTTTATTTGGGAACCAAAAATTAATGCAAAAATTGATTAAAATATATTCTACAAACATGAGATGTTGGGTTCCCACTGTTGGTTCAAATCCCATAACAAAAAATGAACCTTTCCCTCTAAATTTACCATGTTATGGTGGATCTCCTCAAAAATTCAAATTGATGCCAACCTTAAACATGTTGGTATATTTCTATGATCAAGATATATCCTCTATTAACAATAGAGAGTGGATTTGAACCACGTTTTTTATGCTTCCAGACAACTTCCTCCCTCTAGAAAGAAGTGTTTGATGTTTTTGATCTTCATTCTCCATAAGCTGATATAATAGTAGAACACCATAAAGCCAGTATGGACATCACGATGTCACAGTAGCTGATTTTTTTCATATTTTTTAATGAAACTCTTCCACATCCTCTGGAATGGTAGTACCAGGAAGATTTGTGATCATGCTCCATTCAAAATTTATTCGACCGTTGTTGATATTTTCATGGATGTCTAGATTGTGAACTCACTACAAAAGTGTCATTTTAATAATTCTATACATGATTTATTAGTGTCGAGAGGCCTCAAAATTATTGGAATATTTCCTCCTCCTTTGGTAATGTTTGAGGTATTAGGGATGTCTCTATTTTTTGGTTGTCTTAAATGAAATTTGGAATAAGCCTCTAGAGGAAACCCTGGTCTTGTGGGTTTTGCAGCTATTTTTATCCATCATAGTGGTGATGTCATTGGATGTCTCTATGGACACTGATGTATTTCCACTTCTTTGGAAGACAAAATTCTTGGGTAGATCAATGATGTTAAAATGGATAATCAAAGAAGATAGAAAAATCTTTTGATGAAATGGGATTCTACCACATTTATGCAGGCTGTTATATTTAGCAACATCATCCTCTCTTGTATGTTAACTAAAATATGGTAAAATTTCATTAAGAAACTATCTTCAATGAATTATAGTATTACACATTTTTTTGAGAATCCAAATCAAATTCTTGATGGCCATGCTAGAAAATGGGTGAGTGTTAATGATTACATTATTTCTATCTCTCTCCCTATTGACTTTTTGTCTCTCTTTCAATAAGACAAATGTAAAGTACCATCCTTTGGATTGTTGTAACTCTTTTTTAATGTCATGGGGGATACTCATTTCAACTTAGTCTCGTCTTTTACAATATATATATATATATTGACATATATATATATATATTAATATATATATATATAACAATGAAAAATAAACCTTAAATTTAAGCATAAAATATAAACATATATAAAACTAATATAATATATGAACATATATATATATATATATTAAATATAAATATATATATATATATAATATATAAAATATATATATATATATATATACATAAAAAATGCCACAATGGAGCCTCTGAGTGGCGGGTTCTTTCTTTTCGGCGCATCTAGGGTTTCTTTGTGGGCGTCAGTTTCCTCCCCTCCTGTAGCGTCGCTCGGTGGCTTGGTGCAGGCCTCATCAAGATCTCATCTCAATAGTGGAGGAGTTCAGTGATGACTTCTTATAGACCTCATCTCGGAGGCAGCGTTCAGTGTCGGCTTCAGCGCCATTTCGGTGTAGCTTGAACTGTCTCCGGCTCTCTCGGCTTGGCGACATCGCAAATTGGCCATGACTCTGGTGGTCTGTATCGCGACATGTAAGAGATGAAAGTCGACATGCTATGGTGGTCTGGATCTTGGCATCGTCTTCCGGTGGATGGATCTCATACTGGATTCAGCTCAACGAATTTTTCTTAGCACGTGTCGAGTGGTTCGGTGATGGCTTCTGGGTTCGGGACATATCTCATATTTCTTTCAGATTTAGATGCATTCAGATGAGGCTCAACGTCTTCTCCAAAGTAACTCAGAGGTGGGAGATTTTCTTTCAGTTTTCATGGTATTATTTCAGTGAGCTTTTAAAGTTCTTGTGGTGGTGTCATGGCTTGAAGGGCCTCGGGTTTTATGGTGTTCCCTTATGCATCCTACAGTTCTACTAGTTTGGATGATGGGGTGGGTTCTTCCTTGGATTAAATCTGATCCGCTTCAGCCTAGAGTGGAATTGCTGGCTCAGATATTCCCGGTTCCCCTCAACAGTGATGCTCCATCGACGTGTTATTGGATATTCCAGTCCTGGGTGATGAATATCTGACTTCATTTTCCTTGGTTTGTCCTCCTTTTTGGGTTGATGCAGATATGATTAAAGTGTACCTTGTGGTCGTGACGAGGCTCTTCTGTTCTCGGTTCCAGTAGTGATTTGGTTCTCTTTCGGTTGAAATTTTCATGTTGGAATGATTGATTTCTGGAATCTCCCACTTTGGATGGGTGCTGGTGCTTGGCATTATATTTTGAGCAGTGTTTTAGGATTTTGATGTGTCGAAGTTGTTGTTTTTATGGTTTGATCCTAGAGGTGGGAGGGTTCAGCTAGTCTCAATCACATGGAACAAGCCCAAAGGAGGATTCAAAGCTGGCAGTTCAACATTGTAGTTCTTTTTGAATTCAGTAGTTTGAGAGGGTATGATGTCTGTCATCAGATTGGACCTATGCTTTGACACATGACACTTGTATGTCGGTTAGCCTTGCAATGTTGGAGTGCTTCAAATTGTTTTTACACTAGGGTGGGGTTTTCTCTGGTTTTCATTCTGGTTTTCACTCTGTTTTTCCTTAAGATGTGTTTTTCCTAAGTCCATGAAGTCCATTGGGTTTCCCCCTTCTTCCCTAAAAGGGGGATTTATCAATAATAATAAAAAATTGAAGGCCTTCGGGCCTTTGGATGGATATACATAAATATATATATTAACATATATATATATATATGTAAATATATAATATAAAAATAAATATATATTTAAAATATAAACATATATATAATTTAATATAAACATATATATATAAACATAAAATATAAAATATAACCATATATATATATTTATATTTGTATATTAATCTATAAAATTATATTTATATATGTATATGTGTATGTTATTATAAAAAATTATATATATTGAATTTTATTTTTTAAAATACATATATATATATATATATAAGTATTTATATAATACGTAATAAAATTTTATATTCATAATTGTCATAGGTGAGATGGTCAGATATTTGGGTATATAACCCTGCAGGTTGTCGGTGAAATTCCAATGGAGTTAGAATTCTTCCTTAGGGGGGGGGGGGTGTTGGAGCATGGAGAAATTCATAGGGAGGATCCATAGTGGGTGGGTGGGAGCATGCAATGAGGGAGGGAGTGTGGGAATGGAGTGTGCAGTGTGTGAGGGATAGATGTGTGTGTGTGAGCATGGATTGAGGGAGTGAAGCTTGGGTTAAATGATGGGTGGGATTTTGGGAGGAAGGTTGTGGTGTATAAAATAGTTATTTAATTTTATATTCTAATGAAAATGTTATTTTTTTTTAAAAAAAAATCAGAAAAAAACATAAATTTCATAAAAAACCATTAATGATATTTTTTAGAAACATTGGTAAATGAGGTGTTGTTAAATAATGATATTTATAAACATCAATAATTTAGCAATGTTTATTTACCTATTAATCAAAAAAATTTCCTCAAATGAATTAGTGAAATTTTGAAATGTTGTTAGTTCAAAAATACATCACAAGTAATAACATTTTATTGGATATTTGTTAGCTAGTATGAATAAAATAAGATTGGCCTTTAAAAAGGGTGACTATTAATCATTTATGTAACATGTAGAGCTATAAAATATTGATGTTTACATTAATGGTAAAAATCTGGCACATCATATACACGAAGAGTTAAAGTAATTAACCATTCATGAATTCATGAATCTTATTAAAAGGCCAAGATATCATCAAATTATTGGAAGAAAATTGGTTATTGGGAATAAAATGGATGAACAAGGAAACATAGATAAACGAATCTGATTTTTCAGAAAATGTTATAATTAAAATGAGGGTATGGATTATAATGAAACCTTTGTCCACATTGGATGGCTTAAATGTATTATATTCTTGTTTATTTTTAACCACCACATAAATTTTATGCTAGTTCAATTGTACATAATGAGTTCTTGCATCAATGGGTTTACTTCCTAAAAGGCATATGTTTTAAAAAAAATTGATCTTCAAGACTAAATATTTGTAAATGTTTTTTTTATGTTCACCGTTGTTCATTAGGGATACAAATAATCCCCCTCCTCCCAAGTATTGGTTGAGTGGTTTACCCAATACCTATTGGATAATGGAATCAAAAGGAAATAATATGATATAACCTTTTATTCATGTCAATATCAAAAGATTTACTAGTTTTCAAAATTTATTTTTGATAATTCCATATTTGGTTAATTAAAGTAATATTTTTTTATTATGTTTTCAAAATTAATGAGAAGTGGATTTGAAATGATCTTTATTATCAATATAAAATTTTTCCCCTTGCTTTAAAATTTGTCTAAATAAGGATCATATATTTTTAATCCAAATTAAATGAACCAATGAAATTCTCAATAATTTTGGTATGGATATCATTAAGGAAGTTCATAAACCTATCAATAATTCATAAAATATAATGTTGGATGAAGTTGGTAAAATAGTGGGCAATAAGCTTTGTCATTGTATGATTGGGTTTCTTATTTAATATACCTTGACCCAAATTGATATTATGTTTAGTGGGTTTTTTGATCATTTTCAAGCCAATCAAAATCAATATCATCTAAAAAACATCAGATAATTATTAATTAACTTATATCCCTGAAATATTTTTGCTTTTTCTATCTAAATGAAGTATATTTTGAACATAGTAGTTATTATAATTATGAATATAGAGTATTTAAATTAGATATAAAATTTACAAGTGGGAATTTTCACAAACTTGGAAAATACATAATCTCTTATAATAATTAGATGAAAAATTCAACTCCTCTTTCTACTTCCAAAGTGAAATACGTAGCTCAAATAAGTTGTGGAGCCCAAATCATTTAGATGATAGAAATAACTCTGGAGTATATACTTTTTTATGACCATGTTCCCATTCAGTGATTTAAAATTATTCCATTATTGTATCTAAGAATCCCACTCAATGCTCACACAATAATAACATTGACCAGAAACATTGTTATTGAGATATCATTTATGAAATGATGATATCATTTTTGAGTTCATAAAAATGGGTCACTAATCAACTAAATTATTTATAAACCCCCTCACTCAATAATTTTTTGATTTTTTTATGGTGGATTTAGGTTTGAATATAATGTAACTATAATATTAACATGAGTTTATTGGAAATTTTGATCAAAATATACATATTTTGATAAATTTAATCTATTTATAAGCATCTTTTATGAATTTTTTATTCTTTTATTATTATATGAAAATAAATTAAAAATGAAGTTATTTATTATCAAATGAATTATTAATATTAATTATTATTCATTAATATTAATTTGTTTCATTATTCATTCATGAATAATATATTTTGTTAATTATATAAAGTGAATTTTATTTGAATCTATACCAAAATGAATAAATTTATAATTTCACATATTTATGACATTTCAATAGTTTCATATGTTTACATTTTTCCATACTTATATTTATCTAATTCGATGATAGTTATAAAATCCAATAATCTTATCATTTCTTTTATATATTAATTTTTCTTCATGATGTAGAATAAAACCATTAGACTTTCAATATATTGGAACTATATTTATTGTTGATGATACTATTTCTACCTAACCATCATACTTATAATATAACACCCTATAATTTTGTTGGATGGCCTAACATATCATCAAAATATATGACCTTATCATTTTATTTTCCCCCTCATTTTTTCCACTACACTTTAAGTATGATATGGTTATACAAACTGATTCATCAACTATGTATATATTTTTATATTTTCTTATAATTTATCATGTTTTATTATCTAAATTTCAAAAAAATTATCAATGATATTTCTAGGGTTGTTATTTCCCTTTTCAACCATATACCATACAATACTTTTCTATCAAAATCACCACTTCAAACCTTTATATTCCCTTGATTTATGTTAATGTAACCTCAATGTTCATGAAATAAGAAAGATAAGGTCAAATATCACTCTCAGGAATGCTAAACCATCAAAATTAGTATATTATATCTTGACATAGTTATTTTACGATTACATATCATTGGTTGTTTTATTTAAAACAATAATTTCTCATTCTATTGCATATACTTACTTTAGAAGGATGGAAAACATTTTTAGAACCTTCATCAAAAATGTGATTTATCCATTTTATGTTTACCAATTCTATAGGAATATCATCTTTTACTATAGTGATTTCATTAGAAAAACAAAATTAACCAATAATGATATGGGAATTGAAATATCATCCCATTAAATTACAAAGTAGATGAACATTTTATAAATAGGTCCTTATCACTCCTCTTTTAATCAGCTTCCTCATAATCTTTAATTTTACTTTATCTTCACCCATAAAATCCTTTTTGGTAAATCAAATACGTCTAAAGTCTATTATAATGACATTTTAATAGATTCTCATGTGATCAAGGAATTAAAAAAAATCTATAGCCTTATTTCATGGTTATTTATATGTGTTACAAAAAAATTAATTCTATATTTCATCTGATATCATGAATTTTTTTTTTCAGTTTAATTAAATTTATAATTAAAATGATAATTATATTTCTCATTGTATTATTAAATTCCTCGCTAATCCTTTGTTAAAATAATTTTTTATTCTCTTAAATTATCGTTAACTTTATATATATTGATTAGGGTATGATATTCTTCATAAGAAAAAATAGAATAAAAATCACCATCAATTTAATTTTTATTCATCAGAATCTATAAAGAATAAAATGAAATTAATTTTATGTTGGATTATTAAGGGACTTGTCACCATATGGAAATTGATGATGACACACCTATGGATAGAGACACTACCTTAGACATTATATATAAACATGGAGACATGAATTGTGAGGATAATTATGGAATAATTTGAATGAGGAAAACTATGAGGAACCTCTTTTTGGTGAATCAATTTTTAGAGGATAACTAAAAATTTATAAACATACAACATGGTTGATAAGATTCATTTATGAAATTATAACCTTGATACATTTATGATTAGGTGTATTTCTTTTAGAGGTCTCTGTTGGAACTATGGTTGTTCTATGCATGAATTGGAGTTTGGTCTGTGTTTGTTGTCAATCCTCAGTGGGAGTTTGGAATGTGTGCAAGTAAAGTGATCATACAGTTCAAGCAGACAACAGTATTGAAGGTGGCGCAGTTCTCCTGTGTTTGCCAAATTTTTGGACCTGAAAATTAGAAAATGAAGACATAGGTTGTTGGAAAGAGGAGGTGTGTTCAAAATGGAATTGGTGCGTGAAATAAAAGAGGCTTGCATGAAAAATGATGGCGTGCGCGAAAAAAACAACGGTGTGCGTGAAAAACGGCGTGGCATGCGAAAAACATAGTTGTGCGTAAAAAATAGCTTGGTGTGAGAAATAGTAGAGTGAGGCTTTTCGCACAAATAGTTTTTTAGAATCAGAACATTGAAAAATAGAAAAGGCATGGGCTGCGCGAAAAATCTGGAGATGTGCGTGAAAAACGATTCTTATGCAAAAAGTAATGCATGCCAAATGAGATATTTTTCTCACCAATATGAGTTTTGTGCACAGGGGTCTGAGACACCTATAAATAAGAGGTTACCCCCCTCATTCCACGCGGTTAAATACTTAGAGAAGATCTGAGGTCTGATGCGCATAAAAGGTTCATGTAAAGGTAGTTGCGTGAAAAAGTTTGAGTTGTGCGAAAAAGGTTAAGCTGTGCGAAAACAAAGACATTGTGTGAAAAATTTGAGGTTTCTTGAAAACCTCAGAGTTGCACGAAAACGGTGGAGCACATAAATCAGCACGTAAAGGAGGATGTTGCATGAAATATTTTCCATGCCAAAATCAAGTATTTCATGCCAAAGTCAGATATTTCACGCAAAGGGTGGGAGTTGGATGAAATCTTCAATATAACATATTTGTGATTTTCTGATTATCCGGTTCAGTGGTTCAGTGAATTCAAGTGTATCATTTTCATACATTGATGCAAGTAGATTCTTGTCCTAAGAAGAGGTAAAGACTTCAATTCAAATCTATTGAAGAGACCTTCATGTCGATAAACTGATTGAGACTTCACCAAAGGCAGTGAGCCAGGGGGAGTAAACGAGAGTGACCTGAGGGACTGAGTGGGATATCCCTGAACAGTTGTAAAGGAAATGAGCAGGAAACAGAGTGATTGTTCCTGAACCTTTGTAATCCCAAACTAGTAAAGAATAGTGGAATTTGGAATGACTGAAAACCTGTCGGCGTATTCTCCTTGGACGTAGCCCTTAGTGGTGAACCAAGTAAAAAATGTTGTGTCATCTTTTTGCATGTGAATATTCGACAACTTCTCATATCCATTACACATGTTAAACTAGTTCTTACCAATGTGGGAATAAGATCAATCAGTTTAAAAGAAAAAGTTGACCCCCTGATTCAGCCATCCCCTCTCAGGGTGTCTTGAGGTTTTACAAGCTCATCATTGAATACACACATAAGATAATTCATCAAATTAAACAATATCTCTGTAATGGTTTCATCTATCCATCTCATAGTACGTGGCCTTTTTTATTTTATTTATTTTCATGGGTTGATTACAGTTATTAACCATTATCATTTATTTCAATATTCTGTAATATTTGTGTTTTTTCCATCGATATCAATTATTAATATTTGTTTATTAGTTTATATTACTTTTTATATTTAAAAATTTCATGGTTTTATTGTTTTTTATTGAAAACTAGAATAGGGGGAAAAGATATATTTTTTAAATTTTATCAAACACATTTTAACATTAAATATATATCTCTTCCCTTTTAAATCGATGTTAAAATTATAACACCTCTAGAATGAAATCATATTTTTAATATTATTAGATTACTTAATCCTATCATGCTAAATCATTTTAAAAAATTCATCTATTAATATAATATATAGTACATTTTTTATAACATTTTAATTTTATAGATTATATATAATTATATCTTGAATTAAATTCATTTTATGTTTACATAAATTATTAAATCATTTGTGATCATCAATAAGGGGGAAATTGTTCTACATGGATCTCATAACCTTAATTTTGTTTTAATGATAAAAAATATTCTCATATGTAATAAACATCATATATTAAGTGTTTTATTATGATATATATATATATATATATATTAAGTATAAACTAGTTGAATTATTGAAAAATTAATAGAAAAAAATTCGTCCTCAAAGTAATGTTCACATGATAGTTTCGAACATTTCCATCATTAGCTTGATGTGAGACCATTAAAATGCCAGTGCAAGTGGTAGTCGATAATTCATGTACCACTATAACTTTAGTGGGATGAAACGAAAATCTATTTATTCCTATAAAGAATCATCATACCTAGATTATATTAATATATTTCAGGTGGCTACCAAAAATGACTTTTCTAACTATTTCTACAATAGTAATTATGCCAATTTTAATGACTCCAATGACTATATTCAACCCCAACAAATCTATTTGATCTCTAATGGATATATTATACTAAAATAAAGTTAATAAGATAAAAAAAATCAGTTAATACTTTAAATTTACATAGCTATGTTTATTAATGTTTATCGCCTATATTACTTATTTTTATGACCTTTATTGTTTATTAATCATATTGGTATTCTTCAATATTTATCTCTATTTTATTATTTGATAAATAAAATTTTCCAATGATATTTGAGTATGAGATTCACAGGGGCTATATTAAATTAATCCATCCACTTTATTTTTTCAATTATTGGGTTTCCTATAACTCATGAGATTTTAGATGCTTTTAATTTATACTATCTTCAATAACATATGTCACACACCCCACTGAACTAATGAAACACCAAAAAACTATCATGTGTAATATTAAATAAGAAAATTAAAACTAAAATAAAACCTCTAAAAGAATAAATAAAAAACAATTTTTAATGAAAAAAATAAGATTAAGAACATTTAGAGATTTAAAAGATATTTTTTTAATAAAATGAATTTTTTATTATATGTTGTATTTTTATTTAAAAGATAAATTGATATTTTTGGTAAATTGAATATAAAATTGTTAACATAATTCTTGTATTTATAATTTCCATATTATCTTAAGATAGTTTTTGATATTTTTCTCAAATAAATAAATTTTTTTGAATAGTGAAAAATTATCTATTTTTCTATTACAATCAATTTTATGAGAAAAATGTATATGAAACCATTTTTATATAAAAATATATATTTTATAATTAAAATAAATAATTTAAACCTATAATTGTTATTTTTAAAATCATATTTCCTACATTTTGGAAAATCAACTAATATTTCACCAGTTGTAGAAATTAAATATAAAATGTGGATTTAATATTTTAAATATACATCATCATAATAATATATAATTGTTATTTCATTATTATGAATAAAATTATGTTTTTATGATTATATTTAATGATCATGATGATGGTAAAACTATTATTTTCAAAAAATTTATTTAATAATATTTTGTAATTTTTATCTTATAAAATCAATTAAAATATTTTATGTAATTATTGTAATATAATAATTAAACACATATATAATTAATTAAAATTATGTTAAATTGGTAACCAGTGTTAAATAAGATTGAGAAAACATAATGTTTAAAATATATGTTTTTTTCTACATAATAAATATTATAATTTAGAATATACTTTTATATTATTTATAAATTTAGTTAGATTATATAAGGAATTGAAATAGTTTCATAACACCCAAATTTTATAATAAGGGTTAAATTATATTTTTAATAAAATATAAACTACAAAGGTAAAAACTAATTACAAGGTAAAAATCAAAATGGTAGAAATAAATTAATCAAGTTCCAAAACCATCAAACATATTGAAAACTTGTATAAAAATGGATGGTAGAGGATTTATTGACATTATATCACAAGAAAATATATTATTTTTTTTGGAAACAATAATCCTTGAATAATATTTTGATATCAGTTACAACTTAAGGGTAATTAAAATCAATTTCCTTCACTTATAAATGGACAGAATTCTACTCCTTCACTACACTCTGATTCCATTTAATTTATTCCTAAACCAATGCAATTTTATAATGTAATGGAATCCAATCTTAATTTCATAGTCCTTTTCAGTCAATTAGTTATACTAATTACTTAATTTCTTATGATGCTTTCACGAGAAATTTTAAGGCACCTAGGTGAGTATTACTTTTTACTAACATTTGTTTCTTAAAAATTATTGTCCAAACCTACCTAACATTTCAATTTAATGAACTAAGAAAATTATTATACTGAATTGTTTTTATATTAATGGAAAAAATTAATTATTATCTTTCCACCTACTTTGAAAAATAGGATAATGTTAACCACTCTCTATGGAGACTAAATTCTTTACAAAGTATGTTTTTTTTGGGTTTTCATCCTAATTTTATTTATTTATATTAAAAAACCACTTAAAATATGATTAAAAAAATAAAAAAACATAAATATTATAAGTATTATTTTCATAAGGATATTATACACTACCTCAACCATAAAACTTTGAGATATAGTGTTTTTATGTTTGAGGATGGTTTAACTACCTACTTGAACAATTCTATACAACACTATCGTAAATGAATATGGAAAAATAAATAATAATGTTATTATAATTTAATAGGAAAATAATTAATTTTTATGTTAATTTAATTATTATATTAATTATACAACATAATATTAAAATATCATCTTTGATGGCTAAAATTGCGGGAAAAAACCCACCCCGATTCAATTTTCATACAGACATGATAAAAAACAATATAAAAAATAAATATAATATTATAATAAATGTTAAATATTAAATTAAATACATATGATTAAAGTTTCTCATAAGTTATATAATAAACATAATTTTATTTTTAAGGAAGTTAGGTGCATACACAAAATGAATTTGGAAAAGGAATGGGTTTCTTATATCGAAATTTCATCCCATGGGACATGTTTCTTATTAAAAAAATACTTTCATTCGAAGGTTCAATATAATTTTTTTTTCTATTTTGTATCGTTATCATTTATTTATTGATATTATTAAATTTTTCATTTGAAATCATATCCTTAAGTTATTTTTACTCGAATGTTTCTAAGGTTATTATGGGTTCTTTTTATCAAATATAAATTTCTTGAGACATGTTTTATATTACAAACAATAATTTATTTTTATAGTGTATTAAATTATATATTAACATTAATTATAATAAATATATTTCATATCATGATATTTGAATATCAGTTTAATGGTAACCCACTCTCATTTTCTTTTTATTCTTATGTTACTCTAACGATAAGGGTTTTTGTTAACTCAACTCCATTTATTAAGTTAAAATTCTTCTTTTTGAAGTTATTTATTCCAATATTTGTTTCATCTATAATAATATTTATTTAATGTTAAATTATTTTCCCTCATATTTTATAATTACTTTTTAATTCAAATCTTTTACTTTGATAAAATTCATTTCACAAAATTATATCATTGGGGAGAATAATTTGCATCCTCTTTAATGACAGTTTAAAATTAATTTCCAAATTATCATTTCCTACAAATACTCTACTTTATAATTGGAATCCCTAATAACGAGATATCTCATGTGACCACTATATATTCCTTCTCCTCATTTTAAGGAATGACATTTTGATACTCTTTTTAAAATTAGGGTTTTCAAACAAAGGTACTTTAAAATATTAAAAAGGGTTTTCTTCCATTAAAAATCAATTGTTTTATATTCCACCCCAAATTTATTTTGATAATGTTTATGAAATTTTAAGTATCGATCATTGAATTTTGTTTTTCAAATGTTAAATTCTTCCAAATATTTAATTTTTTGGTGAAAATAACTTTTGAAAGTGACCCATAAATTATTTATTTCACGAATATGTTGAAAATTTCTTCTAAAATCTATTTTTAATTTTTTTTGTGAAAACAAATTTCTACCACCTTTATTGTTTTATATGAAACTTTTTCTCTATGATTTAATTATTTCTATATGAAATAATTTTTCTCATGGTTTTATTAAATATTTCATTTTAAAATTATTCAAAAGATCAATGATAATTATTATTTTGATTGTGGATTCTCAAAAACACCATTTTTTCATTTTTTTCATCTTCATTTGATAGATATTATTCTGGATTAAGGATATTATTAAAATGATACAATTAACCTTAATTATATAAATTCCTTAAAAAATTTTCTATTCTATCATAAAAATGATCCATTAATTCATTTATCATTTATAGTCATTGGAGGGTTTTAAATCAAATTTTTCATCTAATTAATTTCATTTTTGAATACACCGTTTTATTTTCCAATGATTAAAGGGTTTCAAACTAGATTCCATACATCAATTATTTGAAGAGATTATTAACATAACTGTATATACATTATTAATATAGTGTATGTGATGTATTATTTATTTTGATTTAATGGTATTTACCTATATTTTTACTTAACGTAATAGGATTCCCATTTATTTTCATTAGGTTTATCATTTTATGACTACTAATGGATTTATGAATGATTATTTATATGAATATATTATGAAATGGATATGAAACCCATTTTCATTCAATGAATTCTTTATGATATGATGAATGATTTATTTCATATTTCACTCATATTTATGGATGAATTATGGTTGAGATACTACATCACCCTCCAATTTATTAGTTAATGTTTTATATATCATGATATTATGCATAATTAGGATTCTTGAATATTCTCAAAAAACTAATGGGTGATCCTTCATGGGAATACTCACAAACTAAAGGGTGAGATTTCATGGATATTCTCAAAATCTAAATCGTATACATTGTTGGATATTCTATCAATATGATGATACAATATTTTTATGTTTGTTTCACTATCATATACCTTTTCTTATGACCATGATATGTGCTCATGGACCATGTTTTTTTCCTCATGTTTCTACACTCTCTTGACTTGTTTCTTATATTATCCAATGTCATATTCCATGAATCCTATTTTATGATGTATGATTTATTAGTTAATATTTTCATATTTTATTTTATTATAAGTACATTCTAAAAAATTAAAACAATAGTGATAATGTAATGTATTATTTCCATTTTGGTGATGGTGATGATTCACAATTTTGGAATTGTGCTTGATCTTTATACGCTGAATCATTTCATCGATATTGTGAGTTTCCTTTCATGGATTAATATTTATCCTCATCATAATTTCAGAGAAAGATAGTAGATTCATTTGACCTTCCTTATTGGAGGATTAAAGGAATCTCCTTCGTGAAGTATTTATCTAGATTCATAGATCATACTAAGGAGGTGGTGTTTATAACTTCTACTATCATTAAAATTTATTATGGTGGATTATCGATTATGGATTATCCAAAAATTATTCAACCAAGGTTAAATATTTATAAAGTATTGATTCATGGTAATGTAACTCATGTGAAGGGTGATAGACCTTGGTCTTATGTTGACCTCTAGAACATTATTTCTCGTATCTAGAGTAACCAAAATTGGAATATCATCCTAATTTTAAGAGGATATTTTCACATTATATTCCAAGGAATGGAGGATATAACTATGTTATGGAATATTGGAAATCTACAACTCAAGTCATGAGTTTTTAGAATCCCTGAAATTGTCTTTGATTTTAATCCTCCAAATAAAAATAAATCCAATGCATAAGAATGGGTCATACTTCATGGATTGAGTTGGGTGTATGGGAATTGCAAAATCCTCACTGATGTTTCCTCTTGTTTGGGTACCCCTATCAGGATCGATCAGTGAACATTATAATAAGATCTTGGTTTCATCGATTGAATTATATAGGGTAATAACCAAGAAGTTATGTTCCCTAATATCATTACTCTACTAGTCAATTATAAAAATAATGATGTCAAGGTGGAGTATGAAAATTTCCCTTATTTTTTTAATGTATGCATGATTTTGGTCCACCTAGTTACAAAAAAAGAGTAATTTAAAGGAATTTGTAGGCTGTTCCTAAGGATAGGGACTAGAATGAGATAAATAGAACCAAAAACTTAAGAGCTTGATTATTGAAAATTGGGGGTATACTATGGTCACATAGCCCAATTGGAAAAAATTAAGTCCTTATGTCTCATTGGATCACTTGAAAAAAATTCTAGAAAGGCATTATAGAGGAATAATAGGAGGGACACACCACTTTTGATCCTCCTTATTCACCCGATATTGTGGGGTTCAGGGAATCTATTGATAAGTGAATGGAATGCATGGATTAGAATTACCTAACCATGGATATCTAAAAGGATAAATATATTTCTAACTTTTTTATATGCTGCATAAGAAAATGGATGATAACGATATGGTGCTATAATTTTCTCTAGATATCTGGGAGTTGGTACTTATGTTGCAGGAGGAAGCTATATTTGAAGAACCCATCAAGGATGGAACTCTTATTGATCGTATTCCCCTAATTTAAATGGTATTTCCCTGGTTCCTCATAGAATCCCACTACATCTAAAGAAATTATGATTCCTACTGCAGTGGATTTGAAAACATTGGTTCATAGTGGTATTGTAGCTGATGATTATGATTATCCCATCAAGGAGAGAATCCAAATTGGGTTATAAAATTTTTCGTACCCTTGGAATAATGATGAAATAGACACACATAGTGAGGAATCAGATGATGATGAGATTAAGACAACTGATATCATCAACCTTTTTCAAGGTTTTACTATCTCTAAAAGGAAAGAATAAATACCTCTAAAATACAACATAAAGCATGTGAGGAGGGAGAAAAGGGGGATCTAACCCCAGATCTTGATCCAAATCAGGATCCTTTACTATAATTTCCAATGGATGGAAAATAGTGAAATTTCTAGGTTGTTTAGGTATCATATCCAAAAGAATAAAATGATTATTAAAGGTTTTTCTACATGTAAATTTTGGTCTCCTCGATAACTTCCTACCTAGAAAATCATGGTTTTCATTTACTAGAAAGAAATATTACTTTAAAAGTGGTTAATAATCTTTGGGACACAGAACATTCATCCTTGGTTGAGCCTTCCATGGATTTCTTCAGTGAGCAGTATGTTTCATGTGCCATTAAACAATATATAATCAAGCACTTATATTCCATTATTTATTCTCATAACAAGTACCAATAGCGTATGAGTCCATGGATTGAAATTTAATCTCTCAAAGTTAATATCCCTGTTCCATGGGTTATCCTTGGCCACATATATGAAATTATGAACTTAGATTAAAAAATAGGTGAAGTGGCTAACTCTATATCCTCTAGTGAAATCAAAAAATGTATTGAACGTAATGGATTGATGGAATTCAATTAGGTTGTCTCCAAATAAACCTTGTATAGGAAGCACCTCAGTGGAATGGAGGAAGGAAAACATGTTAGGGATTTTTTATATGAGATACCCATGGAAACTTGGGACTTTATTTCTTACACAGCCTTATGAAGACTTAATTCTTATCATCATCCAATAATGAATGATATTTTTAGAAAAGACTCTAAGCATCCCTATCCTTTCAGGTTCAAGAGTGTTTGGCTGACTCATCTAGACTGTGGTAAATATGTTCATAATGTTCAAAGTTATGTTGAATATTGGATTGATTTTTTATCTTATCATTATTATACTTAAATTTAATAAATAGATATTGAAAAAAATTGAGCAAGGATAAATTTAGATATCTTGATAGTTAAATTTCCTCTCTTGAGGCCACTCTTAATCATACTCAAGAGAATAGTACCTTCAAGTATTTTTTTGATGGAATTATGAAAGATGTTGAGATAAAAGGAAATTTCAAAAAAACTTCTTAATCTTAATGATTCCATGAAAATAAGTTTCTTCAAATACAAGTTGATAAAAGATGAAGAATGAAATTCTATGATCTTAAACTCACTTAAAAAATATATAATTTTCTCCAAGCCCTTATCCGTGATTAAAAATGATGACTAGATTATGGATAACAGGTAGGCCCTCTTCAATCATGTTGTATCTTATTATAATGATTTTTTCAATGGTTCTTAAATAATCTATGACCCAATTGACTGTATTATTCTAAGAATTTTTAATCATGAGGATAAATCAAGTATTATTTATCATCCCATATATTTAATGATTAAGGAGGATATTTTTGGTCACAAACCTGAATGTTCCCCTAGTCTATATGGTTTCACAAAATTATTATTTCAATCCTACTAAAAGATCATTCATGTTTATGTGTTCTGGATTGTTTTCATCATTTTCAATTATGGTTTACTTCCTCATGCATGTAAATACCAATTCATTTCCCTCATTCTAAAATTGGAGAATTCCAAAGAGATTCATATGTTTAGAATAGTTTCTTTGGTCAATACCACTACCAAAATTATCAACAAAATACTATCCAACAAGTTTACCTCTATATCTAGAATGATTGTATCTTAAAATAAATATGGATTCATTAAAGGAAGGAAATTTCAAAAATTTCTCATTAATATAATATAATGTTTAAAACTTATGAAAAATACCATCAAAAGAGGTAGCATTGCACTAAAACATGATATCAAAAAAATATTCTAACACGATGGATTGGAGTTTCATTTGTAAGGTTTATACTATGTTTGGGTTTGATGATGTTTTCATTAATTGGTTTAAAATAAATATAGGATCCTCCCATGTCTATATTCTTATTAATGTCTCTCCTGAAGGATAATTTTCTTTCTCTAGGGATGTCAAATGAAGAGACCCCTTTTCTGCGGTTATTTTTTCCATTGTAGAGTATTATCTCAGCAGACTTCTTTACAACATGGATTCCAATGGAAAAATTAAATCTATATGTATTGGAAGGGGGTTATCGTCCCCTAACAACCATATATATGAATATGAAAATATAATTTCCACCCATGAAATAAAAAAATAAGAAACATCATAAAATCCATCTTACATTATGAAGAGGTCTCTAGACAAGAGGTTAGTTGGAACAAGCATTTCATCATATTCGATGAGGGAATTACTTGTCCAAGGATAATTGATTTTATTATAGAATTGAGAATTAGAGAGGTATTTTTACACTTTATCTACCTTATATTACCTATTTTTTGGGTAAAACTGAAAGCATGTTATTTCATTGGTACTATTAGTCGTATTAGAAGAAATTTTTCTTCCTGGAAAAGTAAATATCTATCCATTGATGGTTTTTTTTGGTGAAATACAACTTAATTTATGAAGATTTATACTCCATCATGGTGTATTAATGGCCTACTTATTTCCAAAAAATTATCAATTTATCCATCATGAAAATTATTTGGAGTGGAATAATCCTGGAAAGAAGGTTACCCACAATATCCTAGAGTAATTGTTACATGCCCTATGAAATATGGGGTAGAAAATTAAAATTAATTTCTGCTTAAATTAATTATTGCAATATATTTTTATGTAGAGGATCATAATTGGAAGTTTGGAAGATCATTGATTTATTCATTCAAGATTTTTTATTAAACTCAAAACTAGGAATAGTAATTTTATTTCTTCTTCAATATGGACTTCCTTTAAACTTATTTATTTGAAAATTTCTTCTCAATATATATGGTTGGTCACTAGAGAATCATATCTCAATTTATGGACTGCCAATTGAAATGTAGCTCCACTCCTTGAATATCTTAGAGATGATTTTATTAATCTATCTCTGGAGATATCAATCATGGATAAATTAGATCATATATATTATTTTCCATATCACATAAAAACTAATGTTTTTAGCCATTATTTCTCATCTCTAGGTGAATTCTTGGCATGTGAACTTGCAGTGAATGAATTTTTCTCTTATAAACTCTTCTATT
This sequence comes from Viscum album, assembly GCA_963277665.1. Lineage (NCBI taxonomy): Eukaryota > Viridiplantae > Streptophyta > Magnoliopsida > Santalales > Viscaceae > Viscum > Viscum album. The sequence goes on from OY728160.1 coordinate 1,325,738,280, forward strand.
AACATTAATTTGATCCAATGTTGATATTTAGTGGATTGGTAGGACAAATTAGAGTCTAATAAGACCTTACATGTGTGTTATTGTGTAGAGATTAGAACACTATAAATTAGAAGTGAATGTGTACCTCTATAACTATGGAATATCACTTTCCTCTTCAGGCACTCTCTATCACCATCATGTAGAAGATATTGATCACTTATTCATGAGTTCTGTCACATCCTAGACAATGTGGAAAGATCTCTTTGACATAATTTATATTCTATTTACTTGTAATACCTTTTTTATGGAATTACTAAAAGTATTCTTGAATATTTCTCTCTCTCTACATCTACTTAACCTCCTCAAGTAGCTGAAGTGTACTTGATTTTAATCATATAGATGGTTTGTAACAAGTGGATCCACAATCATTCTACTTTCTTGCTCTATCAAACATTGTCCCAATTGTGTATTTTTATCATAGAATCAATTCCCAATCAAAGGGTATACTATTATAGTTAAATTCATGATCTTTTTATCCTCAAAAGGACACATATAAAATGATACTTTAATCATACCTTAAGAAAAATTGATGTCTTTTGGATGTTTACTTTTTCACGTTAGATCAAATTTAACAGTAATGGATCCTAAATAAGTAATTTTGGTCCATCTGGATATGGGGTTGTCTTCAGAGATCATTATGGATATTTCTTAAGATGTCTATATGGCTCATTTGTTATTTATTCATTTTTTGATATATAATTTTTTGGAATCATCATTAAATTTGAGCTAGATGAACAAGTGGGATAGAACAATATTTTCCTAGAATGTTACTCTATCATCATTGTTCATGCCATCAGCAAAGTCTCTACACATTTATCATAGAAGTTAACTAATCAATGGGTCAGTTTCTTGGATTTTATCTCACACATTCACTATATTGGCACACATTTCTACTAGGAGGCTGAATCCATTTAGATAGTCCTCCCAACAATTTTTCTAGTGAAAATTATCTTATGTGGTTTGATCATGTTTTAAAGATCTCATTCCCCTTCTTCAGAGGTATCAGTGTAAAATTCAACTCATAGGAATATTGCAACATCTTACTCTTTATAAATAAAATATTCTTTCAATCTTGGTAATTATCTCATCTCCCATAAAAAAATCCATATTCCCATTTTATTACCACATTTTATATTTGATTTTTTTCTCTAATGTTTACCCATAGTATGATTCTAACCTCACCACATTATTATGTTTCTATTTCCCCATGTTAGAAAGAAAAGAAATACATATGATGTGTCTATAAGAGTATATTGTGTGGATATGTTGTTGGAAATAATAAAGTACTATTATGGGTTAAGAAGTTGTTTATATAGTGGAAAATGTCTCTTTGTTAAAAAATCCAGATTTTTATTAGATAATTTTTTATCCTAATTCTCTATAACTCTAAACCTACAAGGTATTTGGAAATGTATTGTAATAAAATATTTTATTTATTTCATATGACTGAGTTGAAAAAATCCATGAGATATTATAAATGTTATCATAGTAGGTTTTATATAAATTTATATTCTAGGATTTCATTTATAGATAATTTAAGTGTTGATATGTTAAGGTTGATCATAATTTCAAAGGTATAGATAAATTTTTTGTGTTAGCTAAAATAATATTAATTTTTAGTGATTGGGATAGGAAACATTTAGTGAAAATACAAGCGATAAATTTAAGTAAAAAATATAAGAGATAACATCCCAAAGTTTTGGTAAAGTATAGATTTTGTGGATATTTTTGAAATTACATCCCCATATTGTTAATGGATGGTAGATGTGTTTGTTCCTAAAATGCACCAAGGGGTATTCACCTTGAAGAGTGATGGTTGAGAACAAAATTTATCCTTAATATGGTGAATGATAAGTGGTCCTATGACTACACACATGGATATACATTATCTGGGTATATGTTTCAGGTTTTCAAATTATATTTACTATAAATTATTAAAGATTTATTCCATAGTTTCATTAATGTATTAGGATAATATGTACAATAAAACAAAAAATAAATCAAATTAGATTGATCTAGAAGTATCATAGGATGAAAGGAAGGTGTCATTACAGAAGAAAAACTAGGATTATTTTTCATATTCATATGATATTTTAATCTGATTTTCTTGATAACGACATTAAGTTTTAGTATTTGGTTGCATAATAATCACAAAAATGACGTTGAGAAAGGAATGTATCTAGAAACCACTATGTCTTATAACCCAAAGAGGTAGAATACTTAAATGGTTTCAAATATCTGTTTATTTTTTATATGATGGGAAATGTTATTTTTATAGTCTCACTAATGGTATTGATGTTGATATATTAATAGAAATTAAATCTTGATACTCTTAGTTACATTCGTTAGTGAGTTTTAATTATTGATTATATTTTGGGATATTCTAAAAGTTATAAGGATTAAGTGAAATATCTGAGGATTGTTCTTTATTTGTTTTTAATTAAATGTTTAGAAATACATATTAAATTATATGAGTAACATTGAAAAGTTTTTTATGAAAATTTTATATTTTTTTGGATAAATATTGATGAAAACATGGTTCAGGTGTGGATAAATATTGTATTTAATAAATGCTTGTTATTTATATAATATAGGGTTGATTAATCTTAATAAAATTGAGTTAGATAGTATTTATAGTCTTGAAATTGATCATTTATTTAATAAAAAATGATCGAGGATATTTTTTTGTGAATTTTATCTCATTTTTAGAATTAATGCCAATAATGATTAGTGTGTTGGATTATGTACTAGTTCTAGGATATAAGAGTTATTTTTTGGAGGAGTATATAAGTTCATTGTGGTTTAATGTCTTGAGGATTCAAATGGTTTTGGAAAGGTATATTATGGAGAATATTTGAATAGGTTATCTTCCTAGTGTAATACATGACTGTATGAATTATTAACATTGTTTTTAGAAAGATAAATAACTTGATATATCTTAAGAGAGTAAGGTAGATTCTATATTAGAAGCTAAGTCCCAGATGACGAGTATGTTAAGAATAACCTCACATACATTCATTAGTGAGTAATAATTAAAATGGAATGGATGACATTTATTCAAGGTGTAAGAAAGTAATGAATTGAGATTTTGGATTCATTAAATTAATACAATATTAAATAGATTTTTTCATACGCAATAATGAACTAACACAAAACTCAACTAAAATGACCTGTGACACATGATATAACAAATTAATAACAAGAATAAAACATATGTTATATAAAAAATATAGTAATAAATTCTAAATTCATAAAAATAATTGCATTAAGAAAGAATAATGTACTAAAATTTATTTATTTTAATCAAAAAATATCCTTTATATATTGTATTTTAATTTAAAAAGATTAAAAATTTTAACATTAATATGTTAATTTGATTTTTTGACGAATTAGCTCAATATTATATTAGGATAAATTTTAGGATTTTTTATGAAATTATAATTTTTTTCTAAATAATGAATAAATAATAACTTTCCAAATCCCATGTATTTTATAATTTTAAATTATTTGAAAAAAATTATATAAATATAATATTCTAAAGTAAAATAAATAATTTTAAAATAATATGTTGAATTTATGAAATACATTTTTATCATTTTTGAAACTCAAATAATATTTCACACTAAAAATTATTTTATGCACTTACATTAAATATTAAATTTTATCACTTATAGAAATTAAATATAACAAAATGGATTAAATATATTAATTCAACATGATAATATTACATTGTAGTCTCAATTTTAATTTTGGATATAATACTGTGATTATACTAATTAAATTTAATTACAATGATAATGGAAAAACTTATATTTTTAAAGAATCAATTGTTTAATATTTGATATTTTTTATAGCATAAATTAAATTAAAATATTTTAAATTATTACAATAATATGAAAAGAAAACAAATGTATAATTATATTAACACTTATTTATTTGGTAACCAATGCAATATAAGATCAAGAACACATTACTGTTAAAACAATATTTTTAAAAAATAGTTTTTCTATTGTTTAATTGTTTAAATTTTATTTGAAATTTCAAATTATTTTCAAATTTAATTAGATTATATGATGATTAAATTTTGATTCAGAACACCCAAATTCAGTAATAAGGGTTAGCTTATATTTTTAATGAAGTATAAACTACCAGAGTAAAAATAGGTGCCCAATATAAAAAATGGTAAAATAAATAAAAGTAAAAAAATGTTGAAACATGTTTAAAATGGGGGTAAATGTGTTTTAGAGGAATAATAGAATTTATCTCACACCACAACCAATTATTTATCACTTTTATACCATTTACCATTAAATACTGTAATAATATCATTGAAAAGTAATGGGTATTCACAAATTCTCCTTTCCTTCACTTATAAAAGGAGAAAATTTGACCCCTTTATTAAAAACCCATTAATTAAAATTTCATCATTAAAATATTAATTTTTTATCTTCATATAATCCTATCTCATGTTCATAAGCCTGTGATCTAAATTACTTATCATAAGGCCTTAAATTTGGAGGATACATCTAAAAGAAAGTTCACGGTTCTGAGTGAGTATTACAAACTACGTACATTTTCTTTTAAAGCATTCTATACCCAACATACCCTAACCATATTAATGGATTGATAAAAATATAATTTTTCTAATTAAATGTTATAATATTAATTGAGCTTCCATTATTTATTCATTTTCATCATGTTAGAAAAATAAAAGAATGTTGATTGTATGTTGTGAGAGCTACAACCTCCAGAAAGTAACAATTATTTATATTTGTTTTATTTATTTATAATGACCACATAAATAATGTTTCAACAAATTAATAACTTATAAATAATAATTTTTATCTTCTTTTATAATTAAATTATACACTTCGTTAACCATACCCAACCATCAAGATATACAATGTTCATGTTTGGGGTTGGTTTAACCACCAACTTGAAAAATGATATAAACATATATCATGGATGAATATGGGATCATAAATAATAATAATACTAAAATTTAGTATGAAAATAATTATTTTTTTATTTTTATCTATATTTTCTATTTTGTATTTATCTTTTTATTAAAATATCACCTCTCATCACTAAAATTGTCGAAATAAGTCTACATCGGTTCTATTTTTACATAATTTTAAGTAAAATATTTGAAAGAAATAAATATTATATGATAATATAAGGACTATATTAAATTAAATATAAATTAATAAGTTTACTAAATCTATCTAAAAATATTACGTAGATTATTCTTGAAGTTAGGGACATGCATAGAAGGAATCATGAACAAGGTTATAGTTTCTCGTCTAAAATATTTTTCCCTTGATGCATATTTATCATTATACACAATGTCATATTTAGAATGTGGTATCTATATATAATTTTATATTTTCCATCCTGAACCACTCATTATACATAGTATTAAATGTTTTATTTTAAATCACATCCTTCTAGGGGTTTTGACTTAGATGTTTTACTGTTTTAAGGGGTTCATTGTCTCAAATTTAATTTTTTGTGACATGTTAGATATTGCGCCCAATAATTTATTTTTGGAATGTATTAAAAACCATATTTATGACATGTATAATTAATATCTTTAATAACATAATATTTCAATTTCCATTTAATCGTAACACTCTCTCATGTTCTTTTTATTCCTCTATTACCATTACCGTAAGGGGTTTTTTCTAACTCCACTGCCTTTATAGTATTCATATAATTATTCACGAATATATTTCTTGAATAATTTATTCATATGAAATGTGATTTTATTTAATTGTATTTTATCTTACCCAATGGTATAAAATGACTTTTTAATTCAAATATATTACCTTGGTAAAATTAATTTCTGAAACATATATCAATATAGAGAATAATCCCCATCTTATTTAAAGAAGGATTCTACTATTTTTCCATGTTATACATCCCCATTAGTTATATACTCTATAATTTAATAAATTATTATTCTTTATCTCATGTGACATATATGTATTCATTTTCCTATTTTTAAAAAGGATTATCTGATACTCTTTATACATTGAGGGTTTTCAAGCAATGGTATTTCAAAATGTTAAACAAGGTTTTCCATCCTTTCAAAATGAATTTTCTTATTTTACCCAACATTTTTTTATAATCAATATTAATTTCAAAGAATCCATTATAAAAAATTATATTTTAAATTTAATGTTTTTCTAAATATTTCACTTCACTTTATTGAAAATTACATTAAAAAGTGACTCGAAAATTCACCATTTTATGAAAATTTTGAATATACCTTCCAAAATATCTTTTTAATGTTTTCCATCAGAAATCATATTTCCGCCTCCTTTGTCATTTTATAAGAAACATTATCTATAGATTTGTAATTTCCTAAAAGAAATTTATTTTTTTCATTATTGTATAAATTATTTCATTAAATACGAATTAAAGTGATAAATAATATTTCATATTTAAAAAGTGATTAATTCAAAAACTCCTAAAAATGATTTTCATATAATTCATTGTCCTTTATACATCTTATGCTTTATCTAGGATACTCTTTAAATGATATAGTTAACCTTATTTATATGAATGGAGTTTGAAATGACTTTTTTAATCATATAAATTATCAATCACTTCCTTTGTGTTTCCTATAAACTAATGGTTTGTAGAAATAAGTTGTATTCCAATGGATTTATATAGTAAATTTAAGGTATTACACTCCTTTCAATGTTAGTTTTTTTTTCATGAACCATCCCAATGGGGCCCATTCTTCAACTCCCCAATCCCACGTCCGATATTCCAGGCGCTGGAGACTAGTGTTGAATAGGCATATCACTACCATGGGAGGCCTTATCCTTTGTACTTGTACAAATTTACACATCTGTAATCCCAAATAATGAAAAAATATAAAAATAACAGTACATTTATGCATGAATTAATCCAAATACCACAACCAGAGTAATACCTGGAGTAATGGAATGGAAACATGGCCAAATACATGCCCACCACAAATTTTCTAAAAATAAGTCAAACCTAAAATTAATATGGGGGATACTGCCAAGATGCTTCAAAACACACCTTAGTCTGTCTGGTATCACTAAGAACCATCTGGTCCTAGTCCATCTAGGACTCTATCAAATGGTCAATCATCTGCACAAGAAACAACACATGCCAGAAAAACCCATGCATGGGTGAGCATAGAAATACTCAATAGGACACTACAAAACCACAATGAATATAAAAAATTAATAACAGTTAGATCTACAATTGTCTATTTCTAAAACGCATATAACATGAATATCCACATATACTCAACAAAGACGCACAATATAAAGATAAATCACAACCATAATGCTAGACTAGGATTCCACCTCGAATGTTCCAAATAGAGGTCATCTAGGATAACACAATCTATGAGTCAGAAAATATTGATGAATGTTGTTTGAGAGGTAGTGTTCATCGGATCTCTCCACAGGAAGTGAATGTTGAAATTCTAAACAGATTCAATACATATATGGGGATCACTCCCATAGACATGGGGTATACCAACAACTCAATATGGATTAACCCTCTATGTATATGATCAATACTCGTGTAGTGTTGGTTATGAAGATACCCTTAATTCCACCTAGGGAACATTGATGTGTAGAGAATCACACATTAAGGCTCATGGAAGGATACTAAAAAATATATCCAAGAAGTCCTTCCGAAGGGATCATTGTCCTATGTGTTGTAGGTGATTCTATAATAATCCTATAGGAATGGGTATGGGAAATGTACCCTAATGAATCATGTACAAGGTAGATAGTACAATAGCTCCAAGATAATATTAAAGGGGTACACTGTGTGTAGTAGGGTTACATGTCATGTTCCTTCGACTATGGGTCTTACCCAATTATAATCACCCATGTCTATGTCCATGTAACAGTACACAACATGTGGTAGCTCGTGTACTTATTCTAGTTTACTAGTACATGAGTATTCCCATGTACATATTTCCAATCCATGTCTGTGTAGGAGAACACATCATTCATGTTCCCATGTACTCCATCCCATGACTGTGTACCCATTGAAGTTCACACTGAGCCTTTGGGGAGGGGTCACTTTTCGTGTGATAGGGTCACACACCGTGTGATACCTATCTTCTTCCTGAAACCCTACCTTCCCCTAGAAGGGTCCCACACACCATGTGATCCAAAAATATATAAAATTTGGATTGGTAATTTTAAGAATATGAGATCTAGTTGATGCATTGTCATTCGCTCGTCTGATGTTGGGATATGTTGCTGTTATCGCCTAACACCCCAGTTTAACTCAAATCTAGGTCAAATGAGGCCTATAATCATTGGAGAGAGGATTTTTGGTTGTCTCGTTCATTCTAGAACCATCCCAAACCTCCACTATCATTAAGCATCCATGAAATGCACCTTCACGTGCCAATATGATCCTGATCCACTCATGGCTATCATCGTTGAACTGTCCCTTCACCGTACCAAGCCTGGATGAGTGATATCTAATCCCTATTCCAAGAAACGGGTTATCAAAGTTATATTCCTCAGTATTTGGGTCATATCACATGGAAAAAAATCCAAAATTATGAAAACACGTATAAAAATGGTTGAAATACAAAAAAAAACACAAATATGGATGATCCTCATCCATGTTAGGTTCACACCGATTTGTGTCATTAGAACGATGAACAAATAACCATAATAAATAAATAAATCTCCCTAAATAATTCACATATAATTATCCCATCTCCAATATAACCTATCCACCGATCAATCTATTGGTTGATAAAAAAAATTTATCATAGAAATTGAAATGTAGAATAAAATCCGAATAGACAACCATCCTACCTCAATTAGGATCAATTGCTGATGACGAAAGAAGATGTTTCGTTTCCTTTAGAGAGTTCCTCCAATTCCATTGCACGTAGTTCATTGATTAATGATCTGGTAGAAGATCATCTGGGCACGATCCTCCAATGATTTCTACAAGGGTTCCCAAACATCTCCAGGATTATGTTGGTAACCCAATAATTTCATCATAATAGTATATTTAAAGACACATAAGTCACTATATTAAGGAAATAAAATAAAATAATTTATTAAATTATTTTATTCATCTTAATTCCTATGATGAATTTTGCACAAATTCACCACAATAAAAAAATTTATGTCACACCTAAGGTAAAAACCACATTCTGAACTCAATGGTTCCATCATATTTATTATCATTCCCCCCCTATTAGATGTTATTTTACTATTTTAGGAAACATATGCATGTGTTCTATTTAATATATTTAATATATTTCAAACATTTATTCTAGGAACACTGGGTATTGGAATCATATTCTATCTCATTGATTGGTATAAAAAATAATTCATATTATATCAAAAAATATTACATCAAAAATAAAAGTCATTAAATTCTCCCCACCCTAGGGATTTACATCCCAAAAATCCAAAACGAGGTCTACACAATGAGATGTGGGTATTGAGTATGAATCTGAGCCTCCCACCCCCCCAGTTCTCTCCTGAAAATTCTCTTTCTCCCACCATACACACATTAAAAGAATCAATCTACCATGAAGGATCATATCCTTTATGTCCTCAATCTCAACAGAATACTATACAAATGTAGCTCCATCCTTGATTTCTATGTCTCCCCAATCGATAACATGCAATGGGTGATGTACATACCACATAAAATGTGACACATAGATGAAATCATGTACCATGTCTAACTACGGAGGTAGAGATAAGTGGTATGATACCTCGACGTAGTATCTGGAAAGGTCCAATGAATCTTAGAGATTTCTTGTCACCCTAGACAAATATCCATAATCCACATCAAGGTAAAACCCATAAGAATGCATGTTCTCCCTCATCAAACTCCAAAAGCCTCTATAGTCAGTTTTCATAATACTTATGACAGCTTTGTGCAGTCCTCATCTACTCTAGGATGATATATACCTTCTCTGTAGTCTCTTGCACAAACTATGGGTCCATAAGTGTCAACTCACCTTGGCTATCCCAGAAAAATGTTGAAATATAAGAACACCCATAAAAAGCCTAGAATCATGAAATTATTATTATGGAATGATATAATTTTTGTACACAAACTACACATGTGTTATGTGGCCCTCCTGACTAGGGACAATGTCCAATAGGAATTCCCACAACATTCCCTATAGAGTATGAATGGCTTGATCTATCTTGCTTTCAGATTTTTGGGGAAACACTTAGTTCAAGTGTAACTGAGTCATAAAATCATCCTCAATCCCTTCTATAACTGAGATCTGAATTTAGAGTCATGGTTAGAAAAGAACGTCAAGGTAACTCCCCGGATTCAGACTATATTCTGCACATAGATTCACCCCAATCTCTCTACTGAACTCTTCTCCCAAACGGATTTGAAGTTGGCCGACATGGTGAGTAAGTATATGGTCACCCAGATGAAATCACTTCAACTAGAAGTATGTGGTAATACCATCATGATTTCCATGGTTATACCATAACACTTCCACTCTTCCACCTCAATGGGTTGATAAAATCTCACTAGAAATTGGTGTTTAGGCATAACTTGTTGATAAGTAAGGAATCGAGAGATAAACTCTACAACTCCCTTCTTCATTCTAGACCACCAAAACTGATTCTGATGGTCCTGGTATATCTTTTACACACATGGATGTACTGTCCAATGAGATGTATGAAACAATCTTAGAACCTCCTCCTGCAATATCAATATTTCCATCAGGAATACTCAAAAAAGATCATTATGACCCCCACCTTCAAAAAAACCATCTGAAGCATATCCTGTGGATATCATACTATGTAGGGTCTCATAGTTGACATCCCCAAGCTATTCCACCATAAATCTATATAAGATTTTAGGGGTAACAACCATAAATTAGAGGTACGATTCTCCATCACCATCTACAAAATATATCTACAGTGAGTCTAACTACTCTAACGCCTCGTTCATAAACATGCAACATGATATCCTTCTAATATCATCTAATACTACGTTACCCTTCCAAAGAGTATATAAAATCATCATTTTATAATCCTAATGGAATTCTATCCATTTCATTGGTCTCAGGTTAAGATCCTTTATAGTGAAGATATAATTGAGACCCTTTTGATTAGAAGATATGATAAAATGCTCACCCATTAGGTAGTCTTTCCACACACTTAGTGCGAATAATACCATTTCTAACTCAATATCAAGAGTTTATAATTTTTTATCATGTGGTCTTAACTGAAACGGACCATAGGAAATAACTCCCCACCTATGCATGAGAAAAAAACCATTCCCTATTCATGATGCATCATAGAACACTATGTACTCAAAACCCTCCTCTAGTAATCTCCAAATGGGATCACTCATATATATCTGCCTCAATTGTTGAAAAGATTTATGGAGCATCTATATTCACACGAAAAGATTCCCCTATCAGATTAATGTTGTCACGTGTGCTGATTATGCTGATATCCCGAAGAAATTATGTATGAATCTGCAGTAATAGCCTCCCGGCCAAAGGGAATTTCATACCTCTTTCACTCTATTGGGTGGATCCCAATATAAAAATGCCTCAACCTAGGATGGGTCCACTGCAACTCCATCATCTTAGATAACATTTCCCAGAAAGTGGACCTCTTGTATCAAGAACTGACACTTCAAGAACATTCTATAAAGTTGGATATCTTACAGTACCTCCAAAACCATCCCCATCTATCTTGTGTGCTTCTCCTTGGATTTTGAGTACAAGAGGATGTTTTCAAAAAAGACTATCGTGAACCAGTCTAAGAAGGGATGAATGATCCAGTTCACAAGTCCCATGAACACTGCGTGGGAAATCTTTATGCAATATGGAATCATTAATTACACTTACTGACTGTAGTAAAATATGAATTCCATCTTCAGTATATCCTCACCTTGTACTCACAAATACTGATTGCCTGAACTAAGTTCAAACATTGAGAACCATAGTGCCCCTCTCAAATTATAAAATAGGTCATCGATCCTCAGCAGTGGATACATATTCTTTGTGGTCACCTAGTTCAAGAACTAATAGTCCATACATAACCTCAAGCTCCTATCCAACTTCTTAGAGAACAAAACAAGGGATAATCAAAGTGAAACACTTGGTATGATCAATCACTTTCTCTACAATACCTCCAACTACACCCTTAGCTTGAGAAGCTCTGTGGGAGCCATACGATATGCGAGTGCATATATAGGTTCCATCCCAGGGTATAGATAAATGTAGAATTATATCTCTCATAGGGGATTAAAGCATTCCACATCCTCAGGGAGGACATTCTTGTACTCCACTACAACTGTAAGAAACTAAGAACTCATAAAATCCAGTGCACTAAGGGCCATGCTATCCAACTGGTGAGTAGTCAGTTGAACCCTCTTATGCATGAGTACATTCGGTGCTACCTATGTTTCTTTTTCACCAATAAAAAAATTTGATTCCATCACTATTGAAACACTACATTCCCTAACTAAAACTATTGATATGGGTCTGAACTATAGATGAATAGTCCATACCTAGATGACCTTGTAAGGAATTTTTGATTCTATAAGGAGATACCAACAGAAAATCTTTCCTCTAAGAGTAAGGTCACACTATCATCAAATATAATTTATTATTGAGTCTTCTCCAGTAGGAGTCTATAAGAAAAATGGTCGAGCCAATGGTTCAATCAGAATATCAATGTCTCAAACCAGATAGGTAGAAAGAAATGGATGAAATCAACTATGTCTATCGATACTAAAACTAAGGTATAAAAGTCAAAAATCATACAAAAAATAATTCTTGGAACCTCTGGGTCATATGCATCGACCACCTACACGTGCCCTTGACCATGTCCTCCAACACCATGAGCCTACAATGGACCACATTGGGTTAGTAGTGGTAACATGTAAAAGTTTCTATCATCTCTTACTTCTACCCAGATACATTTCCACGTCCTCTACCCTACAAACATGTCTTCTACTACCTCTTCCTATACCTAGATGGCCCATCAATAGTATCTATGTCAGCCATACAGAGGGTTGGAAAATCTCAGTGAAGATTTCCTAAGTTATCACATGAGTAGCACCACCAATCCCTAGGATGACTGGGCCCATCATTTGAGGCCTGAATGATAGAAAATATATCATGGTATATCCTAATCAAATTTCTCACACGTCCAGGTCCCTGAGATACACATAATCTCCCTATTGCCGAGGTCTCTACTCCTACATTCCCACTACAGACAACAACTAGCTATGTCTACTCATCCAAGTAAATATCAACCACCAAAGCTCTATCTATCACCCCAAAATATGTTGGAATGCATATAGGGAAAAAACTATCTTGTATTTATATTAAAAAACCTCACTCGAATGTCACATCACTAAGGAAATAGTCACAAACCATATCCATCATGTACTAGGAGTGGTTGGTGAACCTCGATGAATATTCAACTACTGTCATAATACCCTAGTAGAGCTAGATAAGCTCCTGGATACGCCCATCCCTCAACATATCAAGATATAACTCCACTCCAAAAATATACTGAAACTCTAACCATGATAGAGTTGCCTCATTGTATTACTGGGTCACCAAACCCCACCATCATCCCATTGGGCCACAGAGGAAAGATCTCCACAATGACCACCATATGATCTACTAGTGTCCTGACCTGATGAAGAACATGTGTCAGAACCTCAAGATAGTTATCAACTACCTGTGGGTCAGGATCACCTTGGAATCTGATGATTCTTTATCACTTAAACTCGTGATGTTCTCCTAGAATTCATGCATCATCCATTGGTACTGTGGGTACCATATTCTTCTCCATAGGTGGTGGTATATATAGTGCAACACTCTGAGGTAACACCACATGAATTGGTCTCTATATTGATGCCTCATCACTGAGGGGATCATCCTCTTGTTCTGGATAATTAATCATGTTAGTCCCACTAGATCAAATACCCTTATATTTGGGTGAATCTGGTTATGAGGGATTAATACTAATTCCCCTTCATATTATTTTTATTTGTTAAAGAAAACACTATTCTCCTCTTCTCTAGTAACAATGTATGAACATAAATGAAATAATTGATGGGACCCAATGATTTTACTTGGTTCACCCTCACTAGGCTACATATAAAGAGAATATAATGGTGAAGTGTTGATGTACCAAGTCTACTAAGGATCAATACAAAAATACAACGTTTCAAATATATCAATTCTATTCCCATGGACACTGTCCATACAATGTTTAGGGTCAGCTCCCTGCTTTCCCAAGGGTCACTCCCAGATTCTATTTCTATAACTCACTGTGGGTGGAAAGGATCAAAATGTACCTCATTTTTCATCACTATTCTTGGAAGGGATCTACTCAATGTTTATTGAATTGAAGGTCCCTTCATTTGTATGAATTAATGAACACTCAATTGTAGGTAGATTCTCTATAGATGTTCCAATTTTCCACATACATTTGGATTGCAGATATTACATTCTTGAACTACTATAGTCCCTCCGCAAACTACCTTGAATCCTTTGCAAACTACCCTATATTGTATGGAGATATTGCTTTAGGGAAAACCACATATTCCATGAACTGACCCTTCTTCTATGGGTCATCTCCACTTCTATAGAGAGTCTTGTCTTCCATATACCACATCTTCTTCTATGGACTACCTCGACAACCACATTCCACCCCTACCTCATGAACCCTTTTTTACAGGCTATATATCCCCACAAAATTATTTTGTATAATCGTACCTCCTGACACTTTTATCCTTAAAAAATTCATATGAACTAATTTAGACTTTTTTAAATTCTTCTCAGAAAGATGATCTTTGAATTTAATTAACTCTCTACTTAATCATCTGATTAGTGGTATTTATATAGAAAAATAGATCCATAAAACCCGTTAATCCAAATTTCCGAAAACATTGATGTGGTACGACCTTCACTACATACTATTAAGAGGTCTGTATAGTGTGTTGATTCTTTAACGTGATTGTTGTCTTCCACAGATGAAAATCACTTTGCAAATCTAGCGATCACCACCACATTTTGCAAACGATGTGACATACTATGAACATGAAGCCTTTAGATGACTCCAATACCCCCTTGGGGTTTGTCGACAACTCTTCATATTTTTATACCTTTTTAAGATTAATCCATCTTCTACCAATATTATCTTATTTAGATTAAGATGGAAATAAAATATTTACTCAACATATACTCTAATAACACGTGATCCATGCTTTACGTGAGAATCAAGAGTAGTATGAAAATTTCAACAATGAATCTCTTCATTCAAAAACAAATCAATTGACTTCATCCCGAACCTCTTATATTGTGATATACAGTCTTTTATCAACCACCAATTGCATTTTCATATTTAAAAATCCTCTATCAGGCTCCTCAACCTATCAGCTTCTACCCTTGATTTGATTAAAAAATTTACTCCTGGTTGACATCAATAATTTTTCTCCCTTGGTAAATGAACCCAATGGTCAGTTCATTATTTTTTTTGCATCAGGGTAAGGAACACATATCATTAAATTTGAAAAAAACATGAAATATGTCAGGTAGAGGGGTCCCACAACCAAAAAAATTCTTCTGTAGGGAGTTGACTAAATTTGTAGAGAAATTCAATACCTCTCAAACACTTTTTTGGGTAAGACCTTTTTTAGAAAGTCTACAAACTGTAGTTTTGTATTCACATACTACAACTTTAGAAGCCTTTTCTCAACCATGTCCATGATAAAATGAAAATTTATTTCAATGTCCTTTTTCCTTGAGTGGTGGACCAGATTATTGAAAATATATATAGAACATGAAATATCACAATGTATTACAATCAAATACTTCACTTGAAGTCCCATATCATCATGATGATTCTTCATCCACAATAACTACATTCATTCATGAGTGGCCACAATATATATATATATATATTATGTAGTTCTAAATGAAAATAAATATTGTTTATTTCTTAGACAATAAATACATAATCCACCAAGATAGAAAGCACCAACTTATGTTTATTTTCAATCATATTTTGAACTAGTCTAACATGCAAATATATATCCCAATAACTCATATCGATATTTTCATTATAAAACAAACCAAAATACACTATTCCCTTGATATATTGATGTATTATTCTCATAGAAATAAAGTGGTTTTACTTTCTATTACATTGATACTGTGACGCATGACATGTAGAAAAAACCCTATAATTTCACTATTAAATACAATAGGCTTCCAATTATCTTCCTGTATTCTATGACAATAACAAATTTTCCTTCTTTTTCCCATGTTATTTTCATCCAAGTAGCTTATCTATTATTTATCTCCTTGTAATTATCCATTCTAAGCCTTCAAAAACCTCATTATCTTATGTATATTAATAAATTAATTTGACATTATTTTTTTTGTTACCAGTAAACCAAGTAAAAAACATCATTTCAATAATCATTGACATTTCAAAATCATTTTTCTGGATTTCATAAAACTGTCGACATTGTGCTTCATCTAGTCCACAAAATATTTTTTCACCAACATATACTAGAACCATCATAAATTTATTATTATCATTCTTCACATATAGAATACAATGAACCCCACAATGCATAAAATCACGCTTCTTCAAAAAAATCGATGGATCCTTGAATTAGTTTCTCTCGATGCTTGCTTCAAACCATAAAGTTCCATTCTCAACCAAAAAATGATGTTCTAATCTTCTTGAATGAGAAAAAATAATTGGATTCTCATTGTAAACTTCTTCTTCCAGAACCCCATTAGAAAATTCTAACTTGAAATCCATTAGGATAACATTGAACATTGTTTTCACTACTATGGTCAAGAATAATCTGATTGTCTCTAGCCTTGAAAAAGGTGAAAATGTTTCATCAACATTGATATCCACTAACTAGGAGTACCCTTTTCAAACTATTCATTCTTTGTTTTAAATCAAAAAACCATGTTCATTCATATTATTATTAAAGGCCCATTTATTCGTGATGAAATTCATGTATGTTGGTATTTAAATAATCTCTCATGTCTGATTCTTAACAATTTTTTCTATATCTTCATTCATATCCTAAACCCAATTCTCATCTTCTACTAACTCATGAAATCATTTATTCTCTATCTGTTCTAACTACAATACTTTTTTGTTGAGTCTTCATCGTCTTTTTCTAAACTATCTCTATCTAATAACCAATTATGTTTAGTATATCAATTTCAAATCATATATTTAGTGTTTGTCAAGATACTGAATTCTACACATCCTTTTCATTATCTGAATATTCTTATGAATTATCCTATGAAACTGGAACATCCTATGATCTTATTATCTCTTTATCACTATCCCCACCAAAATAGATCATATATTTTTTGAAGATTCTTCTCATTCTCTACTATGGTTACATCCTAAATTTCAACATCCTCTCATAGTCCCTTACTAAAGCATTTATATGCCTTTCTTTTTTTTTTTGTATCAAATAAATACCCCTTTATCTCCATATGAATCAAACCTCATGTGTTTCTCCTCATTAAAAATGAAATAAAAACATCCAAAGGATAGAATGTATATTAATGATAGATTCATTCCATACCATAGCATATATGGATTATTCTATGCTTTCATAAATAATAATGATCTATTTTATGTGTACACTAATTTCATCACTTATTCTTTCCAAAAAATCTATGGAAGGTATTTCTCGATGTGGAATTTACTAGACATGTTGTTTATAATTATATTTCTTCTTTCAACTACTCCATTTTACTATGGAGTTCTTAATAAGGAATCTTGGTTCTTTTCCCATATTTCTCGAAATAATCATCCGCATTGAAATTTGTGAAATCTTTTCCATTATCTGTTCTAATATTCCACATTTTTTACCCAACAAAATCTCAACTTCCTTTAGATAAGTTTTTATGAAACTGAAAACCTTATATTTGTGAGTGATTACTGAAAACCATGACAATTTTCTAAAATCATCAACAAAGAGAACATAATATCTCCTCCAATAAATATATCATTGTGATATTGCTCTGCATAGTAACAACAATACTCTTTATTAAACAATTAAACATGATTTATTAAATAAAATTTCACATAATACACCCCAGAAGGTCGATAGGCCTAGTGTCTTTGGGTTTTAGGAACATTACATAACAACTTAGAACATAAAACACAACATCTTTATTGAAAACTTCTTTTACCTGACCACAACACTCCTTCGTACATAGCATTTCATGGGATAACATGAGGACATTCATAAGAAAAGGGTGAGCCATAAATCCCAGTAAGGGAGTAATAAAGGTATAACTTGAATAATAAATTACATGATGGGAAATTTTCATACCAATGGATCATAAGAGAAACATGAACATAAATCCATGACATAACATGATTATCATAACATAGAAATGTGCCATCAACATTTAACATGATATTAGCATGAGCCAAGGCTCATTGAACATGGAGCACAATTAAACATTAATTACACTTGAATTATAATTATTAAACCCTCATTGTACTTGATGTATCATGATACTAATCTTTACCCAATTCATTAGAGCGCTATCAGGGCACATCCTTCTTAATCATTTAATTTAATGCATAAGTGTGCCACATAGATCATATAACATGGATTCATTGAACATAATCATCTATTTCATGATAAAGGAATTTGGAATTCATACATTAATCTCTATAATAAATTTATAAATGTACATAATTGTGAATACCCTTGATAGAGAAATGTGCATGTTATTCACTACACAATGACTTTGGGTTGGAAAATCATTGTGCAATTTCAGCATCATAACAGTGTGACATAAGAATTCATAAAAATGATTGACGAGAGAGAAAGGGGAATCTAAAAATATGTACATTAAATTGACAATAAGGGTTCTTATTGATACATTTACCAATATATGTAATCGAATTTTCATGCATAGTATAAAATAATTGCTTGAATGTAAATGAGAAGAGTGAAATTTCTTACGGAATTTTGGCATTGTGATGGTTGTGCATGGGAGACATTAATGATAGATAAATAGGTCTCTCATCATTAAAACATAATTAGAGAAGTATGGGGGTGGTGATAAATCATACCCCAACATTTGTAATTGATAACAAAAGTGTATAACAATATTAATAAATTTGGACCAAATGAGAAAGGAATAAACCCCTTATAGAATTTCGGCATAGTAATAGGTGTAAATGGGAGGCATTAATGAGAGAGAAAGGGGTATATCATCATTCAAACATAAAGAGGGAATTATAGGGGAGGTTTAAAATCATACCCCAACATTTTTAATTTAAAACAAAAGGGTATAACAATATAATGAAATTTGGTCAAAATGAGATAGGATGAAATCCCTTACGGAATTTAGCCATAGTAACGGCTGTACATGGGAGGAATTAATGAAAGATAAAGGGGTATCTCATCATTAAAAAATAAGTACGAATGTATAGGGAAGGTTATAAATAATACCCCAACATTTTTAATTGAAAATAAAAGAGGATAATAATATAAGGGAACTTGGACATAAAAAAGGTAGGAAGAAATCCCTTACTAGAAAGTGTGATCCCAAAGGATTGGGATAGGCTTGCGAGAGGATTTTTTGGATATTAAGGATCCTTGTGAGGATACTAGAGAGAGGAGGGTAGAGTAGGGACTTTTACTAAGGCTTTTAGTGAAGATAAGTGGGATCTTGAGTGGGTTTATATATGTAAAGAGAGGTAATTCTTTATTATTTAGGTTTTGGAAACTACACATTAAACTAATCAAAACCACAAACCATCACATGGTTTTTCCCCATGGATTTTGTCAAAGGGAAGTGTAAAACATTATTTTATAAGACGAATTTCTGAACTTATTAAAATATTATGCTTTATTATGTGGAGATGAGTCACACTCTCAATGAAATCATTTTAATAGTTAAAATGTTTTATTATTCTTTGAGGGTTTACTAAGGATTTTTAAAATAAACCAAAAATATATATAATCACAATATTTTTAAGTTAAAACATATATTGGCCTAAAATACCATTTATATAATGTCATTACATCACTATTTCCTCACTATTATGTCATAAAAAACATTATATATTTAAACGGTGGTTAATGTTTACCCAAAAATTTGATTGTCTTAAAAAATTATGAAAAATTCACAATTGGATAATTTCGACATCCAAATTACAAAAATAATATTCATTTTATATAAATAATTTACTAAATATTTGAATTTTTAATTTTAAAAGAAAAACCTATATTTATCAAAAATTCATGGGTTTTGATAAAAATATTTTTCACACATTAATAAAAATTACAATTGTATTTATAAAAATTATATGATTATTTTTATTTAATAAAAAGTAATTTTTAATACTATTTTATTATAATAATATTTTATTTCAAAAATCTATTAATTCATCAAAATAGATTTTTTTATTGAATATAAATATTAAATAAAAACACTATTTGTGCTTTAAAAATAATTTACAAAGTAACTATAATAAAATGAATTTATATTATCTATAAAAAAATAATGCACATAATCATAGTGATAGGGTATTGTTACATAACCCCTTATAACACCAGCATAAGACCTAAGGGTAAGGTGTGTGATGGTGACAAACTATTGGGGTGGCTCTGTTAACATTGTTTGGGTGGTAATCTCTATCAACTTCCACTTCTCCTGTAGGCATTTCTATTTAATCTTAACATGTTGAAACTCGGCTTGGGCTTGGACAATAGTGAATCCTAGTGATGCTACCTCTTTTTTGAGCTTTGAAAAATGGAACTCGTATGCCTCATTTCTACTGGATGAGGCCATCACTTCCTTTTTCTGAGTAAATTGGATTTGTTAAATCCCTATATTTATACTAATCATGTGATCACTATTCAAAAACTATATTAGCAATGATAAAAAAAAGTAATGGTATTTGAAAATCCCAAAACATAAAACCAAGGAAGTGAATATGTTTAATATAACCATTTTATGTAATAAAACATTTTTAATAGATCAAGAGTAATTTTCATTCATTAAAGTTTGGGTCATTATAATCTTCCCACCTTAATAAATTTCACCCTTGAAATATTCTTTTCCCACACTAAAAAAGATTTGGATAACACTACTTCATCACTTCCTCTTATTCCCACTTTTCCTCTTCAAACTTTTGGTTTCACCAAAACACTTTGACGAGGGGAATTATCTTATTTCATAGAAAATTTCCCCTATGATCTAATATCTTCACTGGATTCTCTTCCTAGGAGAGGTCATTCTCTATTGGTACCACCTCTGGATTGAGTACATGCAATGGGTTAGGTTTGTACTTGCTCAAAAGTGATACATGGAATACATCATATACTTTAGATAGGTTTGGTGGGAGTTCTAGTCGATATGCCACTACTCCAATAAGATCAAGGATCTCAAAAGGGTTGATGTACCTTGTACTAAGATTTACCTTCTTCCAAAATCTCATAAATCTCTTCCACGGTGATATACGAAGGAATATGATGTATTCGTCATCAAACTCTAGGTCTAGTTGACAATTATCAGCATAGCTCTTTTGTCGACTCTGAGCAGCTTTAATGTGTTTCTAGATGGTCTTAAAAATATTCACCATTTCTTCTACCGTATCTGGACCTAGGAGTTTTTTCTCCCCAACTTCATCCCAACATGTCGGGTTTCTTCACCTATTCCCATAAAGGGCTTCATAAGGATCTATTTGGATGCTTGAGGGGAAACTATTATTGTAAGAGAACTAAACCAGAGTAATATGTTGATCTTATTCTCCTTTAAATTACATTGAGAATTCTCTCAACATGTCCTCAAGTGTTTGAATAGTCTACTTAGATTGGTCATCAGTTTGAGGATGATAAGTCGTACCAAAGTTCATCTCAGTATTCAGATCTTATTGAAGACACTTCCAGAACATATAGGTGAATCTTGGATTTTGATCGGATATAGTAGATAGTGATACTCCATAAAGCCTTACCACTCCTCTGATATATAGCTACACTAGTCGATTCAATGAGAAATCCTCTTGAATTGCAAAGAAGTGTGCAGTTTTTTGTAGGACAATCCTAAAAAAACTAGATAGAAATGTTTTCTTTGGATGTATTCAGATGTTTGATGACAAAGTACATTGTGATGTTCTTCCATTTACACGTTGGTATGGGTAATGGTTATGGAATCACCTTAGACTTCTACCTCTCATTATTCACTTGCTCATATACTAGGCACTTTGATTTATACTCAGAGATCTCCTTCTTCAGGTTCTGCCACTAAATAATACTCTTTGATATCTCGATACATCTTTGTGTTCCCAAGTTGAATGAAGAAATTTGAGCCATGTGCATCCACCCAAAGTTCTTACATTAACTCCAAATTTTGTGGAACACATAGTCTTGTCCCAAATCTCACTATTCCTTCTTCATTAAAATTGAACTCCGAGGATTTCCCTTTTTTGATAGTTTCTTCTTTCTTCTGGTTTCCCATATCATCCTTTTGAGCATCCTTTAACATTTCTAAAAGATATGGTTGAGCAATAATTTGTGAAATTATTGATGATTTTCCCATATTTTTTATTCCCATGCCCATCTTCCACAAATAAATGAAGATTGTATCCTTTGTGATTATCATCAATGATAGAATTGTTGGGTCCTTTCTACTCAGAGAATCTTCCACCTTGTTCGGTTTCCTAGGGTGGTAATGGATTAAGGAATCATTGTCTTTTATCATCTCTATCCATCTTCATTGGCGCATGTTAAACTCTTTCTATGTGAATATAAACTTGAGAATTTTGTGATCTGTATATATTTCACACTTCTCCCCAAAGAGGTAATGTCAAAAAATTCTTAAAGAGAATATTATTGCAGCCAACTCCAGATCATGTGTTGTATAGTTTTTCTCGTGAACATTCAATTTCATTGAAGCATAGGTAATGAATTTTTCATTTTTCATCAACACACATCTCAAGTAATTCTTTGAATAATCACTAAATACCATAAAAAGTTCTCTACTTTTTTATATTATGAGCACGAAAGCAGTGATAAGCCATATTTTCAACTCCTTGAAGCTATCTTTGGATTCATCACCCCAATAAAACATTAATACTTTCTGAGTTATCTTGATAAGAGGGTTGGAAATTCATGAGAAATTTATCACAAATCCGAGATAATATCCATATAACCCTAGGAAGCTACAGATATCTGTTACCGATTTTTGCCTCGAGCATCCCTCAATTGCAACTGTCTAGGAGGGATCCACAAATATACCCTTTCATGTGATGATATGTCTCAATAATGAGATATCCATCAACCATAACTCAAACTTTTTCTACTTTTCATAGAGCTTACCCTTTCAAAAGGTCTCTAGTACAGTTCTTAGATTCTCCTCATGGTCCTCCTTGGTTTTGAAGTATATTATAATATCTTCTATAAATACTACCATAAATTATTCAAGGTAATCAATAAATACACTATTAATCAAGTCCATGAAGATTGTTGGAGCATTAGTGAGTCTGAAAGGAATTACTATGAATTCAGTGTACTCGTACCTTTTATGAAAACCAGTGTTGAGGATATCCTCCTTCTCCACCCTCACATGGTAATATCCCGACCGAAAATCCACCTTGGAGATGTATTGTGCTCTACGTAGCTGATCGAACAAGTCATCAATTCGGGGTTGAGGATTCTTGTTCTTTCTCGCAATTTTTTTCAGCTCATGATAATCAATGAAAATGCACATTGACCCATCCTTATTCTTGACAAAGAGGACTAGTGTACCCCATGTTGAATCACTCAGGCGTATAAACCCTTTATCGAAATTCTCATGTAGTTTTTTCTTCATCATCTAAAGCTCTGCAATAGCCATTATATATGGACTGTTGGATATTGTAAAATCCCTAGGTATAAGATCAATCGATAATTAAACATCTCTTCTAGTTGGAAGACTATGAAATCCCTCGAGAAATACTTCAGTGAATTTCCTCACAATAGGCATGTCTTCAAGGATGGTTTCTTCCTTATACTCAATCCTCTTAGAAACATACGCGTGCTCATAGGGTGATAATATTCATGCTTGAGATGAAGGTGCTAAAGAAGATTCATCCTCCTCCTTGAACTTGTATAGAATCGAGGGTCAATTTTCCATTTAAGAGTGATTTTACTCTCACGACAATTTATGTTGGCTCTATATATGGAAATCCAATCCATTCCAAGAGTTACATAAAATTCCACCAAAGGTAGTATGATAAGGATTGACGGGAAGTTCAAACCACAAATTGTGACAGGGGAGGAGTTATATTCATCTGAAGCAATGATTCCCCATTTGTCATTTTCACCAATATCATTACTTCCATGATTTGTGGTTGTGTTGGGATTGTTCTACAAAAGTTTTGAGAAATAAATTAATGTGTAGAACTAGAATCAACAATTTACTTTCTCTATTCTTGAATGAGTAACTAGAGTACCTATCACCACTTCTTTTTCGGGGTGCGCTTCAGTGGTAGTGTTGGAAAAAGATCTCCCTTGTTTCATTGGAGGTTATTGTTTGCCTAATAAAACCCTTGGCTTAGGGAAATGGTTTTCAAAGTTCCTTGGTTCTTTCCATTTGAAGTAATGAATAGTGCATTGAGGGTCAAACGCAGCATTCTTATCCCCTGTCATAGCCGCATGTTTTTCATTTTGGAAGTTAATGTACAGGTTCCCCTCTCTTCCACACCTAAAGAATTTCATCACCCACTTCAAGAAATTTTTGGGGTGCTTTTTCCTCACCTTCAGCAAGTGGGGTGACGGATTTTCTTAGCACTATTGAATTTATCCATCAGAAATCCAGAATTAAATTCCACCTTTTACTTCTTATCCCAATGATAACCTTGAGATTCACCAATCTCCATTTCAACTTTTAGAGAAACTCGGTCAATTTCCTCATACCTTTCAAAGTCATGGATCTCTATGGATTTCTTGTAGGCTAGGTTTTAGCCCACCAAAGAAGTGGAAAACCTTGAATTTGGTGGAAATGACAAATCTGAAGGCATATCATGTAGGCCTTGTGAATATTTCCTCTTTTTATCTGATGGATTCTTCATCCTTTTTCGCGAGGGAAAGGAATTCACTTTCCATCTTAAGTCAAAGGGTGCAAGGAAAATATTTATCAAAAAATGTTTTCCATAAATCCTTCCATTCCAACACCTCGATCTCCTCCTCAGGGTTCATATTTTTTATCAATGTCCAATATTTATCATCATTACCCTCCATACGATAAGAAGACAGAATAACATTCGCTTTTTTTGGAACATTGAAATATGGAGAAGATATTTCAAATGGATTTGATCCATTGTTCAGAAATAGAGGGATCAGATGATCCATTAAAAGTAGGAGGCCTTTGTCTCATGAATATTTGGATTACGACTTGTTATTTCTTAGGGTAGGTTGAATGATCCTCTTAAACCATGTTTCTTTTCCAAACATGAGTTAATTGAGAGAGTATCATGACAAAGTTCATGATTCCCGCTCTGATCGGATTTGGCATCTCATTAAAACAGTCGTTAGATTTATCTTTTCATTAGTTGTTATCCTGAGTCCTCCTATTATCATCCATTGGCTAGAATACAAGTAATGTTAGGGTAACACCTAAAGGGTATTCCAAAGACAAAACTATATGACTTATAAATTACTTTTATTTCATTAACTTATGAATTTATAGGATTCAATATATGTTAGCCATGATCTACTTCCCAAAAAATATTCTTAGGAAATTTTTTGATATTACCTTAATAATGGTTCATACTAAGATTATGAATTTACCAAATCATATCACATGGGAGCTTCATAACCAAGAGTTAATCAAGGCCCGTTTTTGTGCACTAGTTCACTTTCGAGTCTAGCTCAAAGTAGTGTTTTCAGGTTTTACCCTGAGATACATCTGTGCCAGAGCCACCTCTACCTGCTCATATCCAGAAAGGGATGTATTAGCATGATAAACCACTTACCCAATACTCACAAAAATTTAGGTATGTTTTTATTATACTTAGTCTTAACCCTAAGGATTTCAATAAGGTTTTCTAATCATAATCCTAACAATAACTAAACCTCCCTCTAATACCATTTATAAAAACCATTCTCTTTATTACACACTTAAACATGATTTTCTACATAAAATTTCACTTCATACAGCCAAAAATATTGAGATTTATAGTTTCTTTGGAGATTATGAACATTACATAACAACTTAGAATATAAAACCCAACATATTTATTAAAAACTTCTTTTACATGACCTCAATAATTCTTCGTACTTAGAATTTCATGGGATAACCTGAGGAAATTCACAAGAAAAGGGGGGGATATAAATCCTAGTCCGGGAATAAACAAGTCATAACATGAATAATAAAGTACATATTAAGCAAAAGGCATATCAATGAAGCACCAGAGAAACATGAACATAAATGCATGATTATCATAACATAGAAATGTGGCAACAAAATTTAACATTCTATTAGAATGAGCCATGGATAATTGCTCATAGAGAATTAGTAAACCCTCATTTAAATTGAATAATAATGAGTAAACCCTCATTTCACTTGATGTATCATGATACTAATATTTACCCAATGCATTGGAGCGCTATCAGGGCACACCCTTCTTAATAATTTCATTTCATGCATAAGTGTGCCACATTGATCTTATAACATGGATTCAATAAAAATCATAATTTATTACAAGATAAGGTAATTTTTAATTCATACATGAAACTATATAATAAATAAGTAAATTTTTATAAAGGTGAATATCCTTTATAGAGAAATAGGCATGGTATTCACTACACAATGACTTTGGCTTGGAAAATCGTGGTCTAATTTCAACAGCATAATGGCATGACATAAGAACTCATAAAAAATATTGATGAGAGATAAAGGGATATCACATCATATGTACATGAAATATAAATTAAGGGGGTCATATATATACATTTTACAACATATTTAATTTAATTTAGATACATAATATAAAATATTTTTTGAATGTAAATGAGAAGAGATAAATTTCTTATGGGATTTCAGCTTGGTAACAGGTGTGAATGGGAGGAATTAATGAGAGAGAAAGAGTTATATCATCATTAAAACATAATATGGTATGTATGGGGGTGTTGAGAAATCATACCCAAATATTTTTAACTAAAAAAGGGTATAACAACATAAAGAAATTTGGAAAAAAATGAGAATGGAAGAAATCTCTTACGGAATTTCGGCATAGTAATGGGTGTACATGGGAGACATTAATGATAGAGAAAGGGGTATCTAATCATCAAAAATAATTAGGTAAGTATATAGGATGTTATAAATCCTACCCCCAACATTGTTAATTGAAAACAAAAGGTTATAAAAATATAATGATATTTAGAAAAAAAATGAGAAAGGAAGAAATCCATTACAAAATTTCATCATAGTAATGGGTGTACTTGGGAGGCATTAATGAGAGAGAAAGGGTTATACCATAATTAAAACATAAGTAGGAAAGTATAGGTTAGTTTTTAAATCATACCTCAAAATTTGTAATTGAAAATTAAATGGAATAATAATATAAGGAAACTTGGACATAAATAAGGAAGGAAGAAATCCCTTACTTGGAAGTGTGATCTCAAAGACTTGGGAGAGGCTTGAGAGAGGATTAATGGGAGCTTATGGCGCCTTGGGAGGATACCAAATAATAGAGGGAAGATTAGGGACATGGTACAAGGTTTTTTAGTGAAGGGAAGTTGGAGCTTGGGTGGGTTTATATAGGAAAAGAGATGTAATTATTTATTATTTATCTTTTGGACACTACACATTAAACTAATCAAAACCACAAACCATTCCATGGTTTTTGCCCATGGTTTTTGAAAAGGGAGGTGGAAAAAATTATTTTATAAGTCCAATGGACGAACTTTTTAAAATATTAGGCTTTTATTATGTGGAGGTGAGTCACACTCTCAAAGAAATCATTTTGAAAGTAAAAATGTTTTATTAGTCTTAGAGGGTTCCCTAAGGCTTTGTGAAATAAAAAAACCTAAAATAACATTATATTTAAGATAAAACATATATTTTCTTAAAATCCCATTTATATTATTTTATTACATCACTATTGGGTCATTGTGATGCCATAAAACACATTGTATATTTAAAAGGTATTTATATTTTACCCAAAAATTTTACTATCTCAGAAAATTATAAAAAATTCACCGTTAGATAATTTTAATGTCCTGATTCTAAAAATAATATTAATTTTATCTAAATAATTTTCAAAATATGTGAATTTTTTCTTTTAAAATAAAAACTGACATTTATCAAAAATTCATGGGTTTAAAAAAACACCTATCAATCTGTATTCATAAAAATTATATGATTATTTATATTTAATAAAAAGTAATTTAGTAAAAATATTTTAATAAAATAATATTTTAATTAAAAGATACATTACTTCATCAAAATAAATTTCTTAAATGAATTTAAATATTATATAAAACAAGTATTTCTGCTTTAAAAATCATTTACAATGTGACAATAATAAAATGAATGTATATTCTATATAAAAAATAATGAACATAATCATAGTGATATGGTCTTTTTTAAATAACCCCTTATAACACTCACAAAAGACCTAAGGGTATTGTGTGTTATTGTGACATACTTTTGGGGTGTCTCGGATAGCATCACTCGGGTGGTAATCTCTGTCAACTTCCACTTCTCCCATAGGTTGTTCTGTTCAAGCTTAACATGTTCAATCTTGGCTTGGGATTTGTAAAGAGTAAAGCCATATGATGCAACCACCTTTCTGAGCTCTAAAAAATGGGCTTCGTATGGAGCCATTCTATTAGATGTGGCCATCGCTTCCTTTGTCTGAGTAAATTGGATTTGTTAAAGCCCTATATTTATTCTAATCATGTGATCACTATTCAGCGACAATATTAGAAATGGTAAGAATTAATAATGGTATTTTTAAATCCAAAAACATAAAACCAAGGAAGTGTATAATTTTTATATAACCATTTTACATAATAATACATTTAAATAGATCAAGAATAATTTTTATTAATTAATGTTTGGGTCATAATGCACGCATAAATATATTCAAACTCAATAAATTTTATGACCTTTTATATTTTTCCTTATATATATTTCAAATGATCTCCCTTTTTTGTCATGCAGCGTACTTATGGTTACAATCATATGATAATCTAGGGAGGTATGGATTAGCATCGTATTTCTCCAAAAATTCCAGGATTTTTGGCTCATGTGTCCAAGATTATTATGACAAAAATTATTTTCAACTTCCTTGCACAAAAAGCACATATATGCTTCTCCACTTACAAGGTAGGGAATACCCTTCAAACACATTCCCTACAGAGATGATGCACCATCATTTCCCTTGATGACACAGAATTCCATGTAAAATCTTATAGAATGTCTGAAGTGAAATAATTGATGGAAACAAAGTTATTTTTGACTAATAACTTCAACAAATAATACATATTCATGTCTCATTTATTTTACCTGAAAATTTTCTTTTCCAGAGCTAATAATTTTCAGTCCTTCATCATTGCAAAATATTATGATATCTTCTTTATCATACATGGTTTTCATAACCATATCTGTATTTCCTATCATGTGTGAGATACATCCACTATTAATGATCTATATTCGAGTGTTATCTGATACTTTAAAATAAATCTCTACAACCACTTCTTCTTCCTATATCTTCTTTTAGATCTATGTTTTTGATGTCATACCTCATAAGTATTTATTATCTATATATTCCTCAAATTGGGATGGACCAACATCACTCTGTAGAACTAAAAATCAATTTTTTATTTTTATCACATTTGATAATACATTTAGATGATTCTTATGACTTTATTTAGTCTTCCTTGACACATTTCCCTATATTATTGATGTGAAATATCCTACCATGTTTCATATTCCTCCACACCCAAAATAGTGACCATTAATGGATGTCTTGGAATATTGAGTTCAGTATGTCTGACTCTATTAGTGTTTTTACCTTTGATACCTCTTGGCTATGGAACTATTATTTTATGAGTGTCCCATCATTCAACAACTATATAATCTAAAATGTGGTGCATTCCTTTGTGTCACTACCAAACCATTGATTGACCCTTTGGTTCTATGAATATTCTGACTCTACATTGTACCTGAATCAATCTTTAATTTTAGAATGTGTTCTAGTGGTATGACATCAATTGTTACTTATTTTTGTATTATATCAAGCCATATACCAACATTATCATCTGTATTTGACTGTTGCATCTGTTATATTGGAATATTATGCCCCATGTCCATCTTTTCTATTTCCTATATTATATTATTTCCCAAATTTGTACCAATGGTCAACCTTTTTTCTTGATCCTTAAAACTTCTTCATAGACCCTATGACACCCTCTTCAAGTTCATTTATACTTTTGATTCGATATTTTCTTATTTCATTCAAACTATCAAAACCTATTTTATGTTATTCAATTTTGATCTTGTACTCAACAACCTTATCTAAGATCTCTACCATTGAAGATTTCAGTTTTTCAATTTCTTTATTCAGTTAAGAAATCTATTCTTCTAGCTGATGCATATAATGTTTGGAACCCTAAACAACTATGTTATTTTTTTTTTTTTTTAGCTCTCAAATTTTCTATATCTTCAAGCGCATAATCTAATTCTACTTGGAGATTTAATCATCCTTCAAAATATCCATTATCATTTCCACTATCTTATATTATATGGGAATTTATAACAACTTCCAAAATAACATATTCTTCATGATCCTTACAGTCCTGAAATTCTTGTACCTCAAAATCTTTTGAACTATCATCTTTTATTGAAAACTGATTCTTATTTTTGAATAAATTTCTCTTAATATTTTTATTCTCTTTCACATAGGCATATGACTTCTTTATGGGAATTTCAACTTCATCCTCATTGTCTTATTGATACTTCTTTTCAAACCATATTGCATAATGTCCAACCATTCCACATTGAAATCATGCAAGAAGCTGTTTCCCTTAGAACAATCATTTTTCCTCTTGGAATATTTGTGTAAATGAATGACATCACATCATCTATCTCTTTATATTCACTTCCATCTTCAATGGTGAGCTTATTCATGGACATAAATTACACCTATATGGACATCCCCTTTTACATGAAATCATTATCATCATTTCTCATTTCATATGCTACATGGGTAATACGTAGTTTTTCCAATGTCAACTCCTTCAGAGCTTTGTCTTCCAATACATAACCATTCATATTGAACCAAGGTGGATGATTTCGTAAGCTCCACTTAAAAATATGTATATCTTCAATAATTTCTCAATGACCACAGATGTATTCCAAAATAAAATTTATCATGTCAAAGAATGTATCAATAGAATCATTAGGGTACATTATGATATCCTCATACATATTCCATAGAGCCTAAATATTTTCTTCTCTGACTTTTGAGTCACCCTCTTAAATATTCATCAACTTTTCCCACATTATGTGTGGTGACTTACATGACATAACCTTTGTATAAATTCCATTTGATAGCGATTTCAATAAATCGTTGATCTAATATCTTCAGTATTCAATTCCATTCTACTAGACTCTGATAATAAAACACTATTGATATTGGCTGATATTTCATGCATAGTTGTAGTAATCACATCCATTCCATATGATTGAGAGCAACTCTGAATTCGATTCTTCCATAATTGACAATTCATTCCATCTAAGATCGAAATCCCTTTATTATTGAAAACATTAATTTCTTGTTCAGAGATAGAACAATTTACATTAAATCTTTAGATCTAATACCAATTGTTAGGCCCACTAGGCTAAATACCCAAAGGGGGGTGAATCAGGTTATGACATATTATAACTGCTACCCCTTTAGATCTTGTTTCGTCAATAAACAAAACACTCTTATCTTATTATTCCCTAACAATATACGAATAGAAATTAAATCATGTACAAGACAAAATTGTTTTAATTGGTTCACCCACACTGGGCTACATCCAAGGAGCATACAATAGTGATGTACCGATGTACTTATTCCACTTAGGCTCACAGCCAAGATACAATGTTTGGGATAGATCACTTTTATGCCAATGCTCACTACCTTTATAATGTTTAGGGTCATATAACTACTTTCCTAAGGGTCACTCCTTGAGTCTCTATCTTGAGATCACTTCTATTGGAAAGGATCACTGTCATCCGCTTCTTTTTCTCACTGCTCTTGAAAGGGATCCACATACATTTTATGGACTTGTAGGTCCCTTAATGTTCATAAATAAACTCAATATAAATAATATGTATCTTCCATGTTGAGTTTCCACTTTTCCACATGCGATTTCTTTTCATAATTTTCTTTCTCAAATTGTTTTAATCCCTCCGTGAAGTACCTTTCACTATGTGTAGCTGCTGATTTTTAAACCATCTTCTCTTCCGCATATCGACCCTACTTTTGCAGACCATCACCTCTTCCATATATCATCTTATCTTATATTGACAACTTCTTATTCCTCAAAACACTTCTTATTCTACGCACTACCTCCACATATGAGGACTATAACTTCTTCATGAACCACTTTCTTTTTTAGACTATACATCCCCACAAAACCCATTCACATAATCCTCCCTCGCTAACCTCTTATCCTTCAAGGAATTTTTTTCCCACAAACCACTTTGTACTTCACCAAATTCTACCAAGATATATAAGGTCCAAATGAAATTCCCTATCTACATAATCATATAATTAGCGGTATTTATATAAGAAAATAGATTATAAAAACCTAATAATCTAAATTTTCCAAAATATAGATGTGGCACTGCATTCACTGTGTATTGTTTTGCAGTCTGCATAGTTCACTAATCCTTTGTGATGGGTGTTCTCTTCCATGGATGAAATTCCATTTTTGGAATCAATAATCACCACCACATTTTAAAAATAACATACCATCCCATAAACAGTTGGCCTTCAAGAAACTCGAATCCTCCTGTGAACTATAATCCATTCATTATTTGCATAGTTTCATTTGTGGTATGAATAGAATTATTATGTAGAAATACTCCTTTGATGATTAAAATAAGCTATTCTGTGTACCTCATTTTTTGGTCTATGAAAACTACTCCTCGGTCCACCAACTATTAATACCTTAGCAGAAAACATTCCTTTTCCAAAAAAAATCCTGATTTTGAGGCCAAAATCTTTGACGGCTGCTGGGAAACTTCAATACCTTAAAAACATTCATTAAAACACCAACCATACTAATTCATGGTCATATGACGTTGTCATCAAACCAAATCACCCCTAAAAACATTAAGGTAATACATTGATGGATTTTTTTCCTAATAAAACCTAAAAGGAATACATCCTAGAGGAATCTCAACATAAATAATATGTTCCAAACATAATGAGTATATCTTGATATATTACTAAAAAAACATGGAATCCTAAACCCATTCCAATATGATGCATGTACCATTGTTTTCACATTAACTAGAATTCTCGTGTACTGAGTCGAAAAGAAAGTGAACAGAGTCCTGGTTTGTGGATATGTTAGTTGCCCTACCAAAATTGGATTCCATGGATTGAAATCCAGACATGAAAAATTTAAAATTGTTTTTCCAAACCAATCTCATAGAATCCCATCTTATGGTAGTACTGGATTATCTAATAGCACATTGTTACATAACATCCCAATGGAGCCCATGCCGCAACTCCCCATGCCCGCCACTAATACTCCTGGGGATGGAGAGTATAAATAAGTAAGCATATCAATAACATGAGAGGACTTATCCTATGTACTTGTACACCACACACATATCTCCAGTACCACACAAATCTAAAATGTAAAAACAAATGAATAATCATTCATTCGAACATCTAAATCCCACAACCAGAGTACTAAGGATGTAAAGGAATGTATATATGGACAAATAAAATCCCACCACAATGAGTCTAAAAACAAGTTAACCTAGAAAGAAATACAAGGGACTACTGTCAAGATGCCACAGGAACACACCTCAGTCAGTTCAATCTGACTAAGAACAGTCTATTCCCGGTCTGTCTAGGACCCTTTAAAATGGCTGACCATTTTCACAAGACATAACACATATAGGAAAATACTTTTCATGTGTGAGTATAAAAATACATAGTAGGAAACACCAAAAACACATAGCACACAAAAATGGAATAATAGTCATATCTACACAGGTATATGTCTATGACACATATAATAAAAATATATAGATATACTCATTAGATAGACATAGTATAGAGGTAATTGAAAACCATAATGGAAGATTTGGATTCGAGATCAAAGGTAACATAAAAAAATCATCCGGGATAACACACTCTTTGATTCAGATAATACTGATGACGTCTATCTAAGAGGTACTGGCCATCATGTCTCGTGATAGGATGTACACACTGAAAGTATGAAGATATAAGATACTCAGACGAGGATCACTACCTAGGCCATGGGGTATACTAATAACATAATATGTATTAACATTATATGTATAGGATCGACTCCCACATAGTTTTGGTCAAAAATATACCAATAAATACACTTATGGAATAAATATAAATAAAGGATATAACTTTGGGCATCATAGAAGGATTCCAACAACTATATCTAAGAAGTCATACTGATGGGATTATTTCCCGATGTGTTGGAGGAGATTCCATACTAATTCTTAGGGAATGGGTACAGAGAACAAACTATGACAAGAAATATTCATGATATAGAGGAAAAGGGTTCCAATTGAACTTTATAGGAGTATACAATGTGTAACAGGGTTATACGCTATGTCCTCTCAACCCCCAATCCTGACCATGTAAAATAGGCCATGTATGTGATTGTGTAATAGAAAATGGTGTGTGGTATAGCTCATATACTTCGTCATGTGTACTAGTACATGGGTATTCCCATATAAACCTAGACAATACATGTCTGTGTTTGAGTAAAATGTGTTCTCGTTCCCATGTACTCTATATTGTTTCCATTTACCCATCAAAGTATATGTTGAGCCGTTAGGGAAGGGTCATAAGCCACGTGATAGGGTCACATTTTGTTTCATACTTATATTCTTAACAAAACCCTAGCCACCAATAGGAGGGTCCCACATGCTTTTAAATACCAGATTACATGTCATGTGGATCAAGATATTCCATAATCTCAATCCTGGTTCACAAAATACATTCCACTTGTCTGATGCTTGGATCCGTAGCTTTTGCCACCTATCATTCCTCTGGAACTTAGATATGGGTCAACCAAGCTTGGTCATCACCAAATAGAGTATTTCTAGTGTCCTCATTCATTCTAGAACCATCCCAACCATAGACTATAATCATGAATCCAAGAACCATACCTGAATGTGCCAATCCAGTCTTGATCCTCTCACCACTATAATTGTCACATTACCCATGTGCCTTACCGAGTATAGATATATGATATTGAAACATTGTTTCATGAAACTGGTGCACAATTCTCGGTTCCATAGTATTTGTGTCAAATCTCAAGGAAAACAAAACCCCAATAATGAATTCAAGTAGAAAAGAATGATAAAAACAAAAAACACAAAAACAAGGATGAACCTTGACCTTGTTTGGATGGTCTATAATTTTTATCATTAGAACGATGATTGATGAACCATAATAAAAAAATAAAACCCCAAAATAATTCTCATAGAATTATCCCACCCACAATACGACTAATTCATGTGTTGATATGTTGGTTGATTGATCTGTGTTCTTCATAAAAATAGAAACAGGGAAATAAATCCAAATATAAATCTTCCTAACACTATTTGGATCGAATCATGATGAAGAACAAAGATACCTCATTATCATTTGAAAGATCCTCTGATTTCATTGCACGTTAATCACTAATTCATGATCCGGCTGAGGTTCATCTGAGAGAGATCATATAATGCACTATGGGCTCTCCCATGGCTCTAGGGTTATAAATATAACCCTTGAACTTCTTCATAAAATTATATTTAATGAAAATTTAGTTTTCATATCAATGAAATGAAATGAAATAATTTATTTTATTATTTTATTCATTTTCACACCCACAATGAATTTTTCACAAATTCCCCACTCTGACTAGGGTTGTGGTCCACCTAGGGTAAAACATGTGTTATGAACTCAATGGTGTACTCGTATTTATGATTCGGGATCCCATTTAAATATTATACAACTTTTTATATAAAATTCCACATGTATAATATTCAATATATTTAATATATTTCAAACATTTATTCTAAGAACACTGAGCCTTACAATTGCACACAATCTCAGCTCTTGGTCATGAATATAATCCATATAATATCAAAAAATAATACACATAAAATTAAAGTCTTTAGAGTGTTCTCCTAGATTCCATACATTGAATGGTTTTATAAATTATTGACTTAACTATACACCCTTTATCAATACCATGTATATACCATATGTTTTATCATTTTTGAATGGTATTTACCAAGAAAGTGAAATGATGTAATTAGATAACCATTTATTTTATATGGGTTTATCATGTAATGATTATTTAAGGATTTTTGATTTACCCATTATGTGAATACATTACAAAAAGGATTCGAAAATAATTTTATTTATATGGGTTCTTTGTGATATGATAGGTGATTGATTTCAACTAGCACTCATATGTTTGAATGAATAACGGGTGGGGTCCTATCTCTCCCTCCAATGAATTGGATAATGTTTTATATATTGTTAGATAATATATAATGAGCATTATTGTATATTCTAGGAAACTAAAAGGCGAGCCTTATTGGACACCCTTGCAAACTAGATAGTGAGCCTACTTGGATATGCTCAAAAACTAAAGCACACGACTTATTGAATATTCCTATAATATGATGATACCCTATAATTTTGTTTATGCCAAAATCTTATTCTTATTGTTTAGAATATGTTATTATATGATGGATCATGCTTATTGATTTATGTTTCCACACTCTCTTGATTCATATATTATGTTATTACATCACGTATTACAGGACCCATGTTTTATTATTTAAGCATCGTTGGGTATGATTTTCTTATGTAGTGTTACTATAAATAGCAGTGTACATAGTATCTCTTTTTTAGAGGGTGTTGTTCACAAACACATTTAAAATGTAGATAAAATTTTTAAAGGGGTTTATAAATATTATACACTTTCTATCTATATATGAGTAGGGGTTTTGTGAAAACGCTGCTAATTTATACAAAAATACAATTTCGAGGTGGTTAAACCCCCCAATCTAAACTACCACTAATTTATAATATTAAATGGTTTTTAAATCCTTATGAAATAAAGTTTCATATATATTAGTGGTATTTTTACATAACATCTAATAAAATATGGATGAAAAATTAGGAGGGTTTACAACCCCTAGTAAAGTTGATTTTATTATATATATTAGTATCAGTATTACATAACTATATATAAAATATACATAAATATTTTGAGGGGGTTAAAACCCCCTCTTAAATAAAATTTCATATAACTTAGAGGTAGTTTTACATAACAATTGCTAAAATATAGATAAAATTATAGGGGGTTTAAACTCCCTGTTACGTAAATTTTCTAATAAATTAGCAGTGGTTTTACATAACCACTGCTAAAATATTGATAAAAATTGAAGGGGTTACAATTGTATATAATCTTAGATATCGATTTCTATTAATAATAACTATGATAATCTCTCAAATTATAGGGGGTATTATACCCCTATAATGTTTTTATATCTTTAATATCAACATTTATAATATATATATATATATACATTTGTATTATATAATAAAATTATATAAATATATTTAAATACACTATAAACCAATTTTATAAATACATTATATAAAAACATTAAGTAAATAAATATATATAGAAAAAAATAAGTATATAAAAAAGTATGCTAATATATATTTATATATATAGATAATTATATTAATGTTTATATTATATGATATAACAAATAAATATATTATATAATTATATAATATATGCATTATATTTAATATATTCATTTATTAAATATATAAATAAACTATATATAAAAATATATACAATTAAATATATCAATAACAATTAACAAATAAATATATAAATACACATTCTTGTGTGTGTGTGTGTGTCTATGTGTGTAAATGTATGTATAAATATATGCACTAATATATGTATAATTATATCTATATCATAATTTTGTGTGACTGATACAAATGAATTTATAATTTATATGTATATTTTTATAGACATGTTTGTGTGCGTAAGTATACATAATATAAATATTTGTATAACTATATATATATAAATATATATATATTTTTTGAATGGAATGTTTGTATAATATAAAAAAATATTAAATATAAAATATTAAATATATAAAATATATTTTAATTGAAGATATTATATTTAAATATATGAAATATAAAATTAAATATAAAATATGAGAAATATACATTTTTATACATATAAATATAATTTATAAATATAATATATTTGTGTAAATAAATACTTATATTCATCTAATATATTTGTATAATATAATATGTATTTTTATGATATTTATATAAATATATACAAATTTATAATTTATATTTTCATAATATATATTTTTACAACATATATTTATATTTGTATAATATATATGTATAATATATGAACAAATGTATACAATATAAATATATACATTATATACATATGAATGCATTAATTTATTTTATATTCTATTTTTTATAAATATATACCATATTTATATTTATGTAAACATTAATATAACTGTATGAAATATGTAAATAAACATGTATATAATATAAATTTATACATTTTTTTAAGGTAACGGAACCCCCTTTTATTTAACCAAATAAACCCTCTTATTATTCAAGGTAGAGATAACCCATAACATGGCCTGTAGGCCCAATAGGTCTGAAACTCCATGAAGAACATACCTAAAGACCAACACCATTAGGTTTAAACATGTACCCATCCGTAATGATATCACTCGGGTGTGGTCATTTCATTATCCGCCTGTTCACCCAGTTGGCCTAACACACACTCACACATCACAATCCATCGAAGGCGACCACCAATGGAGCTCCAGTCATGATAAAGTCTCACTCGAACACATGACATTGCCACCAACCACTGATGAACCCACCCACTTGGATCAAGTAACTATATGCCATAGAGAGATGTATCCCAAACAATCATCCATCATCAGCGATGCATTACACTATCGCCTTGTTTATTGACAATTCTGACACACCGTGCTGCAAAATATCTAGAGGAAGTAGCCTCCCTCAACATCAAATTTTTTCGACGATGCACCACACTACTGCCTTGCGCTCCACACACTCCTATTGACGTACCGTATATGAGATAAGACCACCTCTCCAACAAAATGGGGTCAAATATTGATGAAGAAAGGATTTGATCCCTCACGGTCTAGTGTGGTGATGTAGATTGAGTACCACTTTGTTGCGATGCTGGACACAAGTGTTTATTTATAAATAAAATGAATATGAATACATTAATGTATATAAATGTATAATATATATATATATAATTTAAAATTTTATAATATACCATATTTATATTTTTATATAAGTTAATATAATGAATTTAATATATAAAAATAAAGTATAAAATATAAACAAATACAAAATATTTTCTATAAATACATTATCATATATATAATTGTTTATATATGATTATATATTTAAAAATATAAAGAAAATAATATTTACTTTTATAGATAAAAACTATATATAAATAATACTATGTTTAAAAATATGAAATATATATATATCTATATATCTATATAATTTTTAGGTATTATATTATATAAATAAATCATTGTGTATAATATAAATAAAACATTAGAGTATAGAGGTTTAGGTGTAGCACTTCATCCTTCCAAACTAGGGATCAAATCACAGAAGTTACTATTTTCACATGGGGTGCTCAATGGGTTGTTGGGAATATGTGAGGCAAAGGGAAGTGTGGGGGGACTGGATGGGTTACCCAATATTTTCATAGGATGGAGGGAATCGAGGGAATAAGGGGTTGTGGTGACACAGGATATGATGTCACATGAGGTATGTGTGTGTATAACCAGATAGGGGTATCATAGGGTATGGTATATAAAAGAGAGATAACATTTAGAGGCAGTATTAACGGAGGATATGAAACTATAGAGACGAAGGGTATGTGGGGGTTCATTTTTTTAAAGTGAAAATTTACGATCACTTAAAATAGACACAAAAATTGTATCTAAAACACAATTATAGGAGGTTTTAACTATTCCAAATTCATTTATTTTTGTAAAATCTAGACAAAAATTAGAGTGGCTTTTAACACACTCTAATTAACCACAACTAAATTTATCCTCATTTTAAATGTTTTCATCAAAACCACCCCTAAAAATATAGGGTGGCCGCATTAGTGAAAATTTTTCATAACCAAAGATAATGTATTTAAAAGAATTATACACCCTATCATAAAAATATAGCCCCCTAAAAAACATATTTTTTTTCTAGTGTGAAATTATACCATATGATCATATTATTCTCACTTATTAACTTTGATTGTTATCACATATATTTACCCTTACTGATCATCTATTCTTACCCATTTCTTGTGTTTCCATTTCCACACATTTTGAATAAATATAATATGAACAAAAATTCTACAATAATATCTTATTTGTAAATTTATTTTGGAATTGTTATAGACTTGTTATAGTTTAAGTAGTTTTTTATAAAGTGGTATAAATTTACTTCATTTGAAAATACATTTTTTTTGTTAGTGTTTTATCCTAGTTCTCAAAAACTCTAATATTAAAATGTCTTGGTAATTTATTGTAGTGAAATATTTATTATAAGTCATGTAATTGAGATTATCATATATGTGTTATGTTATAGTTCCCAGTACCACTAAAGTGAGGGATTTGGGTTACTTTCTATAGCAACCAAAAATAAAGTTAGACTCTTTTTTTTTCAGAAACGTAGATACCATTAAATTTAAGAGATTAATATAACACATAAGATATTTTTCTAATAAATATATAAATATATTTAGTTGATTATTTATTAAACATATAAAAAAATATAATTTCCATTTAAGTTTAATTATATTTTATATTTTTATTCTTTTTTAGTTTTAATTTATCAAATTAAGCTTTGATGGAAATTCCATGCTCTCTTTCCATTATCATTGACTATCACGTTATTTTGGGAAATTATATTCCCTTGTGTGTTTTTACTATAAATTACATATATTTTCTATGATAATTTTTTATTGTGTGAAAATTTGGGAATATGTTAACACTATCCTAGTGACTAGGTATATAAATTTTGTACTGATTCAATATGACTTATACTAGGATGTGTTGTGTTAGTTTCCATCTAGTACACTAATTCACTAATATTTATAGTTTGTTACCTTTATAATCCACATCGATGAAATTTTCATCCCTAAAGGTTTAGACCTAAATATCATGTTCTTGGATAATTAAACTTATATTATGATCACCACATGGATTATGTATAGTAGGTAATCTAATGAATATAAATTTCACATAAATCCTATCATATGTTTTTTGATTCTTTGATAAGAGATTAATTAATGCAGAAGTTGTTGAGTCTATTTTCATCCATGATTATAATAATTCTTCTTACCTAACTTATATATGTGTATTTTTATCATATAAAATATATGATAAGATCAAGATTATCCAAATAAATTTCATTTGAACTCTTTACTCTAGATATTTTTCTTTGTTTTCTTGACCGTATGTAAACTTGAATGTGAACAATATTAATAAAGGATGAATATGGATCCTAAAAAGGATGTCCTCAATTGTATTTTTTATGAAATATTTATCCAAAATATGGTATCCACTAATAAATTTAGGAATTCATGGATCTCTAACATCATTATTGATCACTAGGGTGGTACATTTTCAAATTTTTATTATTATTCTTCTTTATATCATCATTAAAAGAATGTGAATTAAAAAAATCCTATTTTTTAAGGGGGGTGAGGATTTGATTACAATGCATATAAATAAACTTTTCCTCAATAAATAATGTTAGGTATTCAATATGGTATTATTAGTGGTTGTATAAAATTATTTCTCTCTTGATAGAAAATATTGAAACATGGTGTCTATTTAGAGGGGGATACATGGTAATGATCTCTGGGATATTAGTGGTGATACCCATAATTGTGGTGGGTATAAACCTATTAGACATAGTATAAGTCTCCTTTGAAGTGATTCTAATGTATAACAATGGGACATGTGTGAATTATATTCTAGATGAAATTAATGATTATTGTGGTTGTACAAGGATAGGCTTCATGTTGGATGTTTATTTGGAGAACCGACTAGAGGTTCAATGATTCTTATGCAATCAAGAGGTTGTATATTATATTTTTTTTCAATTAATTGTGGTATGTATTGGTAGGTAACCTTGAGTCTATGCATCATATTCCTATAGAAAATGTTATTTTTATGAATTAATGTAATCATATTATTATTGGAGTTACTATAATAACATTGGAATAATTAGGTAAAGCAGGGTTCATGGGAACCATGCTCAGTATAGAATTATGATCTTTATAAATGAATTGTTTAATAAGTGAGTAGGTTTCATAAAATTAATGAACTTGTAATCAGAATATTTTTTTAATATGATAGTACATGTATGATTAGTAAATCATGAATTGAGGTAACCATTATATCTCTTTAGTGGATATGTCAAAATATTGGTAAATGTTTCCTACTATGAGAAGTCTATAAGGGAAAAATATAATGATGATTACTTAAAGAGTAGTGATTAAATATCTAGTTTAGATGGAATATTTGAATTGATAAATATTTCCATCTATCTTATCATGGTATTTAGTATTGTTTGAGAATGTTTGAGGAATTTTTCATATGGATAAAATATGTTTGGTATAGATGAGTAAAAACACGCAATAGAAAATATCAACCAAATCATTGTTATTAAACCACAATAATGATTTTGAGTCATTTTATAGGTCACAATATATATGATGGAATTATGTTTTAAGTGCTGAACATAATGGATAACATTGAGGTGTAAAAGATTCTATGTGACGGTATCAATGTTAGAGTGATGAAAAAAGTACTACGATGGACATGGTGTTTTTAATGAAAATTTTAAGGGGATATAATATGAGCTAACACATCATGATTTGGATCATAGTTTAATTTAAAAAAGTGACCATGGTTCATTAATTAAGGATCAATGTGGTTGTTATTTTGGTCTTGGATAAAATTGGAAATTTAATTACACCATTCTATTTTACATGACTTGTTTCTGGAAGAAGTTTAGACCAAGTTAAAATGGAGAGTTAATAACAATATGTAAAGGATCAATGATCACAATCATTGATAATGATTGAAAATTGGGGAGATGAAAGAATCTAGGTTACTATGTATGTAATATTTTGACTTATTGTTTTCCCTTAAAAAAGTAGTATGTCATGATTAAATTCAATTTATAAACAATTTTTATATAAAAAAAGTAGTGTGGGAATATAAAATGTTTTGTTTCCTGATTTTCTATGATGTTTTTAAACTGGTATTACTAGTGTTACAAAATATTGAATAATTACACACCCAAACTTCGAAATTCATATTTAATGAAGTAAACAACCATATTTAACAAGAAGATAAAGCTATGAAACTCATTTTTTATATTTTTAGAAGTTTTATTGGA
The DNA here is from genome assembly GCA_963277665.1 of Viscum album. Taxonomy (NCBI): domain Eukaryota; kingdom Viridiplantae; phylum Streptophyta; class Magnoliopsida; order Santalales; family Viscaceae; genus Viscum; species Viscum album. Next base: position 1,325,782,145 of record OY728160.1, read on the forward strand.
CTAAACAATTCCATGGTGAGTTGAAACACGTCATAGGTTACATAATATTTTAATATTTTAATGATTCCTATGAATTTAAAATTTATGAAGATATGGTTTAATATTTAAATTTTTGACTCAGATTACATTGATGTATTTTACCATATACAATTGTATGCGATATATGATATGACTTTCAAGGATTTAGGTAACATGATTTAATAATAATAATTTAATAAAGTTAATAGATATTATTAGAATTATATATTAATATTTAGAAACTTAAAAGAGAGAGGAACAATCAAATTTTTTGAGTCACTAGATTAAATTAGATCATTTACTAAAGTGAACATTGATATATCATGTTAATGAGAGATAAAGTTCAAAATATATAACGGTCTATTGATGTGTCCAATTTATTATGAGGAGGTATTATGATTCACTGATTCTCTTTAATATATATAGATGACTAGAAATGAATGTGGATCATAATAAAATCAATTATCCCTGTAATAGATCTCATTTAAATTCCCATTGGAGAATGGATAATGTTTCTATGTTGATCATTTTGAGAAAAATGACTTAATTTCCTTATCAAAGAGTTTATTATAAACATCTTCAAGAGAAATTTGAGTGAAATTTAATTTCAATGACACATAAAATCTTTATATTCTTTGATATAATTCATATGAATTTTATATACTTATCAGTGCGACCATAAAATATATAAAAGCTAAAGTTATAACTCAAACAAACTCATGGAGAATATATAAGCTGGGGTGAAACATGGGAGGTATTCCTTCAATCCAAAAATCTTAATATCAGAGAAGTGAACCTTGATAAGGAGTTACCATGCCTAAATAATTGTATAGAACAGAAAAATTCATTGTTTATTGATTTTAGTACACCATCACATCCGCATGTGCATTTTTTATTGATGCAGACAATGTAGGTTAATCATGATAAGTATTAGTGTTCATGTGTTCTTAATTTTTTTATGTGAGTTTTTCCTCTTTTAGGGTGAATTATATGACGTAATAGATTGATGTGAGTATATATTGACATATAAACAAATTCATATGATGGGTTACATTTTCATTTTTAATAGGAACATTTTAAATTTATTACCACCTTGATTTACACCCCTATAACTGTTCCTTGGTTTAATGTATCTCAGGTATGGTGTTAGTTAACTAAGAGGGGGGTAAATAATGGAACAATATTACATTAATGTTTTATTACTTCTTGTGAAATCAACAACCTTTACTTGATTAAGTTAACTATCTCACTTCTGAACTTCCCACACATAAAGTAATTATAAAAAAAAGATCAAATAGTATACAAGGTTCACTAGTAAAAATGTGAATATAAATCCTTGGTATTATCTAGAATCATATGATACTATATATTCCAGTATAATTACAATATATAGATACAATAAAAAAATTATCATTGAACTCAGGATCTAGGAAATCAATAAAACAGTTTTTCTATATAATAAGAAAGGATTCTATGTTGATCAATCCAATTTTAGATATTTTCATGTAATCACTGAGGTAGAGATTATCATTTCATTATAAATTATTATCTCCTCTAAATGTATATTTCTCCCATAATAATTCATGATATAGAATTTGTTTGATCCTCCTTCTTCCTCAACACATTATATAGGTGTGATGATCACACAAAAACATAGTATAGAACCTTGTTCCTAAACTTCATATAATTGTACTCCCCTTTTCCAGGTTCAATTTTTGTACAATATCTACTCAATTTATTTCTTTTTTTTATCTGAAAATAACATTTTTTCTAATTATAATTCATATTAATTGGTTGTTCCTCATGTTTAAATTTTAATTTCAAAATCAGCTTAAAATTAAAATTAAAAACATCTATAAATTAGTCTATATTTTAATTATAAAGACTTGAAAATTCCTTGGAATTTTTTTTTCTTAAATACATGGGATTTTTACGAGACCGTGAAAATTGAAGGCGCTTAATTCCGAGGCCCGGTGTGCCCAAAATCAATTTCTAAAGTTTTTTTTGGGTACGTTCAGTAAATGTATGAGCAGGATTTTATAACTTTTGAACCGGTACATGGAATTGAAATCTGAGGGCACCGTTGAACTCACAACGCCGATATTCGCTTAAGAAGACATTAAACTCGACGGCAGTTGATCGAGAATGGAAGTTAGTTTTTGGGTTTTTAATAAAATTAAATAAAAAATAATGTGAAAACATATTTTTTATTTATTTAGTGGTTAAAACCTCCAAGGGGTGGTTAGAGGTGGAGGCCACCACACCATAACCTCCCAAGAGATGTTATGGTGGTGGGTCCCACCTGCGCATAACCTCCCTTGGGAGGATAACTTTGGTGGGGACCACCCAGGATTATAACCCTTGAAACCCCCCATTTAAGGGGGGAGAACCCTTGAACTTCCATTCTTATGTGCCAACCCCCCACAATTAATTAATTTAACACTTTCAATTAATTAATTGAACCCATTTGAATCTATTTTCATTTTTGGAGCCACTAATTAAATAATGGATTAACTTAATCCATTACTTTTGGTTGGCATTTCCATTCAGTGGAACGTGGGGGAAAGAGGGAGCTTGGGAGAGAAAGAACTCGCCAATGAAGAACGAACTTCAAACATGTCAAAAGGGAAGGATCCGAGCGTGAAGAACACTGTCTTCGACTTCGTCACCTCTGAATGCTCATCCGCCAACAATGGATATCCCCTTTCTTTTCCGACATTGACGAATCGATGTCCTCCTTTTCGTGACTTCGTCAAAGATTAATAATACGAGGTAAGGGATTTTATATGATTGAGTCCTAACCACCATTCGTCGTCGTTAGTTGTGATATTTGAGGCTGATTTTTTCCACCATAATGTGGAAGGTTCGGGCTACATGAAAACGGCCCGACCCTCCCCCTTTGTTTTCTCCTCATTTTTTGATGACGACGGTGACGCAGTGGTGCCGCTGGAAGGGTGGAATGCGGAGGAGAAACAGTGTTCAACGACGGGCCGAACATGAAGAAACCAGTGGCGCAAGGCCGTCGGGTCACCAAAAGGGTGTGGTACCACCGTGTTGTACGGAAGGAGAGCCGCAGCCAGGGCAGGTCATGACAGAAGGGGTGTGGCGTCGTCGCGCCACGCGGAGGAGTAGAACAGTGACCAGGGCGGGACGTAGAGGAAGGGGTGTGGCACCATCACACCACGCAGAAGAGCAGGACTATGGCCAGGGTGGGCTGTAGTGGAGCAGCCGAGGCAGTCGGCATCGGGCCGGCCGATGGCGGTGCGGAGTGACTGACCGCTCGGCCAGCCGGGAGGAGCGGAACCCCACTGGGTCCCGTGTGAGCTGGACCGGCACCACCTGGTGTCGGTTGGGACTCCTCCCGAACCTCTCTTATGTTCAAAATCCATGGGGCACACGGCTTCCCCCTGGACACGGCCAAGGCGGACCCCCCCCCCCCCCCCCCCCCCCCGCGGGCTGCCGGGCCGGACCAAGCGCGGGTCGGACCCAGCGCGGGCCAGGCTGCCCACTCGGGTCGGGCCTCCCCCTCTGGCCGATTTAGACCCACAAACTGGGACGGACCTGCGTACCGGGTCGGACCTCGGACTAGAGCTGAGTCGGGCCGGGTCGGACCGACTGGGTCAGACCGGACCCGGAACCGCTATATCATGTTTTCACCTTTTTGCCCATAGCATTGGCTATGGGTGTCTGATCGACGTATCGTCTGTGGCGATGGAAATATTAGAGAAAAAAGGTTATTTTGACATACCCCAATTGTTTTTTGGACATAGTTAGGGTGCGTTTGGGTTGGTTTAAACCTAAAATAAAATTGAGCCCCTGGGATGGAAATGCTAATAACTCACAGACCGGTCGTTCGATTGACGCGCCATATGTTGCGTTGAGACTCCCTATGACAAGGTGAATTTTTGAGATACTTCTACTTGGGACTTAGTGATAGTTGGATTATCGACCAGTAGCTCATGGAGAGAATCCTTCCTGAGGTGAGCGGACAGAGTAGAAAGACCTAGTAGATGGCTGAGACCTGATGACTGCTTGACCGGTTCGACTCAGAGTGACTCAAATGGCCCAGTGGGGAGCGCTTCAATGTGAGCGTGGTAGAACTATGGTGGGGAGTGCCTTGGTGTGACCATGGAAAAACCATGGTACTCGACAGGAGGATTACCTCAGCAGGATATGAGGGGGAGCACCTCTATGTGAGCGTGACAGACCCATGGTGGGGAGCACCTCTGTGTGACGCAGCAGACCCACGATACTTGACATGAGGAGTACCTCAGCCATCCAAGGATAGTGGGAAGCTCCACTGTGTGATGTGGTAGGACCATTGTACTCAATAGATGAGGAGTACACCATCATCCGAGGTTCTGACAGCGTGACTGGGGTTGTTACTTGATACTACCCTTAGAATAAAATCCTGGTTTGAGCTGAGGCAATGACTTTTGAGTTCTCCTCATGATTGAGATGGGTTACTAGATAACTTATGTATATGTATGGGCCTATACCTAAGTAATGTTTATCCATTGAATTCATACTTTGTAGTTTATACTTGATGGATTTTGTGAGACCTTGAGGGTCTCGGGGACCCTACTGAGTGTCGTTATACTCACCCCTGCATAGACCATGCCCGCACCTCATTTTGTTAGTTGTAGACGATGGATAGTGCTGACTGAGGTAGAGAGTAGCAGGACTGGATGGTACATGGAGGAGGACCACTCGGCGTTATAGTGCACAGAGCGGACAGATGGACTTGGAGTTCTGAGGAGGTCATCTGTACTTACCCTTCAGGTAGGAACCCAGGAGGATGACCCAGTAGCTGCTTTACTTCTTCTTTCAGTTGTACTTGTAATTTTCCATTTACTTATACTTTACTGTTGGGCTTGTATTTTCAGCCCCCTTTACTTTTAGCACTCTCTTTTGTATACAGTTTTACTTAGTGTTTTACTTCCAGTTGTGTACTCTGATTGTGTTTCTTTAAAAAAATAAAGGCAACTCCTCCCCAACTTAGGGATTTATACCTTCGGATCTAGTCGCCAGCCCCTGGCCTATGTAAGGCGAGCTTAGGGTAGTCACGATACGGACCCCTGGGGACTGGTCGTGACATTAATCAATATTCTGATATGTCCAAGAATTATATCTACCTTTGGATATAGATAGATAAAATAAGTATTTGAGTGGGTACAACCCATGAAGTATCAAATGATCCAATTCATCAAAACAAGTTTTTTTGAAATTTGAATAAATAATTATGTGATTTCATAAATTGTCGGTTGACTAATAAATTTTCCTCTAAATTCCCCTCAAACATATTCTACCATTATTTTTTAGTTAACATATTTTGGATTCAGTTTTTTTTATTCTTTTTTATATGTCTAAATTATTGAATCATGTTATTCTGTGTTTTTTTGCAACTCAATTAATCATCCCATTATAGTGTTGCCTGATTTTCTTATGATTGACCACTATAATGAAACACTATCCTGAAAACCTCACTCAATCTCATACTACAATGCAGATCTCTCATTATGATGTGGGTATCATTTTATTTATAGAGATATCACTAGAGTTATCACAAATTGTTATTTTCCTATAGTTGTTATTGTGGGAAAATCTTTTGATCTAGGGAGCATGACTCATCAGTTCAAAACGTAGAAAAAATCTCAATATCCCTTTAATCATTATAATTTTTAATTTAATATATAATTCATTCAGAATAATCATGTCCAAATCATAATTCATAGTGTTATCCTTTTTTTTACAAGATTCACGATTCCACTGTAAAATTTACTTAAAACCTTGAATTCACCAATGTACAACTCAGTTTTATGTCAATCCCATTGCATGGTGATTAGAACATTCATAGTGTTACTAGACTCAGTCTCTCCATATATAAAATCTATCATAGAATGTTTTAACATACTTTTATATTTTTCTTATATAAATTTATCACCTGAAGGCTTCATCATAATTTGTATACACATATTTCTGTATGATTTAGTTTTCTTCTCTAAAATCCCTTCCATACATCAACATCAAAAATACTAACATCTTTCATCCATATTAAAACATAACCTTTTAGAAAACTCAATATAATATGAGTTTGGAGAAGAATTATGTATTGAAAAATGAATCCAACGTAAAAATCCTATTCACTTAATCTTTATTCAGCTTCTTCTCCTAAAACAAACACTATAATCATAGGGGATTCTCTTCCTTAAAACTTGATCTTAGAAAGCTCTCCATGAATCTAAACAATAAAAACATGATAATGACACCCCCAATATCTCATCTTATTCTATAATAATGTATTTTTTTAGAATTCTACCCATTTGGATGTTTTTATAAACCACTGAATATAAATCAATTTTTAAACTCATCACACATAGTGGAAAAGAATCTAAACTCTATAATTCGAAGACTACATGAGAGAAGAAAATATAGGAAAAAATATGACTGAATAATACTTTTATTAAAAAACTTTATGTGATTTAAAATCACATCCACCTTTCCAAATTTATTTAAAACACTAATTTTACCACACAAAACTATTTCTTTGAACTGATAAATAAAAAACTAAAATATATATTCCCAAAAAACATGCTAGAACCATTAACATTTTTCAAACATATGCATACATACTATCTTGAAATATTACCCCCCCCATTTATAAACTCTTCCTAAATATGTTCTTCCATTAAAATAAATTTATATTCCTTTAATTAATATTTTTCATATCCCCGTTTGGAAGAAAAATTATATATAAGAACATAGAGGATTGAATCACCATTACATATTCATTAATGAGGGGAGAATAATATTAGTTCATCAACTGTCATGAATTGGTATTAAACTCAAAATTTAACTAAAAACCACTTTTATAATCTGAATAATTCTTCAGCTATAATTTTATATTGGATGTTTTCATATTCTTCTTCACATCATTAACATGACATGCCAATGTCCATTTCTTCTTAGTACTCATTATTCAAAATTATTATAAAAAACATTAAAATATCTACCCTAAAATAAAATAAAATTATTATTATATCTTTATATAGTATATTCTTCTTGAGATTACAATTTTAGAATTCATATTGGGTTTAATTATTTTTCACCATATTTTGAGTTAACATTCTCCAATGGATTCTCAAAATCTGTATTTTTATTCTTATGAGCCATCTTCTTCTATACAGCTTTATTTTCGTTGACTCTTTCAAGAAATACTATTATCTCATGTTCATATTTTTTAAATCTTGTATGATTAAAATATAGTATTCTATGAAATGAAACAATTGATCATATATCCCACATAATTCATTGAATTCTTCCAAATGGTTCGTTAACTCTTCATTATATTATTGAATTTCATTTTCTTGAATTTGTTTGTTTATATGATTTTTCTCCCCCCAATATGTGTTTTTTAAATATCTCTTTATGGTATGAATTATGATTCATTAGAAAAAGAAACATATCTTTATATACTCATATTATCTACAAAACCAATAGTTACTGTAAAAAATTAATCCGCATCCCAAACATCTAGTCTATGTAGCTATACTATTTTTATGAAATCCATAAATTTGAAAGCTATACGGACCTCAATTTGATGAAACAAAACTCCAAGATATCCTATGTATGTTCCTATTAATTATAGAAAATTTTCCATATTTTTTCTCTTCACACTAAATAATATATTTTCATTCAAATATATATGTTTTAGAAGAATTTTTTTTCTGAATTATCTTTTCATGTCTTATAATCTTCACTTTTATAACATTATATTTGGTTTTAAACTTTTCAATATTGATTTTATAATAATTATATATATATATATATATGATTCTTTTTAGTAACTCTAATTTTCTCTCTAGTTGAGACAAAGCTCAATTTTGAGTTTCTTAGTCTTGGGACCTGTTGAGGGCTAAAATAATAAATTTAACCTAGCATTATACATCATAAAAATTTCAATATGGTTCCATTTATTATATGATATTATATTACCCCCACCCTGATCTAAGTTGTTGAAAAGTTTAGATAATTATGAGACCAAAATAATAATATATTTAAGGGGAATATATTATTATTTTTACCCCATACATTTTTGTATAGGAGACCAATAATAGTGGTCTCTATAATAGTTCTTCAGGTTGTTCTATCACGAGATAAAAAAATTAACTAAACTTATTTAATTAGTTACATTAGTTAAAAAATTTAATTATGGTGAAACTAAGGGAAGATAAATATTACATTCATGTTATATTTTCTCTATAGGATTATCTATTCATTATTGAAATAAACCCTAGAGAGGGGTAAAGGGAAGAGATATGAGATTTTTGTGGAAGTTACATCATAAATATGGAAAAAATTTCATCATCCATGATGTTGATGAGGAGAACCTGTAGTTTTGATGAAAAATAAATGAGATGAGGATTCCCTATCAAGGTAGAGATTCATGATTTATTGTCTTCTTTTCTTCCAAAAATTTTCATTGAAAATATTTGAGTAGATAAAATTTAATTCTACTATGAATATATGTTTGAGTTTATAATTAAAGTTTGTGTTCCTTGTGAATTATTTTTTATTTCCATGATAAAAAACTATATTACTTGTGTTATTCTAAGAGGATATTCATCATGAATATAATTCTATTTTTCTCTTGTATCTCATGCCATATTTTCTGGTGTATTATTAAGCTTCAGCTTTATTCTATGTGTTGATAGTGATTAATAAGGATGAACAATAGTTGTGTATAATTATTGTCTAATAAATGTAGGAATATAATATTATCCTACCCGTATATATCATCTCTTTACAATCTATTTTCTTCTCTATGAAATGAAAAGAAAAGATACCACACTTATCATTACATGGTTGTGGAAAGGGTGATACATGATGCCTCTGTGAGGGTAGGATGCATGGTGGATGGGTGATTTCCTTGTGAAAGGGGTAGGTATGGTGCATCAAAAGATTTGAACAAGATGGAAGGGTGTAAGTGAGACCATAAAATGAAATCATGGGATGGATAAAGGAATTATGGGGATACTATGGTGAAATATTCCCCAGTTCTATGAAAACAATTGAAGTATGAGAGAATCATAATGTTAGTGGAGGAAATACCACCTGATGGGAGGAGTAAAGGGTTTTGTACCAGTGGTATCTCTGATTCCATGTGTGTGACACTTGTAAAATTGACTATTTTATTACCATAAATTTTTACTAATTGTATAATCCATTTATTATTTGATGTGTTCCACATTCCATGTGGCGGGGAGGAAGAGCGAGTGGGCTAGGTGTCCAACCAGGCCATCTTAGTTATCTCAGGTCAGGTTCGAACAGACCCATGTTGGGGTTATGCACACACATAAGACACTAATTTCACTTGGGTTTCATGAACCCATGTTCTAAATTCAGTTTAGGAGGCCACACCCCCAGTAGTTAGTGGTCTCCCACCCCCAACACACCACATAGCACCCCAAGGGTGTTCCCAGGGCCATCCACATGGCCCACTTCTACATGAGAAGTATTTTTGGAGAAAAATATATTTTAATGTCTAATTTATACAAATAAATGTAATATAATATTCTTCCTCCACATAGATCTTAATTGCATGATCCATTCCCCCATATGAAGTAATTTTCAAGTTGAGATATAAATATTAAACAATTATACCTCAAGATACATTGATAGTATTAGGGCTTGATTATTATAGCATTCTCATCCCATAGGTAGTATCATTATCCCATCCTCATATACATGGGGTAGAATATCCTCTATTCTTAGAACTGTTGATAGAGAGGTTTGGTATTCCACCATATACTTAGGGAATGTTATTCTCTCTCTCATATTATAGGTAGGGTCTATATTCCCTCCCCATATAATCAGGGGGAGTGATTTTCTATTCTTTGGTCAGTTTACTGGTAGGGTTTTTGATTCCCCCCACATACTTAGGGCATTGGATCCTCTATATGTTGAGTTGGTATCCCAAATATCACAAGGTCTCTGATGGGAAGGATACTCCACCGGAATAGGTATTCCCATGACCTACCTGGGGAATTAGAGCCTCAACCATATTTCCCATGAGGTTTTATGGGTTTATATTCACTGGTACTTAGGATACATGGTTTGTGGTATGGTATTAATAGATTAGAGGGTTTGGTTTCTCATCAAATGTAAAGCCTCCTTCAATGATGGTAAGGTTTCCCTATATGATTTTATTTGTGGTGTGGTAGGTGGGAATACTGAGAAAATCAGATTATTCAAGTCTTGTGTGTCCACAACACCATATGGGATGCCATTGAGATTCCTTCTATATCTGGATATCAACATTAGGGTTTATAGGCCATTATACACCATTAGTTCCCCTATTTTTTTATATGGAAATATTTTTTTAGGATTACAGTTTATATGATTTGCAAATTCCTTTTATCCTTAAGAATTTTAGTTATTTATCATTACTAGGTTATTCTTTAATCTCTTTATCTAGTCACTTTTCAATAATAGATTTTGAACTCACCTATTATTCTATATTTTATTTTTGGTTTTTGAGCCAACATATTGAGTGTGTTTATACTCACCCCTATATGATCCTTGTGGCCAAATGTGTTTTATTTTTAAAATTACACACATATTCATATAAGGTCTTTCTAGATATAGTGTGTTGGAACTAATTTATATGGAGAAGGAAGCAAGAAGTGTTTTCATCTACAGAGTGTTTTTTTCAAATAGGATAAATCAATTCACTTTATAAAGGACATGAAAATAAGATGATGATTTAATGATTTTAATGTAAAAAATATAATAAGATTATAGAACTTGTGGTGCAAGCCCTATTAAGAAAATGTGGAGAAAAGTTGAGGCTAATAAATTTCAGTTTTCATTGGAAAGAATTATGTTGCTGGAAGATAAGAAAGTTGCAGTACATTCCTTGCATTATATGACGATGCTAAAGGAGATTGATAAAAGATTATATATCATGATAGATAAGGAACATCTTGAAATCAACGTAGAGTTGAATAGGTTTGATTAAAGTGAAACAACATTGGTGTCCTTGCTGAAACATTTTTTAAGGTGGCATCATTTCCTGGTATTTTCCAAATTTGTGAGCCTCAAAATCGGGAAAATAGAGAAATGTGCTTTTGCAAGTGGAAGGTGCACACAAGTTTAATGGTGAATCTAAATGTTTCGTACAAGTGGGTGTCCAGGATAATATGAGTAAAATATTGAAAAGGAGATAACTGTGAAAAAGAGTTGTTTTTTCATGCAACATTTTAAGTGGTTTGGAATTTTTTGCACAAAACATGATTTCAGATTAGAATATTGAAAAATGGAAAAGGCATACGGTGTGTGGATGATTTTTAATGTTTATGAAAGATGAGGCTACAATAAATATACTTATACACCCAATGCAATTTCAAATTATATTTATCACACTCGGAAAAGATCTTACACGACACCTCAGGATCATGTGCCTAGGGCTGGATATACCTATAAATAAGAGGTCACACACTCTCATTTGTGATACTCGACACTTAGAGTAATCCATATCTCTAAATTGTAGAAGAATTGTTCGTAAAGGGAGTTGAGTGAAATAATTGGATCTACATTAAGGATAAAGATGTTGTGCATAAGAAGTGAGTTGCGCGTAAGAAAGAAGTTGTGCACAAGTTTTCTTCCATAAAAAAAGTAAAATTTTTTGTGCAAGGCCATAATGTAATGAACAAGATACCCAAAAGGTTGTGAGAATGATTATAAGTTTTATGCACCCATTATATTGTGTGAAAAGAATTTATTACCAGATTATGGGTATGAATGTGAATAATTTATTTGAGAGATTGAATTTTTATTGTTCTTCAAGAAGAATTGAAACATTTCATTACCCTATTTCTTCTAGGAGGGATCACATTCACTATTTAATTATTTCCATAGTGCTGCATGAGTATAAGTGAATATCTTACAACTTTTATTCCACACTAAAAGATTATTTTCTAGTGTATTATGTCATATTGAATTATTTCCATACCATACCAAGGATGTAGCTACTCTTATTGATTAGTGAACCCTATAAATTCTTGTGTTCCTGTGGATCTGTATTTGGACTGTGATCAGTAGGGAAGATTCAATTTAACCAGAGGTGAAGGTTGTTTCAAAAATAAAAGAACATAAGAGAAAAAGGTCTCACTAATTCCCCCCCCCCCCTCATTGATACTTGGACCCTCATTGGGAAACATCATAGTGATGGAATTGTTTGTTTAGAGGTATTAACTGGTGAATCATGGTGACACATGAAGGATAATGGTGGTTCATGATAATGGTAGAGATCATTGTATATGATGATTATTCCAAGAGTACACATAGAAAGAAAGACCTTTTGAGTGTATTTTTGTATAATATTTAGAGGATTTATGGATGTACAAAACCTTTCTATTTTCTTATATGTCCTTGTACATGTATTTTTTTGTCTCGCATATGTATTCTATAAAATTTATTAATTAATATATATATTTACAAATATTATTGGTGTTTATTATTATGTTTTACATTAAGGAAATGTGTCTATTAGAGGATTATATAGGATTAGGACTCCAATATTATGTGTTATCATTTTATATTTCTATTAACACACCACCACCCAATTGGATTTGGTTTAGGAGTGGTACACTTAGAATACCATTGAATTAGGTGGGGACCCTTTGGGCTAGGTTATATTATAGTTGTATTAAAGAAAATTTTTTCCTATTGATGATGATCAGATATAGTATTAATGTGGTAATATATTTGGGGATTTAGTGAAATTATTTTAAGGGGTATGGAGTTTCTTTATTAGATTTGGGAGATCTTTATAGGTGCATTATATGACATGTACTTTCTCTCATACTACGATAACCCATTTGTTGAACCACAACACTGAAATTCATTATATGGCATATGAAATTTATTATATACATCATGTATTAGTTATCTATATTCATTCATTTCCTTTATGTGTTAGCTTGTCCAAATATTCTCAGTCTATTGTGGGATAATCCAATAATGGCCAAAGATTTTTAAACAAAAATATTACATCTATTTAGATGAATATTCAATACAATATAATACAATATACATCAGTACTGTTATTGTTTATAGACTTTTGGATATTATATATTCAATATTCGTATTTTATGAATGATGTTCATAATTTATCATAATGAACTTTCCTCAAATTTCTCTTCATAAAAATTCCCTGTTAAAAACATTCATCATAACTTGGGGGAAGGAAACAAAATAAAAGGGTGATCTCAGATGCACAGTAAGGGTAAACAATAGAGATAACAATTGATTATAATATATAAGAATATGATAAGAATAAGGTTATGATATATTTTTAAAACATTCAATGTTCATACTGAATAATTCAATGTTCATAAACTTGAGTTTTTTCATAAAACATTACCATTTTTGAAGACACGAATAATAAAAATGAAAATTCATTACAAATCAATCATGAACCATTTTTTTCATGTCATAGATTTGTGTGGAACCCTTATATGTATAGAAACCATTTCATATGTCATGGTTAACTTACATTACCATCATATCAAGAATCAACACCTATTTCTATAGTGTATTAAACACATCAACCTGTTTCCCATAACAAATCAAGAACATCGACTTGTATCCCCTAACATATAAAAAACATAAACTTATTTCCAATAACTACACCAGGAAATATAACACTTTACCTGATTCATTTGTGGTATAAATAGGCCCCACCCATTACATAATGAAAACAATACATATGTGTCCTACATGATCATAAAACATTCATTATTTTAGAACCCAGGAAAATAAATGGTTTTTATAAACATTGCTTTATAATAATCATATTCTATCCAAATAATTAATAAGGATGGTATACTTGGATAATATCCCTAGTAAACTATATGTAAAAAATTATGTCATCTTATATGGAATATGATTTTGAAATATCAATTAGAGTAATTCATAAGAAAAATAACTTTTACATTTTAATACTACATATATTTTTTAAAAAGTTGCACACTTATAAATTAAAATATTTTATTTCAAAATAAAAATGTAAAATAGTAATGGTATAATCAAATAATCGAGGTGATATGGTGGTGAAAAAATCTGATCATGCCATGTAATCAAAAAATAATTCCTTCTATATTTTTTTTTGAAAAGTTAAAAAGTAAATCATTTGGAAAAAGACAAAAATATTAATTCCAATACATTTTTAAAAAGTAAATCATTGGTAAAAATGATCTTAAATAATTTTTTGAGATTAAAAAAACACTTTTTATAAAAAATATATAAATAACATGGATATGGAATAGAAATATTCCCCAAAAAAGACTTAAACATAAATAATATTGAATAATGATGAGATTATGAAATAAACCCTTACAAAAAATCTATCCTTTTTTCATTTATGTTCAAACCTACAATATAATAAATATTTATTTTTTATATATGTATTGAAAAACAATATTCGTACCTATCACAACATTTATGACTTATTTATAACATATTATCACATTTTTGTTAAAATTTTGTTATTAAAATCTATATTCTAGGATATAACTACTGTATTTTCCAAGCATGTTTCATTTTGGCTGTCTCAGACCTTATACTTTGACCATAGTCCCATAATTTATAGAATTATAATCATGGTATAAAAATAATATATATTAAAACTAAAGATATTTATAATCATTCATAAAATGTAGATATAGAAAAATGAAAAACAACATTCATGGATATGGTTGGCCGTACATAATCATGAAGGTTGTTTCCATTTTTTGATTGATGGAATAAAGGAAAGGTGAATAATAATTAAACCTTCTAGAATAATTATAATTTTATATATATTATATGTACTCATAAGATTCCTATTTATTACTATTCAAGTAAAAAATAATTGAAAAAGTAATATCATCACATCGTGGAGGTGATAGTCTACACATACACACAAACAACATTATCGTTTCCAAAAAGATTGGATGGTAAGAAGGTAAACATGAAATAATCATTAAAGAAATATAATTATTTCATAAATATCAATGAAAACACTAAAACTATCATAATAACCATCACTAAATGTTAGTGATGAAAATTTATTTTCATCGCTAGGTGGAGATGATCAGCCGTATGTACATACAAGTGATACATTCACTTATTTTTTAATGGGGAAGGGAGTGTATAATTGTATTTTCATAATAATACTATCATTTTATCATATTGAGTATACTTAATTAATTATTTTATGATAAATATCAAATATTTAGTTGATTTAAGGAAGATTATAAAAAAGTATTTGATTAGATAAGGTGATAACTTCTTTTTGAAACAACCCCATTATATCTATTATAATGGGATCTATGGTTAGTCTTTTGGAAGGCCAAAACCTCTTGAATGTGGCTATGAAAGTTGATAATATAAATTGATGGAGTATGATCAATCAATAAGGCAAAAAGTGTTTCAATAAATTGAGGTAGGAGATTCCCTTTAATAAAAGTGGGGATGGGCACTCTGTAAATTTATTTATAAAAATACCAAACAAGTCTAGTCATAAGTGAAAGC
The DNA here is from genome assembly GCA_963277665.1 of Viscum album. Lineage (NCBI taxonomy): Eukaryota > Viridiplantae > Streptophyta > Magnoliopsida > Santalales > Viscaceae > Viscum > Viscum album. The sequence continues at coordinate 1,325,797,739 of OY728160.1, forward strand.
TTAAGACAATTTATTAATTAAGAAATAAAATGTAAATAGGAGGAGAGGACAGGGCTGACATCTTACCCAGGTCTGTCAAAAAAAAGATTAAAAGTCAAAATATGATAAGTTATTTCCATAATCGTATTCATCACCACTATATTATTCCATTTGTATATATTTAAAAAAATGTTTTATATATAATTTAACAAAATATTATTTTCATAAAATATCATGACTGTGAATTTTATATTATTCATTACGTTGACATTAGTAATAGAAATAAAACAATATCGATTTTAACAAAATATTTTAATACATCTCTAACATGTTATTCTCAACTATAAAATTCCTCGAAAAAAACCCAACTTATTATAATTTTAATAGTTTTAAAATAATTTATTTTATTTTTTAATTAATTAAATAATTACTCCGTTAGTATTGTGTATGTATTTAAGGTAATTAATTCTTCACTAGAAAGTAAATATTAATTACCAAGATAAAGAAAAATATTTTATATTTCAAAATAAAATTTATAGTTTTAAATTTCCTATGGATATCCCCATATTAAAATATTATATTTATTAAAAACAAGAGTGAGAAATTTTGAAATTTTCTTGAAATAAAATAATACGAAGGTCATAATCTCACTTAAATGGATATAAAATACCATATAAAAAAATATTGGATGATTGTGGTTGGAATGTAGTAATAAAATAAAATTATGGAATGTTTTAGGGTTATTTTATAATCCCTATCATTTTTTAACTTTAATTACCAAATATACCCTTTATCATGGTTAAAAACAATACTAAGAGTAGTAATCATTTTGATGAAAAATAAAAGGGAAATATTAAAAAAATGAATTATTAATTCCAAATATGGAATCCAATTTTAAAAATAAATGAACATAAGTGGAAAAATTAAATTTAAAATTATTCTTACAAAATGGAATGAAAAAGAGTTTTATTAAAAAATGGGATTTTATCCAAAAAATGTACTTATTCCAAAATTAGGTATATGGATGACTAAAATGTAATTAATTATAACATATATTAACAAATATTATTTATGTTACTTTGATATTAAATTAAAATTATAAATTTAAATTTAAATATAATGAAAATTAAAGTTGTATAAAAATCAATATTTTTACACTATTCACAGAAAAATTAATTTTTTCATAAAATTCATAGAAACTAATCCTAAGATAATTTTTACATGAAAATTTCAAAAAGAAAATTCATTTTGTTCAATTTTTTTCTCAAATTAAGAAAAATTAATTATAATATTCACTCACAATAATTTTGAAAACTCATTTTGGGTGAAACCGTATTTCTAAAATATAAAATAACGTTACTAGAAATTAAGTAAAAATTCCATAATCATTAATCAATTAATTTTTAATGAGAAGGAAAATTATATATGTTTTATAATTATATTAATACTATTTGTACCCTCTAATTTAACTGGAATGTTATAATGATGATATTTAGATAATAATATTTTAATAATGTATCATGGTTCAATTTAACACATTGTTTTATATAACACATGCTATCAAAGAAATAAAATTATTAGAGGGGAAATATTTCATAACAATCTTAGGTTGTCACATTCTAAAACCCTTAAAATTAATTTATCCCTTGAAACATATCACTCCAATACAAAAAAATGATAATACATCTACCTTATCACATCATCAGGTTCCCACATATCTTCCTTAAATTGGTGGTTTCCCCACAAATTGTTAACCATGAATGAGGTATTATTTCATATATCGTATTATCTATGATCTAGAATCTATATTGGTAATTATTATTATGAATGATATTTCTCCAGTAGCATGAAATTTTGGTTTAGTACATGTGAGGTATCGAGTATGTATTTCTTAAAAAGAGATACATGGAACACATTATAAACATGAGAGGGATTTAGTGGAAGAAAAAATCGATAAGATACTATCCTGATATGATCATGAATTTTTAAAGGAATAATATACAGAGGGATTAGATTTCTCTTCATTCCAAATCTCATCACCCTTTTCTAGGGATATATTTGAAGGAATACCTTGTCACCCACTTTAATCTCTGTATCCTTTCGATGATTGTTAGCATAATTTTTTTCCCAACTCTGAGATACTATTCTATTTAGTTGAATAGATCTAACCTTATCTTCCATTTCCCCAGCTAGATATAGTCCCAGTATATTTATTTCTCAAATATTATTAAGGTACGTTTTAGTTCTACACTTTATTTCATATTGGGCTTCAAAAGGTTCCATCTTAATTCTGGAGTGAAAGCTATTTTTTATAAGAAAATTCTACCAAAAGAATGTGTTGATCCCATCCACTATTTAAATTCATAGGGAAAGATGTCAACCTATATTCTAGAGTTTTAATGGACCTATTAGGCTTACCATACATCTAAGGATGATAATAATTCATCAAATATAAATGCATATCTTGATCCTACTGAAGACTTCACAGGATCCTGGATGTAAACCTCAAATCCCGATTAGAAATAATGGAATGTGGTGCTCCATGTAATATTAAAACATCCATAATATATATCTAGATATAAAATCAAGATAGAGATATTATCTAATAGTAATGAAGTGTTCTTAAAACATAAGGTGATCGACTATAAACCACATAGCAATATAGACATTAAATGTTTTGGGGAGTCTAATGACAAAATCCACGGTTATTTTTCCCATTTTCATTATAGAATGGGTAATGGTTCTAACATCCCCTTAGAATTATATCTCTCGGCCTTAACTTGATGACATACTATGCACTAAGATACATAGCATGAAATACCACACTTCATTCCATCCCACCATAAATACTCTTTCAAATCCCCATACATTTTAAAACATCTAGGATGAATATAGAATAATTAACTATGGGTTTCATCCATCAGCTAATTCATCAATTATGGTACCAAAGGAAATGATACTCAGTTCCTAATCCCTATTATTCCATCATAATCATGGATTAAGTTAGGAATATTTCTCACCTACTTTTATGCTCTACACATTCCTTATGCACATCTTTAATCCTGACATGTTAGATGTTTGAATACACATTTGAGCCAAATAAGATTATCCTATTCTGTTAAGATCTATATCCCCATCCTTTGAAAATTCATAAATATTATATAATTTTTTATCCTCATAATAGATAATATAGCACGATCCTTTCTACTTAGATCATCTTCCACCTTGTTCTCTTTCCCTAGGTAATAATGTATTGTGAAATCATAATATTAATTCATATCTCACCATATTCATTGGCACATGTTCATCTATTTTCCATGAAAATATACTTTATTTTTTTGACCAATATATATGTCACAACTTTCTCTATTGATGTTATTACCTATCCCATGGGGCTCGTTTCGTGACTACCCCAAACCTGCCTTCCATAGGCGAGGAGTTATAAACTAGAACTGGAAAGGCATATCCCAAAAATGGGAAGGTATTTCCTTTAAACCTATACAATCACACAGTCCAAGAACACAACAATATGCAACTACAAAGTAAAAATGTAGTAGTAAAAGTGTGTAAAAAAGTAGAGGGGTCCGGAATACAAGCCCAACTGAAAAGGTACAACTACAACTGAAAACAAAAAACAACTCATGTGATTGTCCACCAAGGATCCTACCTAAACGGTAGGTATAGCTCATCACGTGGCTCTCCTAATCCATTGGTTGACATTGTCCACATCAAGTCCTAGATCCCCAAGTCTAAGTCATGGTTACATGTCATCTACATAAGACAGAAAAGGTGTGGGCGAAGCTCGTGTAGGGGTGATTATAACAATACCCAGTAGGGACATCGAGACCCCCCCAAAAACTCTCTCATAATTCCAAAAAGGAAAAAAACAAAACATGATCTCAATAATAAGCACAAATAAAAAGAATCAACTCAAACAAGATATACTTGTCTCATCCACAAAGAATCATAAAACCCCGACCACAAGCCATTTCTAGGATTTCTAAAGAAGGATCAAAGCATAACTCAAGGATCGCAGGTACACGCTCAATGAATTGGCCATCCCGGGGGGGCACCTGTCTGAGAGATTCACTCTATCAGGTACAACTCAACCATTCCTAATGGAATGTCCGAAAGGATGTGCCCCATTGGAAACATTATGCTAGAACTGCCTCTAGTGACCGACACTAGAGGTCTCGCAGTCACAGTCTCGCGCCTGAGGCAAGACCAAGGGAAACCAAGTGAAGAGGGCCACTCCTCGACATTGTGTCCTGCAGTCAAGGGAGCTCCAACTCCCCTAAAGGACCTGATCCCCATTGCTAATCGGGGATGGGGGAGTACTACCCTATATGTGAGGACCCACACCATACCCAGTTGGGGAGTACAACTCTGGTAGTTTGTTCATTGGGGGGGACCCACGCCCTAGTATCTCAGGGGAGTACCGACCCTAGGCTAGAGGACCCTAACCCTGGCATGGTAGGGGAGTACCGACTCTATGTGTGAGGACCTTCACCCTACCCAATTATAGAGTAAAACTCTGGTAGTTTTTTCGTTGTGGCGGACCCGCGCCCTAGTACGTCAGGGGAGTACCAACCTCAGGCTATAGGACTTGCACCCTAGCACAGTAGGAGAGTACTGACTATTCTTTAGTACTATATAAGAAGGACTCACACCCTAGTTTGATAGGGGAGTACCTACTCCTAACAAAGAGGACGCGTGCCCTACCTGATAGGGGAGTACCAGAATCTATGTTAGTTATGTATGGAGGACCTACGCCCTAGTCCAATAGGGGAGTACCGACTCTAAATATAGAAAAACCAATTTGAGGGAAATGAACCTAGACTCATGATTTGGGAAGTCCCATCACTACCGGAGTAGAGGAGTAAGGAATAATTGTGCCTAGAGTCATCAAGGGAGTATTCATCCTAACTCTCACTACGAGAAACACCCTGGTTCTGCTCCTCCGTTTATCGGCCATAAATCAACTTCCATGAAGTTCCATAAAGAGGCAACCTGATGATCTTTAATTTCATACATGTTCCAACACAATAGACAGTGCATCAATCGGACACCTAATTTGTAATATATAGGCATTTAGTGCTGAGGGCCCAATTGGGTTCGAGTACGATCCAACCCATCCAAACTCCAAATTTCTCTGAAATTCACTTGGAGTATCTCAAAAGGATCATCTCGCTCCAAGGACCCCAGAACCATAGATGGTTTGTCAAATGGATTTCATGTTCTCAAGATATGGCCTTTTAATCATATCGGGGCCCAAGAGGGGTCTGGGTCCGGTCCGACCTGGCCCGACCCAACCCGACCTAGTTCAGGTCGACCCGGGCCGGCCCGGTTGGGATGGGCTATGGCAGCCTCATCCCATCCTGTACAGACTGGGATGGGCTACTGCAGGCTCAGTCCACTAGTTGGCGTGACCCCCGCAGGTTCGCACGATCCTCTGCTCCCAAAAATCTCAAAGGAGTCGTTCATCTCCATTAATTGGAGGCTCCATATTGTGTTTCCATATCACCCATGGGACCAACAAGGAGCGGGTCCCCTACATCATCGTGGTTTCGAGCTGCTGCACCCATCAGCGTGGCGGGTGACAGCACGACACCTCCACCTCTATGGCCAACTACTACCAGCTGCCTGTACGACCACTGCAGCACCTCTCTTCCACCTTGATCGGTAGTTGTCGACCGCCTCCACACCAGTGTCGCGCAGGCGCTTCTTCTGCGGGCCACCGAGTGAGCCACATTGTTTTGTTCTTCCTTCAGAATGTTCATGGGTTCCTCTCAGGATGCTGCCATCTTTGAGTGCCTCTTAGTTTCGAGGTTCCTTCAAGTTAAAACATCCCACCTCTGAGGAATACAATGAAAATCAATTGGTTGAGGTTCTGGGCCTTGTTTGTTTGGAATAGGCCTCTGTGTTAGCATTATAACAAGTGAGGGGGTAATTTATACATCACAACAAAAAAATTATAAACCCCATTCAAATCCCCCTCTAAGACCAGCAACACATTCAATAACGTGGAGAAGAATCATGGGAATTTCATGAATTAAAATACAACCCCGACCATGATATTCTTTAGAGACAAAGCGGTGGTGGAAGAAGATTCCGTGTTCGATGAAGCTGCCGACGTTCGTTGATCTCGGTTCATTTCTGCCCAAGATTCCGTCTCAATCTATGTATGGTGTCGCATCACTTTGACAAATGTTATTCTCTTGATGAAGTCATGTAAAAAACTATACCCCAAGCCCCATTTAAATAGAGGTTGGAAAGGCTGAGTAATGCACCGAGGAGTTAATGAGTTTCATTAATTAACGTAATTAATGCACCAAATTAATTGAATGAGGGGTGGTTACGCAACCAAAGTGTAACCAAGAATATAATATCCCAAATTAAATGTCTGACTACCTCCTTTGTCCCAGCCACCGCCTCTCAAGTGGTGGTTGGATAAAATAAAATAACAATTTTTTTATTATATTAATTCATATAAGTTTGAAACACTGACTTTTTCACCCGACCTGTTGTTATTGAAGTGAATCATCCCTTAAGAGAATATTGGTGTTGAGACTTCATCGGTGCTATCAGATTTCAATTCTGAGGACTGATACAAAAGATAGAAATTTTTTCTCGAACGTTTACTGAATGTACCTTAAAAAAGTTCAAAAATTATTAATAGTCACCCTCAACCCTCGTCGGTTGAGGTTAGGCTCTACCTAAGGGAAAAACACCCTCACGATCTCAACGGTACTCTCAGATTTCCAATCTGAGTTACAGTTTATGAGTTATTTAATTTAACAATAAAATAATTGTTACTTAATTATTTTATTTGCGGCCATAAACTAACTTCCACTGTTGGCCCTCACCGGCCAATGTTAGGATCTTCCTAAGGAAAGAATACCCTCCCAAGTTCAGCGGTGGTCTTTGATTTTTAATCTGAGTCACCATTCATGAGTTATAATAATTTGAAAATTAAAATAATTTAATTTAATTTTTTTATTTACGGTTATGCCTTATTCGGGTTTTCTCACTAGATGTCTGCAACGACTAAACTTAAGTCGCGCCTAGGGTAAACCCACCATATTGAATGTAACAGTGCCCTCGGATTTTTGATTCGAGCACCCATTTTAGAGTAATTCCACTTTTTTAGGAAAGATACTCACACATGCTATTTTAATCTTAACACTTTTTCGACGGCCACTCCAGGCCTCGGAATCACGTATCGTTAGATTTCACGGCCTTGTTAAAATTCCATACAATTTAAAAATATATACTGAATTTATGGGTCATTACATTCTCCTCAATTTATGGCTTTACATACCTAAAATCCAAAACAAAGGTAAGACAAACAAATGAGGGTACTAAGCATGAATATGAGCCTCTCACTCCCATGTGATCTCCTGGAGATTCTCGTGCTGCCAAAGAACTAGCACCAAAGGAATCAACTACCCATGAAGGACCTACTCTTGTCGATCCTCTATCTCCATCAGGAACTCTGCAAAAGTCAACCCATAATTGATTTCCAGCTCGCCCCAGTTGATAACATGCGATGGATCATGCACACATCTCCTCAGCTGCGACACATAGAAAATGTTATGCACCTGGTGCATCTTTGGGGGAAGAGCTAGGTGGTACTCCAGCTTTCTAACTCTGCTGAGAATCTGTAAAGGTTTGATGAACCTGAGAGATAACTTGTTTCATCGACCAAATCTCCATAGTCCTCATTGGGGTGGGACCCACAGGAAGACATGGTCTCCCTCCTTGAACTCTATGGGTCTTCATCTCCTGTCGGCATAAGACTTCTACCAGCTTGCTGTAGTCTTCATCCCTGGACACCTTTATTGATATCGGAGGTCCTGGTACATCTTCTCCACACCAGGATGCACTTCCAAAGGGGATCTGAGGAACTCCCTCAACACCTCCTCTCACAGCATCACTGGTACCATGGTGCATCCTTTGAGATGGATGATCTAAAACCCTGAGATTTTTTGAAAAATAGTCTTTTTAATTTTATTGATGTCTTGTGTTGTATGCTACACCAAAAGGAGCTTTCACTACACACATCCCTGAATTGGCTTGCATTACACGCAATCACGACCTTCCTTGATAGCTTGCGTCATACGCAATACCGAGTTTCCCTAAACAACGATATGTTATTAAAATATTATTAAAACTAGCCGTTATGAATAGTAACACCCAATTTTATAAATTTTATAAATTTTATCTTTCAAAATGGACTTCATTTCTGGATTCAGAATATCGAAATTAGCCAAGGGTGAATTTTTGGTATTTTTCTGAAAACTTTCAATTTTTGATGAATAGTCAAAACACTATGTAACTATTTAAAAACCGACTTTTTATTTAAATACTTATTTATTTTATTTAAAATTATTGTTTCTCAAAATTGATACATAACACTTATATAAGTTCAATTTAATTCATTAGAGTCATTTTATAATAATTTTATATATATTAAAATTTTATTGAACTTTTCACCATCTTTTACCCACCTCCTAAGAGAATTTGGAAATTCACATAAAACATAATTTTACCACTTCTCTGAGTGGAATTTTGAAAATCCAAGAGACATGCTTAATATCAAGGAATAAAATGTGGTTCAATGAGATGAAAATAATTTTTGGTGAATAGTAACTTTTTACTTCTATTTACCACAGTTAAAAGTAAATAGGGTAATTAAGGGTAAAAATGATATTATTATTACCCTAACACATGTCCTAATTCTATTGGATAAGTGTAATTCGACCAAAAACAACCTTAGGAATAAAATATTACCATTTAGGTCCACTTGGATTAGATTAGGACATTTAATATTATTTTATTTAAAGAATAGTTAAAATAGTTAAAATCAAAGTTTAATAACTAAAACATTTTTAATATAGGGTTATACATAAGATAAATAAAATTATAAATATTCATTAAAAATATAAAAATATTTCCTACATAATTGTGTTTTATTTATAATTTTTATACATTAAATAATTTAATTTATTTATGACACAATGATGATGTAGTAATTATCTTATTAATGAAATATTGACATAATTAACGTTATAAATACCCAAATAAATGTAATTTGAGACGTTTTATGAATTCCACTAATTTTATAGGTTAATATGACATGTTAATATTTATTTAATTAACTTTTTTCTAACTAATCATTTTTTTATGATTTTCCCAAAAATCAATTACCAAATAGTTTCAAAATTGACATAAAATAGTTTTTAAAACAAACTATTATATTATTAATTGTTATTTTATTCCTAAATATCTAAGGTTAGACAAAATGACATATATAAGGTTATATATATTAATGATAAACAACTTGGTGTTCTTTTATCTTGTTATAGTAAGTTTGTTAACCTTATAGTTTAAAAAAACAAGAAGACATGGTAAAAGTAAAATAATTCAACTTAAAGTAAAATCTAAATGATAAGGTTAAAATAGCATCCTAAACTTGTCTAAATTCTATTGGATGAGAGTATTTCGACCCATCCCCACCTTATCTTTTAAATAAATCAATTTGGATCTATTATAAACTGAATATGACTTTATTATAAAATAATATTTTAAGTTTTTCCAATGGTGCCCCTCTCCTCCCTTATAAAAAGGGAACACATTCCCTCTTCTCTTCACACCATTTTGCACCAAAAAGCTCAGACAACCCCTACCCATTTCTCTTCTCCACTTCCCTAGAAACATTCTGGAAGTTCTGGTCAAAATACCAATTCTACTTCCATAAGAGGAAGCTTAAAGGAGGTGCGTCGAAGAAGAGGTAATCTCTTCTTCTGATTCTCTCATGTTTCTTTCTTCTTCTACTTATTCTTCTTTAGTTGTTTCATCATAAATTAATAACATCAGAATCACTCATATACTAATACGTTATTATAAATATGAAACAACCCTATTTCACCATCTATCCATCCTACGGAAAACGAAATCACCGCATGTGCGTACGTACGGAATACCATCTCCACGCCGTGGTGTAATCTGTTTTCAACCACCACCTTACTTGGATGGGTATAATGGGGTAAATAAATAACAATATATAATTATTTTAAAGTGATATTTATTCTTAAATATTATACACTTCAATACAATTACATGATCATGAGAATGATATCATCGCTCGTGCGTACGTACGGACTACCGTCTCCATGATGCGATGAGATTCATTCTCCATGTTAACCATTCAAGAATGATTATAAAGTATATATAATGAATAATAATGAAGTATATATCATAATTAAGCTACTATATTTATGCATATATATATATGTCATCTACTTACTTCCATTCAAGTCAATAAGGAAAGGAAAACAACGTTCATGCGTATGTACGACCTACCGTCTCCATGAACGGTGTGTTTCATTTCATTTATCTATCTATTATATATATATATATACTGAATATATATGATATATAAATAATGTTTTACATTATGTAAGTAATTAAATCATGATATAAGTAATAATAATATCAAGAACAATAAGTTCAAACACGTACGATAAATGAAACAATTTTACTCAAAATGATACTTTAACATGGAATTGTCAAATGAACAGGTAATATAAATACCTAAGTGAACAATATATGATATAATAACAATGAATATGATTCTGTAATAAGTCAATGACAATATTTAAATCATTATACATGAGTTTCGGATACATACAAATCATATCGGACATAAGGTAAGGGATAATTATTCCAATCTCATTCTTATCCGAGATTGTTTAATCGTAAGTATTTACTGGGGTTATGTTTATTATCCATGTCCATATGTTCTCAAAATGTTTTCATAAAATTTTTACTTTTCATCCATGTATGTTTAAATTCATTCTTACCCTTTTTTTTACTTTTACCACATCATACGGAAGGAATCATTATTTTGTTTACCATACGAGGTACTTTTTGACTTTTCTGACAAAAGTACGAGAAGAATGTTATTTTTAACTTATACGGCGTGAATGGATTTTTAAGGTTTCATAACGCCTCATTTTCATGAAGCCTACTCTTCAATATTTTATGACTATTTTCAACAAAATACTTTTCTTTTAAAATTGCATGGAATTTTGTGAAAAGAAAATGATTTTGAAGAAGAAAGGATATTTTCCTCAAGAATTCATTTCAAGTGTTTTATCAAAACCATTTTCCATCTAAGATGACATTATTTCATATGTGTATGTTTCAAGTATAATGTCTCTATGATTTACATGGTTTCACTTTTCTTATGATGAAATATCTGTTTGTTTTATATGGATTATGTGATGATGGGACGATGTTTATGAAACCCATTTTATTTTTTGGGTTATGATGAATGTTTTAAGTTTATTTTGTGGCACAAGTAAGAATGATTTCATTATGAGATGGGTGGGACCCATATCTCCCTCCAATTAATTGGGTAAAGATTTATATCTCATGATATTGACATGGCTGGAATGGTTAGTTAATCTGGTTCAGTGTTACAGGACTGGAAAGAGGAGTGAACTCGATTAATAATGGGACTTTGTCCACCAAGATGGTCTTGGAAGAAATGCCTTGGCTACTATGGAAATCATAACATGTGTTTAATGGATTCCACAATTACATGTTTTATTACCATGCTAGTTTATCATGACTAATGTTCCTTTATGATTTATGCTTTTTTTACTTCCAAGATTTATGTCGTCGCTCATGATTTTGATGTTTAGATTTTATGTTCAAGTTTTTGCATTCGAATGTTTATGGATTGCTTTATATTCTCTATGCTTACCCTTACCGAGAATTTGTGCTCACCCTTTATATGTTTTCTTTTCCCCATTATTTAAAGAAAGATTTTAGGTAAGAAAACAAAATGGGGATGATCTTTGTGGGAGATGTTGAAAATATTTCACCACGATTAGAAGATTATTTTCCAAGTTTCCAAAGACACTAAAATATTACGGTCCTTGTGTGTCTGTTTTCGTTATGTATTAAGTATTCCGCAAATGTAATGTAATGTCCATGTATGTCAAGCTTTGGGTCTCAACAGTTGGTACCAGAGGAAAGGTTTAGTTAACCTTTGGAAACTAGGATGCGAAAACTTTAGTGAGATCCCTAGAGATATTTCTAAGGTATGTCTAGGGATGTCACTAAGGTTAAGTATAAGTAGAGGTTATAGTCCTAGAATTATGGTAATGATATTAGAATTAAACCAAAGATGTTAGATATTGAAGGTACTCCCCCTTTGTTATGTTGTTTTCCTAGCATGATTTTTGCCTCTCACACTGTTCTTTTTGGGTTTTAGACGATGGCTGGAACCTGAAGGAACTGTGTTGATCAATGTAATGGACAATGCAATGATTGTCCTCCCGAGAAACCAAATGTGATGGGAGATGGAGTGAAAAATCTTATTGCTATACTTACACAATCTATGAATCATTCTGGATTTCCAAATGATCAGAGAATGGAACAATATTCTATTGAGTCCTTCATGAGGCAATATCCACCGTCTTTCAATGGGTCTTCTGATCCACTTGTTGCTGAACAATGGATCAGTACCATTGAAAAGATATTTTCCATACTTCTCTGTTCAAAACATGAAAAATTCATTTTAGCTCTTCACCGTTTAGAAGGTGAAGCAGACCAGTGGTGGACTCTAATTAAGAATACAAGGCCCCAAGATGAAATTGAATCCATGGAATGGGACATGTTCAAGAACATGTTTTTCACTAAGTACATCCCTTGTATTCTTAGAAATAAGATGGAAAAAGGAGTTTCTTGAGCTTAAGAAGAAGGATGATGAATTTTTTAGTATATATGAAGCGGATTTTACAAGACTTGCAAGGTATGCATCTGGATATATCATCCAGCCTGAATGTAAAGTTGTTAGATTTTTTAGTGGTTTAAAACCAAGTTTTCGAAGAGCATTAGATATAAGAGGCTTCAGTAGCTATGAAGAAATTGTGTGTTGTGATATCAAGGTAGAACATGAAGTTGGTGTAACATATCCATCTCATGGTTTTGACAAGAAAAAAAAGATGGAGTTCAAGGAGAAATCTCAGAATAATGGTGAAAAGAAGATGAATGTTTCTTTATGCTGAAAGTGAGAAAAGATGCATGGTGGAGATTTTCTTAAAGGGACTAGAAAATGTTTTAAGTGTGGAAAAGAAGGTCATCAAGTAGCTGAGTGTCGAAGTAATGGAAAAAGGGTTACTAATGATGTTAATAAATAAAAGACTGCAGAGAACGCACCACCAACACTTCAATGCTTCAAGTGCAAGGAAATGGGGCATTATGCTAATCAATGTCCTAATCCAAGGGTTAATGATGATCAACGTGAGCAACCTCTTAAGGAAAAGGATAAAGGGAAGTCACATGCGATCACTATTTGTGATGTTGAGTATGAAAATGGTGTTGTGTAATGATTAAGTGTTTATGTAATGGGATTTCAAAATAGTATCATGGAATCTCATTTATAGTATCGTGGAATTTTGAAATATCTGTGTATTGGTCCATTGTGGTTTTCTATAAGAATATGGTATCGGTAACCATGAAAAGTTATTCAAATATTTTGGAAAGCAGATGATATACGCATAATGAATGGATAAGGAGAAAATAAATTGTCTGATAGTATTCATGAGCTCATGATTGATATAAGGACTAAGTGATATCATGGTTTGAGTATATAGAATTTTGAGGATTTTGGTATGTGGAAAGTGTTAACTTTTAACTGTACTCATATTTCCACTAAGGCTCAATGGGTACTCATTTTTCAAGAGAATACATGATTAAGGCCTTCAAATGTTTGGAATGTGACCAACAAGATATATCATATGATATATGGGGGATAAATGATGGTATTCACATACTTGTTATGTGACCTCTCAAGTAATAATTTTCTTTACACTATGAGATTGGACAGAAGTATTTTTGATAAGCATAAAAGTTAGAATGGATTAAGTTGGACATTATATAGAATTGTTTAAGGGTAGAATTTTTTTTGATATTATTTATGGAATGTTATAATAATGTAGTTTTAGAAAAAGGACAACCTGTAGGATGGGTGACAACCCGTCGTGTCGGACAAGGCTATGGGAATCAAACCCACAACTGAAGTGTGACAGGCCTTTATCGCCTACCACTGGCCTACATGAAGTCCCTGTTTAGTAGAAACTAGTTTTATTATATTAAGCAGTACGATATATGAAGTATAAGTCCATTTTAGGAACCATATATGATTAATCTCACTATAGATGGACTTATGTATTTTTGGTAACTTTTTCTAACCTTTTGTTTAAGACAGATGGACTGACCCATCATTCTATAACATGATCTACTAACACTTCACAAATGAAAAATTCAACTTCATTTCATTAAGAGAGGAAGTGGAAATTGTCCAAAGAATGACCGACGGTGAGACTGTACCAAAATCAAGAAAGTATTTCTTCTAATTCCAATTTCTTCAACTTTAGGGAAATGATCTTGAAAACCAAAAATGTTGTCCTAGTGCCCTTATATCCGATGAATCAGATGGTACCTTAGATTATCACAAATATATGGCTTTGTGATTGTTGTATTTTTCATTGCCATGTTCTCTACCACTCTCCATCAGAACATGATGGTTAGATTTCTCCTCCATATCCATATTTTCACCTATGTTCTCCTATGTGGAAACCCAGTGATTAGTTAATTTGGGTAACCGTTACGTTTCATAAATTAGTTTTTAAAGATTGGTTTTGGTATTTCTTTTTATGATGTGGGATTATATTAAAGAAACTTTCGAGTAGTAAACCATTTATAACCCCGACGAATTTTGAGGGAAAAATTCATTTTAAGGGGTTAGAATGTAACACCCCGAGATTTTATGAAAAATATTATTTTTAATTTTATTGATGTCTTGTGTTATACACTACACCAAATGGAGCTTGCACTACACACATCCATGAATTGGCTTGAATTACATGTAATCACGACCTTCCTCGATATCTTTCGTCATACGCAATACCGAGTTTCACTAAACAACGATATGCAATTAAAATATTAGTAAAACTAGCTGTTATGAATATTAACACCCACTTTTTGAAATTTTTTCAATTTTATCTATCAAAATGGACTTCATTTTTGGATTTGGAATATCGAAATTAGCCTAGGGTGATTTTTTTGTATTTTTCTGAAAACTTTCAATTTTTGATGAATAGTGAAAACAATGGGTTACTATTTAAAAACCGACTTTTTATTTAAATAATTATTTATTTTATTTAAATTTATTTTAGGTCAAAATTAATACATAATACCTATATAATTTCAATGTAATTCATTGGAGTCATTTTATAATAATTTTAGATATATAAAAATTTTATTGAACTTTCGACCGTCTTTTACCCACCTCCTAGGAGAATTTGGAAATTCACATAAATCTTAATTTTACTGCTTCTGTGAGTGGAAATTCAAAAATACAATAGACACGGTTAATATCAAGGACTAAAATTTGGTTCAATGAGATGAAAATAATTTTTGGTGAATAGTAACTTTTTGCTTTTATTTACCACGGTTAAAAGTAAATAGTGTAATTAAGGGTAAAATAATATTATTATTACCCTAACACGTGTCCTAATTCTATTGGATAAGTTTAATTCTACCAAAAAAAACCATAGAAATAAAATATGACCATTTAGGTCCACTTGGATTAGATTAGGACATTTAATATTATTTTATTTAAAGAATAGTTAAAATAGTTATAATCAATGTTTAATAACAAAAAATTATTAATATAGGGTTATACATAAGATAAATTCGACTACAAATATTCATTAGAAAGATAAAAATATTTCCAACATAATGGTATTTTATTTATAATTTTTAGACATTAGATAATTTAATTTATTTATGACACAATGATGATGTAGTAATTATCTTATTAATGAAATATTGACATAATTAATGTTATAAATACCCAAATAAATGTAATTTTAGACTTTTTATTAATTACACTAATTTTATAGGTTAATATAACATGTTATTATTGATTTAATTAACTTTTTTCTAACTAATAATTCTGTTATGATTTTCACAAAAATCAATTACCAAATAGTGTCAAAATTGACATAAAATAGTTTTGAAAACAAATATTATATTATTAATTGTTATTTTATTAATAAAAATATAAGGTTCGGAAAAATGACTTATATAAGGTTATATATATTAATAATAATAAACTTGGGTTTCGGTTGGCTTTTTATAGTAATTTTATTAACCTTATAGTGTAAGAAAACAAGAAGACACGGTAAAAGTAAAATTATTTAGCTTAAAGTTAAATCTAAATGATAAGGTTAAAATAGAAACCTAAACTTGTATAAATTCTATTTGATGAGAGTATTTCGACCCATCCCCACCTTATCTTTGAAATAAATCAATTTTTATCTATTATAAACCGAATATGACTTTATTATAAAAAAATATTTTAAGTTTTTCCAAAGGTGCCCCTCTCCTCCCTTATAAAAAGGGCACCCCTTCCCTCTTCTCTTCACACCCTTTTGATCCTTGAAGCTCAGTCAACCCCTATCCATTTCTCTTCTCCACTTCCCTAGAAATATTCTAGATGTTCTGGTCTTCTCAAAAGACCAACTATACTTCCATAAGAGGAAGTTTAAAGGAGGTGCGTCGAAGAAGAGGTAATCTCTTCTTCTGATTCTCTCAAGTTTCCTTCTTCTTCTACTTCTTCTTCTATAGTTGGTTCATAATAAAGTAATAACATACATATCACTCATATACTGATATGTTATTATAAATATTAAACAACCCTATTTCAACTTCTATCCATCCTACGGAAAACGAAATCACCGCACGTGCATGCGTACGGAATTCCATCTCCACGCCGTGGTGTAATCTGTTTTCGACCACCACCTTACATGGATGGGTATAATGGTGTAAATAAATAACTATATATGATTATTGTAAAGTGATATTGATTCTTAAATATTATACACTTAAATAAAATTCCATGATCATGGGAATGATATCATCGCTTGTGCGTACGTAAGGACTACCGTCTCCACGACGCGATGAGATTCATTCTCCATGTTAACCATTCAAGAATGATTATAAAGTATATATAATGAATAATAATGAAATATATGACATAATTAAGCTACTGTATTTATGTATATATATATATCATCTACTTACTTCCAATCAAGTCAATAAGGAAAAGAAAAACAACGTTCATGCGTACGTACGGCCTACTCCCTCCATGAACGGTGTGTTTCATTTCATTTATCTATCTATTATATATATATACTGAATATATATGATATATAAATAATTTTTTACATTCTGGAAGTAAGTAAATCATGATATAAGTAATAATAATATCAATAACAACAAGTCCAAACACGTACAATAAATGAAACAATTTTACACAAAACTCTACTTTAACATGGAATTGAAAAATGAACGGGTAATATAAATACCTAAGTGAACCATATATGATATAATAACAATGAATATGATTCTGTAATAAGTCAATGACAATATTTAAATCATTATACAGGAGTTTTGGATACATATGAATCATATTGTACATAAGTTAAGGGATAATTATTCCAATCTCATTCTTATCCAAGATTGTTTATTCGTAAGTATTTACTGGGGTTATGTTTATTATCCATGTCCATATGTTCTCAAAATGTTTTCATAAAATATTTACTTTTCATCCAATTATTTTTAAATTCATTCTTACACTTTTTTTACTTTTACCACATCATATGGAAGGAATCTTTTTTTTACCATACGAGGTACTTTTTGACTTTTCCGACAAAAGTACGAGAAGAATGTTATTTTTAACTTATACGGCGTGAATGGATTTTTATGGTTTCATAATGCCTCATTTTCATGGATCTTACTCTACAAGATTTTATGACTATTTTCAACAAAATACTTTTCTTTTAAAATTTCATGGAATTTTGTGAAAAGAAAATGATTTTGAATAAGAAAGCATATTTTCCTCAAGAATTCATTTCAAGTGTTTTATCAAAACCATTTTCCATCTAAGATGACATTATATCATATGTGTATGTTTCAAGTATAATGTCTTTATGGTTTACATGGTTTCACTTTTCTTATGATGAAATATCCATTTGTTTTATATGGATTATGTGATGATGGGACGATGTTTATGAAACCCATTTTATTTTTTGGGTTATGATGAATGTTTTATGATTATTTTGTGGCACAAGTAAGAATGATTTCATTATGAGATGGGTGGGACCTATATCTCCCTCAAATGCATTGGGTAATGATTTATATCTCATGAGATAGACATGGCTATAATGGTAAGTTAATCCGGTTCAATGTTACATGACTGGAACGAGGAGTGAACTCGATTCAGAATGAGACTTTGTCCACTAAGATGGTCTTGGCAGCAATGGCTTGGATACTATGGAAATCATAACATGTGCTTAATGGATTCCACAATTACATATTTTATTACTATGCTAGTTTATCATGGCTAATGTTCCTTTATGATCTATGCTTTGTGTACTTCCAAGATTTATGTCGTTTCTCATGATTTTGATGTTTAGATTTTATGTTCAAGTTTTTTCATTAGAATGTTTATGTATTGTATTATGTTCTCTATGCTTACCCTTATCGAGCATTTGATCTCACCCTTTATATGTTTTATTTTCCCTAGGATTTAAAGAAAGGTTTTAGGTAAGAAAACAAAAAGGGGAAGATCTTTATGGGAGATGTTAAAGATCTTTCACCACGATTAGAAGATTATTTTCCGAGTATCCAAAGACAATAAACTATTACGGTCCTTGTGTGTCTGTTTTCGTTATGTATTAAGTATTTCGAAAAAGTAATGTAATGTCCATGTACGTCAAGATTTGGGTCTCTATATATGACGTGCTCCCCACCTTCATAAAATCCTTCAAGAGCATATCCTAAGGATTTCTGAGCACGTCAGGCCTCACAGTCTACGTCCCCAAGTTGTGTCTCTCGAACTCACTGAATATTTGGCGGAGTGACTTTTATATACTAGAGTTAAGAAACTCCGTCACTCTCCACGAAGGGTTTCTATAATGCGGATATCTCCTTTGTCGCCTCACTCAGAAGCTATAAACCAGACCTCCTACTGGGTGCATCTTCTTCCCCGCCCCCTTCTAAACTCTCAACTCCCAGGGCTCTATTGTATCCACTCAATAAGTAGTTATAGATATTGGTGTTTTTTCCCAATACAAGACAATAAATAAGTACCTCTCCCTAAAGGGTGGTAATTATAGAAACATATTTTTAAATGATGTTCCTGCACTCTACCACTACTTTTGGGAACTGAAAAATCAATACTCTTACTGCCACGAGGGTAAGGCTGGCTGAATCAAGAGTGTTTGGTTGAACCCTCCTATGCATGAGTTCAACCCATGTTGCATGGGTTCCCTTTTTTTCTGACCAAGGAAAACCCCATTCCAATTCTATAGATATACCACAACCTTTTTTTTCCTAAAACAGTCAATATGATCATGAAATGTGGATGACCGGTCCATACCAAAACTAACGTCATAAGGCCTCGACACTGCCACAAAGAGGTTCCAACTGAAACTCTCTACTTAAGGGTCAGATCACACCATTTTCATAAGTGTGACTATTGAGTCTCCTCCCAAAGTTATCTCCAGACGTAAGGGTCAAGTCAACGGTTTAACCAAAAACTCTAGGTCTTAAACAAGATTCGTGTCAAGAAGGAATGATTAGTACATATGTATATTAATACGGTAGCTAGGAGTGGACACAGATCATACCATTAATCATTCCTGGATACCTTGGGTCACACTCCTTGACCACATGAAAATACTCCCTTCCCTTGTCCTCCATCTCCCTGAGCTTGGTGTGGACCACATTGTGGTGGTCGTTGTAACATGTCAAAATGTATACCACCTCCTACTGCTCTCCTAACACCTCTTCCATGTTTCCTTCCCTACAGATTCATCTGTACCTATCACTTACTCTTCCCTAAACATTTTTACACATCCAAGTCCCTAAGACTGACATCGATTTCCTCATTTCCCACTACTGACATTCACTGGTTGTATCTACTTGGTCAAAGAATTTTCAACCATAAAGGTTCTCTCTATAACTTTAACACAAGTAGGAATTCATAGAGGAATATTGATATCTCGGATGTCCCTAAACACATCCTGTTCAGAGGTCCAAGCCCTGAATCACAGGTCATATCGTATTCATCGAGTACCTAGAATGGTCGGTATGCCTCGATGAATACTCATCTATCAACATATCATCCTACTGAATCTGTAGAAGATCTTAGGAACATATATCCCTTATCTTTTTATAGAAAGAGACCCCCTTCTCCAAGGAAGGTTCTCAAGCTCTGTCCGTGGGAAAAGTCACCTCATCGTACGATAGGGGTAATCGAAACCCTTACATCACCATACTGAGCCACATTGAATGCCCACTTCCAGGACCACCATTTGATCTAATGGTTCCCTGACTAGATGGAAACTCAGTCATCACCTCAAGCTAGTCCTTAGCCGCCACTTATTTGAGCTCATCTCAGAACCAGAGGGATGTTTTTCATTGAAACTCGTGTAATACACTTATCCTATACGTTTCCTCTACAGGTAGCAATGGTATTAACTGTTGAAAAACAGGTAGTGGTATCACTGGGACACCGATCGAAGGTACCTATATCGGGAAAAAAATCCTTGTACTGAAGACTCATCACACTGTGGACCATCCTCATGTTCACACATTAAAATCCTGGTCAGTTGTCTATGTGGAGGAATCTTGAAAGAGAATCAAGATGAACCATGTTCAATATGTTATATCTAGTGAGATGACTCAAAATAGATCAAAAGAAAAACATTTCCAAAATACAGACAATCGGTGTTTTCATGCACAAAGTAGGAAATCCAAATTCAAAGTCCTGGTGTATGGGTACGTCAGCCTCCGAACCAACACTGGACTCCATGAACTAAAAACCACACTCAAAACACTTAACACTATTGTGCCATTGGAAAGATCAGAGTCTAAGTTCTTTGGTCTAACCGACTCCTCTGATACCACTTTGTCACGACCCATACCCTAGGGCCCGTGATGTGACTACCCCAAGCCTGCCTTTTATAGGCCATGGGTTGGCGACTAGCACCGGAAAGGTGTATCCCTAAAATGAAAGACATCTCATTTAAACATTTACAATTACATAGTCCAAGAACACAAAAAGATTCAACTATGAATTAAAACTATAGTAGTAAAAGTGTGTACAAAAAGTAGAGGGGCCGAAATACAAGCCCAACTGAAAAGGTACAGCTACAAATGAAAATTGAAAATAGCACCTGCAATCATCCACCAAGGATACTACCTGAAGGGTTGGTAAAATTCATCACACACCTCTTATCGTCCATCAGTCGCCTCTGTCCACATCATGTCCCGGCTCCCCAAGTCTCAGTCAAGGCTGTCCATCGTCAGCATAAGACACAACATGGTGCGGGAAAAGACCGTTCATGGGTGAGTATAACAATACCTAGTAGAGACCCTAAGACCCCCAAAGGTCTATCACAATTCCACAAAGGAAAACCAAAAAACATAATCTCGATCATAAGAACAAAGTAAAAGAATCATTTCAAACCAAATATACTCATCTCATCCACAAAGAAACATTAGGCCCCAACCTCAAGCCATTTCCAAGATTTCCAAAGAAGCCTCAAAGCACAACTCAAGGATCAGGAGTACAAAATCCATGAATTGGACATTCCTAATGGAACCCATTTGAGATATGTACTCCATCAGGTACAACTCAACCATTCGTAATGGAACGTCTGAAAGGACGTACTCCATCAGAAACTTTCTTCTAGAACTCCCTCTAGTGCCCGACACTAGAGGTCTTTTAGTCACAGTCTTGCACTCGAGGAAAGTCCACGGTAAACCAAGTGAAGATTCCCACTCCTCGACATTATTTCCTACAGTCTAGGGAGCTCCAACTCCCCTGAAGGACCTGCTCGTCATCGTTACTCGGAGATGGGGGAGTATGAGTCCATATGTGATGACCCGCACCGTACCTGGTAGGGCAGTACAACTCTGGTAGTTTCTCTGTTGTGGGGGACCCGTTCCCTAGTATTCCAGGGGAGTACTGACCCCATGCTAGAGGACCCGCACCCTAGCATGGAAGCGGAGTATCGACTCTATATGTGATGACCCGCACCCTACCCGGTAGGGGAGTACAACTCTGGTAGTTTGTTCGCTGTGGGGAACCCACACCCTAGTACGTCAGGGGAGTACTTACCCCAGGCTAGAAGACCTGCACCCTAGAATGGAAGGAGAGTACCGAATCTTCTGTAGCACTGCATAAGGAGGACCCGCACCCTAGGTTGACAGGGGAGTACCAACTCCTAACATAGAGGACTCGCACCCTACCTGATAGGAGAGTACCTGACTCTATGTGAGTTATGTATGGAGGACCTATGACCTAGTCCAATAGGGGAGTATCGGCTCCAAATATAGAAAAAAGAAGCATATGGAAATGAACCTTCACTCATGACGTGGGGAGTCCCGTCTCTACCGGATTAGAGGAGTAAGGAATACCCACGCCTTGAGTCATCAAGGGAGTTTCCATCCTTACTCTCACTATGAGAAACACCATGGTTCTGCTCCTATAGTTATAATCAATACCTCAAACACCAAGAATTTTCACAATGAAGTAACTAGAGGATCCTTTTTGTCATAAGGGTTCTAATGCAATAGACGACGTGTCAATTGGACACTCAGTTTGTAAGCTATAGGCATTTTAGCATCGAGGGCCCTGTTGGATTCGAGTACTATCCAACCCAGACAAACTACAACATTCTATGAAAGTCATGTGGAGTATCTCAAATGGATTGTCTCGATCCAAGGACCCTGACTCCATAGACAGTTCATCAAACGAGCATCTGGTTCGCAAGATACGACCTTTTAACCATATGTGGGCCCGAGAGGGGTCTGGGTCCAATCTGACCTGGCCCGAACCGACCCGACCCTGCCCACCCTAGTTGGGATGGGGCGCAGCAGGCTCGGACTTGTAGCTGGTGGGACCCACATGGGGTCGCATGGTCTGCTTCTCACGAATGGATCAAAAGAAATGTTCAGCTCCATTAATTGGAGGCGATAGGTTATGTTGCCTTGTCACCCATGGGACCCATAGGGAGCAGGTCCCCTGCATCATTGTGGCTTCAAGTTGTGGCTCCCTTCAGTGCGGCGCATGACTGCGTGCCACCTCCACCTCTGTGGTAGGCCGCCTTTCTAACCACCGCGGTGCCAAGCGGCATCGCTCTTCCACTGCGGCCAGCGGTTGCAGGCTGCCACCCTCGTCTTCCGGCACTGGTCGCCAGAGCCATCACACCGTTGTCACGCCGACACTTCTTCCGCAAGCTGTCAGGTGAGCCCTGGTGGCTTTTTCTTCCATCAAGACACACCTATGATCTTCTTGGGATGCCTCCGTTATTGTGTGCCTCTCGGTTTCAAGGTTCCATCAAGTTAAAACAACCTGCCTCCGAAGAATGTAATGAAGAATGAGCGGTGGAGGGTCCAACCCTTGTTTGTTTGGCTCGTGCCCTCTGTATTAGCATTATAAAAAGTAGGGGGTAATTTATACATCATATTAAAACAATTATAAACCCCATTCAAATCCCCCTATTAGACCACCCAGAAATTCAATAACGAGGTGAAGAATCATGGGAATTTTTTGAATTAAAAGACAACCCCTACCTCAAGATTCTTTGGAGACATAGTGGTGGTGGAATAAGATTATGTGTACGATGAAGCCATCGACATTCTCCGATCCTGATTCATTGTCTCCCATGATTCAATCTCTATTGGTGGAAGGTTTTGCATCACTTATCCAGAGGTTCTTCGCTTGATAAATCCATGCCAAAAACTCTACAACGATCCCTATTTAAATAGTGGGGGGAAAGGGTGACTAACGCACTGAGGAATTAATGAGGTTCATTAATTAACATAATTAATCTGCCACATTAATTGCACGAGGGATGGTTTCATATACAAAGTGTAACCAATCATTTAATATCACATATTTAATGTCTGACTACCTCCATGGTCCCCTCCACTGCCACTCAAGAGGTGGCATGATAAAATAAAATAGCAATATTTAATTTTTTTAATTCTTAAATTTTTCAAAAACAACCATTTTCACCCTACCTACTGCAGTCGAAGTGCAGCCTCCCTTAAGCGAATCCTAGCGTTGCAAGTTCAACGGTTCCCTCAGATATCAATTCCGAGCACCGGTTCAAAACAGATGAACCACAAGTGATGAAACACAAGAGATTCACTTGGATTGATACATCTTTATTCATAATAAACAAAATAGATGAACCACAAGTGATGCACTTGGATGAATGAATCCAATGTAAATATTCCCTTGGTGTTTCTTCTTCATTTCTTGAAACTCAAATAGGGCCATTTTATATAGTTCTTTAGAAATAGGTATATACATATTTATGAGTTCTATAGAAAACATATCTTTACATCTTGGAGAAAAACCATGAAATTAATATAGGAAGTCACAAAAACTACCACAAAAAAAGGAATATCTTCGATGTTCAGTTTCTCCCAATCCAATTTATATAAATGTCTCTTTTGATTATGGATCAAGACCCATAAATTGGATGAAATGTTATTTGGAACTTCATATTTATCATTTCACTTATATATTTTTATAGTTCATTTTGTAATATCAAATGTGAATTATATTTATTGGAAATTGATGGGGGGATTTATATATTGAAAACCAATCCATTCCCAAAATAAAAGTCAAAATTAAATAGGCAAAGAATAATAAGATTTGAAGAAATAAAATTCCCAAAAACATCATCTATAGAATAATCATAGACATTAGATGAAATCATCATACCATTATTATATTTTACTACTAATTTGACATCTAATAATTTTAATGATACTGTGATAGCCATATAAAATCCCTTAGAAATAAATGAGTGGGTAGATATATAATCAAATTATACATTAGTAGTTCTATATTGGATAATAAAAATAACATTCCACACATCATTCTCATAACTCATATTAATAGTTTTGATCGCATGTGATTTCCATTTGATATTAGATTTAACCATTTGTTAACAGTGATTATAAAAAACCATCAGATTCATGAAATGGTTCGTATAATTCTTATACTCCTTGTATTTGAAGAATTGGAGCATGGGTGGTGCATTATTTGGGGTCTAAATTTCATCTATTTCATTACTCAGCCTATTAATAACCTTTCAAAATTCATGGTCTTTTTGAACCACCCTTACACATTTAAATCACTTCATAGTTCAATTAAAATACTTCCATTGTTGTTTATTCTAACATTTCTAGAATACAGATGTCTAGAATTTATTACAAACATGTGATTTAATTGAGTTTTTCTGATACTTGATATTTTTTTATTATTAAACACACTATAATGGTGGAAGACATCAATTTTCATTTCTACTAGTAGGCACACCAAACAGTTTCTTCATAGCTACTGAAGTCTCTTATAGAAAATTCCTTCCAGGGGCTTGGTTTTAGGCCACCAAAGAATTGATCTATTTTACATTCAGGGCTAATAATTAAGGTATATTCATTCCTTCCAATACTTATAAAATTCTCCTCAAATGTACCAATGGATTCATTATCATTTTTCTTCAACTTAAGAAATTACCACTCCATATTTGTACATAGATTATGAAGTACTTAATAAGTAATATTACCTTAAACTCATCCTTTTACATTGATTAAATTTTTACCAATTACCATGTATTCTTGATAATATTCCACCAATCATCTAATTATCCTTACATACGATAAACATGCGTGTTTTTTTCATTTCTCGTCATTGAAGGATAAAAAATATTTTCTCAATGGTTTTGATCCATCACTCAACCACTAGTGTATTATAATATACACTAAAATAAGGTCTTCTTTCCACCTGAAAGTTTTTACTATACATTGTTCCCTCCTTTAATCATTTTTTACATCAACATGATTCATATACTGAGAATGATTCATGAGTATAAAGACAAGATTCTACATTCTATATCCTATTATATTTTTTTCTCATGTAGAAAATAATTGAATTGTCTATAAAATTCATCATTAAAGTGAACCCTTCAAGTTTTAGAAATTGACTAAATCCAAAATGTGTATTGTGAGAAACAATAATCATAGTAAAAAACCACATAATTCTTAAAACACATTTATCGATTATCTAAATCGTGACACAAAGTTTTATGAAACCGTAGGTTTAAAGTATTTCATTCATTATTGTTATTTTTTTGGATTTTATCATATAATTAGAAAAAAATCAAAGGTTTTGTCAAAAAATTTATAACCCTAATCTCCAAATATTTACTAAACCTTACTCTGATACCAATTATAATAAACTGAGATTTTTATACATAAATATTACATCTTTTTACATGAATATCCAATACATTACAATATAATCTATGTTAGAACCGTAAAGGTTCATAGTATTTTTTATATTATATATAAAATCTTATTATTTTATAAAATCCCATAAATATCTCCCATAAATTTCTTCCCTCATAACACTTTTTATAGGGATTCCCTACTAAAAACATACTTTATATCAGAGGGAATAGAAACATAAGAAAATGGTGAGATTAGATGATTAGAAAGGGTAGAGATTGTAGATATCATTCGATAATCATATATAAGAACAGAATAATCATAAGGGTATGATATCTTAACCATAAATTAAAATGTTTATAACGAAGCTAAAAAATTTCATGAGCATCATTTATCTCATAAAACAATGTAATTTGAAAAGAAATGAATTATAATAATGAAAATTAATCACAAACCAATTATGAACCTTACGTTCATTTAATAGATGAATGTTACACAATTAAAATTATATAAACCATTTCATATGTCAATGTTAACTTCAATTACCAATTTATTAGGCATAAACACTTTTTTACATAGTGTATCAAGCACATCAACTTGGTTCCCCTAACAGATTAAACATATAGACTTGCTTCCCATAACAGATCAGAAACATGGACTTGTTGCCCATAACTATCTCGTGAGATATAATAATTTAACCAATTCATTTGAATATGATATTGGTCCCACCCATCACATAATGAAAACCATATGTTTTTGCTCCATAGGATCATAAATTATTCATTATATCAAAAACAATGAAAAGAAATGTGTTTCATAATCATTTCATCATCTAATCATAAACAAAAAACATGAAGAGTTTGAATAAGGATGGTATCATTGGATCATATTCCAAGTAAAGTATAAGTAATATAAATTGATGTCATATTATATGGAAATTTATTTTAAAAGATCATTTGGAATAATTATTGAGTAATATAATTGTTCCCATTTCAAACCCAATTCTATTTTTAAAATACTTTGAACATAAAAGTGAAAACATTTTATTTGAAAATAAAATTGTAAACATGTAAAATAATTTTAAAATAATTGATGCATCATGATAGTGGGAAAAGTTTCTCATTTTATATAAGTTAAAAAACATTAATTTCATATTTTATTTATAAAATTCACTAGATAACTCCTTTGGAAAATAACAAAAAAGGTCCTTCCAAACCATTTAAAAAAAAGTCAAACACAGGTAAAAATAATTTTGAAAAAGTGTAAGAGAATAGTTTAATTTTTTTTAATTTTTTATAAAAAATGAACTAGAAATAGAAATATTCCCAAGTTGATACTTAATCATAAACAATTATGAATAATGATGAGAGTGTAAAATAATAATTGACCTCAAGTCTCGCATTTCTTCATTCACATTAACAAAATCTATATAATTAATATTTATTTATTATAAAGTTATTAAATAAAATTATATATATATAATACAATTTAGGACTTATTCTTAACATCTCATCACCTGTTTATCAATAATTTATTATTAAAATCACCTTTTTGGATGATAAATGCTTCATTTTCTATGCATGTTTCAGTTTACCGGCCTAGTACTCATAATTTCATCATGGTACCATCATTTAAAAAAATTTAATTATGTTATAAACATACTATAAAAAATATATACATATTTATAATTATACATAAAAAATATTTATTGGAAAATTTATTACAACATTCATGGATACGGTGGGTTTTATGTACAAATGAACGATGTTTCCATTTTTCTACTGATTGAATAAAAAAATTAAAACAATAATTCACTATTAAATAATTATAACTATATCATATATTTCATATATAAAAATAATATTCATTATTATAACCATCTCTGTGAAATTAAAAAGAAAAAAGAATCTCATCACATCGTGGAGGTGGTAGTCCACACGTTTTCATTAATGACATTATTATTTCCATATTGATTGGATTGTATGAAGGTATACAAGAAATTATCATTCCATAAATATAATTATGTAATAAATATCATATATAAACCTTAAACCCATAATAGTAACATTTTATAAATTATTGTGCTGAAAATTGTATTATATCACTAGATAGAGATGGTATGCCTTACTTACGCACGAGCGATACTTACACTTATTATTTGAAGAGAAACTGGGTGTCTAGTGTTATTTTATTAATTATAATAACAATTAAAAAAATTATTTTATGATAAATATAATATATTTAGTGGATGTAAATTAGATTATAAAAAAGAAAGTGATCAGTTATGGTGATTACCTCTTCTTCAAAACAACTATAATTGATATCCTATGAAGGGATATTGGGTTGGACTTTTCAGAATACCAAAACCTCTATAAGTTTTATAGGAATTATGTTTTATAATAATTAGAGGAAGGTCGATCTCTAAGGATACAAGCGGTTTAAAACAGTGAGGGAGGATGTTCTATTTTATAAGAGAGCGGATGGGAACTCTTGAAATTGATTAAAACAAAAAATAATATAAATAAACTATTCTAGGTAAAAATAATACAAAATGGACTATAAATGGAAATGATATTATGTTTTGACCTTATATTATCCCCTTTTCCCTTATTCAATATTTTTATAATTTTTAAATAATTTAATAAAATACTATTCTCATAATATATTGTTATTGTAAATTTTAACAGTATTCATTAAATTGACATTAATAACATCTAGAAAAGAATGTAAATTCGAAAAAATATTCTAATATATCGCAAAAACTTAATTTTAATATATATAATTCATGGATTACGTAAATTATCTAAATTTAAAACACTTTTAATATTTTTAATATCATTTATTTTATTTTTCCATTAATTTATTAATTACAGCATAAGTGTTGTGTAAGAATTTAAAGTATCTATTTTTTGACTAAAAAATAAAAATATATTACCATGATGAAGATAAATATATTATATTAAAAAATAATATTATTTTTATAACATACCTTATGGATATCCCCATATTAAAAATATTATAATTATTAAAAACAAGAGTGTGAAATTTTTTACTTTTCTTGAAATAAATAACAATAAAGGTCGTGATCTCATCAAAATGGGGAAAAATTATATTTAGTAGAATAATGGTCAAATTTTGATTAAATTTAATAACAAAATTAAATTAACACAAGTGTTATGGTCATTTTATAGACCTTATCATTTTATTTATAACTTTAATTTTTTGATTTTCCCTTTACTGTGGCTACAAAAGTTACTAAGGTTACAATTCATTTTTACTAAAACAAAAGGGTAAATATTTAATAAAATTGGAATCAATGAATCCAATTAATAAATAAAATTTTCAAAAATATAAATATAGAAATCACAGGATTTAATTTAAAATTAGTCTCACAAAATGAAAGGAAAAAAAAATTCATGAAAAAATCATTTTAAGACAAAAATGTACTTACAACAAAAGAAGTTATAATGATGATTAAAATGGAATTAAATAGATTATATATGACTATATATTACATAAATTACTCTTATATCAAATTAAAATCATAAAGGGACATTTTAATATAATGAAAATGATTGTTTTTTAAAATTCATTATTTTTCACTATTCACAAAATAAATTAATCTTTTCATAGAATTCTAAAACATATTGAAAAAATAAATTTAAAATTGTGATTTCAAAAATTAAATTCATTTTTTATAAAATATTTACAAAAATTTAAAAAAAATTAAATATAATAATCACTCATAAAAAGGAAGAAAACCAATTATTAATGAAAACATATTTCTAGCGCATAAAATAACTTTAGTAAACATTGAGTACTCATTGCATAAGAATTAATAAATTAATTTTTATTGAGTCATAACATTAAATATATTTCATAATTTGGTTAATAATATTCATACCTTTTTCATTAACAACTCAGTTATAATGACCATATTAAAATAATAATATGTTAATAATGTAT
The DNA here is from genome assembly GCA_963277665.1 of Viscum album. Taxonomy (NCBI): domain Eukaryota; kingdom Viridiplantae; phylum Streptophyta; class Magnoliopsida; order Santalales; family Viscaceae; genus Viscum; species Viscum album. The sequence continues at coordinate 1,325,828,084 of OY728160.1, forward strand.
TTGTGGATTGTTTAAACATGGTGTTGTGTGTAAAGAAAGATATCAACGAAATAAAATTATTTTATGAGAAATATTTCATAAAAATAATGGGGTGTAAAATTGTATGCCCATTCAAATTAATCTCACCCTTGAAAATATTCACTCTCATAAAAATAGATGAGAATATATGTGCCACATCTCATATGTAAGTTCACAGGTAGATTCCTCAAATTAGTGGTTTATCCCTAATACTATGAACAAATGAGTGGTTTCTTTAGAATTATTTTTTTATGATTTATAATCAACGATATTTTATCATCATCTGAAATAAATTTTTTCATATGGTAATTAATATGATTTTTGTACATGTGAGGGATTATGTATGTACTTTCTCATAAGAGATATGTGGAACACAACATGAACTTGAGAGAGATTTGGTTGAAGTACCAATTGATAAGATATTTTACAAATACAACTATGAATTTGAAAATGATAAATATACCTAGGGATTAGATATACCTTCATTACAAACCTCATCACCCTCTTCCAAGGAGATATTCTTAGAAATACTTTATCACCCACTTCAAACTCTAGATCATTCTGACAATTTTCACCCTAAATTTTTTGTCATATCTGATATTCTCTCATGTGATGTTGAATGGATCAAACCTTCTCTTCCATTTATTCATATATATGAGGTCCCAATTGAATTTTTTCTCTAACATAATTCCTGAATGTTGGAGTTCTGCACTTCCTACCATAGAGTGCTTCATATGGAGCCATATGAATTATGGAGTGAAGGTTATTTTGAATTAAAATTCTACCAAAGGAAGGTGTTGATCAAAACCTCCAAGGAATTCCATATTGAAATATCTCAACATTTCATTTAAATTTTTAATGGTCTTCTTAGAATGAACATTTTTCTGCTGATGATAACTAGTACTAAAACTTAACTCTATATGGAGATATTTCTGAAGATGTCACCATAACTTCGAGGTAAACCTGATATCCTGATTAGAAACAATTTAAATTAGTACTCCTTGTATTCTTACCACTTTCTTATTATATATTCTAAAAGATTGATCATGAGATAAATTTACACTATCACAAAAAAAGTGTGATGACATCATAAAAAGATTGAAAATAACCCATATAACATAATTGACTTTAAATGATTTCGGAAGTCTGGTGAAAAAAAATCCAGGGTGATGTTTTCCTATTTTTATTATGGTATGGGTAGTGGTTACAAAATCACCATATATTTTTTTCTCCCAACCATATCATTCTAACATATCACGTATCGAGAAACATTTTATACAATATTTGTCTTCCTTCTATCCCAATGGAAACACTCTTTCAAATCTATATACATCTTCATACTTACATGAAAAATAGATAATGGAGAACTATGAGCTTTATCCATGAGTTCCACATTAAAATATGGTACTGAAGGGACACATAGATAGCACTTGAACATTATTATTCCATCAAAATAGTGGTTAAACTCAAGAATATTTCTAACCTTCTTTTCTAGCTCCACATCTTCCTTCTACACCACTCTAATCTTCACATGGATAGATGATTGAACAATCATTTTATCTGGATAATATTTCTCCCATTCCATTAAGATATATTACTCCATCATTTTCAAATCAATAGATAATAGATCTTGTATGATCAACACAATAGATAATCTATCATGATACTTTGGACATAAAGAATTTTCCATCTTATTTACTTTCCCTCGGTGGTAATGTATTGAGAAGTCATAACCATTAATCACATCCTAAAATCTTCTATAGCACATGATAATATCTTTTTCATTCAAAATATATTTTAAAATATTGTGATTAGTATATTTGGAACATACTTATCTGTATAGATATAGCCTCTATATATTTAATGGAGAAATTACTACAGGAAACTTCAATTCATGGGTTGGGTAATGTTTTTCATGGACCTTTAATTTTCATAAGGTATAAGTTGTAATCATATCATCATACATGAGGTAACATATAGGTATATATTTTTATGCATCAGTATATATTAAAAACCCTTATATTCTATAGAATAGGGTCATAATAACTGTATTGACTATCCATCTATTTAATTCATTAAAACATTACACACAACCATCCATCAAAAGAAAATTATTCCCCTTTCAAGTTAACGAGGTGAGTAGATTCGATATCCATGTAAAATTCATCAAAAATTCCTGATAATTTCCAAAACGACCATGAAAATTATGGATCTTAGTCATAGTGGTTGATCTAGTCCAATGTTAAAAAACATCAGTCTTTGATGGTTCTACTGATATACCCTCACATATATGGCCTATGAATGAATATCTTGGGTTCCAAGATACACATATGGTAAATATTTTATAATGATTTTACTTCCTCAAGTACTTCATTATAATCCTCAAGATATATTAATACAATTTATTTCACTTTGGATATAAAGGAATATCATCTAAAAAAAATTCCAAAAACTCATTAAGGTAATCACTAAATATTTTTTTCATTAAATATATGAAGATAGTGGGGGGAATTTGTAAGACCAAATTGAATCAATAAAATTCATAGTTTCCATAATTTGAATATAATTGTATATTGTGTATATCCTATTTCTTAACCATCAATTGATGAAATCTAGAAAAAATCAAACATAGAAAAGTATTGAGCTCTTCCTAGTTCACCAAACAAGTCATATCTATGGGGAGAGGATACTTGTTATTGATAGTGATATTTTTTATGTTCCAGATAATCAATATAGAGTCATGTTGATCCATAATTATTCATAATAAATATAATATCTGAATAATAAGGTGATTTACTTGGCTGAATGAATCCCTTGTCAGGATTCTCCATGAGTTTATTCTTTAATTCTTTCAAGTCAATCGGGTCCATTATATAGAGTCTTGGAAATAAGTATAGCACTAAGTATGAGTTCTATCAAAAACTCAAATTCACATCTTGGATGAAGACAAAACATTTATTCCTGAAATACATCAATAAAATCCCACACAATAGGCATATCATTGATATTGATTCTATCCCTAACCAATTGAGAAAAAATGTAACATTTAAAAAATAATCAATACCCCTAAAATGGATTTTATTTCCATTGGAATTTCATATTTATAATAAAACTAATAGATGATCATAGATTTGTTCATATTGTAAAATTTTAGTTACCATCATTGGAAATTGATGTGGTCTTTATGTATAGAAATGCATTCTAGTCCAAAAAATTACATTGAACTTAACCAGAAAGAGAATACCAATATTTATAGAAAGAAAATACCCACAAACCTCAACTGGAGATTAATCATAGACTTGGGATGTAATCATCATACCATTATGGGTTATTATTGATAATTCAATATATAATAATTGATGTGATACTATGATACCCTTTTCAAATTCCTTATATGTAAAAGATTAGGTAGATCTATAATCAAATAAGATATTAGAAGTTTTAGAGTGTATGATAAGTGTACCTTTCAAAACATCATTCTCATAACCCACCTGGTAATTCATGATCATATGATATTACCATTTTTGTTTAATCCTAAGAGGTTTTCAAGGCTGATCATAAAAAACCTTTAGATTCATTAACTGGTTGGCATAATTCCCATAATCCTTGTATTTGAAGCACTAAATCATGTGTGTTTTATATTACTTTTCTTCATTTCATTAACCATACTATTCATCACCATTCAACATTTATGGTCATTATTTCCCACCTTTCTGAATTTTTCCAATAAAACACATCCCTTGATATTTCTTCCCACAAATTTGGCATGTATATGGATGGAATTTCTTTCCACCATGTGATTTATTCATGTTAGCAGGAGACTTAATATTTTTTTTCTTATAAAACCCATGGGAACAATTGGGATATCCAATTTCTATTTCTACATGGAGTTAACATCGAAGGATTTATTCATATATTCTAAATTCTCTTATAGATCATTCCTTTCAGAGACATGGTTTTATGACTTTAAAGAATGTATCAATTTTACTTATTTGGTGTGATAAATAAACTAAAGGCATGTCATGCAATCCTTGTAAAATTTTACTCCCATAAAGAAATGGATTCATCATCCTTTTTCTTCACCTCATGAAATTATATCCCTATCTATGTAAAAAAATGTGATGGAATTATATATCGAAGAATATTACCTTAAACTCACCCCATTAAAATGATTCAATATCTTCAACTATTAAAATATTCTTATTAAACATCCACCATTGATCCTCTTTTATTTCCTTATGATAAAAAACTAGAATAAATTTTTCATTTCCTGATAAATGAGGATTAAAAAATATTTTCTCAATGGTGTTGATCTATTCTTCATCCACTACTGGATCAAAAAATAGACTAAGAAAGGTGGATGATTACTCATGAATGATTTAACTATATGTTTTCCCCTCATTTTATCATTTGGAAACTTTATATGATTCATAGCCTTACAAAGTTGTGTAAGTGTCGTATCAAGTCTTTGCATTCCAACTCCCATAAAATTTGGTTACTCAGGCGGAAGATAATTTCATTGTCCCTCACATTCAAAATTAATATTATTCCTTCATGTTTCATCCACTAAGTAAAAAAAAATCAGAATATGAGAAAAAATATTCAATGTGAAAAACAACATAAGTCCATAAAATCATTTTTATAATTTCTAAATCACGACGCCTTATTCTATGAGGCCATCAGTTTAAATTAGGTCATTCATGATTGTTACCAAAAACTTAGGATTTTTACTTATACAAAGTCCAGTAACCATGGTTTACAATTTTTTTCCTAAACCAAATATCTAAATATTAACTAAACCCTTCTCTGATACCAACTATAATTTCCTGAGATTTTTATACACTAATATTACATCTATTTAGATGAATAGTCGGTAAATAATAATATAATCCAAACAAAAACTATGAAGTTTTTGAGTATTTTTATATTAGGTACACCATATTATTCTATTATTAATTATCTTCAATATCTTCCATAATGATATTCCAGCATAGTAATATTAATAGGAAAACCCACTACAAATTTTCTCCATACCCTAGGGAAAGGAAACATAGGAAAAGTGTGGGATCAGATGCTCAGTAGTGGTAAACATGTGCAATATCAATCGATGATCATATATATAAATATAATAAACATAAGGGTGGGATATATTGACTATAAGTTTTAAATTTTATACCCAATATAAAAAATATCATAAACAAGAGTTATCACATAAAAAATTATCATTTCAAAAGACAAGAATCATAAAAAATATAAATTCATAATAACTCAATCATGAACCTCAATTTAATTTCATAGATGTATTTGTAACCATCATAATTATAGATAAAATTTAAAATGTCATTTTTAACTACCAAGACCATCATATCAGGCATCACCACCTTTTTCATGTAGTGTATCATGCACATCATCTAATTTCCCATAAATAGTAAAAAACATCGACTTGTTTCACATAATAGATCACACACATTGACTGATTTCCAATAAATATCTCATGGGATATAATAACTTACCCAATTAAATATAGGAAGATATAGGTTCCACCCATAAAATAATGAAAATCATACATATGTTTTCCATAGTGTAATAAAATATTCATCATGTCAGAACCCATGAAAATAAATGGGTTTCATAATCATTTCATCTTTTCATCATAAAAAATAATTATACAGAGATGTAATAAGGATGTTACCATTAGATCATATCATAATTAATTTATAATTAACACATGAGGATTTTATATTATATGGAAAATTATTTTCAAATTTCACTTGGAATAATTCTGGAGAAAAATAAATGTCCATTTAAAAATTAATTCAATTTTTCAAAATATGTGAATTTATAAATGAAAATATTTTATTTGGAATTAAAATTTTAAAATCATAAAGGAAACATCAAGTCATTGAGGTGTCATGATTTTAGTAAAATCAACTCATTACTCGTAAGATAAAAAAATTTCATCCATATTTTTGTCGTAAAATTAATAAACGACCTCATTTGGAAAATGAAAAAATATTCCTTCAAAAAATTTTAAAAAAAAGTAAAACATAGATATAAATGAATTTAATTTTTTTAGGCGGATTAATTTTTTTTAATTATTTTTGAAAAAATATACATGTAATATAAATATTCCCTAAGAGATACTTAAATATAAACAATCTTGAATATTAATTAGATTGTGAAATAAACCCTCACCTCAAATCTCACATTTCATTGTTCACATTAAAAACCAAAGAATAATAAATTTGGATGTATTATATATTTATTTCATAACCATATTTTTATCTATTTTAAAATTATTTTCTTATTTATATCCTATAATTACCCATTTATTATTATATTTTAATTAAAATCATGGTTCTAGGTGATAACTACTTCATTTTGTAAGAATGTTTCAGTCTGGATATCTAGATCCTTCTAATTAGATCGTGGTCCCATATTTTTCAGAATTTTATTCATGGTATAAAAATAGTATATAATAAATATAATCATATTTATAATCATTCATAAAAATTATAGATAGAATAATGAATTACAATGTCCATGGAGATGATAGGACATACGTAAGCATGAACACTATTTCAAATTTTTGAATAAAGGGGTAAAAGAATGTTAAATAATAATACACAATTACATAATGATTATTATGTCATATATATCATATATATTTTCAACATATTCACCCTTATTACCATCCAGGTTAAATATAAATGAAAAATAAACCTCATCACATCCTGGATGTGGTAGTCTACACGTACACATAAACGACATAAACATTTCTTGAAGGATTAGATGGTAAGAAATTAGAAATGATATTTTCATTAAAAAAATTATTTCACAAATATCATATATAAAACTAAAACCATCATTATACACATCCATAAAATATGGTGATGAACATATCCTCTATAAAAACCCATATTAAAAATTCATATTTATTAAAAACAAGAGGGTGACATGTTTGACTTTTCTTTAAATAAAATACTATAAAGTTCTTAATCTCATCAATATGGCCTGAAAATTCAATATAATCAAATCTTGGATGAATATGGAATAAATTTATTCATAAAATAAAATAAATACTACTGTTAGTGTCATTTTTTAATACTTATCATTTTATTTTTAACATTAATGGACTAATTTGCCCTTTATCGTGTTAAAAAAATTACCAACATTACTATTTTTTGGAATACATATAAAAGTGGAATATTTAATAAATATAAACCAATTGATTCCAAATATTGATTTTTTTAAACATTTAAAACATATAAGTGGAATAATTTTTTTTAAAATTAATCCTGAAAAATGTAAAGTAAACAGTTTTCTTGGAAAATTCTTTTTTTAATCCCAAAAATTTACTTATACCAAAATAATTTATAAGGTTGATTAAAACATAATAAATTTTATTATATATTAATAAACATTAATTTTTTATAATTTGAGAAAAAAACAATTCATAAAGGAATATTTTATTATAAATAAAATTGCAGTTTTATAAAAATCGGTATTTTTACTATTTACAGAAAAAAAATATTTTTAGAAAATTCTCAAAACATATTCCTAGGATAATTTTTCCATGATGAATTTAAAAATTAAATTCATTTTTTCAATAAATTATTTAAATTTTACAAAAAATAATTATAATATTCACTCACAAAAATAATGAAAACCCAATTTTGAATAAGAAGCAATTCTGAAGCATAAAATAAGTTTACTAAAATTTGGGTACTTATTTCATAAGAATTAATAAATTAATTTTTATAAAGTAGTAACCTTATATATATTTGAAAACATGGATAATTCTATTCATAACCACCAATTTGATGGCTAGGTTATAATTATTACATGTGAAGTCCCGTGTTTTTTTAATCGGGTTTAAATACATAGGTTTTCAAATTTTTTATATTTATCGAGGGGTTAATTTTTTTTAACTAAGATCCAGAACATCATTCCATGTGTTGGAACACATAAAGGTTTTGTTTTAGGACTTGGTTGAATACCGGATAATTTTCAAAGGTGTCCCGATAAGTCAAGGGAGCACTGGATTTGGAAAAGTCCACTTTAATGGATCTACATAGGCTATGCACGGTTGTGGTCCAACCCGTGCAACTTATGCAGTTTAATATTTTATTTATTTTCATTAAATAATATTATATGGGATATATTTTAAAATAAAAAATGTGTTAATAATAATAATGTTATTATTATTATAATTTTGTCATAAATTATTTGGATGTTAGAAGAAATTAGTGGCATGATTAATGTGGTGTATCATTTATGTTAAATAATTTTGGTTGAGTGATTAATGGGTTGTATCATTTATGTTAAAAGATTTTAATTTCATGATTAATGGGGTGTAATATTTATGTGAAATTAATGTGGATTTTGGGTATCTCAATGAAACGTTTAATTAAATAAAGAGTAACAGTTATGAGAAATTAAATGAGGATTTTCAGATTTAATGAAGCGTTGTTATTAAATAGAGGTGTTGGGTTTATAAAAGGTTTGAAAATTAATAATAATGATATTATTATCATTTTAGTTTTATGAATGAAGTAATCATTATTAATAATGGTTGCTATTATTTTATAAAGAATAATAATAATGGATATGGGTGTTTTTGTCACGACCCGTCCCCCAGGACCCATGCCATAACTACCCCAAACCTGCCTACCATATGCCAGGGGGTGGTGACTAGAACCAAAGGCATAATTCCCTAAAACTAGGAAGGCATTTCCTTTATAACTTGTAAACACACACACAAGAAAACACACAGTTGGATACGAAACACCAAGTAACCTATATAAAAAAGAGTGCTGAAAGTAAAAAGGGGTCAGAATACAAGCCCAATTGGAAAGTACAAGTACAACTGAAGAAAAAGAAGACACGGCTATTGGATCATCCTCCGAGGTTCCTACCAGAAGGGTAGGTACATATCCCCTCCACAGCACTCCTCGTTCATCCGTCTCCTTCGTGTATCGACTCTTTGTAAGTTCCACCTCCAGGTACCGTCTAGTCTTGGTACTCTTGGCCTCAGTTAGCATTTTTCATCATATTCACCCAACACAACAAGTTGTGGGCATAGCCTATGCATGGGTGAGTATAATGATACTCAGTAGGGACCCCGGGACCGTCTAGGTCTCACAAAATTCAACAAGGATAAAACAAAACGTATAAAATCAATAGATAACCCTACTTAGGTGTATACCCATACATATAACTAAGTTATTAAGTAATCCATCTCAATTATGAGGAAAACACAGAGGTTCTGACTCAGATCACACTAGGATTTATTCTAGGGGTAGTGTCAAGTGACATTTATAGTCACGACGTAGAACACCTTAGCTGCTGGAGAGATCCTCCTCTATCGAGTACAGTGGGCATACTGTGTCACACAGAGGTTCTTCCCACTAACCTTGGACTGATGAAGTACTTCTCCTGTTGAGTACCATGGGTCTGATGCGTCACATAGAGGCACTCCCCACCGTGGGTCTACGGCGTCACACAGAGGCACTCCCCCTCATAGCCTACTGAGGTACTCCTCCAGTCGAGTACTGTGGGTCTTCCGAGTCACCAAGGCGCTCCCCACCATGCGTCTACCACATCACCAAGGCACTCCCCACTGGACCAGTCAAGCCACTCTGAGTCGAAACAGTTAGCAGTTGTCAAGTCTCAGCCAGTCGCAGGGTTCCGTACGTATCGCGCTTGGGAAAACTGCTTCCCGATCCATTGTTAAAATACTCCAACTACCACAAAGTCCCACGAAGAAGTGTCTCAAAGGTCCATCACGTCACAGGGGTCTCAACATAAAAGATGGCGCATCAATGGGACGCCCAGTCAGTGAGTTATTAGCCTTTTAGTCCCGGGGGCTGAGTTGGATTCGTGCTCGATCCAACCTGACCATTCTCTATCATAATCCAAAACTGCAGTGGGGTATACTCAAAGGGACTATCTCGCTCCAAGATTTCCAGAGCCACTGATGGTTCATCAAATAGATGTTTGATGCCAAAATTATGGCCAAAAGAAAGTAAATAGGTCGTAGTGGGCCCGAATCCAGTCCGACCCGGTCGGACCGACTTGACCTGACCCGTTGGGCTCGGTCCAATGTCGGTGATGGGCCGCGGATGTGGCTCGGCCTCGGAGGGTTCTGCGAGGGTGCCTCGGCCGTGGAACAGCTCGGCCACGGGCCGACTCAGCTCAGGGCGGCTCACGAGGACACAACGAGGGTGGCTCGAGCGGCTCAGAGGGCCACGAAGAGGACACCTTGGCAAAGACGGTGTGGCTCGACGGACGCTAGCGGCACGGTGACTCGGTAGGGCGGATGATGGCAGTGCGGTGGCTCAACACGGTGATGGCGCAATGAGGGGGTTCGACCTGGGGCGGCGTAGCGGCTTGGCACCATGGCGGCGCGGTGACTCAGCACGGTGGCTCAGCATGGCGGCGGCGCGAAGGATCGGCACGGTGGCGGATTGGTGAGGGGGTTTGGCTCGGGGCAGCGCGGAAGCTCAATCTGGACGTGGGTGGCTCGACCGGTGCAGGGACGGTTCAGCTGGGAGGGCGAAGAGCCGCGGGGCAGCATGGGTTGCAGAGGCCGCAGGTGGCAGTGCCATTACCTTCGTCGCCTTTGTCTCCTTCTTCCATTTCGAAGTACACATCAAAGAATAATGATGGAGGGGTTGTCCATGTTTGTTTGGATGGCACCCCCCACGTTTAGAGTGGTAGCAAGTGGTTCACAAAGAACTAAGCATGAACGTGTATGGAAGATATTTTAAAACATCATTTCCCACAACCCACGTCAATATCTATTCACAATCCCGCAAAATAATTAGAAGGGGAGAACATGGAAAGAGATAATAAAATAGAAATAAACTCCTACCTCATTATCTTGATGATTTTGGTGCAAGAAAGTAGTACGGTTGTTGATTCGCTATATACAAGGATGTCCCACGTTAGAAGAAGTCCCGAGGAAGAAGTTCGAAGGGGGTCATTATTCTTCATTGGTAGATCATTCTTCATCGATGGAGCATTCTTCATGGAAGAACATGTTCTTTATTTAAGAGCTTTCTCCCAAGATCTCCTTCCTCCCAATTCCACCAAATATGCCAAGGATAATAGATTAAGTTCTCAATTTAGTTCGTTGGCACAAATTAAAATTATCCTAACCAATTAACTAGGTTGGAATATTAAAGGGATGTGTGTTGGAACAATTAATGTGGAGGAAGTCAAGAGGCTCCTCCACATTAATGGGGGGGGGGTTGAGAGGTTTTTCTCCATAATAAGGGGAGTTCAAGAGGTTTAGTCCTTCGGTGGTCCCCACCTCTCAACTTCCACATGGAGGTTTAGTTCCATTGGACCCCACCTCCCAACACCCACATGGGTGTTTCAAATAAAAATAAAATGTCACACACTTTTATTTTTATTTTATTCTTACATGAAGAACCCAAGAATTAACTTTCACCCTCTACCATTTGTCATCGAGGTGAAAGTATCCTTAAGAGAATACCGGTGCGACGAGTTTAATGGTGCCCTCATATTTCAATTCCGATCATGAGTTCAAAAGTTAGAAAACCTCACTCGCATGTTTACTGAACGTACCCGAAAAAAAGTTCAGAAACTCATTCTGAGTACTCCAGGCCTCAGAAACACGCACTGTCAATTTTCGCGAACTCGAATAGTTTCTATTTATTTTAAAAAAAATTACATTGAAATTTTGGGTCTTAACATTCTCCCCACCTCAGGATTTACATCCCTGTAAGCCAAAACTCAAACTAAGGGAACAAGTGGGGTACTGAGCACGCATCTAAGCCTCCCACCCCCATGTGCTCTCCTGGAGGTTCTTGTGCTTCCAGCGAACGTGCACCAGAGGTATCGACCGTCCATGAAGGACCTACTCCTGTCGATCCTCAATCTCTATTGGAAACTCTGTAAAAGTCTCCCCATCGTCGACGTCCAGCTCTCCATAGTCGATGATGTGAGAAGGGTCTTGCACGTATCTCCTCAACTGGGATACGTGAAAGATGTAAAACACTCGGTGCAACTGAGGTGGAAGAGCTAAGCGGTATGCCACCTCGGAAAATCTTCCAAGTACATGAAAAGGTCTGATGAACGTTGAAGAAAACTTGCCACCTCGGCCAAATCTTTGTAGACCTCGTCGGGATGAGACCCGTAGAAAGGCGTGCTCTCCATCCTTGAACTCCAGAGGTCTCTGTCTCTGGTCAGCATATGACTTCTGCCTGCTCTGTACAGTCTTCATCCGCTCCTGGATGATCTGTACCTTCTCTATGGTAGCCCAAACCATCTCTGGTCCCACGAGTGCCGACTCCCCTGGGTTAGTCCAGCACAAGGGTGATCTACAAGGTTACCCATACAACACCTCAAAAGATTCCATCCCTATGGTGGAGTGATAGTTGTTGTTGTATAAAAACTCCACCAAAGGTAAGTGATCCTACCAGCTACAATCGAAGTTGAGGACATAAGCACGCAACATGTACTCAAGGATTTGAATGGTCCGCTCAGTCTGGCCATCCATCTGAGGATGGAAGGCGGTTCTCAAATAAACCTGCGTCCCGAAAGCCTCATATAACCCCTTCTATAACCAGAAAGTAAAACGTGTGTCACGATCGGAGACAATCATTAAAGTTACTCCTTGTACCCACACAATCTCCTACACATAGAGGCGTCACATGCTCTCTACTGAACCCTACTCTCTGATCAGTAGGAAGTGGACTGCCTTGGTGAGTCGGTCAACAATCACCCAGATAGAGTCATGTACCCTGGATGTACGTGGAAGTCCTATGATGAATTCAATTGATATCCCATCCTACTTCCACTCTGGGACCTCTAAAGGCTAAACCAAGACTTTCGGTACCTGATGCTCCACCTTCACTTGCTGACAAGTGAGGCATCGAGAAACAAACTCTGCAATTGATTTCTTCATTCTAGGACACCAGTGCTGTCATTGGAGATCCTGGTACATCTTCACCACTCTTGGATGTAATGCTAGAGGGGATGTGTGGAACTCCCTCAACACTTCAATCTAAAGTGACACTGGTACCATGGTACATCCTCTGAAGAGGATGACGTGCTCCCCACCTTCAGAAAATCCACCAGGTGCCTATCCTGTGGATATCTGAGCACGTCCTATCTCACAGTTAGCATCCCCACGCTACGTCTCCATGACTTGCTGAAGAAGTAGGGGAGTGACTATAGGAGACTGAAGAAAAGCTGCTTCATCTCTATCCATAAAAGATATTTGCAAAGCGTCCAGCTGCTCTGTCACCTCGCCTATAATATATATACCAGATCTCCAACAGAGTGCATCTGCAAGAACATTCCCCTTCTTATGAGTATAGACTGTCTCGAACTCATAGTCCTAGAGGAACTCAAGCCAATTTTGTTGTCTCGATTTTAGGTCTTTCTGAGAGAAGATATACCAGAGACTCTTGTGATCACAGTATATGGTAAAACGCTCACCCATCAGATAGTGTTTCCACATCTTCAAGGCAAAGACCACTGCTTCTAACTTCAGGTCAGGGATAGCATAGTTCTGCTCATGTCGTCTCAGCTGTGAGAGCCACATGTGATCACTGCTCTCCCCTACATCAGAAAACATCTGAGCCCAGTCCTTGATCTGTCATAGTAGACTACGTACCCTATGCCCTCATCTTGAAGCCTCAAGATGGGGGCACTAGTCAGCCTTTGCCTCAGCTCCTGAAAACTCTGTTGGCATCTTTCGGACCACACGAAGGGTTGCCCCTTCTTTGTCAATGCTGATAGAGGTGTTCCAACTCTGAAGAAATCTGGCACAAACCTTCAGTAGTATCCATCCAAACAAATGAAACTTCGTACCTCTGTCACACTCCTGGGTGGCTCCCAAGAAAGTACCGCCTCAATCTTTGCTAGATCCACTGTAAATCTAGCCTCTGAGATGAAATGTCCCAGAAATTGAACCTCTCGGATCCATAACTGGAACTTCAAGAGCTTATCATGATACTGGTGCTCTCGGAGTGTGTCCAGTACTACCTGCAAATGATAGGCATGCTCTTCCTCAGTAGTCGAGTATATCAGAATGTCGTCAATGAAGACTATGAAAAATTGACTGAGGTATGGCTGAAAGATCATGTTCATGAGTCCCATGAACACTGTTGGAGCGTTGTTTACACCTAATGTCATAACTAAGAACTTGTAGTGGTCATACCGACATCTGAAAGCCATTTTCTGCACATCCACCTCTCGTACTCTGAGCTGATGATTGCCTGATCTGAGGTCTATCTTCGAGAACCATCATGCTCCCTTCAGCAGATCAAAGAGGTCGTTAATCCTTGGGAGTGGGTACTTGTACTTCATAGTCACCTGGTTTAGGTGCCGGTAGTCAACACAAAATCTCAAGATCTCATCCACCTTTTGGCGAACAGAATCGGGGCTACCCAGGGTGAAACACTGGGCCGGATGAATCCCTTCCCGTACAAGTCCTCTAGCTATATCCGCAGCTCGCGAAGCTCCACGAGAGCCATCTGATACACTGGTGTAGATATTGGTGTCGTCTCGGGGTACAAGTCAATTGAAAAGTCCACCTCTCTGTGAGGAGGTAGTCCTAGAAAATCATCAAGGAAGACATCTATATACTGTTCCACCACTATAGGATAGCTCGGACTCTCCACATCAACAGATCTAAGGGTAAGGCCAGCCAACTGATGTGAAATCCGCTGCACCCTCCTCCAAGTAAGTTCATCCTGCACTGAAAAGGCTCCCTTATCACCAGTGAAGGTAAACCTGGTCCCATCCATGTAGACACACTGCACTTTGTGCCTAATATAGTCAATCTGAGCATGGACTGTAAATAACCATTCCATACCCAAGATGACGTCGTAAGGCCTTGATGTCGCTACTAGGAGATCCTAGCTAAAGCTCTCACCTCCTAGACTAAGCTCGCACTGCCGGCACCTATGCGTAATCATCGAATCCTCTCCCATAAGAGTCTCTAGCTGTAAGGATCGAGCCAATGGCTCCGTCAGAATCTCCGAGATCCGAACGAGGGTAGTGGAAATGAAATAATGACTATCACCTGTGTCTATAAGTACTACAGATATGGTGGAGTAGACATGGATCGTACCTCGTATCATCTCTAGAGTGTCGTGATCATAGGCCTCAATTTCCTAGAGCTAATCTCTCCCATGTCCACCTTCTCCCTATAGTCGGGGTGGACCACCTGGTGGAGGTGGCGGTAACACATCGAATCATTTCCCACCACCAGCTGCACGGACAGCTCCTCTTCCACGTCCACCTGCTCCCTATAGACCTCCTCAGTCGAATCTATGTCTTTTTCTGGGCGGTCCTTTGACTATCTGCAGATCATCCGAACAGCAGGTCAGACAGTCTCGAGCCATGTGACCCTACCCGCCGCATGCATAACACTGCCCACTCCTGGTATAACTGGCTCTGCCTCGGGTGCCCCGCATAACCGATCCTGAGTCATGCGGTCGTCCACATGTAGGTCTGGTCCTCTTGGACCTCTGAGACATCTATCTAATCCCAGCTGAAAAAGACTCCACTACGTGATGACTGGTAATGGGTCTCGTTGCTGGTGACTACTCAACAAGGTAACTCTCCACCAATAGGTCTCTCTCTAACACCCCGGCCTATGTCGGGATGATGAGTGAGATCATCGAAGCCCTGATCTCCCGCCTGAGCCCCTTCTCAAATGTCCAAGCCCTGAAGAATTGGTCCCAAACCATATCAGTTGAGTAACATGAGAGTTCAGTGAACCTTTCTGAGTACTGATCCACAGTCAAGATTCCCAGTTGTAGATTAAGTAACTCCAGAATGTGCATTGCGTGAAGAGTCGCTAGGAAAAACTCTTCCTAAAATAGGATCGTGAAGTCTACCCAGAGAAGCATCACCTCATCGTGAACCTGGAGCATCATGCTCCACCATATGCCTGCAGTTACCTATAGAAGGTTGGTGGCAAGGATCACCATGAAATTAGCTAGGGTCCCTACCAATCGGAAAACTATCACCATGGTCTCCAGCCAGTACTCAGCTGCCTATGGGTCCATTTCTCCCCTAAACCTAGGTGGCCTCTGGCACTGGAACTCATGTAACAACCTCAAGCGGCGTTCACCATCTGCTGCTGGGTCTGGTGGAATCGGTGGCAAAACGAGGAATAGTACCGCTGGTGCCTCCCCTGGTGCCTCTACTGGAAGAGGGACCTGCACCGAGGCCTCGTCGCTCGGTGGGCTATCTGTGCATACAAATCTTAGAACTCTATCTTTCTATCTATGTGGAGGAATCCTGAAAGGGAAAATGTGCACTACGATCAAACTTTTATACCTGGTGAGATGACCTGGTGAGCTGACTCAACGAGTTCAAAAAGAAGACTCTTGAAAAGACACATGCAATCAGTGTTTTCATGCACTGAGTCAGATATCAGAAGTCAGGGTCCTGATGTATGGATACTTAGGTCACCGCACCAACACTAGATTCCCTAAACTGATAACCACCCTCACTACACTTAATATTATTATCATTAAAAAGAAAGATCATAGTCCTATGTTTTGTGGTAGAACTAACTCTTCTGATACCAATTTTTCACGACCTGTCCCCCGCGGCCCGTGCCCTGACTACCCCAAGCCCACCTTCCATAGGCCAGGGGCTGGCGACTAGCACCAAAGACGTAATCCCATAAAACGTGGAAGGCATTACCTTTATAACCTGTAAACACACACACAAGCAACCACATAGATGGATACAAAACACCAAGTAACCTGTATAACAAAGGAGTGATGAAAGTAAAAAGGGGACAAAATAAAAGCCCAACTGGAAAGTACAAGTACAACTGAAGAAAAAATAGAAGAGACAGCCACTGGATCATCCTTCGAGGTTCCTACCTAAATGGTAGGTACAGATCGCCTCCTCAGTACTCCTCATCCATTGATCTCCTCCATGTACTGACTCATCGTAAGAACCACCTCCAGGTACAATCCAGTCCTGGTAATCTCAGCCTCAGTTAGCATTGTCGATCATTTGCACCCAACACAATAAGGTGCGGGCACAGCCCGGGAAAGGGTGAGTATAACGATACTCATTAGGGACCCCGAGACCTTCTAGGTCTCACAAAATCCAACAAGGATAAAACACAATGCTTTAAATCAACATATAACCCTACTTAGGTATATTACCATACATATACCTAAGTTACCAAGTAATCCATCTCAGTAATGATGAAAACACAAAGGTTCTGACTCAGCTCACACAATTATTTATTCTAGGGGTAGTATCAAGTAACATTTCCAGTCACGACGTCAAACACCTCATCAACTAGAGAACTCCTCCTCTATCGAGTATAGTAGACCTATCATGTCACGCAGTGACACTTCCCACTAACCTTAGACTACTGAGGTACTCTTCCTATTGAGTATTGTGGCTCTACCGCGTCACACAGAGGTGCTCCCCACCGTGGGTCTGTCGCGTCACATAGAGGCACTCCCCCTCATAGACTACTGAGGTACTCCTCATGTCGAGTATCGTGGGTCTGCCATGTCACCAAGGCGCTCCCCATCATGGGTCTGCCGCATCACCAAGGTGCTCCCCACTAGGCCAGTCGAGTCACTCCGAGTCGAAACGGTCAGCAGTCATCAAGTCTCAGCCAATCGCAGGGTTCCGTGTGTATCGCACTTGGGGAAACACTTCCCAAGCCATAGGTCAAATACTGCAACTACCAAGAAGTCCCATAAAGAAGTTTCTCAAAGGTTCATCTTGTAATAGGGGTCTCAATGTAACAGACGGCGCGCCAATCAGATGCTGAGTCTGTAAGTTATTAGCCTATTAGTCCTAGGGGCTCGATTGGATTCTTGCTCGATCCAACCTGACCTTTCCCCATCATAATCTAAATCTCTAGTGGGGTATACTCAAAGGGACCATCTCACTCCATGTTTTCCAGCGCCACTGACAGTTTGTCAAACAGACATCTGGTGCCAAAATTATGGCCAAAAGAAACTAAATTGGTCAAAGTGGGCCAGGGTCTGGTCCAACCCAGTTGGACTAACTTGGCCCGAACCGGCCTGGGCTGACCTGGTTTGGGTCATGCCGGCCTGACCCATTGGATGGTCCGGCCTGTTGGGTTCGGCCTGATGGCTGTGAGGGGTCGCAGAGGCAGCTCGACTTTGGAGGGTGCTGTGAGGGTGGCTCAGCCGCGAGCCAAATCGGCTCGGGGCGCCTCGCAAGGCCATGGTGAGGGCGGCTCGGGAGACTCATAGGGCCATGGTGAGGACATGGTGGTGGTGGTGGTGTGAATTAGCTTAGACCGGCAGATAGCGGTTCGGCACGGCGGTGGTGCGGCTTGGTTCAGCCTAGACAGTGGCGCGGCTCGGTGGACGGTGGTGGTGTGGCAACTCGGCACGGAGGACGGTGGTGGTGCGGTGGTGCGGCATGGCAGTGGCACGGTGAGGGGGTTCGGCCCTGGGTGATGTGGTGAGGGGGTTCAGCCCGTGGCGGCACGGCTGCTCGGCATGGCGGCGGCGCGATGGCTCGGCCCGACCATGAGTGGCATGGTTGGCGCGGTGCTGGTACAACCAGGAGGGAAAATCGCCGCGGGGAGGAGTGGGTTGCGGAGGCCATGGGTGACAGTGTCATTTCCTTCGTCACCTTTGTCACCTTCCTCCAATTCGAAGTACACTTCAAAGAAGAACGGCATAGGGGTTGTCTATGTTCGTTTAGCCCGCACCCTCTGCATTTAGAGTGGTAGAAAGTGGTTCACAAAAATGAAGCATGAACATTTATGGAAGATATTTTTAAACAACATTTCCCACAACCCATATCAATCTCTATTCCCAATCCCACAAAACAATTAGAAGGGGAGAACATGGAAAGCGATAATAAAATAGAAATAAACCCCTACCACATTCTCTTGATGACGTTGGTACAATAAGGTAGTAGGGTCGTCGATTCGCCATAGATGAGGATGTCCAACGTCGGAAGAATTCTTGATGAAGAAGGTCGAAGGGGGTCGGCGTTCTTCATTGGAGGAATGTTCTTCATCAGTGGAGCGTTCTTCATGGAAGAACGCATTCTTCATTGAAGAGATTTCTCCCAAGAGCTCCTTCCTCCCAGTTCCACCAAGTATTCCAAGGATAATAGATTAAGTTCTCTATTTAGTTCGTTGGAACAAATTCAAATTAGCCTAATCATTTAACTAGGTTGGAATATTAAATGAATGTGTGTTGGCACAATTAATGTGGAGGAAGTCAAGAGGCTCCTCCACATTAATGAGGGGGGTTGAGGGGTTTTTCTCCATAATGAGGGGAGTTCAAGAGGTTTGGGCCTCAGGTGGACCCCACCACCATAACCTCTCATGGGAGGTTAGGTTCGGGTGGTCCCCACCTCTCAACTTTCACATGGAGGTTTATTTCCGGTGGACCCCACCTACCAACACCCACATGGGTGTTGCAAATAAAAATAAAATGTCACAGACTTTTATTTTTATTTTATTATTATATGAAAAACCCAAAAACTAACTTTCACCCTCGCCCATCTGTCATCGAGGTGAAAGTATCCTTAATCAAATATTGGTGTTGTGAGTTCAACAGTGCCCTCAGATTTCAATTTCGAGCACCGGTTCAAAAGTTAGAAAAACCTGCTCGCACGTTTACTGAACTTACCCGAATAAAATTTCAGAAATTCATTCCGGGCACTCCGGGCCTCGAAATCAAGCACCGTCAATTTTCACGGACTTGAATAATTCCTATCTATTTTTTAAAAAAATTACATGGAAATTCCTAGTCTTTACAGTTTTGGTTGGAAATGAATAAATGAATGGGGGTAATAATAGTAATATCGTAACTATTATTATTATTATGTGTATGAGTATTATTGTTTTAATTATTACATTCAATTAATTAGATTAATTTTAAGGAAAAAAATACAATTAAAAGTGGAGGCAAGACCTGCAGGTGAGGTGCAGGACCCCCTGTTTTCTTCCTCCTTAGGCAGCGTACCAGGTACACAATGCCCTCATGATCTAGTTTCTCTGGCTCTATTCCTATGGCATGAACTCCAGCTGTGCATGGCCCCTTCTTCATGCCACACATACCTTGTTCGGACCCCCTCGCAGCAGCACATGACACTCCTAGGAAAAACATGTAGCTCGCCACACCCTCTCCCAAACTACTCTTTGCGTGTGACGATTCCTCTCAGACTCTTCACGAATCAGGTCTACCTTGTCAAGGTGCATCCATATGAATATATATCATTATTTTCATCGGCCATTTTACACCTCTCTCACCTAGTTTTCTCGTCCAAAACCCTAAGGTTCGAGTTTTTTATGATTGTTGTGTTCTTCTGTTTTTAGGGTATGTGAATGTTGACTTGGGACCCATTGGTCCATAATCCAACATCTTCCACCATGAGAAATAGATATGGAATCAATTTACCTTGTCTCCATTGTTTCGGTTAAGAATATACTTTTCCCAATTTTTTATACCATCTAATTTATAGTCAGATAAATTATTTGCGTCCCTGGTATGTAACTATAGGTGTGTTGACCCTTGATCCACTATTTATGATTGTCTATTTTGTTATAGTGTGTTTTGATCAATGATAAAGTGTGTGAATATATATATAGGTACATATATATATAGGTATATATATATAAAGGGGTGTGTGTGTGAATGCGGACCGATGGTAATTGGTTGCCACCAAAGATGTCGAGGTACTGCATTTTTATTTGGTTCCATCCTTAGGTAGGGTCCCTTTTCAAGTCAACAACATTAATAAATGCATTAATAAAAAAAATTCTACACTTTTTTTGGTATTTAAATTATGCAGTGAAGTATTTATATAGAATTACTTTCAATTGTGAATTTATTAATTTTGATTAAATTGCTAAATGTGATATGTGATGTTTTGATGAACGACATTGGATGTTATTAAATAATGTATCCCATGTGAGATAAATGAAGACACGACCATGTGTTGGTATTAATCATGTATTTTTGGAAATATAAAATATATTGACTATATTCCCCATACGTTATATGGTAAAACAAAGAAGAACCCATGGGTCTTCCTTGTAAATGAGACTTAAATGGCATTTGGACTTCGACACCCTCAGTTGTGCCTTTTTACCCATGTCGCAGAATGTTAATTATGCAGTCAATTATATATCAGTTGGTGAATTGAATGATTCAGTGGGAAAGGATAATTAATAGGGTAATTAATTGAAGAATTAATTATCAAGTTGTGAATTGGGAAATTGTGGAATTAATTTTAATATTGAGAATATTGAATATGTAATATTCACTTAACATGTTATTAATCAGATGATAAATTGGAACCTGGTAATGATTAATGATTGGATTAAATATTACTTGTTAAATGTTGAATGGTTAATCAATTGATATATTCGTTATGAGATATTGTTTTAGTATAATGATATGATTTATCTAGAAATTAATTATGATAGGTTGTTTTGTCTAAATAGGGATATTTATTGATGGATTAAATGATGTGATTTTGGAGTGATATTTTAGATAATTAATTCTTGAAAATTAGTTATGGTATGTGATTTGTTTTGTAGATTAATTAATTAATGGATTAATTAATTTTAGTGTATACTTAGTGAATTATTGTGTTGACTAATAGATTAGATATATTTAACTAATTGATTGGATTAGTAAGGGAATAAGGATAATTTCATGGTGAATTAATTATCTTATTTTCGGTTAAGTAATTTGGATAATTAAATGTTGAATTAATAATCAAGTCTAATTTCATTTGGTTAATTAACTATTAATTAATTATTAACTTTTGAGATGTTTAATGGCTAATTAATTGTAGAATTATTAGACAGGAGATTTATTTTGTTAATTAGTTATTGAATTATTTAATGGATTTTGTTAATTAATTTATGAATTATGTAATTTCTGGTTTTGGGGTGTTAGACATGGAGTTATAACCAATGATAAATATATGTGTGTGTGATTGATAAACGGGTTGTGAGATAGGGACCGATGCTCCAAATATTCATGGGGTAAAAAACATGGAATTCTACACTCATCATGCATGAAAGGATTCTTTATGGGATAGAGAATGATGCTAAAAATACCCATGGGTTGTTGAGACAAGGACCGATGCTCCAAATACTCACGAGGGTGCTAGACATGACGTTCTACACCCATTAATTGGTATTGGACTATAGTTCCAATTGGTAATACATGAACTGAATTAAATGGTTAATGAAAATAGGTGTGGTGTAATGATTTGTGATTGAATATGGAATATGGTTCAGATCTTGGCATGACCAAGGAAGGTATTGAGATATGGGTGTCTAGTGGAACCCATGGATTTATGCAGTTAAATAAAGAATATCAATTACCAAGGCTTATATAATTTAACTATGCTTATATAATTTAAAGACTCTTGATATTTGATAATTGAAAATGAATGTGTGATGATTGTTCTGTATGCATAAAAAATTTATAATGCATGTTCAAACACTAGCTGAGTGCTGAAGCAGGTACTTGGGTATATAGTTACATTTTACTGCTTACTTTATCTATGCATGTCTTCACACTGTTTATATTATTTATTGATTTTCTAGATTTGGGGTAGACACTGGTGGTCTCGGACTTCTGAGATTTATATCTCACACCCTACTTGGGAAGCCATTACACTGGGGTACCTGAGTAGATTCTATTTGGTTTCAGGATTGTGATGTTTACATATACTTGGGATATAGGAGTAGAGGACCAAGCGGAAGCTAAGAATGCCCATGGAGATCACCCTTGGGGATTGAGTCAAATTTTTTTCTATTTATTTATTGATATTTAAATCATGATGTATTGTTTATATATTTCATAGTTGTACCATCATAACATGCAAGAGTTTTATTGCATTGGCGTTGGCCATTCTGTTTTATACAAGATTTATAAAATTATGTCTTCTGAGGGTTTGTTTTTATTCACACTGTTTTTGCCATTTTTTGATATTGTCCACTTTTTTTACTCTGATAAGAGGGTATAGTATCCACACTGACTATCCATAGACCCTCACTACTAGTCGGTAGCCTCTAGAATATGGGGAGACATGCTTGAGGTCTTGTGGCGACCGGTCTGGCCATAAGTTCATGAGTGAGCCAGGTCGGGACGTTACAAAGTGGTATCAAAGGCTTCATTTACATTGACTTATTATTTTGGGGTTGGTAGACATGAGACTAGTAATGTATCGGTGCTTGGGTTAATAGTCATGCTCGAGACTGATCACCCCACATGTGGGGAATGACCAAGTAGCCAGGGTTTGGATTGTTGTTCATGTTGTTCGTTGTTACAGTTGATATGATTTCACTTTGATTTAATGGTGTATTTTACGCTGCTTATTGATTATGAAAAATTTGAAAAATTTACCTTGGCCTGGTATGGCAAGGAAGTTGTAGTACATGCATCATATTATGCACTTAGATATTAACATTCCATGCATATATAACATGTCATGTAGTTTCATTAGTAGTATGTCTTATAATATAGATTTTGTTCCTTGAATATATGCCATGTCTTGTACTTATTTTGCATGCCTTTTTTAGATAGCATGTTTCTGTGATATAATTAACATTCTTGAGTGATAATATGCCATGTTTTTGTGCCATGATTTTGTGTTATAGCATGTTTTAGTGGTTTCAGCATCTTCATCTATATTAGCTACTTGTAGTGACATGTTAGATTGCTGATAAATGATTGGTTTCTTTGGATAAATTTCTTTTGTTGTAATTAAAACAGAGCCTATTTTCAGTTTTCTGGTGTATGGGTGCCTTATAACTCTGAAAAAAGGTAACCCATATATTCAAACAATTAAAAAGGGATCCAAAATTTAAAAATTTTAAATGAAAATTGGATATCTTAAATGGGATCCAAACACCTGTTGTATGGTGTATGGGTGCCATATCGACTGGTAACTGGATATCCATGTGACTGAACCATATAACCATAGCATGTTTAAAAATGGTTATAAATGTAAACTTGCTGAGTTTTTATTGAAATAAACTGTTGTTGGGTTTCTTTTTTAATAACCTGGATTGAATAAATTGGACCCTCGGAGGGAATTTTTTTTGTAAAAGGAATTTAGATGCTAAATTGCGTATTTTATTTCGAAAACACTGAAAGCTAAATGATTAAAGAGGATGTTTGTGATAGCATGCCTATTTTTTAATATGGTGTTGTTTTGAAAACCAAGTGAATTTTTATGAAAAAGTAATTGTGGGTTTGTTGAAATCCATTCAAATGTTTAATGGTTGAAAGCTAAAATAAAAAATGGGCTTTTGAACCTCATGATTTTTTTTCATGACCAAGAGAGAGGGTCAACATTTATGTTTTTTAAGGGGATAACCTGTGGTAGTTAGTACCCTTATAATGTTTTGGGAATTAAGTTAAGTTCATCCCACTACTCAGGATGAATTTTTGGGACTCGAGTGTTTTGACATACTGGTAGGTTTAAGTTACGACTTTTAAGATCAATGTTTGACATGGTGATCGTGGTTCGAAGAACGTCACATTCATGCGTTAAGATATTTTTAAATAGCATGCTATTGAGAGGATGATATTTTTTTGACATCATGGGAAATCCCAAGGAGGGTAGTGTCAAATCGATTTCAGTAAACGTGTAGGCAGGTGATGCAGAGATTTTTGAATAGAGTCATATGTTAGTAGTTCGAATGATATTTTTAGTGACTTTGATTTTATCTTATTGATCTCTTCCAAATGAGACGATCATGTACCCTATCTTGAACTCATCATGAATACACTAAGACAACATTATTCGTACACCACGCTATAGTTTTAATGTTGATGGGATTATTGAGTGGTTTATTATTTGGGTTGTATGCAGGATGCGTGGTTTCACTGGGCTATGCCTTCATTATTGTTGGGGAAAGTTAGTTTTTTTAGAAAGCCTTGTGATGGATTGACTTGGTAATGTCACCAGAGGTTTTGTAAGGACTTGAGTGTACATGCAGTTAGTAATGTTATAATTTTAAAAGTAACTTCGCCAATTTAAAAGTGATTATGGGTTTTGGCACCGTAATATCTTTCTAGGAAATCATGAGCTACAAGTTTCTCTCGGTTGATCTAGATTAAAACTTTTTCTTCAACGAGGTCCTTATAATGGCCTATAATGTAAGCTTTATTTCAGTGAGAATTGGCTAGGTATTTAAATAATTAAGTGGTTGGACTTATGTTTTAGTTAAAAGTATGTTTGGCGTTTGGAAACATAATGTGGTAATTCAAACAAAAATTATTCTCAACCTTGGTAGATCAGTATTTGTTTTAAGAGTTTCTGATGTCCTATCAGGGATGAGATGTTTTTAAGGTGGGTAGATTCTATAGTCTCATGTTTTTTAACCTAGTTTAAATACAAATGTTTTCAAAAAAAATCCATTTATTGGTAGGTTGTTTTTTTAAACTAATACTCGGAACATTATTTTAAGTGTTGAAACATCTAGAGGTGTTATTTTAGGGCTTGCGTGAATAACAAATAATTTTCTCAGGTTCCCCGATAAGTGTTAGGAGCATCGGATCTAGAAAAGTTCACTTTAATGGATCTGCATGATCTATGCATGGTTTCAGTCCAACTCATGCAGCTTACCGAGTTTAAAATTTCATTTACATTAATTAAATAATATTAAATGGGAGATTTGTGTTTAAATAGAATAATGTTTTAATAATAATAATGTTATTATTCTTATTATGGTGTCATAAATTATTTGGATGTTAAAATATTTTAGATACATGATTAATGGGGTGTAACATTTATGTTAAAAGATTTTAGTTGCATGACTAATTAGGTGTAACATTTATGTGAAAATATTTTAATTGAAAGATTAATGGGGTGTAATATTTGTGTGAGATTAATGTCTCTTTTGAGTATCTCAATGAAACGTTTAATTAAATAAGGAGTAAGAGTTATGTGAAATTAAATGAGGAGTTTTAGATTTAATGAATCATTATTTTTAAATAAATGTATTGGGTTTATCAATGGTTTGAAAAATAATAATAATGAGATTATTATTATTTTAGTTTTATGAATGTAATAATCATGATTAATTATGGTTTCTATTATTTTATAAAGAATAACAATAATGGATTTGGGGGTTTTCGTTGGAAATGAATAAATGGAATGGGGTAATAATAGTATTATTGTGATTAATTTTATTATTATAATTTTTAGTATTATTATTTTAATTATTACATTCAATTAATTAGATTAATTTTAGGGGAAAAGACAATAAAAAGGGGTGTTGCGACCTGGAGGTGAGGCGCACGACCCCCCATGTTTTTTTTCCTCCTTAGGCAATACACCAGGTGTGAAACACCCTCGTACTCCATATGCTCTGGCTCTTTCCCTGTGGTGAAACCTCTAATAGTGCATGGACCCTTATCCAAGGCGCACATCCCTCAGCCG
The DNA here is from genome assembly GCA_963277665.1 of Viscum album. NCBI lineage: Eukaryota > Viridiplantae > Streptophyta > Magnoliopsida > Santalales > Viscaceae > Viscum > Viscum album. Next base: position 1,325,854,544 of record OY728160.1, read on the forward strand.
GACCCCCCTCACAGCAATGAAAGACACTCACCGGCAGAACTTGTAGTGCGCCACACCCTCTCCCAAAATCCACTTTGCGAGAAACAATTCCTCACAGACTCTTCACAAATCTTTTATGCCTCTTCAAGGTGAGTCCATATTCATATATCTCATCATTCTCACTGGACATTTGACACATCTCTCACCTTGTTTTCTCGTCCGAGACCCTATGCTTCAGGTTTAATCTTATTTTCGCATTCCTCTATTTTTAGGGTATGCAAATGTTAACTCGGGACCCATTGGGCCATAATCCAGCATCCACCTCCAAGGGAGAGGTGGATGGATTCGATTTACCTTGTATCCATTTATTTGGGTAAGGATAAACTTTTCTGTTGTTTGTTTTAAGCCATCTAATTTTGAGTTTGACAAATTATTTGAGTCCCTAGTATATAATTGTAGGTGTGTTAACCCTTTCCGCAATATTTATGGCTTTCTGTTTTTTTATAGTGTTTTTTGATCAATGATAAAGTGTGTGCATAAATATATATATATATATATATATATGTTTGTGTGTGTGTGTGTATATATATCTATATATATAAAGGGGTGTGCGTGAAACTGTGCACCGATGGTAATTGGATTCCACAAAAGATGTCTATTTACTGTGTTGTTATTAAGTTCCATCCCGAGGTAGGGTGCCTTTTCAAGACCTCCACTTTAATAAATGTATTAATAAAATGCTTAATTCACTTTTTTTGTATTTAAATTTTGTAGTGAAGTATTTATATTGAATTCCTTTCAAATGTGAATTTGGTAAGTTTGATTAAATTTCTAAATGTGATATGTGATGTGTTGATGCACATCTTCGGATGATATTAAATGATGTTTCCCATGTGAGATAAATGAGGACGTGACTTGTGTTGGTATTAAGAACGTATTGATGGTAAGATAAAATATATTGATTTCATGCACCATACATTATATGGTGAAACAATAAGCACCCATGGGTCATCCTTGTAAATTAGAATTAAATGGCATTTGGACTTCGAAACCCTTAGGTGTGCCTTTTTACCCATGTAGTGGAATGTTAATTCTGTAATCAATTATACATCTGTTTGATAATTAAATGATTGAATGGGGAAGGATGATTAATAAGGTAATAATTTGACGAATTAATTATCATGTTGTGAATTGGGATATTGAGGAATTTTTTTTAATATTGAGAATATGGAATATGAATATTCACTTAACAAGTTATTTATCAAAAGTTAAATTAGAATTTGGTAATGAATAATGGATGGATTATGTAAAGACCCAGAATTTCAATGTAATGTTTTTTAAATATATGGGAATTTTATGAGTCCGCGAAAATTGACAGCGCGTGATTCCGAGGCCGGAGTTCTCGGAATGAATTTCTGAACTTTTTTCCAGGTACGTTAAGTAAACATGTGAGCGGGTTTTCCGAAATTCTGAACTATTTCTCAGAATTGAAATCCAAGGGTACCGTTGAACTTGCAGCGTCGGTATTCACTTAAAAAAACTTTTACCACGACGGCAGTTGGTCAAGGGTGAAAGTTAATTTTTGGGTTTTTCGTGGAAATAATAAAATAAAATAATCACCCATTTTATTTTATTTATTGTAACCACCCATGTGGATATTTCACAGGTGGGGTAAACCTAAACTAAAACCTCCCATGAGAGGTTATAGAGGTGGGGACCCCTGAGCCTAACCTCCCATGAGAGGTTATGGTGGTGGGGACCACCCATGGTTTGAAACCTCTTGAACTCCCTATTAAGTGGGGAGAAACATCTTAAGCTCTGCACTTAATTATGCCAACCCTCCCCGTAATTTATTATTCCACCCATCAATTAATCAATTTAACCATTTTGAAATTGTGCCAACATAATTTAATATGAAAACTTAAATTACGAAGTATGGTATATTTTCATTTTGGTGGAATTGGGGAAAAGGGTTGGAAAAGGGTAAAGCTTTGGAGAATTGGGGGAAAGCTCTCCAATGAAGAACGCTGACACACAACTTCGACCTTCTTCCTCGAGACATCCTCTAGTGTGGGATGTCTCCATTTGTTGATCATATTTCCCTCCCCAACGACGTCATCTACTCCCTCGTGATCTTCGTCAATGAATAATCCAAGGTAGGGGTTTATTTCTGTATGAATACTTTTCCCATGTTCTTCCCTTGAATTCTTTTTCAGGATTGGGAATAAATCATTGTGGGAGGTTGTAAAGATTGACGTTCTTCTTCAAGTTCATGTTGAGCCATATGAAACCACCCTAACATGGATGGTACGAGCCAAACAAACAAGGCCTGACCCCTCTATAAATCTTGTGATGATTTGTGGTGTTGAATGCAAAGAAGGCGACGACACAACGACACCACCCCGTGACCACCGCCGCCTCGTGACCTCCATGCCCTCCCGGCACAGCTGCGGCTGAGCCGCTCTACGGCACCCATGGCCCCAGCGCCCCACAACTCTACCACCCACGACCCCACCGTGCCAGCCACGGTCGCCACTGTCCGGGATGAGCTGCTTCCGCTGACTGGGCCAAGTCTTCGCCACCGATTAGGTCGAGCCGCCGCCGTCGTCACGCAAAATTTTCTGCCGAGTCGCCTTGGTCATGCCGCCCGAACCCTTTCAAGCCACTCCTTCCCACCACCCCATGGCCCAGGGTCACTCTGGACGAGCCGTCCAGCAGCCTCCGCCCTCCTGGTTGAGCCGCCCTGGTCGAGGCACTCTGCGGACTCGCACCGTCCATGGTCAAAACCCCGCAGCCCCTCGTGGCCTGCCAGACCGCCCAGCGAGCTGGGACACCTCGCACAGGCCGGGTCAGACCCAGCGGGCCAGGATAACCCCAATAGACTGGGTCGCACTGCGGGCCAGGTCGATCCGAACCGGGTCGGCCCAGGCCAGGTCGGGCCGGACCTGGGCCCACTACGACCCATTTACTTCCTTTTGGCCATAACTTGCGCACCGGACGTCTGTGTGATGAACCGTCAGCGACATTAGAAATCTTAGAGAGATATGGTCCCTTTGAGTATATCTCACTGGAGATTTCTATTAATATAGGTAATGGTCAGGTTGGATGGAGCATGAATCCAACTGGGCCCCTGGGACTAAAATGCTAATAACTCACAAACCGGGTGTCCAACTGACGCATCGTCTATTGCGTGGAGAACCCTATGACATGCTGGACCTTTGAGATTCTTCTTTTTGGGACTTTGTGGTAGTTGGAATATTGACCAGTAGCTTGTGAAGCATATCCTCCTAGATACAAGTGAGAATAGTATGGGAACCTAGTAACTGGCTGAGACTTGGCGACTGTTGACCTTTTCAATTTGGAGTGACTTAATAGGCCCAGCGGGGAGCGCTTCTGTGTGACGCGGCAGACTCATGGTGGGGAGCACCTTTGTGTGACGTGGTAGACCCACGGTACACGACAGGAGGAGTACCTCAACAGACCATGGTGGGGAGCACCTCTGTGTGACGCGGCAGACCCATGGTACTCGACAGGAGAAGTACCTCAGCAAGTCCTAAGGGGGAGCGCCTCTGTGTGACATGATAGACCCATGGTGGGGAGTGCCTCTGTGTGACGTGGCATGTAACACCCCAAGCTTCCACGGTATCCTTCTCTTTTAATAATACTGTAGCGTGTGTTGTACGCAAATTCGAGTTCTAACACATACCATAACCAATCAAACTTGCCGTTATGAATAGTAATACCCACTTTTTAAAAATTTATAAATTTTATCATTCAAAATGGACTTCATTTTTGGATTCGGAATATCGAAATTATCTTAGGGTGAATTTTTGGTATTGTTCTGAAAACATTCAATTTTTGATGAATAGTGAAAAAACATTCAGTTATAGTTTGAAACCAAATTTTTATTTAAATAATTATTTATTTTATTTAAATTTAATTAAGGTCAAAATAGATACATAATACCTATATATTTTCAATGTAATTTATTGGATTTGGTTTAGAATAATTTTAGATATATAAAAATTTTATGGAACTTTTCACCGTCTTTTACCCACCTCCTAGGAGAATTTGGAAATTCACATAAAACATAATTTTACCACTTCATTGAGTGGAATTTCGAAAATCTGAGAGACACAGTTAATATCAAGGAGTAAAATGTGGTTCAATAAGGTAAAAATAATTTTTTGTCAATAGTAACTTTTTACTTTTATTTACCATGGTTAAAAGTAAATAGGGCAATTAAGGGTAAAAATGATATTAATATTACCCTAATACATGTAATAATTCTATTGGACAAGTTTATATTGACCAAAAACAACCTTAAGAATAAAATATTATCATTTAGGTCCACTTTGATTAGATTAGGACATTTATTATTATTTAATTCAAAGAAGAGTTAAAAAGTTAAAATCAAGGTTTAATTACTAAAACATTTTTAATATAGGGTTATACATAAGATAAATTCGATTGTAAATATTCATTAGAAAGGTAAAAATATTTCCTACATAAGGTCATTTTATTTATATTTTTTAGACATTTAATAATTAAATTTATTTATGACACAATAATGATGCAATATTTTCATTAATAATAAAAGAATAAAATAATTTGTATTATAAAAGTTAAAATAAAAATAATTTCAAAGTTTTGGTGAAATCCAAGAATTTTATTGGTTAATATTACATGTTAGGATTTCTTAAATTAATTTTTTTTAATTAATAAAGTTTTTTAGACTTTATCAAAAATCAATTATTGAATAGTTTCAAAATTGAGATAAATGAGTTTTTAAAACAAGTATTATATTATTAATTGATATTCTATTTCTAACAATCTAATATTTGGCCAAAGGAATTATATCAGGATAGGTGTATCATTAATGGAACACTTAGGGGTCTCTTGGATGTAAATAGTAATTTTATTAACTATATAATATAAAAATACAAAGAGACATGGTAAATGTCAAACTATTTAACTAAGAGTTAAATATAAATGATAAGTTTAATATAGTGACCCAAACCTGTCTAAAATATATTGGTTGAAAGTATTTAGACCCATCCCCACCTTAACATTTAAATAATAAACTTTGGAGCTATTATAATCCGAATATGAATTTATTATAAAATAATATTTCTAGCTTTTCCTAAGGTTCCCCTCACCCCTCTTATAAAAGGGCACTCCCCCTTCTCTCTAATTTACACCTTCAAAGCCTTTTGGATCGGCCAAACCCTACCCAAATATTCTCTCAACTTCCATCACTTTGACCTATAGGCCTTAGTTTGATCATAAATCCAACCTAAGGATCCCTTTTGATCGAATCAAAAGGAAGAACCCGATTAAGAGGTAATGTTTTCACCACCCTCTTTCAAGTTCCTTTCTTCTTCAACTTCTTCTTTCTTTGTTATTCCCATTATAAAATAATAAATCCAATATCTTCTATATACTATGATGTTATTATAAATATGGTACAACTGTATTTATTATTATATCCATCCTTTTAATTACATGTCACCATACGTGCGTACGTACGGCTTACCGTCTCCACGTCGTGGTGTAATTGTTATTCAATACATTATTATTTGGATGGGTATAATAATGATGTGTAATTCATTTAAACAATAAATATAACATGATAATGATTCTGTATATATGATATACCATCCAATTATATATTATTTTAATATCAAAATAATGATATTGTCGCTCGTGTGTACGTACGGACTACCGTCTCCACGAACGTGATGAGATTCATTCCCCATCATATCCATTCAAGTATAATTCTCATTTGATGATTAAAAATAATGTTTAAGGACTTGATATAATTCTGGATATGAATAATATACAACCTATCCATAACAAACATGTATTATGTAACAAAACATATAAAATAAAACGAGGAAGTTAACACCTGACACAACGATAATGCTAAGATATTATTAACAATGAAATGTTAAAAGATCATATATGATATCATAATAATGTATATGATTCTTGTATAATTTATTAAAAATTATTTCACCATTATACATGAGGTTAACCTACCCTCAACCAAGTAAAAGTAAAAGGTAAGGGTTTATTTCACAATCTCTTTATTATCCGAGGTTGTTTATACGTAATTATCTACTGGGACCTTTTTATCATCCACATCAATGTTTCTTAAAAATGTATTTCAAATCATTCTTACTATTTTATATACTATGGGTTAAATTCATTTATACCCTTGTTGACTTTTTATAAGATGTTTATAAAGGAATCTTTCCATCGTTTTCCAAACAAGGTCCTTTTTAACCTTTTCGACAGAATTAAGGTAAGAATGTCTTTTTTAACATATACGGTGGGTATGGCTATTTTCCACAATTATAAAATCTTCTAAGCTTCTATTACAAGATTATAAGAATATTTTCAAAGTAAATGTCTTATTTTATAATTATGTGACTTCTAAATGATTTCAAAATAGAGATATTTCTCTTAAATAGTTTTGATTTCATCTATGTCAACATCATTTGATGGATTTTAAACTTATTTGAAGTTGATTTATTATGATACAAAACTTCCATATTATATAGAAGGTTTTGTGATATGTTTGACTATGGATGTGTTATATTTATACTATTCATGGTTTATGGATTTGTAGTTTTCATTTTGTATTCTAGTTTTAATATGAATCTTTATGTTATGTTTAATCCTGTTCATATGAGGAATGCATTGGACTTAATAAGTGAAGGGTGGATCCCGCTATAGCTCCTCGATGCATCGGTAGGTCTCATGAGACAAACTAGTGTCTTGGCACAAGGCCTTGACAAAATTTTATTTGTAGTCTTGGCACGAGGCTTTGAATATGTGGTTATGATAGTCTAGCATTATTAATTCCATCATTATGAAAGTGGTTATTGATATTGCATGTGATTATTTGACTAGTATAATATCCATGTGAATAGGTAAATGGCATTATTTCATTTTAACTCTTCCATATTATGCATAAGTTCAAGTTTAAAAGGCTTTTATTTTAGTTATACAATGCTTTCAATGTTTATGCTTATTTATTAAAGTTTCCTCTATATTGTTATCCTTACTGGAAATCTGAGCTCACCCCTTTCTATGTTTTATTTTTTCCCAAGACGTGAAGAAGTAATTTATGAATGACCTATAGGGATTGTATTAGGGGATATGAATCTAGACTATGGAGACTATGTTGTTGTAGTTTTTATTTTATGATGTAATGTAAGACTAATGGGTGTATCTAGTGATTACAAGGATACTAAACTAATCGATATTTCGAGACTTGATCTTTTGTGATCATGCCAATTTTCTGTAATAATGCACCATATCTGGGTAACTAGGGTTGCGGGCGTTACATGGCAGAACCACGGTACTCGATAGGAGGAGTACCTCAACAGTACAAGATTAGTTAGAAGTGCCTCTATGTGATGCATCAGGCCCACTATACTTGATAGAAGATGGGTTCTCTAGTAGTCGAGGTGTTCGATGATGTGACTGGAGATGTTACTTGTTACTACCCCTAGAATAAATCCTGGTGTGACCTGAGTCAGTATCTCTATGTTTTCCCCATGATTGAGATGGATTACTTGATAACATAGGTATATGTATGGCCATATACCTAGGTAGGGTTATCTGTTGATTTCATACTTTGTGGTTTATACATGGTGAATTTTGTGAGACATTGAGGGTCTCAGGGTCCCTAATGAGTATTTTTATACTCACCCCTTCATGGGCGATGCCTACACCTTATTGTGTTGGATGCATATGATGGACATCACTAACTGAGGTTGGGTGTACCAGGACTGGACGGTGCCCGGAGGTGGACCATACGACATGTCGGTACACAGAGGAGATGGGTGGATGTGGACGACTTAGGGTAGGGATCACCTTTGTGTGTCACAGAGGTCCAAGGGGACTAGATCTACAGGTGGACGACCTCATGACTCAGGATCGGTTGTGCGGGGCACCCAAGGTATAACCTATCAGGCAAGGATCATGTAGTGTTACTCATGCGGTGGGCAGGGTCACATGGCTCAGGACTATCCGACCTGTCATACAGATGATTAGTAGATAGTTGAGGGACCGCCTAGGTAGAGATAGAGGTTCGATCGAGGTGGTCCTCAGGGAGCAGGAGAACATGGAAGAGGAGCTGGACATGCAGTTGGCAGTGGGAAACGATTTGAGATGTTACCACCACCACCACCAGGAGGTCAACCCCGACCATAGGGAGCAGGTGGATAGGGGAGAGATCAGCTCCAGGCAGCTGAGACTTACGATCATGGCACTTCGGAGATGATACGAGGTACGATCTGTGTCTACTCCACCTTAGCTATAGTACTTATAGACACAACTGTCAGTCATTATTTTATTTCAACTACCCTCGTTCAGAGCTCGTAGATTCCAACAGAGTATTTGGCTCGATCCTTATGGATTGATACTCCTACGGGAGCGGATTCGATGATTACGCACTGGTGCTAGCTGTGTGAGCTTACTCTAATAGGTGATAGCATTGGATGGGATCTCCTAGTAGTAGCGTCGAGGCCTTACGACGTCATCTTGGGTATGGACTGGTTATCTGCAGTCCATGCTCAGATAGACTGTATTAGGCACAAAGTACAGTGTGTCTGCATGGATGGGACCAGGTTTACCTTCACCAACGAGAAGGGAGACTTTGAAGCACAGTATGGACTTTCACGGAAGAGAGTGCATCCGATCACTCATCATTTGGATTGCCTTTCCCTCAGAGCTATTGAGGTGGAGAGTTTGAGCTATCCTGTAGTGGTGGACAAGTATGCAGATGTTTTCCCTGATAATGTTCTGGGTCTACCTCCTCACAGAGAGGTATAATTTTACATTTACTTTTACCCTAGGATGACACTGATATCTACACCAGCATATTGGATGGCTCCCATTGATCTTCGTGAGTTGTGGGTACAGTTGGAGGAATTTCAGGGGAAGGGATTCATTCGGCCTAGTGTTTCTCCATGGAAAGCCCTGATTTTGTTTGCCAAGAAGGCGGATAGGAGCTTGAGGCTTTTTGTCGACAATCGGTTCCTGAACCAGGTGACCATGAAGAATAAGTACCCACTCCCAAGGATTTATGACCTCTTTGATCAGCTGAAGGGAACATGATGGTTCTCAAAGATAGACCTCATATCATTTTATCATCATCTTATAGTTTGGGTTAAAGATGTGTAGAAAATTGCATTAAGATGTCGGTATGTCCATTACGAGTTCTTGGTTATGCCATTTGGTGTGACCAATTCTCTAGTAGTCTTTATGGGACTCATGAACAGGATCTTTCAACCATACCTTGATCGCTTTGTAGTAGTCTTCATCAATGACATTCCGATTTAATCGACTACTAAGGAGGAGTATGCATATCATTTGCAGGAAGTATTGGACACACTTCAAGAGAACCATCATTATTTTAATATCTCGAAGTGCCAGTTTTGTATCCAAGAGGTTCACTTTCTAGGACATGTCATATCGAAGGATGGAGTTTCACTGGATCCAGCAAATATTGAGGTGGTAATTTCTTGGGATCCAGCTAGAAGTGTGACGGAGGTACGGAGTTTCCTGGGTTTGGTTGGATACTACTGGAGATTTGTACCAGATTTCTACAGAGTTGTAGTACCACTATCAGCCTTAACGAAGAAGGGGAAACCCTTCGTGTGGTTGGAGAGATTCCAGTAGAGTTTTCAGGAGCTGAGGTAGAGGCCAACTAGTGCCCCCATCCTGAGGCTTCCAGAGGAGGGCGTAGGGTACATAGTCTACTGTGATGCATCAGGGACCACAATCGAATGTGTCCTAATGTAGGAGTGAGCAGTGATCACATATGGTTCTTGACAGTTGAGATAAGATGAGTAGTACTACGCTACCCATGAACTGAAGCTAGTAGTAGTGGTCTTCACCTTGAATATGTGGCGACACTATCTGATGGTTGAACGTTTTATAGTGTACTCTGATCACAAGAGTCTCAGATATATCTTCTCTCAGAAGGACCTGAACCTGAGACAATGACATTTTCTTGAGTTCCTCCAGGACTATGACTTCGAGATAGTGTATACACCTCGGAAGGGGAACGTTGTTGCAGATGCACTCAGTAGGAGATCTGGTATACAGCTGCTAGGCGAGGTGACGGAGTAGTTGGCTGCTTTATAGATATCCTTTGTGGATAGAGATGGAGTAGCTTTTATTCCATCTCTTACAGTCACTCCCCCACTCCTTCAGCGAGTTAGGGAGGCACAATGTGGGGATGCTGACTGTGAGACACGAGGTGCTCAGATATCCACATGACAGACACCTGATGGATTTTATGAAGGTGGGGAGCACATCATCCTCTTTAGAGGATGTACCATGATACCAATGTCACTTTAGGAGGAAGTGTTGATGGATTTCCACACATCCCATCTAGCAGTACATCCCAAAGTGGTGAATATGTACCAGGATCTCTGACGACATCTCTGGTGGCCGGGAATGAAGAAATAAGTTGCATAGTTTGTTTCTCGGTGCCTCACTTGTCAGCAAGTGAAGGCGAAGCATCAGGTACCAGCAGGCATGGTTTATCCTTTAGAGGTCCCAGAGTGGAAGTGGTATGAGATATACATGGACTTCGTGACAGGACTTCCATGTACATCCAGGGGCCATGACATGATTTGGGTGATCGTAGACCGACTCACTAAGTCGGCCCACTTTCTACCGATCGGAGAGCAGGGTTCAGTAGAGAGACTGGGATGCCTCTATGTGAAAGAGATTGTATGGTTACATAGAGTAACCTCGATGATTATCACCAATCGTGATGTGATTTTTCCTTCCCATCTATGAATGGGTTTTCAGGAGGCTTTCAGGACGAAGCTTCATTTGAGTATCGCCTTCCATCCTCAGACAGATGGTCAGACTGAGTGGATCATTCAGACCCTCGAGGACATGCTACATGCATGTGTCCTCCACTTTGGTCACAACTATGAGGATCACATGACTTTGGTGGAGTTTTCATATAACAATAGTTGTCCCTCCACCATAGGGATGCAACCTTTTGAGGCGTTGTATGGGAAACCTTGCAGATCAACTTTGTGTTGTACTGACCCCAGGGAGTCAGCACTTGTGGGACCAGAGATGGCACGGGCTACCACAGAGAAGGTGCAGATCATTGAGGAGCGGATGAAGACTACACAGAGCAGGCATAAGTTGTATACTGATAGTAGACGGAGACCTATGGAGTTCAAGGATAGTGACCACATCTTTCCACAGGTCTCACCCCAATGAAGTTTGCAGAGATTTGGCCGAGGCGGAAAGTTATCTTTGAGATTCATCAATCCTTTTCAAGTCCTTAGTAGAGTTGTTGAGGTGGAATACTGCTTAGCTCTTCCACCTCAATTGCACCAGGTGCACGGCATATTCCACGTATCCCAGCTGAGGAGATACACGCATGAACGTTCTCACATCATCGACCATGGTGAGCTAGACGTCGACGATGGGGTGACTTTTATGGAGTTTATAGTAGAGATTGAGGATTGACCGGAGTGGGTCCTTTGTGGATGGTCGATACCTCTGGTGCCCGTTCACTGGCGGCATGGGATCCTCCAAGAGAGCACATGGGAGCGGGAGGCTCAGATGCATGCTTAGTACCCCCACTTGTTACCTTAGTTTGAGTTGAGGCTTATGTGGACGTAAAGCCTTGAGGTGGGGAGAATGTAAAGACCAATAATTTCCAAGTAATTTTGTTTAAATATATGGTAATTTTACAAGTCCGTAAAAATTGACGGTGTGTGATTCCGAGGCCCAGAGTGCTCGGAATGAGTTTCTGAACTTTTGTTCGGGTACGTTCAGTAAACATGCAAGAATGTTTTTTCTAACTTTTGAATCGATGCTTGGAATTGAAATCTGAGGTCACCGTTGAACTCGCAGCACCGGTATTCTCTTAAGTATACATTCACTTCAACGGTATTTGGTCGAGGGTGAAATTTAATTTTTGGGTTTTTTGTGGAAATAATAAAATAAAATAATCACACATTTTATTTTATTTGTTGTAACCACCCATGTGGATATTTCACAGGTGGGTACCACCTAAACTAAAACCTCCCGTGAGAGGTTATGGAGGTTGGGACCACAGAGCCTAACCTCCCTTGAGAGGTTATGGTGGTGGGGGCCACCCGATGTTTGAAACCTCTTGAACTCTCTATTAAGTGGGAATAAACCTCTTGAGCTCCCCACTTAATTATGCCAACCCACCCCATAATTTATTATGCCACCCATCAATAAATTAATTAATCCATTTTGAAATTAATCCAAAATAATTTAATATGAAAACTAAAATTAAGAAGTTGGATATATTTTCATTTTGGTGGAATTTGGGGAAAGGATTGGAAAAGGGGAGAGATTTGGAGAATTGGGGGAAAGTTCTCCAATGAAGAACACCGACGCATGACTTCGAATTTCTTCCTCGGGACATCCTCCAGTGTGGGACATTATCAATCAATGATTGTCTTTCCCTCCCCAATGATGTCTTCTCCTCACTTGTGATCTTCGTCAACGAATAATCCAATGTAGGGGTTTATTTGTGTATGAATAATTTTCCAATGTTCTCCCCTTGAATTATTTTTTCGGGATTGGGAATAAATCATTGCAGGTGGTTTTAATGCTTGAAATTCTTCTTCAAGTTCTTGTTGAGCCATATACTACCACCCTAACATGGAGGGTACGGGCCAAAAAACATGGCATGAACCCTCCAGAAATATTGTGATGATTTGTGGTGTTGAACGTGACGAAGGTGACGACACAATGACTCTGCCCCGTGGCCTCTTCACCCTCGTGACACCCCAACAGCTAAGCCACTCAGCAGGACCCACAACCACTGTGCCCCGCAGCTCCGCCACCCGCAGCCCCGCGGCGCCGCCCACAGCCACCGCCGTCCGGGCCAATCTGCCGCCGCCGACCGGGCCGAGCCACCACCTCCGACCTGGCCGATCTGTCTCCACATTACGCCGAGCCGCTTCCACCATCCACCGAGCCACCGCCGTCATGCAAACCTACCGACCGAGTCATCCCGGCCACGCTGCCCGCAGCCTTCCGAGCCGCTTCGGCCGAGCCACCTTGTGGCCCCTGGCCACTCCGGCCAAGCCACCCCATGGCCTCCACCCTCCTAGCCGAGCCTCCACGGCCGAGCCGCCCTACGGCCTTGCACCATCTGCGGCCAAATCCTTATGGCCCCTTGCAGCCTGCCAGACTGCCCGGTGAGTCGGGCAGCCTAGCATGGGCCGGGTTGGACCCAGCGGGCCAGGCCAAACACAATGGGCCAGGCCGTAATGTGGACCGGGCCAGACCTAGCATGTATGGCCGGGTCAACCTGAACCGGGTTAGCCCATGCTGGGTTGGGCCAGGTCGGTCTGACCGGGTCGGACCGAACCCAAGCCCACTACGACCCATTTACTTCCGTTTGGCCATAACTTTGGCACCAGACGTCCGTTTGATGAACCGTCAGCGGTGTTGGAAATCTTGGAGTGAGACGGTCCCTTTGAGTATACCCCACTATAGTTTTGGATTAATATGGGGAACGTTCAGGTTGGATCGGGCATCAATCCAACCATGCCCCCAGGACTAAAAGGCTAATAACTCACAGATCAAGCGTCCGATTGACGCGCCGTCTATTGCGTTGAGACCCCTATGACTTGGAGGACCTTTTAGATGATTCTTCATGGGAATTTGGGGTAGTAGGAATATCGACTAGTAGCTCATGGAGCAGATCCTCTCGAAGACAAGTGAGCATAGTACGGGAACCCAGTAGCTGGCTGAGACTTGACAACTACTGACCTTTTCTACTCAGAGTGACTTGACAAGCCCAGTGGGGAGCGCCTTAGTGTGACGCGATAGACCCATGGTGGGGAGTGCCTCTGTGTGACGTGGTAGACCCATGGTACATGATAGGAGGATTACCTCAATAGGCCATGGTGAGGAGCACCTCTATGTGACGCCGGAGACCCACAGTACTCGACAGGAGGAGTACCTCAGCAAGTCACGATGGGGAGCATTTCTGTGTGACCCGACAGACCCATGGTAGAGAGCGCCTCTATGTGACATGGAAGACCCATGGTACTCGATAGGAGGAGTACCTCAGCAGTCCAGGATTACTAGAAAGCACCTCTGTGTGATGCGGCAGTCCCACTATACTTGATAGAGGAGGAGTTCTCTAGAAGCTAAGGTGTTCAACAATGTGACTGGAGATGTTACTTGTTACTACCCCTAGAATAAATCCTGGTGTGAGATGAGTCAGTATCTCTATGTTTTCCTCATGATTGAGATGGATTACTTCATAACTTAGGTATCTGTATGGGCATATACCTAGGTAGGGTTATCTATTGATTTCATACATTGTGGTTTATCCTTGGTGGATTTTGTGAGACCTTGAGGGTCTCGATGTACCTACTGAGTATCGTTATACTCACCCCTACACAGGATATTCATGTACCTTGTTGTGTTAGATGTAGATGACGAACATCACTGATTGAGGTTGGGTGTACCAGGACTGGATGGTGCCCGGAGGTGGACCATACGGCGTGTCAGTACACAGAGGAGACAGGTGGACGTGGAGTGCTGAGGAGGCGATCTATGCCTACCCTTCAGGTAGGAACCTTAGAGGACGATCTAGTAGCTTTCTTTTTCTCTTTCTTCAGTTGTATTGTATTTCAGTTGTACTTAAACCTTTACTGTTGGGCTTGTATTCCGACCCCCTTTTACTTTCAGCACTCTTTTGGTTATACAGTTTGGCTGTGTTTGTATCTTGTCGTGTGCTTAGTTTTTTGAGTTTACAGGTTATAAAGGAAATGTGTTCCCCATTTTATGGAAAATTCCTTTCGGTGGTAGTCGCCAGCCCCTGGCCTATGGAAGGTGGGCTTGGGGTAGGCACGGCATGGGCCCCAGGGGACAGGTCATGACAGATTAATTATTACATGTTAAATGGTGAATGGTTAATCAATTGACATATTCGTTATGAGATATTTTTTTAGCAAAATGAGATAATTTATCTGGCCATTAATTGTGATACATTGTTTTGTCTAAATGGGGATATTTATTGATGGATTAAATGACTTTCTCTTGCAGTGATATTTTGGATAATTAATTTTGGAAAATTAGTTATGGGATGTGATTTGTTTTGTAGACTAATTAATTTATGTATTAATTATTGCTAAGGTTTACTTAGTTAATTATTTCATTAACTAATAGATTTGATATATTTAACTAATCAATTGGATTAGTAAGGGAATAATTATAATTGATTGGTGAATTAATTATCATGTTTTTGGTTATTTAATTAGGATAATTAAATGTTGATTTAATTATCAAGTTGACTTGATTTTTGTTAATTAATTTTTAATTAATTACTAACTATTGATATATTTAATGGTTAATAAATTGTAAAATTATTTAATGGGAGATTTATGTTGTTAATTATTTGTTGAATTAATTAACGTATTTGATTAATTAACTTATGAATTAATTAATGGATGCTTTGGGGTGTTACACATGGAGTTATACACCAATGATAAATATATATGTATGATTCATAAAAGGGTTTTGAGATAGGTACTAATGCTCTAAATACTCACACGGTGTAAGACATGGTGTTTTATACCTATCAAGCATGAAAATATTCTTTTATGGGACAAGTACTAATGCTCCAAATACCCATGGGTTGTGAGAGAAGGACTAATGCTCTAAATACTCATGAGGGTGCTAGATATGACGTTATACACCCATTAATTGACATTGGATTGTGGGTACAATTGGTCATACATTAACTAAATTAAATGTTTAATGAAAGCTGGTGAGATTTAATGATTTGTGATTGAATATGGAAAATGGTTTAGATCCCAGCATGGCCGAGGAAGGTATTGAGATATGGGTGTCTTGGGGAACCCAGAAATTTATGTAGTTAAATAATGAATATCAATTAATGGGGATTATATAATTTAACGAGGTTTATAAAATTTAATGAGGCTTGAATATTTGAGAATTAAAAATGAGTGTTTTCATAGTTTTGTATTCATGAAAAATGTATAATGTAGGTTGAGACGCCAGCTGAAGGTTGAGCAGCTACTTGGGTATACGGTTATATTGTACTGATTACTTTATTTATGAATGCCTTCACACTATTCGAATTATTTATTTATTTTCTAGATTTATGGTAGACACTGGTAGTCCCGTCCTACTGAGATTTATATCTCACACCCTACTTAGTCCTCCATTATACTGGGGTAATGGATTATAATCTATTTGGTTGCAGGATTATGCTATTTACATACACTTGGGAGATATGAGTAGAGGACCGAGTGAAAGCTTGGGATGCTCAAGGAGATCACCCCCGAGGTTTGAGTCATAATTTATTTATTTCATTATTGATATTTAAAGAATGTTGTATTGTTTATCGCTTTGATAGTTGTATTATAATAATGTGAATGCATTGTATAACATTGGTGTTGGCCATTTTCTTTTTTACAAGATTTATAAAATTATGTCTTCTGCTGCTTTATTATTATTCACACTGTTTCTACCAGTTTCTGATATTTTCCTCTATTTTTACTCTGATAAGAGGGTATAGTCTCCCCACTAACTATCCTTAGACCCTCGCTACTAGTCGAAATCCTCTGGCGTACAGGGAGACATACTTGAGGTCATGTTGTGACCGGTCCAGCCACCGGTTCATGGGTGAGCCAGGTCAAGACGTTACACCATATTTAAATAATTATATTTTAATAGTGTATCATGATTCATTTAAACTCAGTGTTACGTGTAAGTAAAGATATAAAAAGGGGAAATATTTCATAAAAATATCTAGGTGTTATATATCTTGCTGATTATATGGTATTATTTGATAATAGACAACATGTATGTCGAGGTCGGGTCATGAAGAGCATGTGCCTATAGTTATTCCACTCTCCATTTATAAATTAATGATAAAGAATTTTATTTGATACTCAATTATGATATATAGATATCCTATGATTTGAGGTTTTTTCCCTCCAATTCTATATTAGTGTTTTTTTTCTCACATAAGAAATGGTAGATTCCACAAAGTTTGATGTGAATACCTTTAGGTGGTGTATGTTGTATGTGTATTGATGATAGAGGCCCCATGATTTGATAAGGAAATCTATATCCTTAGGTGATAAAGGAAAATTTGGAGTTTAAGACTCACTTTTCATTACGTTTTATTTTTTTCTAATTAGAACATGATTGTATCATTAATAATTATATATGTCATATTTATCTATTTTTTGATAAAGTTTTTCTAGAAATCACAATTAGAATTCTCTATTGTTAATAACTTTTGATCCCTTATTCACAATGGATATTTATCCTAGGATGTGGGACTCTCCAAAAAATTCAGAACTTATCTATGTACACATCTAGGACTATGGCTCTAATTCTGAGTTTCTTGGAAATATTTTGTTGGTGAGGCTTTTCAAGCTTATTGATTCATAAAGAGATTCTAGGGATAATGTTGTCAAGATGTTGTAGTGTTTTATAAAGGTTTTTGGTGTGGAAGAATTGTTATTTTCTAGTATATCCAACTCATATTTTAGTCATAAATCATGTGTAATCATTTCTTTACAAAATAGAAAATACATGTCTAATGAAAATATTTAATTACATAACTATATTAAAATGACAGAACTACGGGTGAAGGATCATCACATGTAATTTATAATTTATTAGTAAAAAGATATAAAGTTACCTTGATTTATAATTATCTCTTCATTAATGATAAGTTAAATATATCTCGTCACAACATCATTGTGATGTAGGATCCAAGATAAAAATTCAACTAGCGGTGATCCACACATTCACCGAAATCTCTAAACAATGTTGTAGGATCCTTGGGTGTTATGAAAACCAATCATGATCGATTTCAATGCCTGTGGCCAATTTTAGATGAATTACTCTCATGATATGAATAACTCTTGATGATCAATTTCTATCTTGAGATAGGAGGGGAGGATAGAACACTAGATCTATTGATCTCTCTATTGGGATTGACCGAGTCTCACTCTGTCTATTGTGCACACCAGTTGTGTTTTAGGAAGGAAATATAATTAGATGTTTATTATGGATGGTTTGTTATTTGAAAATCACACACAAACCTTTATCCATCTTTAATATTCTTATTTGAACCCATGTACAATAATAATAATAATAATATTATTATTAATCTCCTCATATGTGAAACTCATTACGAATATAAATAAATATCAATTAATTATAATTTGATTAATAATCTAGGCCTTCATTCTTTCCACTGTAACACCCCGAGATTTTATGAAAAATATTATTTTAAATTTTATTGATGTCTTGTGTTTTATGCTACACCAAAAGGAGCTTTCACTGCATGCATCCCTGACATGGCTTGCATTACACGCAATCATTACCTTCCTCGATAGCTTGCGTCGTATGCAATACCGAGTTTCACTAAACAACGATATGCTATTAAAATATTATTAAAACTAGCCATTATGAATAGTAACACCCACTTTTTGAAATTTTGTAAATTTTATATGTCAAAATGGACTTCATTTTTGGATTCGGAATATCGAAATTAGCCTAGGGTTAATTTTTGGTATTTTTCTGAAAACTTTCAATTTTTGATGAATAGTGAAAACACTAGTTACTATTTAAAAACTGACTTTTTATTTAAATAATTATTGATTATATTTAAATTTATTTTATGTCAAAACTGATACATAATACCTATATAAGTTCAATGTAATTAATTGGAGTCATTTTATAATAAATTTAGATATATAAAAATTTTATTGAACTTTTCACCGTCTTTTACCCATCTCCTAGGAGAATTTGGAAATTCACATAAAACTTAATTTTACCACTTCTGTGAGTGGAATTTTGAAAATCCGAGAGACATGGTTAATATCAAGGACTAAAATGTGGTTCAATGAGATGAAAATAATTTTTGGTGAATAGTAACTTTTTACTTTTATTTACCACGGTTAAAAGTAAATAGGGTAACTAAGGGTAAAAATGATATTATTATTACCCTAACACATGTACTAATTCTATTGGATAAGTTTAATTCGACCAAAAACAACCTTAGGAATAAAATATGACCATTTAGGTCCACTTGGATTAGATTAGGACATTTATTATTATTTAATTCAAAGAAAAGTTAAAAGAGTTAAAATCAATGTTTAATAATTAAAAAAAATTACTGTAGGGTTATACGTAAGATAAATTAGACTATAAATATTCATTATAAAGATAAAAATATTTACTACATAATGGTATTTTATTTATAACTTTTAGAAATTAAATAATTTAATTTATTTATGACACAATGATGATGCATTAATTATCTTATTAATGAAATATTGACATAATTGATGTTATAAATACCCAAATAAATGTAATTTGATACTTTTTATGAATTAAACTAACTTTATAGGTTAATATGAAATGTTAGTATTTATTTAATTAACTTTTTTCGAACTAATAATTCTGTTACGATTTTCACAAAAATCAATTACCAAATAGTGTCAAAATTGACATAAAATAGTTTTTAAAACAAATATTATATTATTAATTGTTATTTTATTCCTAAAAATCTAAGGTTTGGAAACATTACTTAGATAAGGTTATATATATTAATAATAAACAAATTGGGGTTAGTTTGGCTTGTTATAGTATGTTTATTAACCTTATAGTGTAAGAAAACCAGAAGACACGGTAAAAGTAAAATTATTTAACTTAAAGTTAAATCTAAATGATAAGGTTAAAATAGAAACCTAAACTTGTATAAATTCTATTGGATGAGATGATTTCGACCCATCCCAACCTTATATTTTAAATAAACAAATTTTAATCTATTAGAAACCGAATATGACTTTATTATAAAATAATATTTTATGTTTTTCCAAAGGTTCCCCTCTCCTCCCTTATAAAAAGGGAACCCCTTCCCTCTTCTCTTGACACCCTTTTGAGCCTTGAATCTCAGCCAACCCCTGACCATTTCTCTTCTACACTTCCCTAGAAACATTCTGGAAGTTCTGGTCTTCTCAAAACACCAACTCTACTTCCATAAGAGGGAGCTTAAAGGAGGTGCGTCGAAGAAGAGGTAATCTCTTCTTCCGATTCTCTCAAGTTTCATTCTTCTTCTACTTCTTCTTCTTTAGTTGTTTCATCATAAAGTAATACCATCAGTATCACTAATATACTTATTTGTTGTTATAAATATGAAAAAACCCTATTTCACCTTCTATCCATCCTACAGAAAATGAAATCACTGCGCGTTTGTACGTACAGAATACCGTCTCCACGTCGTGGTGTAATCTGTTTTCGAACACCACCTTACTTGGATGGGTATAATGGTGTAAATAAATAACGATATATTATTATTTAAAGTGATATTGATTCTTAAATATTATACACTTCAATAAAATTCCACTATCAAGGGAATGATATCATCGCTCGTGCGTACGTACGGACTACCGTCTCCACGACGCAATGAGATTCATTCTCCATGTTAACCATTCAAGAATGATTATAAAGTATATATAATTAATAATAATGAAATATATGACATAATTAGGCTACTATATTTATGTACATATATATATATATATATATATATTTCGTCTACTTACTTCCATTCAAGTCAATAAGGAAAGAAAAACAGTGTTCATGCGTCCATACGGCCTACCGTCTCCAAGAACGGTGTGTTTAATTTCATTTATCTATCTATCATATATATATATATACTGAATATATATGATATATAAATCATGTTTTACATTCTGGAAGTATGTAAATCATGATATAAGTAATAATAATATCATGAACAACAAGTCCAAACACGTACAATAAATGAAACAATTTTACACAAAACGCTACTTTAACATGGAATTGACAAATGAACGGGTAATATAAACACATAAGTGAACCATATATGATATAATAACAATGAATATGATTCTGTAATAAGTCAATGACATTATTTAAATCATTATACATGAGGTTCAGATACATACGAAGCATATCAGACCTAAGGTAAGGGATAATTATTCCAATCTCATTCTTATCTGAGATTGTTTATTCGTAAGTATTTACTAGGGTTATGTTTATTATCCATGTCCATATGTTCTCAAAATGTTTTCATAAAATTATTACTTTTAATACATTTATGTTTAAATCCATTCTTACCCTTTTTTTACTTTTACTGCATCGTATGGAAGGAATCTTTCTTTTGTTTACTATATGAGGTACTTTTTGACTTTTCCGACAAAAGTACGAGAAGAATGTTATTTTTAACTTATACGGCGTGAACAGATTTTTACGGTTTCATAATGCCTCATTTTCATGAAGCTTACTCTACATGATTTTATGAATATTTTCAACAAAATACTTTTCTTTTAAAATTTCATGGAATTTTGTGAAAAGAAAATGATTTTGAAGAAGAAAGGATATTTTCCTCAAGAATTCATTTCAAGTGTTTTATCAAAACCATTTTACATCTAAGAAGACATTATTTCATATGTGTATGTTTCAACAATAATGTCTCTATGATTTACATGGTTTCAATTTTCTTATGATGAAATATCCATTTGTTTTATATGGATTATGTGACGATGGGATGATGTTTATGAAACCCATTTTATTTTTTGGGTTATGATGAATGTTTTAAGTTTATTTTGTGGTATAAGTAAGAATAATTTCATCATGAGATTGGTGGGACCTATATCTCCCTCCAATGAATTGGGTAAATATTTATATCTCATGAGATATACATGGATGGAATGGTAATTTAATCTAGTTCAGTGTTACAGGACTGGAACGAGGAGTGAACTCGATTCAGAATGGGACTTTTTCCACTAATATGGTCTTGGCAGCAATTCCTTGGATACTATGGAAATCATAACATGTGCTTAATGGATGCCACAATTACATGTTTTATTACCATGCTAGTTTATCATGACTAATGTTCCTTTATGATCTATTCTTTGTATACTTCCAAGATTTATGTCATTGCTCATGATTTTGATGTTTATATTTTATGTTCAAGTTTTTGCATTTGAATTTTTATGGATTGTTTTATGTTCTCTATGCTTACCCTTACTGAGCATTTGAGATCACCCTTTATATGTTTTCATTTCCCCAGGATTTAAAGAAATGTTTTAGGTAAGAAAACAAAAAGGGGAAGATCTTTATGGGAGATGTTGAAGATCTTTCACCACAATTAGAAGATTATTTTCCGAGTTTCCAAAGACACTAAACTATTACGGTCCTTGTGTGTCTATTTTTGTTATGTATTAAGTATTCCGAAAATGTAATGTAATGCCCATGTACGTCAAGCTTTGGGCCTCTACAGTTGGTATCAGAGGAAAGGTTTAGTTAACCTTTGGAAACTAGGATGCGAAAACATTAGTGAGATCCCTAGATATATTTCTAAGGTATGTCTAGGGATGTCCCTAAGGATAATTATAATTATAGGTTATAGTCCTAGAATTATGGTAACGATATTAGAATTAAACCTATCATGTTAGATATTGAAGGTACTCTCCCTTTATTATGTTGTTTTCCTAGCATGAGTTTTTCCTCTCACACTGTTCTTTTTGGGTTTTAGACGATTGCTGGAACCTGAAGGAACCGTGTTGATCAATGTAATGTAAAATGCAATGATTGTCCTCCTGAGCAACCAAATGTGATGGGAGATGGAGTGAAAAATCTTATTTCTATACTTACACAAGCTATGAATCTTTCTGGATTTCAAAATGATCAAAGAAGGGAACAATATTCTATTTAGTCCTTCATGAGGCAATGTCCACTGTCTTTCAATGGGTCTTCTGATCCACTTGTTGCTGAACAATGGATTGGTACCATTGAAAAGATATTTTCCATGCTTCCCTGTTCAGAACATGAAAAAGTCATTTTAGTTGTTTACCATTTAGAAGGTGAAGCAGACCAGTGGTGGAATCTAATTAAAAATACAAGGCCCCAAGATGAAATTGAATCCATGGAATGGGACGAGTTCAAGAACTTGTTTTTCAGTAAGTACTTCCCTCATATTCTTCGAAAAAATATGGAAAAGGAGTTTCTTGAGCTTAAGTAGAAGGATGATGAATCTGTTGGTATATACAAAGCTAATTTTACAAGACTTTCAAGGTATGCATCTGGCTTTATCATCCAACCAGAAAGTAAAGTTGATCGACTTTTCAGTGGTTTAAAACCAAGACTTCGAAGGGAATTAGCTATAAGAGACTTCAGAAGCTATGGAGAAATTGTGCGTTGTTCTATCAAGGTAGAACTGGAAGTTGGTGTAACATATCCATCTCATGGTTTTGACAAGAAACGAAAGATGGAGTTCAAGGAGAAATCTCAGAATAATGGTGAAAGAAGATGAATGTTTCTTTATGCTCAAAGTGTGGAAAGATGCATGGTGGAGATTGTCTTGAAGGGACTAGAAAATGTTTTAAGTTTGGAAAAGAAGGTCATCGAGCAGCTAAGTGTCGAAGTAATGGAAAAAGGGTTGCTAATGATGTGAATAAAGAAAAGAATGCAGAGAACACACCACTAACACTTCAATGCTTCAAGTGCAAGGAAATGGGGCATTATGCTAGTCAATGCCCTAATCTATGGGTTAATGATGATCAATGTGAGCAACATCTTAAGGAAAAGGATAAAGGGAAGTCACATGCGATCACTATTTTTGATGTTGAGTATGAAAATGATGTTGTGTAATGATTAAGTGTTTATGTAATGGGATTTCAAAATAGTATTATGGAATCTCATTTATAGTATCGTGGAATTTTGAAATATCTGTGTACTAGTCCATTGGGGTTTTCTATAAGAATATGGTATCGGTAACAATGAAAAGTGATTCAAATATTTTGGAAAGCAAATTATATGTTCATAATGAAGGGATAAAGAGAAAATAAATTGATTGATAGTATTCATGTGCTCATGATTGATATAAGGACTAAGTGATATCATGGTTTGAGTATATAGAATTTTGAGGATTTTGGTATGTGGAAAGTGTTAACTTTTAACTGTATTCATGTTTCCAATAAGGTTCAATGGGTATTCATTTTTCAAGAGAATACATGATTAAGGCCTTCAAATGTTTGGAATGTGACCAACAAGATATATCGTATGATATATGGGGGATAAATGATGGTATTCACGTACTTGTTATGAGACCTCTCAAGTAATCATTTTCTTTACACTAAGAGATTGGACAGAAGTATTTTCAATAAGCTTAAAGGTTGGAATGGATTAAGTTAGACATCAGATAGAATTATTTAAGGGTATAATTTTTTTCGATATTATTTATGGAATGTTATAATAGTTTAGTTTTAGAAAAAGGAAAACCTATAGGACGGGCGACAACCCATCGCGTCAGACATGGCTGTGGGAATCGAACCCACAACTGAAGTGCAACAGGCCTTTATCGCCTAACACTGGCCTACAGGAAGTCCCTGTTTAGTAGAAACCAGTTTTATTATATTAAGCAGTATGATATATGAAGTATAAGTCCATTTTAGGAACCATATATGATTAATCTCACTATAGATGTACTTATGTATTTTTGATAACTTTTTCTAACCTTTTGTTTAAGACAGATGGAATGACCCATCATTCTATCACATGATCTGCTAACACTTCACGAAGGACAAATTAAACTTCATTTCTTTAAGAGATGAAGTGGAAATTGTCCAAATAATGACCAATGGTGAGACTATACCAAAATCAAGAAAGTATTTCTTCTAATTCCAATTTCTTTAACTTTAGGGAAATGATCTTGAAAACCAAAAATGTTGTCCTGGTGCCATTATATCTGATGAATCAGATGGTACCTTAGATCATCACAAATCTATGGCTTTGTGATTGTTGGCTTTTTCATATCCATGTTCTCTACCACTCTCCATCAGAACATGATGGTTAGATTTCTCCTCCATATCCATATTTTCACCTATGTTCTCCTATATGGAAACCCATTGATTAGTTAATTTGGGTAACCTTTACGTTTCATAATTTAGTTTTTAAAGATTGTTTTTGGTATTCCATTTTACGATGTGGGTTTCTATTAAATAAACTTTTGAGTAGTAAACCATTTATAACCCCGACGAATTTCAAGGGTGAAATTAATTTTAAGGGGGGTAGAATGTAACACCCTGAGATTTTATGAAAAAAATTCTTTTTAATTTTATTGATGTCTTGTGTTGTACGCTACATCAAAAGGATCTTTCACTACATGCATACCTTACTTGGCTTTCATTACACGCAATCGCGACCTTCCTCGATAGCTCGCGTCATATGCAATACAGATTTTCACTAAACAACGATATGCTATTAAAATATTATTAAAACTAGCCATTATGAATAGTAACACCCACTTTTTGAAATTTTATAAATTTTATCTTGCAAAATGGACTTCATTTTTGGATTCGGAATATCAAAATTATCCTATGGTAAATTTTTGGTATTTTTCTGAAAACTTTCAATTTTTGATGAATAGTGAAACCACTTGGTTACTATTAAAAACTGACTTTTTATTTAAATAATTAATTATTTTATTTAAATTTATTTTAGGTCAGAATTGATACATAATACCTATCTATGTTCAATTTATTTCATTGGATTCATTTTATAATAATTTTAGATATATAAAAATTTTATTGAACTTTTCACCGTCTTTTACCCACCTCCTAGGAGAATTTGGAAATTCACATAAAACTTAATTTTACTACTTCTGTGAGTGGAATTTCGAAAATATGAGAGACAAGGTTAATATCAAGGACTAAAATGTGGTTTGATGAGATGAAAATAATTTTTGGTGAATAGTAACATTTTACTTTTATTTACCACGGTTAAAAGTAAATATGGTAATTAAGGGTAAAATGATATTATTATTACCCTAACACATGTCCTAATTCTATTGGATAAGTGTAATTCGACCAAAAACAACCTTAGGAATAAAATATGACCATTTAGGTCCACTTGGATTAGATTAGGACATTTAAAATTGTTGTATTTAAAGAATAGTTAAAATAGTTAAAATCAAAGTTTAATAACTAAAACATTTTTAATATAGGGTTATACATAAGATAAATTCGACTATATATAATCATTAGAAATCTAAAAATATTTCATACATAATGGTATTTTATTTATTATTTTTAGACATTAAATAATTTAATTTATTTATGACACAATGATGATGTAGTAATTATCTTATTAATGAAATATTGACATAATTGATGTTATAAATACCCAAATAAATGTAATTTGAGACTTTTTATGAATTACACTAATTTTATAGGTTAATATGACATGTTAGTATTGATTTAATTAAATTTTTTAGAACTAATAATTCTGTTATGATTTTCACAAAAATCAATTACCAAATAGAGTCAAAATTGACATAAAATAGTTTTTAAAATAAATATTATATTATTAATTGTTATTTTATTCCTAAAAATCTATGGTTCGGCCAAATTACTTAGATAAGGTTATATATATTAATAATAAACAACTTGGGGTTCTTTTGGCTTGTTATAGTATGTTTATTAACCTTATAGTGTAAGAAAAAAATAAGACATAGTAAAAGTAAAATTATTTAACTTATAGTTAAATCTAAATGATAACGTTAAAATAGAAACCTAAACTTGTCTAAATTCTATTGGATGAGATTATTTCGACCCATCCCCACCTTAGCTTTCAGATAAATCAATTTGGATCTATTATAAACTGAATATGACTTTATTATAAAATAATATTTTAACTTTTTCCAAAGGTGCCTCTCTCCTCCCTTATAAAAAGGGCACCCTGATTCTTGCTCAAATGTACCCAAGAGATGAAGGTAGAACGGTCCTTGTAGTCTAGCTTGGGTTGTCGAATCCACAGAGACCTAAGAAGTAACCTATAGACATGCACATTCTATGGACTGTTTTTAGCTATGAAGTGGCCAACATGGATTGATTTTAGATGAGTTTAGAGGATATCTAACAGATTTAAGTGAATTCAATTTAAAAGAATGAGTTGATCCTAGGTTATCGCTCGGGGTGGATTGGACGTATTTCCTTTTCAAAGATTTCAATTTATTATATTTGAGATGGGTTCATTTAAGAAGATAAAACAACATCATCACTTACTGGTTCAATGCCTACACCCTTTAATACTAATCACCTATACACTTGAAGGATCAACGTTTTGAGCACTTCAAGTTAAAGGTTCGTATTAGCACATGAAGTGTGTGGCCTTAAATTCAACAAGGACGATGGAGTTTAAAAATCATCAAATAAAAATCTCAATTTAAGAAGTGATTATACATTAATGGGGTGTTAAATAACATCCAATCCATCCCCTTGGTACTCCCTTGGATCAAACCATAAGTGGGTTAGCCCTCCATTGATTCTATGGTTTCAATGAAAGTAGAAAGTAGACTCATGAGGGAGGACAGGGAGAAGTAAAGAAAACAACAAAAATAAAATGATCACTCCACCATTGTGTGAATAATTTCACAAGATTTGGTGTGAATAAATTCGCACCTTGAGGTAATGGTATCAAAGTGAGATTTAGAACAATAGAATAAGAGGAGAAGAAGAACTTTTATTAAGAAACTAAAGTGAATTGAACAACTTATAAGTGAAAGACAAATTTGAGACAACAAAATCACAACATAACATTACAATTGAACCAAGCACCCAAGATCCTTAAATCCTCCAAAACCACTACCTTAAATATTAATTTTTGAGCCCTTGGGTCGATCCTCCAACAGTCCAAGTCTCCTCAATTAATTGTGGTAGGCCATATGTGGGTGGAAAGTAAGGGAGAGTTGATTTTTCCACCCTTGACCCGAGGTGGCAGCCAGCTTTCCTTCACCGAACAGACGCATTTGTAAGACCTTCTAGATGGCCGAATCAGAGTAGTCCATAGAAGCATAAAATTGATCTCAGGATGGCTTCTAACCTTCTGTCAAATTTGGGCCCATTTGGAGTTGTGGATTCCATGATATGATCAAATTAGTGGACTGTTTTTCTGGGCCGCAGAATCTGGCCCAAAATTATATCTCTAACTTGGCCCGCCCTAATGACCACCATAGAGGCCGAATTAGCATTATCTAATGAACAGTTATTTGTTCCTCAACATGTCTTATATCATCCCACAAAATTTGGGATTCATTGGGCTTTTATGTTGGGCCCCGGAGTCTCATAAGTGGGCTGGTGTCCAATCTGCCTTCTCTAGAATTGCTTCCATTCATCTCCAAATATCTCCATCATAATTTATGAATCATCCATTGATCCCTGAATGAAAAAAGTTCAAATTTAAGTATAGATATAGTTCCCAAAATATAAAATTAAAATATTGATAATTACATTCCTTATAATCAGATGACTCATTGGGCCTAAATTGGTGTATATTAGGCATGAAGTGCACAAATGATGAGAATGGATGTTCATAATGAAAATGCACTAACTCAAGGCCATAAGATCAAAAATGAACATTTAATACCATTAAAATGTAATTAAAAAAATGTGTTTTTATTGGATAATCACACCCCCCAACTTGATATTTTCTAGTCCCGAGAAAATAATTCAATGATTTTATTTGAATTCCTTTCTTCAAACACATTATAACAAACAGTGCTCACAATGTAAACTGCACACAAATATATTTTTATAACCTATCAAGATAATTTAAAACAAGATGAATTTAAAAGCAGATCCCAATCTCAAGCCCATTCCTTTGATCAAATCCATCATCATACTTTATCCAACTCAATTAGGTGTAACGATGTGTTGTGAATCACAATAGATATGAGGGTTCATTTTCATTCAAGGGGGAAATCAAGGAAGCGCTAGGTGGAATCACATTTAATCTTAATATGAGTATGCTTCATTCCTATTTTTTTTGGGATTTTTTTTGCAATATTTCTATACTAATTGAGATTGCAGTTAATCAAATTAACCCATGTAGCAAGACTTTGCCGATGACTCCCAAACTCAAAGGCCTTAGGGAACCAAGTGAAGCCCACATACACGGGCATCGTCTCGAGTTATCTTAATAAAAAACAAAGTCATATTACCATAAATAGAGATAGATTGAAAAACTCAGGACTAGACAACTTTGGAGTCACGATCCCCAAGTGCCAAAAGCCTCGCATTTTATCAATCCATTGCTCTACATGCAATTTTTTTTTGAATACTCATATTATTCATATAAATCAAACCAGCCTATGCTATTTATTATGGGACCCCAAAAATTCAAATTAGTACCCCCCCACAGTCTAGAGGATGTGCATTGTGGCATTTTGATTTAATGGATGAAAATAAAAATGATGAAAATTTTCATTGGGCAACCAAACTTCCCAAATCAATGCTTTTAAACTTAATCATGAATTAAATTAAGATTCAAGGAAATAAAAGTTATTTTCTATGTAGTTTTAATGTGAGCAAAGATGTTATTATATGAATGATAAAGTAATTTTACTTCTTTTTTTATCATTGTTTTTTTTAAATAAACATTTTGTTTCCACACCCCCCAACTTAGAATGAAACTGTCCCTAGTTTCGTAAAAATAAAATTTAGAATGGGGTAGAGTGATAAAAGGGGAGTTCAATAAGTAAATTGAAATATGAGGATCATGGAATGAAGTCACCAGGTGGTTGATGTTTGAAGTTCTTGTCACTCGAATTTAGTCCTTTGATATCCATGTCGCTTGCAAAGTTCCCTAGTGGAAAAAGGAAAACAAAAAAACAAAACAAAACAATATATATATAAGTAAAATATAAGTATATATATAAAAATTATAGAATAAGTAAGCACATTAAGTCGTAGGTCAGTGGTAAGCGCGCGCCCCTATCTCCCTTCGGTCCCAGGTTCAAGTCCTCGCGGCTTCGCCGGTTGTGATGGGGTTTGCCCCACGGCCTATGGCATGTCCCCTTTTTTAATTATTATTATTATATTATTATTATTATTATTATTATTATCTTAACCTATAAAATAATAAAAATACAACAAAATAAACTGATGATACATTGTCTTCTTTTTAAATTTTTGGGTAAGGTATTACTCAAGGATCACACCACGTGACACGGATGAATATGGTGCTCCCCTTTCGTACCCATCCATACTCATAATAGAAGAACAAGTAAAAAGTCTATTTTTTTATTTTTAAACATAAAAATGATTAATTAATCTTATTTTAAAAATAAAGATGATTCAGAAAGATTAGAAACATAAAAACCCTGGGTTGCCTCCTGTGCAAGGCTTTGTTTAATGTCATTAGCCCGACATAGATCCTAAATTTATCAATTTTTTCCCGGTTCATAGATTGGCTCAATTAACTCAACATATATTTCCTGTTTATTGAATGATTCAATGAATGTTTTTAACCTTTTACCATTGACCTTGAAAATGTGACCACTAGTGGGATCTTGAATCTCTACTGCCGCATGGGGGTATACATGATGCACTATGAAAGGACCTGACCATCTAGACCTTAACTTTCTCAGGTGTAAATGAAGTTTTGAACGATACAGGAGCACAAGTTTTCCCGGTTCAAAATTTTTGACCTTGATATTCCTAGATTGGTAGGCTTGAAATCTAGCTTTATTGATCCTTGAATTTTCATAAGCCTCCATCCTTAATTCCTCCAGTTCATTGAGATCTAATTTCCTTTTTGTTCCGGCCAATTAGAGGTCATAATCTATTTTCTTAATTTCCCAAAAGGCCTTATGCTCAATTTCAACAGGTAAATGGCATGCTTTTCCATAAACCAACCTATATGGTGACATTACAAGGATGGTTTTGAATGCTGTACGATATGCCCAAAGAGCATCCAGGAGTTTCTCGGGCCAATCTTTCCTAGAAGGATTGACAGTTTTCTCAAGAATTTGTTTGATTTCACGATTGGCTAACTCAGCTTGACCATTGGTCTGTGGGTGGTAAGCAGTGGACACTTTGTGATAAATTCCATATTTTTTCATGAGTGATGAGAATGGACAATTGCAAAAATGAGTTCCATGGTCACTTATGATAACCCTAGGAATTCCAAATCTAGAGAAGATGTTTTATTTTAGGAATCTAATCACAGTTTGATGATCATTGGATTTTGTGGGAATGGCCTCAACCCATTTTGAGACAAAATCAATAGCTAAGAGAATGTAGAGGTATCCCCTAGAGTTTGGGAAAGGACCCATGAAATCAATTCCCCAACAGTCAAAGATTTCAACCACTAATATGGGAGTGAGTGGCATTTGATTACTTTTTGTGATGGACCCTACTTTTTGACACCTAGGATAACTTTGACAAAATGTGTATGAGTCCCTTGAAAGGGTGGGCCAAAAGATACCACATTGAAGAATCTTAGCAGATGTTTTCTTAGAGGAAAAGTGAACTCCACATGCCTCACTATGACAGAATTTAAGGATGGACTCTTGTTCAGATTCTGGAACACACCTCCTAATGACTTGGTCAGGGAAGAACTTATAGAGGTATGGCTCATCAAACACATAGTGTCTAACATCAGAAAGAAATTTCCTTCGAGCTTGAGTCCCTGAGAATTTTGGAATGACTCTTGTAACTAAGAAATTGGCTATGTCGGTATACCAAGGGCAGTCACTCATAGAGTATAAGTGTTCATCAGGAAATGAATCAGACACAGAAAAGTTATTTGAGTTGTCTTTTAATTCCATCCTAGAGAGGTGATCAGCTACAACATTTTCAACTCCTTTTTTATCCTTGATTGTGAGGTAAAATTCTTGTAAGAGAAGGACCCACCTAATCATTCTAGCCTTAGCATCTTGTTTTTGGAAGAGGTATTTTTGTGCAGAATGGTCAGTGAACACAGTGATGGGGGATCCTAAGAGGTAGGACTTAAACTTCTCTAAGGAAAACACAATAGCAAGTAACTCCTTTTCAATGGTGGTGTTGTTGATTTGGGCATCATTTAAGGATTTTCTTGCATAATCAATGACATAAGGATTTTTATCACAACATTGTCCTAACACAGCTCCTACAGCAAAGTCACTGGCATCACACATAAGTTCAAAATGAAGGTTCCAATTTGGAGATTTCATAATGGGAGGAGAGGTGAGAGAGGATTTGAGGGTTGATAATGAACCCTCACATATTTCTGTCCAAACAAATGGAGCATCCTTTACTAGGAGAGCACAAAGGGGACGGGATATTGAACTAAAGTCCTTGATGAATCTTCTATAGAAACCAGAATGTCCTAAGAAAGACCTCACTTCCTTGACAGTTTTGGGTGATGGAAGGTGACAAATGATGTCAACCTTTTCTTTATCAACTTCAATCCCCCTTCTCGAGACCAGATGGCCTAGAAAAAGTCCCTCTTTAACCATGAAATGGAATTTTTCCCAGTTTAGGACCAGATTCTTTTCTTCACATCTTGACAAGACTCTCTCCACATTCTGCATACATCCCTTAAATGTATCCCTAAACACAGAGAAGTCATCCATGAAGACCTCTAGAAAATCCCCTACCATGTTTGAGAAGATTCCCATCATGCACCGTTGGAAGGTTTTAGGGGCATTGCATAACCTGAAGGGCATGAATTTGAAAGCAAAGGTTCCAAATGGACATGTGAATGTAGTCTTCCCTTGATCCTCTAGGGAGACCTCAATTTGATTATACCCTGAGTACCCATCTAAGAAACAGTAGAACGCATGACCTTCCACTCTCTTAAGGACTTGGTCAATGAATGGTAAGGGGAAATGGTCCTTCTTGGTGAATGATTTTAGCTTCCTATAGTCAATTCAGACCCTCCATCCACTAATCACCCTTGTTGGAAGAATCTCTCCATCCTCATTGGTTATCACTGTGATTCCAGCCTTTTTTGGAACCACTTGGATTGGGCTCACCCATTCACTCTCATCTATGGGATATATGATACCAACTTTTAGAAATTTCAGGAGTTCTTTTCTTACTACCTCCATGAGATTAGAATTGAGTCACCATTGAGGTTGACAACATGGATTTGAATCAGATTCCAGAACAATCCTATGAGTCCCGATAAGTGGGCTAATCCCAGGAATATCATAAAGGGTCCAACCAATGGCTTTCTTATACTTCCTAAGGACATCTAGAAGCATACATTCATGATTGGCTTCAAGATAAGAAGAAATGACAATAGGATGTGTTTGATTGTCCCCTAGGAAAGCATACCTGAGTGTAGCAGGATGTTCCTTCAATTCGAGATCAGGTTGGTTCGGAATTTCAAAAGAAGATTGGGACATTGGGTCAACTTCAATTTCCATTTTTAGAGTTTCAAAGAGGATTGATTCCCCACATGTAGAAGTTTCAGCTACTAGATTGGCTTGATCAGATTTAGGGAAGGAATTTGGAGTGGTCTTCAAGAAAGTGGTTTCTTGAAAGGTTTCACTGATTGTTGGACCTAAGACTTCATCATAAGAGAAATTTGAAAATTATTCCATCCAAGGAGATAAACTTCCTTCATATGAACAAAGGAAGTCAATCTCAGCCCAACTTAAACATTCATCAAATATTCCTTGATGTTCTATGGATTCATTATCAATGCTTCCTATCATTTTTACTTCATGAATTTCCTCATCATCCCCTATTTTTGAGCTTGTATTATAGATGTTCAAGTCTATACTCATGTTCCCAAAGGTGATGGCCATGTTCCCATTTCGTACTCGGATAACAGAGTTGATTGTTGCAAGGATAGGATGACCAAGGATGATTGGGGTTTGTTCCTTATTTCCTAAGTTTGGATGGTTGTCAAGGACAATGAAATCACCAGGGTATATGAAGTTTTCAACCTTTACCAGAACATCCTTTAAAATCCCCTTTGGAACCCTAATGCTATGATCAGCAAGTTGAAGTGTGACAGATGTGGGATGGAGTTCTTCTAGGACTAACTGGAAGTACACGACATAGGGGATGAGATTGACAGTAGCACCTAGATCACACAAGGCCTTGACAAATTTTCTTTCTCCTAGTTCAGCATTGATGTAAGGGAAACCTGGGTCTTTTAACTTAGGAGGAATGGTCCCTTGAATGGTGGTACTCACATTAGCTACCAAAAGGACTTAGTTTTTATGTAAAAATTTTCGTTTAAAAGTGAAAAAGTCCTTAAGGTACTTTGATTATGAAGGTATGGTTTGGATGGAATCGAGAAGATTAATGTTCAACTTGACTTATGAGA
Organism: Viscum album; assembly: GCA_963277665.1. Taxonomy (NCBI): domain Eukaryota; kingdom Viridiplantae; phylum Streptophyta; class Magnoliopsida; order Santalales; family Viscaceae; genus Viscum; species Viscum album. Next base: position 1,325,888,717 of record OY728160.1, read on the forward strand.
ATATTTCCCTCAATGTTTCACTCAATTCAGGCTTGGTTTTCCCCTCATGCATTGAGTAAATGGTGTAGGTTGTGGGGTTGTTTATTGAAGAGCTATTTCTTTGAAAATCTTATCATGTTTTTCAATTTCATCATTTGGTTAATTTGAATTTTCATCCAAGTTTGAATCTTCCGGTGGGTTTTGAATTAGTTGTTCAGGTTTCTCAATTGATTTCCCACTTCTTAAAATAGTCACATCCTTTAGTTGTTCATGAGTTTTTTGAGTACAACTTGACTCTCCCCTTGAAGTTGAGGATGGAACCGCTTGAGTAGGCATGGGTGCCCTTCCATTTTTGATGGTTTGAAGTTCTTGGTTTAGGGAAGAGACTTCTGAGTTCATCCTCTCCATTTGCTTGCACAGTTGTTCTAGTAGGCTTTGTGGAAAAGTTTGGGTTGGTGCTTGAGAAGATTGGTTTATCCCGGGGGGATATTTTGGAGGTGGGATGTTCTGTTGAAAATGGACCAGTGGTTGTTGGTATTGGATAGGTTTGGTTTGGAAAATGTTATGGGTTTGGTAGTTCTGATGGGGGTAAGGATTTTGTCCCTGTGGTTGGCTAGGTTGTTGGTTATCCTTCCAGTGGAAGCCTGGGTGGTCGTTATACCTTGGGTTGAAGGTGTTTTGGTATTGAGACTTTTGAAAGTTCAAAGAATTTACTTCCGCTGGGGGTCCTCCTAAAAGAACATCCTTTATGGATGGAAAGGTTGAGGTGTTGTCTGTCTTATGGTCATGTTTTTCACAAATTGTGCAAACAGGGTCAACAGTTTGGATTTCATGGCCTTTCCTAAGGTCTATCTCTTCAACCTTCCTAGAGAGTGTTGTGAGTTTAGCCTTAAGGCATTCTTCTTCTCTAAGTGTATGAATTTCAGTAGTTCTTTGTGGCTTTTCAGAATAAGTTGAAGTTCCCCATGTTTGGTTTTGTTCAGAAAGGCTTTCTAGATACTCGTAAGCATCATTTGGGGCTTTGTTTTTAAAGGTTCCATTACACATCATGTCAATGAATTGTTTATTCCCTGGACCCAACCCTTCATAGAAAATTCTCACTTGTTCAGGTATAGAAAAACCATGGTGTGGAACCATGTTTAGAGTGTCTTTGAACCTCTCCCATGTTTCAAAGAATGACCCTCCCTCTTTTTCAAAAAAGTTTTGGATACTCTTTTTAAGTGAAATTGTTTTGTGGTGGGGAAAGTATTTTTTGTAGAATTATCTTTGTAGTTGGTCCCAAGAGTTGATGGATGATGGTCTCAAATTGTTTAGCCAATTTTTAGCTTGACCCTTTAAAGAAAAGGAAATAGCCTCATCTTAGCTGATTCTAGTTGATGTGGGGGACACATGGTTTCTACAATGTCATTGAACTCCTTAATGTGCAGGTATGGAATCTCGGACTCCATTTCATGGAATGTGGGAAGGTGGTTTAGGACATGGGGTTTAAAGATGTAGTTGAAATCTCCTAGGGAATTGTGTCTAATTCATGAGGGGGAATTGGTCCAGGAAGGTGTGAGGTAGTCATTCATGGTTTGATCCATCGCATTCCCCAAGATTGGGCTGCCTCATTTGGGTTTCCATTTTGGTTTCCACCCGGGTTTATGAGTTAGTTTCCTTGAACACCTTCCATTGAAATTGGCTCAATTTTGGACACTAGAGTATTAGGAATATTATGATCTAATGTAATGAGTTACCTTAGTGTACTTGACTCCCCAACCCCAGGACTATCCACCCTAACTAGACGGTTTGATTGATCGCGGGTGTAGGCGGACATGCGCCAAAAGAAAAAAAATGAGAAAGGGACAATATAAGAGAATTTGGATGAGAAAATAAGAAATTGGGGAGAATAGAATGGGTGTTTAGATGACTTACTTGGGTCCCCGGAAATGGCGCCAAAATTTTATTCTCGCTCAAATTTACCCAAGAGATGAAGGTAGAACGGTCCTTGTATTCTAGCTTGGGTTGTCGAATCCACAGACACCTAAGAAGTAACCTATAGACATGCACATTATATGGACTGTTTGAGGCTATTAAGTGGCCAACATGGATTGATTTTAGATGAGTTTAGAGTATATCTAACAGATTTATGTGAATTCAATTTAAAATAATGAGTTGATCCTAGGTTATCGCTCGGGGTGGATTGGATGCATTTCCTTTTCAAAGATTTCAATTTCTTATATTTGAGATGGGTTCATTTAAGAAGAAAAAACAACATCATCACTTACTATTTCAATGCCTACACCCTTTAATACTAATCACCTATACAGTTGAAGGATCAAAGTTTTGAGCACTTCAAGGTAAAGGTTCGTATTAGCACATGAAGTGTGTGGCCTTAAATTAAACAAGGACGATGGAGTTTAAAAATAATCAAATAAAAATCTAAATTTAAGAAGTTATTATACATTAATGGGGTGATAAATAACATCCAATCCTGACCCTTGTTACTCCCTTAGATCAACCCATAACTGGGTTATCCCTCCATTGATTCTATGGTTTCAATGGAAGTGGAAAGTAGACTCATGAGGGAGGACATGGAGAAGTAAAGAAAACAACAAAAATAAAATGATCACTCCACCGTTGTGTGAATAATTTCACAAGATTTGGTGTCACTAAATTTAGACCTTGAGCCAAAAGTATCAAAGTGAGATGTAGAACAACAGAATAATAGGAGAAGAAGAACTTTTATTAAGAAACTAAAGAGAATTGAACAACTTACAAGTGAAAGACAAATTTGAGACAAAAAAATCACAGCATAACATTACAATTGAACCAAGCACCCAAGATCCTTCAATCCTCCAACACCACTTCCTTAAATAGGCTATTTTGAGCCCTTGGGTCGAGCCTCCAATAGTCCAAGTCTTCTCAATTAATTGTGGTAGGCCATAGGTGGGTGGAAAGTAAGGGAGAGTTGATTTTTCCACCCTTGACCCGAGGTGGCATCCAGCTTTCCTTCATCGAACAGAAGCACTTGTAAGACCTTCTAGATGTTCGAATCAGAGTGGACCATAGAAGAAGAAAATGGAGCCTCAGATGTCTTCTAACTGCCTATAAATTTGGTCCCATTTGGAGTTGTGGATTCCGAGATATGATCAATTTAGTGGGCTGTTTTTCTAGGCCGCAGAATCTGGCCCAGAATTGTATCTCTAACTTGGGCCGCCTTAATAACCGCCAAAGATGCCGAATTAGCATTATCTACTGAAGAGTTATTTGTTCCTAAATATTTCATCTATCATACCACAAAATTGGGGATTCATTGGGCCTGTATTTTGGGCCCCACAGTCTCATAAGTGGGCTGGTGTCCAATCTCCCTTCTCTAGAATTGCTTCCATTCATCTCCAAATATATCCATCATCGTTTATCAATCATCCATTGATCCCTGAATGAAAAAAGTTCACATTTATGTGTAGAAATAGTTCCCAAAATATCAAATTAAAATATTTATAATTACATTCCATAGAATCAGATGACTCATTGGGCCTAAATTGGTGTATATTAGGCCTGAAGTGCACAAATGATGAGAATGGATGTTCATAATGAAAATGCACTAACTCAGGCCCATAATATAAAAAATGAACATTTAATACCATTAAAATGTAATTAAAAAATATGTTTTTATTGGATAATCACACCCCTTCCCTCTTCTCTTCACACCCTTTTGAGCCTTGAAGATCAGCCAACCCCTGACCATTTATCTTCTCCACTTCCATAGAAACATTCTGGAAGTTCTGGTTTTCTCAAAATACCAACTCTACTTCCATAAGAGGAACCTTAAAGGAGGTACGTCGAAGAATAGGTAATCTCTTCTTCTGATTCTCTCAAGTTTCTTTCTTCTTCTACTTCTTCTTCTTTAGTTGTTTCATCATAAAGTAATAACATAAGTATCACTAATATACTGATATATTATTATAAATATGAAACAACCCTATTTCACCTTCTATCCATCCTACGGAAAATGAAATCACTGCGTGTGCGTACGTAAGGAATACTGTCTCCACGCCGTGGTGTAATCTGTTTTCGAACACCACATTACTTGGATGGGTATAATGGTGTAAATAAATAACTATATATGATTATTTTAAAGTGATATTGATTCTTAAATATTATACACTTCAATAAAATTTCATGATCATGGGAATGATATCATCGCTCGTGCGTACGTACGGACTACCGTCTCCACAACACGATGAGATTAATTCTCCATATTAACCTTTCAAGAATGATTATAAAGTATATATAATGAATAATAATGAATTATATGACATAATGAAGCTAATGTATTTATGTATATATATGTGTGTGTTATCTACTTACTTCCATTCAAGTCAATAAGGAAAGGAAAACATCGTTCATGCGTACGTACGACCTACCGTCTCCATGAACGGTGTGTTTCATTTCATTTATCTATCTATTATAAATATATATATAATAAATATATATGATATATAAATAATGTTTTACATTCTGGTAGTAAGTAAATCATGATATAAGTAATAATAATATCAAGAACAACAAGTCCAAACACGTACGATAAATGAAACAATTTTACCCAAAACGCTACTTTAACATGGAATTGACAAATGAACGGGTAATATAAATAACTAAGTGAACCATATATGATATAATAACAGTTAATATGATTCTTTAATAATTCAATGACATTATTTAAATCATTATACAGGAGGTTCGGATACATACGAAGCATATCGGACATAAGGTAAGGGATAATTATTCCAATCTCATTCTTATCCGAGATTGTTTATTCGTAAGTATTTACTGGGGTTCTGTTTATTATCCATATCCATATGTACTCAAAATGTTTTAATAAAATGTTTACTTTTCATCCATGAATTTTTAAAGTCATTCTTACCCTTTTTTTTACTTTTACCACATTGTATGGAAGTAATATTTCTTTTGTTTACCATACGAGGTACTTTTTGACTTTTCCGACAAAAGTATGAGAAGAATGTTATTTTTAACTTATACGGCAAGAAAGTATTTTTACGGTTTCATAATGCCTAATTTTCTTGAAGCTTACTCTATAAGATTTAATGACTATTTTCAACAAAATACTTTTCTTTTAAAATTGCATGGAATTTTGTGAAAATAAAATGATTTTGAAGAAGAAATGATATTTTCCTCAAGAATTAATTTCAAGTGTTTTATCAAAACCATTTTCCATCTAAGATGACATTATTTCATATGTGTATGTTTCAAGTATAATGTCTCTATGATTTACATGGTTTCACTTTTCTTATGATGAAATATCCATTTGTTTTATATGAATTATCTGATAATGGGACGATGTTTATGAAACCCATTTTATTTTTTGGGTTTTGATGAATGTTTTAAGTTTATTTTGTGGCACAAGTAAGAATGATTTCATTATGAGATGGGTGTGACCTATATCTCCCTCCAATGCATTGGTTAAATATTTATATCTCATGAGATAAACATGGATAGAATGTTAAGTTAATCCGATTTAGTGTTACAGGACTGGAACAAGGAGTGAACTTGATTCAGAATGGGACTTTGTCCGCTAAGATGGTCTTTGCAGCAATTCCTTGGCTACTATGGAAATCATAACATGTGCTTAATGGATTCCACAATTACATGTTTTATTACCATGCTAGTTTATCATGACTAATGTTACTTTATGATCTATACTTTGTGTACTTCCAAGATTTATGCTGTTGCTCATGATTTTGATGTTTAGATTTTATGTTCAAGTTTTTGCATTTGGATGTTTGTGGATTGTTTTATGTTCTCTATTCTTACCCTTACTGAGCATTTGAGCTCACCCTTTATATGTTTTCTTTTCCCTAGGATTTAAAGAAAATTTTTAGGTAAGAAAACAAAAAGGGAAAGATCTTTATAGGAGATGTTGAAGATCTTTCACCACGATTAGAAGATTATTTTCTGAGTTTCCAAAGACACTAAACTATTACGGTCCTTATGTGTCTATTTTCGTTATGTATTAAGTATTCCGCAAAAGTAATGTAATGTCCATGTACGTTAAGCTTTGGGTCTCTACATCCACAGTATTTACCAAACCTCAAATATTTATTAGTTATTTAATAAATCAATATAATTGAATTATTATATGATAAATATAATAAATATTATATCCTCCAAACATAAAAAAATTATTATTATTATTTAACTTGCATTTTCATTCAAATAAAATGTGGTTAAATAATTCAAATCTAGAATTAAAGAATAAATCATATTTATTCTAAGATAATAAATTAATTTCTGGAATTTAACTAAGATTCTATTTACAGTTAGTTTGTATCCCACTGGGCCTCATTCTTAGTGGAAATAAGCATAAATGCCTAAATTATAAGGTTTACATCTAGAATCATTCCAAGGATTCATTGAAAAATAATGTTTGTATCGTGAAGACATCCAACTTCTCAAGAACACCTACCATGTAATATAATCCCATATCATAATATATCTAATCAAGAAGGACTTTTGTCAGTGCCAAAAACCTATATGCTCAATGTCCCTTTATTTGAATTTCTGTAAATCAAATCACTCACCAAACAAATGGACATGGATTTTTATTGGCAGGTTCATTCCATAAAATGGCCTAAGTTATCAAATTCCATTATGATATTGAAGGGATAAATCTATTCCCACAATATAAATTAATGCGACGTCATTTGTGACATACCCAAAATATATTACACCACCACAAACATATTTCACCACAATTATCATCAATACATCAAATTACTTGAGTCATGATGATCATTAATGATAATAGAATTATCTATGGATTAATACACATTATCATGGTTAGAAATATCTCATGACACATTAAAATATTTATTCCCAATTAACAGGTCCATTATTATAACCTCATATCATGGATATTACTAAGGTAGAACACCATGAGGAGTCTCAGTGTATCATGGGCCTCATAACCCAGATATCTTATATTTTTTGTATCCTATCAAAAAAATATCATCCATATATAGAACATGGTTCATGAATAATTTATTATCACCTATAGGTTATCATCATAGCATGGAACTGTTATGACCTCCCATCATGACATATATTAAAAGGACATTATCAAATAAAAATATTCTATTGAAGAATAATAATGGTGTGTTAATAAAAAATATTTAATAATAATTACATGTGATCGAGTACTATACAATTTGGATATAGGCCATCCACTATATAAGACTCCCACATGCTCTAGAGACAACTAAAAACATGTTTCACGCCACTAGCCCTCACATGATACTCATGCTTTTATGGAGAAAATACTTCATTAAGGGATCTACCATGTTTTCCTATATGGATACTCATCTCACTACAAATTCACCTCATTGAGAAAAATCCATCAGGAGATGAAACTTCTGTTGTATGTGCTTTGTCCTTTTTTGTGCCCTTGGCACTTTAGAGAGGGCCACCACTACAGTGTTATTGATGTAAATTTCTATAATATATTTACATCTAGGTAACATATCTTGTTCATTGAAAATGTTTTGAATAAAAAAAATTATTACATGGATACATCATAATATTCAATATAAATGAACTCCAATGTTGAATCAATGAGAACCAAATACGTAGGACTATTCTAGATAACAACTCTTCCATTTAGACCATATATATATCCAGACTACGACATCAAATAATTTTTACCTTTTTGAAAACATTCATACGTATAACCCCTTTTTACTAGTTCTTCATCTCCTCAAAACACCAGGAACATATCTTTAATACACCTTAGACTCTTATGGATATCATTAATAACAGTCCATTGTTGTTCACCGAGATCTTCTTGATATCTTTCAACCATTGTCAAAGTGTAGAAAACATCATGCCTCGTATATAACATGTCATACATGATGGATCCTAACATAGAAGTGTATGGTATCATACTCATTATCTCTATTTTCTATTTTGTTTGAGGGAACATTTTCTTGGAAATATGAATACCATGTGATACTAGGAACAATCCACTCTTGTATTCTTCTATACTGAAATCATTTATGATTTGGTCAATATATATACCATGATATAGTATAAGAAACCTATATCACCAATGATATTGATCCCTAAAATATTTTATGTTTTACCTCTGTTGTTAATGGATAAGAACTTTCTCAACTATGAATTAACCCCATGTTGGGTTGGTATATCATTTACAATTAGTAATATATCATCAACATATAGTACTATAAAAAAACTATATTACCACTAAACTGCTTGCAAACACATGGTTCACATTCAATAATATTGAAGAAAAAAAATTATGTAATATATTTATTTAATAAAATATTCCATGATGTGGATGCTTTCTTTAATCCATAAATATATCTCCACAACATGTATACATTTTTGGAATTTATTGTATTAACAAACCATTCCGGTTATGTCAAATACACATCCTCTTCAAGGTTCCTATTAAGGAATGTAGTCTTTAAATCCATTTTCTGAATATCATATTCATTGTAAGATACTATGGAAAGAAGTATTTTGATGGATTTAAACATGAAGGTATGATAAAAGGTTTCATCGTAGTCAATGCCATCATGTTTTCTAAACCATTTAACCCCTAATCAGGTATTATATTAATTTACAATACCTTTTATCTACGAATTACTCTTGAATACCCATTTAAAACCAAAAGGCTTTACATCAACTAGTAGATCAATAAAAACCCAAACACGGTTTTGATATATGATATCCATCTAAGAAATTGTGGCTTCTTTCCATCTTGTAGCTTATGAGCTCTATAACTCCTCCTTATTGGAGAGAGGATCACCACTATTGAATAGTATTGATTCACCATCATCAGTTAATAGGAAAAAAATATCTCTAGTTATATTAACTATCTAGTACTCACGTGCAACAATTGTGTTCCAAGAACACCTTATTCCATGGGTACCTATGGAATCAATTTCTATTCCAACACTTGTGTATATAGAGAATCAACTTCATCAAAGTTAATGTTTCTCCCACTATACACCTTTGGGATGTTCTCCCTCTCATGAAATATGGAATGTATTAAGATATTTATGTTCTTTTTTGAAGGTTTCTATGATATAATGACCATGCCTCCTTGGTATACCCTATAAATAAAAGCTTCATGTCGATGAGTGCTAGTGTGATTCTTGAGTATGACTTAATAAACTCCTCACAACCCCATGAATTAACGCAAGACAAAATTGGTATGTTTATAATCCATAACTCAAAGGGAATACCATTTACCTCCTTGGTTGGTACTCTGTTTAGTTTGTATAATGATTGTTGTAATTAATATGCCCAATGGATAATGGGAGCCATGCATTAATCATCATTGACCATACCTTTTACAACAAGGTACAATTACTCCTTTCACTAACGACATTCCAATTTGGTGTATATAATGGAGTGAGTTGAGATAAAATCACATATTCTTGTATAATGTTGATAATGTTTTGGTTATGAAATTCTCCACCTCAATCTAATCAATGTTTCTTTGTATCATAACCAAGATGATTCTAAAACTCATTCTGTAAATTATTTATCATCTGAAAGTATTCCTAAATATATCTCCTTGATTGGATATTAATATACCTACTCAAGTCATTGCTAAAATTAATAAATTATAATTATCAACCTCATTCTTCTGATAGAAAATGTACATACACCTAATTTTTAAACAATTCTATAAACCCTATGACCCATTCCTCATGACCACATAATAACGGGTTATTCATTATTTCTTATAATCAATAATGACATCTTTCAAGTATATTTAGCTCAAAAGTTACTAAAAATCATCTTTCTAGAGATTTGTCAAAGGATTCTCATTTACGTGACTATGATAGTGATTCCATAACTTGGTGTCATATGGGTTTTGTATATTAGTTTTATTATCAATTTCCTATATATGGTTTTCATAATTCAATACATAAATACTATTCTTCAATTGGTCCACACTATAGCATATGTTATCTTTATAAAATTATAAACCTTTATTTTAAAAGATGAAAATAATTTCATCCATATATATGAAATAAAATGAAATGATATTACTGGTAGCACTATGTACATAATAAAATTTCATTAAACCCAGCATTAATATTATTGGAAAAGTGATATGGTTTTATCCCAAGGAATGATCAGTCAATCTCACTCCACTGGTTGCCCATATATCCACCTCACCTCTTGAAACCATCCTAAATCTACTTGGTTCTTATATATTTATAAAAATATGATAACCACATGAAATATATAATACCAAACATATATATATATATATATATATTAATTTCTATAAGGAATGAACCTATAGATTCCCCAGATTTTTTTGGTGGGGTGAAATTCTTCTTCTACTAGACCTACATTCCACAACAAAAATATAAAGCTTCCTTTTACTTTCCTTGAATCTGAATATTTTTCTTCTTGGAGGTATGGTGCTTCAGAGCCTTATAATTACAGTGAGTCTTTACACCCCTTTCCTTTTTACTCTTCTAAATATTCACCATATGGATAGCGGGCTTGTCATTCCACATGTATTTATTGTCCTTAGAAGATATGATTAAGTTGTTCCAATAATTTCTTCTTTTTATTTCCCAAAATATAATTCAAAATAAAACTATAGATGGTTTTGGGTAGTGAGGAACAAAAGAGAATGTGCATATCTACTCATTGATATTAAATCCCATGATTTCAATGTGCTCAAAGTTTTCATTAATATTTATTACATGTTCCCCAAATAGAACTTACTCTATAATATTGTATGTTAAATGTTCAATGGATATCTCATATTTCTCTAATATCATCTTCTCTTTATAAATATTCTTAAGGTGATGGAAAATTATATATTCATCCATATCATAATATTTGATTAAATGATCATTAGACATGGAGGATATCCTTACTCATTGGATATCCATAACATCGTCCACATGAATCTTATAGAGAAAAAACTTCTTCATTATCAACCTCTTAGAAAATGAACTCTAAAGGTGGGTTTTCTAAAATGTATAATTTCTATTCCTGGAGTAGTATGACATGAAAGAGCCTACACCATTCCTAGAAATTCATACTGGTGATAAGGTTATCCTTATTGAGTATGGATCTGAGTGATATTGTTTATGTTATTTTGTTTTTTATTTCTAAAAATTTAGAGTCAAAAATTAGTACTTCATTTGATTACAAAAAGTAGATTTGAGAATTTAAATTTAATTAAATTACATGAATCCTCAATTATATTTAAAAACATAATTTACATCGCTATTAGTTTTGGATTATCATTTATCTAAGATATTCTAGTTTCAAGGATACATATTCCTTTATAACAACTTATATGTGGGCTGACAATCAATTTCAAGGGATTTCATTAGGCATTACATACCAACAACATTAAATCATAGTTCCTTGATTTGTTGAGTGGAATTCCCACCAATGACATCATTAGTAGTAAACCGTTCACGTAAACTAAGTTAATTCAACCCAAAATGAAAAAATAAAATTATCATAATAATTGAAATCATCCTAACTTGGGTTTGTAAAGTACATTAGACTATGTGGTCAATTATAACATTAGTATTGCAAGTATAAGATGAATTAATATATTAATAGATGAATTTTTATCCTTATTCATAAATCATATTTTATACCTTTACATACCTTATTAATATTAAGAAGATTTTATATAAGTTATTAACCATGTAAGATTAAACATTTACACATAATCAGATCATAATTTATTCAATCTTGCTGGTTTGTTAATTATTTGATATGGTGATTGTGAATCATTGAAAAACATGAATATTTAACCAGGGAACTTATATAATTAAAAAATATGTGGCTACATCATGAGATTATCAAATGGTTAGTTTATCTAGTGGATGATAAACAAACCCATGACCATATGAGAGAACACCTCGAATTATAGGTTGGTTTAGGTTACAATATTCCAACTAGACTCCTCTGATTTTCCTTAGTTGGTTTCACATTAGATCCATGACTAAAAATCCTTCCACTATATTAGGATCTAAATCCTTACATACAATTTTTCTCATATGTAGGTGAGGATATATAATGTATTAGATAAATGGGATTTCCAAACAATTAACCATGGTCATTCAGAACCTTACAAAAAAAGATGAAGGGATGAATCATAGGCCATAAACAATAATTTAATAATAATAAATTAAATTAATCCATTTATAAAAAATGGCTAGTCTAATATTATGATAATTTACACATCAAGAAATGAACATACATTTTCAATACCATTATCCATTACATCGATTGTTTCTTTAATTAAAGTAATGTTCCATGAATTAATCCAATTAATTTAATTTATCATAACTCTATATAACCATCCAAACCTCACTATTATCCATAAAATTAAACAAAATTAATTTCATTTATAATTAATGTAGTACCCAAATGTACTTTAAGAGAACCTCATGTGTTTGATAAAACTTGATCATCGAAATTAATTTAATATATAAGTATTAATCCCATTCCATGGTGTGTACTGTCAAATGAAAAACACATAAAACATATAATCAATATGTATAATTATATATTTACTTCTTATTCTTGTGAAAATTTGAGAACATTTTTATAAGAATACTACATGGTGTGTAGAAAATAACATGTCAAGTACTTTTCATCTACCTGTGTCTGTATTACGCGCCTTGGATCTGGCCATGTTTCTTATAATGTATGTGATTGAGGTAAAAATTGTGTCTTGAGAATACATATAATGTGACCTTTGATTGAAAAACATGCTAGTACTCATTTCAGGTATCTAATAATTTTTTTTAGAGATTCCCAAATGATCAAACAGGAGAAGAATAGACTACATGTCATGTATAGTTGTTAGAGAACATGTAGTTCTCCATGTCATGTTCCATTCTGTCCAATTATACACACGATAATGATAAATTCAAATCATAGATCTTATTTTGTTAGATAAAACCCCATATATATATATAAATATTTGATTAACAAAAATACACAACATGTACTTAGGAACTACACATAGTGAACTATGGTTTTGTCCAGATATAGGCTTTGGCACCACTAGATAGTTTAAATCAAAAGCTTCTTCATTATAAATCATTAACCGATTACTGGTACTATAATTGATAATGATGAAAGAAAATATAGAATAAGGAAATATATTAAAATGAATCCTTTTAAGTAAAAAAATTAAAACACATTAAATAAATCAATTATTAATAAATAATTTTAAATTAAACATGTGATGGATTTGATACCACTTGATTGTTATAGGCATAGCATAAGAATCCATTGCTGGTATGTATGAATCAAATTTTATCCATAAATCACATGTAATAATTATTTTAAATTGTCAAAATTTCTTTTAAAATGAAAAAATTAGATTACATGACTACATTATAACACTAAAAACATGTTCAAACAATCATTATATATAATATATAAGAAATTTATAAGAATATATGTAATTAAATTAACTTGTAATTCTATCTTCATAGATGATAAATGGAATAGATCTCATTGCACGGTTATTTCACTATTATTACCAAGTATTTTATCCCTCTATAGTTGATCTAACCATGAACCAAAATCGATGAAAAACACTATAGAATCACCGGGTACTTACACATTCGATCCTGATTGCTTCTGTTTTTTCATGTTTATCATATCAGAATTCCTCTTACAAGAGGTATAAATCATGATGATCTCTCACCATAATAAGAGTATAGATTAGAAGTGTGATCTAGGCCTCTTTATCTATATATATGGATGTATAGAGTCCTACCCTATCCATTATGAGCACCAATTTTGTTTTTGGAAAGAGATATAATTTGATATTTATTATTGAGGGTTTAGGGAAGGAAAATCACACAAAAGACCCTAACCATCATTAATATTCCTAGTTGACCACATGTCCATTAATAATAGTAATAATAATGTTATTATTATTATTAATTTCGTTATAATTGAAACAAATTATGAATATAAGTAAACATCATTGATTTTTATTCATACTATTTAGCTCGTTCCACTTTCCCTCCTTAGTAATTTCCAAACCATGAATAATGACTATTTATTTAATAAATAAATATGACTACATTATTCAAAAATAAATATAATAAATATTATATTCAGAAAACATTTAAAAAAAATTCTTATTTAACTTACCTATTATTTTTAATATTTTGTGATTAAATTGTTGTGATATACCATACCCAAATAAATATTATTTATTCTAACTTGTTAAATTCATTTATTGAATTTAAATACGACTATAGATACTCTTATTGTGTTACCCTCTATGCCTCTTTATTAGTTTCATAAGGCATTAACTCATAATTTCCAAGCTCATCGTCTTGAGATATTCCAATGCTTCCATAGAGAAAGAATTTAATGCCTCAATGACATCTATCAAATCAATAACTCTTACCATATAATATAATCCCCTTATTTTGATATTTATAATAAAGGATATTGCATGTTGGTGCCATTGTCCTATATTCCTAAGAAATCTATCATTGATATTCTAGAAATGAACTCACCCATCGAGCACCATGTACATGGATTTATATAGTATGTTTCATCTCATTAAAGGGATTGATATATCAACTCCATTAAGATACAAAATGGGTAAATCCTTTATCACATTATCCATTAATTCCATATCACTTATTTCACATCAAACGTATCCTACTTCCCTGTGAACATATATTTTCATGGTATTTGTCAATACATTAATGTAAAATAAATAAAAAATTAATTAATGATAATCTAAAATCTATGGATCAATACATACATCAGTAGTTAGGAATATCCAATGATACATAGAAATTTGTATTTTCTAGTAACATTTATATTCTAATAACCTCATATCATGAAGATTACCAAGGGTTAACACCATGAGAATGTGTATCAATATATTATGAGACTCTTACCACCAATAAACTATGTTGTCTATGTCAGGTGAAGAAATATTGTCCAGAAAAGGAACAAGGTTCAAGAATAATGTTGTGGAATAATTAGGTTCTAATCATAGGTGCCTCAAATGTAATTCTTAGTGGAATGTTTTTGGTGTAGATGCAACCAGATTGTTGGAGAAAGTTATAATTTCACATAATGATAGTTTAAGTGGTGTTGTGAATGGACCACTGCATTATAGATATAATGGATATGAGAGAAATCCATATTCCATGCCAAGTGGTATAATAGGATCTATATAGATAAAGAGATAGTGGTGAGAGAGTAGACAGAGATAAACAATGAATCTATCCACTCCCTTGTACACTAGCTTTGTATAGTGTTTATTATGTATAGTGTGATGATATTTTGAGTTGTGGGAATATTTTTGTATAGGGTGGACATGGATAGGTTCTAGTTAGTACAATTCAGTGTATATTTCCCATACTCTCCGTAAAGACCCACCTATTATAGGGAACATATGTGAGTTATTATTTCTGCACCAGCTATTTGGGAGTTATAGACACAATTAGACCCCCTAATTAATCCCTCCTCAGCTATAGATGATACAATAATGGAAAGTATATTTAAATCACAATTATAATGGAGTGACATAATATGTATTGGTGAAAGTGGTCTTTTAAGAGACTCCTTCATGGTCAAGATATGATCTAGTTGTACATCCCATGGTACGAATTGGTTACCCATTTATTATATTACGAGATGTTATTAGTTTAGTAAGTGAGGTGTATTAAACCCCTAATGGTCAGTGGGATCCCATTAGGTTCCATTAGTGGAGACCACCCTCATTTAGTTTTTTTAGCTAACCATCTAATGGAATGAAAGGATATGTGTTCTCTATGAACAAATTAGAAATTAAGTTCAAGATAATTTTATATAAAGTGAAAATGTTGTTAAATTATGACCCATGGTTGACCATTGATTATAGGATGATGTGAATAGTGGATTAAATTTTAGAGATGGATATCAAGTTTTTCTAGGTGTATTAATTAGAACAGTTGAGGCATTTATCATGTATATGGATCAAATCATTTCACTTATCAGTTCACAGAGCTTCCTGTTAAGAATTAAATGAATTTACCATGTCTAACATTAAGATTTTCAACCATGAAGTAAAATATCATAGTTTAGGATACGATTCATGGTTTAATATTATTCACATGAAATAGAAGTTATGGGATTTGATGATATCTTAGTTGAACAACAGTTGTGAGGTAGTTGATAGTTCTAGTATGTGACAATATGTCAATATAATAAAGGAGGTGAATGAGATGAATACTTTAGAGTAATTATTCTTACCTAGAGTGTGAAATTTCTAATTTTTTATTTTAAATTTTATCCATGCACACTTCCCTTTTGTGAAAGTCTCGTGTTTGTGATCAAAAATTAAAGGTGCCATGTTACTATATGTTCTTTAATGATAAATTTGAAGTATTTCTCAGAATTTGGGGAGCATGTAATTGACTTATCATGGTGGATAATGATATTGTCTTAGCGTTAATTTTAATTATTAGGATAGAAATCCATTTGGATACTGCCTTAATGTAGTATATCCCTTAGTGGTTAATTTTCAGTGGATCATTATGGGTTTTCCCATCACATGAAACTCTTTCCATGTAGTGGAGGATAATTTTTTCATGTAATATTGTGGATTTTGGTCACTTGGTAATGATTTATCATGGGGTATGGATCTAAAAAACATTAATACTGATGAATATGATCATCCAATATAGATTATGGTAGTTTTGGACACTCTACAAGAAGCGATGTATTTTTTAGTAGTTTTACATGGCTACAATTTTTCAGGAAATACTCTTCAGTAGTTTTTATGAAAGGGGGATGAAAATAGTAACTAGTTTTATTTGATAGTTGGTGTGATTCTGTTAGTGATTTTGATACAAATGGAAGGTTAACATAGATATTTATATGTTTTTTAGTAAGAAAGGTACATTTTTATCCTAATATATAATCTATAGACATATTTGATGATTCATTAGAGGTAGGAAATGGAATAGAATTTGATGTGAATTTTAAAGGGTGTGAATTGTAGAATCTCATCTAATGTTGAAATAGAATTTTTTTAAGAACCCAGTGTTGATGTGAGGTTTGGATAAATTTTTCTTATTCAATGACATTCAAGAAATTACTTTAAATGTGTTGAAATGAGTGATCCTACAAAGGTTATCCTTGAAAATGAAATATTTTCAAACATATGTTATGGGGTTTCAAATTTATTTTATTCTATATAGATTATTAACCTATAGATGTTGAAATGTTTTTTGTATAGAGTCCTAGAACAAATTTCCATGAGTGGGTGATTGTTTCAGCTTGGGTATTTTTTAGAGATTTTATTGATCTTTCTTATTTATGGGTTAAAGAAGATGTTACCTTTATAGTTGTTTGTGTATTGAGTTTGATTAGATCTTGATCATTTGAGATAAATTAACATTTTGTGATGGTGGGTTGTTTTCTAAATGAGGTTGTTTAGTGTGATTATTTTTAAGTAACCCTAGTTCAATAATTTTTTGGGATGAAAAGGTTCTAACGTGGGGAAGATATAACAAAATAATTTTTTTCTTTGTTGCGAAATAGATTAATTTTGAGTTTATGAGTACCAATACCATCCTAGAGGGAAAATGAGGTATTTCATTCATATAAAAAATCTAAAAAGAAATTTCGAATGGTTTTTTATTTTAGGATATGGTTAGCATAGAGTTATAAGCATAAATAGACATCAATGATAATTTATTTAAGAAAAATATATTATTTTTATAATACAAAAAAAATGATTGGGTTGAAATTATTATATAACTTAAATAATTTGTTGTAGGATATAAAAATGTACCTAGTTGCATTAGAAATGAGAGAATTACCAAAGTAGTCCAATAATTTTGGTTCACATCAGAGTTCCCAATTTTTCCCATTACTGGTGAAACAACTGAATTAAATTTATTATACTTATTATATTAGTTAAACATTGTTAGTATAGTGAGACACCATGGAGATCCCTATTAAATATTTTTTATGTTTCCTCTATAGGGTTAGATGTGAATAATTAACATGATTCTTAAAGATAGGGATCAGTTGGATGGATCAGATTTTCTTGGCAGTATCATTGGATCAAAGGAAAGTCATTATATCATTGGTGACGTCCTTAAGAAAATCATGTGTGGAAAAAACAAAAATTACGAATATTAATAATCAAGGTAAGTCTTAGAAGTTTAATTTTTTCTATTTTTCATTGAATTCCCATTTAAAATAATATTAAGATTTAATGTTCCTTTTTTTATTTTATAATTTAATTCTTCATTCATCATGAGTTCATTACTGTTTCTGTGACATAAATATCCATCCAACTTGTTCGTATTTTCCAATATTAATGTTGAATAATATTATATTTTAGTCCTGATTTTTTGGCCGAATTTTATGGTGGATTATTAAACTCTAAACTTATTCATTATGGTGGGAGTGATTGATTGATAATATGGATAATGAAATAGGGATGGTGGTCGATCATGTATGGAAGATTAAATTCTGTTTTCCCTCTCACACACACTATCTCTCTCTATAAAATCCCCCATTTATATATCCTATATATTTTATTTCCACTAACATGTAATGATGGTCTATTAGCCTTATCTGTTTCTGGTGGTAGAAAGGGCTCGACACGGTGGATCAAAAAGAAGTGGCAGAAAGGTGGGTTCATGATTTCCTTGTGAGAGGGGTGACAATGGAGTCATAGGATTTGGCTTGGATGGAAGGGTAGTGGTGATATCAATAAAGGGAAACATGGAATAGATTTGGGAGGTTATAGGTCTCCATTCTAGCCATGATAATGTATTTTCATTTAGTAAGGTAGTAGTAGGGTACCACAGTGTCTGTAAAGTGAAAAGGGGGATATTATAGCGAGGGAATAGTGTTATGTGCATTATACATGGTAGGGTTGAACACCATTCCTTTCTCTCATACATATGATCCCTCTAAAATCATACGGTGGCCCTCTTTCCATGTGGTAACACAGTGAGATGAGTAGGCCTAGAGGCTAGCCATTCATGCCAAGATAGCTCGAGGAAGGATCGTATAAGTGAGGTAGATACACAACATAAGTGAATAGGTTCCACATGACTTTTTTTATTCCTTTTTTGGGATTAAATGTTCGTAATAAAGCATTATCACCAACCCCAGATCATCACATGGAACACCAATGGCCTGATTCTTATGTTAGTTATATTTTTTTTATAAAAAATTCACTAGATGTTTGATTTGGACAAATAAATAACATATACTATGTATTTTTACACATAAAACAGAATGAAATTGTATATTCAACTATCCATGGCTATTTTTGAGTTAATATTGAAAAATTATATATTTTTAAATGTTGAGAAGATGATGGGGTTTAAACCTTACGATTTGATCATTTTCATCTAATAAGTAGGGTTGGTTTTCATTCCACACAATATTGAGGGACAAAATCCTCAATCTACAAGTTATTTTATAGATGGGTTTGATATTACAGTTGTATAACTAGGGAATGATATCCACTATCTCAACATATAAGTTCAGTCAGTATTTTATCCTTGCATTCTTGGGGTATGGGATCCTATCTATTTTTTAGTTTATAGGTGGGGTATGTAATCCCTCCCACATTCATGGGCCATGCGATCCTCAATCTATTGAGCTCATATTTCCAATATCTAATAATATTATATTGTCTGGGTTACTACACTAGAGTTATTATTCACACCACCCAACTAGGTTATGAGATAACCCACTATATTTTCTATGATATTACATGGGTTTCAGTCATCAGAAGATAGATTACTTGAAATGTGGTACCGTATTAATGGACCAGAGGGTGCAGTATTCCCTCGAATGAAAATAATGAATAATTAATGTGAAGTCCCCCTTCAAAGATTCCAATAGTTGGTTGGAAGTTGAAAATGTTAAAAAGATCAACCAATTGGATACATTTTACTCTTCGATACCCCAAGGATTACATTTTATATGTATTTTATATATGGATAATGACGTCAAGCATTGTGGACACTTCAGTGTCCCATATTCCCCTATTTTCATGAATGGTATAAATTTCAAGGATTATCGAAGAGATGATTGTTAACTTTTTTAAGTATAAAGACTTATAGTTATGGATTATATATTCATTATTCTTCCTAGTTTTACAATAGTTACATTCCTTTACCAGAGTTTAAGATGACCTATTATTCCTTTTTTTTGTGACTTTTGAGGCATTTTTTGGAGTACATTTATACTGACCCATACATAGGCCTTGCTCCCATACATATTGGGTATGGAATAAATATGAATAGATTTTATATATTCTTCAGGTATATATTTAGCTCGTTTGGAATTTTTTTAACTGAATACAATTGATTCTTAGTGATATAAGATTTAGAATTGTGGTTCTCAATTGTAGTAGTGAATTTCGCAGCCAGATAATGATTTTGGAGTAAAACATTGAGGAGGAGATTTCTAGTATCTTATGTATTTCATATTTAGAAACTTATTAGATGTAAAAGTAATTTTTATTTACCTATGTGTCACCTAAATTTTATTTTTTATCTCATACATTTTTTTATATAGTTTATTTATAAATATATATTTTACTAGTGTTACTACCTATGTTATTTTATAGAGATATGTGTTTGTTATTGGTTTATATTGGCTAATTTCTCTGATATTGTTTGATATGATTACTCTTTGATATTCACTAGATGCTTTCCTATTAAAGGCAGGCATGGAGTGAAAGACTTGGATTACTACCATACAGGGAGGGAACTCAGTGGGTCAGATACTACCATCATTATTTATTTGAAAAATCATCAAGTATCACATCAACCAAAAGACAATTCAATTACATTAACAAATATCTCACTCTATGTATGTAATTTGAAAATTATTATCTAAATATTTTTGATATAACATTCATTATTTATCTACTCCTCTTTAAAATATTCCAGTTCCTTCTCTAGTGCAAGACTCATCTATTTTGAAGATTCAATTTTTTTTATTCCTTATTATGATTGAGCCTCTTACATCTACAACAATTAGAAGTGACTCATAAACTTTATTTCTAATTAATCCTAAAATAATTAAACCATATTTCATGAATTATTAACTCTCTAATTTTATTTCTCAATCTCAAAAACCATGGCGATTTTAATATCCATTTCCTTATTCAACATGAACTCTATTGAGATTCATGTAACTCTTCACCACTACATGATGAAACTTATTTATTTTTATTTGATTCATGATAAATGGTTGAAACCATAATAACCATTATATTAATGAATATCTTATCACCTATACCATGTTAAAATAATCCATTAAACTAATATCACTTTATGTTTTAACCATATTATATAAATAACTCATACTTTTATTAATTTTTTTTATTAAAATAATTAATGACTAATCGCCTCTTTTTAAAATCATATAATTATTTCTTATATCTTAATGAGGTTAGTTCACATCATCTTCACATTCATAACTTTCTATATTTAGTTAATTTGTAACAAAATTTCAAAGTACATGACTACAAAGACACTTAAAAGGTAAATTACCATGAAATTTACATTTTCCTCTTTAGAAACATTTTGATATGACTGAAATAATGTTTTTGAACATTCCATCATCATATTTATAAATATCTAAACTTTTTATATCATTTCAATATTCTTTATCAATTTAATTTTATGTCCTTCCATTATTAAATGCTTTGAATGAGACTTATTTCTTATATAGAATCTTCTCCTTTAGAGTGAATTTATTTATCAACTCATATGTTACCAAGATATTATGCATGTCATACAATGAACGTGTGTCATGAATTTTATTTAATAGTGCCAAAACATCGTCCTCAAATATATTTGGTATGATAAAAAATATATTATATACTAGTATTGAAACTATAAGATTATGACAAAACAATCTAATGTTGGTACCACCTTATTAAACATAATACTGAAATCATCAATAGATTCACCTTTAATATAACACATATATTCATAATTTGTTTTATAAATTTTCATTTTAGCCATTGTAACATTGATTTTTTCCTTCATGTATGTTTTCATCTTGTCCCAAATGCCTTTTATTGTTTAAACACCAATTAAAATAAAAAAAAATATCTTAATGTGTGGTTAATATGAAATTCATTGAATATCCTTTGATCTCAAAAATTATTTCTAGAATCCCATTTCAATGAATATTTCTACGAAATTGGTATAAAACCATCTATAAAAATTTATAGAATATCCAAACCCAGTGTAATTAAATATTTTAGTATCGTTTATTTATAGAAATTTCAATATTACCCTATGAATATTTAAAATCACTTATTGTTCAATATATCCATATATTCCATAATATATATATATATATAATTTAAATACAATTTAAATAAAAATATCAATAATTAAACTCATACACTACCTTGATTTAGAAAGAGAGGGAATAACTCAGATACTAACTAAGTTCAATATAATTCAGTACAAAAAAAAACATCAATCTTTTTAATCTTTGGAGGAAACCTAGAATACTCTGACAACATTTGTGATTCCCAATGTCTATACATAGTTTACTCGGGGGGGGATAAATCAGTAGAAAATGTTATGTGTTTTGTTTTTATTATTATTTTTACAAATTCAACCATAATAAAATCATAGAGTGAATTATCTCACTTTTAAACTTCTGACACATTGATAGAGGAAGAAAAAAACACCCAATGTACAAGATTCACTACTCAAAATGAGAAACTACATATTAGTATGATCTAAAATTACATGATACCATGCAATAAACTAGAATCACCATGTGGTTATAACTAGAAGGGTTTATCCTTGAACTCATGTTACAAGAAATAAACACCATAGTCTCCCAAGATAATAAGAAAGTATTTCTATTTGATTAATTTTATTGTTGAAGTTTTATTTTCTTCACCATGGTAAGGAATATAATATTTCTATGAATGATTATGTACCATGAATTTATAGTATTTCCAAAATCCTTTGTGATTTATAATATGTATATACATCCTCCTTCTTTAACACATAACACATGTTCAATGGTCACACAAATATAAGGTGATTTATTTTATTTTTATTCTTCTTTGTTTAATCTTAATTTATATTCAAATATATCTTAAAAACTCACCTTCATATATCACATAAATTTTATTCAGGAAAGAAACCTATTCCTAATAATTTTACAAAAAATTGAATATACTTCAAGTTAAAATTTTAATTTCAGATTATGATTTGTACCCATAAGTTCCCTAAACTATTCATATTTATTATGAAGACAATATATCTATCTAGGACTTATATCCTCCTTTTTATATAGGTATATTAATAATGGATTTGAGTTATTTTATACCATTAATCACCAAATGAATCTAATCATCAAAGCCTTTAATTTTGTAAACTAGCCTCAATCATGACATGATTTCACAAATTTTGGTCTCATCAACCAGTTCTACTTTAACATATTCTCAAAATTATTTTCCCTTAATGGTGTGATCAAAAAATTTATAGTTTAAAGTTTATCATTGTTAATTTGGTATTGAATTATTGTTGTGTGATATAATATTTTCTTGTACATTCTAATTCATCATCACATACTATTAAAATAATATTTATATATGACTAATGAATTTTTTGTTACAATATCTAAAAACCCTTACTCTATCTCATTCTATGATGTAGACCTATCCTTACGATGTGACTATTAAAATATTTATAAAACTATAACCAACTATCTTACAAACATTAATTCATTCATAGGTATTATTAGGAGGAAAATTTTATTCTCCATAATAGAAAACCAATCTTTCCAAAACATAGTTTTAATTACAATATCCCTTGAATAATTATAATTTTTAATTTAGTAATGAAAAGATTCACCCTCATAAAGTTAATTTACTGAATTATTGGGTCATCCTTTTTGTTTTTGGAATGATTCATTCCAATTCTATATGATTTTATCTTTGTGAAGCATTCACCTCTTTATAACTCATTCTTACATAGTACCCAGTGCGGTGTGACCAAAAAACTTCTGGTATGTCTTATCTCAGACTCTCATTACATATAATATGTCATAATTGGGTTAACATTATATAAAATTTATTATCACATTAATTTATCACATGTAGACTTCATCCTTATGTGATTTTACATGTTGAGGAATTATTTGGTCTCTCTCCCCAAAAACTCTTCCAAATTTAAATATATCAACTCCAAACATCTTCCAACCAACTTCAAACTTTCAAAAATTCATTAACTCATAGAAAAAATATTATATTTGGGTATAAAAATTATTTGTTATTTAAAAATAAAATGAAATATAAAAAACATATCCACATAATCTCTAATAAACTTCTTCTCCCATAAAACCCCCATAATTTTCTGGGATTCTCATCTATAAAACCATCTCTCAAGACCCCCCCCCTAAATATCAATATTCTATCCAAGGGAATAACAACTCCAAATATAAAAATATTATTTTATGTGTAATTGGAATTATCTATTAGTACTTACATCTTAACCAGATGGTCATAACATGTGGTGTCTAATTAATCGTTTCTAAGATGGATTTCATAATTTTAAAATCTATAAATATTGTTTTTTAAATTTATATATTTTGAATTAAAGGATCTTATTTTTCATTAATCCATGTTTATAACATATAATAATGATATGATTTACTATTTAATTGTTTATGTTGATGATTTCATGTAGTATATTCCCTGTAGTTAGGATTTGATAAGGCATAGTTAATTATGTAGTGATTTGAAGGAATAAAATATATTATTTGGTACTTTAA
The DNA here is from genome assembly GCA_963277665.1 of Viscum album. Taxonomy (NCBI): domain Eukaryota; kingdom Viridiplantae; phylum Streptophyta; class Magnoliopsida; order Santalales; family Viscaceae; genus Viscum; species Viscum album. Next base: position 1,325,913,554 of record OY728160.1, read on the forward strand.
CCTATAAGTTGTTTAGGGAATTCCTCCATCATGACAAAAATTTTGAGAGTTGGGAAAATTTAAAATTAATTTTTAGAAACTATATGAAGGAAAACAATATTATGATCCCTATATAAGTATTAAAAAATATGATAATTAAAAGTCACTAATAATGAAAGGTGAATTCAACTAAATTGTAAGAAAATTTTCTGATGGTATGTTACTCATGAATAAATATAATTTAATGTGTCTCATATACAAAGGAATGGATGAGAGGAGTAAGAACAATAATACCTCTAAGAATATGGGCATACCCATAAAGTTAATTCATAATGGTTTTATTAAAAAATCTTAAACTAAATTTATCTTGTATGTATCTTTCAAATTATGATGTTTAGATTCTTCCATGAAGAATAGATGAAGTAGGTATTATATGGATAAAACATCTAGTTGTCAATCTTGAGAATGTTGTTACATAATTTAAGGATATACCCAATACTAACAAGTATTATATGGATAAAATATCTAGTTGTCAATCTTGAGAATTTTGTTACATAATTTAAGGAGATACCCAATACTAACAAGAAAAGGTGGATCATTTGGAAATAAAACAAGGAGTGGATTATGAATTCATATTAGAATTTATATAGAAAATTTAATGGTCCAAAAAATTTATTTCTTTAAAATAATCCATTTCAGAGAGGAGTTCAAAGATAAAGGTGAAAATTGATTTTCTTAGATATATTACAATGTAATGTTGAAGAAAAAATGGCCATGGAGATGAAACTCAAATACAACAATATCCCACTTAATACATTATGTTAAGAGATTATAAAATTAGGCTACTAGTAATGTTATATAATATAGGTGTTTGATACAAAATTAAAAAAATGTATTTTAAAATTAAAGTGATAAAATAAAGGATAAAATTATTAAAATAAAAAATCTAAAATAAAAATCCCTATTTGATTAGCCTCAATAAGTAGGATTTACAATGATAAAAAAATGTATTTCGTGAACAAAATTAATATTATCACTAAATATAGGAAAAATATCCATAAAATTTAAAAAATAGGTTATTCTACCTAGGATAAACTATAAGATAATAATATTAATAAAATAAGGAAACATATTACAACATATTAACAAATTAAAGGTTATTATTGGTATGAAATTATCAGTATATGGTTAATGTAACATCCATCGATCATACACTCACTCATGTGTCTAAATAAGAATGGTTACTGGACCTCATGAATGCCTCCCCATATACTAGAGGCTTCTAAATAGCACTGGATTTTAGAGAACATATTGGGGAGACTATACCCCCTTTTATAGAGTTACAATAAGAAAAATAAACAAATAGTGGAGTAAAAAAATTAATGAAATGATATAACATAAAATTATAAGATAAAGGGTGAACCATGTAACCAATAATAATAACCCATATAATGTATGTTTGGAATGTTTTTAAATGTAAAACTGATGGTAATACAAATAAAATATCATGTTGACATAAATAAACTCAAAATATCTTGGTCTGAAACCTCATACTTGTCTCATTTCAAGGCTCCAACCCATCCACCATGATACATTCAAATACAAGGTCCCTTAACCTTGTTCAAACATGCATCCATATAATTATCATGGGTATCGAAAGGAATCTTCAATAGGGAATGATTAAAACATTATAGGTCGAAACAATAGTTTCTAAGTAAAATCAGTCTGATAATAACTATGTTTAATAAAGTGATAAACATGTCTATTAATTAAAAAATTAATAAAAAATAATAAAAAACTCACTTCAACACCATGACAGAATATTATTGAGTATGTAGCACAACCATGATAACCATAAACATGTTTCCATGAAATAATCACATAACCGGGTCAAGCCCTATAATAATTACAACATAATCAGAAAATTCCATTTATATAATAATTATATCATAACTTGGACAAGACCAATAAAAATTATCGCATAACTAGGCCAATTCGTTTATATAACCATTTTCAAAAAACTAGGGTATTCTCATTATATAATAATTTCATCATAACTATGAAAAACCCTTTATATAATCATTTCATCATGAATAACAAAACATGATATAACAATAAGAATAAAACATATTGTGTCATATGCCACTAGGTTCAATTCATCCAATCACCTTTTGTCCTTTATTTACCCTTTCATTTAGCATATTGGTCTTAACTATTTATATTCCAGTACACACAACCATATCATATCAAGCACAACTAGTCATTCTTACAAACATGTATTCCATTATCCATGGTGAATATATCACATGAAATCACCTGAGGTCTCATGTAATGCTAAAACATACTTTATTTCATTGGAATGTTCATTACCATTCAGGGGATAGCTTTCCCTAAGGGTAACAACAGGCCAGGTCATAGAACCATTAGACCTATAGGGGTTATAATGAGTATTTAAATGAATTATTTATCATAACTGATTGGTATATTAATTAGAGTACATATTATTTCATTGTAGTCACACATCATTTCACATGTTTATGAAATAAAAAATATACCATAGGGTTTTGTTCTAGACCACCAACCATTATTTGGGGTTTAAAACATAACATCCAATAGGAATCACCAACAAAAACCAATGTGAATAAGATCATAAAAAGAACCTAGATCAAACATTATCAAGATCAACAATAGATTCTATAATGATCAAAATATTACACCACAAAATGGACAAGAAGAGTAAGAGAGGGGAAAACCAAATAAAAACAACTCAACAAGGATTAGATGCTTGATACAGACATTCATAAGGGACAAAATGACTATAAAATAATCTAGATTCATCCAATTTTTGGGTAGGGAAGTGTTTTATGTTGATGAAAGGAAATAATATGCAATTTGGGGTCTAAAACACATGATCCTGAGAAATATATAGTGTGTAATCCTCTAACAATGTGTATTTCTCATATTATGATATATACTGAAAAACATCTCACATCGGGTTAAAATAACACTGATCAACCATTACATGATGTAAACTATTTTTATGTTCTGTGTTCATTTCATGTTCTGAACCCATTTCACAGAATCTACCTAGCATAAATTGCACTTTCCTAACATTTTCAACGAATGTAAATTTCTACTAGATAGCTATGAGCCCATCTTCTGTAGAAGAACCCTAACAACCTTTGAAGCCTTCAAAACTCATAGATAACCCGCATAAATTATAAACACACATAAGTCAATAATCCTTCAATTCAAATAAACATACATCCCTAAAATTTATGAAATCTTCCCTAGTAATTTCTCTCAATTCCAAAAAAAATACTCAACTACCAAGGTTCAAAGATGAAATAAAACAAAAAAAAATGGTATAATTAAAACACAAAGTGGGGTGTACCAAAACAATATGAGATATACAACCTCCAAAAAAATAGCATATCTTTCTCGAGATTCTACAAGTATTACTGTGGGGTCCCGATAAACAAGTATTTCCATTTTTCTCGCATATAAAATTCCCTCTCCCATATATCATCTTGAACATGCCAATGCTGCCACAACACTCAATATAGAGTTATAATATTTCTATGCAGTTACATTTTACTATGTTCTATAATCTATATCATATCCTTCTCAAAGGAAGCATATACAACAAGATCGATGTCATTAATTACTATCGTATGAGAAGGTAATGGTTGATTTATATGATGTTGCAACACATAAAACATGTCATGAATGGAACTATATTGCGGTGGAAGGGCTAATTGGTACACCACTAGACCAAACATTTCTACAATCTCAAATAGTCCAAAAATATGTAATTATCTTTCCCTATTTTTTGATATAACATTTCATCAACCTAAGAGACACCTAAAGGAAAACATGATGAGCATATTAAAACTCTAAAGGTTGTGTTTTCTAATTAGCATAAGATTTATTCCTACTATATAGGTTCACTGACTACCTCCTCATCAGTTAAACATGTTAATATATCTCCAGCATGAGACCTGGTTTAACCAACGTAGACTCACCTAACTCCAACAAAAAAAGTGGATAACAACATGGCCTACCATTACAATCCTTGAAATTTTCCATTTTATTTATTCCTAGTTGATATTATAAAAAAAACTAAAAGTTCCATATTATACTCCCACAAACCACTAAAATCAATAACCCGAGCTCATAACATATCCTCCAGAATATGAATAGTCTATTGCGATTTTCCTTCAGTCAAAGAATGATAAGATGTACCCACAAGAACATGTGATATCAGATCCTTCTAAAGACCCTAATTAGACCAAGATTTGAAACAATGATCTCTATCATAAACAATACTCCTAACACCATATTACCAAACTATATGACACATGTAAACACTACTAAGATCATCAACAGTGAACATATCCCTGATATGAAAAATATGGGACACCTTCTTCAGTCGATCAATAATCACCCTTACTGAATCGTTCTTGTGAGGGTTTCAAGATAATCCTATCACAAAATCCATAGTGACATAATCCCATGCCCACTCTAGAATGGGTAGAGGATGAAACAGACCAACAAGTATCTACTGCTCAAGATTCACCTGCTGACATGTGATGTATCTCAGTAAAAAATCCCACTACCTTCTTTTTTAATTCATGGCCACCAGTACTGTCTACAAAGATCATGATACATTCTTTATCATCTCAGGATGTATCTCCCATAGAGAATCATGAAATTATCTCAACATATCCTTGTGCAAGACTATAAAAACCCTTTCTTGTCCACAAATATGAAGAACCTCTCTATTTCTAAGAGACTATCCTGATGGTGGATCCCCACCATGAATGTTGTCCCTCAGAGTTGTGTTCTATGAATCAGGTGACTAGTTAGTTTTGGTCTAGTCCAAAATCATGGGTATAATAGATGTTGAAGTCAAATATACTCATCCAAGGGACTCTTGAACATCAAGATACATATCTGTGAAGAGTTTCATTACCCACTATTCAACACAAGAATCCTAAATTTCCTACATCTTCATATTCTAGCTTAATTAAATGGGAATTATGTTTCTATTTCCAGGTTTATAAGTCAATATGATGTTGAAAAACATGAGATACCTGACCCACCTCCTCTATTAAAGGTTCAGGTGATGCCGATAAAAGATGTACCTCAGGATCTTATTATTCATTTAAATAAAAAAAACAATAATCCAGAAGATAGTTTATCCAACATATCATTGTAGGTATCACTATAACTAACTATATATCATGAGTAAGAAATTCCTATCGCATAGTCTAAGCTATATAGATCCAAAAGAAACAACATGGACCTCTTACATAGGAACATCTCTGAGTACAACTATAAATGCATCAATGTACATGTTTTATGATTTACCTAACATAGGTAATGTGAAGTTAAGTGATATGGTTATCCCTCTATTTATCTTCTGAAAGGATCACTCACAAGCATCTAGCCAAAAAAACATCACACCATTCTCTGTCAGCTTGGACATCAGTGATGCAAGATGGGAGAAGTCATGGATGAAACATTGATAATATCCCCTAAACTCAGAAAACTCTGAATATAGAAAAAATTATTTTGCCTCTCCCAATAAACCATGGCTTTAACCTTTTCTAGATCCATGGACACTCCAGCCTCTGAGATTACCTGGCCTAAGAAGTTCACTCTATCAATCCATAAATAGTATTTGGTTATCTTTATGTGAAGACATTATTATCCCAATATACATAGGATGATTTCATGATCTTAGGAAGGGTCATTTACTGGATTGAGTATACTAAGAAGTTTCCAATAAAAACCACAAAAAACTAATCCATAAATTGATATAAGATTTGATTTATCAAGGGCATGAATATTGTTGGTGCATTTTTTAGACCGAACGACATCACCATGAACTGATACAAGAAATACCTACATAGAAATTTAGTTAGAGGTATGTCAGATTGTATGAACCTGAAATGGTGGTATCTTGGCCTCAAATTGATCCTGGAGAATATATTGGCACCACTCGGTTGATCAAAAATATTTTCAATCCATGGAAGGGGAAACTGGTTCTTTACTATCATCCCAGTCAATATTTGATAGTCCACACACATGTACAAAGCCTTATTACCCATCTTGGAGAAAAGAATTATAGAACCACATAGTTATATACTATGATGTATGAAAACCTTATCTTTCAAATCTAACAAATGAAATTTCAATTCATGAAGATCATGTGGTTCTTTCCGGTAAGGCATAAAAAACCAAGAACTTCTCCTAGTGAAAAATTCAACATAATGTTGATATCCCACTCATGTGGTAAGCCATGGATCTTGTTAGGAAAGGCAGCATGAAAATTCACCACCACTAGAGGAAAAGTATCCCACTTCATTCCACCATCATCCAAAAAAGGCTATCTTTTTTAGTTGTGATAAATCAAATTTTCACTAAATTTGTCTTCCATGACCATCTTAAAGATACCACTCACTATGGTTAAATAAATTTCATTTTTCAAGAGATAGAAAGGTATCTCTACTTATGTAATAGTCGATATAATCCTGGTACATAAAAAAATAATACATTCCTATATAATTCAATCGAAATAAATCATTCTCATCATAAAGGTCTCTCAAAATTAATAGTATCCAACAATTTCTAGGGAACACACCTTTCAACATTTAATATCCTTTGATTGTACTCCCAATGGTGTGTGTTTGACCAAGACTCCATCCAATCTTCCCACAACCATTTCAAAACAATTTTTAAAATGGTCAAATATAAAATAATGGAATGATCACATATTAAAAATAATAATCTAAAGTAGATAATACGTGATTCAAACCACTTATGTTAGATGGTCATGCATATAAACTAGACATAGTAGTTTTTGTATCATTCAACTGACTTTTACCTCATCCTTGGGTTATATTTTAACAATCCTATCCTTTTACCTCTTCTTGGTTTTACCGTTCATGCATTGGGGTATCAAGTACCCTACCTTGATCTAAACGACTAATAGAACTATTGATACTAGTCTACTGAGGGGTATTTGAGTCCTTCCTTGACTATGGTATATTTCCCCATCCCCTACCACTTCCCTAATGCTACATTCCCCTATAAAATATCTATAGGTGGCCCATGTTACAACATGGATGACACTCCAAAGCATGGTATGGACACTAAGGCTTCTTGTGGCCAATCTTTCCACAATAATAGCATTTCATTGGAACATAGCCCTAATATGGCTTCCCACTTCCATGACTACTCTATATATTATTCTATTGGGTGATAAATATAATTGAAATTAATATTTCTAGTAGAATAAGAGATCTTAGTTCACCCTATAGAAAAATCATGGCCACTACATTGGGACTCCCTAAGATTCTATTCTAGGATGATATCCTGATACATCACATAGGAAAACATACTCAAGATAAATGTGTTCAAATGTGACTTGATCTTATAGATAATCTCATCTTGAAAACATCACACCCTAGAGATCTCATCAGTAGGTAATGATGGAACAAGGAATTGTATGTCGGTGAAATGTATAGTGTAGTCCATTAGTGACATCCCCTCTTGTTTCATATGAATAAACTTCTGAGTCTTATCATAACTCAACATTTATAGATAGAGGTGTCTCAAAAACATTGAATCTAATTACTTATAAGATAACTCCTCTTATAACCCATATTTCTCTAAAATTTCCCACCCCTGATTGGCAGGTCTATGAGGCATGTATGAATTAAGATTCACCATTATATCTATGGGTGTCTCATTGTGTTCGAATATTATATAACTAAACTCGATCTAGAACTAGGCTTCTTGGTGCCTCCCTCCCTAGTGAACATAGGTGTATGTTGAAGATGAACCTCTATCATCAGCTTCGATGTTCAAGGTATCGTATGAACAGACTCCCATTCCATGGATCGCATGGCAGTGATGAAGTTATTGTGAGGCTGATCATTCATATGATCCTTATGATCTACCAGAATCTCTGGTTTAGCTGTGTTAAAAGTTTACTAATATCCACACTCCTAACATTAAATTTGAAGATAAAGTGGATTAATTTTATCTACAATACAAATAGAGACCACAAAACATTGGATAAAAAGAAGGACATCCATAATAGGTGACAACAATAGACAACCACTGGTTCGTGGTCTCTCTAGACATGGAATAACAAGTGAATTACTATTAAATAATAGTTATTTGTTTCTATTTATCAGATATAACATTTATCTCATTTCACAATGCATACAGTAAAATAAATCACATGTGAGAAATATGTTTATATCATGAATAACACATGTGAATATATATCCATATCTTCTTATCATGATGTATGAATACTTATCATTGACCATATCAGACCAGAAATATTAATCATAAAAATATTTAACACCCAATGTTTTTATGATTTAATTTTTTTAGAATAATTTAAATTTTTTTATTGATAAAATTGAAAGAACCACCATCTTAATCATTTATTATATGCAATAGAGATCTTAGCTGGCATTACTTGAAACACTGAGTTTAAATGAAATTGACCTATTTTTAAAATTTTATTATCATTATCACCTAGACATTGGAATTAATGGTATGAAAAAAATTAACTAAATTATAAAAATATGGTTTATTCAAATTTACAAAAAAATTATTTGGTAATTTATTAATAATAAATGAAAGTAAAAAATAATTGAAAATAAATAAATTCCTTTTTGGAAAACTATTTTTCTATGCACAAACATGTTTGTCTTAATAAATTAAAAATCCTCTTTTGATGAATGATTTCAGAGAAAGGTATATATATTATATATTCAAACAAATATTTATCATTTTTATTATTATTTTTATACAATATAGTAGAATAAATAAAATTTTATTCAAAAAATGATATATTTCACAAATGGTAGTTTCATCACCTTTCAACGAGCCACTTATTATAAGGTTATTTTTTATACTTTTATATTTTTTTCACAATATAAAATTCATTTTTAAAATTTTACTATCAAAATTACATTTACATTATTTTAGTGGTATTTTTTTGAGAAGTTTCATTTTTTAATGAATAGTGAAAATAGTCATGTTTTAATTGAAAACAACCTTTTTGTTCGTATTATTTATATAGTTAAATTATAATTTAAATTTGTTTTAAATTATAATTAAATAAATTATATATCAATTAATACAATTAGGGTAATTTTAATCAATTTAATATTAAAATTTGATATAAAAAATTATATACATACAAACATTTTCAGTTTAAAAACCTATTTTTTCATGAAATCTGTGAGATTAATTTTGTATTAAATTATATAATTTATGTGAGTTTAAGTAGAAAAAATGGACTCCATATTTGTAATATGTATATTTTATAATGCATAATAATGAAATATGAATTTTTGAACTTGATTATTAGTGAAAACAATTAAAATTAATTACAATAATTAAAGGAAAAAGTAGTTTACTTAGTGTTTTAACATTTAATATAATTTGAATGAATGGCCCAAAACTAGTCCAAAAACCATTAGAAGGAAATATTTCTACCCTTAAGAATTTAGGATTAATTATCTGAATTTTGGGAAACTTTTTGATGATATTTAGAAATATAATAAGTTAATTAATGAGCAAGACAAAAAACTATACCTTTCTTCCATTAAATTTTTATAGAGATTTTGGAATACAAAAAAATACATAAGCTTGGTTATAAAAATTATTTTGGAATTTAAATGAGTATATTTATCATGATAAGTTATTTTAATTTTTCATAGTTGATATAACTACATTAAATTATTATGCAATGACAATGAAAGAATTATATAGTTAACAATTAAATATATAAAATGATACTAAATTCATCAAAAGTGTAGTAAATTGAAAGAATTATTATGTTAAATTATTTTTTTTTGATGAATATGTAATGTTACATAGGTGATAAATTAAATTATTACATTTTCATTATTTTCTTGGTATTTTTTAAATTTAACTTAAATGAATAATGATTAAATTGGAGGTAATGTTATTTTATAATAAACTTTATTTCTCTAATTAATTTAAAATTTCCAAAATTCCTATATTATATAAATTTATTTTTAAATATTAATAAATATAAACTATGGTATATTAATGGAAAAATATTTATATTATAATTACTATATTGATTATTAAATACAAAATATTTAGTTTGCATGATTATGGTTAAACTTGAGTTTTTGTGCATTACTTACGCTTCTTTTAAAATTAATTTCCAAAGAACATGATTTTTTTTGTTTTATAAATTAGGTATAATGATTATAATCATAATTTTTAAATTATATAATATTTATCACTTCAATTTAGTCTTAATGAATAAATTACCTAGGTTAAAAAATAGTAACCTTAATAAAAAAACATAAGGGTTGAAGATGGTAAACCTCTATGTTAAGGAACAACATTTCCAAAATGTAATTATTTATGTGTTTTGGAGGTGTCTATAGACTTAATAAACCCTCACCACAATTATTATTCAATTTTGTAATAACAATAGCTAAGGGAGACCTCCCAATAGTGAATACCTTTAAGTATTTACCAGAATGACACTCCTCCTCAACTATAAAAGGGAACCCACTCTACCCCCTTATTCACACCACTCAAGCCATTTAGATATACCAAAACCTAAAAAAATTATTTCTAAAATTTTCTCCACTATTCCTATAAGCCGCTTTTGGATGAAATCAATCCATTGAATGTTTTATTGAAAATATGAGGAATATACTCGAAGAAGAGGTAATGTTCTTATCAAAGAGTTTTTGTTTTGTTTCCTTCTCCACCACCTTCAATTGTTTTTATATCATGTCTCTATAATAAAATAGATATATTATATATAAATATTTTTTTTATGTTATGTGTACAACTTGAAACCACACAAAATTCCATCTAATGTGTTACTAAATCATCATTCGTGTGTATAGAGAACTATCACCTCATGAACCGATGTCATTTATCTTTTCATTAATACCTATTAATGTTGGGAATAATGATGGACATATGATTTATATATGGTATTTATGGTATTTATGATTTTAATATTATTATTTAATTATTATATGTCACATACCTTCATGATTTTTATGTTTTGGGAATACCATAATGATATTCCTATATATGGAATATTGCAGCCTCATGAAGAATTGTGATTCATTCATGATTTTAATTGAATGAATTAAGGATTAAACTAATAGAGATAAGTGATATATATATATGTAAAATAAAGTATAATATAATGATAATATATATAATTATATATATATATATATCATTTAATTTTTTTATTTCAATATGATAGTAAAAAGGAAACAACGTACATGCACACATACGACCTACAGTCTCCATAAATGGTGTATTTCATTTCCAATCACTAACTTTTATGGATTATTATAAATAAATATATATTGAAAGAAATATAATAATTGAATCATGTTTATAATTCCATATATGATAAAATCATGATTTATTTAATAGGACTAAGAATTTCAATTCAAAAGATGAACAACAAATAGAGCGGATATTACACGGAACACAACTTTAATGCGAAATTGTTAAAAAATGTGCAGTATAAAGTTTAAATAAAATCATATATTGTTTTAAATATATTATTATGGTTCAATTTTTCATATATAAAAAACATATATGTATTATAAAAGAGGTATGAAAAATTAATATGGAAGTCAAGACTGAAGGTAATGAGATTTCTTGTCTTTTATTTCTATGAGACATATTCCATATTCATTGCTCATTTATTTTTTGTGGTGTATATTCTCACATGTGATATGTTATATCATTAATTTAATTAATATAATTATATTAAAGGTCACAATTTAAGTCATTATTTCATGGATATCAAGATTCAAATGTAACTAAATCAGTAATGGATTTCTATCTCACATTTTTACTTTGGTGACACACATGATATATTAACCATCTCTTACCACTATTTGGTGTATATACTAACCATGAATGAACATTATTATTATTAAAAATAATATTTACCTATCCATTTTATTATTTCTTTTTAATATGATTATTTTTTCAGATTTACCAAAGTTGTAATGGAATTTTGTCTCGATTTTTCTATTTTTGGACACATGTTATGTAATTCACATATATTCATTACAATGTGTATATACTACCCACTTGAAATTTTATATCATGAATGAATTTATTTTAATAATTTTTTATGATTTTTGTAATGTTATTATTTCATGAGGATTATGATTCAAGTTCACTAAAGTGAAAATCGTTTATTACTTCAATTTCATCTTTTATCAGGATTGTTTATTATTTTGATTCCAATGATGAAATAAAATGATACATCTCTTATAAATTCTCAATACATTTCTTATCCTATGGTTATTCATTATATAATCATGTCATGTAAACATTATCTCACTCGTTGGGACTTAGGAAAATTTATAATTGTTTTTTAAAAATCCAAATTTATTTCCCTCTTCACTTAGAAATCCAATTTCTTTGAAAACCATGTTTTCTTTAAAATGTTTTCAAAAAAATTCGACTCCTATAGTTTTATTTTTAAAAGGAATTTTAAACCCTGTTTTAACTTTTTTACAATTTTGTTTTAAAAGGAATATTCTTGTCATTTTCTAATATAGTCTTATTTGATCTTAAACGATAATGATAGAGGAATATTTGTTTTCATATATACGTCATGTGTGGAATTATCCATTGTGAAGACCAATCCATTATTTTAATCTTACATTATAAATTTTAAATAATATTTTCAAAATAAATTATTTTCATAAATACTTTGGGATATTTTTTAATTTAAATTTATTTTCAAAGAATGTTATTTTTAATTTTTTTATGTTTGAAATTTTTTTGGAATGATTTTTAGAGATTCCATTATAATTTTTCAAGGTTATTTTCAAAGAAAAAATAATTCATTTTTATTGAATTTTAGAATGTTTTTTTCATAGAAGAAAAGATATTTTCATCATGAAATGTATTAAATTATTTTTAAAGTATAATATATAAGTTTTTAAGGTGGTTTTCCAAAAAAAAGTATTTTGAAAACATTTTATGTATGAAAAAGTGATTTCCAAAGAATGGTTATTTCCTTAATAAATACTCCAAGTTATATTATAAAATAATTCACCAATTATGATGGTATCCTTTGAGAAAAATTATTATTTACTATGGATATGATCCAAGGATACCTTTATTATTATTTATTTGAATTGTTTATGATTATGAAGTCATGTTTTCTATGAAACCACTTTTAATCCCATGGAGAGTACCATGTTAAAAATCTTATGAAACCATATAATTTTCTCAAGGTATGCTAGGTTGAATTGATTATTAAACCTATATCTTTTAAATTGGTTATGATATGATGGAAATTTTATGATACCCATTTATTTTCATAAGTTATGATATGATGAATTCTTATGATTTTGTGGCACACATATATATGATTTCATTATATGGTGGGTGGGACTTTTATATACTTCCCCTATGTTGAGTAAAGATTTATATCTCATGGGATAAAAAAATTTGGAACATGGAATAAAATTTGTATAGTAATGGAATCTATCATTTATGAAAGGTTGGGGAGTGAAACCATTTCACTATAAGAAATGGTTTACGGTTGGGGATGTTGGTTTTCCCCTCCCAGAAGTTGTGGCCCCCTTGAAGTTACCTGAAGAGTTTTGGAAATAATACTTGAATTCCAGGTAATTGTTTTATATACTTATGTGCATGCCACAAATTCCACGTCTTATGCCAATGTTATGCTCTCATAGATCATGTTCTATGATTATCTTTTGTTTAATTTCTTATGGATTTCCAATCATAATTACATGACTCTTGATTATGATCTTTGACTTTCAGGGTACGGTTTTCAAATTTTATGATCATGTTCTCATACACCTATGTTCTAGTTATTCTTATGTATCTCTTAAGTTTACCCTTACTGAGAATATAAGATCACCCTTTTTCATATTTCCATTCCCCGACTTATGAAGATAGTTTTTTTGTAGCCTATTTTTATAAAGAGTACTAAATGGGATGATCATTGTTGAAAACATTGAAGATATTTCACTAAAATAGAAGATTGTGTTCTTGTTTTCAAAGGATACTAAACTATTATGATCCTCAGGAATGTACTTTTGAAATTTTTTTAATATTCAACTAAAAAGATGCAATGTACATGTATGAAATATCTGGGTCACTATTGTTGTTATCAAATGAATTGTTTAGTTATAGTTTGGAAACTAGGATGATAAAACATTAATGAGATCCCTAAGGTTAATAATTAGGATATTTCTTGGGATTCCTCTATAGATTAGTCAATGGATGAGCCAATGTATTGAAAAATGTCATATATTTTTGGAAAAGGATAGAGTGAGTAGTTTCCTATAAATACATATTTTTCTATATACTACAAGTGGGCGTGCCTTTGGGACAGATGTACCTAGGTTTAACAACTTCAAAAACACCATAATGAGCTAGAATTTATTGAGAACTGATGTACAACAATATGCCTTGTTTCACACCTAGTTTGAAACTCCTAGGTGATATTATTTGTAAATTCACAAACTATTTACGAACCATCATAAATGATTTAAATAGAATATATCTATGAATAACATAGGATGAACCTAAGTTGTCATAGATTAAAAATATGGTGTAATAATTTAGACATATTATAATAAAATTTTCATGATTATGTGGTTTTATGTTATGGTAGGTGTTTCTCACACTATGCTTTCTACTTTTATTGAATGGTGTAAACCATAAGGAACTAGGTTAGCAATGAATGTCATGCAAAATTTTCTAATGAGTAATCAAATGGGATGATGACTGTACAGAAGGAATTCTTCATTATGCGTAATAAATTTTCACATAACATGATTATCAATGTATACCTTAACTAACCCTTATCATCATTAAAGAAAATAATTAATGACATCACCAAGAGTTTGGGTTTTAGAGAACATGGAGGAATAAATATCCAGTTTCCTATTTGTTGAGAATGCGGGAAGAAACACCCAAGTGAATTTCATAGTAGAACAAGAAGATGTGCTGATTATGGGAAAGGATAGAAAGTATGTAAGTGCAGGTGGAAAATGAAAATTTTAATTAATGAAATGGATTGAAATATTGACCTACCTGAGATATCACTAACTTTTGAATGCACTAAATGTGTAAAGTAAATAAATTATGAAAATAAATTTCCTAAAGGGAAATCTTGTGAAGAGACTCAGCAAGGAGGTACGAGTAATGGGTAATTTCTACTGATAAAGAGACTACAAATTACATTTGAAAAGAAAGAAGTGTTAAATAATAAGACAACAATTATTAGATAGTTTTTTAAGAAGGAAGTGTGATGAATTAAGTATTTATTTTTTTTGAGTTAAAATATTTTATTATATAAATTATGAAATATATAAATATTGTTTAGAAAGTTTTATAATTACGGATTTGAATAAGTATGTTGAATGGTACTGATAACCTAGAAAATTTATATAATGGAAATGTAATATTTTATGGAAAATAAATTATTAAGGGAAGGTAGCCCATAATATTTTTTTGTTGTTGAGAAAATTATATTTAGTATGGATAAATAGATAATTAATATGGATAAAGTAATTTGGATAGTACTAATGACCTCATAAATGATAAATTATTTCTTCATAAAGTATTTTATGCTAACATTGATAAAGATTATAGTATTTTTTAAATTATAGAATATATATAATATTATATATTCTATGAAAAAAATGAAGAAGAATTTATTTTTATAAATGGTTTTATGGTAATTTTGGATATTACTGTGTTGAAATAGATTACATGATAAAGGTATTCACATATTTGATATGTGACAATAAATTTCTACTTTATGATATCTGGGGGATCAATGTTAAGTAGATTTTATGAAATTTAGTGACATTATTTATACATTTTAGTATTTTTTATCATTCAATAGGGACAAAAGGTTAACAATTTATGAAATGGTTTATGTTGAACTTTGATAATGTTTTAGAGATTAATGTTACACAATATGATGATTTTTTATATTGGATAGCCTATACAAACCATTTTCTTATGATGATAACAAATAATAGATTGAATGAATTATCAATATATTTACAGATATTATGATTAATTAGTTATCCCGACATAAAAAATTAACATTTATTTATTGGATTAAGTGTTGAAGTGAAAATTTATCAAGTAACAACTGATGGAAAAGATTATTCATATGAAATGGAATGAAATAAATTATATCTTCTTTTGAAAATTCTTCCACTTTATGAAAAAGATATTGAGAAAAATGTTATCCTAGAACCTTAATTTATAATGAATCAAATGGTCCCATAAATCATTACATATTTTTGGTATTGTGGGTGCTAACATTCATTGGATCACCTACTTTGTTTTGATCACTTGTCTTTATCGCTCAATAAATATTTATGATTTTCTTCCATGTCCAAATATTCACTTCCCACCTAAATTCTCCTTTGTAAAAACCTAGTTAAGATTAATTGGGTAAAATTTATGTTTAAATCCTTCCATTTTTAATGGAATGTTTATTATTAATTTTTACCATGTGGGTTTATATGAACGGAATGAGACAATAGGTTTTTAGTGTAAAACGTTAAAAAGTTCACATGGTTTTTCTATCCAATTTAAAAATAAAATTGATTCCAATGACCCAAATTGGATTAAATTATGAAAAATTAATATAATTATAAATTAAAATAAAATAATAGGATAATATAAATATATAAATAAATTATATGAAAAATTAGTTTTGAATTAAAATGCAGTATTTTTTACTATTCATTAATAAATGAATATTATCATAAAAATACCGAAAAAAATTCCAAAGTAAAATATTATGTCCCGCTTACAAATAAGAAGTTTATTTTGTTAAATAAAAATTATAAAATTGAAAAAAACAATATTTAAAATTGGTTCTCCATCAAAAGGTGGTAAAATTACTTTTTTGAAAATTACTTATTTAATTATTAAAATCATATTTATTCTTATATTAGGACTATAAAATAAATAAGATAAATTTTAAACGTTATAACTAATATATATTTCGTTAATATAATCCAAAAAGAGTGATGTGATTATTTAATAAACAAAATTGTACACATTTAAATAGTTTTTCATAAAAATAGATCATGTACATTCAATTGGTTTTTATTTAAATTTATAATTAATTTGGTTAGCAATGAATTATTATATAAACATGTGTAAAACCTATTTTCATAATTTAGTTAATAATATTCATTCCCTATATTCTAATAGCTAGTTTATGATAATAACATTTAAATAATGTTATTTAATTGTTCATTTAAGATTGATGTGGAGTATTATGTAAACTATCAATCATAGTATTTATTTTTTAAAAACCCAGGATGTTACATTCTACCCCCCTTTTCTAATTTTTTTCCTCCCAATATGAACGCGGGATCAAAAACTATATTTTTTAACTTTTCAAAACATCTTTGTTAAAAACCTGCATCTGAAAAATATTAATGATTCCTTCACTTTAGAATAAAGAAATGAATGTACAATGGTCACCTGAGATAATACATACTAGGGTTCCATGTAGGAAAACATGTACATGGAAGAGAAAACTTACAATAAAGTTATAATGGTGAGTTATATAAAACATTATCAGGAGAAAGTTCAAAATCACAAAAATATAAATTTGTGATGGGTTAAATGGTCTTTGAATTTGTAGTAGGAAAAGAAAACAAAAATTGTTTTTGTTTTAAGGTCCTTTTCATAAATTTGAGAACTAGTTTAATACATATATTAAGAAAATAAGGAAATATACTTACTTGAAAAGTGTAGATTCATTCATTAATAAAATACCACCTCAAACACATCTTTTTCTCTAAACGATGAGTATTAAAGATGAATTTTTCAAACCTAAAGCACTAGAATGATTTTATAGATAATTATATAATACAAAAAGGATTAACTATCTAATTATCTTGTCTTGAAACATTAAATAAAACCAAAATGGTTGGTACAAGATAACAAAATTTTCTAAAAAAAATAAACCATTGGATGATGAAAAACCACTTTTATTCTCCAAAAAAAACTTTAATACCAAAAGTTCAACATAGACCATTCAACAAATAACTATCCTTAAATTCCCTCAACATAATCAAAAATATGTTTGAAACCCACAACTCAGAATAATTTGATTAATTAGACTTCTAAGATAAATTATTACATTTATCTTTAAATAACATTGATCACTCTTAATGTCTCATAACAAAAATGTAATTTCCAAAATCACATATTCTCCAAGATTGGTTAATCATTTCCCAAAATAAACCAAATCTCTATAAGTCCTAAATAAAATAATATATTCTTCCAAAATAATATTCAACCATTAATCCTAAAATAATATCACATAGTATTATATTTACCTTAATCATATAAAGTTCCCAAAATAGTGATCGTTATCAAATGAAAATTCATCATTTAATCCCCAAAATCACTTTCCAAAACCAAGTATATCAATTTGATAAAACTAAGGTTCCCAAAATAAATGTATTCTTAATTCAACAACTGGTTTAACTAAAAATAAGAATTCATACTATGTGGGTTCAATTCCTGCAGCCTTGTCAAACGTGATGGGTTATCACACATCCTGTGGTTTGACCTTTTTCAAAAACTATATAACCTCCAAAAATATGCTAATTTCCTAAAAAATAACCATGACATTTTTAACCTCAAAGGTTATCTCATACCTTTCATTTTTCATCCCAAAAAGTAATAACCCATAATTACCAATAAGGTGAAAGTTTCCAAAAATATTGTTTGTCACCTAAAAATTTCATAACATAATGCCTAAAAAGGGATTTTAATATATTAAACTTATAATAAAACATAAAATTATAGAATCATGATGATATAATTAACTATTTGAAAAAAATTATAATTTATAAAGTTTTATAAACCATCCTCTAATACTAACTTTAAGGACCCGACCTTAAACATAACTTGTTCCAGTGTTTTTTAACTCGAATTTACATTAGAGGATATTTTTAGTTTATCATATTAAATTATTATAACAAACTCTTAAAAATTATACCCATACATTACATGTGGAATGTTATACTCAGTATCCACTTTTTCCACCAAAGGAATCCCTTTTAAATAAAACTTGATTTCATCCCATAACACATATTCAATACTTTCGTCACGACTTCCGCTTTGTCCTTAAAAATAATAATACCTTTAAAAAAATTTAAAACTTGTAATGAGCATAAAAATATCTATAAGGGATACAAAAAGAGGGAAAACTGGTAGTCTTGTAAAAACATGTAAAACATGAATACTTTATCATAAAGTAATACTTTTCACCTTAAAGAAGTAGTAAATAATTTAATTTGACTATAAGATCATTTCTTACCTTTTGTAATCAAAATATTTCCATATAATCTATATAAATCACATATAAAATATAAAGGTAAATTGTGACATAATCATACAAAAATGGAATGACCATACGATCGACATCCATACATATGACTCTTACAAATGGAATAGTCATACGGCCGACTTCCATACCCAATGCATGGGTGGTTATAATGTAACCACCCATACATGGTTTATCATGGAACCACCATTCATTGGTTTATCACGTAACCATCTATATTTTGATTATCACATAAGCACCCGTCAAATATAAAGGTATTATTGTATAATCATAACATATAAAAGATTGAAATTATCAAAATTTCACTCATAAAATTTCATTTGAAATAATAGGAAATAATTTCAAGATGTTGAATTAGTCAATACTTTTTTAAAACCATTTTCAAAACAAAAATATCCAAAAAAGGTAATGATCTTTTTCTTTTCCCTTTGAAGGACAATAAGGGTTATAGAGGAATCCAAATATTAAATAACAATTACGATGTCAGAGAAGTCGTTCTCACCGCATACATTAAAAAAATTCCTTTTGTAATTTTGTAAAATATTAAAACACTTTATATAAAAAGATTTCTTTTTCAAAAACTTTTATAAAATTTAAATACAAAAGGGTTGATTATACACCTTATAAAAGAAAGTGGTATATAACATCAAATATTTCTCAATGAAAGGAGATTGAGATGAAGTCCCTTACAAGGATCCATTTGTGAAAGTATTTGAGAGAAATTTAAAAGTTACCATTTTAAAATATTCATGTACATAGAAATACATTCATAAAAAAAATTTCAAAACAAGAATATAAAATATAAATATTTATAAGAATAAATCATTAAAACATTAAAATGGGGTTTTGAGTTAAAATGTCCCTTACCTTGAGTCTGAATCGTCATGTACAATATTTAATTTCCTGAATAATAAAATTAGGTTAATTTATAATTTATTGAGAACCTTTTTAATTTTTATTATTCCTTTTATATCACTTATTACTGTGTTATGATAATTATATAATTGTTTAAGTTAATGTTGTATGTTTTATCGATATTCGATGCTTGAGTCGAAAATGAACTTGGTATGATGAAAATAGATTGTATGGTCATAACTCCATCATCTATAGATTAATATTCATTACATTATTATCATTTTTATACGTAAATAATACTTATAAAAAACAATTAATTATGGTTACTAAAAATGAACAATGTTTTAATCAAGGAGACGGTAGCTCGTACGTACGCATGAGTAATGTTTCTATTTCTTATTGATCATTATGGAAATAACGTAATTATTATTTTATCCTTACATAATGATAATAAAATTAATAAAATAATATTAATAATTTAAATATACTTATATAAATCCTACAAGTGATTTGGTCAATGAAAACTAATCACATCACTTCGTGGAGGTGATAGTTCATACACACGCACGAATGACGTTATCATTTTTATGTACATAGAAAGTAAGAATTTAATTGATATATTATTATCTTATGATGATAAATATTCCATTAATATAACATATTAATAATAATTCTATCATTATAATCAGTAATCAGAGATGGTTATGTAAAACAAATTATATCGATTCGTGGAGGTGATAGTTCACAAGTACGAATGAAAAACTAATTTTTTCACATTTTATGGAATTGGAGATCGATTTATATGATGATATTAACATAATAAAATCTCAATATATTATTTATAATTGATTTATTATGTCATAATTGTTGGATAATATTTTAAGGATGTTTATGAAGAAATATAATAGAAACATTTAAATAAAAACATTATGTTTCCTTTGGATGATCACCTTTCTTAACACCTTAACACCTCAAAGGAGGTTTTTATTCCTAAAATAATAATTAAATACTATGGGAAGGTATTATAGGAATTAGTTTGGGTATATATTGGCCAAAAATTTTTTTTTGATGTGTAAGGAATAGAGAGGAATGGGTGCCCTTTTATAGGAGAGCGGAGGGGCACTCTTGGAATAATTAAAAATATTAAATTAATGTAAATTTTTTTTCAATTCCAAATGGGAATAAATTATTTATTTATAATATAGTATTATTATTGGTTGAAATACATTCATAAAATAAAAATTACTCATGATTGGATTATTGTTTAATCTTTATCTTTTTTTTAATACTTATTTTACCCTTTTTAATCTTTCAGTGATATCTTGTTATTTACACTATGTGAGTTAATATAATTTCCAAAACATGATAAAAAACAATAAAAGAGTCATTTATGATATATTATTACTTTTAAAAACTATTGGTAAGAATATTTAATTTTTAGAAATGTTATAATATTTAATAAAATATATTATATTTTAAAATTCTAATTGTGTCAATTTTGACACTATTCATTAGTTGGCTTTTAAGAAATATCATAATGACAATATAGTTTCGAAAATAACTCCTTTAAATCATCAATAAAATGTCTTATTAATCTATAAAATTCAAGGATGGCATCAATTAGGTCAACTTATATTTATTTTAACATTTATAATATCATTTATTTGATTATTTTAGTAATTAAGAAATTAATACATCATTATTGTGTCAATATTTAATTTAAATATCTATTTCTTAGAAAATATAAATAAATTACCATGATGTAGGTAATATGTTTATATTTCTAAGGAATATTTATATTATAATATATCACTTATATTATCCCATATTAAAATTATTTTAGTAATAACAGACATGATTATGACATCTTGGTCTTCACTTTAACTAAAATGTTATAAGTGGCATAATCACACCAAAGTGGCATAAAAAAGGGAAAAAATTTAGATCAAGGATTTTATTGGTCTAAAATAACTCATAAAATAATATTATAACAAGTGTTAGGTAAATTTTATAATATTTACAATATTACATTAACCTTTAATTAAACGATTTACCCTTAACCGTGGTAATAAAAATAATAACTAAAGTAATTATTCAATATATCCAAAAATAAAAGGGAACTATTTACATATTTTCAACCTTATGATTCCAAATATGGAATCCATTTTTTCAAATTCAAAACACATAATTGGCATAAATTAATTTAATATTAATCTCGTTGATGGAATGAGAAGATGGGTTTTTAATGTAAAACGTTGAAAAGTTCACATAGTTTTTATATTTATTTACAATATTAAATTGATTCTAATGACCAAAATTAGATTAAATGATAAAAAAATCTAATTATATATTAAAACCATGTAAAATCATAATCTAACTATATAAATAAATTATACGAAAAAGTAGTTTTGAATTAAAATGCAGTATTTTTCACTATTCATTAAAAATTGGATATTATCAAAGAAATACCAAACATTTGTCCAAAGTAAAATTTTATGTCCTGATTACAAAGAAGAAATTTATATTTTAAAATATAATATATAAAATTGACAAAAAAATTATTTAAAATGGTTTCTCTATCAAAAGACAGTAAAAATGCCTTTTCTGGAAAATACTTATTTTATTCTTAATCTCATCTTTTTTCTTATATTAAGACTAGAAAATACATAAGATGAATTTTAAACATTATATAGAATTTATATTTCATTAATATAATCAAACAAGGGTGATTTGATTATTTTATAAACACAATTGTTCACATTTAGATAGTTTTTCTTAAAAACACATCCATTATATTCAATTGTTTTTTATTTTCATTTATAATTAATTTAGTAACCAATGAATTTTCATATAAGAATGTGTAAACCCTATTTTCATAATTTAGTTAATACTATTAATTCATGTAATTCTAATAGCTATTTTATGATGGTAACAATTAAATAACATTATTTAATTGTGTGTTTAAGCTTGATGTGGCGTATTATGAATACAATCGATCATAGTATTTCTTTTTAAAAAAACTCCAGTTGTTATACATACCATGGGTTATTTTAATTTTTAATATAAAAATTATGATTCTATGAAATACCTTAAAATACAGTTTATTAAAACAAATATTATATCTTCATAACATTTATAATCTTGATATTTATTTTATGGAATTATAATATTTATCTTTAAAAAAATTATTCATGATCAATATTATTTATATTTTTTTTTTGGTAAAATTACTATTCAAATGGTATGGTTATTATTACCTATGGTCATGTTAATATTCCCAACGGTTAGGATACTATTCCAATTGTTACATTATTATTCCAATGGTCACTTTACCTCCAAGAAATACAAATTAATACCTTCAAAATTCACTAAAATTACTCTCAATGCTAAATATTTTTCATTTTCTTTGATACAATTTGGTTTAATAATATATTTTTTCATTTTTATAGTGTTGGTTGCAGGGGTAGTGATTTAAGAAGATGGGAAGGATCCAAATTTTTCCATTCTAATTTTATTAATTAATATTTTTTGTCACATTACATTGTTTTGAATTTTTATGGGTTTAGTTTTGGATTGATGTAATGATATTTATTATTGAAATAAATTTTTGTCAACATCTTTATGTTTTTTATATATATAATACAATATAACAAACATTTATTTTAAGAAAAAACATCATTTATAAACACTGAGTTGTTAAATTATTCATCACTTTAGAAATTTAATCCTTAAAATTTCTACTCATATTCTCAATTTTTAATAGTTTAGGGTACATCTGTTTCATTGTTTCCTCTAGTTTCCACACCACCTATTTAAACTTATGGTTTAGCTACAATATTTAAAAAAAATATCTTGTTTTATAATAATTTTTCTCTATATACCATTATCTTCATCAGATTCTACTAATATGAGAAGTTATTATCTAGCTATATCACATCTCGATTCAATACATGTGATGGATTAGCTATGTGCTTCCTTAGGAGAGATATGTGAAATGAATCATGAACATGACCCATATTTTGATGAATTTAAATATGATAGGATATTACTCCTATGTGATCAAGGAACTCAAAGTTATAATATATCTTGGGAAAAGTTTCTATTTCTTTTCAAACTGTGTGAGTCTCTTTCAAAGTGGTATTTGATGGAAACATTGGTCTCCAACTTCAATTTATAATATATTTGATGGTTATCAGCATAGATCTTTTTCCAAATCTGAACATATTTTCAATTTCTTTGTATATATTTAACCCTATATATCATCTCTTACACAATATCATGTCAAAGTATCTTCAATTTACCATGTTAACCCTAATAATTAGGAGTTATACATAACTTATCATGCATATCAGTATATGGAGCCATTTGAATACTTGAATGGAAGTTTTTGTTTTGTGAGAAATCAACTAATGGAAGATGTTGATCCCATAAACATTTATATTTAATTTAAAGGGATCTCTACATGTGCTCTGGTGTCTTAATAGACCTTTCAGAATGTCCATCGGTTTGAGGGTGATAGGTTCTTCTAAAATTCAATTTCTTATTCAAAGTATATTAAATAATTATCCAAAATTTATAATTAAACCTTGGATCAAGAACATAGATGACCAAAAGTGGTTCCCTATATAGCCTAAACACTTCCTTTATATATATCATAGTAAGTTCTTCAAGTGAAAAATATTTCCAAATCACGATGAAGTGTAAATTCATGTTGATTTGATCTATCACAATCCATATCAAATTTTTTTCTTTAGATATCTTTATAAGACCATTGAAAAACCTCATGGTGATGTTTTCCCATTTTTATCTAGGTATGGGAAATGTTTTCATCATCCTTATTAAATTATATCTTTATTAATTAATTTTATGAAATACCAAGAACTTTGAGATGTACTTAGAAATCTCTTTCATCATGTCGTCCCACCAGAAGTGCTCTTGGATATCCCAGTACATCATGGTGCTTACAGGATGGATAGAAAAAAGATGATCTATATCCATTATCCAATAGATACTTCTTTATATTTTGCGATCAATGAATAAAAATTATAATTCCAAAAAAAACCACACCATCGTCATAAATATGTAATTTATTGATATTGAAATCCTTTATTTCGTTCACCCCCTTTTGAAGCTCCAAATCTTCCCTTTATACCTCCTTGATTTCTCCTGGATGGATGGTTGGGAAATAAGTTAGGAAATGTAGTTTTACTCCATGTCATTATGATTACTAGATCCATTGTTTTCGTATCCAAGAAGATAGTATCTTTCTCAATCCACATCATGGATAGAGTATAATGTTATTTTCTAATAATAGAATCGTCTAACTTGTTTTTTGTTCCAGGATGGTTGTGAATAGATAAATATTAGTCCTTTATCATATATAACCATAATCTCTGCTATATATTGAGATCCTCCCTTGTGAATATATATTTTAAACTCTTAAGATTGGTATGAATTTCATAATTCTCACCATAGAGGTAGGTCCTCCAAATCATCATAGTAAAGATCATAGATACTAACTCTATCTCATTCATCAGTTAGTTTTGTTCATGGATATTTAGTTTTCATGAAGAGTAGGCCATCACATTATCATTATTCATGAGTACACAATCCTCACCTTTCTTTGAATAATCAATATATATATCAAAATATGATCCACTTGTTGGTTGTGTGAGTACAATAATTTTGATTTTCCTCTTCTTAAGCTCCTTAATTCTTTTCTCACATTATTATATCCATACATAAATTATCAATTTTCATGTTAACATAGTTAGTGGGATATAAAATCATGAGTAATTTTTCACAAAGAGTAATTAGTACCCTAATATTCCCATAAAACTATATATTTCCATTGAACTGGTAGATTTGGGCCTTTCCTCAATTACATTTTCCGTTTTAGGGTCTATATAAATTCCCTCACTTGTGATCACATTCCCAAATAATGTGAATTGTTGCATCCAAATTTCACATATACTAAACATGGCATATATTTCATCCATTCTTAATGTCTCTAGCACAATTCCAATATACTCTTTATTTTCCTCCTTACTCTTGGTGTAAATGAAAATATATTTATTGAATAAAACCAAAAATTGGTCAAGGTATTCTCTAAAGACACTATTCATCAAATCTAGGAAAGTTATTGGGGAATTAGTAAGTATGAAGGGAATAATTATGAACTCATAGTGACCTTACCTTGTCCAGAAGGCTGGATTCTAAATATCTTCAATATTTACCCTGAACTGATGACATATAAAATTAATATCCACCATTTATAAGTACAAATATACTCATCATTGATAAAATAAGTCATCAATTCTTGGCAGGGGATACTTGTTCTTTATAGTGATCTTGTGGAGATCTTGGTAATCTATAAAAATCTACATTGATCCATCTTTTTTCTTTACAAAGGGATCTATTGCCCCCCAAGGAGACAAACTAGGAATTATTAAATCATTTTCCATATTCTCTTGAAGCTACTTCTATAACACCTTCAGTTTGATTGTAGCCATCCGATAGAAAAAAATTTAGATAAGAGTGGCTCTATGTATAATCTATATAGAGACCACTACCTCATGATATATTGGATTTCTGGGTATGTTTTGAAAAAATAAATTAGTATATTTCCATATAATGGGAATTTTCTTAAGTATGATACTTTCCATTAACTCAACCATTTGGTAAAGGTATTCATCTTCACAGGGTATCAAAACCCACACCGTTGAAGTATTTTCAGAAAGAGATTCATGATCTTCCTTTAATTTGTACAGGAGCATTGGATGGTATAGAATATAGAATGATATTTTATTTCCCTTCTATTTTATGTTTAATCTATATAAATAGTGCCGATACATTCCCACTAGAGCATAAAATTCCACCAAGATAAGGATTATTAGATTTTTTAGAATAATTTTTTCATAGATGGTAATAGTAGAAGAGTCCAAAACTTAGGTTGTAATGATCACACCACTACTTATTTTATATATATCTCTACATCACTGTACTTGGGATTTTTATTCAAAAATTATATAAAACTTATAGGATATAAAATAATTCATATAACCAGAATAAAAAACATTTTACATTCTTGGTTGAATATATATTGTACTGTGTATGACATTTTTATCTTCATACACTTTAGTAGTAGTGATGGAATAATATTTCCCTTTCTACTTTTTATTTGGTTTTTGACATTTATTACCCTCAAAGACCCATGTTTTAGTGCAATAGATTCCATATTTTTCATTCTCCCTATATTTGAAGCATTGAACCATGGGTGGTGCCTTATAAGGTGCCTTCCTTTCCCCAATCATGTTGGTTTTCTTCTTAATTTATCTTTGGAATTCATGTGTTTAGTGGAATTCTATCACTCACTTGAAAAATTTCCCCATCCTATTAACATAATTTCCATTATACTTTATCACACATTTTTTAGATTTCAATGGTTAAATCCTCTTTCCTCCTTTTTCAT
This sequence comes from Viscum album, assembly GCA_963277665.1. Taxonomy (NCBI): domain Eukaryota; kingdom Viridiplantae; phylum Streptophyta; class Magnoliopsida; order Santalales; family Viscaceae; genus Viscum; species Viscum album. Next base: position 1,325,941,315 of record OY728160.1, read on the forward strand.
TTGACCCACCATCATGAAGCACCATTCTTCTCTTATTATCTCTATAACAATGGGTTCATTCTCTAGACTCTCTATATACTTTTATTTCTCATAAAATATCATCTTAATACCTCCCAAAGTCTTAGACAGATAGATCCTTTCGAAGGTTTGGTTTTAAACCACTAAAAAATCTATCTATTTTTCTAGAATTGTTGATAACAATTCCTAATTAGTTTCTTCAAATAATTTATAGTTCTCCCTATAATCCATGATAGATTCGCCTAATGTTTTCTTTATCCCTAATAATTTTCTCTATATATTTGATCAAATATTCTGATGGAAATACTTTTTAATAATCATATTCATAAATTCGACTCACTCCATCTCTTACATTTCAACCTTAGGCTTGGTATTCTTTATCAACAAACACCATTGATCAAACCCTCAATATAATTGATTAATGTCTAGAGTAACATTTTCCTTCTCAGAATAGTAGAGAATAGAAAAGATCTTATTCATTGTGTTAACCCATTTTTTAGCAATAGGTGTATTCTAAGACCCACTAACTTTAAGTGGTTTTTACAGTATAAAGGATCTATAACTAATTTATCCTTCTTGGGAATATTTGGGTGTTCCACATGGTTCATTTTATTATTAATATCCTGATTCAACTAGGTAAGAATCAACATGATGTTTTGATCTTCACCTCCCATGATAAGGGGGATGTCATTTGGATAATAATTTCATTGTTCCTAATATAGGATGTTGGTCTGGTTTCTCCTATTTCCCTATATTTCCAAAAATTAAGAATGTTTGAACAAATTATATGTTAGAAAATAATGGAAAAACAATTTATTATTGTGGGAAATTTTACTCTAAAGTCATATATTATGGGATTTATATGATTATACATTCTCTAAAATGATTATTCTACGATTTTTACCTATATAGAGTCTTATAGTTATGGTTTTAAAAAAATATAATACTAATTACCAAATTAAATAAAAAAATATCTAATAATAAATATAGTGACACCAAATTTCCTTGTATTACCACTACAACATTTGTAATATGAATAACATAATATTGATAGAATCTATGATCCAAAAGTTTAATGTATTTGGAAAATTAGGTTAATACATCAATTGTACATAATAAATAGTAATAATTATTTAAATTATACTTATTTATACTTACAAATATCTCACAATATTCTTAGTATATATAACTACTAGGGGATATACATCAATGAAAGGTGTGAGATAAAAACTTAGTAAGTGTAGGAATAAGGGATATGAAATGATAGTACATGGGTGAGAATAATCATCATTTCATAATAATATAGTCATAATAATAATCATGAGGGAAAATGTTGCTAAATAAATGGAATTTTTCATAGGCATAATAATGAATCAACATAACATAGTGGTTGAATAACACATATAGTTTGGAACAAATCCAACACATGTTCACACAAAATATATCTACATTATTCATGAAATAAATTATTAAGCAATACAAAAATCATGTTCACAAATAATAAAAATAATATCTTGAGATTTATCATAATACCTAATTCATTTAAGGTTTAAAAAAATTCAGCCCCACCCATCACATTATAAAATTCTTATAATCATGCATGCCTCATGGAATAATAACAATCATAGTTACCAACTAACCCATGGAGAATAATGCATTTGATAAACAATTTTTCTTGTTATACTTCATGAAATGAACATTATAATTCCCAAATGAATAAGTCAGATCATAATTTTTAGTATAAAATCATTTTATATTTTTAAGGAATAAATATTTCAAGGGGATTTAATAGGTGTTTTGAAAATTGAAGTATTTTTTGAAAATAATTATAAATAGATTCATAAAAGTGGAAAGGTAAAAACTTGTATTTCCATAAATTAAAATAGAAATAGTTTTTAAAGGATATATTTTTTATATTATAGGACCAATAATATAGAAATAAATGTGAAATATGAGATAACTCAAAATAAAAAGTGTGGGTTTTAGAATCCCCTAATCTTAAATAACACTTTATTTCATCGCTTTTTAGTCTTCTGAATAATTAACATAGGTTTATTAAAACATTGAAATAGAATTTAATTATGTAAATTTATTCCCTAATTTAAAAATTATATTTATTTTTTTTTATTTCATAAATCCCTATTATTAAATGGTAAATGTTTTAATATCAGGTTTTACTTAAAAAATATCGTTTTCTTGTATTTAACAATTTTTTAAAGTTAATTATAGATAGATAGAATTATTTTTCTTGATATTAAAATTAATATATTTATAAAATTTTATATCATAAATAATTTATTATAACCAGTCATAAGTTTATTGATAATAAAATAATTGCCTACATCTTTGTTGGTGGTTAAACAACCGTTAATGGGACATTGTCTATGAGGGAGGTACAAGAATTAAGAAATATAGTTACATAGTATATATAATTATTTAAGTATTATAAAATTATTAATTTAATGTTAACATACTACATAAATAATCTTAGAAGATTTTATTTTAGAAGGGACATTGAAATAAAGGAATATAAGTGGAAAACATAAAGATGAGTTGATGAAAATATACCCTCTTCTAGATATTACTTCTCATATATGGAATTAAATTACCTTGATGATTGGATTTGGTTACTCTATAAAATAAATGTGGTTTATAATGGGATTTATAGAGAGGATTTGTGAAGATATTTGGCCTTTTCAAGTGTGAGTGAAGTGGTTTCCCAAGGGGAGTGAAAGGGGTTATTTATACCTTCCAAGAGGGGTATTTTTGAGTAAAAATATTGAATAAAATACTATATCAAAGGTAAACCTTATAATAGTTATATTTTTTACATAATGAATAATATATTAGTAAAATAAAAATTATTTTGTACTTTTAAACCCTATATAAAATAAATTCACTAATTTATTAAAATGGAATGTCGAATAAATGAAAAAAAAATTATTTTAAGGGAACACTTCTAAAATTAGACCTTGGAAAATTATATTTAGGTTTTGAAATTAATTTTATTATTTTTCAATGAATAATTCAATGAATTTAATGTTTTCTTATAATATATTAATTTTCTATAATTAATTTGTTCATTATTACTTCACGAAAGATGTAATTTAAAATAAATCGGTTATGAAAACACTATATTTTTACTATTTAACTAAAATTGGAGTATTTCCAAAAAAATACCAAAAAATCAAGTTTGTAAAATTTTGATATGATGATTTAAAAATTAAATTTATTTTATCAAAATATTTTTTTTAAATAGGTTATTTTAATTTTTAATATAAAAAGTAGGATTTTTAAAAAATACATTTTCATACCATTTATTAAAAAATTTCTTATATATTCTTTGAGTTTTTAATATTGAAATTTATTTTTGGAAATTATAATATTTATATTTACAAAAAATGCTCCTGATAAATATTATTTATATTACATTTTATAATTTTGTGGTGAAATTATTATTCCAGTGGCCAAGTTACTATTTCCAACTAAGAAGTTACTATTTCTAATTGTCATGTTATTATTCCAACTGTCACATTACTATTCCAATTTTCACACTACCTTTTATAAATAATACTTCATTCTATCAAATTTAGCTAAAATTATTCTCATGGTTCTATATTTTTTATTTTCTAAGATGTGAATTGGTTTTCTAATATTTTGTTTCATTTCTATAGTGTTGTTAATTGAGGATATTATTCTACCAGGATGGAAGGACCCAAATTTTTCATTATACATTTTTAAAATTTATATTGTTTCTTCTATTATAATGTTTGTAATTTTATTGGGTTTTGTTTTTGATTAATGTAAAAATAATTATTAATGAAAGAAATTTTTGTAAAATTCTTTATATATTTTATGTATATAATACTATATAACACACATTTATTTGAAGAAACTAATATCATTTATAAACTTTGTGATGTTAAAATTTTGTCTTACATAAATGTAATCCATGCTTTACATAAGAACATAATGATAATATAGACATACTTTATCAAACAATAACCATGGTTTTTTTATTTATTTTATTCTTTTCTTGGTGCTCAGTTATGAGGATGAGGTCTGGGTAAAGATACTGATGAGAGTTTTTGAGTTTTTGAGGTTTTGGGTTTGTTTTGACCCTATTCATGATTAGTGTGAATGGATTTAAGGGAAAATGTGTGGCCTATTAAATAATATGTAATTTTCAGTTTAATTTCTTCTTTTACTATTTTCTTAGAATGGCTTGAGCATGGTTTGGCCAAAATCATATGAGGCCCAAGAGAAACTGTGCAATAATATTTTGGTGTCTACATCAAGGCGTACAGCTTTCACATGGTTAGAGGAAACTATACGACAAGTATATAGGATGGATCTATCAAATGACAGAGTTATGTTACATGGTTGAAGAAAAAATTACTAAACCATTTGGCCTACTTGTGTAGGTGTCCCCTCTTTCCAGTAAGGTGTGCATGGTAGGCATATGGTTTAGAAAACTATACAGCCAAACAGTGTATGTTTTCTTATTTCTTTAAAAAAATTAAATTCATATTCTAAACCTTATAATTTTAAACCTTAATTGATCCTCCTACCCACTAGATTGACCTAGCCCCAAGAAGAGGTCTCCCAAGCTTCTCCCCCTTGCTTCCTCTTCAACCCTTAGTGCTTCCTTAAGGATTCTAAGGTGGGTTTCCCTTCCTTTTTGGAAAATTTTTCACTTCTTCTCTTCCTCCAATGTTATTCTTGTCTCTTTTGGCTTGGTTCTTTCTTTTCGGAACCCTAGGGTGAGGTTTGACTAATTTTGTTCTATTTTATTTGTGTTAGGGTGTTCAGATTGTCTCTCGGGCTTGGTTATTCATTCTCTTGGAGTTTTATTTTGTGCCCACACTGTTGAGGTTGGTTTTCTATCCATTTTATTTCTAAAGCATTACATTTTATGTTTTAACATTTCTAATTTATTTCTAAATGTATTATTCATGTTTTTGATGTTCTAGTTTGATTTGTTGGGGTGTATCAATGTTAGTGATTTTGTTGAAAATGGGTTTTGAAATGGTTTCTAAAATTATTCTGATATGTATATGTGTGTAAGTTGTTTGTTAAAATGTCAATTGATATTTTAAAATTAAATTGGAAATTTTTTTCACTGTTTTGGCCTTGGTTATGGTTTGGTAACATGGTTTTTTTAATTGGGACTTGTGAGTTGATTTCTATAACATTTATAGTTTCGTGTTTAAGGGTGGATTCTAATGTAAAGTTTTTGAGCTATTTTTTCTTTGTTAAGTAAGACTTTGGGTAATTTATTTGTTCTTAACAAGTGTTCCATTGGATTTTGGAATATCCCTATGTTTATATGGTTCACATTGGGAGTGACACACAAATGATAATGTGTTTCTTTAAAAATGTCACCTTTAAACCTCATATCTTAAAAAATGTTTCCTTCATCACTTCTCCCTTCCACTCTAGCTCTTAAATGGTTTTTTTACTAAAAACATCTCATGTACTCTATATGGTTTCTTAGTTCAAAAATAAAAAAATATGGTTTAATGTTTGTTCCATAATGTTCATCCCATTTAGAACCTTGAAATATGGTTTTGTAACTAAATGATATAGAGTCCCATTTAGAGTGTTTTGAGCATGTTGTGTGTTTTCACCTTAGTTTTGGAAATGGAATTGGATTTTGTAAATTTTAAGGCTCAATTGGTAGTTTTTGGTGTTTTGGAAAGTGGTATCGAAACTCATATGACATGTCTGCCCGGTTGACACTTTGTATGGATCTACGTGTGTTGGGAACCTCTATGGTCGTCCCTCCGAGGAGAGGGACCCTGCATAGGTGGTGTTGAATTTTGGGCTAGGAAAACATGTAGTAATATATATGTTATTGGTTCATTCCATTCATGTGATTACCATCTTATTCTCTAAGTAATGATATCATAGGATTCTTGGGTGTCATCTAAATGGACTAGTTTCAGTTACTTACTGATCCCGATTAGACATAATGGTACCCCATGGATTTATTATGAGGCTAGGTGGGATGTTCTACTAGTGAGGATATTTTAGATCATATAGTTTTGTTACTGACTATGGAGGTACACCATATTATGGAAGGTGAGTATGACTCAAGTATATCTAGGGATTTCTTCTAGATATGTTTAAGAAATTCCTAGGGTTACTTTTTGTATGCTTCTGCTTTATTTTTGTTGAACTTGGTTACTTGTTTTATTAGTTCTTATATGATAAACCTTGTACTATATTCCCTTATTATTGGTTTCTTTTATTATTCCTTTTTGTTTTTTATTCCTAGATTGGTTTTTTGATCTCCTGGATTGGTTATTCTTATTTGGGTTTTTTGGTTTTGTAATATGGGTTTTAGAATTTCAAAACTATTTTAAAGAGTATAGATTTTTTTAGTTATATAAATTGATAAAAACATTATTTTCATTATACATATTTTAAAATAGCGTTTATGGACTATTTTAGGAATGGAAGTGCATGGACTATGTGGTTCTTACCTACTATCATTTCTATTCTTACAGCATACTAATTCCACTCAGCATTGGTAAACATGAGTTTTTTTGTAGGTTTATGTTTTTGTTCATGTTTTCATTTGGAGTAGGTGGGTCCTATGGTTTCTGGTGACCAAGAGGTCAATGGGATATCATTTTGGTCCCGGTTTGGTTCAATTTTAGTTTTTTTTATTTTTTTCATTCTGTTGTTTTGTAGTTGTATCTTGGATCATATTTGCTTACTATTTATGTTCAATGATTTTTTATCCTCATGTTTTTTCTATGTTCTCTATTTCATTTAATTATTTTAGTTTTTATTAGAGAAAATCATTCTCATCTGGATTATCTTTGATTCTAAATTTCAATCGCCATCCTAGAGGGTTGGAGAGTGCCTCTCAAGCCTTGTCTTGGGCAGGGTCGAGTGTTGGGTCGATTGGAAGCCCATATCAGTTTTTGAAAAATGGTATCAGATCAACACTTTGTTGTTTAGGGTGTCAGGTAGACTAGATATTAGAATTTTTGAAACTTGGTAAGTATTTATGTGAAGGGAATCATGAAATATTACTCTTCATGAGTTGTGAATTATCAGGCTTAGTCTGGTAGTTGAGTATATTCTTTTAGTTTTTGTATCTATGAATGGGGAATGAAAATGGAGGTGAACCAGTAAAGTATTGTGGGATTAAATAGAGTAGGGAACCATGTGGATCTCAAGTTCATGATTCAAGGTCCTCCTAGTGGTTGGTAATTTCCTAGGGAATAATCTACTAAACCATGTGGCCATGTTTTTCAAGTCCACTAGTTCACTATTTTTGGAGTTTGGTGTCGATGGTGCTTTGGTTCAGTTTTATTTGGTGTGTACGGATTTTGAAATGGAAAATGGATTTTGGGAAAAAGATATTCAAAAAGGAATAATGATTTTAGGACAGTGTTTTTTCTTTGAAAGTGGACTTTGGCATTTAAATTGGATTTGAATGTCACTTGTCCATTTCAAAAGTGGATTTTTAATTTAGAGTGGTTTTGAATTTGGTGTGGTAATGGTGGTTTTTGAATATGTATTTTGATTTTGTTTAGTTATGTTTGGATTATTAGCTTTAGGTTTTTGTTTGGGGTGTTCTTTTTGGTTAATCCTTGGTTGGATGTTGATTTGGTTTGTGTTTTATTTTTTTTAGATTATATCTCCCAAAAATGTCTAGGAGGTTTCTAGGAAGTCTCCTCTGGTTATTGGACATGTCCAGACCCCCAGTGGGGCAGAAGGGTTGAGTTGTTCTTAGTTTTCTCTAGTCTTCCATGGTGATCTAATCTCATTAGAGGCTGAGAAGTTTCTTAAGAAATTCAAAGGTGTATTCAGGTCATTCGGAACTCCCAAAGCTGTGAGGGTGCATGCTATTTTGATTTTGTTTAAAGGTTCAAGCTTGGATCGGTGAAAGGTGATTTCCTAGTGTCATTGCAAGATGGGATGTATTTGGAAGTTTTTAAGACCAATTTTATCCAATAGTTCATACCATAGGTAGTGAAGGAGAAGAAATTGGTATATATTTTTGGTGTTTAGTAGGGCCAGCAGATGGTGAAGTCTAATGTTGTTCATTTAAAGAAGTTGGTTTTCATTTCTCTAGAAATAGCATCAAAGGATTAGCTAAAGGATCCTCTCTAATTCTAGGGTCTTATTCTGAAGATTTAGTATCATGTTATATCATCCACGGATGTTTTTTTCTTAAAACATAGGGATGAGGAAGTTTTAGCTATGTTGGTTTCTATAGCACATTCTGGAGTAGTTTGAAATATTGTGTCCTTTGGAGCTCATAAAGGTTCCCAATCTGGTGAGAGGTTTATTCCAGAGGAATATTTTCATGATGTTTCTACTTTATTAGTTCTGGTTTCTCATTCGTCAATCCATTCATTCATGTGCTTCCATACTTTTCAGTTTGTGAATTTTAATTCGTCTTATCCGAAAACTCCAAATACTTGTCTTTAAAGTGGTTGTTTTGGTTATATAGAGAAGTTTTGCATGTGGAGTACCCAGAAGAGGACGTTCTAATCATTTTTTTTCATCTCTTGACTTTGGGGTAGCATATTCTTCAAAATATTAAGGATATATTGTAAATACCCATAAATTTCAAGGAAATTTTTTTCTTAATTTTCTTTGGAATTTTACAAGAACGCAGTTTCTGACGGCACCTGATTCCGAGGCCCGGTGTGCCCGGAATCATTTTCCGAAATTTGGGCTCAGGTACGTTTAGTGAACGAACGAGCGGGATTTTCTAACTTTTTAACCGGTGCTCAGAATCAAATTTTTAAGGCACCGATTGAATCGTAGCGCCGGTAATTGCTTAGAAACGCCTCTTCCGGAGTTGCGTTTGCTCGGGTGTGGTTTTTAAATTTTTGGGCTTTAAGTTAAGAAATAAAATAATGTGGTACAACAAACTTTATTTTATTTTCACTTAAAGCCACTTAAAGCTTCTTAAGCTGAGTTGAAGCAGATATGGTGGAACCCAAAATATCCTACACTCTTGGTAGGATATTTGTGAGGTGGGGCCCGCACGAGCCCCACCATTTCTTTTCCGCTAAGTAAGGCACCCGCGAAAACCCCTATTAAACGAAAGTCAACTGACGCGTTTTCTAAATTCTTAACGCCCCTATTAATTGGGCGGTTAGTTCTTTCAATTAATTCTATTAATTAATTGTTCGTTACTTATCTTTGTTTTTCAAATTCTTCAGTTGATAATAAAATAGGATGAGAACTTATTTTATTATCTGCTTGTTGTGTTAGACCTTTGGAGAATCTCTAAAGATCTTCATCCTCCTACGCGAAGAACGCGAAGAATGCGAAGAACGTGAAGAACGCAAAGAACGCCGGCCTCCGACGAAGGGCGACAGAGAACGTCGGACCCCCGGAGATTGACACCGACGATTCTCCATCCGCAATGCTTTTTCCGTGACGAACTCGCGTCCGACGATGACGTTGATGTAGGGGTTGTTTTGAAAATGATAATACTCCATGTTTGTTTCCCTTCAAGGCATGAACGCGGACTAACTAATTAACAAGTTGGTCTGTGGATTATTATTGCGGTTCAGGGTTTATCAAATTGATGGGAAATATTATGGTGTTGTTTCAAACCGCTAACGCGGTGGGTGCGGACCAACGAACAAGTCTGAACCACCGAATTCTTTCTCGTTCTTAGTGTGCGGAATGGATGATGACGACAAACGGGTCCGCAAGGGCGATTTGAGGGCCTTGCAGTGAAGGTCGGGTCCCAGGAGGACCACTGGCGAAGACCGCACGTAAAACAGACAACCGGAGCACGTCCGGTGGTCCGCGGAATCCCACGTCGGCGCGCCGCCGTGGTGTCGGCGGCCGGAGGCGGCTGCCGGCAGCGGTTGGCTGCCAGGCGGCGACGGCGCCCTACGCGCTGCCGGCAAAACCTGCCGCGGCTGAAGCCTCGGCGGCAAGGCAGTTCCGCGGCCGCGCGGAACCGGGAGGCGGGACGCGGCCGGCATGCCGCGTCCCGGTGCTGCGGAGCGGCCCCCGCACGGGGGTCGCAGTTCTTTCGCTTGGCCGCTCGGCCAGGCTGAGCCGAGCTGAGCCGACCCGTCTGGTCGGGCCAGGTCGCACCAAACCGGGTCGGACCCAGACCCGGGAGGGCCGACCCAGGAGGGGTCGGTCCGGGCCCAGACCCCCCCCCACCCCCCCCCCGTTTTCGGACTCTTTTGTTTTTTCACCCATATCTTGGGTTGCAGACCTCTGTTTGACGTACCGTTAGTGGAGATGCGATCCTTGGATTGAGACGGTCGTTTTTGTATATTACACTCAAGGTTTCAGAATACTTTCGATTCGGCCGGGTTGGTTCGTCCACAAAACCAACCGGGCCCTCGGAGCGGGAACGCTCATAACTTGAGCTCTGGACGTCCGATTGACGTGCCGTCGACTTTGTGGAATTCCTCTAAGTGAGACGGATCTTTTGACTTACTCTGCCTGAGGTTTGGATGCAGGTGGAGTATAGTCGGGTTGGTTTCTCCTTAAAAACCAACCGGGCCCCTGGGATGAAAAAGCCAATAACTTCCCGACCGGGCGTCCGATTGACGCGCCATCTGTTGCATTTAGTTATTGTTAACGATATGGAACTTTTGGATACAACAACTTCGGACTTCGTGTCAGTTGATGTATCAGCCCCTCGGCTCGTGGACCGGACCCTCCCGAACGAGCTTGCTGTGTGCGGGAACCCTAGAGCTGGCTTCGTTTGTGACGATGAAGACTGCTGGTCTTGTATCCTATGTGGGTCTCAACTTAGATGATTCAGTGCTGGTCTTGTATCCTATGTGGGTCCCAGCATAGATGAATCAATGAAGACAGCTGGTCTCTTATCCTATGTGGGTCCCAGCTTAGATGATTCAGTGCTGGTCTTGTATCCTATGTGGGTCCCAGCATAGATGAATCAATGAAGACAGCTGGTCTTGTATCCTTTTTGGGTCCCAGCTTAGATAATTCAGTGCTGGTCTTGTATCCTATGTGGGTCCCAGCATAGATGAATCAATGAAGGCAGCTGGTCTTGTATCCTATGTGGGTCCCAGCTTAGATGATTCAGTGCGGGTCTTGTATCCTATGTGGGTCCCAGATTACATGATTCAGTGCTGGTCTTGTATCCTATGTGGGTCCCAGCTTAGATGATTCAGTGCTGGTCTTGTATCCTATGTGGGTCCCAGCATAGATGAATCAATGAAGACAGCTGGTCTTGTATCCTATGTGGGTCCCAGCTTAGATGATTCAGTGCTAGTCTTGTATCCTATGTGGGTCCCAGATTAGATGATTCAGTACTGGTCTTGTATCCTATGTGGGTCCCAGCTTAGATGATTCAGTGCTGGTCTTGTATCCTATGTGGGTCCCAGCTTAGATGATTCAGTATCTATATTTGATCATCTCTTTCACATTTTCGATGATGTATTCCTGTGTGAGCTGAGTCTTGACTTCCAACCCTTATCATCAAGATGATTGGGTTGTGCTTTCCTATGTGGACTGAGTTGTGCTTTCCAGTGTGGATTAAGTTGTGCTTTCCTTTGTGGACTGGGTATGTTTTTCCTGTGTGGACTAGGTTGCACTTAGGCTCGGATGTTGGAGCTGATCTGGGATTGATAACTTATGTATATGTATGGGAATATACCTAAGTAGTGTTGGATGTTACTTCGTGATTGTATCTTTCCTTTGTGGGTTATCATTTGTGGATTCTGGGAGACCTTCGGGGGTCTCGGGGTCCCTACTGAGTAGCTTATACTCACCCCGGCACGGACTATGCCCGCACTACGTTGTGTTGGTTGCAGACGATAGACAGCGCTGATTGTGGTCGAGGTTTGCGGAGCAGGACGGTACCTGGAGGTGGACCACTGGGCGGGGTGTACTCGGAGCAGACAGCTGGACCGAGGAGCTGTGGAGGCTATCTGTACTCACCCTTCAGGTGGGACTTCCATAGGATGGCTCGACGCTATGGATTTTTCTTTCAGTTTCTGTTTTTCCCCTTTCAGTTTTACTTTACAGTTGGGCTTGTATTCCCGGCCCACTTTACTTTCCGCACTTACTGTTGTACCCAGTTTTCTACTAGTGTTTACTTCTTCTGTTTGCTTGCTCTGTGGTGTATGTTTACTTTACAAATGAAATTCCTTCCCTGTTTACCGGGATTTACGCCTTGGTGCTAGTCGCCAGCCCCTGGCCTATGGAAGGCGGGCTTGGGGTAGTCACGACATGGGCCCCGAGGACGGGTCGTGACAAATTGGTATCAGAGTAGTTCAGTTCTACCGCAGACTATGGTCTTTTTTCTAGGTGAAGCAATAGTGTTTAGCGTATTGGGTGTGGTTATCAGTCCAGGTAGTCTAGTGTTGGTGCGGCGGCCGACGTATCCGTACACCAGGACCCTGACTTCTGATTTCCGACTTAATGCATGAAAACATTGATTTCATGTGTGTTTCAAGTTTTCCATGTGATTACTTTGTGTCATCTCACCAGGTATACTGTTCTGACAGTGGCACACTTTTTTTCCTTTTGAGGATGGCCCCATGACAGCAGTCAGCTAGGGTTCCGAGTGTTGAGTGTGATGACAGCCCGCCGAGCGACGAGGCCTCGGTGCAGGGCCCTTTAACAGCTGAGGCACCGACGATACCTTTAACCGCCGAGCCACCGATCCTTCCAGCCACTGACGATGCATGTCACCTTAGTGCACTGCATGAGTTCCAGCACCAGCGACCACCCAGGTTCCGTGGGGAGATGGATCTCCAGGCAGCTGAGGACTGGCTGGAGGAAGTAGTCCGAGCTTTCAGATTAGTGAGGACACCAACAGACCTCATGGTGATCCTCACAGTGAGCCTCCTGCACGCGGCAGCAGGCAGATGGTGGAGCTTGATTCTCTAGGTGCACGACAAGACATCTCTCCTCTGGACAGACTTTGAGAGCATCTTCCGCTCCGAGTTCGTCCCAGCCACCCTCCGTGCGGTGCGCATTCAAGAGCTACTACAGCTACGGTAGGGCAGCATGACAGTGGCCTAGTACTTGGTGAGATTTACTGATCTCTCATGCTACTCCACAGATATGGTACGGGACCCGTTCTTCCAGGCTCGGACCTTCGAACAGGGACTGAGGCATGAGATCAGGGCTTCGATGATCTCCCTCAACATTCCGACGCAGGCAGAGGTGTTGGAGAGAGCCCTTCTAGTGGAGATTTTTCTCGCCCAGCAGGCTCCAGTGACAGGGCCCTCCGCAGGATGGCCCGTAGCAGGGTCTTCTGCAGCTGGCAGTAGACAGGTGACGCAGAGGTCCAAGCGGGCCATACCATTAGATGGGCAGTCTCAGGATGAAGATTCGGTTGTGCGGGGCACATGAAGGAGATCCAGCTACACGAGGGGCAGGCATTGCTACGCATGCGGCAGGCAAGGTCACATGGATCGAGACTGCCCGACTCGTCTTAGAGATGAGCAGCAGGTGGTAGAGGGACCTCCTAGACAGAGGTTTGACCATGGCGGCCTGTAGGGTGCAGGCGGGCGAGGCAGAGGAGCTGGTCGAGCATCATGTGGTGGACGAAGCTTCGAGGTGTTGCCACCACCACCACCAGGAGGTCCACCCCGACCGCAGGGAGTTGGTGGACATGGGAGAGCTCAGCATCAGGCATTTGAGGACTTCGATCATGGAGCTCTGGGAGCAGATGGACAGGAGCAGAACTAGTGGATACGTCCTTTGTACTTCTAGTTCCTTGTTGCTGTTGTGTAGTGTCTTTGTATTATGAGCTTCAATAATAAAAGACGCATACCTTTGCGATGTTTTCATTCCTGTCCCCTTTTGTGTTGTTACTAAGAGGTTCCAGTTTAGACTGTTGACTTGACCCTCACTTGTGACACATCTACTGGAGGAGACCCAGTTACCACACATTGATGCCGACAGTGTGACTCAACCCTTGGAGGCGAGAGTAATGGTCGGATCTATTGGTAGTAGCGTCGAGGCCTTACGACGTCATCCTTGGTATGGATTAGTATCATCCATGTCAGGATTGACTGTATTAGGAAAAGAACATGTTTCATCCAGGGGATGATACCAGATTTCTCTTATCGGCATAGAAGAAATATCAGCAGCACTTGTAGGACCAGAAAGGTCCAAGTCATCCATGAGCGGATGAGGACATCTCAGAGCCGGCAAAAGTCTTGTGCTGACAGAAGGCGGACGCCACTAGAGTTCAGGGATGGCGACCACATCTTCTGGTGTGTCTCACCTCGACGTGGATTACAGATATTTGGCCGAGGTGGCAAGTCATCTCCACACTTCATCGGACCATTCCAGGTCCCCAGCAGGATTGGAGAGGTGGCTTATCGCCTGGCTCTACCACCTCAGTTGCACCGGGTGCACGATGTCTTCCACGTATCTCAGCTGAGGAGATACGGGCATGACCTGACGCAAATCTTTGATCATGGAGAGCTGGTCTTTGATGATGGGGCAACTTTTGCGGAGGTCTCAGTAGAGATCGAGGATCGACATAAGCGGGTCCTACGTGGACGATCGATTCCTCTTGTGCGAATCAGATGGCGGCACGGGAACCTCCAGGAGAGAACTTTGGAGAGGGAGGCTCAGATGCGTGCTCAGTACTGCCTTTGTATCCCTAAGTTTGTGGTGAAGCTTTATGGGGACGTAAAGCCCTATGGTGGGAGTAATGTAAAGACTCGTAAATTTCAAGGAAATTTTTTTCTTAATTTTCTTTGGAATTTTACAAGAACGCAGTTTCTGAAGGCACCTGATTCCGAGGCCCGGTGTGCCCGGAATCATTTTCCGAAGTTTGGGCTCAAGTACGTTTAGTGAACGAACGAGGGGGTTTTTCTAACTTTTGAACTGGTGCTCGGAATCAAATTCTGTGGGTACCGATGGAATCGCAGCGCCGGTAATTGCTTAAAAATGCCTCTTTTGGAGTTGCGTTTGATCGGGTGTGGTTTTTAAATTTTTGGTCTTTAAGTTAAGAAATAAAATAATGTGGTACGACAAACTTTATTTTATTTTCACTTAAAGCCGCTTAAAGCTGCTTAAGCTGAGTTGAAGCAGATAGGGTGGAACCCAAAATATCCTACCCTCTTGGTAGGATATTTGTGAGGTGGGGCCCGCACGAGCCCCACAGTTTCTTTTCTGCTAAATAACGCACCCGCGAAAACCCCTATTAAACGAAAGTCAACTGACGCGTTTTCTAAATTCTTAACGCCCCTATTAATTGGGCGGTTAGTTCGTTGCAATTAATTCTATGAATTAATTGTTCGTTACTTATCTTTGTTTTTCAAATTCTTCAGTTGATAATAAAATAAGATGAGAACTTATTTTATTATCTGCTTGTTGTGTTAGACCTTTGGAGAATCTCTAAAGATCTTCATCCTCCTACGCGAAGAATGCGAAGAACGTGAAGAACAGCGGCCTCCGATGAAGGGCGACGAAGAACGCCGGACCCCCAGAGATTGACGCCGACGATTCTCCCTCCGCAACTCTTTTTCCACGACGAACTTGCATCCGATGATGATGTTGAGGTAGGGGTTGTTTTGAAAATGATAATACTCCATGTTTGTTTCCCTTCAAGGCATGAACGTGGACCAACTAATTAACAAGTTGGTCCGTGGATTATTATTGCGGTTCAAGGTTTATCAAATTGATGTGAAATATTATGGCGTTGTTTAAAACCACTAACGCGGTGGGTGCGGACCAACAAACAAGTCTGAACCACCGCATTCTTTCTCGTTCTTAGTGTGTGGAACGGCAGACGACGACAAACAGGGCCACAAGGGCGATTTGAGGGCCTTGTAGTGAAGGTCGGGTCCCGGGAGGACCACTGGCGAAGACCGCACATAAAACGGACCACCGGAGCGCGTCCGGTGGTCCGCGGAATCCCACGTCGGCGCACCGCCGGCAAAACCAGCCGCGGATTCAGCCGCGGCGGCGAGGCGGTTCCACGGCCGTGCGGAACCAGGAGGCGGGACGCGGCCGGCATGCCGCGTCCGGGTGCTGCGGAGACGCCCCCGCGTGGGGGCCGCGGTTCCTTCGCTCGGCCGCTCGGCCGGGCCGAGACGAGCCGAGCCAACCCTCTGGGCTAGGTCGCACCCAGGCCGGACCAGGCCACCCTGGCCGGGTTGGGTCGCACCAAACCGGGTCGGGCCGGGTCGGGCCGGGCCCAGACCCCCCCCCCCCCCCCCGTTTTCGGACTCTTTTGGTTTTTCTCCCATATCTTGGGCTACGGACCTCCGTTTGATGTACCGTCAGCGGCAATGCGATCCTTGGATCGAGATGGTCGTTTCGGTATATTACACTCAAGGTTTCGGAATACTTTGGATTCGGCCGGGTTGGTTCGTCCACGAAACCAACCGGGCCCTCAGAGCGGAAACGCTCATAACTTGAGCTCCGGACGTCCGATTGACGTGCCTTCGACTTTGTTGAGTTCCTCTAAGTGAGAAATATCTTTTGGCTTACTCCGTCCGAGGTTTGGACACAGGTGGAGTACGGTCGGGTTAGTTTTTCCTTAAAAACCAACCGGGCCCCTAGGACGAAAAGGCCAATAACTTCCAGACCGGGCGTCCGATTGACGCGCCGTCTGTTGCATTGAGTTCCTGTTAACGATAAGGAACTTTTGGATACAACAACTTCAGACTTCGTGTCAGTTGATGTATCAGCCCCTCAGCTCATGGAGCGGACCCTCCCAAACGAGCTTGCTGTGTCCGGGAACCCTAGAGCTGGCTGTGTTTGCGACGATGAAGACTGCTGGTCTTGTATCCTATGTGGGTCCCAGCATAGATGAATCAATGAAGACAGCTGGTCTTGTATCTTATGTGGGTCCCAGCTTAGATGATTCGGTGCTGGTCTTGTATCCTATGTGGGTCCCAGTATAGATGAATCAATGAAGACAACTGGTCTTGTATCCTATGTGGGTCCCAGATTAGATGATTTAGTGCTGGTCTTGTATCCTATGTGGGTCCCAGCATAGATGAATCAATGAAGACAACTGGTCTTGTATTCTATGTGGGTCCTAGCTTAGATGATTCAGTGCTGGTCTTGTATCCTATGTGGGTCCCAGCATAGATGAATCAATGAAGACAGCTAGTCTTGTATCCTATGTGGGTCCCAGCTTAGATGATTCAGTGTTAGTCTTGTATCCTATGTGGGTCCCAGCTTAGATGATTCAGTGCTGGTCTTGTATCCTATGTGGGTCCCAGCATAGATGAATCAATGAAGACAGCTGGTCTTATATCCTATGTGGGTCCCAGCTTAGATGATTCAGTGCTGGTCTTGTATCCTATGTGGGTCCCAGCATAGATGAATCAATGAAGACAGCTGGTCTTGTATCCTATGTGGGTCCCAGCTTAGATGAATCAGTGTTGGTCTTGTATCCTATGTGGGTCCCATCTTAGATGATTCTGTATCTATATCTGATCATCTCTTTCACTTTTTCGATGATGTATTCATGTGTGAGCTGAGTCTTGACTTCCAACCCTTATCATCAAGATGATTGGGTTGTGCTTTCCTGTGTGGATTGAGTTGTGCTTTCCTGTGGGGACTAAGTTGTGCTTTCCTTTGTGGACTGGGTATGTTTTTCCTGTGTGGACTAGGTTGCACTTGGGCTCGGATGTTGGAGCTGATCTATGATTGATAACATAGGTATATGTATGGGCATATACCTAAGTAGTGTTCGATGTTACTTCGTGATTGTATCTTTCCTTTGTGGGTTATCCTTTGTGGATTCTGGGAGACCTTCTGGGGTCTCGGGGTCCCTACTGAGTAGCTTATACTCACCCCTACACGGGCTATGTCACACTACATTGTGTTGGTTGCAGACGACAGACAGTGTTGATCGTGGTCGAGGTTTGTGGAGCAGGACGGTACCTGGAAGTGGACCACTGGGCGGGGTGTACTCAGAGCGGACGACTGGACCGAGGAGCTGTGGAGGCTATCTGTACTCACCCTTCAGGTGGGACTTCCAGAGGACGGCTAGACGCTGCGGCTTTTTCTTTCAGTTGTTGTTTTTCCCCTTTCAGTTTTACTTTATAGTTGGGCTTGTATTTCCGGCCCCCTTTACTTTTCGCACTTACTGTTGTACCCAGTTTTCTACTAGTTTTTACTTCTTCTGTTTTCTTGCTCTATGGTGTATGTTTACTTTACAAAGGCAATGCCTTCCCTGTTTACTGGGATTTACTCCTTGGTGCTAGTTTCCAGCCCCTGGCCTATGGAAGGCGGGCTTGGGGTAGTCACGGCACGGGCCCCGAGGACGGGTCGTGACATATATCCATAGTTCCTAGAGTGAATCTTTTCATGTAGTCAAAAATTGTTGGGTGTAGAGGTGTTGGATCAGTTTTTGTCTCTAACAACAGGGTGGAGTTTGTTTAAGTTTTTCAGTTGTAGTTTACTTTCTTATTATAAGTCATGTATTACATTATAAAATTATTAATAACCTCGTTTTATTTTAATTTTCATGGTTGTGATTTTTATTTGGAAAACTTATTTTTTTAGCCTTGTAGTTTGGTATTGGTTTCTGTTTGTGCTCGCTTTGAAGATGATCTTGTCTTATGAAACTGATGAATTTTGGTTCGGTTTGAGGCTTTGTTTTGGGTTCCTTCTATTAGGATCCCCTTTTAATGGGTTTTATCCCATGTGGTGGGGTTGAATGGTGTTTTCTTTGGGAGTTCCAGTTTCAGTCTGTGTGGTGAGTTCCCATTGGCTATGCTGGTGGGTTTGTGTGAGGAGTTCTTGGGTTTCTTTGTGTTGGGTTTCCCTTGTTAGTGTTGGGTTTTTGATTGATCCTTATGGTGGGTATAACCCTATCTTATTTTCCTTATATTTATCCTCATTTTTTTCCTTATAGTTTTTCAGGTGTTACTTTCGGAGTTAAAGGTTCACCCCGAGGTTTGTGGTTCAGTTTGGCTTCGTTCTATTTTGGGTTTGAGTTTTGGTTCTCATTCATCTTGGTGACATTATATGGGAAAAAAAAAATTTTGTGGGGATAATTATCACACCCCAACCATGTTTTTTCTTTTATTTTATTCTTTTCTTGGTTCTCAGTCTTTCAGTTGAGGTTTAGGTCAAGTTCCCAGTAATATTTTTTGTGTTTTGGAGGTTTTTAGGTGTGTTTTTTCCATGTTCAAGTTTTGTGTACACAGTTTGGTGGGAAATCATGTGGACTATTAATATAGAGGGTATTTTTGGTTAAATTTATTCTTTCATGGTATTCATGGGATGACTTAAGCATTGGTTTCCCTAAACTGTGCGAGGATAAGGAGAAACTGTAGAACACTCTTTTGGTTTTGGGCTAGCGAGCACGATTTGCACACAATTAGAGGAAACTATGAGGCAAGTATACATGATGGATCTGTCAAATGATAGAACTTAGTCGAAAGGTTTGAGTATGGTTTTATAAACCATGTGACCAGACCATCTGGGTGTAACGACCCGAAATTTTGAATAAATCTTGTTTCCTAATTTTATGTGTTATTTTATTTTATTTTTATACTCAACAAAAATGTTTCATTTGATAACAAGAGTATAATTAAAATGAGACTGTTGGGTTTTGACTGTTATTTGACCAATGGCCAATATGACCACTGGAAACTAAACGTTTTGATTATTGTCTCTAAATACAAGCAATCTTGGTTAATTAATATAGAAAGAAGATTTGATGGCCTCACCCAGTAGTCTTGGACCGATCGAAGCCCATCTAACAGAACTTGGGAAGAGGTAGCACCACTGGGCTTTGCTCTGGACCAAACCCAAGCTGAACTTCATCGTGTGAAGCTAGAACGAGATCGCCTTCACGAGAAGTTCAAACTGATAGAAATTACTACACGTGCGATGTTGGCCGAGCCTCCCTCAGATTCTCTCACCTTAGCACACCTTACACTTAGGTCCTATGCTGGTGTGATAAGGGGCTATGTAAGGAGACTGTAACTGCCTTGTGTAATCCTTTGTTTTAAATAAAAATTGGGATTTCTTCTTATGATTAAGTTTATGAATTTTCAAATGTCCGGATAAATATAGTATGAATATTATTGATGAATTTTAGAGAAAGGATATTTTAAAAATGTTTATGTAAACCTTAAAAAAATAAAAATTTGTAATGATTTTCAAAAAAAGGTCTTCTACAATTATATTTAGTACGAAATTTCGAGTCTAATAAGATCAAATTGATTTTTGATGAATAGTAAATTATGAATAGTGATTTTATGCTTAGGATTAGTAATGTGACCAAATGGATTAGTAATTTCACTCAAAGAAAGTTTTAATATAATTTAGACACCTAGATTAAGTAATGACATTCAATAAAATGGGTAAATAACGGTTTCATAAATTATTATTCATGTATTAGTTTTTTCGGGTGAATAGTGTTTTTTAATTAAAAATTAAATTAAAAAAATTTAGAATTTTTTTTTATAAAATGGATTTCATTTTTGAACTCAGAGTATCGATATTATGTTAAGGTAATTTTTGGGGATTTTTCTGAAAAAAATGAATTTTCGGTGAATAGTATATTTATTTAAAAAATGAATTAATAATATTTAGAAAATTATTTTTATAAAATGGAGTTCATTTTTGAAATCAGAGCATTGATATTTGGTTAATGTGAAATTTTGGGATTTTTCTGAGAAAGTTGAATTTTTAGTGAATAGTAAAAATACAGTTTTAGGGTTTCGGTATGTTTAATGACATCATAACTATGTCATGATGATGTCATGAGATATTTTAAGGGATGGTAGACTAAAGAGGATGAAGTATTGTGTGGGGGTCCCCATGTGGCCTAACTCTATGGGAAGTACCATGGGAGGGCCCATGCTTTTGAGAAAACCACTTTTGAGGTGTCCCTTGGCCATTAATGCCTTGTCCCCTCACTTTCCCTATAAATACCAAGCCCTCCTCTCATCTTTTCGACTCCAAAACCATCCTCAACGAAGTTCTGGTCTCCTTACCTCCCAAGGAGTCCTCCCAAGGTGCCCCCAATCCCTCAAGGTCCTAACCTTTTAGTTTTAAGAGTTACGTTTTAAGGTAAGGGATCTGACCCCCTCTCTTTCTTTTCAAGTGATATCTTTTTTGTCATTTCTTTTATGCTCCATATTCTTATGTTGGAGGATGGTCTTTTATATTCATTATACTGTCCTTTTTATGTTCATATGATTAGATACCCCCTCTTACTCTCATCATTTCATTTTATGAAAGTTTAAGTGGCGCCGTTAGGCTGCCGAAATTTTTGTAATGGATTCTTTCACCCTTCTCATTTTCAAGTTCTATTTTCTTGTCAAGTCTTTCATGTTCCTTTTTATTATGTTGGGGTATTATCTATATATCTATCATTCTGATATTTTATTATCATATGATGAGAGACCCCATTTTATCTCTTCAATTCAGTATTTTGATGTTTTAAGTGGCGTCGTTAGGCTGCCGAATTTTTAAGGGATTCTTTCACCCTTCTCGTTTTCAAGATCTATTTTCATGTCAAGTCTTTAAAGTTCCTTTTTATTATGTTGGGGTGTGATATATATATCTATCATACTGAACCCTTATTTTCATATGATGAGAGACCCTATTTTATCTTGTCAATTCATTTTTTGAAGCTTAAGTGACGTCGTTAGGCTGCCGAATGTTTTAGGGGATTCTTTAACCCTTCTCATTCTTTTCAAAGTTCTACTTTCATGTCAAGTATTTCAAATTCCTTTTTTATGTTGGGGTATGATCTATATATCTATCATACTGAACCCTTATTTTCATATTATTAGAGACCCTATTTGATCTTGTCAATTAATTTTTTGAAGCTTAAGTGACGTCGTTAGGCTGCCGAATTTTTTAGGGGAATCTTTCACCCTTCTCATTCTTTTCAAAGTTCTACTTTCATGTCAAGTCTTTAAAATTCCTTTTTTTATGTTGGGGTATGATCTCTATATATATCATACTTAACTCTTGTGTTCAAATGATGAGAGACCCTATTTGATCTTTTCAAATCATTTTTGTTGAAGTTTAAGTGACGCCGTTAGGCTGCCGAATTTTCATAAGAGAAATCTAATTTTTTTCTTCCTTCCATGTTTTTTATTTCAAATGGTATGTCCTTAAAATTTCATTACCATGTTCATATATCCTTATTATTCTTCCCCTCTACTGTTTTATGGGTCATTTATGAATGTTGGACCCATTTCCCCTCTCTTTTCAATGTTTTCTAAAACCCCAAAACATAGCCGTTATGCTGCAGAATTTTCGTCTCAAAATGCCTCTCTCTTTTCTCAAAATTATTTTATGTTATAAAGTGAATACTCAAAGATCTTATTTATACAGGGTTATTCACATATATATCAAAATTTTCTATTTTAAATTCTTCTATTTACATACATGAGACCCACTCTCCCCTTCTGTGGCTTCTAAAGCGACGTAAAGATCATGTCTTTAAAGCAGTTTTTAAAACGTTATGATTATGAAATGAAACCCATTTATTTTATGCTATATGGGTTATTTATGAAATTTTTGATGATGATATATGTGGATCACATGATAATAAATGAAAATTTAAGGGTGTGCCCTGATAGCGCTCCAATGCATTGGGTAATGATGTAACCACTAGAGATTACAATTTTCACGATATCTTGGTGAATAACCTTGGTAATTTTCAAATGACACCTTGGGGATGGACCTTGGTGATATGTTCATGATTGTCTATGTTAAATGATGTATCAACATGTTAAAGTTATGAGAAATGTTATTTTTATTATGATATGCCACCTGATTTCTTTCTCATGCCTTAAAGTTATTTTTCATGACATTGTTGATGTATCTTAAGTTCACATGTAAATGTTTCCCCTTGTTTCCCTTACTGGGCCTTCTGCTCACCCTTTCTTTTGATGTATTTCCCCAGGTTATGAGATGCAGTAAAAAACCTACGATGAACATAAGGATAAGCCTTTCAAGTGTTTAAGAAGAGTGTTTTTTTTGTTTCATGTATTATGTTCCTGGTTTCCAAGACACTAAACCTTAAAGATCCTCAGTTTTGTATAATGTAGTGAAAGTTTATGTGATAAAAAATGCGGGATGCTACAGTTGGTATCAAAGGATGGTTTAGTTATTTGTGGAAATTAGGATATGAAAACTTTAGGAAGAACCCTATATAAAAGTTTAAATATAGGAAATCTTCCAGATATTTTGGTTAGTATTGAGTAAGGGGTTGCCAAGAAAATACATCCCTATCTGGATACGAGCAGGTAGAGGTGGCTCCGACACAGATGTGCATAGGGGTAAAACCCGAAAACACCACTTTGATCTAGACTTGAACGGGAACTGGTACACGACAATGGGCCTTGCTGTACTCTTGGTTACGACACTCCCGGGGGATATGCTCTGGTAAATTCATAAGCTTAGTATGAACCATTATTAAAGGAACAAAGATAAAATAAAATAAATATTCACATAAGAATATACGATCATGGATAACCTAGATTGGAACCTAGGGGATCAGAAGTTAGGATATACTTTTATTCTACAAGTTTATCCTTTTATTCTAAAGTTTCCTTTTCATGATTTTTGGCGAAGTATTTAAGCCCCTAATTATACTTTATCTTCTTAGTTAATGGTGGGAAATTTAAGAACATGTCCCAACAACCAATGTGATAGGAAATGCGATGATTTCCGTATTAATATGACAGAGATTATTAGGGTATTAAAATATGATTATTATTTTGGAAGACTTTCACTATTTTGGGGACCCTATATGATCGAGGTAAATAGATTACTACGGTATTTTCATTGAGGAGCAAGGTTGACTTACATTTTGAAGAATCGATGAATTTAAGGTGGACTTATAGTAATTTAGGTTACTTATGGAAATGATTAACCTATATTGGGGTAAATATGTTTAGGTTAGTTACTTTTGTTATAAGATGTTAGGATTGGTTGATGTTGTTTGGAGATTAATGATAAAGTTTACCTTGGAAGACTATGTTATCAAATCCTTCTTGTATTTGGGTTTCAATCTTAGTTTGGTTTATTTTTTGGATTTTTAAGGACAGTTATTTATGGAATGGTCTATGATGAACTCTGGGTAGTACCATGGAACTTTGAAGATTTAAAAGTAGTTTCCATTCCTATGGGATTATTTCTTTTTGAAGAGTTTTTTTACCTTACCCTTTCTGTTTTTGGGATAATATTTAAAGATAGATGCAATATATTGTTAATCTTTTATGGATTATGTGATTCTCTAGAAGATGATTCTTGTGTTTTGATGAGACCAAGTGTTTTTGAATGCTCATCGTTTGGAGAAAAGATTATTTTTGTGTAGAAACTTATTAAAGGATGAAACTCTACATGAAGGTAGGTATATTTTCTTATGTTTTTGTTCTATGTAGTAAATGAATTCCTCAAAATTATGAAATGAAACGTAAAACAAAAATGTTTTTGGTTTACGTTTCCTACTAGGTAATCAAAGACCGTTTACACACATCATAAGTTTGGGATTTTCTTATGGTTAACTTTCTCCTAATAATGTTCTCTATCACTCTCCCTCAGAACTTGACCCTTTGTTTTCTCCTCCATGTCCATGTTTTCCTACATGGAATCCTAGTGTGGGTTAACTCGGGTGACCTTTGTACTTCCCTTTCTTTCTTTTAAAGTAATAGTTTTACTTACTCCTTTTCTGATGTGGGACATTCAATGAAATTTCAAAACCCAATTTTGAAAATTACGAGGACGCAATTTCTTATGGGGGGAAGATTGTAATGACCTGAAATTTTGAATAAATCTTGTTTCCTAATTTTAGGTGTTATTTTATTTTATTTTTATACTCAACAAAAATGTTTCATTTGATAACATGAGTATAATTAAAATGAGACTGTTGGGTTTTGACTGTTATTTGACCATTGGTCAATATGACCTCTGTAAACTAAACGTTTTGATTATTGTCTCTAAATACAAGCAATCTTGGTTAACTAATATAGAAAGAAGATTTGATGGCCTCACCCAGTAGTCTTGGACCGATCGAAGCCCATCTAACATAACTTGGGAATGAGGTAGCACCACTGGGCTTTGCTCTGGACCAAACCCAAGCTGAACTTCATCGTGTGAAGCTAGAATGGGATCTCCTTCGCGAGAAGTTCAAACTGATAGAAATTACTACACGTGTGATGTTGGTCGAGCCTCCCTCAGATTCTCTCACCTTAGCACACCTTACACTTAGGTCCTATGCTGGTGTGATAAGGGGCTATGTAAGGAGACCGTAACTGCCTTGTGTAATCCTTTGTTTTAAATAAAAATTGGGATTTCTTCTTATGATGAAGTTTATGAATTTTAAAATGTCCGGATAAATATAGTATGAATATTATTGATGAATTTTAGAGAAAGGATATTTTAAAAATGTTTATGTAAACCTTAAATAAATAAAAATGTGTAATGATTTTCAAAAAAAGGTCTTCTACAATTATGTTCCGTACGAAATTTCGAGTCTAATAAGATCAACTTGATTTTTGATGAATAGTAAATTATGAATAGTGATTTTATGCTTAGGATTAGTAATGTGACCAAATGGAATAGTAATTTCACTCAAAGAAAGTTTTAATATAATTTAGACACCTAGATTAAGTAATGAGATTCAAAAAAATGGGTAAATAACAGTTTCATAAATTATTATTCAAGTATTAGTTTTTCCAGGTGAATAGTGTTTTTTTAATTAAAATTTAAATTATAAATATTTAGAAAATTATTTTTATAAAATGGATTTCATTTTTGAACTCAGAGCATCGATATTATGTTAAGTTAATTTTTGGGGATTTTTCTGAAAAAAATGAATTTTCGGTGAATAGTGTATTTATTTAAAAAATGTATTAATAATATTTAGAAAATTATTTTTATAAAATGGAGTTCATTTTTGAAATCAGAGCATTGATATTTGGTTAATGTGAAATTTTGGGATTTTTCTGAGAAAGTTGAATTTTCAGTGAATAGTAAAAATACAGTTTTAGGGTTTCTGTATGTTTAATGACATCATAACTGTGTCATGATGATGTCATGATATATTTTAAGGTATGGTCGACTAAATAGGATGAATTATTGTGTGGGGGTCCCCATGTGGCCTAACTCTATGGGAAGTACCATGGGAGGGCACATGCTTTTGAGAAAACCACTTTTGAGGTGTCCCTTGGCCATTAATGCCTTGTCCCCTCACTTTCCCTATAAATACCAATCCCTCCTCTCATAGTTTCGACTCCAAAACCATCCTCAACGAAGTTCTAGTCTCCTTACCTCCCAAGGAGTCCTCCCAAGGTTCCCCCAAGCCCTCAAGGTCCCAACATTTGAGTTTTAAGAGTTACGTTTTAAGGTAAGGGATCTGGCCCCCTCTCTTTCTTTTCAAGTGATATCTTTTATGTCATTTCTTTTATGCTCCATGTTCTTATGTTGGAGGATGGTATTTTATATTCATTATACTGTCCTTTTTATTTTCATATGACGAGAGACCCCCTCTTACTCTCATCATTTCATTTTATGAAATTTTAAGTGGCGCTGTTAGGCTACCGAAATTTTTGTAAAGAATTCTTTCACCCTTCTCATTTTCAAGTTCTAATTTCCTGTAAAGTCTTTCATGTTCCTTTTTATTATGTTGGGGTATGATCTCTATATCTATCATTCTGATATTTTATGATCATATGATGAGAGATCCCATTTTATCTCTTCAATTCAGTATTTTGATGTTTTAAGTGGCGCCGTTTGGCTACCAAATTTGTGAGGGATTCTTTCACCCTTCTCGTTTTCAAGATCTATTTTAATGTCAAGTCTTTCAAGTTCCTTTTTATTATGTTGGGGTATGATCTCTATATAGATCATACTTAACCCTTATATTCATATGATGAGAGACCCTATTTGATCTTGTCAATTCATTTTTTAAGCTTAAGTGACGCCGTTAGGCTGCCGAATTTTTAGGGGATTCTTTCACCCTTCTCATTCTTTTCAAAGTTCTACTTTCATGTCAAGTCTTTCAAATTCCTTTTTTTTATGTTGGGGTATGATATCTATATCTATAATACTGAACCCTTATGTTCATATGATGAGAGAACCTATTTGATCTTGTCAATTCATTTTTGAAGCTTAAGTGACGTCGTTAGGCTGCCGAATTTTTTACGGGATTCTTTCACCCTTCTCATTCTTTTCAAAGTTCTACTTTCATGTCACGTCTTTCAAATTCCTTTTTTTATGTTGGGGTATGATCTCTATATCTATCATACTGAACTCTTATTTTCACATGATGAGAGACCCTATTTCATCTTTTCAAATCATTTTTGTTGAAGTTTAAGTGACGCCGTTAGGCTGCCGAATTTTCGTAAGAGAAATCTAATTTTTGTCTTCCATGTTTTTCATTTCAAATGGTATGTCCTTGAAATTTCATTAACATGTTCATATATCCTTCTTATTCTGCCCTCTACTGTTTTATGGGTCATTTATGAATGTTGGACCCATGTCCCCTCTATTTTCAATGTTTTCTAAAACCCCGAAACATAGTCGTTATGTTGCAGAATTTTCATCTCAAAATGCCTCTCTATTTTCTCAAAATTATTTTATGTTATAAAGTGAATACTCAAAGATCTTATTTCTACAGGGGTATTCACATATATATGAAAATATTCTATTTTAAATTCTGGTATTTAAATACATGAGTCCCACACTCCCCTTCCCTGGGTTCTAAAGCGACGTAAAGAACATGTCTTTAAAGCAGTTTTTAAAACGTTATGATTATGAAATGAAACCCATTTATTTTATGCTATATGGGTTATTTATGAAATTTTTGATGATGATATATGTGGATCACATGATAATAATGGCAAATTTAAGGGTGCTCCCTGATAGCGCTCCAATTTATTAGGTAATGATGTAACCACTAGAGATTACAATTTTCATGATATCTTGGTGAATAACCTTGGTTATTTTCAAATGACACCTTGGGGATGGAACTTGGTGATATGTTGATGATTTTCTATGTTAAATGATGTAGCCACATATTAAAGTTATGAAAAATGTTATTTTTATTATGATATGCCACGTGATTTCTTTCTCATGCCTTAAAGTTCTTTTTCATGACATTGTTGATGTATCTCAAGTTCACATGTAAATGTTTTCCCTTGTTTCGCTTACTGGGCCTTCTGCTCACCCTTTCTTTTGATGTATGTCCCCAGGTTATGAGATGCAGTAACAAACCTAGGATGAACATAAGGAGAATCCTTTCAAGTGTTTAAGAAGAATGTTTTTTTTGTTTCGTGAATTAAGTTCCTGGTTTCCAAGACACTAAACCTTAAAGATCCTCAGTTTTGTATAATGTAGTGAAAGTTTATGTGACAAAAAAGGCGGGATGATACAGTGGGTGTCCCATATTTCTAGTTTGGTGTTCAGGTTTGGTGCATGGTTTGCAAAACCATGCTGTCAAACTGTGCGGGTTATCCAGGTTATTTAAAAATTTGAAATTATTATTCTACCCCACATAATTTTTAACCTCAATCGGACCTCTTACCCTCTTTTTCTAGGTAGGCACATTAAAGGGGATCCCAAGGTCCTCCCCCTTAATTCATCTTCCTCCCTTGGTTCTTATTCAAGGCTTATAAGGTGTTTTTTATTTATTTTTACCAATTTTATCCTATTCTTATCTTCCTAACTTGTTCTTATTAACTCTATCAGATTGGTTCCTTCTGATACAAACACTAGAGTGAGGTTTGAAAAATGTAGTTCAATTTTATTGATGTTAGGGTGTGAAGATTTTCTCTCAATCATAGTTCTTCCTTCTCTTAGAGTTTCATTTTGTGTGCACACCATTGAGGTATATGTTTCCATCCATTTTCTTTATAAAGAATTCCATTTGATTATTGAACATTTATAATTAATTTCTAAATAGTTTATTCATGTTTTTATGTTCTACTTTGATTTTTTTATGTTTCCATGTTAGTGATTTGGTGGGAAATCGTTTTTCTAAGGGTTTCTACAATTATGCCTATATATATTCATGTAAAGTGTTTGATAAAATGTAAACAGGTCTTTTAATGTCAAATTTCGTATTTTTAGATTGTGTTACCCTTGTTTATTTTTTTTCCTAACTTTGTTATTTTTGAATGGGGTCCTATGAGTTTATTTTGGTTCCTTTTTAGGGTTTGGTATTTAAGGTTGGATTCTTTTGTAAAGATGTTGAGCTACTTATGATTCATTAAATAATAATTTGGGTACTTTGTTGGTTCCAAAAAAATTACAATTTATGTGGGAATATACCTATGTTCATGGGGTTTACATAAAGATATGTACACAAATTATATTGGATTTATTTAAAAAAGTCCCCTTTAAACCCTAAATATTAAAACATGTTTCCTTTATCCCTTATCTCTTCCAATCCATCTCTAAATGATTTTTTTTCTACAAACTTCTCATGTACTCTAAATGGTTTCTTGGTTCATAAATAAAATCAATTTGGTTTAAAATGTATTCATGAATGTTTTTCATGTTTGTAACCTTGAAATTTTGTTTGGTAACTAAATGATATAGGGGTTAATTTGGAAACTGTTGATCATGTTTTGTGTTTCCAACTTAGTTTTGGAAATGAAATTGTATTTTGTAAATTCTATTGATATGTTGGTACTTTGTGGTATTCTGGAAGGTGGTTTTGAAACACATGTGACATGTTGGCCCAATTAGAAAATTATATGTATCTATGAGTGTTGGGGACCTCTATGGTTATACCTTTGAGGAGAGGGTCTTCGGGTTGGTGTTGTTGTAGTTTGGGCTTGGAAAGCATGGTGGCATTTATGTATTATTGGTTTATTCCACATGTGTTATGACATTATCATTCTTTACATACTACTATTTTGGTATTTGTTTGTGAAATTTATAGGGTTGAGTGATATTTTCTTACATGTACTGATTAGACAGATGGGTACCCCCTGTATTTATGGAAAGGTTGGGTAGGATAGTTCACTGGTGAGGCTAGTTTAGATTACCTAGTTTGGTTATTGACTATGGAACTAAACCATATGATAGTAGGTTTGTCTGACTCAATCACTTCCTGGTATTTCATCTATATATGTTTAAGAAATTCCCATGATTACTATATGTATGTTTCTATTTTATTTTTTCTTCACATAGTTACTCTTTTTATTAGTGAATGTCTACTTCCACCTATATTATCATCTCTTGTTATTGGTTTCTTTTGTTATCCCATCATTTTTTTTCATTCCTAGTTTATTTTTTTTGTCTCTTAGATTAGTTCTTCTTATTTGATTTTTTAGTTTTTTTATCTGATTTTTGGAACATCAAATCTGTTTTAATGAGGAAATCTATGTCTTTTTCTTGAAAATGATAAAAATAATATTTTTATTATATTTATTTCAAGCTATCATTTGAGGATTTTTTTCTAACAAGTCGGTGCATGGAATCTTTTGTACTTATATAATGGGTTTTTTATGCTCATACCCTACTTGGGACACTTGATTTCAGTATACCCAATATATTTTGTAGGTTCAAGTTTTCATTCAAGTTTTCCTTTGAATAAGGCAGGTCATATGGTTGGTGGTGACCCGGAGGTCACATGAAGATCATGTTGGTCCTTGTTTGTTTAATTTTCAGTTTTGATTTAGTTTTTCATTTTTTTTTCTATTGTAGTGGTATCTTGGATCTGGTTTATGTATTACTTTGGATCCTCCTATATTTGTTATGTGCTCTATTTTATTTAATTTTTTCAGTTTTTATTGGGAAAATAATTATCATCTGGATAATTCTTGATGCCCAGTGCTAGTTGTGAGCCCGAGGGGATCAATAACGCCTTTCATACCTTTATTAGACTGGGTCAGGTGTCGGGTTAGATGGAAACCTGACTTGGTTTGTGACATGTGTAAGGGTGAAAAAACCATAGGTCAAGTAAGTGTATTGTGAACATCAAAAATTATTTTTTAATGAATAATATATAGATGTTATTCAGATGATGTATTTTTTATGTTCTTCATGGATTCAAATATCTTGATCTTTTACATTGATCATGATCTATTACATGATTGAATAAAGACCATATGAGGGATATAATGAGTTGGAGAGATAAGTTTCACACCATAGGATGATGATCCACTTTGATAGTTGTTGTGCTAGGTTGTTATGAATATGTGGAAGATTTCAACAGAAGTTAAAAGTATGAATTTTTTGATAATTTAAAGGCCAAAGAAGGCTATGATTTTTAAAGTATCATGTGGAGGAATGTACCATTTGTCATAAGGTATAGTAAAGGGAGGCACTTAACTCAAAGTTAAATGAGGATGAATATGAAAATTTAGGCCATTAAAATTTAAGTTGATTTCCCTAATTATTAGGGAAACAATATTAACAAAATATTAAAGGAATATTGATAATAAAAAATAATTAATGAAAAGTGTTGATAATTATGATTGAGGAGACTAAAATGTTACTATGTCAAAGAATAAGAACTGAGAACAACCATAGAGGATTATAGTACAAGGATGTGTAATATGGTCTATATTTATGGATTATATGAGGTGTCTCATACATATATCAATGATCTTGAATCAGGAGGAGTTCTTTCATTAGAAGTGAAATTTAAACTGGATAATTCCAACACTTATAGCGGTTTCAAGATTTTAATGTCCCAATATTTCAATAAGTATTATCCATAAATAGTTATTATTTTAATATCTTTTTCTACACATAAAACCAAACAAAAAAACCATTATTTGTTAAAATTATATTTTTCTATTATAATATAGTCATTAAATTAATGAGTATAAAAGGATGTAACAATATTAAGAAATTTAGAAATGAATGAAATGACATCGAGTAGCGGAATTAACCCATATAAGTCCCATTTTCACAATAATGGGAACGATGAATCTTATCTAAGGTTTTATCTATATGAATCGCAATCCTAACTCGAACAATTATGATATGAGTGAAATCATATGTGAGTAAAATTCATGCTCATGGAAATTTCCAGGAAATCTATGCCAGCAAAATCACCACATTGACCACAATCAGAAAAATATCTTATTCTAAGATATTATGAGTAGATCTTGAGGGTATATGTAAATATATGTTAGGATGATATAATCTGGTATTTAATTTTTTAATAAGTGATTTATCACATGTATTTGACACATTTCTCATTTTGACTTTTAAAGGAAAAAAGATAGTCTATTTTCTATAAAAATACTTTTTCATTATATTTGTTATATAATAAAAAAATTATAAATTATAGAATCCATGTTAGATAAAAATATATCCTTTTTTATTTATAATGATAAAATTATCTTATTACAATTTTTTGGTATTTTTTGGGATTTTTCTAAAAGTATTGAGTTCTTAGGGAATAGTAAATAATACTGATATTGTTAAAATCATCACCTTCATAAAATTATCATAATACAAGAATGATTTAAATGTTTTTGAAACATTCTTTCATAAAATATCTATATTTATAAATAAAATAAAACATTAAAAATTATTGCAATGTATTTATAAATCCCATGTATATCATTTTGGAAGCATATGTAAATTTTTACTCTAAAAATTAATATATTTTATTATATAAAAAATTAGTTTTCATCACTTGTAAAAATTAAATAAAGAAAATGGATTTCATATTTTATATAAAAATTATAATTTTATCAAATGTTATTAATTTCATTTTTAGCCATAAAAATATGATCACAAGGATTAAAATATATTAATATGATAATGTAAAAACTATTTTTCTAATATAGTTATTTTATGAAGATTGCAAAAAATTTATCCAATAAATTAATTTAATAATTTACCTATATTTATATATATATTAAATGTTTTAATTAAAAAATCAATATAATATTATATATAAATTGAATTAGATTAAATTTATATTAAATTTAGATTCATAACATTAATATTTGGTAATATGGGTTTTCTTATAATTTTTATAAAATATAAATTACTTATTTAAAAACTAATTATCAAGGTAAAAACTAAAGAAACAAAATGTAAATATACAATGGTAAATAAATAAAAAAATTAAAACATGTGTTTTAATGTTTTTTTAGGTCTCTAGACCTAATATCACCCATAATCCTTTATTTTTATCTTTTTAAATCATTGAACCTTAAATAGTGAAATGATATCTTTGAAAAGTATATGGTATTAAAATAAGTACCGCTTTATTCACTTTTAAAGGGGACACATATCCACCACTTCATACCACATCAATACCTTCTAATTTTTTCCTAAAAATATACAATATTTATCATAATATAATCCTCTATCATTTTCCTAATCCTCTTTTCTAAATTATTTTACCTAATCCCTTAATTTACTAGGATACATTAAAGATAATGTTCAATGTACCAAAGTGTGTAATACTTACTCATTACCTTTTATTATTAATAATTATCTTCCGAAACTACCCTGTAAATACAAATATAATGATCTCAGTATCATTAATATACTTATTTTTTATTATATTAATGGAGAAAATAATATTTATTTATTTCCATTGAATTATAAAAATAATAGAATATTGACCATGTGCTTTCCATACTACCACCTCCACAAAGTAATATTTATCATTTTCATGCTAATTTTCATTATTTATTCAAACCACTTAAAAATTAATTAAAATAAATAAAAAATATAAAAAAATATCATTATTATTATATTATAATTATGTTTTAAACTTCCTTATCAATACTCCCTAATCCAGGTATAGCGTGTTCATGTTTTGGTTAGTTTAACAACCTACTTGAACAGTGCTATAAAACTATGTCATGGATGAGAATAGGAGCATACATAATATTATTATTATATGTTAATAAGAACATAATGATTGAGTTTTGGTTCTAGATAGTTAATATTTTATATTTAAACTATTATTAAAATATCATATTTGATCACTATAATAACCTAAATAAGAAAAACATTAATTCAATTTTCACACAAACATAAAAAACTATATAATAAATGAATAAAGTATGATAATAAATGTCCCATATTAAATTAAATATAGAATAATATGGTTCCTATGATGGTATATAAAAAAATTAATTTTATTATTCAGGAATTTATGTAAATGGGAGGAATCAATCAAGAACAAAGTAAGGGTTTTGTAACATCCTAGGTTTTTGAGTTAGGTAGAAAATTGATCCCGATTTGAACTTTTCAATTAGTTGTTATGTTATATTTTTTTTGTTGATCATACCTCAATAATGAGAGTTATTTTGGATTTATATAATTTTTTTGTGTTGGTTTAGAGGCTTGGGATGTGATTCGATTAGTTCAGAATTGTTTCGGGATCATCGAAGGACAAATGACATGTTTTAGGTTGCAGACTGAAGGTGTACGGTTTAAGGGAAACAGTGTGGCCCATTTTTTGATCTAGAGAATTGTTTGTGTAAACTATGTGATTGAGGAACATGACTATGTGAGGTGCTCTAAAATTATTGAAGCGGACTTCTACATGGTTTGAGCATGGTTAGGTCAAACCGTACGCAAGTTGTGTGAAGGTGCCCTTTTTGGAAGTAGCTTTGCACTATAGCACGCACGTTTGCTACATAGTTTGGAAAACTGTGTGGGTAAACTGTATGTCCTTTAAAGTGGGTTTTTTTAGGTTTGATTTTTCTTTCTTTTCCCTTTTTCTTTCTTCTTTTTTCTCTTATTATTTGTCACACATAGTAGGTGGGCGAGCCCTATTTCTCTTCTCTTCCACCATATTTGATCCCTCTTCTCTATTAGTGGTATGTCCTTCGATATGTTATAAGATATAAGAATAAATTGGTATGGAATACCCCATGTATGCTTCCTCTTTGTTTATCATTCACCTAATAGACCACTATTTACATCCAATCCAATTTCAGGGTCTTTAATGGAAACTTAGATCTACATTGATTGTCTTTTAATTAGATCTCAAAATCGGGTGTTCCAACATCTACAATTCTAAGGTATATGATGCATATCTTATTTTTCTTGGATGATTTGGAAGCACTGATTAAAGCGTGAAATTTGGGTATTTTGAGTGGGACCCTGTTATACCTCATGATTTATATCAAAATGACAATGTATCATTAAGAGATGCCATTAGGCATGCCTGAACCTATTTAAAATGAGCGAGGTTGAGTTATAAGTCATTTCTCTTTGGTTCATTTTGTTTAGGGTGACAAAATAGTCAAAATTTAAATGTTTTGTTTTAAAATGATTTTTTAAATTTAATCTTGCTTGGTTAAATGAATATGAGAAATTAAATACCTCTATACTGATATGAGATGTTTTTTAGTTGACGTAATTCAATTTTAATTAATTTAATTTCATGTTTAATGTTTTTTATTGTGTTTTATATACATGAAATTCCTAAATTTCATGTGTTGAGACCCATGGGGTCATAATAGGAATGGACCAGGACATTATTGAGATGAAATGGCCATCGATTTTGGGAATTGAGGATGTCTGCTGTAGTGGAAAGGCCATCAGGTTGGTTGTGGCCCATGATATTGGGATGGTAGTGCCATTGGTTTCTAAGAAACATGGTCATAGGGGCATGAGGTTTTGGTTGGTGTGGCTTAGGTTTCTTTATTTTGTGACTACCTCTAACAGCCAAAGTGCTGATTGAGTCATGTGTACATAAAAGGACTCTGTGATGATGTGGTTTTGACCACTCATGTGGATAGAGGACCCTGATATTTGTGGTTTAGGTATATATGTTTTGGGGGTTCTTGCCATAGAAAGCCACATGGAAGGTGAGGAGCGTTTAGTAGATAATGATGAGGCTTTAAGGTTGGGGTTGAGGGTCACCATGATTAAGGTTGTGGTATTGAATATTTATTTGAGGATAGACATCATTGTTCCTCTAGTTTTTATTCCATCGATCGATGTGATATTTATTTCAAGGGTCTGTGGGACCAAGATACTATTTTTTGAGTGTGCCTTCATAATTTCGGTGCTTTTTTAGACATGAGGTGTCTGGAGGCACGTGGTGTCATGTTAATTATTCGAGGTAGAACCTAAGGGTTCACCTAAGTTGTAACATTATAGGTGCCTTAGGCCAGCGGCCAAGGACCTTATTCTATTCTATATTTCATCATTGGCTGAGGCAGGTGATTGTTTCTTGGTTGCTGTTGAGCACTAGGGAAACCATGGTTATTTATTGCATTGAGATGTTTTGTATAATTTTTGTAACACATCTACTTAAAATCATATGTTTGGTACACACCATTGGGTGGTATCCTACTGAGATTCATCTCACACCCTACACAGGTCCTTTAGAACATGTGTAGACTTTATGAACTTATGTACATGTAAAGGATCAGCTGTAGGAGAAAAATTATTGTAGCTTTCTGCATTGAGATTGGCATGGACCTTGAGGTCGTTCCTAGCTGGAGTTTTACTTTTGTTTAGATGTCATTATTTTATCATCATGAATATTTTATATGTATCAATTATTGGTTATCCATTGGTGCATGTTTCTATATTGACTTGTATTTGTAATTCATGCTTGTTTTGGTAGTTTATGCAGTGGTATTTGGCATGCTGATTTTTTACTTTCTGCTACTTCTTTATTTATTGGTTCCACTGTTTATTTGGAATCCACTATCCTTCCGCCATTAGCGATTCTAGTTCAAGTCTACTGAGTCATTTATTTCCACTACATGTTATATATTATTACAGAACCAATATTATTATAATTCACAGAGGGTATATCCTCCCCAATATACCTATTACACCCCAACTTCTAGTTGGTAGGCTTTACCTAAGGTGAGTGGCACCTGGCCTGATAGCACTATTCGGGTGGTTGTTCAAGTCAGGGATGATACAAGTTTCCATCTCAATCATCATTCATTAAAGAAATATTTGATAAAGTGAACCAATAATCATTTTTAGGGTGTAACAATCACACTATTTACTAATAATATCATAAATTATTAGTGAAATTATAAACTTAACATACATTCATTCTCTTACTTTTGTGGGCTATAATTGATATCTTCTATAAATTATAAGGGATTTTCATAAATCAATCAATTTTCTTAAATTATAATGTTTATCCTTGATATAAATCATTCATTTTATAGGGTATACCATATTTATATATTTAGAGGTAACATTTTATTCAAATATTTCACATTTATGAGTTTCCTCCTTCAAGTTCAAAATATGTTAAGAATAATTATCATACTATTAAATGATGGTTTCCCCTCTTTGTCTATAATTTCCCTTCCCAAAAAACTTCTAATATTTAATTGGAAACCTAATTATGTGTTATATTATGTGATATTTAAATTTACCTTCTTCTATTTTAAAAAAATGTTTTATTATCCATATTATAATGACGTATTTCAATAAATTTTTTTCCAAAAATAAAAATGGATGTTTTAAAAAACCTTCCTTACATATGGGTTACACAATGCCTTTATTTTTATCACCTTTTCTATATATTATTATCATTTATTTCTTCCATATGATGTATAGGATACTTAAAAATATACTAAGTTTACTATGCCATTCTTGGTTGGAGTTAATACATGTTTTTTGGATCCCTTCAAATTTGATACTTTAATAAAAACTTAACTTAAGGGAATATTTAGATTTATTTTTTAATGAAAAAGTGTCACCTACCAAAAAATCACTATGAATAACTTTTAAGAACCCTCATTATTTTAATTAAAAAAATTATAGTTAAATTTTATTATGATGGGAATTCGTGTATTAATTCCTTCCTCAAAATATCATTTGATCCATTTTAAAAGCTTCACATATGTGGTTCATTTTTATTATTTATTCTCCTCGATCATTATCATGAATTTTCTTTTAATTGAACTTGGTTTTAAAGGCCTAATTTTCTTTATTAAGATATAAACATCGAAATTGATTTAATTCCATATTCTCTTTGTAATAGTTTTGATATAAAATTTGGTTATGCTTTGAGACAATATTATGAAATCCAATTCGTTCTCACGATTTTCATCATTCTTATTCTTTATAAATGGTTTCTTTTTCCCAAGTCACATATGTATGGATTTAAATATTATTATTTTCATTATGTTATGGATGGGCCAGTAATTATATATCCCTATAATGCATTGGGTAAATACTTAAATCTCAAGAGATTTTATGTATGTAATTTGAGAATGAAACTAATACATTATTGGAATTTCCCCCTCACCTTATGGGAATAGGGGTGAACCTAATCTATTATGGGACTCTGTATACAATAATATTCTTGACATTGAGATTTAACTTATGTTTATTACGTTGTGTATTATGTTTATGCCATATAATCCAGGATTCCATTATCTTATTGTATCATTTCATTATGTCATTTTTCCATGCTTACGATCTTCTTATTGGTTTCATTGGGTATAAATTATATATTTTATGTTCGTGTTCCAAAAATGCACTCTCAACACCATATGTTTATCATATGATCATTTATGATCTTTGATTATAATATATTATACTTTCCTATATTGATCATTTGAGTTCATTCTTTTTTATGTTTCCTTTTCCCCAGGTAATTATGGAACATAATATGTGTGTTATTTTTAGAGTATTATCTTATGTAGAAAATTTTTGGGAGATGTTGATAATATTTTGGGGATTAAGAAGATTCTTATATAGTGTAAAATGTGTTGGTAATTTGAAAAATAAAATGTTTTTTAAAATTTATTTTTCTATAACTATATAATAATCTAAACCTAAAATATATCAAGTATGTATTGTAATGAATTATTTTCTTTAATTCATGTAGTTTGACAGTCACATTTGTGAACTTCTATATTTGGTATCATTGTATGGTTTACATAACATTAGAGGTTAGGATATTAGTTGAGGATAATTTAAAGAATGATAATCTGTGATTGATCATAATTTCAAAGTTATATATAATAATTTAGGTTATTTGAGGTAATATTAAATATTTTACAGATTATAGTGAGAGAAAATTATCGAAAAAACATATGTATTGGTCAAAGTATTTGATAACATCATGAAATTATAGAAATGTATAGAGTGTGTGACATTCCAGGAAATTCAATCTCCATATAGATACTATAATTTTGATGAAATATCTAGAATATATGTATCTGGGGTAATAACCATGAAAAGGTTTGTTGAGTATTAACTCAATATGTACATGTTACATGAAAAAAAGACCTCACTACAAGTCTGGAAAGACATGCCTAGGTGATATGGTTTGGTTAATCACATTTTACTTACAATACATTATGAAGGATTTATTATATTAAGACATTAAGTTAAGGAATATGATATAAACAATCCTAATGTAACCAAGATTTAATAGATAGTGATTAGTTTTAAATAAATTACAATGTAATAATTTGGAAGTGTAATAAAGTTTTATATTGAATTTATAATGTAATTATCTAATAATAATTCTCTTATGGTGTTCATCACATGCAGTAGCTCCTTCTGGATTTAGTAATGATTTAATGTCGAAGGAACCTAATTAATAAAAAATAACATAGAAAATTAATTTATTATCCCAATGTGTAACATAATTGGATAAGATCTAGAGTGGTAAATATTTTTGATTTTTCCTAACAAACTGTCAAGTATTTTGAATAACAACATAGACATGGTTTTGTTTCCAAACATATTAAAGAATAGAAGGATTGAGTCTTGTGTATGTTTAAGTCATTAATATTATAAAGTAAATAAGGTATAATCTTCTTCATGTTAAAAATATTGGAAGTAGGACATAGGGTAAAGTCTCAAAGGAATTGGATGATATTTTATTGATGGTGAAGGAGGGAATTAAGCAACAAGATGTCAAGGAAAATATTAAGGATTAATTAACATTATGGGTAAAAATAATTATATCTCTATGTATACACTATCAATTATATAATTCAAATGTGATTAATTTGGGACTACAAAAACCAGTGCATGAATCTAATGAATTAAGATGACAATCGACACCAACAACCTCATAAAAATATGAATAAGGAGAAACCAATTTAATGACTTCTGTTGAAGTAGAAAGTTATTTTACATTATATATTTGTGTATCTATTATTTCATGTTTGTTTTAAACTATAATATATTTAATTAAAATTATACTTATTTTGAGGTATAACTATTATATCTATAGTATAAGGATCTTCTTCATGGTTTGTAGATGTTACTTGTGGAATTATCTCTTCTTAACTTATTAGTATTATATTAGGATTGGATTATCACTTTTTATAAAGGGAACATATAAAATTTCATATAGGGAAATATCACTTCATATCATAAATTAACTCATGATCAACATACCATTTATGGATTACCCTAGGGAAATTACTTTCATCATATGAGTTTTAAAATTATGAGGATGTAATTTATTTAAGAGGGGAATGTCAAGAATTCATATATAACTATATAATTATCTAAAATAAATATTATATTAATTATTTTTTCTAAACACAGTAGTGAACTAAAAAACCATAATATGATAAAATAAAATATTATTGTTACAATATTTCCATTAAAATAGTAGTTATAAATGGAAGTAACCACATTATGAAATCTGAAAAGAAAAAAAATAGCATCAAGAAGAAGAATTATCCCTTATGAATAAAATTTATTTTATCTTGGGAAAGATGTAGAATCTATAGGGTTTTATCTATGAAAATACCATTTCAAACTTGAAAAATTATGGTGCAATTAAAATGTTATGTTAGAGAAATTCAAGATCATTGAAATTTCCACCAGATCTATGCTATTAGAATCACCATACCTAACTACCAGTAGAGTGTACCTTATAATTTGACCATATTTTGAGATATTTAGTGGAAATGTAAAAATAAATTAAGATTTTATAATTTTTAATATATAACGTAATAAGTTATTTATAACATTTATTTTATACAATTCAAATTTTGACTTTAAAAGAAACAAATGAGTTTATTTTTCTATAAAAATATTTTTTTAATATTTCAAATTTTAAAATAAATTAT
This sequence comes from Viscum album, assembly GCA_963277665.1. Taxonomy (NCBI): domain Eukaryota; kingdom Viridiplantae; phylum Streptophyta; class Magnoliopsida; order Santalales; family Viscaceae; genus Viscum; species Viscum album. Next base: position 1,325,982,252 of record OY728160.1, read on the forward strand.
AAATTTTGGAATCTTAATTATATAAAAATATTTTCTTTTAGGATTTATATTAGAAAAATTAAATTATTATAAATTTCTTATATTTTTTAAAAAACATTGGTTTTTAGGTGAATAATGAAAAAATACTCATATTGCTTAAACAATCTATTTTGTGACATTATAATAATATAAGAATGAAATATATGTTTTTAAAAAAATATAATATATATATATATTAATTGGTAAATAAATAATTTAAAATTATTATGTTGTGTTTGAAAAACCCATGTATACTGTTTTTTAAACATAAATAATATTTTATTCTAATAAATAATTTATTTTTTTATATTAAAAAATAGTTTTCATCACCTATATAAATTAATTCCAAAAAAATGGTTTAAAATTTTCGTCCAATGTGATCATATTATTTAATAAGTTAAGTTTTATTTTTGGTCAAAAATTTTATATTACTAGGATTATATTTTATTACTATGGTAATGATAAAATTGTTTTCTAAAAAGTTTCGTTTTATAAAAACTTCAAAATAATTATCTAATAAAAAAATTAATAACTTCCCATTAATGGTTAACTTATAATTTTTAATCCTATATATAAAATATCAAAACTCATTCATTTATTATTCAATACTAAATAATATTAGGAACATTTAATTGTAAAAATAATATTTTTCTAAAAAATATAAATTACGTAGTTAAAAACTAGTTTTCAAGGTAAAATAAAAAATAGTATAATGTAAAAATATAATATTAAATAAAAAAATGGATTTTTTTGATTTTTTTTTATTATTTTTTCTACCAATATCAACTCAAAATCCATTATTTCAAACTTTTGTAGTCCTTAACCCTCGAATAGTGTATTATTATCATTTAAAGTTAAAGGGTATTTACAAAATTTCCCTTTTATTCACTTATAAAAGGGACACACTTTCACTACATAATAACACACCTGTTCCTTTTAATTTATCAATGAAACTCTTCCATTTTTATCTTCATTAAATACTCTATCATGTTTATAATCCTATGGTCTCAATTATTTATCATAATTCCTTAATTTATAATGAGTCTTTAAATGCAAATTTTAAAGTACCAATGTGAGTATTACTTACCCTTTACCCTTTATTATTAATATTTCTCTTAAAAACTACCCTAAATGTAGTAATAAACTAATTATGGTGTCATTATTATATTTAATTTTTATTATATTAATTATACAATAACTATTTATTCCTTTCTATCCACTTGGAAAAATAAAATAATGGTTATCATGCATGATGAGGACTACCATCTCAACAAAGAAACGATGTTCCTTTTTTATCTTGATTTTCATTCTTTATCCCATCCACATAAAATATGACTCAAAAATGATCTATGTAATATATTTATTCATATATTATAATGATGTTATAAATTTTCTTTTCTACACTAATTGATTATGAAATAACATGTTCATGTTTTGGTTAGTTTAACAAACAACCTCAATATTGATATAAAACTATATCATAAAGGATTATAGGAAATTACATATTATTATCAATATAAGTTAATAATCAAATTATTTTTTTTCTTTTTTAATGGTTATATTTTTAATTTTACTTATTATTAGAAAATAACATCAAGTCAATAAAGTCTCTCAAATTAGTAGACAACGATTTAATTTTCATTCAAACATTAGAAAAAAGAAAATAATAAATAATATCATCTGATAAAAAAATGTTCAATATAAAATTAAATAGAGTAATAAATGTTACTAACTGGGTATATAATAAACATAATTTTATTATTCATGAAGTTAGGCACATAGGAATAACGAATTTGGAAAAAGGTGTGAGTTTCTATCTTAATCACCACTCATTAGGCCATGATTTTATTTTAAACACCAATATACATTTGAATAGTGTAACAAATTCCCCTTAACATATAATATAAAAAATTATTTTTGAAATTTTGAAATTAAATTTCTTTCATGCTCTTACTTATTGTAGTCTATAATTATTATCTTCCCTGTAATATAAATTTTTTTCTTAACTCAATCAGCTTTCATGAGATATAGTTATTATTCAGGATATTATAAATTTATTTCATATTGTATACCCTATTTCTATCTTGGTAGATGATTTTTAATTCAAATATTATTTGTTTTGTAGTTCCCTTCCTTCTTGAAAATGAAACTATATTGAGAAAAATTATTATCCTCTTACAAGATAGTTTTCCCTCCTTATCCATAATTTCTCTTCCATCTAATGTTCTCCTATTTAGTTGGAAACCTAATTATGTGTTATATAATGTGATATTAATATTTCCATACCCCAATTTTCAAATAAAAGTTTAATTATAAATTTAACTATGTGGGATTTCAACAAAGGTCTTTTAAAACATAAAATGTGATCTTTAGAAACCACACTCGTTACTTTTGGGTTTCACATTCTCTTTCTTCTAATACATTTTTCTCTATATTATTATCATTCATTTATTACATATGTTATATATATATTACTAACATATATACCTAGTTTTCTATATCTTTATATATTTGGATTAATATAATTTATATATTCCCTGATACATTCATCCTTTTATATAAACCAAACATAAGGGGACCTTCTGATTTATTATTTTGGGACATGTGTCACATATAGAAAAAAAATCACAATGAATATATATTGAAAATATTAATTATATTATGAACAAACAACCCCATTTAATTACTATATAAAGGTAAATAATAAGTAATTTCCTTCACTACAAGTTCCCATTCTCTTTTTAAAAAGATTCACCTATGTAGTTCATTTTTATTCTTACTTATCCTTGATGATTATAATTAGTTTTCCTATATTATAACACAATATTAAAGAAATATATTTATTTCTTAAAATGTGAACATCAAAAATTATTTCAGTTATTATTCTATTGAAAATCCTTATGCTATATTATTTGGTTATACATTGACACAAGTTAATAAAACACACTTATTTCTCATGATTTTGGTCATGATTATGATTATGTAAGTTTTCATTTCATTATGTGGAACTTGTATTTATATAAATATTATGATTTTCATTATGTGTTAGGTGAGAAAATAACTATTTTTCTCTCCAATGTATTGGTTAAGGATTTATATCTCATGAGATGTTATGTGTGAGATTAGGGAGTTAGCCTAATCCACTATAGAACTTTGTCCACTTATTTTATGGTAATAGAGAGTAAACCTATTATACCATGGGACTATATTCACTGTAATAGTATTTATTGGGATCCCTGAATTCTTCTTATAATGTCATGTCGTATTTTGATGGCACATATTCCTGGATTTCATAATCTTGTAATATCATTTTGTTATGTTAGGCTTCAATGATTATGATCTTAATCTTGGATTTATTTGGTATAAATTCATGATTTTATGTTAATTTTCCTTTATTAAATTATCATAAAAAAATTATCTAATTCTCACTTATTATCTTTGATTATTATCTCTTATGATTACTCTTACTGAGTATTTGATCACATAGATTATTCTATTTTATTTTCCCCAGTTATAAAAGGAATTTAATATGTATGGTTTGTCTAGAAAATTATCATATAAAGAAAATTTATGGGAGATATTGAAGTTATGTTGTTGATTATTTAATTCCTTATATAGTGTAAAAAATTCAGCTATTTGAAAAATAAATCAGTTGTATTAGTTATTTTTTTTGTCTTAACTCTCTAAAACACTAAGCCAAAAAGTCCTTTGGTATGTATTGAAATGAAAAATTTTCTTTGAGTCGTATAATTAGGAAGTAACACTTTAAGGTTTCTATAGTGATCACACTCTTTCCTAAATCTGTTATTGATAATAAAATTATATCATTGTTTGTGTGATAAAAACAACAATACACTGGTTACTTATTCTACCTTTGGCAGGAATACCTCATTAAAAAATTATGTAATCCATTTATTTTTTTATTGGTTCATTTGGAGATATATTTTTTGAATTATAATATGAGATTATTGTTATTGAAAAGGAAATTATGAGGCACTTATTCACACCCTTCTATCAGTTCCTCTCCATAACTATTCAATCCACTTAAATTGGTATCTGATCTAGGAATTCACTCAAATATCTCTTTTAGGTCACCCATATATTCTCATAATTAAATTAATCAAAAAGTAATTCTGGAATTTTAGGGAAATGTCCTTCATTTATGAAATTAGAGGATGATTCCATATTTTGTATCCCTATTAAGGTATGTTATTGATGTTTCTCTTCTTGTGTTCACTATGTGAAGGAAATTCTTCTTTCAATACAAACATAAAAGGGGAATGTTGAGTATAATGAAAAATATATTAATTATATACTCACTTAATTATCAAAGAAAAAATTATCAAAGTCTATAAGATTTAAGACTTATAATGAAATCTCAAAAAAAAACTCCATATAATATATAAGGGAAAGAAAAAGTTGAAGTAAGAAAAACCACATCTTAGTTGAAAAAAGTTTGAAGATGTTAGAATATAATAATATGAGTCTATTTTGGAGTTTTTTATATGAGTAAATGTTATTTAGATCTCAATCATAGTTTCTATGGAGATACTTAATGATTATACTATAGTTATGAAGATCATGAGAATTCTACTTGACATGTTTCATTATAAATATTAATCATTGAAATACATATATATTAACATGTTTACTATTGATGAGTTGTATAGATCTCTCATAAATTATGAAATGAGAAGTGGAGATGATCTTAAGAGTAAATGAAATAAGGATAAATTGATTGTTTTCAATGCTCTAAAAGAGTTAAATATTAATTATTGAAAATTATTTTTACATGGAGGGGAATTAATGGAGAGTAATACAAGGAATACTATGCTAAGACACTTTGTCTAATGTTAAAAAGATTCACCAGCGGAAGATGAGGTATTTAAAAATGTAAAGCATCATTTCAAATTCTTCAACAATGAGAATGTTGGTCATTTCACTTTGTATCATCCCAAAAAATTCAATGATGAAGATAAATATGAGGAAATTGAAAATTTTCCATCCTCAAATGGGAGATCTTAATAAAAAACCTTATCATAATTGAAATGGGAGAATAAAATCTCTCCAAAATATTTTAGAATTGATTTTCAATTTTTTGAATATGGGTTTCTTAAAATGATTTCATTAATGATGATGATAAGGGATATTAATAACATTCTCATAGAGTTACAATGGTTCAAGAAATGTAATAAATAAATACATTATATGAGGATAAACACACTAACAATGAATATATTTTTGGAGAAGGTTAGTCATCCAATGGATATATAAGGATGATGGAAATTAAAATGTGTCTGAAGAAAATTAAATAATTGATAAATAATAACAATCATATAAAAAATAATTTATAATAATATAAATTTTTTTAGGATGAAAAATATAATATTAATAACAAATTTGAATAATTAAAGATTCAGAATGTAGTGAAGAAGAGGATTACTAATTATATGACTTCTACTATTCTCTATAAGGATTAGGAGGTTGATAAATTAATGAAGAAAAATGATGAATTTTAAATTTTCTAAGAATAAAAAACACCTTTAAAAATGAAACTTGATTTAATATTGAATGTTCTAACCTCTATTAATCTATCATAAATGATATTCATATTGTTGATAATGGTATTAAAATTCCAACTTAAATGTTATTAATTATGAATGTGTCGATTTCTCAAGATATTATTGAGAAATTGTAAATTTTCATATACAAAAAATTGGAGAAATTTCAAAATATTATCATATCTATAAAAAAATCTATGAAAATATCCATTTCATCCATAGATATACAAATAATATTCACATAATAAGGTTTAGTGAAAGACTATCGACAGGTGACTCAAGATGAGAAATGAAAATTTCCAAGATATACATAGGTATTTTTTCAAAGGATAAGGATTCAGGGATATTATTTGTATCTTGGTGTTCTTCTCTATAAAGGATATATATTATGATATAATACGACACTTTTTTATCTTTTAAGCAAGTATATTTCAAGGATGAGATAGTTGTTGTGATTAGAAATCCGATTCAGTAACATAAAAAAAATATTCAAATGAAAAATAAATTTTTGTGTTTATAAGACTTATTTGGAATGTTTGGTGAATATTACCACACATAAAATGATTTAATCACTATTAAATAAGCTCAATTTAAATTTAATTATAATTTAATAAAGAAAGAGATTCAAAAAATATGTAAATATTATAGAGGTTATGTCTAAAGTATACAATACTGATAAATAATGGATACGTTATAGTGGTTGTTCATATCATATAACTGGAGGGATGAAAAAATTGTTGAATTTTTAGATGTATAATGGAGGTTAATTCACCTTTTTCACTAAAAGATCACTTGAAAATAAGGGTATTAGAATAGACCAGATTATGAAGAATCAAATATTTACTATAAATTATTTATTTTGTTATGTATTAGAACACAACCTATTAATTGTATCACATCATTATAATGATGTAAGTGAAATGATTTTAAGGAAATTTGTATGTCTTCTATATAGGATCAAATATGGATCTATTATCTCAATGGTAATTAGGCCAAAAGGTAATCTGTTTCATTTTGTGGAAGTGAAATTAGGTTTCTATCTAATATTGAATTCACAAAATAGTTTGTGGAAAAATTTATTGATCCATCATGGATAAAATAAAATTATTAAATTAATAAAATAATAATATATAAGAAACATACCTGTAATAAAAAAAATAAACTACCATATTTTTTAAGACATGAAAGAATAGAAAAAAATAAACAAAACTCACAATAATGTTGATATTCAAAAATAAGAATCATTTTAGCTATCTCACACTTATGTGGGTAGTCTATTGTGAAAGATGTCTCCAAGTGGAAATAGTAATTTCATCCCATTCATTTATGATTTTATAAGAATTAAATTAATTATTTTTATTACCTATAAGTCTTAATCTCAAGATAGAGATTTTTTAAAATATAGAAAAACATAAACAAGTATATATTTAAAAATATTGATAATAGATAATAGTACTGAATATGTAACTAGATAGTTCATAGGATACCTAGATAAACATGGGATCCAAAATTTGTTATATTACTTATATAATATTCAACAAAATAAGGTATTCAATAGGATAAATATAATCCTTATTAACATGGCTAGATAAATTCTTAATGAGCATGAAATATCAAAATATTTGTTGTTACATGGAATAAAATTGGTTTTAATTAGTCAAAGATTATTTTTTTCCAACTCAGACATGTATTCCTATTAAATATTTTTCAAGAAAAAGATAATTGTAAAACACATTAGACTATTCAGGGATTCATGTTTGATCAAAATTAAAAGAAAAATTAGAATTAAATTTGATGAGATGGTTGATAAAAAAATATTCCTTTGTTAGATACGAAATGGATTTCCATAAAGATGTTATGAGAAGAAATCATATATTATTGTTGATTATGATAATGTTATTGTCATTGATAATTAATAAGATATCTATAAGTCTATAATGATATACAATGAGGAACATGTTATTGATGTTATATCAAAAGAAGTTGAAGAATATACTACACTATCATAAGAAGATAATGAAGATTAATTATATGAAAGTTATGAATATGGAAGATATAATTTCACTGGTACATGTTCAAGATCAAGGGTTCATGTAGATACAAAAAAAAATTATGATCAAATTCAAGGTATTCAGATGTGAAATGTAATTTTGGGAACCAAAAACACCATTTTACATTCCAATATTAAACACAAAATTGTTGTAGAACCTTTTTAAAATATATATTTTTATATAATCCATGAATTTATAAATGGATATAATAGAGAATAATGATAAATTGGAACTTGTATCAATACACATTGGGAATATATTATGGGAATAAAAGGGCTTTTCCAAAAAACCATAATCAGTATATAAGTGTTTTATGAAATAATTCCAAACTTTTCTATAATATATATTCATAAGAATCTTCCATTTATATTGATGATACATTTTCTCCAATGGAAAAAAATTGAAACCATTATAATTTTTCATTCTATTTCTTCTCTAGAAAATTTAAAATTTTCTCATATGTATTTAAATATAGATTTTTTTAAATAATGAACTTAATGAGGATGTTTTCATAAATTAACATAATGGGTTTAAGTTTAATGGTTATAAAATAATATTTTTAAAAGTAAAAAAAGGATATTAATGGATTAAAATAAGCCTCGTGATCTTGTTTCTTTATGACTGATTAGTATTTGATAAGTTGACTTTTCATGAATAGATGGGTGGACACCAATATTTCTATAAATAAAATCAATACCACATCACTCATTGTGATTTTTTTTATGATATAAGTTTTTTAAGAGGAAAAATTCTGTGATAATTTTTCAACTTTGATGAAGAAGAAATTTTAGATTTTAGTACATGGTGAAATGATGTTATTCTTAAGATTAAAAATTACCCATTAAGATGGTTGTATTATTTTTACATAATAGAAGTATGTTAAATACCTTTTAAATTTGTTTTGAATAGTTAAAGAAAGAAGAGTATCTACTCTTATAAAATTAGGAAGGAAGTTAAGAAATGATGGTGAAGGAAAATTAGTGGATGAAAAGTAATTTATATAACCCATTACAAGTATCATGTATCTAAATACTTCAATGGTTGATATTGTATTATTGAATTTGTGTGATTTAGAAGGATCTTTGGGGGTCGTGGTGATGTGTTCTCCCAATCCGTGATGGCAGCAAAAACTATGTCGGTCCCTCCCCCTCTAGTAGGGGAGTGACCTTCATCTTCCTTCAAGGGAGTAGGTTCCCCTTTTCTCCCTTATCCAACCCTAATTTTCTTCCACCATTCCTATAATTATTTCTCAATCCTAAAGTACCAGATCTATAAAACGAAAGACCTAATCTTCCACTTTCTCTAGAGGATTTCAATGGATCCTTGTCTATACAAAATCATTCCTTGGTTTCTCAATTTTCTAAGAGACAACTATTAGTGGACTACTTTGATAGGTTTATTTTTGGAAAATGGGATTTATAGGATAGGGATTTTGTAGGTTTTCACGACAATAAACACATAATGATCTTATTCTCGTCAGTAGAAGATCATATCAAATCATGGTCTATTTATCCTCACAGTTGTAATGGGTCTCATTTATACATCTTCCATTGGTCATATAACTTCCACATGAAGTACGACTCCCCTTTGGTAGCCATATGAGTGATTTCCCCTAACCTTCTCCTTCAATTCCAAAACCCTTCTATTGTTTGGATGCTCGGGAACCTTGTAGGGAGGTACATATTCTCTAATAGTCGTACCAAATCTATGTGTCATCTAGTTAATTGTCGTGTCTATGTTAAAGTTTATGCATCAAAATTTCCTATGGATTTCATTTGGATCAAAGTATATGAATAATATTGTTGGAGGTAGTAGGTGGTTTAGGAATCAAAGGTTGACTTTTTCTATACTTATAATCGGTCGAGGCATTCGTTGGCATCCTGCAGAGATGGGTCTAGAAAACATGATAATGATCAAGACAATGTAAATGATCCTATTTCTAGTATCCAAGGAAAGGTTAGTATGGAACGGTTGAGAAAGGATCTAAATGATTCTCAATAGTCGAAGGAAGTTATGTTGGAGCAGATAATTTGGATGGAGGAAAAGGATTCTGGATCTTTGGACCATCTGGTGCCTGAAGGTCCTCAAGGAGGTAGTAAGAAAGATGCTGTGTTGGATCTTAAACCTATAGAAGACCCCAAATCCATGGGTTCCTCCTATTTGGTGGGGGTGTGTCCTAGGAGTTGTACCAGTGACAGTGGGAAGGCTAATGTTGCTATAGAACCAATGGAGTATATTTTTATAGATTATAATGTTTACTCCAAGAAGGGATATCCAATAGAGATGTAAGGAAAATATTATGTTGATTCTCCACTGCGGTATGTTCAGGAAGGGATACCAGATGATTCAAATAGAGTGTTGGATACTAAGGGCACCCATTTAGAGCTGGTGGGCCACTAGGTCACAGTAGAGTGTTAGAGATTGGAGGTCCTTCAAATATGTAACCATTTTGAAGGTCTATAGGGCTTGGTACAAGAACATGTGAATTTATTTGAAGATCAAATAATAGGAGGGAAAGATATGGATGAGGTTCTCCCTAGCTATGAATTAGTAGATAGCATCTTGACTTAAAGGAAGATGAAAAAAGGGAGCAAGTATTACTCATATCTTCTAAAGCCAATGGAGTCCAGGTTAGTTAAATAAATTAAATCCATGGAGTTTAAATGTATGCATGTAACCATTTTCAGTATTATAGAGATCCTCATTAATGACTCTTTACTTGTACACTTAGAAGAATAGATGGTGGAGGAGTTTCTTTACATCAATTCTGCACAAGAACAGGCATAAAAATGATGCGTATGGCGCTTTGGGTGGATGTAAATAGTGAGCAGGTTGCATGGGCCGACAACCAGGGCCTTATTTTGATATGGGGTTTTAATGAAGGTAATATAAGTAAAGAGGAGTATTATCAAACTTGGGACAAGTTGGAAAACCTCTTTTAATACTTCATTATAGACAAGTCAGATGTTGAGGTGCACTTTATCTCCTAGAAACTTTTTAGGGAGGAATCATCTAATAGAATTAAATTCTGTTTTAACAAACTTGTGATTTCTTATGAGGTCTATCCTCTTGGTTGACCTATTTGGTTTCTCAATTTTCCTTAAAAATTGTTTTCTAATAAAAATTTAATTTTCAGTTAAATATATATTATATTCTCTATCACTCTTTTTGATAGGTTTTTTTATAATCCAAAGGAATATCATCAACTTTCATCTAAAAGAATTATTATATATATTTCTAATACTTATAACTCTAAAAATAGTTTCTAAGAATGAATTGGAGATGAATATGAGAGGATTTTAATATATTGATTAGGCAAGTTAAATGAATTATGAAAAACTACCTCAGGTGGAATTTTTTTGTTGGTAACAGGTGTGATTCATGGAATTTAATAAATCTACCTATTTTTATATTTAGTTCCACTAAGATCAAATATGTTTCTAAAACATAAGAATCCACTCAGATGATATTCATGAGAATAAAACATGAGAATATGAATATTCATACCGGATGCCCATTGATTATTAATTTTCATAATGAAAGTTCTATACATTTTTCAAAAAATCTGGTTCATCATTATAGGCCAAAACATATTGATATACAATATCATTTCGTAAAGGATAATATGAAATATTTTATCATGAAGATAGAATTTATTCCATCTAAGGAATAATGTGGTGATTTTATAATGAAGCTACTTAAAACTATGACTATAAAAATATTAAATCCATAAATTGGAGTGTACCTAAAATTTTGACAATGAGGTATTTATATTTTTGTATTCATTATCTACTATTTTTTGTTTAAATTATTAAGTAGATGTTGTTTTCTATGTGTTTAAGGTGATTCCCCTATTTATTAATTATTCTAAATATTTTATATTGTTTTTAAGTAAAAGGTTATGAAAAAATCCTTTACAACTAGGTTTTTTTATTCTTTAATATCTAAATTTATTGATAAGGGTTTTTTAAGGAAAAAATTATGATTCATTTAATCAATATTGTTTTCTATATCGAGCTAGCATACTTACAATTAGATATGATTATTTAATTAATATTTTCATTGAGGTGGTTTTAGTGTTCCCCTCTCTATTATAATCAATGGTTTTATTATAAATATGGGGGAGATAAATAAGTATTATGGCCAAAAATCTATAGGGTGTATTGTTGAACGCTAGGTTATGGTGTTGTATTTGTAGGGAATACATTATTTACTATGGATATTGTTAAAATTTACTTCAAGTTAAAGATAGGTATTGAGGATTTTAGGCACACTTTAATTTACATTTTTATGATGACTATTAAAGATAAAATGGTGTAGGAATGGTTTTTTAGTAAATTGGGACGATATGAAAACATTTTGAGGAAGCTGTGGATCCATTGGAATATATCTAGTGTTTTGGAACTGAACATTAAAAATGGAAATGTTCTTGATCATATGATTTTACAATTCATCACAGGTCTATTGTTATTTTTTAAATGACATTGATCTGGAGATAAAAATGGATAAGTCTTGAAGTTTCCCAAATTAATGTATGATTTCATAGGGAATTTCTTAGGACTTGTTGGGTTTTGTATGACTCCTGATGCATTCAATATGAAATTAATTATTTTATATTCCTTCAATAGAATCTAAAAAAAATTAATGTTTTTTGAATTAACAGGAAAACGAAAAGTAATCATTCCATTTTCTATTACTTTTTTGAAATTATACATCTTCACTAAATATCCGAAAAATGGAAAATTCCCTAATATGTCAGTCTTTATTTTAACTCTCCATCATCAGAATATGGAGATTGTAATATATCAACATATGACTTTGTTGATCATAAAACTTTTTATGACATTCAAAACCCATTTCAAGGAGATATAAATCTAATCCATGGTGACCTGTAGCTATATAAATTTAAATTCATCCTTTGTAATGGTTACTCATAAGATATAAAGGCTATGTCAAGGTCATTCTATGTTCAGTAAAGGTAATATATAGTTTTCATGGTCTATGTAAATGTTATCTGCACCTATCCAAGGGTAACAACAAAAACCCATAAGTTCTATAAAGGTATGTTGTATTTCTATAATTCATTTCATATGAATAAAATATATACCTTATTCAAATGATGTTGTTTCTATGTTCCTCATAGATTATCACATCATAGTAAATTACATTTATCATTATCTAAGCTGATATTGAAGAAATAAAAACCAAGGAGGATTCTGGGTTGATGATATATGTTTCATTCCATATGAAGAGGAGTTGTGTCAGAAGATAGTGTTCCACATTTTCATGCATATGTGAAATATTTCCTAATAATATAATAGCATATATTTTATGGAGAATAAAAATACATAATAAGGCCATGATATTTAAATTATAACGTGATGGAAAGTAGCTAAATTCCTAAGGTAGAGTAAAAGGTGGACCTTGAATTTAAGTTAAATGTTTATGAATTATTCACTTACTACCATCATGATTTAAGGATACTTATATAACTATTATGGAAATTATATTCATGAAATATTAAATGAATGTAAATAATTAATAAATATTAAATTGAAGTTTTCATAATTCTAAGTGTATTAAACCGATGTACTTGTATATCAAAGTACAATTGATTAAAACCATTTATGACTAATGTATAAGTGAGAAGAATAAGATTTATATATGTGGATTCCATGAGGAGGATCATACATATATCAGTAATCTTTTATTAGGAGGAGTTGTTTATTATTTGGATGTGAGATTGAAACTATTTAGTGCTATTACATATAGTGGGATCATAATCATACACTTTCCTATACGTATTAATGATACTAAAATTATAGTTGTTGGGGGGATAGAAACTACCATACATCAGGGATGTAATCATCATTTGGGAGGATAAAATCATTACAAATTGTTTTATGACCCATTTCTTATTTTCTTTGTTTTTTTGGAGTGATCTCTTCTGAATAAGTAGAAGATATTATGGGTTGTTTAAAAAAATTATAAGCCACTGATTCACACCCCCTCCCCCCCCCCCCCTCAGTGCCTCTCTATATCTATTTGATCCAATTAATCTTGGATTACCTCAATTATCATGATGGAACCATGATAGAATGGCGTCGACTAGGATAGCCTGAAATGTCACATTATATCTCAAGTATAGTGTTTCTAACATTATTTCTAAGATCACAATCATATAGGATGATATACCTAATTTGTTAAATATTGTCCCAAGTGGTGTTCCTCCTTATATATGGTTATATATTGTGTGATGAAGGATTTTTCTATAGGATATAGTGGGTGACACCATTAGTGGGAAAGACAGTACCCACCAAATATGTTATTTGACATCATATAGGCTTCACCAAAGTAAGACCATACATATTTCTCAGATAAGGTAATTATTATTCTTAATTTTATTCCCATAAGATCAATGTATATCCATGTAGATATATCATCATAAAGTAGGATCTAACCCCTATAACAACAAGTGATACATGGGATAGAGCATGAGATGATTTATTAATATCATATGTGATAAATATAAATATTACTAATGAGATACAAGGGTGAATGACATGACATGTATGATCTATTTTGTTTTTTGGTCCATATTTGTTATTTTACCATTTTTTATCATTGTAATGTTATTATATTTTTATTTTTGTATTTTGGTACTCTATAATTTCCATTGATTTTCCCATTATTGTTTTATTATGATAATATTTTGGTAAGGCCCTATTTCATTTAATTTTTTTGAATTTCAAACTTTGATCATTAAATCTCATGATATTTTAGCTTTTTTTATTAACAGCCAGTGAGATGGTTGATTCTTTAGGTAATACATTGATGAGTGACTATCATTGGGTATTTGAGGTGTAACCACAATAAAATTGGTTAGAATTAGTTTAAATTTTCCTTAGGGTATAACCCATTATTCATATTAGTTTATATATGCCTATAAAAATTATATGGGGACTAACAATGTAATTGGGTAGTATCAGGGTATATCCTATGGTGTATATGTGTTTCTTATAGACTACGATGTAATGAAAGTATGATGATATCACATGATCATTCATGGGATATATGTTTAGTGTATTTTTATTAGAACTCATAATAAATTTACACATTTATCCACTTGACCACGATTACTTTATGAGTTTAGGGTATCATGGGAATCCTATAAAATGAATAAAATCATTGTATACCTAGGTATATGAAAATGGTTTCAATATATGTGGGTAGACCAAAATTCCATTTTGACGGAAAAGGTACCATATTTGGGAAAACCCATGTAATATTAAAATTAAATAAATTTCCCATATTATTAATGTTAATGATTATATTTCATGGAGTCATATTAACAATAATGACTTTATTCAATTTTCCAGTCAAAACACAATTACCGTTTTCTAACCAAATTGTATTTCATGAGTTATATCTTTTTATTTAAAGTTAAATTTTTATATTTTATGGAAATTATTTTATAAAATAAACCTCATTTATGTTAATATAATTTCAAATTTATGGTAGGTTGAATTTATTCAATTTTTTAAAAAAGATTAATTTTTGGGTGAATAGTGAAAAATACAATCTTTTATAAAAAAAATGGCATTCCATTTTATGTATTTAAAAAATTATAATTCCATTTTGAATTGATTTTAATGTAAAATTAATCAAATTTTACTAAAAAAATCCAATTAATTTCATATTATTCATCATTATACTGTATTTTGGAATAAGTTTAATCTGAGGCTTAAACACACATTTTTCTAAAAAACAATTTTTTGTTGACTTTTTTTATTATATTAAAATTAATTTATTCCACTTATATATATTTACTATTATAAATTTATTTCATAATTAGTATTAGGAGTTTCAAATTGTTTATTGAGGTAAAATTCATCTTTTGGTGTAAATGAATAGTAACCATGGTAAATTGTTATCACCAAGGTAAAGGGTAAAATAGGTTAATTATGGTTAAAAAATTCTGATATGTTCACATAATAAAATATAAAATCTTATTGGATGAGCGTATTTAAACCCTTATCACCTTATATTCAAAATTGGATTTTTTTTTATTTCCACTTTTCCATGACTAATACTTTATATTATTTTAAACCTTTAAATAATTACAAGAGACCCACTCCCACTAGTTGTGAAAGGGAACCTCATATTTTCTATTATTCGCATATGTTAAGATATTTATCTAAACCAATACCTACCTAGATCCCATATAAAAATAACTCCCTATGTCATAGTGGTTTTTCTCTCACAAAAGGGTCAATCCTTTAATGATTAAGGTGTAAGCAAAAAATTCCAAATAAGTGTAGTTTGAAAACATATAAAGCTAGATGAGACTTAAGGTAATACATTTTTTACTAAAAAATTGTTTTAATTTATTCCTTTAAAATATTATTCCTACATAACCATGTTCTAAAAAAATTGTAAGAATGTCCATATATATACATCAATCATTGTTAATGTTTATTTTCAACTACCTTTGAATTTATTCATAAATGTTCTAAAAGTAATATTTTAAACAGTTACCGTATGGGTCATTTTGACTTTTTTTAACAAGTAAAAAAGAATGGTTTTTAAACATATAGAGCCTAATTTCCTTTTCCAACCATGAAATATATTATTATTTATAAATATTCCTCTAAAAAATTTCTTTGTTTTTAAATGAATATCCTATTCACGTTATTCTGTAAATATTTCACTTACATATTTTTCAAAAGAAAGTGATTTTAATTTTCATTTTTATGTGAATATGGAATTTTTTATTTCATATGGATTTGAATGATTAATTCAAGTGTTTTAGGATGATAATGTGAAATAATATAGATGATTTGTTCATGATAAGGTACTTCTATATTATAAATGAAAATGGGTGAGCCTGATATGGAACATAATGATGTGTAATCTAGATATATCTATCCAAACCATTAGGTAATTATCACACATAAATGGTGAAAATTATGGTGATTACCTATTTGGTTACCCTTATGGAAAAAACAAGGCATTAGTCAGGTAAAAAATGAGTTAACATGGGTTATAAATATAATTCTCCAAGATACTTTTCTCATTATTTATAAGGTATTTTATAGAAACCTTTCACAATTATGAGGAAAGTAATGTAAATAAACTTTTAAAGGTGAATGGTTTTTTTTCTGGAATGTTTTCTTGAGTTATCATATACCTCATATTTTCTTCCATGCTTTCTATACTTCTTTTGGGTTACTAAAGTTTTCTTTGAGTAAAGTTTTTTATTATCATATTATTTGTTTTATTTATTTGATCAAAGTTTTATTCTGAAAAAGGTAAACATTTTTATGGTTCCTCATGTTTTTCACTGGTCTATCAATATTAATTTAATTTTATATCCATTATTGAGATTTATTTTTCAAATCCCACATTTTAAAATGTTTTTCATAAGATCTAAGGATACGAAGGAAATATATGAAGGTTAACATTTCCACTACAATTGCTCATATAATAAGAAAAAGTGTCGTAAATGAAATTGGGGTGTAAATTTATGAATTTATTTTTGAGGAAAAATTATACATTATATGGAAGTGTAATATTTTTTATGTAATGTTTTTTCGAATTCTATAAAACTCTAAATGTAAAATTTCCTCAGAATGTAAGTTTTCCATACTTTTTTATAAATAAAATAATTATGGGATAATTATGTTATGATGTATTATAGTTGGTTTTAGAAGAAAGGTTAAGATAACTTTATATATTAGGATGATATTAAAATAAACTTTATATAGATTCTAATTTACGGTTACATTATAATGAGAAATTATTTGATTATTTCTATATTTTTTCATCCAATCCATATCTTTTTTAGAATTGTTTTCCATAGAGAAAATAGGGAAACCAGAGTATGAAGTAATCAATGTGGATAATGAATTTATGAATGCGAAACCTGGAGAGGATAGAATAGAGAAGATTTTGGTAGTGGTATCTTAGTTGATTCAATATATTAATAGAGGATCCCATAAATGTGACTGAATAAATTATCTATAAAATAACATTTCTATATTGGGTAATTTCGTGAAACAAAACCCCATTACTTTTGTTAGATATTTAGACCTCATTAATACTAAAGGATGGATTAATACATTGGTAAAGATATTTTATTTTTTGGGATATATAGAACATCAAAAGTAATTTTTACTAGTTATCTTTCTAAAGATGAAGTTGGTATATGGGTGTCTCTAATTAAGAATAATAAGAAAAAAATATATATGATTTATGTCATGGAGTGTATAGTTATTAGAGATACTTTTATTGAGAAATATTTTTCAAATGTTCTTCAAATTAGAATGAAATGAAAATTTTTGGAGTTAAAGAAAAAGGAAGAAGATGCTTTGGTCAGATATAAATAAAATTTTACAAGACTATCTTGGTATGAAGTGAATTTAATTATAGACCATGGGAATAAAATTTATATATTTTAAATAGGTCTAAAACCAATTTTATAAAGATAAATGATCAACTGTTTTTTTGAAAAAAATTGATGAGGTTTCTCATTGTATATAGAATATTGAGATGGAATTTTCCAACACTTATTTACTTCATAAAAATAAGGGTAATAAGTGGTAAAATTGGAAATAAATAGAGAATCATTCAACTACTAAATCTAGATCCAATACTTCGAAATGTCCAATATGTGGTAAAAATCATTTTAATTAATATTTGATATGATTATTAAAGTGTAACTGATGTGGTAAACTCAGTAATTTAGCTTATGATAGAAAGGAAAATATTTTTGATCAGATAAGTATTGGGAAAACATATAGTTATCCATTAGTGAGATGTTTTAGCTATATTTTGTTGGTTCATTACAAAAATTCATGTAAAAAGTTAGTTACTCATGGTGGGAATGATAATGATCTGAAATAGAAAGGTGTGTGAAAGTATTTTTATACTATTATGGTATACTCAGGACCATTAAATAAAGTGGTGACAACTATATTACTTTTTTATTCAGATTATGCTAATTTATTAATTGATTTCAAGTGAATACATTCTTTTATTTTTGGAAAATTTCCATGTCGTATTGGAATACCATCTCATGAAATGAAGTCATGAAATTTCTTAACAACTCATGGGGTAGTATTAAGAAAATAATAATATATATGATCCTCCATATAATAATATGTGTGATGGTTTTTCTTTCAAATAATTTTTCATAACTTTAGTAAAGTTTAACATTATTCTAAGAATGGAATGGATTTTAGTTTATCATTATAACATCAATTTAGAGATAAAAAATTAATATTCAATTTTTAGAGTGAGTTTCAATTTTTATATAAGAATTATTTCATATCATTGATACCATATCAAGAATATTATAAACTGATTAATAAATGGTGTGAAAGTTAGCATGCATATATTGTCGAAATTAAGGATAATGTCCAAATTTGTTTTCTCTAATAGTAAATCAATATATGAATTTATTTATTAATCATTTTTTTGATGTTATTCCTAATTAATAGGTTGGATTTTATATTGACTTAGTTTTTGATACTATGACAATTTCAACACCCCTTATGGAATTTCTCCATTGGAACTTTTTGAATTAAAATAGTAGTTATAGAAGTTTCCTAGTAATAGTTTCATTATCCCTAGCATATCCCCATGAAGTGGTCCTATTTTTTATTAAGAAAAGAAGGATAATTAAATGATTATTTTCATTGATTATGAAGAATAATGAGTATTTTATTCCCTAAATCAATGAATTGTTTGACCATCTCCATGTTACTTTGAAATTTTTAAAGCTAGAGATCATTTTTGGGTATCACTAAGTCCAATTTAAGGAGTACTATTTTATGTGGATAGTGTTCCATTTTAGTTATGACCATTATGGGTTTGTGGTTATGCCTTTTGCTTGAATAGTTCACCCACTATCTTTAGCTATATTTTGATTTTATTTTTCCATAATTTTTTGGATAAATTTTTTGTTTTCTTTCATTGTTGACATTTGGTTTTATTCTAAAATTCATGAAGAAAATGAGAAACAAATTACAATATTTTTTTAGAAAACAAATGAAAATAAGTTGTATGAAAAAATTATCAAATGTGATTTTTTTATAACATATTTATTTATTTTGTTATACTTATTCTGATGATGGAATAACCATTTATCTCTCTTTAAAAAGTGGTGGATGAATGGACCAACCCTAAAATTTTTAAAAAGATTCAATGTTTTCTTAGATTATCAATTTACTGCCAATGGATTGTTGAAAAAATTGATCGGTTATTTATCCCATGAACTTACATAACATAAAAAGGTTATAAATTAAACTAGAAAAAGGAATGTGATGAATGTTTTTAGGAATTAAAATTAAATATGCATAATGATCTAGTATTAGCCTTGAAAACATAATATATTATATTTTTTATTTACATTAACACATATTTGAAGGGACTTGGTCATTTATTGAGGCAATATGATCGATTAATTGCATATGATTCATGTCAATTGAAACTATATGTGTAGAATTTTCCTATTTATAATCATTATATTTCAATGATGTTTTTTTCTTTTAAAAACATAGAGGTACCTTTTTATGGGAAAAAATATTAAATTTATACTAACCATAAATGTTAAAAGTATATATTTAAGTAAAATGAGTTGATCATGAGGCGGATAAGATGGTTTAATTGATAAAGGATTATGATATAATGATTCATTATCATCTCGGTAAAGAAAAAAAGGAATCGATAAAAACCCCAACTCTAGAGGCCCATAATCAGCACTTATTTTACTACATTGGCATAAGATACAAGGCTTCGCATTTATAAGGATAGATTAGTTTATTAGTATTGAATAACTAGATACATAAATAGATACCTTATTAAATTAGTAATAAAACATAGAACATAACAAAATAAAGTATTCTACATCCTTGAAGTCATTCAAATATTTCATATTCATATCCTAGGGAATGAAAAAATGGGAGAGGTCAAATGCTGAGTAAGTGTCACATACAGTGGAAACTATTATGAGTAAGTAATTCATAATAAATATGAAAAGGTAAATAACTAAAAATGAATCAAATTTAATTAACTATATGAGAATAAAACTCATCCATAAATAATTTATTATGAAAATATCATGGATAATAATAATTATTTAATTCCTTATGAATGAAATTTTTAATATTGAACTTCATGATCGTATGGATCATGATACCTCTACTATATAGACCTCTCAGAATATATTTTAAAACTATGTGTAAATACCCATTCAATTAGGATAACTGTTTTGTATTATGATACCCCTCGATGCATCAAGGGGATATCTATTACTAAGCACCACCTATAACTGCATGTCCAGAGCATTCCTCATATATTGATCGATAAATTAAATTTATATACTACATTCCTTATAAAAAACTATCCTTATTCAATAAAGGATATGGATTTATCAATATTTTCCCCATTAAATCAAATAATTTCCAAATTAAAACACCATATTTTAAATGGTATATGGTTTAGGAAATAATCATAACCATGATACAAAGAATATGGATATTTAAGAGAAATTTAATATCAAAAGATAAAAATTAAATAAATGTTTCAAATTATGGTACATTAAAACATATTCCCAATTGTTAATAAGTAAAATAATGGTTTATTGTCATTTATAAATAAAAATTCCATTATAATATCATTAAAACATTCTTGACTAAAATAACCTTTCAATTTTTGAAATCACTTATGTAAAAACAAATGTGAAAATATAAATTAAATTATTTAATTTGAAAATAACTTTATAATAATTAAAATAGGGATTCAATGAAAATATTATTCATGATTATAGGAAAATCTTCCCAAGCCTTATAAGTTAAAAAAATTCCTTTCATACTCTTATTGGAAAATTCACAAAGTACCTCATTTAGAAAATGAAAAAAATATTACTTTAAAATCATTTTGTATTAAGTAAAATAATAGGTAAAAAAATTGTTTTTATAAATCATTGAACAAGTTTAAGACATTTTTTGGAATAAATTTATAGAAAATATGTATATGGAAGAAAAATATATCTGATCAAAATATAAATAAGATGGTTTTTCTTTTAGAACATTTATTTTCTTCATTAACGTTTTTCACCACCTGCCTTCACCAAGATGGGAGAAGGGATAGCAGATTGTCAGACCCTTCATTATTCAAGTTGAAGGAGAGATAATGACCCCCAAGACCCGCCTTCAATAGGTCATGCAGTGGCGACTAGTACCAAGGGTATAGAATTACACACAAGATGGAAGGCATTACCCTTTTTTCTATAATAGTATTGAGAGATAAGATAGTAAATCCCAACAACACCAAAACTGGGGGGTAAAAGTAAAGCCAAAGAAAATCATTCCCATATGTATGTTACAAAATTAAAATCCACAAAGTACAAGGAGACTACAAAGGTAAAGTACCAAATAAAGAAAAACAGCAACTGAAACAGTGCCAACGCCTGACCTAGTATGGACCTGGACGATCCCTGAAGTCCTCCTGGAAACCTGAAATCAGTTTTATATACGTAGGGTGAGAATACAAGTATACTCAGTAGGGAAAACCAAAGACTCTCGTGCACAAGGGAGGAGGAATTCTAATGCCCTGTGGTAAAAGAGCTAACCAAATCACCTAGCAAGGAAAACTACCCACCCAGGCCTCACCAAGGTACACTCCCCAAATAACGCAAGTCATGAAATATATAGTAATAGCACATCGATATTTGGTTACCCCGCGCCACTTTCTGACTAGTTATTGAAGACATCCTACGCATCGAACCTCTCCCACCATTATCAGCACAGTCCCACTACCACACCCCGCCTGCACACACTTGGGCCACAACCACACATCCCACCCACAAACACCTGGGCCACAACCACCATGCATAACCACTCCCATAAACACCAGGGCAAGAATAACTACTGCCACGCCCGAAGACACTTGGGACACATTTCGAAGACTCTTGGGAAACAACCTGCCCACACACACCTGATCCAACCACCACAACTACTCCTCCTGAAGAATTTTGGGCTATAATGGACCTCAGGCCATCACAGCCTGCCCGAAGAATCTTGGGCTATTCGGGAAAGGGAGTGGAAAAGGAGATAATAACCAGCCACTCATTGAAGTGTTGATAAAAACACCCTCCCCCATGAAATGGGTGTTTTTAGTACTAAGTGCCCAACTTGGGTGGGGTGCAAATAAGAAACATAAGAACTAAAATTATATGTATAGGTGACAAGCACTCATCCCAATATAGGGGTTCCAAAACTGAAGTACAAACACCATCGTTACTATTCATTCATAAAATAAAGGCAGAAAACTCACGACCAAGTCACAACTCATTCCCAAAACCAATTCCCCATTTGAACAATTCTTTATTTCACATTCAATTGAGCTCATTTAAGTAAATTCTGCACAACTGGGAAACTAATAGGCATAACCACAAGCCAGAGAAAGAGAAACACCCAAACAGTAATTTAATCATTCACACGTGGTTCTCTTGTAAAGTCAAAACAACAAAGGGGCCTGTGAGATCCCTCAAAGGTCTAGAACCGAACCAAGCCTTGAGATACATCCCCAAACAGCTTCAGATTCAAAAACAACAATCGTTCCACAATAGAGGATCCCATCCTCATCCACATCACCTCATAAGTATCTAGCAGGAAAACACACCCACTACCAAACAGGGTAGGGAAACTTCCAGATTCAAGAACATCATTCATTAGGTTCTTCTTTTGGTTGGTTAACCGGTGTGACCACACAAGGATTGATGTTCAATGGTATTCATTTAATCCATTGATTTTATGTGATTAACCAATTTCCATGTTACAGTCATTCATTCATCATAGGATACAAGGGTTCAATAGTGCGCAAGGAAAGACCACCAACGACCCTGATTTTCAGTGAGCATAAGCCCATACAGTTTACAACATATAGCAATTATAAAAGTGTATAGTAGAATTGCCAAATGCACCCCATCGTTATTTGACAGTCTATTTATTATCTTTGTTAAGGTTTGGTTTCATCCATTCCCACATAAATAGTAGTGTACCCACCCCTCATGATACACAGTATGGAGAGACGAAGGAAAAATCCCTACTTGGTTGATCAAGGATCGAAGTTCTTCTCCACGTTCCAAGAACTGGGGATGCGCGACTTGTAGGGGAGGAACGTTGGGGACTCCAAGGATGAGCCGAAAGGCTCTGGCACAGGCGCACCACTTTCCTCGGGAAGGGGAACTCCAAACACAAAATGAAAAAAAGGAGACTAGAAAAGAGAAAGAAGAAGAAGGATTTCTTGTGCGATATAAGGATGAGATCTAGTTGTTACGGGATATGGAAATTTTAAGGGCATTAAAGTCATATCATGGTTTCACCACGAGGTTGAGTGGTTACACATGACTGAATTAATTTTTATTTAATAACTCTCATCGGGAAAAGGTGGTAACAACTACGAATTTAAAGGATTTTATATAAACAGTGGGGAACGTTATGCGGACACACAGCCGGGTCCGTTGAGGGTCTCCCCACTCTTAGGAATTTAAACATTGATTATGGGGCTAAAAACGTCCTTTAACCACTTCCAAAATTTTAAAAAGTCTTAAAAGTGTCGTTATGGGAAAAACTGTAGAAGAAAAACTCGACAAGGTTGTGTGACCCCGATCAGTCGCACCGATCGTGTCACACCGATTGGGGACATGCTGATCAGTCCCATCAATCGGCGACACATCGATCGGTCGTAGTGATCGTGTCACACCGATCAGTGACACATCGATCGGTCGCACTGACTAGTTGCACTGATCGATTATACATTGATCTATCGCACCGATCAGTTGCACCGATCGTGTCACACCGATTGGTGACACAGCGATCAGCCGCACTAATCGGTCACACCGATCAGCGTCACACCGATCAGTTGCACACCAAAATGATGTCCTGCTACTGAGATTCCATCCTTAGGATCCAAAATTTGGAAAAGGGATGGAATATGAGGGTCTGGGCCATTATATTAGATACCTCTTGAACTATTCTCGTCCTCGAGATTCAAAACTAGTCCCGAAGAAAAGAGGGGGTCCGAACAACCACCTCGAAAGATACCTCTCGGGAGTGAACCTCATTGACATATAGGAACACCTCTCCCTTCAGAAACCACACAACATTCAAGGGTCAAGTTTTCTAGTCATATGGGTTAGGGATTTTCTTCTTCCATGTCAAGATATTATCCTCTTGGGGCGGCACTGACTCTCCCGCACGGGTTTAATTGCATACACCTTAATGCATCTTGATTAGGGATCGGGTCCTCCCCTCCCCACAATCAGGACTCTTCACATGCATAAGGAAAACCATACATTCCATAGTTAACAAGGTAAAGTGTTCCATCACAAACAAGTACAAACAAAACAGAACAAAACTCAAAACAGCTCCGGGTATTGGGCGTGCATATGTGCCTTCCATTCCCAGGTACTTTCTTTGAGCCCGCCATGCCTCCACAACACCCAAACAAAAGGAATGGTCCATCCACGGAGCACCTTCTCCGCATGATCCTTGATCCTCACTGGTCTTTCCACAAAAGTCACGTCATCCTCGATATCCAGCTTTCCCCCGTCGAGGACGTGTGAATTGTCATGTAGATATCGTTGGAGCTGAGACACATGGAAGACATCGTGCAGTCTCAGTAGTGGTGGTGGTAGCGCCAGCTGATAAGACACTTCACCGACCCACTACAACACTTCAAACGGTCCGAAGAACCTGGGAGAATGATTAATCCCCATGCCGAACCTCCACTGTCCACGGTGGGGGGAGACTTTCCGGAATACGTGGTCCCCAACCTCGAACTTCAAGGGTCTCCTTATATTATCGGCATATGACCTTTGTCGGTCATAGGCCGCCTTCATCCTCTCCTGTATAAGCTGAACCTTCTCCATCATGCTCTGTACCACTTCCAGGCCAAGAAAACTTGCTTCCCCAGCCTCAGTCCAGCACACAGGTGAGTGACATGGCCTTCCGTACAAAGCTTCAAATGGAGCCATGCCAATGGTAGAGTGATAGCTATTATTGTAGGAAAAATCTACCAGAGGAAAGTGTCGCACCCATGATCCCCCAAAGTCTAGGATACATTCCCATATCATATCCTCTATTGTCTGGATGGTTCACTCTGTCTTTCCATCTATTTGGCGGTGGAAAGTAGTGCAAAGACGTAGCTGGGTTCCAAAAGCATGCGGCAATCCTCTCCAGACTCATGAGGTAAACTGTGCATCCCTATTTGAGACTATGGACCTTATAACTCCATGAAACCGCACCACCTCATCCATGTACCTCCATGCTAATGCATCCACTGCACCCGACTCCTTAATCGCCATAAAGTGATACGATTTGGACAACTGTTCCACCACTACCCAGATAGCGGCATAGCCTCCTTGAACCTTGGCTATCCCTATGACGAAATCCATCAAGATGTCATCCCACTTCCATTCAGGGATATCTATCATTTGTAACAGACCGCCTGGAACATAGTTTTCAGCCTTCACCTGCTGACACACTAGGCACTTGGCCATGAACTCTTCCACCGCCCGCTTTACCCCAGGACACCAAAACGGACTCCTCAAACCTTGGTGCATCTTGGAAACACCTGGGTGCACCTCTAGGGGTGAGTTGTGGAACTCACCAAGAACCCTCTCACGCATCGCCTCTGGGAAAAAAAAATTCCCTTGGAAAAGAATCTGATTCTAACCATCCTCTGCCCACCCTTCCAGAGCATCACCTTGGTTAACCCGGTCACACATCACTTCACTTTATAAGTATCCCCATTGAGACTCCTCTACCTGCTGTAATAGAGAAGACTGTACTATCATCTGATACAGGAAACCTCTACCACCATCCATCCTCACATCCAGGTGCAGGGCATCCAACTCCTCCATCACCTTCCAAGCATCTATTGACTCTCTAACCGCATCCTTCTGTGACTTCCTTCTCAAGGCATCGGCCACCACATTCCCTTTTCCTGATGTGTAGGAAATCTCAAAGTCATAGTCCAGAAGGAACTCTATCCACCTTCTCTGCCGTAAATTCTGGTCCCACTAGGAGAAGATATACTTCAAGCATTTTTTATCCATGAAGGCTATGAAGCACTCCCCAATGAGGTAATGTTGCCACAACTTTAGTGCAAACATGACCGCTATAAGCTCCAGATCGTGGGTGGCATAATTATGCTCATGGGGATGTAACTTCCTAGATCCATAAGAGATCACCCCTTGTCGCTGCATCAGCACACACCTAAGGCCTTGTCCTGAAGCATCATAGAACACCTCATACGCCACCCCTTCTTCTGGAAACCTCACCACTGGGTCACTTACTAACTTATTCTTCAAATAGCTAAAGGCTGCCTCAAACATCCCATTCCACACGAAATCCTGGTCCTTCTTGGTCAAAGCTATCAAAGGTGTTGCAACTCAGGAGAAGTTGGGCACAAACCTTCGATAGTAGCTTGCCATTCCACGGAAACTACAATACTCTACCACATTCTTGGGTGTTGCACAAGAAATAACAGCCTTGACCTTTGATGGGTCCACCGTTATTCCCTGCTCGGACACCACGTTCCCAAGGAAGTGCACTTCTCACATCCAGAGCTTGCACTTGGACAACTTCCCATAGAGTTGGTGCTATCGAAGGACCTCTAAAACCGTTATTAGGTGCTCAGTGTGATCCTCCTCTGATCTTGAGTAGATCAGGATGTCGTCAATAAACATGACTATGAACCGATCCAGGTATTCCCGGAAGACAGATTTCATGAGTCCCATGAACACAGCTGGTGCATTCGTAATGCCGAATGGCATGACTACAAACTCAAAGTGCCCATAACTACATCTGAATGTAGTCTTTGAGATGTCTCCCTCCTTCACCCTCAACTAGTGATAGCCAAACCACAGATCGATCTTAGAGAACCAACCTGCTCCCATCAACTGGTCAAAGAGATCGTCTATCCTCGGGAGGGGGTAACGATTCTTAACTGTTACTTTGTTCAGTCTCCTGTAGTCTATGCACAGCCTCAGACCACCATCTTCCTTCTTTGCAAACAAGACTGGAGCACCCCATGGTGACACACTTGGTCGAAAAAACCCCTTCTTCATTAGATCGTTAATCTAAATCTGAAACTCCCTTAACTTAGAAGGTGCCATCTGGTAGGGAGCCATTGAAATCGGACGGGCACCAGTTTGCAAGTCTATCCCGAACACAACATCACATTGAGGGGGTAGAGTTGCCACCTCTTCAGGGAGGACATCCATAAACTCACTGACGACCCCTGGAACTTCCACCATTTATGCATCCACCGAGTCCACTGATATCTCAACTAATAAGGAAAGGAGGGGATCCTCTCGCCTACTGCTTTTCCGGCCACCTCGCTTGCCGATGAAAGTTACACGTCAACTACCCAAATCTAAAAACACGACCTTTTCCTCGGAAGCAGTCAATGACGACACATATATATAACATCCTGTCAGTGCCTAGTATGACATCGTATGGTTGTATCTGCAATAGTAGAAGATCCATGATAGACTGATGTGGCCCTATCATCAGTCTACACCCTCGGCAAACATAAAACAAGTTGGTCGGACCTCTGACTAGTGTGCTTAGTACCAGGGGAACTGGAAGTCTCTCAGCATCTAAACCCAGAGAACGGGCTAGACTGGGTGCAACAAAGGAGTATGAATCTCTTGTATCGAACAAGTCATAGGCAAGAGTACTAAACAAGATGATCGTACCTCCAACAATTTCTGGCCCAGCTCGAACCGCTGCCTCTGCGGCGTGCAAATGCCCACCCCCAGTTCTTCTACCCCTCAACTGTCGGCCACCTCCCTAACCACACCCTGGTCGAGGTCCTTGAGGAGCACCCTGGGTTCGGCCCCCTCCTACAACGCTTGCCCTTGGAGGAGCGGGAGCTTGCTGCCCCTGCTGCTGATGCTGAAAGGTTCTAGCTGGAAACTACTGCTGTTGAGGTGGGCATTGAACCTGCCCACCACAGCCGCACTGCACTCTGTCTGGGAACTGATTCTGAAGGTGCCCATGGCTTCCACATATGAATCATATTGGCCCTAGGCCCGAAAGAAAAGGGCGAGGGTCAAGTGATCGGAACTGGAACTGCTGAGGCCTGCTCCCTACTGGTCAAAAACGAGAGGGTCCTGATGTTGGAGGCCTGCTGCGGAGGGCCTTCCCCTTTGATGAGACCAACTGGATTCCCTCTCATGATACACCTCCCAGTGTATGCATACTTTCCACCACTTCAGCCTTCTTCTGGACCTCCAAGTTTGTCGGTAAGGTGAAGGGAGTAATAACATACTGGAGAGAAGGTCGAAGTGCTTCCTCCAAACATCTTGCCCGAGACTCCTCATCTGGAAAGAGGTCGAGAGCAAAGCGAAGGAGATCCTTGAACTTGATCCCCAACTCTCTCACTGACATACTCCCCTGGTGGAGGGAGAGTAGTTCCTGCCACTTCTCAGCCTTCATCATGGAAGAGAGGAATTCCGACCAGAACTCATTCTCGAAATCAGTCCATGTCACCTTAGCCTCCCTCTTCTCCCCAAGATAAAGTGTCCACTACTGACGCACTGCTCCACGCATCTGTCTTACATCCAAAGGAACCTAGTACTCCATCGGAGCCTAGATCAAGCTGAAATCTATCACTGGCTCCTCTATCCAGCTCTCTCTCTCTACGTCAGAGATGCTACCCTCATACTTCCTGAGGAACTACCACATAATGGCACGAAGCATATTCTACCACTGATCTTCCTCATCCTCTCATTCAGCCCTCTTTTGATCAGCCAAGTCAATCTCCTAGGCCTCGATCGCCCGCACTAATCGTGGTCGTCTCCCAGGTGCCATATCTGCAAGGTAACCAAGGAATGCCTAAGCCCGAGTAGTGTAGAATATTGTTCTCAAATTTTCTTAGACTTCTTATTATTTTTAAATCCCCAAAATACCCATTAAACACAAGAACATAAGTCGTTATGATGCATGTACCTTCCCTAGGGTCTCTACCCTGTAATCAGTATAGCCTTACTTGGTTGTTCGGTAGGCCCAGAGTCCTTGCATCGAATCACGGGGGTCCCTAAAATACCATGTCCTAGCCGGTCTTCCCTGGCCTATTTCATACACCAAGATTGTCCAGCACCGTTGCCCTACTATCCCATGCAATCCTCACTATGCCTAACCCCAGACTCCATCCTATCTCTTAACCTCCCTCTGATACCATTCTGTCACGACCCACCTTCACCAAAATGAGAGAATGGATAGCAGATTTCCAGACCCTTCCTTCTTCATGTTGATAGAGAGATAATGACCCCCGAGACCCACCTTCAATAGGTCCCGGAGTGGCGACTAGCACCAAGGGTATATAATTACACACAAGATGGAAGACATTTCCCTTTTTTTAATAGGATCGAGAGATAAGATAGTAAATCCCAAAAACACCAAAACTAGTGGGTAAAAGTAAAGCCAAAGAAAACCATTCACATATGCATGCTACAAAAGTAAAATACACAAAGTATAAAGAGACTACAAAGGTAAAGTACCAAAGAAAGAAAAAAAACAACTGCAACTGTCCCAATGCCCAAGCTAGTACGGCCCTGCACGATCCCTAAAGTCCTCCTGGAAACCTGAAAGTAGTTTTATAAACATAGGGTGAGCATACAAGTATACTCAGTAAGGAAAACCAAAGACTCTCATGCACAAGTGAGGAGGAATTCTAATTCCATGTGGGAAAAGAGATAACCAATGAATGAGGAAAGGAAAAATACCCACCCAGGCCTCACCAAGGCACACTCCCCAAATAATGCAAGTTAAGTAATATATAGTAATAGCACATCTATATTTGGGTATCTCATGCCAATTTCCCACTCGTTATTGAAGACGTCCTATGCATCGAACCTCTCCCACTATTCTCACCACATTCCCACAACCACACCCCACCTGCACACACCTGGCCCACAACCACACATCTCACTCACAAACACCTGGGCCACAACCACCACATGGAACCACACCCGCATACACCTAGGCCAGAAAAACTACTGACACTCTCGAAGACACCTGGGCCTCATCCCGAAGACTCTTAGGAAAATACCTGTCTGCACACACCTGGGCCAACCACCACAACTACCCCGAACGAAGAATATTGGGCTATAATAGACCTCAGGCCATCACAGCCTACCCGAAGATTCTTGGGCTATTCGGGAAGGGGTGTAGAAAAGGAGCTAATAACCATCCACTCATAGGAGTGTTGAGAAAAACACCCTCCCCCATGAAATAGGGGTGTTCGGCACTAAGTTCTCAACTTGGGTGGGGTGCGAATAAGAAACATAAGAACTACAATTATATGTATAGGTGGAAAGAACTTATCCCATTATAGGGGTTCCAAAACCTAAGCTCAAACACCCTCATTACTATTAATTCATAAAAGAAAGGCACAACACTCACGGTCAAGTCACCAATCATTCCCAAAACCAATTCCCCATTTAAAACATTCTTGTTTTCACCTTCAAGTGATCCCATTTAAGTAAATTGTGCACTATTGGGAGACTAACAGGAATAACCACAAGCCAGAGAAAGAGAAACACCCAAACAACAATTTAAGCATTCACACCGAGTTCTCTTGTAAATTCACAACAACAAAGGGACCTGTGAGATCCCTCAAAGTACTGGAACCAAACCAAGACTCAAGATACAGCCCCACACAGCTTCAGATTCACAACCAACAACTGTGCCATAATAGATTATCCCATCCTCATCCACATCACCTCATAAGCATCTAGCAGGAAAACACACCCACTACCAAATAGGGTAGTGAAACTTTCAGATTGAAGCACATCATTCATTAGGTTCTTCTTTTTGTTGGTTAACTGGGGTGACCACACAAGGATTGATGTTCACTAGTATTCATTTAATCCACTAAGTTTACATGATTAACCAATTTCCATGCTACAGTCATTCATTCATCACAAGAGACGAGGGTTCAATAGTGCGCAAGGAAAGACCACCAATGACCATGATTTTCAGTGAGCATAAGACCATACAGTTTACAACATATGGAAATTATAAAAGAGTATAGCAGAATTGTCAAACTCACCCCATATCTCTTTAATAGTCTGTTTATTATCTTGGTTAAGGTTCGGTTTCATCCATTCCCACAGAAACAGTAGCATACCCACCCTGCATGATACACAGTAAGGAGAGATGAAGGAAAAATCCCTACTTGGCTGATCAAGGATCAAAGTTATTCTCCACACGCAAAGAACTGGGGATGTGCGACATGAAGGGGAGGAATGTTAGGGACTCCATGGATGAGCAGAAAGACTCCGGCACTGGCGCACCACTTGCCTCGGGAAGGGGAACTCCAAACTTATAAGGAAGAAAATGAGACTATCCAAGAGAATGAAGAATAAGGAATTCTCATGCAATATAAGGATGAGATCCATTTGTTACGGATAATGGAAATTTTAACGGATTTAATGTCAGATCATGGTTTCACCATGCGGTTGAGTGGTTACACATGACTGAATTAATTGTTATCAAATAACTCTCATCGGGAAAAGGTGGTAACAGCTATGACTTTAAAGGATTTTATATAAACACTGGGGAACATTACGCGGACACACATCCAGATCCGTTGAGGGTCTCCCCACTCTTAGGAATTTAAACATTGATTATGGGGCTAAAAATGGCCTTGAACCACTTACAAAAGGTTAAAAAGGCTTAAAAGTGGAGTTATGGGAAAAAACCATAGAAGAAAAACTCGACAAGGCTATGTGACATCGATCGGTCACACCGATCATGTCACACCTATCAGGGACACACCGATCAGTCACACGGATCAGCGACACACCGATCGGTCGCACCCCCGATCGGTCGCAGCGATCGGTGACACACCGATCGATCGCACCGATCGGTGACACACTGATCGGTCGCATTGATCGACGACACACTGATCGGTGACATAACGATTGGTTGCACCGATAGGTGACACATCGATCAGTCGCACTGATTGGTCACATAGATCGGCGACACACTGATCAGTCGCACCGATCGGCGACACACTGATCGGTCGCACCGATCATGTCACACCGAACTGCGACACATCGATCGGTTGCACCGATAGGTCGCACCGATCGGTGTCACACCAATCGGTCACACACCTAAATGACATCCTACTACCGAGAGGCCATCCTTAGGATCTGGAATTTGGAAAATGGATGGACTGTGAGGGTCTAGGCCATTACAAAGTTCCAAATAGAGGGAAACTTGGAAGAAAATATGTGAATTAATTAAGAGAGTAAACATGAAATGATATTTAAATTCATGAATAAATATATATTCATGTTAATTACCTCAAAGTTAAGTATATGAACCACCTAAAAATAAATAGGTTCTTAATACTAATTATGTATCAATAGAGTGGAAATTGAAACTAAATCTCTTACCTCATGTTACCCATTAGTAGAAAGCACTTTAACCTAATTTATAATGGTTATAAAAATGTTATTAACATATACCATAACCATATTCATATTTATAATATCACATATTAACCTCTTATATCATTTTATGACTCCTTTGTTATAATATTTCATTATTAACCTTGTTTCGGGGGTTAAATGTTTCATTTTACCATGCATGTTTTATTATGTAAGATCCAGTTCATGTACATAAGATATTTTTCTGTAAGATATAAAATAATAATAAGGTTATATATATATCATATTTATTCATTAGATACATTTTTAGAATCATTCTTTAAGGGTGAACATATAAAATGAATCACATTTCTTCGTGAATATGATAAGTCATACGTACGCATAAGCGATAATATCATTTCTAAATTATTTAAATGGTAAGGAATTAGATGATATATAAATTTTATAGAATTAATATAATGTAATATATATAATATATATCTATTAATTCCATCATTACAATCATCAAAGTAAATTTGTGATGAAAAAAATTACACCGCTGCGTGGAGACAGTAAGTTGTACGTACACACGTGTGGTGCTTTCCTTTTTCATAGGATGGATAAAAGGTGGAAAATGGTTTTATAATAATAATAATAACATATTAGTATATATATGATATATTATTTATTAATTTAGTATGGAAGAAACAAATTAGTAGGAAGTTGAAGAATAAATAAACTTAAAAGAGTTGGTAAAGATGATTACCTCTTCTTTGGTGGACTTCCTTTATATCTCTTCTTAAGGGATCAAGGGTTGGCCTTTTGGAAGGAAGATAACTTATATAACATGGATAAGTATGTTTATAAGATAAATTTTTAGTATTTGGGTGAGCTATAATTCTAAAAGTGATGTAAATAAGTGAGGAAGGAGGTTCCTTTTTTAATTTAAGTGAGGGGCACATTTGGAATTACACAAAAGATTAAAATATAATAAGACTATCCTAGATCCAAATGCATAAAAATAGACTATAAATGAAAATGTTATTAAATTTTAAACCAAATAATATCCCCTTTTTCCTTATTTAATATTATTTATGATTTTCAAATAATTTAATAAAATATTGTTTTCATAAAGTATCATTATTATCAATTTTGACACTATTCATTACTTTGACATTAATAACATCAAGACACAAATATAAATTAAAAAATATATATTTTAATACATCACTAAAATATCATTTTCATATATAAAATTCTTATATTTCATTAGTTATATCAAATTATAACACTTTTAATATTTTTAATATCATTTTTTTCATTTTTTCATTAATTGAATAATCATTATGTTAGTATTGTGTGGGAATTTAATGTAATTATTTATTAAATAAAGAATAAAAATAAATTATCATGATGTATAAAAATATATTACATTTAAAAATACTATTTATAGTGTAACATATCTTCTGGATAACCCTATATTTAGAAATATTTTATTTATTAAAGTCAAGAGTGTGACGTGTTTGACTTTTCTTGAATTAAAATTCTCTAAAGGTCGTAATCTTATAAATGGGGTTTAAAAATTACATAAAACTAAATTAAGGATTAGTATGCATGAAATGGAATC
The DNA here is from genome assembly GCA_963277665.1 of Viscum album. Classification (NCBI taxonomy): domain Eukaryota; kingdom Viridiplantae; phylum Streptophyta; class Magnoliopsida; order Santalales; family Viscaceae; genus Viscum; species Viscum album. The sequence continues at coordinate 1,326,016,965 of OY728160.1, forward strand.
ATCTAATAAGATTATGTGAAATATTAGGGTTATTTTATAGTCCTTATCATTTTTTTATCTTTAATTACCTCATTAACCCTTCATTGTGGTAATAAAAAATTTTAATTTTACTATTTATATTCAACAAAAATAAAAAGGTCCTATATAATAAATTTGGAACTCCTTAATCCAATTATGGTATCCTTTTTATAAAATTCTAAATAAATAAATTTAATAATTTAATTTAAAATTAAACTGGAAAAATTAAATTAAAAGTAGTTTTTCAGAAAAAAAAACTTTTTTAAGTATAAAAATGTTTTATAATAAATTATATAATAAAAATTATTCCAATGAAAATAATTGGATTTTTAATGATATAATAGAACTAATTTTACTTTAAATAAATTTTATAACAATATATTACTTTTTAAATTCTTGAAAAAAATTAACAAAAATTAGTATTTTCATTATTCACTAGAAAATAAAATTTTCAAAAAAACACCAAAAATTATCCCTTAGATATTTTTTCTAAGATTATTTAAAAAACAAATTTTATTTTATTAAATAAATTATCTAAAAGTTTTATAAATTAATTATATTTATCTTCTCATGGAAATCAATAAAACTCATCTTTGAAGAAAACAAATTTTTGAATAATTAAATGACTAAAAATTGAGTGTTTATTTCACAATAATTAATTTGTATTGAATATAAACTTCAAATATATTTAATAATATGGTTATTCCTATTAATTCCCTCCAATTCAATAGATAGGTTATAACAGTCATATTTAAATAATAATATTTCATGGTTTATTTAAACTCGGTGATGTGTGTTCTATACGCTATCAAATATAGTTTTCTTTTAAAATTTCATGATATTACATTCTACCCCCCTAAAAAATTCACCCTTGAAATTTTCAAGAATATTTCCTTTTAAATAGATGATTTTGTCTCTTCTTCATAGTTTTCTTTGGTCCCTATGTTTCTTCTCTATTTTATGATTTTTCTAAAGTAGCTTTACTAGTCAAGTCATATGGTTCCTCAACACTTTCTCTTTAGTGTTATGAATCTAGATAGGCTCTTCACAATAAGATAGATATAGTTCCAATTATATTTCATCATAGGTGATCACATGCATTGGTTCTATCATATATTTCCTTAACTGTGTTTTATGTAACATATCGTTCAATTTTGAGAGACATGTCAGCATTTCCAAATGGTAAGTCATATACCCAATTCTTTCCACTATTTAAAAGGGTCCAGTAAACCTAGGGATCATTTTCATTTTCTTACCAAAACTAATAGAACCCTTAGATGGAGATACTTTCAAGAAAACATGATCCCCCACTTAAAATTTAAAATCATTCCTATAGTTATCAACATAACACTTTGACTAATTTTAGATCATTTAATATGAGTTTAAATAGTCTTTATCAATGACGTTTTCTCTTCAATGAGTTCAAGACATATAAGATTCCTTTAAACAACTTCATCACAAAATGTTGGAGTACGACACCTCTTTCTATATAATGCATCATATGGAAGCATTTGAATACCTGAATGAAAGATATTATTATAGGTGAACTCTACCAAAAATAAAAATGATCCCACATACTTTTAAATTCAAGTGAGAATAATATCATCATGTCTTATAATGTTTGAATATTCCGTTCTGACTATCCATCAGTTTTCAATTGATAAGAAGTGCTCAAATGAAGTTCAATATCCAAATCCTACTAAAGACCTCTCCATAATTTCATTATAAATCATGGATCATGATCAGACACAATTGAAAGAGGTGCACCATAAAGTCTTACCACTTCATTAATATAGATCTATTCAATTTTATTCTCTTATAGAATGTAAATTCATATATTTGGAAAGGTGATCAATAATAACCCATATTGAATCATTATTTATTAGAGTATTTGGTAATCTAGTAATAAAACCCATAGTAATATCATCCCTCATCCACATAAAAATAGGAATAGTTTGCATTACTTCTCTATGATGATGTCTCTTGACCTTCACATGTTGAAAAACCAAATATCTTTATACTAATCATAAATTTCCTAATTCATGTTATCCCACTAAAAATGTTACTTCAAATCATAATACAATATGCTTCTTCTGAGGTGTATAGTTAAATTCAAGCTATTATCATCATCTAAAAATTCCCTTTTAAAATCAGTTATAGATAGAACACATAGTCTCTTTCCAAATTTCCAAACATCATCTTCATATATGAAGTCTTAAATTTTTACATGATTTATGTCTTTAATTTCCATTAAAATTTTTGATCAGTATATTTATATGTTTTTATCTTTTCCAATATATATGGTTTTGGAATCATTTGAAAATGGAGTGATGATTCTCCTTTATTAACAATTATCATAACCATATTTAATAAATCCAAGAACATAAGATATCTATCAATAATTATTTTGGTTAGGACTCCATTATCTTTTTTACTAAATGTAACTTCTTCTTTATTTACCTTCCTTGGGTGTTAGTGTATGGAATAATCATAATCCTTAAGTATCTTTATCCATCACCTTTTCATCATATTGATCTCTTTCTATGAAAATAAATATTTCAAGCCTCTATGATCTCTGTATATCCCATATATTTCAACATGGAGATAATGTTCCTATATCATCAAATAAAATATTAAAACTTCAAAATCAATCTAATGGGTTGATTAATATTCAATAAATTTATTCAATAACTTTATCACTTTTCAAAATAACACAAACAAGACCCTTCATCTGCGCATTACTATATATCACAAATCAATTATTTTCATATGGTAGATTTAAAATTTAAGTATTAAACAATATCTTATTCAATTATTCAAAACATTATCCACATTCTTTTATCCATAAAAATATGAACCCTTTGTGTCTAATCTTGGTTAATAAGTTAGCTAATTGTTCAAAATATTAAACAAATCGCCGATATTGACCACCCAAACCAATGAAACTGTGTACCACAGTTTTTTAATTGGGGTAAACCATTCATTGAATTCTTTTTTCTTTGTAGGATCAATTGAGATTATATACTTGGAGATAATATGTCCACGAAAGAAATATTTCTATAACTAGAATTCAAACTTTCTAAATATCCTATAAAATTCTTTTTCTTTAAGGGTCTTAAGAATAATACTCAAGTGATTTTTATGATCCTGACTACTTTTATAGTACCCCAAGATATCATTAATAAACACCCATAATAAAATTATCAAGATATTTGTTGAATACTCTATTGATTAGATCCATAAAAATAGAGGGTTTGTTAGAAAGTCCAATTTAATTACTACACACTTTTAATTTCAATATATTGTATGGAACACTATATTTGGAACATCTTCCTTAATTTCTCTCAATTTATAATACCCATAATGGAGGTCAATTTTGAAAAATGTTGAGCTCTATGAAGTTTATCAAATTAGTCATCAATGTAAGGTAGGGGATACTTTTTCTTTATCTTAATAGCATTAATGTCCATATGATCCATTTAGATCCTCATATATCCATTTTCTTTCTAATTAAATGAACAAGTTCCCCCCAAGGGGAAACACTAGGGATTATAAATCCCTTATCACACAGTTCTTGTAGATTTTTTCCAACTGCATTAATTCCATAGTGTTCATCCTATAGAGAGTCTTTGATATAGGTTTCACATAGAGGATTAAATAAATAGAAAAATAAACTTCATATTCTAGTGAATTTATAGGTAATTCCTAAGTAAATATATCAATATATTCATTTACAATCAGTACATACTAAATTTGTATATTATCTTTTTGATCTATAGATTATATTTCCTCTTCTTCCCTAAGAATATTCTTTAGAAGATCTACTATGGGTGGGTCATGCATTAATCTGGTGATGAAGACTCCACTCTAAAGATAATTAATTCCACATATTCATCATGAATCATAACTTCCTTCACATTTAAATAAATTTTGTATTCAGATTTTGAAACCCAATCAACACCAAGGATTATATAAAAGTCAACCATATGTATGATAGTAAATTCATAAAATAGGGAATTTTATGTGTTATAATGGTAACATCTTGAGACATTGTCATTTTAGTGATATCTCCTCTAGGATTATTAAATGACAACTCTCTCCTTAAGGTTATAGGAAAATATCTAATTTTCTTGGAAAAAATGAAAGATATAAAAGAGTATGAGGATCCATAATCAAATAAATCATTTTGTAAATTTTAATATATGATTAATGTACCTATCACCACATCATTTAGAAGATCAACCTCAAAAGTAGTTGTTTCATAAGCTTAGTCTTCTTTCCTTTGCCTATTTTGTGGTAAGTTCCCTTAAAACTTGGGATATTGGTTTGAAAAATTCTACATTTTTTATAGATGAATCACTGGATAATAGTGTTTTGTTACTTCCTCATGAACTAATTTTATTCATGAACCTTATGTTCGCACATATAAAAAACTCCCATGCCCTTAAAGGATTTTCTAGTATGATTCTTTCCATAGTTTTCACATTATGGAAATTTCTCCATTCTCTTATTTTTCTTTTACATGTTCTCTTTTACTTGGTCTCCATATGATCTATTATTTTCTTTATTTCCCTTCAAAAAATAGGATCTAAAAATTCCTTCTCTTTTTATATGGAACATAACATTATTTCTTCATATGTAGAAAAATTTTAAGGATACAATTCCCTTTAGTGACACATCTTAAGAACATAAAATAAATGATTAATCTTGCTTTCTGAAATATGTGTGTACTCTATAACATACCTGGATAGTCCTATAAAGGTTGTCTCATACTAAAAAACATTGTTTTCCTCCTTTTTCATTAATATAAGGAACTTTCTCTTCATTTACATTTATTTCCCATGAGGAAATTATTTTTTGTAGAATTGTTTTTAAAATTTATTCATTACATGGGTTCTATTTCATCTTCATAACTATTATTCTAGATCAATGACCATAATTGATCAAAAAAACCCTTGATAAAATATACTGTAATTACAATATTTTCTATTTCATCACATCTTAGATCTAAAAATATCTTTTCAAGGGACTTGATCCATTTCTCATCTACCACTGGGCTAGTAGTCCCACTAAATGATGGGAGTTTATGCCTCATGAAATGATCCTACATAGGTGTACCATGCCATGGGGAATCATGTTCCTATAATTGGGAAAGGTTATTCATTATAACCAGAGTAATATTCCCTAATATGATCATGATATTCTCAACTCCAACTCCAAATGTTTTTTATTTATTAGTGGGGTAATCCCTACATTGACCATAGGTATTGATTACCATTCTTCCATTAGGTTCCACCACTAATTTAGTTCATAATCATCATAAATATTTAAACCCAAAATAAAAATCCATCTAATGGTAATTTTTTTTGAATAATATATAAATTAAATTCATTATCAATTTACCTATGTTTATTTAAAATCTAGTTCCAATGGTTTCAAATAAACATCCTCTAATACCAACTTTAACAACCCCAACTATAGAAGCCCAGAATTAGTACATATTTTATTACATTAGCATAAGATATAAGGAATTTCATCACCAATGATTTATCAGTTTAGTAGTCTTGATGAACTAGATACATACATGGATCCCATATTATAATGTCAATAAAACATAAAAAACAAGAATAGAAAGTAATCTATATCCTTAAACTCATTAAAATATTTCATATTTATATCCTAGGGAAGGAAAAAATATAGTTGATCTCAGATGCTAATTAAGGGTAACATATAGTGGAAACAATTTTTAGTAAATATTATATAATTAATATATAAAGGTAAATAAATGAAAACTCATAGCATTTAATCCCTAACTTGAGAATGAAATTAATCCATAGATAATATCAATGTGAAAATATCATGGATAATAATAATAACTGAATTCTCAATGAATTAAATGATTAATATTGGATGTCATAATCTAAGGCGTCATGATACCTCTACTATCAAGACTTCGCAAAAAACTATTTAAAAATATTGGTAAAGACCCGTTTAATTTGTCCAACAAATTTTTCCCATGAGACCTATCAATGAAACAAGGGTCTCTTTGTAACCATTCCCCACCCATAACTACATGTCCAAAGTATTCCTCATATATTTAATGATTAATTAAATTTATAAGAAATTTGACATATCAATAAAAATTTGTATTGAATAAATCATAAGCAGATTTGTCAACATTTTACCCATCCAATCATAAAATTTCCATATAAAAACATCATATATCATAGGGTTTATAGTTTATGTAATAATCATATCCATGATAAAAAGAATATTGATATTTAAGAGATATTTAATATCCAAAGTTCCCATGTGAATATTTAAAAGTATGGTATTATTAAAATATATCCTCAATGGATAATATATAAAATAAAGGGTCTTTGTCATTGATGAATAGAAATTCCATTAAAATATCATTAAAATTTTCTTGAGGAAAATAAACTTTCCATTTTTGAAATCATTATTTAAAAAATTGTGAAAATATAAAGTAAAATATTTTCTATGATAATAAACTTGTAAAAATTTAAAGTAATATTCAAATAAAATATTATCCTTGATGTTGAAAAATTTTTCTCATGTCATATAAGTTAAAAAAACATTCATTCTTTACCTTTTTCAAAAATATCAAAAAGTACCTTGTTTGGAAAATGAAACAAAAACATTTCAATTTTTTTTAAAAAAGGTCAATAATAGGTGAATATTATTTTTTATATATCATTGAATAAGTTTAAAAAATGGAAACATTTTATTGAAAATATAAAAATGGAAGAAAAATATATCTGATCAAAATAGAAATAATATTGGTTTTTATATTAATCATTTCATTACTTGATTAAAGTTCCAAAAGAGGGAAATTGGAAGAAAATATAGAAAATATTTAAGAGAGTAAACATGGAATTAAAATTAATCATAATTAATTAATATATATTCATATTAATTAACTAAAATGGCAGTATATACAACACATAAAAATAATTAGGTTCATAATACCAAATATGTCTTAATAGAGTGAAAATTGAGATGAAATCTATTACCCCACACTTCCATTTAGTTGAACATACCTTAACCTCATTTATAATGGTTTTAACAATGTTATTAATTTATTCCATAACCATATTAATATTTATAATATCTTATATTTTCCACTTATAACATTTATTCACCAGTTTTTTAATAATATTTCACTATTACCCTTGTCTCTGGTGTTAACTGCTTCATTTTTTCATTCATGTTTTGTTGTGTATGTTCAGGTTCTTGTGTATAAGATATAGTTCTATCATAACTAGAATGATATTTAGGTTATATATATCATATTTATTCATTAGATACATTTTTATAATCATTCTTGAAAGGTGAACATCGAAAATGATTCACAATATTTCTTGGATAAAGTAAGTCGTACGTACGCATGAGCGATGATATCATTTTTAAATGATTGAAAGGGTAAGGAAGTTGGTGAAATATAAATTTTCAATAATTAATATCTTATCATAAGTATCATATATATCCATTATTTCCATCCTTATAACCATCCAAGTAAATTGGTCATGAAAACAAATTACACCGCTGCATAAAGATAGTAAGCCATACGTATGTACGTGCGGTGCTTTCATTTTTAATAGGATGGTAAAAAGTTAGAATATGGTTGTATAATAATAATAATAACATATTATAATATATTTTATACTATATTAATTAATTTAGTTTGAAAATAACACATGAATAGTAAGTATAAAATGAAATAAACTTGAAAGAGTTTGTATATATGATTACCTCTACTTCGGTGGGCTTCCTTCAAATATCTTCTTAAGAGATCTAGGGGTGGTATTATAGAAGGACCCAATCCTATAAATATTGGATAAGTATATTTAGAAGAGTAATTTTCTGAGTTTTTTTATGCTATATGTCCCAATTTTATGTAAATAAGTGAGTAAGGAGGAGCCTCTTTTCTAATTGAAGTGATGTTCACTTTTGAAATTTCTCAAAATATTAAAATATAATACGACTATTATAAAGAAAAATGCATCCCAATGGCCTATAAATTAATATTGTATGATATTTTCAACCATATATTATCTTCTTTGTACTTATTTTATATTTTTTATGACTTTTAAATAATTTCATAAAATATTAATTCCATAAAATATTATTATTATCAATTTTAACATTATTCATTACTTTGACATTAATAACATCAAGATACCAATTAAAATTTGAAACATATCTTTTAATACATATCTAAAATTTTATGATCATATATGGGATTTATGTATCACATTAATTGTCTCATAAATTAATACTTTTAATATTATTAATATTATTTTTTTTATTTTTCCAATAATTGAATAATTATTATGTCCACGTATTGTAAGAATTTAAGGTAATTATTTAATTAAAAAAATTAAAAATCAATATCCATAATGTATATAAATATTTTATATTTTAAAATTATATTTATAGTCAGAAATATCCTTAGGATAACTCCATATTAAAAATAATTTAGTTATTAAAAAAAGTGTGTGTTGTGTTTGACTATTCATGAAATAAAATACTATAAAGGTCACAATCTCTTATGAATGGCCATAAAATTCCATATAACTAAATATTAGATGATTATGTATGAAATTGGATAATCATATATTATTAACTCAAGTGTTACGGTCATTTTCTAGTCCTTGTTATTTTTCTTAAATTAGGTGATTTATCCTTTAATGTGGTAACAAAAATTAATGAAGTTACTATTCATATTGACCAAAAATAATATGGTAATATTTAATAAATTTGGACATCCTGAATCCAAATATGGAATAAATTTTTCAATGTTCCAAAAAAATAGTGGAAGAATTTAATTTAAAAGTAATCCATCAAAACACAACAAAAACAGTTTTCATAAAAAATGCCTTTTTAATTATAAAAAATGTTTTTATAATAAATTAAATCATAAGAATTAATCAAATGAACATAATTGATTTGTTAATAATATTATGGAACTGATTATAATTTTAATCTATTTTAAGAAAATATTACAACGTAAATGATTCAAATAAAAATACAGTTTTCATTAAAAAGTAGTGTTTTTACTATTTACTAGATAATCAATATTTTCAAAACAAATACTGAAAATTATCCCATAGCTAATTATTTTACTCTGATTCCAAAAATGAAGTTCATTTTATTAAAAAAATCTATAAGTCTCAAAAATTAATTATATTTAATCTCTTATGGTAATCAATAAAAACGACTTTGAAGAATACATACTTTTGAAGAATAAAATGACGAAAAATTGAGTGTTTATTACCAAAGAATAACATTTTTTGAATATGACCATCACATATATTTCATAATATTGTTATTCATATTCATTCCTTATAATTTATTTTCTAGGTTATAAAGTTCATATTTAAATAAGAATATTTCATGGTCTATTTAAACTTGATTATGTGTGTTCTATATGTTATCAAATATAGTCTTCTTCTAAAAAAATTGTATATTGCAATCTACCATCCTACAAAAAATTGCACCCTATAAATTTTTAGGAATTTTAACTTTTAAATATATGAGGGTGGTTATTGTTCATGGTTTCATATGGTTCCCATGATTCTTCATTTATTTTATGATTTATCCAACATAGATTTACTATTTAAGATATTTGGTTCCTCGACACTTTCTCTCTAGTGTCAAGAATATAGATAGGCTCTTCAAAATAAGTTAGATATAGTTTCAACTCTATTTTTTCATTGGTGATCACATTCATTGGGTATGGTATGTACATCCTTAAAAATGATATATGGAACACATTTTGTACTTTAGAGAGACTTTTTGGTATTTCCAAACAATAAGACATAACACCAATTTTGCACAAGCTTTAAATGGGTCTAATGTACCTAGGTCATAGTTTACCTTCCTTAGAAAACAAAACAACACCATTATAAGGAGATAATTTAAATAAAACATGACCTCCCACTTGAAATTACAAATATTTCCTATGGTTATTAAGGAAAATCTTATACCTACTTTGAGATGTTTTAATATAAGTATGAATAGTATTTACCTTTGACGTTTTCTCTTAAACAATTTATATATTTAAAATATTCCTTTAACTAACTTCATCCCATAATTTTCTAGTATGAAAACTCTTTCCATATAATTATTCATATGGTTTCATTTGAATACTTGAAGGAAGCTATTCTAATTTCAAAACTCTACCAAAGTAAATACAGATCCGACATATCTTCAAAGTAAAGTGAGTGGGATCATAAAATCTCTTCAAATGTTTGAATAGTCCTTTTAGACAATTCATTAGTTTGAGGGTGATAATTAGAACTTGAATAAATTTTAGAATTCAAAGAATTATAAAGATTGTTCCATAATTTTTAGGTAAATCATGGATCACAATTAGGTGGAATTGAAAGAGGTTCACCATAAAGTCTTAAAACATTATTAATATATAGTCATAAAAGGATATAAATAGGTAAATATTCTCTTATAATAATTAAATGCATATATTTGGTATCAAAATCAATAATAAAAAATATTTTGTTATTCTTTCTAGGATTATTTGGTAATCCAGTAACAAAAACCATAGTAATGTTATCCCACATACACACAGGAATAGGTAGAGGTTTTATGAAGCCTCTAGGATGTTTTATCTTGACCTTAACTTATTTAAAACCAAATATCTTGATACAAAATATAAAATTTATTTCTTCATGTTATCCCACAAAAAGTGTTCCTTCAAATCCTTATACATATCGATCCTTAAAAATTGTATAGAGGAATTAAAGATATAAGCATCATAAAAAAATTACCTTGTCAACCCAAGTATAGATGGAACACATATTCCCTTTACAAATTTAAAATAACCATCTTTTTACATTAATTCTATCAATTTTTCATCAATTATGGGTTTAATTCTCCTGTGAAAATTTTCATCAGAAAATTGAGATGTTTTTATCTTTTCAAACAAATATGGTTTGGAAATAATTTGAAAATGGTGTGATGCATCCCCTTACCAAAATATTCCCATATTAATATTTACTAAATCTATGTACATTGGATATCTTTAAATCATTGTTTTGGTTAGGGCTCCATTTTCGTTTCTCACCAATGCATCTACTACCATATTTTTCTTCCCTGGGTGGAAGTGTATTGAGAAATCATAATCCTTGAGTATCCCAAGCCATATTCATTGCCTCATATTGAGTTATTTCTATGAAAAGATATATTTTAGGCTCTTATTATCAGATTATATATCACATATTTCACAATAGAGATAATTTCACTATATATTCAAAGAAAATATAATGTATACCAACTTAAGATCATGATTTGGATAGTTTTATTCATGAACATTTAACTACCTTAATTAATGTAAAATTAAATTATCATTCTCCATAAGTACATAACCAAGTAACTTATTTAATAAATCACTATATATCGCAAATACATCATCTCCTAATGGTAGATTCAAAATTATATCATTATCCAGTCTATTTTTAAATTCTTCAAAAAAATTACATTACTTTTTCCAAATGAACCTAGCCCCTTTTCATGTAATCTTTCTCAATGGGTTAGCTAATTGGGAAATTTTTTGAAATTTCTGATAGTAACCTTCCAAACCAATGAAACTACAAATCTCTATTATGTTCATTTAGGTAGTCCATTCTTTGAGTTCTTTTGTCTTCACATGATCAAATAAGATTTCAATATTGGATACAATGTGTCTATGAATGGAAACTTTCTATATCTAGAATTAAAAATTTCTAAATGTCCCATATAATTTCTTTTCAATATTGGTCTTAAGAATAATCCAAAAGTGATTTTTTAATCCTCATATATTTTAGAGTACATCAAGATATCATTAATAAAAACCACAAAAAATGATCAAGAAATTCCTTGAATAATATGTCCATTGGAACCATAAAAATAGTGGGTTTAATAGTTAATCCAAATAGAATTACTATAAACTCATAATTCACATATCATATATAGAATACTTTCTTCAAAATATATTCCTTCTTTAATCAAATATGATGATACCCATAACAAAGTTCAATTGTTGAAAAATATTGAGTTCAGTGGAGTTGATAAAATAATTCATCAATTATTGGAAGAGGATATATGTTCATTATCATAATAGAGTATATGTCCCTATAATCAATGTATAACCTCATAGGTCCATATTTGTTTGATGAAAATAATTGGGGCTCCTAAAAGTGAAACACTATGGAATATAAATCCCTTATAACATAACTCTTCTAATTTTTTTAAACTTCACTAATTCTATAGTGGTCAATCTATAGGGATTCTTTGATATAGGTTTCACATCAGGGAATAAATCAACAGAAAACTACACTTCATATTATAGTGGATGTCTAGGTAATTCCTTAAGAAACACATCAATGTATTCATGTACAATTGGTACATCATCAATTTGAAAATTAATTTTTTATCCATATATTTTTTTTCTCTTACTCCCTAAGAATCTAAATTAGAAGTGATATTGGGTATGGGACTAGGAAGGAATCTAATGATGAAGTATTCACTCTAATGATAATAAATTCAACATATTCATAATGAATCATAACTTTATTTTCTTTTAAATCAATTTTTTATTCATATTTTAAAAGATAGTTCATTCAAAGGATTATAATAAAGTTAGATATTGGTATGATAATAATGTTATAAAATAGAGCATGTTTATGTTTCATAATGGGATCTTCCTAAAACACCCATATTTTAGTGATATTTCCACGATGATTTCTTTTGACAACTCCCCCCTTAATGTTCTAGGGAAATATTTAATTTTTTGGGAAAACATAAAAGATATAAAAGATTGCAAGGATCCAAAATCAAATAAATCATTATATTAATTTGTATATATGACTAAATTACCTTCCAAACCATCATTAAGAACCTAAAACATAGTATTAATAAACATATAAGGTTGGCCTTCTACCCTCATCCTCTTTTGTATTATGTTCCCTTACCTATTGGGACATTGGTTTGAATAATGCCCTGTTTATTTATAGTTTAATAATTGGATAAACAAATTTATTTCTTCCCTATGAATCATTAGCTTGATGACCATTTTCTCCATACTTATACCAAACTCCCATACCCTTCAGGAATTTTCCAGGATGATTCTTTCCATGGTATCCACTTGATCAAAATATCTTCATTATATCCATTTTTATTGATGTTTTCCCTTTTACTTTTTATTCAATTGATCACTTATTTTATTGATTTAACTTGAACATATATGATCTAAAAAATTCCTTTTCTATTTTTGTGGAACATAACAATATTTCAACATATGATAAAAATGTTTCAGAATCTAGTTCCCTTTTAGGACTCATATTAAGACCTTAAAATAACTGATCAATATTTATTTCTAAATTACATATATAATCTGTATCATACCTGGCTAGTCTTGTAAAGGTATCCTCACACTCTACAACACTCCCATTTTCGTTGTGATTTAAATAAAGGAACTTTCTCTTCATTTTCATTAATTTATCATAAGGGAAGTAGTTTTCAAAAAATGTTTCTTTAAAAGTTCTTTATTATATGTATTCTATTTCATTTTCCTCCCTGGTATTCTTGATCAACATCCAATATTGATCAACATCACCCTTGAGACATTATACTTCCAGTATATCCATTCCCCTTTCATCACATCCCAATGCTAGAAATTTCTTTTCAAGGGACTTGATCCATTGATTAGCTACAACAAGACTATTATTCCCACTAAAATATGGGAGCTTCTACCTCATGAAATATCCAACATATGTGTATCAAATTGTGGTACACCATATGGCTCCATTCGGGAAAGTTTATTCATCATAAACTATGTAAGTTTCCCCAATACAGTCATAATATACTCATCTGCAATAGTAATTGTACTGGCTTGCTTAGTATGAAAATAGTTATATTGACCACAAGTAATAATTCCCTTTTTTCCATTAGGATCCATCACTAAATAATGGCACACACTATGTTAGTTTATAATCATCATGAATATTGAACCAAAAGATAAAAAACCCTTGGATTGTATAAATTTTAAAATAACAAAATGAAATCGTCAAAATTATCATGATATCTATGTTTATTTAAAATATAGTTCCCAAGGTTTCTAATAAACCTCTTTTTATACCAAATGTAAAAATCCAAACTACAAAATCTAGAAATCTGTATTTATTGTATTATAGTGTCATAAGATATTACGAATCACATAACTAATGATTGACCAGTTTGGTAGTCTTCGAGAACAAGATAAATGTATAGATCACTTATTATATTGGTAATAAAACACAGAACACAAAAAAGTAAATTAATATGAATATATGAACTCATTCAAATATTTCATCTTCATATACATTGGAAATAAAAAATAAGGTAAGATAAAATTCTTAGTAATGGTTACGTATAGTGGTAAATGTTATTTATAAATGAGTCATAATAAATATGGAAATGTAAATAACTAAAAACAAATTTAATTTAATCAATAACTTGAGAAATAAATGCATTCATAAATAATATCAATGTTAAAATATCATGGATAATAATAATAACAGAATTCTCAATTAATTAAATACATAATAATGGACATCAGGATATTAGGTGTCATAATACCGCTACTATTAAGACATTTCACAGTATAGTTTAAAACTATGGGTAAATACCCATTTAATTTTGATAACTAATCTTTATCATGATACCTATAAATGCATCATGGGTGTATATATAACTGAACCCCACCTATAATTACATTTCTAATGAATTCCTCATATATCGAATGATCAATTCAATTTATTAAAAATATGACTTATCAAAAATTATCTATGATGAATAAAGTATATGTATTTATCAAAATTTTCCCCATTCAATCAAATAATTTTCATTTTAGAACACTATATGTCAAATGGTATATAGTTTATTCAATAATCATATCCATGATATAATGAATTTGGATATTTAAGAGAAATGTAACATTCAAAGATCATAAGTAATTGAAAGTATCAATGTATGGAATAATTACAACATATACACAGTGGTGAATAAGTAAAATAAAGGGTTGTTTTCATTTTTGAATAGAAATTACATTAAAATATCATTAAAACATTATTGATTAAAATAACCTATTTATTTTTTAAATCACTTATTTAAGAACAACTACGCAAATATAAAGTAAACATTTTCATCAAAAATAACCTTATAAACTTTTAAAGTAAGATTCAAAGAAAATATTATTCATGATGGTGGGAAAATATACTCATTCCATATAATTTAAAAAAATTACTTCCATACTTTTTTCGAAAAAATCACCAAGTACCTGGTCTAGAAAATTAGAAAAAGATTCCTTCCAAACTGATTTTAAAAAATGTAAAAAAATGGGTAAAAATATATTTTGATAAATCATTGAGTAATTTTAAAACATTTTTTGAAACATTTTATAGAAAATATAGATATAGAATAAAAATATATCTGATTGAAATATAAATAAGACCAATTTTTCTTTTAAAATTTTCTTTTCTTCATTGACGTTCCAACGATGGGAAATTTCGAAGAAAATATGGAAAGTCGTAAAGAGAGTAAAAAAGGAAATGAGGTTTAATCATAATTAATATATATATATATATTCATTTTGATTACATAAAATGGAATTATATACATGACATGAAAATAAATAGGTGCATAATACCAAATATGTCTCAATGGAGTGGAAATTGAGACAAAATCACTTATCTCACACTTCCCTTTAGTTGAACATACATTAACCTCAGGTATAATGGTTTTAAAAATTTTATTAATTTATTAAAAAGAAATATTCATATTTATAATATAATATAATATATTATCCTCTTATATAATCTTATCTCCCTTTTGTTAATAATATTTCACTATTTCCCCTATTTTGGGTGTTAACTACTTCATTTTCACATGCATGTTTTGTTGTGTATGTTCCAATTATTGTGAATAGTATATATTTACATCATTTAGAAAATGATATTAAGGTTATATATATCATATTTATTCATTATATATATTTTTATAATCATTATTTATAGTTGAATATAGAATTTGAATCGCATTGCTTCATGGATACTGTAAATCGTATATACGCACGAGAAATAATATAATTTCTAAATTATTAAAAGGGTAAGGAATTGGATAATATATTAATTTTATAGAATAAATATCATTTAATAATTATAATATATAAATATATCCATTAATTCTACAATTATAATCATCCAATTAAATTGGTGATGAAAAACATATTACACCGTTGTCTGGAGATTGTGAGTTGTACATATGCACGCATGGTGCTTTCAGGTTTCATTAGATGGATAAATGGTAGAATATTGTTATCTCATTTCTATAATAACATCTTGTGTATATATGATACTATATTAATTAATTTAGGTTGGAAACAACATATTAAGAGGATGTTGAAGAAGAAATAAACATAAAAGATTTTGTAAAGATGATTACCTCTTCTATAGTGGACTTCCTTTAGATATCATCTTAAGGAATCTGGGGTTGGTATTTTGGAAGGACTAGAACCTAGAGAACATGAATAAGGATTATTAAAAGAGGAATGGGTAGGTTTGGGTCAAGATAGATGGTTCAATACAATGTGAATATGTAAGGAAGGAGGTTCCCTTTTATAATTGAATTGAGGGGCACTTTTGGAAATTATAGAACATTAAAATATATTAAAACTATTTTAGAGAAAAATGATTATAAATGGACTATAAATGAAAAAGGAGTTAAATTATAAACCATATAATATCCCATTTTTTCTTATATACATATTTTTATAATATTCAGATAATTTAATAAAACATTATTTTTATAAAATATCACTATTATCAATTTCAACATGATTCGTTACTTTAGCTATAATAACAACAAGACACAAATAAAAATTCAGAAATTATATTTTAATATGTACCTAACATGTCATATTCGTCTAGAAAATTCATGGATCACATTAATTATCTGAAATTAAAATACTTTTAATATTTTTAATATCATTTATTTGGATTTTCAATTAATTGAATAATTATTGTGTTAGCATAGTGTAAGAATTTAAGATAATTATTATTTCACTAAGAAAAAAAAATATATTACCATTATTTATATAAAACATTTACCATTAAAAACGATTTTTATTCAAACATATCCTCTAGATAACCCCATATTAACTATATTGTAGTTATTAAAAACAAGAGTGTGACATGTTTGACTTTTCTTGAAATAAAATATTATAATGGTCATAATCTCATACAAATTTCCATAAAACTCCATATAACCGAATATTGGATAGGTTTGGATGAAATGGAGTCATCTAATAAGATTTAGGTAATTTTTAAGTTCATTTTCTATTCCTTATCATTTTATTTTTAAATTTGTATTACCTGATTCACCCTTTATTGTAACAGACCAACCTAGGTCAACAAAACCATACACCCAAGCCATCCGTCACATGGTGAGGTAACGAAAAAAAATTGAATAATTTCTTGTATATAAAGAAACAATACACATATCCAAATTAATATTTAGAAGAAATAGATACAACCAGAAACATACAATCCAATCCAAACTAGATAAACCAAAAAGTATGAATAAAACAAGACCAACTTATCTCCATGTGACCAACAGTCACCTCCAAACCACACCTATTTGAATTCAAAGACCAAAGGACAAGCCTAAAATATATAAGATTTATTTTCCTTTACCTGTATTCAGTAATAAAATATCTATAACTTCCCCAAGGTAAAAAGTAGGGTGTGAGAACAAATCATAGCAGGATACAACCATAGAGTCTATAAAATGTCTAATATCAAGAATGCAAGAGTTTTAGTTTTTTTAAAAAAATTACTAAGCATTTTCATAAATCTAATTCATTTTTAAATCATTTTACACCTTTTTTTTATAAAATCCTTTCATATTCTCAAAAAATATATAACATGTAGAAGTGTTATAAACTGGAAAACATATCCATGAATCAAGAGGTAAGTAAGTAAACACTTATCCATGAAATAACCTATCATGTGAAGCTATATGATACAACCTCATAATAAAACTTGTGTGTAACAATCCATAATAAAAATAAACATGTGAAAAATATCCATAAATAAAAAATCACCTCATATTGGGCTTTAGTCTATGGGACAATACATACTATACACTCAAAATCCAAAACAGGCATGACATTAGATCCAAAAAATATTGATTCTTTTCACAGTCCATCGATATCAAATAGGTAAGATCTTCATGGTGCCACATGAACTAAGGATACCCATGTCTCTTTCCCAATACACCTAAGGTTCCTAATGTCCCAATTGTGAAAATAAATTTTCAAAACCATTCTCACAATTTTATAAAATATTTTCAAAGTAAATCCAATCTACTTTGTTGTTTCAAAACCCAATTCCAAATCAATAAAATCTCTTATCAAATAAAAACCCCTTTAAAAACATTTTAATTTTCAATTAAATAATTTAAAAAACCTATCCTTTAAATTAAATAAACAAACCAAAAAAATTTATACAGAACGATAATCAATTTAAGGAATTAACCCTTTCTATAGAAACACTAAACTCAAACTAATAAAAAAACTAGCTACCTTAAACAACGGTGATTGGAAACCATGATATTGGCCTTCGAAAGAAAAGGTGCGATAAGAAACTACAAAGGATTGATAGAAAACACAATCCAATCACAAATCTAAAACCTAATTATAGAAAAATTAAAAATACATAGCCAAATAAAGAATAACTAGAAGGAACACTTGCTTAGAGAAATGCACCACAACCATTACAATGGTCAATCACTGAATGAAATGATCTCAAAGGGTCAGAGCTCTCCAAAATCTCACATGGTAACTTCTCAATTGATAGGTAGAAGGCCTTTCAATAGAGGAAATAAGAAATCATCCATGTGGAAACCTAAAATCCCAACTCATGACTATTACATCGCATGTAATTCCATTACATATCGTGTAATCCATGAAGGCTATAATCACTAAAAAATGCACTTCCTTTTTATTGAAAACATGATTTTTGACATTACATGATGTTTAAATCCTTCACGTCCTATATCAATTCACGAAATATTCTAAGAAAAAAAGACATATCTTTTAACCCCATTATATGGCATGTAAACCCCCTAGAAGACTACATAAACTATTGGTTTACAAATAAAATGTCAAAAACACCACTCCAGGTATTCTCGAAACATGGGAAGAACCCCAATATGTCTTTGAAATATTTATATTTGGACACCATTAATTCAAATAAACATACTTACCTAAAATTTAGGTTATTTTCTCCAAAAAAGGCTCTCCATCCCTGAGAATCCCACAATGTACCCAAACAAAGATAATAAACAAAAAATAAACAAGGGAGTAAAAAAAAGCATAACAGGGTGTTATAATCTTACCACTATAAATTGTTTGTTACCCCAAAAATCCCTCAGATTCCTAGACACACAAAAATCAAAGGGCATTGCTGCCTCATTAACAATTACCACTCCTGTGTATAGTGGATATCATGTCTATACTGCCATAGTACTCAGATTAGAGGAATAATTTTACCATGAAGTACCTTATCTTAGTGATCCATAATCTAAATTGGATGCTCAACCAATGTGGTATCAGTATCAAGATCAACATCCTCCCATATAATCACATGGGAAGAATCTGGTATATACCTCCTCATCTAAAAAACATGAAACACATTATGGATAGAATTCAAAGAAGATAGTAATGCCAACGGATAGGACACCTTCCCCAATCATCCAACAATATAAAATAGGTCCACAAACCCCAGGTCCAACATACATGTCTTACCCAAAAAATGATTTCCTAAGCTCAGTGAAACTCTAATAAAAATCTGATCACCACCCTCAAAATCCATTGGATGACGATGATGGTCTGCATAAGAATTATGATGACTTTGTTCCATGATCAACCTCCTTTACATTAACCACACTATCTATATTTTCTCTATAATGAGCCTCATCCCAACCAAGTACCACTCTCCCAACTTTTCCTAGCACAAGGGAGATATATATATCCACCAATACGAAGCCTCAAAGGGACCCATCTTAATCGATCCCTAATAACTATTATTATATGAAAACTTGACTACAAGAAGATTATTTTCCCAAGATCCTATTAAATCAATAAAACAAGATTGGAGCATATTCTTAATAACCTAGATAGACCTCATGGTATTTTCATCCATCCACGAATGATAATCCATGATCCATCTAAATTAGGAAATCATCACTTCCTTCAAACCTCTCTAGAACCTAGACATGAACCTCAAATCTATTTCAGATATAATCATAGTGGGAACCCCATGAAGTCTCACAATCTCATATATATACATGTTTCCAAGATTTTTCACCTTATTTATCTCCTTGATAGGTAGGAGATGAACTAATTTTGTGATTCATTAAATGATCACCCAAATAAAATCCTTCCCAATATGAGGTCATTGAAAACTAATGACAAAATCTATATAAATGTCATCCCATTTCCATACTAAAATGGGTAAAGGCTGGAAAAACTAGTATTTATCTAGTGTTATGGATTAATTCTATGAAAAGTAAGACACTAAGATACAAATTCTACAATAGACCACCTCATCCCATGTGACCAATATCAATGTCTCATGTCTTGATACATCTTGGTATCACCATGGTTCATAGACCAATAATAATGATGTCCACTATCTAACAACTCCATCCTTATTGATAATAGAACAATCATCCTACCATGGAAGAACAAAATAACTATTAAAATACTGATACCACTCACCTTAGGTATCCCCACCATAAAGGCTCTTACTAAACCATTGGAACTCATTTTCTGTCACATTATTGAGCCTAACTCGCTCATCCAAAGATGAGTTATCTTTTATCAAATCCAATATTACTTGTCCATGAACCTCTTCCACCCCAAGATCATATCTATAAAGAAACTCATCAGAGACCACTTCTTAACTGATTGTTTCATAGCCTGCATCATTAATTTTTTTCTCAAAGCGTTGGTAACCACATTTCCCTTCCTAGGAGTGTATGAAATTTCAAAATCAAAAGACTAAAGATACTCCACCAAGAGTCTTTGTCGCCTTTTCAAATCCCTCTGAGTAAAAATTTTATTTCATAATTTTATAATCTGAATACACTATAAACTTATCTCCAAATATATAGTGACACCACATTTTGATGTCGTGCATAACTGCAGCCAACTCAAGAACATGTTTTGGGTAGTTCTCTTTGTGAGGGAATAATTGGCATGATATATAGGTCACCACCTATTTCCCCATCATAAAAACACATCCCAATATCTTTCTAGAAGTATTTAAAAAAATCACAACATAAACCTGGTTATGAAAGAATTTGAATTGGTGCTGCATTTAACCTTGTCTCCATCTCCTCAAAAGATCTACAACACTTGACATTCCTCTTAAACATTACACCCTTACACGTTAAAACAACCGTTAAAGATGTGATATTAGATAAATCATGAACAAACCATCTTTATTAACCATCCAAACATAAGAATCTATGGATGACAAACATATTTCTAGGAATCTCCCAGTACATAAAACCTTGTATCTTTTTAGGATCCACTAAGATGTCCCTCTTAGATATCACATCCCCCATAAATTTTACTTCATTAATATAAAATTACCATTTGGAAATATTACCATATTGATGATGTTAGTTCAATGTTTTAAGAATGATATGAAAATGATCCATGTGCTCCTCCTCTATCTTGGAGTACACCAAAATATAGTTAACAAACAAAATCAAAAAAGAGTCCAAGAACTAATGAAATATCTTTTTCATAAAAGCCATAAACACTACAGGAGCATTAGTCAAATTGAATGGCATAACCAAAGACTCAAAATGATTATACCATATCATGAATAATGTATTAGGTATATCCTCTTCTCGTACCCTCAATTAGTGGTACCCTACTCACAGGTCAATATTTAAAAACCAACATACCCCTCTAAGATGATCAAAAAGATCATCAATACTAGGTAAAGGATATTTGTTCTTAACAATCACCTAATTTAACATTTTATAGTTAATTAAATGACTGAGTATCCTATATAACTTATCAAAAAATAGGAAAAGTGAACTTCATGGTGACATGCTATGCTGAATAAATCCTTTAGCCTATAGTTCCCTAATATAGACCATAATCTACACCATCTCAGTAGGTTTCATTTAGTAAGATAGCATAGAAATTGGAATCATATTAGGGAGTAGGTCAATTGTAAATTAGACCTCTCACTATGGTGTTATACAATAAAAATCATCTGAAAATACCTCTTGGTACACAACCACCATTGTAGTAAGTAAACCACCCAAATAAGGGTCAACTATATCAGGAAAAATAACTGAAAAGTGGCATGATATTACACCTATAAAAAGAAAAATAGATACTTCCCTTCTTGATCTAGAGTCCCACTCACACATAAAGTCAAGAGTGACCCCATCAGTAGATAAGAACTTTACCCATCGGTGATAAAAATATATCTGGTCCTTAACACTCGGCATCCAATTCATGCTGATAATCAAGTTAAAGATATTAAGATCAAGCACTAAGAAGTACCATTCTATCTCAATGTTAGTTATCATCACCCGACATGTGGGACTCTTGAAACCTTGTCATACCTCCTTCCCAAAATCATGGAAAGATCCAAATGCACAGTATAAGTTCCAAACGCAATCCAAAAACATCAATTAACATTGAAAATAAAAAATAATGAGTAAAACCTATATCAAAAAATTTATCACCATAGAAGATTAAATAAAAATTGTACCTCTAATAAAATTTGGCTCTACTTCATATTACTCTTGCACATACTCAGTCACATATAGACATCATGTCATTGACCCATAAACATCCCCCTTGTCCTGGGGATTTGACCCAACACCTTTGGATGCATTGGTACAAACCTGTACGCCCTTGGTGAGGGTGGATCTTTCCCTACTACGCTAGGCCATCATATCACAAAAATGTTTTATATGGACTGATAATATACAATGACAAAAAATCTTAAGATCCTTTGTATAGTTAGGTCTAGTATGACCAAACAGCCTGTACTGATAGAAAATAAGTTTTTGATATCCTGACAAAGCCATTGAAATTATTCCTAGAGAAAACTGACCACCCTTGCACTTACTCTTCTAGCCAAAAGAAACACTCTGGAAAACAACTATAACAAGTGAATCTCCAGCCAAACATATCTTCTAGTTATGTATTCCGCAGCCAAAGCTTATTTTTCAACTACATTCACAAAGGTTGGAAGGAACATGAGAATCAAAATCAACCTAAAATCAAGCCTCAGTCCCAACTCAAACCTCTGATCCATTAGATACTCATTAGTGATTATTTACTATTCTAGATTCACCTGCATAGAAAAATGGGTAGAATACTTTAGAATGGTATGCTCCCCCTTTTCAATGGTTATAAACTCCCAAGTCATTGAAACATGTAACTTCTTAAGGTAAAACCACTAATTAATGATTTTATTGAAATAATACTAGGTAAAGTCCTCATGAAACTTAACATACACAATAGAGTCCGAACATCCCCTTCTCGTTCCCTTGAGCATGTACATGGAAAACCCCACCTTCGATTCTTAAGGAGTATTTATGAAACTGAAGATCCTCTCAATTCTCTCAATCCACTCCTCAAATTCGTGTAGTTCATTGTCACCATGGATGATGGGTGGGTGGTTCTTAGTAAACTCAGTTCCATGATCCACTAAACATCCTAGGTTCCCGAAACCCATTTGACCTAGAGTCTAAATAGTACGGATAAAATCATCTACCAAAGAAGGTTCCATTATATGATTCTCCTACAAATACTATCTCAAATATTCCTCTATCATATTTGGAAGATATATTCTCATAGGAATTGTCTATAAAACACAATGAAATAACCAATCATGGTCACATTCTAAAAATATAATGACCACTTTTAGAATTCAAATAAATTCTTAAAAACAACAATAATACAAATAAATTTAGTTATTCTATCCACAAAAGACATTTTCAAAAAGGAATATGTCAATTTAAATAAAATTACCTTACACTTCATTCAAATTACCCCAAATCCCAAGTCTCAAACCTGTTAAATGTCCCCAACTACCCAAGGTAACTCGAGTTATATCAAAAAAGTGAGTTGAAAAGGAATATTTTTCACACATACTATCTAAATTCTAATAGCCCAAACTCTTGTCTACCTAAGACACAAAAACAAACTCATGAATTATTAACATACTTTTGGATAAGACATCACTCTGATACCAAATTCTAAGAGAACAACTTGGATAAACCAAACTATACCCCTGATTCGGCTATCACATGGTGTGGTAAAATAAGAAAAAATAACAAGGTCTTGTATATAATCAAACACAACAAACAACCAGAGTATTATATAGAAGAAATAGATACAAAAATATCTATACAATATAAAAAAAACTCGATAATATTTATAGTATGAATAAAACAAGACCATCAAGAGTCTATGTGACTAAAAATCACCTCAAAACAACCCCACTATAAAGGCAAAGAGAAAAAAAGAAGCCAATATGCTAAAATTTTCCATTTTCTTTACCTGTATCTTGCAATAAAAAATCTATAATATTCCTAATGGGAAGAGAAGGTTGTGATCAAAATTCCTAGTAGGATACCATCATATAGTTTATACAAGGTCTAATATCAAGAATACAATAGTTCTAGCTTTTAAGACAAAAATAGTGTTACAAAAAAATTTCATAAATCCAATTCATTTGTAAATCATTTTCCTCATCTTCTTTTCATAAAATCCTTTCATATTCTCAAACCATAAATATAAAAATTTGAATTTATATAAATATTAAAGAATATCCATTCATCAAGAGGTAAGAAAGTAAACACATCTCTATGAAATAAATTATCATTCGAAGCTCTATGACACAACCTCATAATAAAACCTATGAGAAAAAATCAATGATAAAAACAACCATGATACATATATTCATAAATTAAAAAGAACATCATAATTGGATTTATCTTATGGTACAATGTGTTCTATACACTCAAGATCCTAAATAGGCATAAAATTGGATCCAACAAACATCGAATTCATCCACAGCCCACTGATATCCAAAATGTTACCTCTTAGTGCTCCCACACACACTAAGGCTACCCATGACTCTTTCCTGATGTACCCAAGGTTCCTAATGTTCAAATTGTAAAAATAGTTTTTCAAAAACATGCTTATAATTTCTAAAAACTCTTTTTAAAGCCAATAAAATATTCTTCGGTGTTTCAAACCCCATTTCCAAATCAAAAAAAAATCCATTTTCAGAGAAAATATTCTTTATAAATATTTTCATTTTAAATTTAATTCTTTAAAACCACATATCACTTCAATTAAATTAAAAATAAAAAATAATTTACCAAAAACAATAATAAATTAAAAAAATTAACCCATTATATAGAAATAAGTAACTCAAACCTGTAAAAACATAGATTCCTTCAACAATGGTGATTGGAAACCACAAGATCGACCTTCAAAAGACAAGGTGTGATAAGAAACTACAAAGGATTGATAAAAAACACTACCCAATCATGAATCTAAAACCTAATCAAATCCAAAAAAAATCAATGTCTAAAGTAAATAAGAACAAGAAGGAAAACTTTCCCATAGAAATGTAGCACAACCACAACAAGGATAAATTTTTGAATTAAATGATCTAGAAGGGTCATAGTTCTCTAAAATATACCTTGGGAGGTTCTAGGTCGAGATGGATAAGGCCTTCCAATGAATGAAATAAGAAATCATCCATGTGGAAGCATAAAATCCCAACTCACAAAAAATTACACTACAAGTAATCCATGAAGACTGGAATCACCAAAAAATGCATCACCTTTTTATTAGAAATGTAATTTTTGACAGTACACGATGTGAACATATTTCCTAATGTGTAAATACTTCAGTCCCTGTATCAGTTCATAGAATCTACCAGGTGATGAATACACATTGGTTAACCCCATTACATGGCATCTAAACCCCCATAAAATGGAAATCAATCATTCTTAAGCATAGAAACTCAAAAGTCCCACTTTGGGTGTTCTCTGAAATTGGGAAGAACCCCAATAAGCCTTTGAAACATTTATTATTATACTCCATTAATTCAAATAAACATGAATCCCTAAAATTTAGTTCATTTTCTGAAGAAAAAAAATATTTCTACACATAATAATCCTACAATGCACCCAATCAACGATTCTAAACAAATAATAAACAAGGGAGTACCTAAAAAGCGTAACGTGGTGTAATATTTACTATAGTAGAAAAAATTATTAAAGTTAATATTCATATTGACAAAAAATAAAAGGTTCCAATGTACTAAATTTGGACCAATTTAATCCAAATATGGAATCCATTTTTCAAAATTCAAAATTGTGAAGTGAAATAAGTTAATTTAAATTTAAATGAGAAATACTTAACTAAAAGCAATTTTTTAGAATAATTTCCATTTTAAGTATAAAATTTTTTTTATACAAAATTGAATAATAACAATTATTCCAATAAAAAAATTGGATTTTTCAAAATATAAAAGAACCAATGTTACTTTGAAAAATAAATAAATATAATATTACTTTGTAAATTCTTGAAACAAAATTACAGTTTTCAATAAAAGAGCATCGTTTTCACTATTCACAAGAAAATCAATCTTTTCTAAAAATTTATGAATATTACTACATAGTTAATTATTCTATACTCATTTAAAAAATGAATATCATCTTATTAAAAAATTTCATAAATTTTGATTTTTTTTATATTTTTTCTCATGTAATATAATAAAAATCATCTCTGATGAAAACATATTTTTGAAGAATAAAATGACTAAAAATTGTGTGTTTATTTCGAAATCATAAATTTTTATTAAATATGACCATAAAATATATTTTATAATATTTTTATTCATATTCATTCCTTCTAGTTAAAAGGTAAGGTTATAGGGGTCCTATTTAAATAATAATATTTCATGGTTTTGTTAAACATGAGGATAAATTTTATATACACTATCAAATACAGTATTCTACTATAAACTAATGATATTATAGTATCTAATTCCTTTAGTTGAAAATATAATGTGTTGTTAGACATGATATATTTGTAACATTATCCTTTAGTTAATTATTTAATAAATCTTATCCAGGAAATTTTAAATGAAGAAAGTCCCTCTCTTTTGGTTTAAGTGTCAATTTAGTCATATTTCTGAGATATAATTAAGAATTCTCAAGAATAAGATCTTGATTTTCTTAAAAATAAATATTTCTTAAAATTAAGTAGGTTTATTGAATTTAGAATAAAAAATTATTTTCTTTGATATTTTGAAAGAGGTTATGTCTACTATGTGATTTCAAGTTGAAGAATTAATAATTGGGTAAAAATCATAATTCTCTATTTATTTCATCCCAATAACACTAAAATTTATAGATACCATTAGGAATATTTCTCAGGGGGTGTAATAAAGAAATATATTGTTTATTGTATAATGAATTTTTTGATTTATCAATTAGTAAATGTTCAATGAAAACTATTGAGGGGGATACTTCAACCTTTTTCATTAAATGATTAGTAAAGTGAAAATATATCCATGAATTTCATGGTGGTATTACCAAATATATCTTGAGGTAATAATGTGATTTGGTTTATTATAGATTTTTTGACTATGTGGGTTTTGTCACTATTTGTGATACATAGAATTTAGATAAAATTTCTAAACATTTTCTTAAACAGGTAGTCAATTTATATAGACTCCCTCTCTATTGTATCTAATCATGATTCAATATTTTCCTCGTATTTTTAAAAAGGACTTCAAAATTTATTAGATAATGAATTAAATTTCGATAAATCTTTTCATATATAGTATGATCGATAGTGAGAGTGAAAAATTCATACATTTGACTATATTATTTGTTCAAACTCATTAGATTATCAAGGAATATTGGATATTCATAATTTATTAGTTGAATTTTATTACGATAATAGTTCTCATTCAGGTATGCAGATGGAACTTGTTGAGGAAATATATGGAAAGTGATGTTAAACTCCATCATGCTCAGATGAAGTCAAAAAGGAAATATATGAGAATATATTTTGTATAAGATTTTTTTTAAGGTGAAAATGATTCAACACAATACAATGGAAGATCAATGTAGGAAAACAAAATTAATCATGTAATTTGAGGAAAGATCTCTTATCTGAGTAATGAAAACATCTTGTTTAACAATATCCTTGTTAAAGTTTTATTCATTTTGATGGGAAAATAAAATAATTACCATGTCATACTAATCCATATGAAATTATGGAATAACTGGGATAATATATATAATGGCTGCCTTTACCTCTGATATTATCTCAGGTACATGATGTGTTTCATGTTTCACTATCTGGGAAATATATACCAGATAAATATTATTTATTGAGCTATGAAGTAGTTTATTTGGATGATAATAAATATTATGAGGAAAATAAATATCACATTATATATCATAAAGATCAAGTTTTACATAATAAGGTAAATCAGTTGGTTATGTTTTTATGTAGGAACCAAATGTTTGAAGAAGAAACATGGTAATCAAAAAATCCATGAGGGAAAAATAACCACCCCTATTTAGGTAATGAATAAAATTATGAGGATTGAATTTCATAATAGGTATAAGAATATTAAAACATATATAATGTTAATAAAAATTTAATTTCATGTTTTACTAATATTCAGGATTATATTTTATGTATTCATATATATTATTCTTATTTTAAAAAAAATTCATCAGAAAAAGAAATATTTTTTTCTATCCAGATTATATTTCATGAATTGTATTTTTTCATGAAAAGATAAATTTAAAAATTTGAGGAAGTTAATTTAATAAAATATACTTCATTATTTATACTATAATATAAAATTTATCTTGAAGTAATTTTTTTTATTTTCCTAAAAAATTGATTTTTGGTTGAATAAAGGAAAAATATATTTTTTTTAAACATATATTTATTTTCAACTATTTAAAAAGTATAATTCTATTAATGATTGGTTTTAACGTAAAATTAGTCCTCATTTACTAAATATTCTATAATTAATTCCATATAAATAATTGTTTTGCTTTATTTTGGTATAAATTTTATTTTAGTATTAAAACACTTTTTTTCAAACAATTTGTTTTTCATTATGTTTTTTGTTATTATATTACATTTAATTCCTTTAAATTGAATAGATTTAATCTTGAAAAATTGATTTTATATTTGGTATTTTGAGCTTAAATTTACTAATGTTGTAAATTTAATTTTTTTGTCATAATTAATAGTAACAATGGTAAATGTTTATCACTAGGGTAAAGGTTAAAACATGTTTGAGATTATTTTAACCCTTATCAACTTATCTTGTAAATTGGATTAATTTAGTTCCACTTTTCCTTGAATAATAAATTATATTATTTTTAAACATTGAGTAACTACAAGAGTGGCACTCCCCTGATATATAAAGTGTAACCTTAACTCCTCCCTTATTCAAAAACATTGATCAATTTAACTTTACCAAGACCTAATGAAATACCTTTGAAACATCCCTCCCCATGACGTAGAGATCATGGTATCACCATAGAACCAATTCTATAATTAGTAAAATGTAATTAAAATAAGGTTTCATGAATAAGAGTTAAATAATGTATAAAGCTTAAAGAGACTTAATGTATGTGATTTTTCTTTAAAATATTGTTTTAATCTATTCTGTTAAAATATTTGTCAAAAAATCCATGTTATTCAAAATTTTCCAACTATGATCTTTTTTATACATCAATGATTATTATATGATATTTTAAACTACCTTTTAAAAACATTAAAAATGATTAAGATGGATCCTTTTAAACATTTATAGTACGGGTCATTTTTACATTTTTTAACAAAGTGAAAAAAATATTTTTTAATATATATGGCTTGACCACTTTTTATAAAAATCATAGCCATTATTCTTTATAAAATTATCTCCATAGGATTTAATGTTTTTTAAATAAATATATTGTTATCATTATTTAGGTAATATTTCACTTAAAGTGATTTCATAAGAAAATGATTTTCTAAACATATTTTTGCGAAAAATGAATGTGCTTTTGATTATGTATAGAAATGATTTTTTCAAGTGTATTGTAAGTAAAAACCGAAAGCATAAAATATTTTTTCTCGTGATATAGTTCTTTATCAATATAGATGTTTCAGAGTGATCCCATTATATATAATGATAATATGAGAGCCGGATATAGATCTCCAATTAATTTGGTAATGATTAGTCTTTGAAGGTAAAAAATAAGGGAGATAATTGGGTTGGATACTCATGTGGAATTAACTAAGAATAATTAATTACAATATGGTTTAGAAATGATTGAACATGAGTTGTGAATATGATGCTCCAATATACTTATTTCATTTTTCTAATAGTTTTTTATGGATATTATTTTACTACATAAGGAAATAAAAGTTTGTAAACATTTAATAATGAATGTGTTTCTATTTAGGGAATTCTTTTATGAGTTCTCATATACCTCATGTTTAATTATTTATTATCTGTGTTACTAATATGTTTTAAATGTTTTAATTTATTAAATTTCCATTTTATAAAGTGGATAATTTTTATTGATATTCTAAAAAAATTCTGAATATGATAAAATTTTCATATTTTTTCATATTTTTTGTTGGACTAATGGGACTCCTTTATTTTTTATATCCCTTATATGTGTTTTTTATTTTTTTTACATGATGTTTTAAAAAAATTTCAAAATATATAAGGATGAGTGTGAACTATACATAGCCTAATAATTCCATTATGGTGTCTCATAAAAAGATAAGAATTTGGTTCTTTAATGAAACATGGGTCAAATTTTAAAATCTTATTTTTGTGGGAAAACATATACTCTATGTATGTGTCCATTTTTTTATATAATTTTTTTCCTAATTATCTAAAACTATAATCTTAAATGATCCTATAAATATATTAAAGTTAAAACCTTATTATAAATAATTTAATTATTGGTTAATTAAATTATAGGTATTATAATCTAGGAGCATGAGTTTTGCATCAAGACGAGAAGTGTCAGGGATATTGATGTATTTGAAGAAAATATTATCAGTGTTATGACATAGGGTAATGTAATTATATTATTATTATAGTGTATATATATTATAACTATTGAAAACAATTATTATATATTTGATACAATATGGTATATATACTTTTTCAATATAAATAAAATTTTAATAAAAAACTCCCAATGAGGAAGTGGCTTCCTAAAAAAATTATTTAAAATTCCTATAAAGATAGGTAATATGCAGTTGGCTGAAAATTTTCAATAAAAACATAAAAAAAATTATACATAATCAAATTTATGTGTAATGGATAATTTGTAGACACTATCCATCATAAATGTGTAATAATTCTGGAAAGTGTTATTCTTATATTTGGATTTATGATTTTGAAAGTTTCAAACTAACTATCATATTTATTTAATATTATAAAAAAGATAAATTTAACTGGTGAATTATATTGTTATATAAAGATTATAAATCTCTCTATGAGCATACCAAAATAGTAATCTAATCGCACCACCTATATACTCATATAATTCCTTCTATTGAATGAATTTAATTATAGTAGTAAAATCAATTTATTCCTTGCTAACTTGAGAAGAGGAATGAATGGATACTTTTCTACTAACCCTATAAGGTTATTTATCTAAAACAATTAAAATAAGGTCATGGTAGGTATATTGAATAGTAGAATTTGTTCCATATTCCACTACATAGGCATATACTTGATCCCATTTGGAAACTCATGATTTTCTATTTTTTATCTTTATTTATTCATTATGAAATCACCAACTAATAAATTATAATCATTCATCATGGAACACTCACATGCCTCCCCCCTAGATGACCTTCTCAGAAGTCCCAACAAAACATGACAGATGGAAGGATGGATTATTTCTATATTTGTATAGTAGGAGAGTCACTATTGTTTTTATACTATTATATTGTTATATGTGTGTACTATTTATACTACATTATATTAAATACTAGACCGTAGGACACCACTACTAGCTTTATTTTTATTTCCAAATGTTAGGTATGATAGATGCATATATAATTTATGTTACATTTTTTATATATTTTATAATTTCATTTATAATTTATCACTGAGTTCATAGTTTATCCATAAGTTATTTAGAATCATTATATATTTCAAAAGCCTCTATTATATAGGGAGGAATGCTTTAGGTCCTATGGAAATTATGGCTCAGGCCCTCACATTTTCATATAGATGAGGGTATCTTAAAAAATGGTATTATAGTATATTTCCTATTTGGATAGAGTCAGTTCAAGGTAAAGTAAATATATAAATTCTTATGGTATAGAGAATTGTAATACCTAGAGGACATGAATATTGTTAAAACCAAACATCCAAGGTATTTTTTTGTAATGGGAGTAGGAATTCTAGGGATGAGTGAGATTTTGGATTTATAATTATTTTTATGGAATGTATGTGACCAAAGTTGATTCAAAATGATAAACATATATTATTCCAAGTTATTTTTTTGAATGGAATAACTTTAAAAAAATTATAGATATTTCAATTTAATAATATTATTTTTCATCTTAATTTATCAAAATAATCCTTATTTAAGTGTAAATAAGAACATTGAAAAGTTTTGAAATAAAATATTATTTTTTTGGATGAGAAGGATAAAACTATGATTTATTCCTTAAGAAAGTATTGAATTGAGAAATAAAATTTATTATATTTTATGGAATGGGGTATTTCTATATCACTATTAATATTTTTTTTGTGACACTATCAAAAATAAATGTGAGGGTGGTGAAATTTTAAAAACTATATTCTCACCAATCAATTCTCTATAAATTAATACATTAATTTATTTGATATGGAAGATAAATGTATGGGAATCTATAGATAGAGGTAGTAATTAAGAGGATATAGTTTTTCATAAAAGAAGGAATAGATAATGAATGGGTATGTGTTTGTGATATTTTACCCATTTTATGTGATTTTTATGGTCTTTTCATCCATTTTATATTAATTTCTCAAAATTTTGATTTCTATCATGAAAATAAAGTATGGTGAAGATATGATTGCGTTGAAAAAAATAAAATTATTAAAATATACATTTTAGATATAGATTTATTTTATTCAAATATATAAGTTTTATAATCCATAAATTCTTACAATTATCCGATGGGATTAAACTAACAATCACAAGGCATGGCTCATGTTTTTATTTTATGATAGGTATAAAATATTATGCAATTAATGGTTTATTTTTAATTTAATTTAGTATATTATTAGTTGCTATTTGTTTAATTATTATATATTTATTAGGTAATAACATTATATTTTTTGAAATATATTTATTTAAAGAAATATGATGGGTTTGATAGCTTTTTTTATAAGGAACAGATGGCTTATATGAATTGTGATATACTATTAAAATACATTTATTAAATGTAACTTTTATCACCTAGTCATTAGATTTAAAAGTATGAATAGGACTACGTAAATTATAAAAAATATGTATAAAATATTTCCGTAATGAAAAACTATTTATTAATTCTTAGAAAATAATTATCCAATTTTAAATGTTAAAAATAATATCATTCTAGGTTAAAAGATCAATTTCGTAATGTATTTTATTTTTCAATATATTATGAACCTTAATAAATAAATAATAATGACTTTGATAAAATATATTTTTATTTGACGTTCAAAAAATTAATATTAATTAATACATTGATTATCAATTATCTTTGATTGAATAAGAAAATCATATGAAGGTAAAAAAGATATATTTTTCAAAAAACAATTTAAATGAAAAGAGGAATTTTTTATGAAAATAAAATTATTCACTAATGGTGAATTAAATTAATGTAATTTTTATATAATTTTCTAAATTGAAAACATGAAATTAATATAATTTTGATTAATAGGAATATAAAGAAAGGAAAATCAAATTTTTATTGAAAAATGTATTTTTCCAAAAAATAATTTTTTCTCATTTTTAAAATTTACTTTCGAATTAATTTCTGCTAATTTTATGGATTAGAATTGGTAAAATGGATTCTATATTTTTAATTATAATGATTAATTTTTTGATATAAGTTAAACTAAATTTTTATTCATAATGGATAATAACCATGTTAAAAAATTATCACTACAGTATGGGTCAAAAGGGGTAAATGAGGGAGTTAAGCTAAGTTATAAGGTTTTTATTATCCAAAAGCTCTTTATTTAATTTTATTTCTTGGTGGTATAATAATAACAACCATATTTTCAATGAATATATAGGAATTTGGAGCATCATTACAACAGGAATACATATATTATAGAATAATTTTTCTTGCATTTAAAATTTTTCCACCCACTTCACTTATAAAAGGGGTCCTCTTCTTCTCACTTTTCCAAACCACTTAAGCCCTTTAACTTGACTAATATCTACCCAAATATTATTATAAATTCTTTATCCATTAAATTTATGTTCTATTAAAACCAAAGACCCATCCAATAATACATAATGTTATTTTTAATGAAAGATACCTAAAGAAGTGGATGTTTTACACGTACAAAGAAATATTTGATTTAAGGTAAGGGTTTATATTACAATCTATTATATTTTAGGGGTTTTATATATTAAATTTTAGTTGAGTGAGATTATATAATCCTTATCCTTTACACCCCATATATTTTATTCTCTTATTTTTTATTTCTTTATTTTTTAAGAATTATTATTGTTTTCCACTCTTTGGTAATCAAAATGGTTGAGAAAATATTTTTATATAAAGCCAACCATATTTCTTCTTTTTTGGTCTGTAATATTTCTTTTTCATGTCTATGAATTTAAAAATGTTTTATGTAATATTTTATCAATACATAAATATTTAATAAATATTTAATAAATATTATATTACTACATTTTACTTTCCTTAAAAATAATTCAAATGAATATTTTCAAATGATCTATATACGATTCACTTTTGGGTTTTTTCAAAAGTGAGAAAATAATTCTCTTTTTAAACTTATACAATATGAATGGATTTTTCTTCTATACTGGAAATTTTTTTAGTTTAAAATTACTTTATAATTTTAATGTTTATTTTGAATGAAAATATTTTTCTCAATATTCTTTGAATTTTTAGTTTTTAAACATATTGAAAGAAAATTATATATTTTTTGGTTTCAAAGAAATTTTCAAATTTTATTTTGAAGGTATTTTTAAACTCTATGATCTTCCCTTAACGGGTGTTATGATTCTTGGGGGATACATTTTTATGATATCATCCACTAAACTTATATAGGTGTATTGTGGTTATGTGATGATGAAATCTTTGTGAAATTAATTTTTTCATAGGTTATGCTACGATGAAGTGATGAATGTTTGAATGATCATATAGAACACTTATGTATGGGTTTCATTACATAATAGGTGTGAAAATAATTATATGTCCCTACAATTTATTGGATAATAATTTATATATATTATGATAATATGTACTATAATGGGGAGCGGACCCAATTTAGTATGGGAATCTTTCCCCTATGATAGTATTTGCAGTTATCCATGTATAAGGAAATGAGTAGATGGGGAGTGAAACAAATAAACTATGGGAATATTTCCATTATGATAGTATTTTAAGTTTTAATTTACTAAAGAAATTATTTTCAATTATTATTTGTATTCCATAGACTTATGTCGAATTTATATGATATGTTCTCATAGAATATGAGTAATTATTAATGATTCTACATTCATATGACTTATGTTATTTGTTATCAAAAATATTTATGGAATGTCTCTTAATAAATTATATTTTATGGATTGGTGTTGGATTTCATAGGTTATGATCATGTTCTCATACCCTTATACTTATCTTATTCTCACATATGATCATTGATTGATATCTTCTATGTTTACCCTTAATAAGCATCTAAGATTACCATTTCATATATTTCCATTTCCCTAGGTTATAAAGAAAGGATTTAAGTAGGGTTTATATAAGAAGGGTTCTGTGTGAGGAGGAATTTGTAGTAGATGTTGAATATCATTCATGAAATAAGTTATAACATATTTTTAATACTTATACAAAGTGATGTAATATTTATGTATGTAATTCTTGAGTCACCAAAAGGAGTATCAGAGTGGGTTTAAGTGTGTTTTCGTTATTTATATCAGAAAACATTGGTGAAAATGTGGTATTAAGTTTATGAAAAGGATAAAATCATGATTTTTTGGAAAAGTAGATATTTTTTTATTTCTGAGTAAAACAATCATTGTATGGATATAAATAAGTAGATGTAGGATCTAGAATATATGCACTAATATAACACCCTAACCCTAGTTACCAAAAGTCGGTTCATTATTACATAACATTGGCATGATCACAAAAGATCAAGTCTTGAAATACCGATTAGTTTAGTAGCCTTAAATGTACTAGATGCATTCATAAGGTTTATATAACATTTAAAAATGTAAAACTACAACAACATTGTTTCCATAGACAAAACTGAGATCCCATAGACTATCCCTGCAGGTCATTCATAATATAATTCTTCGCATCCTGGGAAAAATAAAACATAAAAAGGGGTCAGCTCAGATGCTCTGTAAGGATAACAATATAGCTTAAACTTTCATAAATAAGTATAAACATTTAAGGCAATGTATAGAACTAAAAAAATCCTTTTAAACATAAAATTAATCATAATATGGAAAATATATATCAAAATAATTCCATTTACTTAGTCTCATGGATATTCTATTAGTCGAATAATCACATGCAATATCAATAGCCACTTTCATAATGATGGAATGCATAATGCTATACTTTCATAACCACATAGTCAAGGCCTTATGCCAAGAACTCAAATAAGATTTTGTGAAGTCCTTGTGCCAAGACACTAGTTTGTCTCATGAGACCTACCGATTCATTGAGGAGCTATAGCGGGCTCCACCCCTCACTTACTATGTCCAATGCATTCCTCCTATGAAAAGGTTTAAACATAACATAAACAATTGTATTAAGACTAGCATACGAAATGTAAATACTCTATCCATAAACCATGAATGGTATAAAAATAGCACATCCACAGACAAACATATCACAAAATCTTCAATACAATATGGAAGTTTTGTATCATAATAAATCAACTTCAAATAAACTTAAAATCCATCAAAGGATGTTGACATAGATAAAATCAAAACCTTTTTTAGAGAAATATCTCTTTCTATTTTGAAATAATTTAAGAGTCGCATAATTATAATGAAAAAAATTATTTTGAAAATATTCTTATAATCTCGTAATGGAAGCTTCGACGATGTTATAATGGTGAAAAATAGTTGCACCCCCCGTATAAGTTAAAAAACATTATTACCATAATTTTGTCGAAAAGGTCATAAAGTACCTTGTTTGGAAAATGATGGAAAGATTCCTTTCAAAACATATAAGTTCAAATAAGGGTATAAATGAATTTAACCCATAGTCTAGTAAATAGTAAAAATGTTTTGGAATACATTTTTAAGAAACATGGATGTGGATGATAAAGAGGTCCCAGTAGATACTTACGTAAAAACAACCTCGAATAATAAAGAGATTGTAAAATTAACCCTTATCATGTACTTTTCCTTGGTCTAGGGTAGGTTAAACTCTTGTATAATGGTGAAATAATTGTTATTAAATTATACAACAATCATATATATTAATATGATATCATATATGATCTTTTATCATTACTTTGATAATAATATCTTAGTATTATCGTTGTTTCGGGTGTTAACTAATTCGTTTTCCTTTATATGATTTGTTATGTAAGAAATTTATGTTATAGATAGGATGTATATTAATCATATTCATAATGATATTAAGTCTTTAAACATTATTTTTAATCATCTAATGAAAATTATTCTTGAATGGATACGATAGGGAATGAATCTCATCGCGTTCGTGGAGACAGTAATCCGTACGTACGCACGAGAAACAATATCATTCTTTTGATATTAAAATAATATATAATTGGATTTTATATCATATATAAAGAATAGTTATCATGTTATATTTATTATTTACATTAATTACACATCATTGTTATACCCATCCAAATAATAATGTATTGAATAACAATTACACCACGACGTGGAGACAGTAAGCTGTACGTACGCAAGTATGGTGACATCATACAAAGGATGGATAGAATAATGGATATGGTTGTACCATATTTATAATAACATCACAGTATATAGAAGATACTGGATTTATTATTTTTGAATGGAAACAACAAGGAAAGAAGAAGTGGAAGAAGAAAAAACATGAAAGAGGTGGTGAGATATTTACCTCTTTTTCGGGTTCTTCCTTTTGATTTGATCAAAAGGGATCCTTAGGTTGGCTTTATGACTAAAGTAATGACTCTAGGATTAAGGGAGGACAGTTGAGAGGGTATTTGAGTAGGTTTTGGATGAGCCAAATGACTTTGATGATGTGAATTAGAGAGAAGGGGGAGTTCCCTTTTATAAGAGGGGTGTGGGGTACCATAGGAAAGGCTAGAAATACTATTTTATAATAAAATAATTTTCGCTTTCTAATGGCTAAAAAATAAATTATTTAAAGGTTAAGGTGGGGATGGATCGAAAAAACGCTCAACCAATAGGTTTTAGACAGGTTTGGGTCATAGTATTAACTTTATCTTTTAGATTTAACTCTTAGTTAAATAGTTTGACATTTATCATGTCTTTTTGTGTTTTTATATTATATGGTTAATATACTTACTATAAACTTCTAAGATAACACTAAGTGGTTAATTAATGATACACATATCATTATATAATTCTTTTGGAAGAACCTTAAATTTTTATGAATATAATATCAATTAATAATATAATACTTTTTTTAAAAACTCTTTTATGTCAATTTTGACACTATTTGAAATTAGTTCAATTCATAAAAAGTCTCAGATTATATTTATTTGGATATTTAAAATATCAATTATTTTAATATTTTATTAATTAGGTAATTACTGCATCATCATTGTGTCATAAATAAATTAAATTATTTAATGTCTAAAAAATATAAATAAAATACCATTATGTAGGAAATATTTTTATATTTATAATTAATATTTATAGTTTAATTTATCTAATTCTTAACCCCATATTG
This sequence comes from Viscum album, assembly GCA_963277665.1. Taxonomy (NCBI): domain Eukaryota; kingdom Viridiplantae; phylum Streptophyta; class Magnoliopsida; order Santalales; family Viscaceae; genus Viscum; species Viscum album. The sequence continues at coordinate 1,326,056,287 of OY728160.1, forward strand.
AAAATGGTTTAGTTATTAAACTTTGAATTTAACACTTTTAACTCTTCTTTGAATTAAATAATAATAAATGTCCTAATATAATCCAAGTGGACCAAAGAGGTTAATATTTTATTCCTAAGGTTTTTTTGGTCTAATTATACTTATCCAAAAGAATTAGGACATGTGTTAGTGTAATAATAATATCATTTTCCCCCTTAATTACCCTATTTACTTTTAACCGTGGTAAATAAAAGTAAAAGGTTACTATTCAACAAAAATTATTTTCATCTTATTGAACCACATTTTACTTACTGATATTAACCGTGTCTCTTGTATTTTTTAAATTAAACTCACATAAGTGGTAAAATTAAGTTTTATGTAAATTTGCAAATTCTCCTAGGAGGTGGGTAAAAGACGGTGAAAAGTTCAATAAAATTTTATATATCTAATATTATTACAAAATGACTCCAATGTATTACATTAAACATATATTGGTATTATGTATATATTTTTACATAAAATAAATTTAAATAAAATAATTATTTATTTAAATAAAAATTCAGTTTTAAAAGATAACTCAGCGTTTTTCACTATTAATCAAAAGTTGAAAGTTTTCAGAAAAATACCAAAAATTCACCCTAAAATAATTTCGATATTCCAAATCCAAAAATGAATCCTATTTTAAAATATAAAATTTATAAAATTACAAAAAGTGGGTATTACTATTCATAACGGCTAGTTTGATTGGTTTTGGTGTGTTAGAACTCGAAGTTGCGTACAACACACACTACTATATTATTCAAAGAGAAGCATATTGTGGAAGCTTGTGGTGTTATATTCTCCCCTCCTTCAAATAATTTCATCCTCTAAATTTATAGAATATTACTACATAAAAAGAATCGGGTGGTTCTTCATCATAAGTTCCTCGGGTTCCCACCTTACCTCTTGCATCTTATGGTTTCTCCATAGAACTTTTACCAGACGAGTCGTCTGGTTTCTCATCACTATTTCTCTTATATCAAGAATCTTGACAGGATCTTAGCAATAAGATAGATCAGGTTCCAGTTCTAATTCATCATAGGTGAGTACATGCGTTGGGTCAGGCATGTATTTTCTCAACAGTGATATGTGGAACACATCGTGAAATTTGGATAGACTTTGCGGCATTTCCAAACGGTAAGCTACAGCCCCAATTTGTTCTAGAATTTTGAAAGGTCCGTTTTACCTGGGAAAAAAAAATTTCCCTTCTTACCAAAACTTACAACACCCTTCCATGGAGATACCTTCAATAAAACATGGTCTCCTACCAGAAATTCCAAATCCTTCCTTTGGTTATCAGCATAGCTCTTCTGCCTTCTTTGAGATGCTTTGATGTGAGTTTGTATTACCTTCACATTTTTCATCGTTTCCTCCCCAAGTTCTGGGCCTACAAGTTTTCTTTCACCAACATCATCCCAACAGGTTGGTATGCGACATATCTTTCTGTATAACACTTCATATGGTGCCATCTGAATACTTTAATGGAAGCTATTGTTGTAGGAAAATTCTACCGGAGGTAAATATTTATCCCACGTACCCTGAAAGTCAAGTGAGCATGATCTCAACATGTCTTCTAAGGTTTGAATAGTCCATTCTAATTTTCCATCAGTTTGGGGGTGGTGGGAAGTGCTCAAACGGAGTTCAATATCCAGGGATTTTTGATTACTTTTCCAGAATCTTTATGTAAAACAGGGATCACAATCAGAAACAATCGATAGTGGTACTCCATGAAGTCTTAAAACTTAATTATTATATATTATTCTGAAACATTTAAGTGGTAAATATTATCTAATAGCAAGGAAATGTACTGACTTGGTAAGACGATCAACAGTGACCCATATTTCATCATTCCTTCTAGGTGTCTTTGTGAGTCCCATGACAAATTCCATCATAATATTATCCAATTTCCACTCAAGTATAGGAAAAGGTTTCATGACTCCTCCAGGATGTTTCCTTCCTACTTTCACTTGTTGGAAAACCATGAATCTTGACACAAAATCAGCAATCACCCTCTTTATGTTGTCCCGCAAAAAATTTTCCTTCAAATATCTATACATTTTGGTTCTCCCAGGGTGTATAGAGAAATTGGAACTATGAGAATCATCCAAAAATTATATTTTTAGATCAGGTATATCAGGAACACAAAGTCTTTTCCAAAATTTCAAAATTCCATCTTCATATACGAAGTCACTCAATCTCCCGTTATTCACAGCATTAATATTCTTTTGAAACTCTTCATCATCGGTCTGAGAACTCTTTATCCTTTCTAGTAAAGATGGTTTGGCAACCATTTGAAAAAGTTTTGATGTTTCACCTTCCATGGTGATTCCCATATCTATCATTACCAGATCCATGTATATAGGATCCTTTTCAACTCTCATCTTGTTCAAAACTCCATGATCCTTTCTACTCAAAGCATCTTCCACCTTATTTGCCTTCCTCAGGTGGTAGTGTATACTGAAATCATAATCCTTGAGTAGTTCAATCCATCTGCTTTTCCTCATGTTGAGTTCTTTTTTTGAGAAAATATACTTCAAAACTCTTGTGATCGGTATATATCTCACATTTTTCACCATAGAGATAATGTCTCCGTATCTTCAAAGAAAATATTACAGCTTCTAAATCAAGATCATGAGTAAGATAGTTTTTCTCATTAATTTTTAGTTGTCGTGATGGATAGGAAATAACCCTATCATTCAGCATAAGGACACAACCAAGTCCTTTTTTTATGCATCACTGTAAATAACAAACCCATCATTCCCCAATGGTATAGTTAATATAGGATCATTGACTAATCTTCTCTTTAGTTCTTCAAAAAATTCTTCACACTCTTTTGTCCAAAAAAATTTAACTCCTTTACGTGTGAGCTTGGTAAATGGGTTAGCCAATTAGGAAAAATTCTGGATGAAACGCAGATAATAACCTGCTAAACCAATAAAATTGTGTACCTCAGTTATACTCATCGGTGTTGCCCATTCTTGGATTGCTCTTTTCTTAGAAGTATTAACAGAGATTCCATCCTAAGAGAAAATATGGCCAAGAAAAGAAATCTTCTGAAGCTAGAATTCACACTTGCTAAAATTCCCATATAATTCATGTCTTCTAAGAGTCTTCAAGATAATACAGAAGTGATTTTCATGATCTTTGTATATTTTTAAGTATACCATGATATCATCAATATATAACACTAAAAATTCATCAAGATATTCTTTTAAAACACTATTCATTATATCCACAAAGATAGAGGGTGCATTAGTCAATCCAAAAGGCATTACTGTAAACTCATAATGCCCGTACCTGGTTCGAAACACTATTTTCAAAATTTATTCCTTCTTCACACACAACTGATGATATCTAGATTGAAGGACAATATTTGAAAAGTATTTAGCTTCATTAATTTGGTTGAATAAATCATCAATGTGAGGTAGGGGATACTTGTTCTTTATAGTTATAGAATTGATCTCCTTGTAGTCAATGCACAACCTCATGGATCCATCTTTCTTCTTAACAAAAAGGACATGGGCTCCCCATGGAGAAACACTAGGGAAAATAAATACCTTATTACTCAATTCCTCTAGTTTTTTTTTAGTTACAATAAATCCATAATGGTCACTCTATAAGGGGTATTCGATATGGGCCTTGATCCAGGAATTAAATCAATGGAAAACTCAATTTCTCATTCTAGAGGATGTCCAGGTAAATATTCTGGAAACACATCAACATATTCTCTCACAATAGGTACATCCTCTATTTGAAAATTCTTTTCCTCACCCACAGTTATTTCATTCTCTTCCTCCCTAATAATTGAATTTAGTTGAGCTACTGGGGTTGGATCTAGATAAGAATTAGGTGGTGACGATTCTACTCTAAAGATAAGGTGTTCTTTATCATCATCATCAAAAATAGTAACCTCTTTCTTCTTAAAATAAATTTTTGCATCATGGTCCGATAGCCAATCCATACTGAGAATTATATCAAATTCAATCATGGGTATGATGATGATATCAGAAGATAAAGAAAATTTATATGCCCTAATGGGAATTGATTCACAAAACTTGGTAGCAATGACACTTCCCTTAGGATTTTTGACTGACAACTCACTTGTTAAATCAAATTGGAAATATCTAATTTTCTTAGATAACTGGGAAGATATGAAACAATGCGATGATCTAGAATCAAATAAAACATTGGATAAACTTGAAGAAACCATTAAAATACCTACCACTACGTCTTTCGGAGCTTCAACCTCAGCAGTAGTGATAGCATAATCTTGTCCTTGATCCCTTGGCCTCTTCTAAGGTATGTTCCCCTGACGCTTAGGACATTCATTTGTATAATTCCCCCTTTCTCTACAATTGTATCATTCAACATTGACAGCCTCTTTCTTCCCATTGCAATCACGAGCTTGGTGGCCTTTTTCACCACACTTATAACAGACTCTAATTCCCTTCAGGAAAGTACCAGGGTGTTTCTTCCCACATTTACTATAGGATGGATATTAAATGTTTCCCTTCTTACACTTATTTATATTTCTAGTGTGTTCATCAGATCTCTTCTTCTCTTTCTTTGCTTTAAAGTTATAAGACTTAGAGAATTATTTTTCTGTCTTGACAGCACATGAGACAATATCTTCGTATGATGATAAGGATTGTGAGAATAATGCTTGATGGAGAAATGTTTTTAACCCATAAAATAAACGATCAATCTTACATATTGTGTTACATATATAATCTGTAGCATGCCTCGCTAACCTTGTAAAGTTAGATTCATACCTTATGACATTCTCATCCTCCTTTTTCCTCAGACTCAGAAATTTCCTTTCCATATCTACTCGATGTTCATGAGGAAATTATTTTTCTAAGAAAAATTCTTTAAAATCCCTCCATTACATGTTTGATACTTCATCATCTTCCATTGTGTTTTGAATCAATGACCACCAATGATCAGTATCTCCAGTGAGGCGGTAAACTGCCATAGAAACTTTTTCCCTTTCGATACTCCCCAAGGCATGGAATATTTTCTATAATGAATTTATCCGTTTCTCAGCTACTAGTGGATTTTTACCCCCATTTAATGTTTGTGTTTTTTGACTCATGAAGTGATATAACATTGATCCTCCACATTGCAGATCAGGGTGCTCCATACGAGTAAGGTTATCATTTATAACCTGAGTGAGTTGTCTCAGTATGGTGATTACCTGATCAGCACAGGTTGCATCACCATCTCCACTGTAATTATATTGAGTAGGAGGTAAATCCCTATATGGAGTGTGTGCATTGATATGGTTTCCATTCCATCCATTGGGCGATATTTCTAAACAATTTCATAAACTAGATTAGTTTATGAATCGAAATACATAATTCCAAACTTGTAAAACACTTAACATAAATTGAAAAGTTTATGGATACAATCCATAATCATAAAAAATGTTTTCTTTGAGGAATTATATACTCATAAACCCTTCATAATGGTTTGTAGATAAAATGAGAATTATCCTAAGCATATCCCCTAGGAGTTTGATAAACAAAAGTGTAGCAAGGCCCGTTGTCGTGAACCAGTTCCCGTTCGAGTCTAGCTCAAAGCAGTGTTTTCAGGTTTTACCCCTAGGTACATCTTTGCCAGAGCCGCCACTACCTGCTCGTATCTATAAAGGGATGTATTGCTTGGAAAAATCACAAAAATCTCTAAAACACCAAAATTATAGGAAGTTCTTCTATACTAATCCCCAAGGTCTATCTTAGGCTAATGTGGTCTAATCAGAGTTTATATAAATCTAGATTCCAATGTTTGTACTAAACTTCCTTTGATACCAACTATAACGCCCCAACCCTAGTTACCCAGAGTCAGTTCATTATTACATAGCATTGGCATGATCACAAAAGATAAAGTCTCGAAAGACCAATTAGTTTAGTAGCCTTGGAAGTAGTAGATACATTCATAAGGTTTACATTACATCATAAAATGGAAAACTACAACAACATTGTTTCCATATAAAACACTTAGATCCCATATACTATCCATGTAGTTTAGTCATAATATACTTCTTATCATCCTTGGAAAAATAAAACATAAAATGGGGTGAGCTCAGATGCTCATTAAGGATAATAATATAGCGGAAAATTTCAAAAATAATCATAAACATTTAAGGAAATGTATAGAACTAAAACAAAAGCCTTTTCAACATAAACTAAATCACAATATGTAAAATATAAATCAAAATAATTCCATTTACTTAGTCACATGGATATTCTACTAGTCGAATAATCACATGCAATATCAATAGCCACTTTCATAATGATGGAATGCATAATGTCAAACTTTCATAACCACAAAGTCAAGGCCTTAGCCAAGACTATAATTAAGATTTTGGTAATGCCTTGTTCCAAGACACTAGTTTGTCTCATGAGACCAACCGATGCATCGAGGAGCTATATTGGGCTCCACCCATCACTAACTAAGTCCAATTTATTCCTCATATGAAATGGTTTAAACATAACATAAACATTCATATTAAGACTAGAATACGAAATGTCAATATATTATCCATAAACAATGAATGGTATAAAAATAAAACATACATAGTCAAACATATCACAAAACCTTCAATACAATATGAATGTTTTGTATCATAATAAATTAACTTCAAATAAACTTAAAATCCATCAAAGGATGTTGACATAGATGAAATAAAAACCTTTTTTAGAGAAATATCTCTTTCTATTATGAAATCATTTAAGAGTCACATAATTATAAAGAAAACATTTATTTTGAAAATATAATTATAATCTTGTAAGGGAAGCTTCAACGCTGTTATAACGGTGTAAAATAGCCACACCCACCGTATAAGTTAAAAAACTTTCTTACCTTAATTTTTTCGAAAAGGTCATAAAGTACCTTGTTTGGAAAACTACGGAAAGATTACTTTCAAAACATATAAGGTCAAATAAGGGTATAAAAGACTTTAACCCATAGTCTAGTAAATATTAAAAAAATGGAATAAATTTTTAAGAAACATGGATGTGGATGATAAAGAGGTCCCAGTAGATACTTATGTAAAAACAATCTCGGTTAATAAAGATATTGTGAAATTAACCCTAAACTTGTACTTTTCCTTGGTTGGGGGTAGGTTAACCTACTATATAATGGTTAAATAATTGTTATTAAATTATACAAGAATAATATATATTAATATGATATCATATATGATCTTTTAACATTGCTTTGTTAATAATATCTTAGTATTATCGTCGTTTCGGGTGTTAAATGATTTGTTTTCCTTTATATTCTTTGTTATGTAAGTAATGTTTGTTATGGATAGGATGTATCTTATTAATATTCAGAATTATATTAAGTCTTTAAATATTATTTTTAATCATCTAATGAAAATTATTCTTGAATGGATACGATGGGGAATGAATCTCATTGCGTTCATGGAGACGGTAATCCGTACGTACGCACGAGCGACAATATCATTCTTTTGATATCAAAATAATATATAATTGGATGGTATATCATATATACATAAACATTATAATGTTATATTTATTATTTACATCATTATTATACCCATCCAAATAATAATGTATTGAATAACAATTATACCACAATGTGGAGACGGTAACTCGTACATATGCACGTATGGTGACATGTCATTTTAAGGATGGATAGAATAATGAATATGGTTTTACCATATCTATAATAACATCACAGTATATATATGATACTGGAGTTATTATTTTATAATGGAAACAACAATGAAAGAAGAAGTGTAAGAAGAAAAAACATGAAAAAGGTGGTGAGATATTTACCTCTTCTTCAGGTTCTTCCTTTTGATTTGATCAAAAGGGATCCTTAGGTTGGCTTTATGACTAAAGCAATGACTCTAGGATGAAGTGAGGACATTTTATAGGGTATTTGGGTAGGGTCTGGAAGAGCCAGATGGCTTTGAAGATGTGAATTAGAGATAAGGGGGAGTGCCCTTTTATAAGAGGGCTGAAGGGAACCTTTGGAAAATCTAGAAATATTATTTTATAATAAAATAATTTTCGTTTTCTAATGGATCCGAAATGAATTATATAAAGGATAAGGTGAGGATGGGTTGAAACCACTCAACCAATAGGTTTTATACAGGTTTGGGTCACTATATTAACTTTATCTTTTAGATTTAACTCTCAGTTAAATAGTTTGACATTTACCATGTCTCTTTTTATTTTTATATTATATGGTTAATATACTTACTATAAACTTCCAAGAGAACCCATAGTGGTTCATTAATGATAAAAATATCATTATATAAGTCTTTTGGCCTAACCTTAGATTTTTAGGAATAGAATATCAATTAATAATATAATATTTGTTTTAAAAACTCTTTTATGTCAATTTTGACACTATTTGGTATTTTGTTTTTTATATATTCTTAACAGCATTATTACTTCGAAAAAAATTCATCTAAAAAACCCTAACATGTCATTATAACCTATAAAATTAGTGTAATTCATAAAAATTCTCAAATTACATTTATTTGTATATTTATAATATCAATTATTTTATTATTTCATTAATTAGGTAATTACTACATCATCATTTTGTCATAAATAGATTAAATTATTTAATGTCTAAAAAATATAAATAAAATTCTATTATCTAGGAAATATTTTCATATTTCTAGTGAATATTTATAGTCTAATTTATCTTATGTGTAACCCTATATTAAAATTGGTTTAGTTAATAAACTTTGAATTTAACACTTTTAACTCTTCTTTAAATTAAATAATAATAAATGTCCTAATCTAATCCAATTGGACCAAAGAGGTTCCTATTTTATTCCTAAGGTTTTTTTGGTCGAATTATACTTATCCAATAGAATTAGTACATGTGTTAGGGTAATAATAATATCATTTCTACCCATAATTACCCTATTTACTTTTAATTGTGGTAAATAAAAATAAAAAAGTTACTATTCACAAAAAATTATTTTCATCTTATTGAACCACATTTTACTTACAGATATCAACCATGTCTCTCATATTTTTTAAATTCCACAAAAAAATGTGGTAAAATTATGTTTTATGTAAATTTTCAAATGCCCATAGGAGGTGGGTAAAAGATGGTGAAAAGTTCAATAAAATTTTATCTATATAATATTATTACAAAATGAATCCAATGAATTACATTAAACATATATAGGTATTATGTATATATTTTGACCTAAAATAAATTTAAATAAAATAATTAATTTTTTAAATAAAAATTCGGTTTTAAACTATAACTCAGTGTTTTTCACTATTCATCAAAAATTGAAAGTTTTCAGAAAAATACAAAAAAAATTCCATATGCTAATTTCGATATTCTGAATCCAAAAATGTAGTTCATTTTGAAAGATATAATTTATAAAATTTCAAAAAGTGGGTATTACTATTCATAACGGCTAGTTTGATTGGTTGTGGTGTGTTAGAACTCGAAGTTGCATACAACACATGCTACTGTATTATTCAAAGAGAAGCATACCATGGAAGATTGGGGTTTTATAACTGATGGGTAATAACCCAAAAAAATAAGGATAGGCATCAAAATGATCTTCTCCCAGTGTATGAAAAAATAGTTAAACTTCACACCGGTTTTGACAATCCTAGGGGATATTATTTGGTTAATTCACATTCTCTTTATGAACCATTATACAGAATGAGAGGATAAAATCTATGATAACCCATGATAATACATAGTGATATGAGATAAAGTTAATGTATCATGGGTTGAAAAAAAGGCTCATAATTTAATACATCATAAGAATGATTTTCATAGTACTTTGATTTCCCACTTGGATTATTAATGTTTGATACTAACACTAAACTTTTTGGTTTTAGTTAATTGTTATAAACAAGTGGAATCATTAGAACAATGAATGTGATGGCCAATAAAATAACAATACCCATGAGTAAAAAATGAAATAGGGGTTGGGATATGGAATATTACAACTATGATCTCCCAAATCTATCAAGCTATGAATGGTAACATGAATCATACTGAACTTTCAAATGACCAAAGAAGCAATAACTCACCATTGATACTTTTAGACGACAACTTCCACCTTCCTTCAGTAGTTACCTGGACCAACTTATTACTAATAAATGAATCAATTCTATAGAAAATATATTATCCATTATTTAGTTCTTATACCAATAGAATATTATTTTTATTTTCTATCATTTATAATGTTAAGATGATCAATGGTGTACTCTAAATAAGAATATGAGGCAAGAGGAGAAAATTAACTCAATGACATGGGAAGAGTTTAAACAGATATTTTTCAATAATAATTTTCTTCAATATCTTTTCACATAAATATAGAGGTGATTTTTTAAACTTTTGTATAGGTATGATGAATTTACTAGTACCTATGGGTAAAATTCATCAAACTTTCAAGGAACGCTTTAGTATTTATCATCGAACCTAAAAGAAAAGTTGACTAATTCTATAGTGTCTTAAGTCCAAGTCTTCATAAGAAATTATATATAAGATACATTGAGAGATTTAAATAAATAATTCAATGTTATCATAAGATAGAAGTAGATATTTGATAGTCTTATTGTTCTCTTGGTTTTGGGTAAAAGAAGATAAAGTTGGGATTTCAAGGAAATTATAATAATAAGACCCATGGAGGAATGAAAATTATTCTTTCTTCATGCCAAAATTGTAGAAAGAATCATTGTAAAATTTTACTTAAGGGGTATGGTAAATTTATAAAATCTAGAAAATAAGACTATCAAGTAAAACAATTCTACTATAATGTGAATATCCAAGCCCATTAAATGAATGGAGGGAATTATCAACCAAATGTTCCACCCGAATTAAAATAATATAATTTCATATAGTATGGATATTGTGTTAATAAATAAATTAATATGAGGGTTAATTATAGAAACCAGTGTTATTATCCTCTTAATCCAAGATTCATAGATAATGATCATGAAATCTTCCATATTGATGAGGGTCATGAGAATGAAGTGGTGAAAGGAACACATATATTCCACTATAGAACTTAAAATCTCTTATTTTATTCTATATATACCCACTCTTTTATATATGAATAATATGCTAAGGGTATCATTTCACCACCTCAATGGTTAGATATTGAGTAAGTAGTAAAAACTCTTAATGGTATGATGGTCGAATCTAAATTCTATATCTCCTTAATGATAGATGTTTTTGAAAATATGCTTCTTATAAATATTAATATTATACTTAGAGTTTAATTTAAGGTTATTTTTTCCATGGATTGAATCTATTTATATAGAGACCATATCAATTTTGTTGGTTAGAGTATGACACTCAAGAGGTGGTGTGAATTGAGTTTCTATAAAAATTTATCATAAAAATTTGACTTAAAAGATTCACCTAATTAAAATTAAAACATGCCACTTAATCAAGGTAATAAAATGATAATAGTTTTGTTGTTCAAATGGATTATCATAAGATTGATTAATTCTTATTAATATAAATATGGGATATTGATACAATATTTAAAACTACATTAATAAGGTAAAACAATTATAACTACAATCCAAGACTAACTATCAAAGTAAAATTTAGTTTTCTGAAATATAAAATAAAATAGAGAAAGACTAAATAGAAACACACAGAAAATAAAAAAAGTGGTTCAGTCACAATATGAGACCTAATCTACTCCACTTGGTGATCACCTTCCACCAAGAATTTTATATTAATAAAATTGATCCACACCCTGGATCAGGGTTAACGATAGTAAATAGGACTGTTCGGGTCACATGACCTCTACCACGGTTCTTCGTGGGTATAAACTATCAGGTCACATCGGACCTCTTCAACACTTATTTGTGGGAGTAAATATATTTAAGAAGATATGAGTGGAAGGATATCTTGTATCCTTCAGTTTGATATAGTATATAGTTTGTTCTTAACAGAAATACACACACACTACTCAAAAGTATGTATAAATGTACAGGATAGAGAAAATAAATATGAGAAAGGATTTAGAAGGCTTTGTGTGTCTTGAAATATATCTCTGGATTCCGATTTAACTGAGATAAGGTTTGAGTCTTCTTATGGAAGTTTACACTAAAACAGAGTGTCGTATTCTAGCTTCCAGGTACAAGTATGGTTCTTCAGGTAAATCCTTCTCCTTCTTTGATATGATGAATACGTTTGTTGATTCAATGTATGGTTTGATTGAGATTTCCTCGTGTGTTTCTTCCTTGTGTTCTTGAGTTCACAGTGGGTGCATGAGAGTTTTGGATGTTCTTATGTATGTCTCTCTCCTTCTCTATCTCTAAGTCTCGTGCTTTTATTTTTACTTTGGGGTGCATGTGTTGGAGCTGATTGGACGCATGATTTATACACCTCATACCACATACTGTCACATGACATGTCTATAAAGAAACACTCGATTATTTTAGTGTCATTAAATGACTCAAAGATGACTGTTAGAAATAACATTTAAATTAAATTAAAAAATATAGAAAAGTGATTAAGGAATGGTGTCAAAATTTGTCTTGAAATAGTGTCACTTGGAAATGGTATCTTCTTTTTTGTCTTTGAGCGATGAGACAGTCACGATGCCATAATAGCGTTGAGATCTGGAATTGGTAGCATTTATGCAGTGTCAGGATCACTGTGTATTAGGTAATGGTATCTAGTATTTTTTAAAAACTTCATTGTGTCTTAGATGTAGTAGCGAGGAACCAGTGTCATAGACTTTATGAAATCTAAAACTGGTTACAGTGTCCGAGTCACAGTGTTTGAGTCACGGTGTTAGGGTTATGGTGTTAGGGTTACAATTTCAGGGTTACAGTGTCAGTGTTACTTTGCTAAAATCTGGAACTGGTGTCAGACTTATAGTTTCTATAACTTAGACTAATATCTGTAAAACTATCTTAAGAAATAATATTCACAAAATGGATAATACTTAAGAATTAATATAATAAAACATTATAGAACAAGATAAAACATAGTTTACAAGATTCAAACATGATTTTTAAGATTCTAAATTAGGATCTTGTAAAAGTTTATACCATGAGTTGTAACAATCTCTAAACATGGTTTGTGATAGATTAAACATGGTTAACATGATTTGTGAGCATTAAAACATTATTAATACATGACGAGGCCAACAATATCCCCCTTTTGATGATCATAAGTCATGGTATTTAAATTAAAATCATGGAAGTTAAATGAGAATTAAATTTCTTTTCTCAGTCTCCCCCTTTTGGGATTATCAAAAAGAATATAAGAAAAAATAAAAGAAAGACTAAATGAAGGTAAAAATAAACAATAGTAGTGCACATTGTATTGAATAGAAATATAAGGTTCATTATAAGCATAAGTAAAAAATAAAAACCAACCCCATCAAAAAGAAATCCTTCACTTGTCTTCAGAGGTAGAAGTATTATCTTTTCCCTTGGCAGAAACATCAAGAGGAGCCGTAGGAGCAGAAGAATAAGTGGTAGAAGGGGTTGATCCAATTGTGATAGAAGAAATAGGTACTCCTTCAAAAACAGAAGGAGCCAAAGTTTATTTTTTTGAATACCAAGGCAAGGATTTCTCAATAATGATAGGTATAATCTGGCTCAGATCCTGAGAGATAGGCATGGAAGCAAAATCAAAGGCAATGGAAGAGGAATGGGTTGAGTCAGGCCACAAAGGGGTAGCTTCATGAGCCATTATTTTAGTGATTTGTACATTGAGATAAGGCTTCAATAGATTGATAGAATTAGTTATGAATTCACCTCCATATTGCATAGCCTTTTCAAAATCATCCTTATTCTCAATAAAATTTTCTAAAGTAGGTGTGAACTCTTTCATTTTCTACACTTTTTCTTCAAAATCTTGATTCACGGGAGGAATTTTGAGATTTTACACAAGGTACTTGAAATGGATAGTTATTTGGTGCTTTGTATAGATCCTGTTTAAGTATAAGTCAAACTTTTTAGTAATTTCATCATAGGTCATAGAGTCTTCCTTCAAATATAGTCAAACCATGCCCTGGACATGATCACTATTTTGTACAATCTTTGAAAGTATCTCTGGAATAGAATGACCTTTTAAATACTAAATCTCTTCTTGAATCACCTTTCTAAGTACCACACTTTTTGATAGTTGAGATGGTTCACCAGGTTTATCAGAGGAAGAAGAAGCTGAGATGATTGTAGAGGGTTTAGTAAGTCTCTTGATAACAGTGTCAAAATAGTTCTTAAAAACACCAGGAAACTCGTTGATTTAGGATACCAATCCTCAAACTTCATTTTATAGATTGACATTGTTGGCAACCACCTTCTCAATAATAGATAACAAATTATTTTGGATCATAGTCACAACATCTTTATAAATTTTGTCTACATCTTCTATGCTGAAACGAGAAACAGGGGATTCAGAAGTATGAAATTCCTTACTCAGTTCCTCAATAATATATTTTAAATATTTTAATTCATCACTTAATAAGTTATTTTCAATAATCAATTCTTGAATTTCATGCAGCATACTTGTTTGGGTTTTCCAGATAAGCTTTTCCAAGAGCGTTCTAGAATCTTGTTCACTTAGACTAGATACAGGAGTAGGTGGAGATATCAAAAGTTTTTCAAAACAAACCATCATAATATTACCAAAAAATATTAAATCCTTATGGTTCACAAATCTAGGATTTTATTGTGCAACTTTAGGTGTAGAAACTGAAACAACCTCTAGTTCCTTAGTAGTTAAGACTTATATTGCATAAACATGTTTCAATTTAAAGGTTGTTGTGAGATCAATTTCTCTTACTGAAGACAACTGATAGTCAGATGCATCAAAGTAGATGGAAAATTTATACACAGTATCCATTGGGCTTGTCTCAAAAGAACTTTCCACTTGAGTGCTTTCCAAAATGGGATTCAGATCCCCTAAATAGGTGTTTCTCTATTGGGATGAAGAGACTCAATCACTTGGCCTAATTCCATTTCTTTTATTCTGGTAGGTTCAGTCACTTATTTAGCTAACGGAAAATCCCACTCCATCATTTCTTTAGCAAAAGGAACAACTTCCGGTTCATTTTTTTGTTCTGACTCTTCCACAACAGTAGGGCCTTCCTCAAAAAAAAATATTCCACTACGGTAGGTTCTTCTTGAAGTTCCTCGGGAATATTTTGTTCCTCTACACCAGCAGTAGGTTCTTTTTCAGTAATAATTTCTCTAGAAATTGTATCTTCAACAGCGTGTGGGATAAGTAGGGTATTGTCATCTTCCTCTAAGATAGATCTTTCATCAGGTGTAGATTCTACATCTCCTGATTATTCACTTGAATAGTCAGAAACCTCATCAGGTTCCAAACCAGGGTCAAATTTTTCCTTAGGTCTTAAAGGATTCTCAATTGGATTGAACTTATTATATAGTATTTCATTTTCTTCCACCCAATATTTTTTTCAATAATTCCAATTAATTTTCAACCTTCTGATTGTATCCTTGGAGATACAAAATTCATAATCCTCAATAACTTCTTAATTTGAGCTAGCTACCCCTTTGGCAGACAACATTATAAAAATAAATATTGAATAAAATAGGGAGGTTTATTTTAAAGTATTCTTGATCATATAACTGATGTGTGGAATGATGTACTTACATAAGTTGATCTTGTATCCATTTTTTCATAAGATATATCAAAAATACATCTTGATACTTCATGATTTAGAAATATCTCTTCCTTGGACAAATAATATTTTGAATTAATTTGAATAGTAGCCTTGTCTCTCCATCTAACTCTGCTGCAATCGGCCTTCTTCCCTTCTAATTTTTAATTAGACTTACCAATGCCACTTATAGGTTTAAAAATCACTAGGAGGCGGTCCTCTATGATGATCCTAACAAATTTCCTCATGCAGTGTTTCAAGACAAGCATCCCACAACCTGGTTGAAAAGGTAAACCTTTGTCCATTTATCCAACTTCTATCAAAAAAATCATTTGTCGACTCGCAGGAGAACTGAAGATACTGATAAAAATGGGAAGAAATATTCAGATATATGGGTCTCTTCTCTTTAGTGAAATATTTCAACTCGCCTTGTTCCTCCAAAACTTTCACGATTAGTGACTTACTTGTCAACAACCACTTCATACATATTTATTTCTCTTATACTAAAATTTGATCAGTAATCCCAGGATTCATCATTACTTCAGGCATTTTTCTTGGAGTCCTTTTTAATTTCTTCTTAGACCTTCGCTTCCTAGGAGTTGACAAAGAAGGTCGCTTCATTCTGGGCATCCAACATTGGTTTGAGAAGGAGAAAGAGTTGAAGGGTGGAAGAGGGTTTGAGAGAAAAGGGTTTCGGTTTAAAATTCAAGTGAAGTGATAATTGAAAAACATCTAGTTTTTATCATTTAGGAAGTCCAAACATCACAAACACAAATGTGCAGTATAAAAATAATAAAATAATCGATATAGAAATATGGGAAATAAATTTAAAAAAATTAATACATTACAGTGAGACCGGAATAGGTAATTACGGTGTCATCATTACATTGTTACTCCAAATGGTTTGATTGTATCATTGAGACATCAAGTGTAAGATAGTAATTATAAGACCGTAAACATGAGACGATAATTCCATGATAGTAACTTGTTAAACTATGAATCATGAAACCATAAATTGTGAAACAGTAAGTGTGAGACAGTAACTTTGAAAACATAAACCTTTTAACATAATACTTATCATCCCAAATTCGTGTATGATGTAATTTATCCTTTCAGAATTTAATGGTTTAGTTAATATATCAGAAAGGTGATGTGCAGTTCTAATGAATTAAAAAGTGATATCAACTTTTTGATAATTATCTCTCAAAAAGAGATTCCTTACATTGATATTCTTTGTCCTGGAGTGATAAACAAGATTCATTGAAATGTTAATAGCACTTGTATTATCACAATTTATAGGTATATGTCTGAATTTATATCCATAGTCTAATAATGTGTGTTTCATCTACAAAATTTTTGCACAACAATTACCTAAAGTTATGTATTCAGCCTTAGTAGTAGATAATGCAACAAAATTTTCCTTATTACTACAACATGATACTATAGACTTTCCTAAAATATGACATGTTCCATAGGTATTTTTTATGTCTAGCTTACACCCACCAAAATCATCATCTGGATAGCTAAATAAGTCAAATGATTTTCCTCTAGGATATAATAGTCCTAAATTGGTTGTATGTTTGAGGTATTTGAAAATTCTTTTAATAGCATTTAAATGAGTCTTTGGGTTTTGCTTGAAAATGTGCACACATGAAAACACAAAACATAATATCAGGGTGACTATCAGTTAAGTTGAGTAAACTTCCAATCATTCCTCTATAAGTGGTTTGATCAACATATTTACCATTTTCATCAAGATACAACTTACAGGTAGTACTCATTAGAGTATCACTACTTTTAGTTCTATCCAAGACAAAACTTTTTAGAATATCATTAGTATATTTGCTTTGATTTAAAATAATGCCTTCTTTATTTTGAAAAATTAAAAATCCAAGAAATAATTTTATCTCACCCATTAAACTCATTTCAAATTCATTTTGAATCATTTTTTAACACTCAATACATAAATAATTTCTTAAAGATCCAAATATAATATCATCAACATAGATTTGAACAAATAATAAATCTTTATAAATTCATTTTATAAAAATAGTAGGATCAGTTATACCTTTTGTAAAAAATTTTGAAATAATAAAACTACTTAATCTATCCTACCAATCTCTTGGAGATTATTTTAAACCATATAAATCTTTTGTTAATTTGAAGAGGTGATTTTTAAAGTGAGGGTTTTTAAAACCAGGGGTTGTTCAACAAAAACATCATCAACTATATATCCATTTAGGAATGCAATCTTGGCATCCATTTGATATAGTTTGAAATTTAAATGTGCTTTATAAGAAAGCAAGATTCGGATGGATTCAAGTCTAGCTACTGGTGCAAAAGTTTCTTCATAGTCAATTCCTTCTTCTTTACTATAACCATGTGCAACCAATATAGCTTTGTTTCTAACTATATTACCACATTCATCTACTTTGTTCCTGAACACCAATTTTGTGCCTATGGTCAAGATGTCTTTGGGTCTATCCAAAATTTTCCAAACTTTATTCCTTTCAAACAGATTTATCTCTTCTTGCATTTCCATTACTCAAAATTCATCACTAATAGCATCATTGATGTTTTTAGGTTCAAGTTGTGACAACAAGACATGATGTTCAACCTGATTTCTAAGAGAAGCTCTATTTTGTATACATTTATCTAAATCCCCAACAACAACATCTAAAGGATGGTTCTTTAGAGTTCTAGTTGGTCTAGTAAAGGAGGGGATAGTAATTTCAGGTTCATATACATGTTCGAGTTCATCGTGTTCAAAGTCTAAAGAATTTCCAGAACTATTTGATTTAACAGATTGCTTGAAAACGGGTTTATATGTTCTTGAATTTATGTCTAGATTTTTCATATCATATTAAAGGTTTTCTAGGGAAGTCCTAGGTTCATGTATATATGTTTCATCAAATTTTACATGTACAGATTCATCAACATACTTGGTTCTTTTATTAAAGACTCTATAGGCTTTACTATAAGTTTAGTAACCTTGGAATATTCTTTAATCACTCTTGGATGCAAATTTGTCATGATTGTCCATTGTATTGAGGATATAGACTTTTCAACCAAAAACTTTGAAGTAATTAACCTCAGATTTTCTATTGTTCCACAACTAATATGGAATCCTTTTAAGAATATGAATGATTAACAATCTATTGATTATGTAGAAATTTGTATTCATAGCCTCAACCCATAAGTAAACAGGTAGGTCATATTCATTTAGCATGGTTCAGGCTATCACTTGTAAGGTTCTATTTCTTCTTTATATAACTCCATTTTGTTGAGGGGTCCTATAGGAAGAGAATTTATTATTATAGACATTTTGTGAGAAAAAAAATTCAAAGTCTTGATTTTCAAAATCATGACCATGATCACTTCTTAAGGATTTTATTCTAAGTCGACTTAGATTTTCCACTATTTTATCATACTTGGTGATGTAAGTACATGATTTAATTTTATAAGCTAAGAAATAATGCCAAGTATACCTAGAATAGTCATCTACAGGAACATAAACATAGTGATTCCCATTTAAACTTGAAAATCGTGATGTTCCAAACAATTTCATGTGAACCAACTCTAAAGGTTTAAAAGTTGAGACTTATTTATTTTATTTGAAAGATATATTGTGTTGTTTACCCTTTTGACAAGGATTACAGACTTTATCATTTGGAAACTCATGTTTGGGTAGGTCTTTGACTAATCCTTTTCTGATAAGCTTTTTAATGGAGTTTATATTACATTGTCTTAGTCTTCTATACCAAATACAATACTCTTTTTGAAATACACTTAAGAATGAAAAAATTTTAGAAACTAAAGAATCTATATTGACAGCATAAAAATTTTAATTTCTAAAAGTAGAAAATACTAATTCATTTTTAGAGTTAAAAACAATTAAAGAATCATTTTTAAATTAAATATGAAATCCATCACCACATAATTGTCAAATACTAAGAAAATTACATTTCAATCCATCAAAAAAATTACTTTAGAAATTAAAACTGAGTTAGAGTTTCCAATCTATCCTAAGTCGATTATTTTTCATTTAACATTGTCACCAAAGGTGACATGACCACCATAAATATTTATTAGGTTCTTGAATATTGAATAATATATTATCATGTGTCTTGAACATCCATTGTCCACGTACTATAAGATTTTACTGGATCTCTTCATACATCTTTCTTATAAAATAATCAACCAAAAGTAGATTTTGGTACCCAGACTTGTTTGGGCCTAGTGACATTAGTAATCAGTGCTTTAGGAACCCACATATGCTTCATAGGTTTCCTATAATAATTATATAATATATTTGAAAAATAAACCCTATTTTATCTAAAAAAGATAGAGGTAGTAAATGATTTTCCAGAACTGGAACTAGTAGCATAATTTTGATTATTAGGTAGAAAAATAGATTTTCTAGACTTAGTTACAAAAATTTGTTTTAGATAGGTTTCTCTATCCAGGATAATATCCAATACAAAAAGTATACTTATGAGCTATCTATTTACCAAGAATTTTAGTAAAAGTATTTTTCCCATTGGTAAACTTTTCTAGATATTTCTTTAATTTCTCATTAGAAATTTTTAGTTCATTTTTTCCTTTGAGAAGTTGAGAATTATTTTCCTTTTTAGTAGTAAGTTCATACTTAATATTTACAGTGGGATCATGTTGTTTATTTAAATATTTATATTTATCATTTAGTTCATTTCAAGTGTCTTCAAGTATATTACATTACTAAAATAATTATTCACTAGAAATATTTTCATAATCAATTTTATTTAACAAATAGTATGAATTATGAGAAAAAGAATCTAAGGTTACCTCAGATATTTTTTTCATAAAACACATATTTTCCATGTCAACTTTCTCATCATGAGATTATGGTGATTCACTAGAGATATCATCAGAGGCACTCTAGGTGGCCTTCATATATTTCTTATACTTCTTGTCTTTTTTTCATAATTCTTCTTGTATTTTAATTTTGGAAAGTCAGATTTGACATGTCCCCTCCTCTAACATTAATAGTAGAAAATCTCCTCTGAGTTTTCAATTATTTTCCAATCCTTTTTACAATTTACCTTGTTATCATATCTTCCTTTATAATTGGGATTCTTAAAGAACTTCTTCTTCTTATAGAATTTATATAATCTTCTGTCTAGATGATTCATCTCTTCATCACTATCTGATGTTGATTCATCATTATTGGAGATTTAAATAGAGTCCAGTACCTTCTTCTTTCCCTGTTCTTATAGTTAATAGACTTGAAGGCTACATATTTTCTTTTCTGTTCATCCTATTCCTTGTTGACTTTTAACTCTTCCTCATACATCATCAATTTTCCAATGAGTTCTTTGACAGTTATTTTTCTTATGTCACATGATTCTATAATATAGAAAGAAGTTCCTCTTCATCTATAGGGCAGGAATCTGATAATCCTCTTAATTTTTTCTTTGGTAGTAACATCTCTTCCTAGAGATATCACAGTGTTCACTATTTCATTAAACATGAGATACATGTCAGAAATATTCTTATCAAGCTTCATTTTAAAGTTATCATATTTAATAGTATATATGTTAAGTCTCATTTCCATAACACTAGAAGTTCCTTCATTCGAAATAGATAGAGTGTCCCAAATTTCATGGGTTGTTTTTCATGCATAAATTCTATTAAATTCTTCATCTCCTAAATAATAGTATAAAGAATTCATGGATTTGCAGTTATTTTTATAAGAAGCCTTAGATGGGTCATCCCAAGTAGTTATAGCAGTAGCAGGAATCCTATATTAATCTACAATTTAATACTAAATCTCAAAACCTATACTTTCTAAGTGCATTTTCATTTTAATTTTCCATTTTTCATAATTGGTTTCATTAAATAATGGAGGTCTATTGGTTGCAGCACCTTCTAATCTATTTTCCATAATAAAGAATAAAGTGTATATTTTTTTGTTTTAGAGAACTAAAAACTTATAACTAATATAAATTTTTATATCTTTAAAACACACCTAAAATCATAGCTGAAAAATATTTTAAACAAGTTGAAAAGTTAAAATTTTGAAAATAGGGATTAAAAACTTCTTTTGATACCAAATGTTGGTCTGAGTAGGACACTCAAGAGGGGGTGAATTGAGTTTATAACAACCCTGATCTTTATTAAATTCTTAAACATGATTTATTACATTAAATTTCACTTAAGATAACTATAAGGATCGATAGGTCTAGTGTATTGGGAAATTAGGAACATTATATGAAAACTGAAGACATAAAAATACAACATCTTTATTGAAAACGTCTTTTACATAACCACAACATTCCTTCATACTTAGCATTGCATGGGATAAACTGAGGACATACATAAGAAAAGGGTGATCTATAAATCCCAATAATGGACTAAACAAGAAATAACATGAAGAATACAATACATGTTAGGAAATAGTCATATAAATGGATCATAAGAGAAACATGAACATAAAGGCATTATATAGCATGATTATCATAACATGGAGATGTTGCAACAATATTTAACATGATATTAGCATGAGCCAAGGTTAATTACACATGGAGCATGAGTAAACCATTATTTTACTTTAATTAGCATGATTAAACCCTCAATTCACATGACGTATCATGATACTAATCTTTATTCAATACATTGGGGTGCTATCAGGGCGCACCCTTTAAAAATATTTCATTTCAGGCATAAGTGTGCCACATGGATCATATAACATAAAATCATTCAGCATCATCATTTATTACACAATAAATGAATATGGAATAAATACATGAAACTCTATAATTAATAAGTATATGTGCATAAATTTGAACACCCTTGATAGATAAATGGGCATGGTATTCACTGCATGATGATTTTGGCATGGAAAATTGCGGTGCAATTTCAGAATCTTAACGGCGTGACATAATAATTCATAAAAATGTTTGATGAGAGAGAAAGGGATATATCATCACATGTAAATGAAATGGATAGTAAGGGGTTCATATATATACATTTACCAACACATGAAATTTGGAAATAAAAGGCATAACATAATAAAGAAACTTGAAGAAATATGAGAAATGGAATAACTCTTAAGAAATTTCAACATGGGAACATGTGTGCATTGGAGGGATTGATGAGAGAGAAAGAGGTATATCATCATTAAAAAATAAGGAGGGTAGTATGGGCTATGTGATAAATCATACCCCAAAATTTTTAATTGAAAATACAAGGGTATAACAACATAAATAAATTTGGAAAAAAATGAGAAAGGAAGAAATTCCTTACGAAAATTCAGCATGGTAATGAGTATACATAAGGGTTAATAAGAAGGATAAATGAGAGTGAAATGGGATATAATAATTTATAAATAAAATTTTAATTAAGTAGGATAAATAATAACATATCCCAACATATGAATAAAATAAATTCAAAGACATAACATGAAAATAATGCTTAATAAAAGAGGAGGGTGGAAGATCCCTTATGAAATTTCGGCATAATAACGGGTGTGCTTAATGGATCATAGGGGGTATTGATCAGATTTAATGGAAGATATCACCATATATACATAAAATTAAAAGTATTGGGATTATGTAATATCATAACCCAATATATAAATATGTAACTTTAGAATCATAATGTAAAAGAGTAGCTCGAATGGAAATGAGAAGAGTGAGATCCCTTACAAAATTCTGGCATAGTAACTGCTTAGGTAAGGGTCAAAATGAGGGAGGATAAATAATACCTCATTAAAATAACATAAAATATAAATTAATATAATTATTATAAAATAATAACATTATAACCTTTTGAAATTACAAGAACTTCTTTCAAATAAGATGCTTGAATTGGAAAGGAGGAGAGGAAAGTGAGGATCTCTTACTTGAGTGTGTGACTTAAAGAGATTGAGGAGGGGACTATTGAGATCTTGGGGAACCTTTGGGGGTTTATAGAGAGAGGAGGGTATATTAGGGATGTACTCCAAGGGTATTTAGTGAAGATAAGTGGGATCTTGAGTAGGTTTATATAGGAAAAGAGAGGGGATTTCTTTAATATTTCAGAAACTTAGGTTTTTGAATCTATATAATTAAATATTAAAAACCAAAAACCAACCCATGGTTTTTTACCATGTTTTTTTCCAAAGGTAAGTGGAAAAAATTATTTTATAATTCAAATGGCATAACTTATTAAAATATTAGGCTTTCTTATGTGGAGGTGAGTCACACTCTCAAGGAAATCATTTTAAAATGTTAAAATATTTTATAGGTCTAGAAGGGTCCACTAAGAAACAATAAGATTAATAAAAAAAATATAAAATCACATTATTTTAAAGTTAAAAAATATTTTCAACAAATATACCTTTTATAGTATTTTATTACATCACTATTGGGTCATTATGATGTCATAAAACACATTATATATTTAAACGGTATTTAATTTTTACCCAAAAAATAAATTGTCTCAGAAAATTATGAAACATTTACTGTTAGATAATTTCAACATCCTAAATCCAAAAATAATATTCATTTTATCTAAATAATTTTCTAAATATTTTAATTTTCACTTTTAAAATAAAAAACTAACATTTATCGAAAATTCATGGGTTTCGACAAAAACAACTTTCAAACCTTAATAAAAATTACAATTATATTCATAAAAATTATACGATCATTTATATTTAATAAAAATTTATTTAGTTATAACATTTTATTAAAATATTATTTAATTCAAAAATCCGTTAAATCATCAAAATAGATTTCTTAATTGAATATTAATTAAAAATACTATTTGTTCTTTAAAATCCATTTACAAAGTAACAATGATAAAATGAATGTATATTTTTTATAAAAAAATAATGCACATAATCATAGTGATAGGGTCTTATTACATAACCCCTTATAACACCCATATTAGACCTAAGGGTAAAGTGTGCGATGGTGACAGACTCTTGGGGTGGCTCGGATAACATCACTCGGGTGGTAATCTCTATTAATTTCCACTTCTCCTATAGGTGGTTCCATTCAAGATTAAAATATTGAATCTTGGCTTGGGATTGGTGAAGATAAAATCACAGTGATGCTACGTCCTTTTCAAGCTCCAGAAAATGGGCTTTGTGTGGAGAAATTTTACTGGGTCAGTCCATCGTTTCCTTTTTCTAAGTAAATTGGATTTGTTAAAGCCCTATATTTGTACTAATCATGTGATCACTATTCAACGACTATATTAGCAACAGTAAAAAAAATTTAATGGTATTTTAAAATCCAAAAACATGAAACCAAGGAAGTTTATATGTTTTATATAACCATTTTACATAATAATATATTTGATTTTATTAAGAGGAATTTTCATTAATAAAATTTTGGGTCATTACCGAGTTCCTGTAAAAAATTATTTTAAAAAGTTTACTTAAATGATTTACCAAATTAAAATTAAAATATGCCAGTTAATCAAGGTAATAAAATTATAATAGTTTGGATGTTAAAATAGCTTCTCAAAAGATTGATTAATTCTTAGTAATATCAATATGGTATATTGATATAACCTTTTAAACTACTTTAATAAGGAAAAATAGTTATAACTACTATCTGAGACTAACTATCAAAGTAAAATTTAGTTTTCTGAAATATAAATTAAAATAGAGAAATAATAAATAGAAACACACAATGGATACAACAAGTGGTTCAATCTCAATCTGAGACCTAATCCACTCTACTTGGTGATCACCCACCACTAAGAAGTTTATATTAATAAACTTGATCTACACCCTGGATTGGGTTTAACAATATTATATAGAAATATCCAGGTCACAATACCTCTACCATATTTCTTCGTGGGTATAAACTACTAGGTTACTCTGGACCTATTCCACACTTATTCATGGGAGTAGCAGATTTAAGAAGATTAGAGTTGAAGTATATCTTGTATCCTTCATTTTGATATAGGAGATAGTGTGTGGTTAATAGATAGATACACACACTGCTCAACAATATGTAAAATATCACATGATAGAGGAAAATAAATATGAGAAAGGATTTATAAGGATTTGTGTGTATTGAGATGCATCTTTGGACTCTTCAGATGTAACCAAGATAAGGTTTGAGTCTTCTTTGGAAATTGACCCTGAAATAGAGTGTTGTATTCCAAATTCCCAGAACAATTATGGTTTTATAGGTATATCCTTCTCCTTATTTGATATGATAAAGAGGTTTTCTTATTCAATGTACAACTTGATTTAGATTGCCTCATGTGTTCTTCCTTTCATTCTTGAGTTCACAGTGGTTGCATGAGAGTCACGGATGTTCTTTTGTATGTCTCTCTCCTTCTATGTCTGTGATTCTCATGCTTTTATTTTTACTTCAGGGTGCTTGTGTTGGATCTGATAAGATGCATTATTTCTACATCTCATACCTCATACTGCCAAGTGATATTCCTATAAAGAAACATTTAATTATGTTAGTTTCATTAAATGACTCAAATATGACGGTTATAAATAACATTTAAGTTAAATTGAAAAATATAGAAAATTGATTAAGTAACGGTGTCACAGTTTGTCTTGAAATAGTGTCACTTGGAAATAGTGTCTTATCCTTTGTCTTTGAGCAATGAGATAGTCACAGTTCCACAGTTGCATTGAGATCTGGAATCAGTAGCACAGATGTGGTGTTAGGATCACGGTGTCTTAGGTAATGGTATATAGTCTTTTGTCAAAACTCCATGGTGTCTTGGAGATGATATCAATGAACCACTGT